>JADMNL010000028.1:264740000-265971250 GCA_016271365.2 Neoceratodus forsteri
CCCACCATCCTCAGGCTCCCCCCCCCCGGGTGGAGCCATCAGGTGTGCACACCCTCCCAAGAAACATGATCATAAAGCCTTGGCTTGCCCCCAATATGGGGTCATGGGAGTGGAACCCCCTCAGTGGACTTTTGGACTGTGGTGGGGAGTGGCAGCAGAGGAAGGGGACATCATTTGTGGCCATCAATAGATTTTTTTTGTGGATTTTGTTCCCTAAGGGTGGGGACATGCAATGACAACCAGCATCCACCCAACCCCCCGTTATATGTGGCGCTGGCAGTGGCAGTACCCCCAGCCTCCAAAACAGCTCCACATTGTGCTGTACACTTCCCCCTCAGAGAAGGAGAGCATCCATGGGATGCCGAATTCTTCTCCCCCAAGCCGGCCCTCTGACTCTCAATTCCATCCCTAACCTGGGATGTTAGCACTGCAGACAGATGCCTTGCCACTACACAGGATGGTCAGCAGCACTTAGGGGTCATCTTTAGTCATAGTTTTAAGCCATCAGCCCAGTGCACCAGGCACTCAGGAAGGCAAACAGGATGCTGGAATGTAAGGGGTATGGGATCTCCAGATGGAAAAAGCAGGTACTATTCACCATCTGTACTTGGTGAGGTCACACCTGAAGTACTGGTTCCAGTTCTGCAGGCCACACCTAAAAAATTACAAGGGTCATATAGAGAAACACCAAAAGTAACAGCACTTAACTCATCAGAGGAAAAACACAACTTGAATTCTAAAACATCTGTTTCAGTTGTTAATCCCATTACATACAGTAGCATGCAGAACTCGCATAAGTCACACTGGAATGCTCTGAGAAAGTTCCTTCTGAGTGAAGTACAAGGGCATGTGGGCTACATAGTGTCCAGTACTTTATGTAATTTTGCCTTGTATTTGCTATTTATTTGCACATTCACCCATCTTTTGCTCTTTGTTGTTACAAGCTGCATGATGTAACTTGCTGTGACTTGCTCTGGGATTTCTGTATACCACTAAATGTATCAGCATTAAATGCTGAAAATAGATATTATGGGCTTCAAGTCGAACATTTGTTTCAGATGATTTGCATGCTGCTAACTTTTGGTGTTTCACATTGGGTTTCCATTGACAAGCTGATTCTGTAGCTGCAGTGGGCTCTCATGGACAACTCAGGTTTTGTTTTTCTTAAGAAATGTATAAAGTCTATACAAAGGCCAGCTACAAAGATGATATAGGGCCAGCAGGGGACAACATATGAGAAGCATCTAGTCAGTCTGACCATGCACTCTCTGGAAGCTTGGAGAGAGAGAGAGAGAAAGAACATGGCAGAAATATTTAAATACCTGAAGGGAGTAAACAGGGAAGAGTGTCATGACCTGTTCCAGTGCTGTGAGTGATCAACAACCAGAAGGCACAATTATAAGTTGGTGGGGGAGATTGAGAAAGGATGTGAAGAAATACTTCTTCATGGAACAAGTAATGGAAAGAGGGAAAAGTCTGCTCAGAGAGGTGGCAAACACAGAGACAGTGATAGGTTTCAAGAGAGCATGGGGTAGCTATAAGGGGTTGGTGAAAGCAAAGGCAGGGAAAGGGGTGAGGGGGCAAGGAGAAAGGGGCTAAATTGCTACTAGAGTATCGGCCAAGGCACATCTTCTGATAGGTTGAAACTGTTCAGGTTGGAAAATGGCCAGACATGATGGATTACAAGCCTTTTTTTCTCAGCACCTTTATACGTTTCTATAAGTATGTTTTGGTGTCATCATCCAAAGAAAGGAAAAAGGCAGCCAGCAAAGTGAATGCTTGTCTCAGTGTCCTCAGGAAGGTGTGTTTGTCAGAAAAAAATTATTTGAACTGACTTGGTTAATCTGTACATTGCACCACTTGTGTAACATACAGATTAACTGCTGCTGCTAAGATGGAGTAAAAGTATTGTACTGTCTTCCAGAATAAATGCAAAGCTGCTTGACTTCAGTGCTCGTTGATGACAATCTTTTATTTTAAGGAAATAGATGGTTTATAAGATGCCAATGCCTCCCTTCTCCCCATTTGCCTCCAGCATGTACATGTTGATGGCTACCAGCCATTCCTCATGGAATTGGCACTGTTGATCTTGAATCATCTTGGTAACCCTGTACTGCATTGTCTCAAGCCTATCCCTTTCCTTTCTCAGGTGCGGACTCCAGAAAAAGGCATTGTTAGCCCCCAAAATGGGGGCATGAGCCCCCCCAAGTGGAGGGTAATGCCCCTCAATGTTTCTTTTTTTTGTTGTTGTTTTTATAGCAATAAGGGTGCTGGCTTCTTTAAATCACTGTGTGTGAGTGAGAGCACCACAGCAGCATGGAACAGCAGACCAGAGCTCCAACCAAATGAAATCTCTTAAATAAAGATCAAGAAAGAGTTTTTACAGACATCACATATTTTGGAAAAAAAGAAAAGTGAAAACAAACCAAAGCATTTAACAAAAACTAAAAGTGAAAAACAAGGGAGGGGAGGAGAGACAAGCTGGCTTGTTCAAATGGAGTCAGGAGGAGGCACAATCTAGAGATACATTACCAAGATACCAATTAGTAGGGCCACTGGAAAATTGTGGAAAAGGTTACCCAAAATTGCGGAGCATTTTGCAAAAATTGCAGGAAATTGCAGGGGTTCGACTATAGACCCTGAGTGCTTCACAATAAATCTTTTAATGTTTCCTGCAGCATATATTGGTCAATATAAATTGTTACATGAATACACTAACACCTGAATATGTGTAAAACATAAAGAAAAGTTTGTGTTCCTAAAAAGAATACTAAACTGATAAGCTATCGTAAGCGTTGCCTATCTACCAAAATTTATAAGCATCTGCCTCATATAGTGCTAAATAGATTCTATAAAGTGAGCTACAGAAAATCAATATTAAATAAAGCCAGAAACATTTTTTTTTTGTTTCTGGCTGTAGAATAATGAAGTCTAATCAATAGCTGTTTACAGTGCTCTGCCAGCTATTCACCCACTTTGGTAGAAGAAAAAAATAAGCAGATAGAGTGGTGAATTATTGAGTTTTAGTAATATGTTGTTAAAGTGTTTAATGGTCACAATTTGTACTGTAGGAACCGTACACTATTTTTGAAATCTCATATTTAAATTTTAAATCTGGGGGTTATTTGGGGCTGGCAGTATAATCTAGAGGTTAGAGTAATAAACTGTGAATGAGTTGACGACATCTAGAAGACCTGGGTTTGATTCCCACAAACTCCACTTGCATACTGTGTGATTCTGAGCAAGTCACAGTGCTCCTGGGTTGTACCTGAAAACAAGCACTTGTGCCTAGTGGGCCTGACACAGTTACCAAAACATGTAAAAAAATACCAATATATTTTTACTGCATCATACGGTAGTCAGGGTACCCTGTAATTTACCGTTGTTTTACTCAGGCTGAAGTGATTTTGTTTAAAGATAAATGTTCAGATACATTTTGTGTTTTATAAGCTTGTTTTTAGACTTTAGTCAGGTTTTTATTGTAGTCTTTGCATGTGAGCATTTAGATGGTAGATTGCTAAGAGTAAGATCACTGTTAGCAACTAGCTTATTCAAGTTTAAAATCTGCCCATCCAAAAATCCTCAGCTGTCTGAATCAAAACTAGTCTGAATAAAAGTATGCTCACAAAGAAAAACTTGTCCGGCCACTTACAAAAAGGCTTCATAGTTAGCACCCCATTTAAGTGAATGGGATAATTTGCACCTTTTCTCCCATCTTTTGTTTCAGTTTGTGTGGCAACAAAATATTTTCTGATAGACTGCTTCAACACACAATGAATGTTAAGTGTTCAAGTGTACTGATGCTTGGCCAGTGGATTTTGAAACCAAACAAGACAAAGATTCAAAAGAAATCAGTGTCACATAAAACCTTTGACCATCCTTGCACTGCATTGTTTCAGCCAAACCCAAGTCTGCATGCAAAATTGTCAGTATATTTGAGAGTACTTTACTTAAAATGTTAATACTTTTTACACAGTTCAACATAAAAACTCAAAAACTGCAAGAAATTGTGGAACATGTAAGTTTTTGCGGAGAATGGTGAAAATTTCGGATTCCGCAAAAAAATTGCCGGCACAATTTTCCAGTGGCCCAGCCAATTAGCCAACTTAAACCCAGCTGATAAAGTTATCATAGCAGGAGACTTTAATCTCCTAGGTATTAATTGGAAAACATACATGGGATCTACAAAATTAGATAATACTTTGACCTTTTCAATCAATTAGGTTTGTCCCAAATGGTGCAGGTAACCAGAAGAGGGAAGAACACATTAGACCTGATTCTAACTAATATGGGTGACTCAGTTTATATTAACCTCAGAACCACTAGGGAGTAGTGATCATGAAACAGTATTGTTTAATATAATAGAAGAATATATTGAGCACAAGGGAGTTGCAACAGTCCTGAATCTAGGCATAACACACTTTCAAAGAGTGAGGGATAATTTAGAAAAATGGAACTGGGCTAGAGATTGTAATCATAACATTCTCAATTAAATTTGGAGACTGTTCATAGCCAAACTTCAAAGTGAAATAGAAATAAATATCCCCACCCAAAAAAATATAATAAGTCTTCCCGGTGGCACTGAGGGTTGAGGCACTGGATGCCACACCTCACACCATCTTAGTGACCCGTGTTCAGGAATGGGCATGGTTTGCCATGGGTTGGTGAGGAGATGGATTGAGCATCTGATGGACAGCTCTCCATCACTGGAGAGGGGGTTATCCTGTGGTGGGGCTTGCCTGACCCCAGTGGAGGCTGGGGCTTGGGGGCATGGAGTCACACGCTATGGGGAAGTGGGACATGGCAGATGCTTGATAGGGGCATGCACGGGAGCATGTGGGCACCCAGTCGCTGGTGTCATTGCATGCCGTGAGCCCACAGGGAAGAAAAATGGAAAAATACAGTTCCGGTCAATGAAGCTGTCCCTGTGGCACCACCCCCGAGAAGGCATCTCCCTGGCAATCATCCATTGAGGTGGGTTGAGTCACTCCCCACCACCCTACCATGGAGGGTAAGTCATGGTTGCACAAGGGAGGGGGCTTGACTTTGGGGGGGTGGCACTGGAGTGACAGCTGAAGGTGGGTGTGCCTTCAGAGCTCTGGAAGAAATACATAAAAAAAATATTTATAAATATAAAATAAAAAAGGTATAATTCCTAATTGGTTAAATCCAAATATCAAAAAATTAATCAAAAAAGGAAAAAAACTTTATAAAAAAATTAAAAGGGCCAAAACTACAGAATCCTCTGTCAAATATAGGGAGTTAGTTAAGAGGCTTGAAGTTAAAAATCAAAAAATCAAAAGCAGCGTTTGAGCTAAACTTAGCCGAAAAATAAATGATAACTGTAAATCTTTTTATTCTTACATAAATAGTAAAAAAAATCAAAAAATTATTGGGCCATTCAAAGAACACAACCAGACAGTGACTGATCTAAAGCAAATAGTCAATACTCAAAACTCATGTTTTTTATCAGTTTTTAACGGTAGTTCTCCTGGACAGTTATCTAACCTCGTTTCTAGTTCTATCAAAGGGAAAATCCTAATATCAAATGTGGATATTAAAGACAGACTAAGTAAATTAAATATTAATAAATCACCAGGACCTGATGGATTGCATCCTAGGATGTTATCTGAACTAGCAGTTCAACTGGCACCATCACTTACAGCTATTTTTCAGTTGTCTTTGAATAGAGGGGATGTTGTAGATTGTTGGAAAAAAGTGATAGTTACACCTCTGCATAATAAAGGACCAAAGCCAGAACCAGAAAATGTTAGACCAGTGAGCCTAACCTCAATTGCATGCAAATTACTAGAAGGGATTCTTAAGGGCTTATTTTGGATCACCTCAAGCCTAACGACTTGTTGGACCAAATGAAGCACAGTTTTATGAAGACAAAATCTTGCTAGACCAACATGTTGGAATTTTATGAGAAAACCAGCCGAAGGTTAGATTAAGGCAAAGCAGTGGATGTTAAATTTTTTGATATTGCAAAAGCATTCAATAAATTACCACGCCCAGAATTAATAACAGAGCTAAGGGACAAAGGCATAGATACAAACATAGGGAATGGCTCACTGGGAGAAAACAGAGGGTCTCAGTAAATGGTGTTGTGTCAGATTGGGCAGAGGTGACCAGCAGAGTGCCTCAGGGGTCAGTGTTGGGTTCCCGTTTGTTTAATGTTTACGTATCTTCCCTTTAGTATAAGTAGGATGGTATTTGGATTGCAAAATTTGCAGATGATTGTAGGCTGGAGGGTATAATTAGGACTCAAGTGGACAGAGTTAACATCCAACATGCATTGAATCATATAAAAAAGTGGACTAAGAGCCATAAGCTCCCTCTTAACACTAATAAATGTGTAGTCATGCACATGGGACATAAAAACATGAGTATATTTATACCATAAACAATCAACCCCTTAGATGTGTCACAGAAGAGAGAGATCTGGGCATTATAGTATCACACGACCTTCAGTTTAAATCACATTCTAACATAGTTACACAAAAAGCAAACAAAACACTGAACTGCATTTTAAGACACATAGATAGTAGAAGAAGGGAGGTGTTGTTGCCCCTGTATGACTCACTGGTGAGGCCATTGCTGGAATATTGTTCTCAGGTATGGGCCCCATTTGAGAAAGGAGAAATAAACAGATTGGAGAGGGTTCAGAGAAGAGTAACTAGATCAATAGCCACACTGTCAAGCACGTCTTATGAGGATAGATTGTTGGAGCAGAATCTGTTTTCCCTGGTGTACAGAAGATGTACTGTAAAGGAGATTTCTGTTTGCTTTATAGAGCATTCACAGATGACTCATTACAGGAAAGGTTAGGTTTAGAATTAAAAATTCAGCATCATAATATGAGATCGCATGGTCTTCAGCTAAAAACTGGTAGACATAATTCAGTAAAAAGACAAAACTGGTACACACAAAGGGTAATACCGATTTGGAACTTCTAACCCCATAGGGTTATAAATACTTCCTCAATGATGACATTTAAGAACAGATTAAATGAAAATAATAAACTTAAGGGGAGGATGTTTTGATAAAATATGTCGAGGATACTGGACACAAGTCTAAATGAGCTCATTATTTTCCTATGAATCCTATGAATAACAATGTAGCTTATTATACCGCAACAAAGTGCTTTACACACAAAAGAAATATTTTTAAAAAAGTAAGAAAATGGAATAGGGAGGGAAGGGAAGGAGAGATACTTGTAACTACACAGCAGGCTCCTGCTGCTTGCCTGAGGTGAGCTGTTGATTACGAGGCTATGTTTTGCTGCATAAATTAAATTAAAAATGAAATAGAAAAGAACAGCTAACTAGCTGCCAAAACTGAGAGAGTTTGATGAGATAGAGAATAGAGGGGACGAGACCCTGAATTGCTGGAGATTTAACTAAATATGCTCCTAAAATGCATCACTTGGCACCAGATTCTTCATAATTTCTTGCAGGGGGCAAATCCCCTTTTAAAGGTGCCACAATTAGGGCACTGCAACCACTTTGCCTGTGATGCAAATGAACTGAAGTTTGTGGCGCTGGGCAAGGAGGGTGTCATCCATGTGTTGCACTCCCTGCCCCATACATCTCCAACTTGTATGTGATTATATATAAGTACAGGGGGTGCATTGGGTGAAGTCCCCCACAAACCAGCAACATGTTCCCTGAGGTGTTGGGCGTGCTGGGGGTCAGGTGGCACTATTGCCGGGTGTGATGTTTGCCATCAGCATTGTGCCATTGCCCTACTGACAGTTGCATTATTTCTTGGCACTGTGACATGGGTGAACCAATCCCCCCAACACTGCTGTTTGCAAAAAGTCACAGAGGGGACCATGTGCCCAACCACCAACCCCCCTCCCCCCCCACCATTCTAGAAACCTGCTGTGAACCCTTGCTCCAGAACTAGGCACATTAATCGTTAGCTTCCACCTGGACAGCTGCTAGAGATAGGCAGAAGGGACCTCAGCAGAACATCTCATTTGAAGGATTGCACCTGAGCAGTTCAGTACCTCACTGGTGTTACACTACAGTGTCAGTCTTAGGCATAAGATTAAGATCCTGGTATGGACTATAACCTATGATCTTCAAATCTTCCAGCCCCAGAAGAAAGTGTGCAACCTCCTGAGCCACTGACACTGATTGGTGTTTTGAGATGATGTAGTGAGCCTAGTGCTTCCCCAAGGGAAGTGTTCCCAGAGGCCTTCCTCTACTGTGTGTTATTTTACTTTGTCTTTAGGGTCTTCATTCTTGACCATGGTTCCAGGTCAAGCAGTTGCAGCTAGAAAGAGGAAAGACAGCTATTCCAGTTTCCCTCACATCACAGATGACCAAAGAACCATCAGTCGACTTTCTTGGCTTTTACTCTGCTTGCTTTGCAGCAGAGATATTTTATTTTATTCTCATATACTCACTTATAAGACTTCACTCAAAGGACTTTTTTCCTAGTTTATTAATTCCTTTTTTAATGTTAAAGCAAATATAGAGTAAAAAGTAATATTGTGGGTTTGGGTATGTTTTTTCTATTTCAAGTCCTGAAGAAAATGAATCCTTGCCTACATATGAAGTCAGCAATTAAATGTTGAGGTTTGGATGCTTTTCCATGGAGGTGCAGTTGGCAGAGGCAAAAAGGCTGTATACGTCATATGTGTCAGGCTATATTTTGCCTGCCATTTACTGGATAAATGAAAATGTCTTGTTCTCATTGCATTGTTTAAGTTATTGTACGTACCTGGGTGAGGGGTCTGTAATTGAAAGCTTTATGTACAATACTGCCAATACGCCTTTGGGTATGGAGCATGTCTGTAGACCCCAGATATACACCAAAGGTTACAAGACATTGCTGCCGATATGGCCCTGAATGGGGAGCATTCCACTAGTTCATAGCAATACATCAAAGGCTACAAGGGATTGCTGCTGATATGCCCCCAAAATAGAGCTCATGTGTTCTGAAGACCTTCAATGTCCTTTGCCCTATCATAGAACATTACTAACCAGTCTACAGTATGTACCTCTGGTGTGTTCCTTTACCTGTGTTGGTTTCAACAAGGAGGGTGGACTTTGTGCAACCCCCTTCACTTTGAGTACCTAGTGGTTGCTTGTAGCACCCAGTCTTGCCTTGCTGAGGGCAGCATGAGTTTCAAGAGGGAAGAATGAAGCCCTCTGCTCAGATATGGGGTTGCATAATACTGTTGCTCTTTAATTTTTTATTTTAGTCTTAGGTAACTGGGTATGGTCCACCAGGCACAACTGCCTATATTCAAGAGTGACCTGGGAGCACTGGGCGATTAAGTGACTTGTTCAGAGTCACACAGTATGCAAGTGGAGATTGTGAGAATCAAACTCAGATCTGCCCTGCTGGATGTATTAAGCTCGTTCACATCTCGTTCCTCTAACCTCTAGGCTATACTGCCAGCCCAACTTGCACTTCTAGTGAACAGAATGTTAACTCTAATGAAAGGAGAAGAGTTTTCAGATAACACACTGAAACCTGGGAAGTCAGCTTTTTCACTTCTGCTGTACAAAGCAGGAATTGTTATACTGCTGCAGCAAGAGTCTGGAAGCCTCAGGGCCTGCAGTTTGATCCTCAATTCCGAGCTGCAAGCAGCCTGGAGCTGACTTGAGGGAAGCCACCAAACAGGTTATTCCTCTGGGGAGCTGGATATCCCAGCTGGGTTAACTGTTCTAACAAAGGGTGTATTGCACAACTGGTAAAAACTTGCTTTTCCAGACTCAGAGAGCGAGATCTCCATGAAAATAAAGGAACTGCATTGTGATAGGGGTCTTTCCCAGATTCTGAATAGAAGAAGGAAAAAAAGAATGTGTGTAGGAAATTGGGATGGGAGAAAAATGATGCCCTTCATTGAGGGTGGGGCCCTCATCAGTCCTTCCTGAGTGCAGGTCCCCACACTTGTCCTTGGGCAGATGCTCAGTACTGCATAGGATGTGTGAGGTTCCACAAAAGACATGGCAGCAAAGCAGGCACCTGTGTCAGGGCCACAAAGAAGGTGTGCTTGCAGCAGAAAATGGTTTTAAACTGAACCAGTTCAGGTGAGAGTAGAAGTGTTGTACCACCCGCTAGATGAAATCCAAAGCTGTTTGATTTTAGGATTGTTTGTGGTCAATGTGTTGATTAGGGAAAAGATTGTTTGCAAGGTACTCCACTGCTCTATATGCCCACCGCCTCTAAATTCACAAGCTAAACCATGGCTGGCACCTTACATGGCTCAGGTCCCCAAAGTACCACAAACCCCATTGCTGAATACATAGAAACACACAGTAGAAACATAGAATGTGATGGCTGATAAGGACTGCTTGGCCCACCCATAGTACTCATTTTTCCCTACCCACATAATTACCACATATCATACTTGATTTACAGCTCTTTCTCTTTCCCACCCCTTCCTGTCCACTATGATTTTCTTACGCCTATCCCATTCATTCTTGAACTTCACCAATGTTTTCATTCCTAACACCTCAAGTGGAAGGCTGTTTCAGGAATCGACCCCTCTTTCAATGAAGAATTAATTTCTCACGTCTCTTATGAATATAATACCATCCAGCTTCATAGCATGTCCCTGTGTTCCTGAGCACCTTTTTTCTGAAAAATACTATCCTCCTGTACCATCTTTACCCTGCTGAGGTATTTAAAGACCTGTATCACACCCCCTGTCTCCCACCTTTCTTCAAAGTTGTATATATCGAGGTTATTTAGTCTCTCCTCTTTGGGCTTTTGAAGCAGACCCTGCACCATTTTAGTTGCTCTCCTCTAGACTGTGTCTACTCTGTTTATGTCCTTCCAGAGATGTGGTCTCCAGAACAGGTCACAATACTGTAGGTGGGGTCTTACCATCCATCTATACAGAGGCTACATCACCTCTCTGTTGCTGCTGGTGATACCCTTCTTTGTGCACCCTAGAAATTCAAAGGCCATAATTTTTTGCTGCCTCCTATAAGTATATTGTGGGACAAATCATGAACCATATAACATATCCCTGGGGCCTGGTCACATGGGACACATCACAACCCCATGCTGTAGTGCCAAATTTGTGGTGCTCAAAACTTTCCTCCCATATACCCCTGTCTTGTTCCAAGTATACCCTGGTGTTTAGACTCACATTTATAATACCTGACATGTATGAAGCATTACCTACTGTCTTTGCAGGCATCAGAGAAATGTTTTATAGGTTCTTTGTGACCAGTTTGTACCCACAATTGCAACTGTGAACCGGACCCTTTATCTTAGTTGCACTTAATACAACTGGATGAGAATGAATGAATGAAAGAATTAATATTATAACAGGATAGGACTACTAGGTGTGAGCCCAATTACAGGATGTCCTGATTGTCAAATATAAATTACAAATAATAAAGTTGCATGGTACGAAATACAATAAAACAGCAAACAAGACAATGCCATGAAAATCAATTGAAATCACAAAGTAGTGGGCATTCACTAATGGCAGTTTTAAACTGGGCACAGTACAGAATTGACTTCAAATGATGAGGAGAAAGTCACTGAGACTTAAAAAAGTCACACCCATGTAGCTTCAATGTGTCATTCAAGATTTACAGCAGTAACCTGAAATGAGGTAAGAGACAGCATGTCAAGTGAATTTGTGGGAGTGGGCACTACCCTAACTTTGGTACTGTATATCTAGACACACAGAAAAATAGTAGGACAGCAACACTGAAGACTGGGTGCCAAAATTAAGTCAATGCCAACAGTGCACTGTGTTATTTTTCAAACCCCAAGTAGTGCTGGGCCACACATCCACCACAGCTTAGTTTTTTACAGTAAATTTCCTTTCTTTTAAAAAAAAAAGTAGTTAAAAAACAGTATTTCTTTTTATTAACAATGTAGGCTGTACCTATAATGGCTAACCCAGCACACACTGACTCATGTCCTTAGTGGACTTTATGCATGGCCCTGTAGCAACAGGCCATACACATAGCAGCAGACCCATAACATACTGAACACTTCCTCAGTCTCATTCCAGGCATTGTGTATAATGTTCACTAATTTGTAAGGAGCTGATAGGGCTGTAAGTCTAAAATTCTCTCCTAAAGATCAAATGTAATATCTTAATGTACCTCCATTCATTATATAGTCATCTAATCTTTTCTTGAAAATGTCTTTAGTTTCACTTATTATGACATTTTCAGGTAAAATTCCAAATGTTTAGCATCCTCTCTGTGCAAAAGTACTTTCTTTTTTCTATTTTAAATCTTCCTGTGGTGATCTGTAGTGCATGACCCTTAGTTTTTGAATGTATGTCTTTGAAGGTAGTGTTTAATTCATTCATAAGGTAAGGATAATTAATTCTGTCATGAAACAGTAGTATATTTCCTCTTTTTCTGTGCTCCTCCAATGAATATAGTTTCAGATTATTCAATCTTTCTTCATAAGGTTTATCCTTAATGCTCAATAATATTTTAGTCATTCTACGCTGCACCCTCTCATTGAAGGAATGATTGGCTCCAACCATTTCTCATATGGAATATCCATTGATACATCAGAGTTCCAGGCATGGAGAGTAGCCCAGGTAGACTCCTGCCAGTGGTCACAAAGAGTTTTATATGCTAGGCCAATCAAATGTGGATATAGGCGACATCTCAAGGCATCCTACAATAGTTTGAATAGTGGAAGGATAAGATTGGGGAGAGTATTCCAGGGAGATCCTTTTTTACTTCAGAAAATACTGGACCTCAAGGTATCTATAATGGTCACTATGAGTCAGTTGGTAGAACAACTGTAGCTGAGTGACTGGGAGTACACCATTGGAATCTGAAAAAATGATATATGAAAAATAACCCCTATCTGTGCCATTGCCGATGTGTTAAGTCTAAATGGGCTGGGAGAAAGTCCCGTTCAGACTTCAACAAATGAAATAAATAGAAACCTGGCACTAAAGTAGGTAAAGCTCTCATATGAAACCAGGCACAGAGGATGTCTCTTGTGCAAAAAGCAAATGTTCCGAGTTTGGGAAGGTTGACAACTGGCAAATATTATTGGTTGTATATCAAATAAATCAGTCAGCACAAATTCTAGAAACTTCCAAATAGCTTTGTTAGAGGGATTCAGTCAAAGTAAGATGATTTTCAAAGTTACAGCTCTGTGGTATTCAATTAGATTGAAGAGGTTTAGACCCCCTCTCTCAACCAGCAGCTAAAGTAGCGACCAGCCAATTAGAGGATGCTGACCTGCCCACACACATCTAGAGAGGGCCCTATTCCATGAAGTAAAATAATATTGTAATGGGGTCACTGGAAGAGTATGAAATAAATAAATAAATTTAGGCAAAATTGTCATTCGAATTGCTTCAATTCCTGAAAAAAAGGTAAATGCAATGAGGCCTATTTACCCAACTCTTCCCTCAACAGCTTGAATCAAAGGCTCATAGTTTATGAGTTCTAAATGGATCAGATTCTGGGGTAAATAAGCCCCTAGATATTTGATTTTAGTGCAAGGAAATATTTTTTCAAACTTTGTTAGAGAGAAAAATTGAGTATAAGGACCTCAGTTTTCTGTACATTTGTTACATATCCAGAAAGTGTGGTGACTGACTAAAGTATTTCCACAACTGCCAGAACAGATTGCTCAGGGTCTAATATTGTCAATAACATGTCATCTGTGTATAACGACATTTTAAAAAGACATCCTCCCAGAGGGTTACCCTATATGTCTACATGACTTCCCACCAGGGGTTCTATATATACTACAAAAAGGAGGGGGGAGAAGGGGCATTCCTATCTGGTTCCACAAAATAAGAGAATTGGGGCAGAAAGATGGCCATTAACTCTAATAAGTGCCTTTGGAGTCTTATAAATGTGCTGAATTAAGGAAACAAAGTCAGCCGGAAAAACAAAATGTGCCAGGGTCTTCCTTTAAAATGACCAACAGACCTGGTCAAAAGCCTTGTCAGCATCAAAGTTGATCAGGGCTGCTGGGATCGATCTTTGATTTAAATGATCCATTAGATGGATTGTTCAGTGAATGTTATCAGCAGTCTGTCTAGTACGAATAAACCCAGACTGATCTGGATGTATAACACATGATAAAATCTCTTCTAACCTATGAACACATATGGACATAAACATATTATTGCCTGTGTATGGCATGAGTGAGGCCAGGGTACTCCACACCATGGGATTCAATGAATAATTCACAAACTGGTGAGGAGCACAGAATTTTGGCTTCATTGGGGACTGGGGGTCTGGCTGGAGGGATACAGGCCTACACTGACACGATTTTCTGCATCTGTCAAGAGGGGAACCATGGTCTTAGGTGATAGGTTTAAATGCTTCATAGGAAAGCTTTTAAACTAGCCAAGGGAGGCACTGAAAAGGAGCAGGAAATTCCCAGCCTGCCCCAATAAAACAGGGTAGTTAGCGAAGAAAACACCAAGGTACAAAAGTCAAAAGGAAGCAGGAGAGGGGTCAATGGAGAAAAAGGCAAAGGCAGTAGAGGCAGGTATGGGGCTAAAAGGGGCAAGGCCATCACAAAATGGAGGATGATGAGTACCAATGCCTGTAGTCTGGATAACAAGATTCCTGAACTAGTGGCCTTGATGGAAGAGGGATGGCTGCATAGTGTAGCAGTCACAAAAACATGGTACACAGAGAACTATGACTGGGATGTCAGCATACCAGGGTACACAACCTACAGGAGGGACAGGGAGGATAAAAGAGGAGGAGGAGTTGCTCTCTACATAAGAGAAGGGATCAATGCAATGGAACTAAAGGGTAAACTGAGGAGAGGAGGCACTGTGGTTCACCTTGGAGACAGGAAATGGCACCACAATCTGCACGGGTGTTGTTTACAGACCTGCATCTCAGGACGAGGAAAGAGACAAGAAAATGATAGAAGGCATCCTTAGAATGGCAGAAAAAGGGGAGATATTATTGATGGAGAGACCTGAATGTGCCAGATGTTAACTGGAGCACATTTACTACAGCCACATCCAAGAGCAGGATCCTTCTTGATGCACTACAGAGGGCATGCCTCAGACAGCTATTGCTGGAACCCACTCAGGAGGGAGCAATCTTAGACCTGGCACTCTCAAATGGGGACAAAGAGAGGATCTCAGAGTTACAAGTGGGTATCCATCTGGGAACAAGTGATCACAAAACAGTGTGGTTCACAATAAACACAGCTATAGAGTCAAGTCATACAAAAGCCAGGGTACTGGACTTTAGGAGGCATGACTTTGGCAAAATGGAACAGTGCATAAGGAATGTACTAGCAAATGGGCAGGAAGGAGGGGTGGAGGAATAATGGGGAAAAATCAAAACTACCATCACAGATACAACAAGCCTTTGTGTGAAACAAATAAAACAAAATGAAGGAAAAAAAAAACACTATGGTTCTCAAACGAGGTGGTGTGGAAGGTTAGGGAGAAAAAGATAGCATTCAGGAAGTATAAAGACTCACAGCAGAAGGAGCAGGACAGGGAACTGTATCAGTTAAAGCAGAAGGAAGCAGGGAAGGCAGTCAGAATAGCAAAGGTCCAAACAGAGGAAAAGATTGCCAACTCAGTTAAATAGAGGGATAAAACCGTTTATAGGTACACTATGGAGCAAAAAAGATCAAATGAGGAATAGTGAGGCTTAATAAAGGGAAGGGGAGGTGGGCAGATGGTGACAGTTAAAAGGCAGAGATCCTGAATGAATATTTTTTCTCAGTATTCACAAAAGAAGAGGAGGGGGAGGTACCTAAACCAAACAATAGAAGCAATCTGGATAGGGGGGTTGACACCAGTCAATTCATAGAAGAAAGGGTCATGAAAGAACTCTTAAAACTCAAGGTGGACAAAGCAATGGGGCCTGGCTGGATTCACCCCAGAATTCTAAAAGAACTAAGGGGAGGACTAGTGACACCACTGACTACCCTTTTTAACAAATCATGGGAGGATGGTGTGGTATCTGAGAACTGGAGGAAGGTGGATGTTATTCCCCTCCACAAAAGTGGGAGCAAGGCAGAGGCAGGAAACTACAGACCTGCTAGTTTGACCTCAGTTGTAGGGAAAATTATGGAATCACTTCTGAAAGAAAGAATTATTGAGTACCTAGAGGTCAACAGGGCCCAGGACCCAAGGTAGCAAATATTCACAGTGGGAAAGTCATGTCAGATGAATCTAATAGATTTCTTTGACTGGGTAACCAAAGTAGTAGACAAGGGAGGGGCTGTGGATGTGGCCTACCTAGACTTTAGCAAGGCATTTGACACACTGCCACACAAAAGATTAATAAACAAGCTAGCCAGCCTGGGAGTGAGTCCCAGGGTGGTAGCTTGGGTAAAACATTGGCTGAACATCAGGATACAGAGGGTAATAATAGTAAACGGAGTCCACTCTGAGGAAAGAGGAGTTACTAGTGGGGTACTGCAGGGTTCAGTACTGGGACCGGTCCTATTTAATGTCTTTATAGGTGACATTGCAGAGGGGCTGAAAGGAAAAGTATGCCTCTTTGCAGATGACACAAAGATCTGCAAAAGGGTTGCTACACAAGGGGGTCAAAAGGATGAGAAGGGACTTAGCAAGGTTGGAGGAATGGTCAAAAATATGGCAGCTTAGATTCAATGCAAAGAAGTGCAAAGTAATGCACCTGGGAAAAAAGACCCAGAGAAGAGTATATAATGTGGGCAGGGGGATTACAAACAACAACAACAAAAATAGAACAGGACTTGGGAGTTGTCATATCAGATGACCTAATGGTTGGCAAACAATGTGAAAATGCAGAAAGGAGGGCTGGGGGGACACTGGAATGCATAGGGAGAGGCATCACCAGTACAACACAGGAAGTTGTTATCCCACTGTACAGACAGTTGGTGAGACCCCATCTGAAGTACTCCATGCAGTTCTGGAGACCCTATCTCTGCAAGGACATAGGATGGAGGCAGTCCAGAGGAGGGCAAATAAAATGGTGCAGGGTCTGCACCAGAAGCCACATGAGAAGAGACTAAAGGAGCTTAATATGTATACCATAGAGGAAAGAAGGCAGAGGGGGGACATGATAGGAACATTCAAGTACCTCAAGGGAATCAACAAAGTCCAAGAGGGTAGCATCTTTCAGGAAAAGAGATATGCAAGAACAAGGGGGCACAATTTGAAGATAGAGGGGGGACGGCTAAGGGGCAACATGAGGAAGTATTTTTTTACAGACAGGGTAGTGAATGCATGGAACAGCCTTCCAGAGGAGGTAGTGAGATCAAAAATAATGGGGGAATTCAAGAATGCATGGGACTGACATAAGGCAATTCTAGTTGGGGGTAGGAGGAAGTAGGCTGTTGGTTAACTAGAATCCACAGCTTATCCGAAAGATAAGGAAATAGGCAGACTGGGTGAGCAAACCAGTCCTTATCTACTGTCAAAGTCTATGTTTCTGTGTAAATATGGGGTTGTACCGGATTGAGGGGAATCTATCTGTGCAATACAGGAGCCCACTATGTGTCCTTGCAACCATCTAGCTAAATTCCTGGCACCTCTAGGCCCACCCTAGTAGCAGTATTTCTTTAGATAGAACAACACTTGTTGAACTTTTTCATCAAGTATCTTTTGTGATTCCACCTTAATCTGATGTATGCAAATTTGAGTGTCGGCTGAGATCAGAAGTGGAAGTGATTGAAGTATATGCTACCTCTCTTTGCTTCTGCGTAAAGGCAGCATATGCTATAATTTCTCCATGTATTACCACTTTTAAAGTATCCCAGGGTTTACTAGAGGAAACAGCCAGGGAACTATTCTCGGACAAAATCTGGGATTTTGGTTTTCATAAATTTTTTTAATTCTTCATCCCGAAGAAGTGATAGATTGAAACGCCAGGAGGTAATTTTGCAAGGTCTACCTAGATCTAGTTTCAATAATAGTGGGGAATGATCAAGGAGAAATCATGGAATGACAGACAAACCATGCAGCCAGTCTTTATGTTCCCGAGAGATAAAAAAGTAATCTAAATGGGAATATAAATGATGGTGAGCTGAATAAAAAGTGTAAGCTCTAGTGGCTGGAAAACCTGTCAGCCCCAATGATTCTTGCTGATTTTTAAAATGTTTCTGGGAGGGCATCAACAGATGAGTGGCAGGGGCAGAAGAATCAAGCTGAGGTGCGAGTGTTAAATTTAGGTCCCCTCCCATAAGGAGACATCCTTGTAAGAGCTCCAAAAGTTTATAGAAGAAGGTTTTAAATTTAGCAGGGGTATTTGTGGAGGAAAGTAAATATTCACCAGGGTCTCCACCTTCCCAAAAAGATGCCCAGTTAGGATAACATAACATCCCATGAGTTCAGTATATGTGTTATGAAATAGGAATGGGGTGGTTGTCGGAATCAATATGGCTGTCCTCCCATGCTTGCTGCCTGAATATGAAGAGGCATAAACTTGATATTGTCCCCCCAACTAAGCTTAATATACTTGTCTGATGTTAAGTGCATCTCTTGCAAATAAATGGCATCTAAATTTTGCATTTACAAATACTGAAATACTCCTGCCTTTTTAATTGGGTTATTCAGCCCATTAATATTGAAAGATAAAATCTGCACTGAAGATAATGCCATTATAGGATTGTAAGAAGACAAGCCTTTTGTTGTACTTCTAAAATAAGTCCAATTAGGCCTTGAGTGGCTGCAGATGCTAAAATGTATTTCTATATGGTTAGGGCAGGTATTAAATCTTGAGAATCCTTTTCAACAATCCCACAAAATCTACCCCCTCCCACTTCCCCTATAAGATCTCCCCCTCCAAAAAAGAAACCTATATAGCCACCTATCAACAAGGGACGAGATTATAACCATGCCTTGCTGCATCCAAATTTGTAAATATAATATAAAACAATGTAAATAAAAAACTTCATATAATTGTAGTTTAACTTCTATAACTACTGCAAATTTTCTAAAGGGAGTTAACTCAAAAAAGTAAAAGCCACAACTAACAGCTAAACTATATACAAAGAAAGTGGTATCCCAGACACAGAAAAAACATAGGGATTCAAATTCCCAATACTGATATCTGGGTAGTAAATCCAGAACTTCCATGGTAGGGGAGGTCATTCTCTGTCTTCCTGTGAGCCTAGTTGGGTAAGCTCTGGAGGAAAGCCAGGAGCATATTGCAGTTGGGACTCCTGGGGGCCATCAGCCTCTCTAATAATAGGGGAGGAAAGGGACTGAAATAAAAAGACATAATTAAAAAATCATAAGCGGTCCCAACATTAAAGGGATTAAGTGCATCTTGCAGGAGGCAGCCTTCCTCTCCCTTCTCCAACTCAGGTCTATGCATATTTAAGGTGTCCACTGTAATAAGGCTTCCATTATATCTGCCATGAGTGAAAGAAAAAAAAGAAATTGCAAGACATAACCTGGCAGGAGCGCTGGCCACATCGTTCTTGTAAATTCAACTCCTGAGAGTCATTAATCTCCGAGGTTCACACAGTATTCCAAATCAAAAGCTTGGTACTTAGCCAATATGTAGGGATATAATAAGAAGCTATAAAATCATGCACCTTCTGTCCCTTATACACTTCCAAAGTGAAGGAAATATCCCATCTAAGTATTTATAACATTTGAATAGGCAAAACATTGTTCAACAAAGTCACTGCTGTCTGATGTCCCTTCATCTATGATTTATCAATGGTAACTCTTATGCAGTCCACTCAGAGTCCTCTCGAAGGGGCAGCTGTATGAAAGCAAGCAGTCTAAATAACAGCAGCTGAAAAGTTAGTCTAACAAACTGGTGACAGCAAAAATAAATTTTTTTTTTCTCTTTTTCCCTCCATCTTTGCTACTGAAGTTCTACTGCATTGCCTGATTAGAGTGTAATATCAGGGCTAAAAACCAGTTAATTGTCAGCAGAGGTATGAAAAGCAAATCCGTCCTGTGTAGCTCACACTGTTGCCAGTAAAATCTGGGGAGGTGCCACAAGGAGTCAGGTTCCAAAATCAAAATGAAAGCAAAACTCAAAGAGGAGAGGCACTAATATCTCCATTCACCACTCACCAGTAGTAAAGTCACCAGGGATCACAGAAAGGTGATGAAAATCTATCTCAGAAATTCCTTAGTAATCCATTCAGGTTCTGCCCCTGGTCGATCTCCAGAAAGTTACCAGGTGGGTGGAGACCTGCGGTGTAACCAGGGATGACATCTCCAGGGATGACTTTGCAGCTGACGCATTTTGCCATCGAGGAGGGCGAGGGGCCGCTGCAGCCGAAGGAACATCTCTAGTTTTCAGCTGGAGGCCAAATTTAATAATTCATCTCTAGCCTCGTCAGTTGATGCAAATTCCTTGTGGCCACCCGGAAGCTGTACAATCAGCCAGGCTGGGTAGGGCAATAAGTCACTGTAATTTAAGTCTCCAACAAAATCCATCCTTCCAGTGTCATCTGCTTTTACCAGTTCTTGCATGCTTTTCTGATTACTTTCATCATCAGTATTTGACGGTCTGTACCATAAGCCTATGATAAAATCTTCTGAGGTTTGTGTGTTAATCTTCAATCAGATAGTTTCTGTGTTAGAATTCAAATTCTTTATTTTGGCTGAAATATCGGTTACATTGATGTTATTAGAGACCTAAATTGCAATACCTTTGCCCTTTTTCCCTTTCCTGTCCAGCCTTATTAGGAAGTAATCTGAGATATTCTTGCCTCATTTATCATCTTTCTACCAGCAAGTTTCAGTTATTAGGACAATATTTCTTGCCCAGAGTTTAAGAGTGCTTGGTATACTTCCATTTTTGTGTTGCTTGTATGCATGTGCAAGAAACACATTGCGTCAGGCTTCCTTCACAGGTGGGTTGTGGAAGCGTGGCAGTGTTGTGCCAAATGGCAGCAGCCCATTCAGAGGCTGGTCTCTACCTCTGCCAATAGAGGAGCATGCTGTCGATCACCAGCAGCTAATGAGCATGCCACTAGGATCAAAGAAACTGAGCCGCTGCAATCAGGGAGTGCCCCGTCACTACACAATCAGTTGTTTTTGCTGCGGGGCCTCCCTGCCCTCTAGCAGCCAACTACACACCTGCATGGTGTTGTGTTCCCATGGCAACGGCTTCTCTGTTGGCCCCTCACAGTCCCCACGAAAGCAATGGAAAGCTGCCACCCACCGTTCAGTGTGCCTTCCTAGTGAAACATTTCAATAAATAAAAAGAAAGCTGACCGGGGTGCCCAATCCCCCTGTTGGCATGTACCCTACCTGGTTCATTGATGGGGTAGCCCAATCCCCATCAGCATGATGCCCCACATTTGTTGTGTGCCGTGGGGGTGCCCAACCCCCCTCGGTTAATGCACACTCTCTCCCCCAAGCACAAGCATAGTGTATGGCCGATGAGGTGCCCAATCCCTGTCGGCTCCAGCACCCCCCCAAAAAAAGAAGCACCCAGGTGTGCTGACATGCTGGGAGCCTACTCCAGCATGCAAAAAAGTGTTCCACATCATCTATTTATTTGTAAAACCTGTAAAAACAGAAAACGGTACTTCGCAGTCTTTCTTGCCCCTTCCCCCAACCCGCATCAACCCACTGTGCACCCACCTCCCCACACAACTCCCTCACCCCATACTTACCTCTGGAGCCTGGTGCGATGATCTTCGGTGGACCGGGAACAAGTTTGCACTCTTCAAAGCCGACTGCGAACTGAAGAAATGCTGGTAAGCTGTATAATGGCATAAATAGGGTTTTTTCAACTTAGGTGGATATTCAATATGGGGTTCTTGGGACCCCTCCTCATGAACCCAGTCGCTGTCATTTTGTTATTCCTTCCCGAAAGCTGATTTAACGGTCACTGCGTGAAACCACCTTTTGGGACTGATTAATGAAATGACAGTGTCAGAGTTAATGAGGTAGGCCCCCAAAAACCCTATGTTGAAAATTTGGTGAAAAATTTCCAAAAAATGACTGTTTTACGAGCATGCGTTGCGCAGTTCCTTCACACGCTCGTAACTTCAAGTATTTTTAATATTTTCACTCCAGATTTTCAGCAATGTCATTTTACCACACCTCCTTATGAAGACTATAGCTGTCATTTTTCACCTCTCACCCAAAATGTGTTTTCGCACATGCAGCACACAATGGCGCAGTCGGTGTGCGAAATCAATGTTCAGGACAGATTAAGAAAATCACAGTGGCACTGTTCATGAGCAGAGGTCTTAAAATGCCTGTGTTGAAAATTTGGTGACAAAAGCCCATAAAATGACTCTGTTAGGAGCGTGCATTGTGCAGTTTCCACGCACCAGTGTAACTTCACGAATTTGTAATATTTTCACTCCAGATTTTCAACATTGGTATTTTTTCACACCTCCTTATGAACAGTACAGCTGTCATTTTTCACATTCTGGCTGAAATGTGTTTTTGCACTTCTGGCGCAGCATAGCGTGGTCACTGTAGGAAATCGGTGTTCGGGACAGATTAATAAAATCACAGTGACAGTGTTCATGAGCGGAGGTCCCAAAATGCCTATGTTGAAAATCTGGTGTAAAAAATCCCCAAAATAATTACGGGTTTGTGTTGTGCAGTTTCTATGCACATTCGTGACTTTACCGTTTTTTTATATTTTTACTCCAGATTTTCAACATTACCATTTTTTTACACCTCCTCATGAACAGTACAGCTGTCATTTTTCACATCCTGTTTGAAATATGTTTTCACATCTGTGGCTCCAATGGCTCAGTCGCTGTGCAAAATCACCTTTCAGCTAACAAACTGATAGTGTCACTGTTCATGCAGTAGGGTCACAATAAGCCCATGTTAGAAACTTGGAGAAAAATACTAAGAAATGTCCAGGGCATTAGGGTTTCCAACCATAACACCCTACCCTGTAGGGACTGACAGGCATCAGGGGGTGTGACTTGGGATTGTCGACAGTAACGCTCATGCCATTCCACCCCCACCCCCACCCTGCAGCCAGTGACAGGCATCGAGGTGTGCCTTGGACGCTTTGGCCCCAGAGTTCACCCCATTCTCCTATACTGCACCCATTTCAGCATATTTCCTTATGGAATGAGGTAAGTGTAATGCCCAAACACCCCAAGCCACATCTCAACACTTGTCAGTATCTGCAGGGTAGGGTGAGGTAAAATGTCATGACCGTTATGGGCGATGACCCAAAGGCACACCCCAATGCCTGTCTATCTCTGCAGGGTGGGGGTGGATTTGGTATCAGTTCAGTACTTCACTGCCATTCCTATACTGCATCTGTCTGACTCCTGCACTTCCACTGCTAATCCAGCAAGCAACCGTTCAACATTGACAAATGCATGTGTTCATTTGCAAGGCAAGCAAACATACTGGTCTGAACTGTGAGGTGGCTTCGGGGTGGAGGGCCTTCCCCTCCTCAACCTATCAGAGCTTCAGGATACTGAATCTACTCCCTAATTACATCCACTGTCTGCCTTTCTCTTCCTTTTTACATTGCTTACGCTTGCACAAGAAATGTTTTGTTACAGAGAACAGCATTGCAGAGGTGTCACTGTCTAGCCCAATGCAGGTCAAGCTGCACTGGGCTCATCCTTGACAGGCCAATTATCATGCAAGCTAACAATGACAATGGTTTAAAGTTTATTGGCATAAACTTTGTGTACTTGAAACAAATGAAGTGCTCCAATGAGAGAAAGTAGGCTGTTGGTTAACTAGGATCTGCAGCCTATCCATTAGGTAGGGAAATGGGCAGACTAGGTGGGCCAAGCAGTCCTTATCTGCCGTCAAATTCTATGTTTCTGTTTCTATGTTTCTTCTGTTTCATGTAAATAAAGCCGTCCCCCCTCCTCTCCATCGCTCTGTGTTCCTTGCTGTCTCTCCCTCCTCTCCTGCACACATCTTTTGTCTCATGTGTTCCCCATACCTCATTTCCCCCTTGTTGTCCCTCTGACCCTCCTGTCTCCTCATATTTTGCATTTCTTTGAACCAGGCTCCAATGACCGAGCTAACGTGACTGGCTAAGCTGTGCGGGAGGAACCAGAGAAGAGTTAGCTTAAATGATGCACCACAAAACTGCCTAGTGCTCCATGGAACAAGCGTTGCTGTAAGGGCTGAAACCTGATATGCTCTGAGAGCCAGAGTGGATGGACGATTCAGACTGTGCATGCATTTTGTGAACAGCAGAATACTCTAGTAGCGCTCCAAATATTCCTGCGCCTCTAAGAATACACTTTTTTCTTAAAGCGAATCCGTACAATTCTTCTTTTGAGTGGATTTGATTGACTGTGTGGCAGTACCTGACAGTGCAATAATGCAGACTGCCGTGCAACCAGAGTACAGTTAAAAACTTCTGTGTATACACTCAGTCACCCTGCAAACCACCGGGCACCGAGTCCACGGTGAAATCAGTATTGTCCTGCACAATTTGTAGCTTCTGAGGCCCCAGTTCATGATATGTGCAGTCAGATTGCATTTTCAGACTGCAGTCCAGCAGCACAGGCAGATTATATCCCCAAGCTGGGGAAGTGCTATGGGGACAAGCCGGGTGAAGTGATCCCACTGTGCAGTCTGATGCAGAGAGAGAAGGAGAGCGACCAAGACAATGCCAGGCAATGGTACAGCAATCTCATGTCTGTGTGACAAGTTGTTTATTTATTTAGTTAGTTAGTTTTTTTGACCAGGTAAGTGCACTAGACAAATTCTGCCTATTTTCAGGCACAACGTGGGGGAGGGGGATACAGATGAATGCCAACTGACTTTGAACCAGACAAAGCTGTTGGTAGTATTTTTAGTGAATGAGGGGATATTTGGCCAGAGCACTGGGTAAATTCCCATACTCTTTTCGAGAAGTGCCATGGGATCTTTAACATCCACCTGAACTACCACTAGAACAGGCAGATGGGACCTCGGTTTAATGTCTCATCTGCAAGACAGCACCTCAGGAGTGCAGCACCCCACCCTCATGCTGCACTGCAGTGTCAGTATTGGGATATTAACCTTAGTTCCTGGAGTGGCACTTGAGTTAATATCCAGGTGTGCCTAGGGGACACAGAAACACCACACAGTGCAAGACAGCAAGACGTGCATGGCAGCTATGTAGCCTGTGAGCTCAGAGATAGAGCATCTGTGTGTGTTCTGCCTGCCACTACCCTCTCCAGTTTGCAGATAATTAGCAGTCCGAGTGGGGAAGGAGGTAGTTGAAAGTGACAGCAGCCATGTGGTCTGGCGTGTAAGACAGAGGGAGAGAGAGAGAGACACAGACAGTGGGAGACTGTAGGTACCAAAGTTGCAGAAATGTGCTGCATCTCTCTCTGTCTGTCTTTCTATGTCTCTGTCTGTAGAAACAGTGGAAGAAATGATCAGCAGTACAGATCCCTCTGACAGGCTGTAATACAGGAGAGCAGAGGAGAGAGCGAGTGTGATAGTGGCCACCCAGAGTTTCCTTTCCTGGCACCCCCCCAACTGTGGCTGCCCCATTGCCCGTTCCCCATCCTCAGTGCACAGACAATAGAGAAAGTATGACAGCATCGTCACTCTTCTGCACCTGCACCATAGCTGAAATGTCCTGTGAGACAGCAAGAGAGAAAACATTGGGAAGTTGCTGTCTGTGGCCTCCCCTTGCTCCCCGGTACGGAACAGTGCTGCAGTTTGTGTGCAAGAGAGACCTGTGTATTTGCTGTGTCTCTCTCGTACTCTCTCTCTCTGTCTATCTCAGTGTCTTTTTCTTTGGGAACTTCCGTGCTGCTTCACCACCTCCCATACAACAAGTTCTGTATGTCTCATTCTGCCAACCCCCCAATCCCAGTGAGAGAACGCAACTGAGTTTTTTTCTCTGACATTCAAGAACGGAGCTCGGTGCTTAGAAAGAGAGCGACACAGAGAAAGTGAGACAGGGAAAGTAACAGTAAGAGAGAGAGAGAGACAGATACGCTGGGGGAGCAGCATAGAAGAGACAATGTGTGCTGTGTCCTCTCTCTGTGCATCTGTGCATAGTAGTGTGTTAGGGAGGACATAGTGGGGAACAGCACATACAAGCGGCATATGCTTGTGTGTCTCTCTATCTAATTCATAAGAGAAAGAGACACAGACATAGAAACATAGAAATTGTCAGCAGATAAGAACTGCCTGGCCCATCTAGTCTACCCGTAAGCCCTAGTACTGGATTACTGCTTCTGACCCACTCTCTGCTGTACCTCTATGGTTCCCCTATGCCTGTCCCAAGCATGCTTGAATCCATCCACAGTGCTCGCTCCCACTATCTCCTGAGGCAGACCATTCCACGCATCCACCACCCTCTCCGTAAAGAACTTCCTCACCCCCTCTTAACCTCCCACCTTCCAATTTCATGCCATACCTCTTCGTTCTTCTGCTGCTCCTGTATTGGAAAATGTCCTACCCCTTCACCTTATTTATACCCTTGAGGTACTTGAATGTTTCTATCATATCCCCTCTTTCCCTCCTCTCTTTCTGTGAGTACATACTGAGGTCCCTTAATTTCTCCTCATAAGTCTTGTGTTGCAAGTTCTGTACCATCTTACTCACCTTTCTCTGGACCATCTCCAGCCTGTTAATAAGGTGTGAACTCCAGAACTGCACACAGTACTCCATGTGAGGCCTGACCATGGTTTTATATAATCCATCACTACCTCCCTCCTTATGCTGGTGATACACCTGCCTGTGCACCCTAGCATGTCACTGGCCCTCCCAACTGCCTTAGCACTTTGACATTTTCAGATCATCTGAAATAAGAACCTCCATGTCCCTTTTCTTCTTCTTTGTGATGGTCAGCAACTCCCCCCCCCCCCCCCCCATCCTGTAGCTTTCCCCAGGATTTCTGTGTCCCAGGTGCATAATTTTGCCCTTTTTTGAATTAAACTTCACTTGCCAGTCTTCAGACCATTTGTCAAGCTTTCCCAGGTCCCTCCTCATTTTCTCCACCCCTCTGGGGTATTCACCATGTTATACATCTTGGTGTCATCTGCAAACAGGCAGACATTTCCCTTCAGCCCTTCTGCAATGGCACTAATGAAGACATTGAACAGGACTGGCCCCAGGACTGATCCCTGTGGCACCCTAGTGGTCACTCCCTCACCCCATTTACCACCACTCTCTGCCTCCTGTCTGTTAGCCAGTTTCTAACCCAGTTTACCACCCTTTCCCCTCATGCCCAGCCTACCCAGCTAGTTTATCAGCCTTCTATGTGGGATGGTGCCAAAGGCTTTGCTGAAATCAAGGTAAGCATTGTCCACTGCCCCACCCTGATTTACTTCCTTTGTCACCCAGTCAAAGAGATCAATCAGATTTGTCTGACATGACCTCCCCACTGTGAATCCATGCTGCCTATGGTCCTGGGCTCCTATGGCTTCTAGATGCCCCACTATCCTTTCTTTAAGCAATGTCTCCATGATCTTCCCCACTACTGAGGTGAGGCTGACCAGTCTATAGTTCCCCGCCTCCTCCCTTCTGCTGGATTTGTGTAGCGGGACCACATGTGCCCTCCTTCAATTCTCTGGTACCACCCCTGTGTCAAATGACTCAGTGAACATGGCTGCCAGAGGTACTACTATCTCCCTTTACAGTTCTCTTAATATCCTTGGGCGTATGCCATCTGGTCCCATTGCTTTGTCCACCTTCAATTTAGTCAGCTCCTGCAGGATTCTTTTGCCTGTGACTGGACTATTGTCCACCTCTTCACCGCTTTGGCAACTGCTGTACTGCTGTAGCCCTTGTTCTTCCACCTCTTCTGTGAATACTGAACAGAAAGACACAGTGGATGACATGGGGGGGGGCACATGACAGTTCTTAGGCATGGTACTATCACTTCCTAATACCTAAACAGCACATATAAGCAAGCAACATTTGGCATTGACAAATGCTTGTTTAATCTCCTTGCATTACATAGTAAACTTGTGATGTTATTTTGTTCTGATCTATGGCCTTGCAATGCTTTCCAGTTTTAGTACTTGTAGTGCCACCATTTTCCGTTATGAAATTTACCCCTTCCCCTTCAAAGTGAGTTTAAATGAATAACTTCCATCTGCTCCTTAATCAAGTTTGTCAGTATATGTTCCTCATGAACGTTAAGGTGTAGGGGTGGGCGAAAGTTGCAAATTCCACTTTCACGGAAATTCCACAAAATTTCCAAACTTTTGCATAAATTTCCAAAATATATGCCATTGGCAGAAATGGGATTTTCTGTGGATTTTCACCAGGTTCCAAGGACTTTTTTTGTGAACTGCATAAAAATGCATATAAACTGCGGAATTTATTCTATCCACAGTTTAATGAACTGCCAGTGAATGAGCACATGCTTGTACAACCACGCGGTCATTCACTGAGAGTTCAGTGGGCCACCGGTAGTGGAGAAGAGAGGAGGGCTGCCCCAGTGACCCACTCAGGGGCAGGGTGGTGGGGGAGCAGGGTGGTGGCAGATGAACTGTCAGGGTGGGGGTTCCACTAGACACCAGGGAACTGGGATTACTTTTTTTATAAGGGATCAGGGATGGGGGGGGTCCACTAGACACCAGGGAATGCTGGGAATAGAGGGGGATGAGTCAGTGGACTGCTGGCTGCTTTTTGTGGATTAAGGGAATCCAGGATTAGAGATGCAGTGAATTTAATTTCCACCAGTGAAGTGGCACCTAATACTAGAGAAATTTCACCTTCTGTGGCAAAATTTCACATTTTGCTCCATGAAACAGGTGGAATTTCATGGATTACTCCACAAAGTGAATTTTGTTCACTTCGCCCACCACTATCCAGAAAAGGAGGGGGGGTCCGCTAGACACCAGGGAAATAAAATATTTTGGGGGGGCTATGATCGGTGGGTGGGGGGGCCATTAGACACCAGGGAGGGATCAGAGTTTTTGTTTCTTCTTTACCAGGACCCATGGACCATGATCCCCGAGCAGTGGGGTTGGGAACCACTAGACACCAGGGTTCAGGGATTTTTTTTACTTGGGACCCACAATCGGTGGGTGGGGGAGCCACTAGACACCAGGAGGTTCCAAGGAAAGGATTGGAATTTTTAATTTTTTTATTTACTGGGACCCCTGGTCGGCAGGGGGTAGATTAATAAATTAAGCTGCGATTAAAAAAAGTGTAACAACTGACCATTGGCAGTGATCCATTCTGCAGATTTTCCCCCCTGCAGTTTAATAAATTAACCCACATTCTGTATACTTATTCCACAGTTTTTAGGTGGAATTTCCACTAAAGTTGCAAAAACGATTTCCGAACTTTTGCAGAAGCAAAATTCATACTTTTACAGAAATTCCACCCTTTGGAATTTATTTTCACACACCCCTATTAAGGTGTAAGCCATCTTTGCTGTACAAATGTTTTTTTTTCTCTTACTAAAATACTTCCTTGTGTCAATAAACCAGGTCTTTATCAACTCGCTCCTGACTATTTGCTCCCTGTTCAATTCACTCCTGCCACTCCTGCGCCTCATCAATTGGTTCTAGCTCCTGCTCCCATTCCTGCATTCAATGCCATATAAATAAAAACTAGTGACACATGAATAATATCTAAGCTCAGTCACAAGCATGTATAGCAGGCTCTGCACTCATGAACAGTATTGCAGTGGCTGATACCCCATGATTGACTCAGTTTTATATCTCAGTTAACATGACTTTCTTTTTTAAGTTTTATTCCAGCTTGCTGTAGAGTTTTCAAGTGCCGATGCTGCCAAAACAGCTAACCAGATGATCCTCTTTCATAAATTAGACTTTCATTTCTTGATTAACTCATCTGGATATATTTACACTATCCACTGCAACTTCTTTATCAATTCAAGCATTGTAAGTCTCAACGGTGATTAACAAATAAGAATAACCTTTTGTTTTTCATTACTCTTAGTTCTGTCCCAGATAGCTGTAAATCAATTATTGAGATTGGTTCAGATATCTGAATGGCAGGGTCAGGTGCTGATGGTTGCTTCTTGTGTGAAGCGGGGTATGTACCACATAGACCACAAACATGACAAAGCAGAAATTGTATTAAATACGTGTCTAAATAATGAAATATTATCTTTTTTATCTGGACATAGTCTTCTACAATTGCCTGGCAAAAGCCCTGCCAACATAATAAGGCTTGCCAGCCTTTCGAATTTTTGTAGATCTGTATTTTTGTAAAGATGCAGATCAATGTTTCCTATACACTCTCCTTCTGACACACAAGCAGGCACCCAGCTAAAATTGTGCTGTGAACGGGAGCGGAAGCTAAATGACGTGGAGTGAGTGGGGGTGGGAGCAAATTTTACAGGAGCAAACGGTCGGAAATGGTTGTCCGGGAACGAAGTGAAGGGAGCGAATTGACGTGCTCCCCAATAAACCTCATGCCTTACTTGTGACCTCAATTCTTTAGCCTTGTGTTTACCCTTATTATAGTTTTATTCTTTTCTGGGTCAGCCCTTAGAATTGGCAATATGCCTGAGATTAGTTCAGCGGACCCCATTTTTTTAATGACTGCCCATTTCAAGAATTTCATGGCATATATCTTTCTTGTGGTATAAGCCTATGTTGTTTGTCCCTACATGAATGGCAGCTATTTGACCTTTTCCCACTTGTTATCAATATTTCAGGTGCTGTTACTTTTATAATTTATTCTTGACCCTGGGAAACTTGATAGAGTTCTATTCTGCTTGTCAGGATCAAATATCACTGAGTCACATTACCTTATTATTGAATCTCCCAGACCCATCTTCTGCATTGGTTCATTTATATTCATTTCCCTCTGTTTATTGGTTTCAACCTGTTCCTTGTTATCCTCGCTAGGCAAGCTGTAGTATCAATTTGGCAGTTGTAACTGACTGCTAATGTCTGCCCTTCTACCTTTTTTATTTGCTTTTTCCTGTTTTACTCTTCTCCACTCTGTGTCTTCAGAAACTTTTGTTTCTTCTCTACCCCTCTTGTTTCTCCTCTCTTATGAACCCAACAGGCCACTATCTCCCTTGTCATCTCTTGTTCTTTTTGGTTTTTGTTTACTTGTACATCTTGTAGCAAAGATTTAGTCTCTAATGTGTTTATGAATATTTCCATGTTCTTCATTTCAAGTGCATTTCTTAATTCATTTTGCATGCTATTCATTGTTGACTGTACTTCTTCACAGGCTAGGCATTAAATGCAATTGTAAACGTCAGCATTTGTAACAATCCCTCTCTACCCAGGAGTTTTAACAGATTTCCTGTTGAGACCATGATATTATAATCCTTCTTTTTGTAATATAACAGAATACCTGGTTGAATTTTTTATTTAAAGACACAGGATTTGTGGTCTCCTGCCCAATTACCTTGGCTGATGCAGGCAGGCATGCTTCCCTCTGCCTGTGCATCTCCTCTGCTCTGAGCTCACCTCTGCTCATATATCCCTGTGGTTACATACAAAAACTAGGGCAACTGACCTATTACACATATTCCGTGGAGCCTAAAGCCTACTTTGTGCATTGCCATGGACCATACACAAACCACCAAACACACCTATCAAGTCTATCTGCAAAAGTGCAAAAGGTCTATAGTCACAGATGAAAAAACAGTCTATCTGCAAAAGCATAACTTTTTTCACTGCCTGCACAAATTAAATCGGCACATTTGTGACCATGTTAATCTATTTCTAATCATAACTTTTTTTAACATGTTTTCTTCTAAATTTTAATAATTTTCTACTTATCAACCCCCTCCCATAACCACACAACCACACAAGTATCACTATTCAATACCAAGCCATTTTACATGCACTAACTACAAAACTCCTGTTGTCGCTGGTGAGACAACCACAAAGCGAAGTGTTGTTAAAGGTAGCCCATGACATAAGCATTGGTGATTGAGCACTTGCAATAATGGTGACTCAATCGCGGCATAGGTCGATGGGGCTACTGCTGAGGAAACACGGCCGGATGGGGGAGGTGGGTGCATATAGTGACAGAACATCACTATATGTATGCATGCGTGGGGGGGGGAGCGAGCATGACAAAAGGGAGAGATGGTTGGCCTGGCATGGTTGATGTGGGGCTGCTGAGCTGGCCCCATAGAGTGGTGGGTGGGTGGCAGCCTAAAGCTGTAAGGATTCTGGGTTCAGGTCCGGGCGTGCCTACATTTTTGTGCACCTGGCCTGAAATTCTTTTTTGTCCAGGTTTTGCACCCTGACATGCACACCCCTGAAGTTAAGAACTTTAGTGAGATGGTGGGCACAACCCTGCATGAAGATTAAAAATCTAAGTCTCCAGTGCAGTTTTGTTGTGCGCCAGGGGTGTACATTGCTGTAATTGATTTTCAGCGATGTACACTTGTGCTGCCACCGATCGTGTTTCCACTTCACCCTAATGACATAAATCCATGTTAACCTGTCATACAGCCCAATATTACTTGAACCCACTAACAAAGTTACTTGAATTTGAATTCTTTTTGGTGTGCAGCTGTCTTTTCTTTGAAGACTTTGAAACTGGCCACTCAGCAGCTGCACTCACATTTGTATCTGGCCAATCATTTCCTTGTTTTGCTTAGACAACAGCAAAAACTTGTTTTCACAGATGGACTTTGCCACCAAACATTATAAAAGATCATCAGTGATAGTGGGCATGTGTATTGTGAAAATGGTAATTAAGACTGGCACGTGAATTGACCTAATTTTGTTTTAGAAAGTTGATCTTCATGTTTTTTGATCATCTCAAACCACCGCCCCCCCAAAAAAAAACCCACTGATATTTCGGCAAACATGCCATACTTAGAGATTCTGGGTCACAGATCACACTGACAAAGATTTTGAGAAACAACAGACATATACAGTAAGTGGCTAAAAATTGTGATTTAACTTCCAACTCAGGTAAGCAATATTGTAATACATGAAGTGCATTGGTAGTACTGCGACAACCACATGTTCAGGGGCATAGTAAGGCATGAGGCCTCAGACCGAGTGCCTTTAACCCCAGAAGTGTATTTATCACAGTATTACCAATGCCCTGCAGTGCCTCATTGCTCTTACAAAATGGCTTTGTGAGGAACAATTAAAAAATAAAGTAAAACTTTCAAAATAAAACATTGAATCCATTGGTAGTACTGTCACCACATATGGGTCCTGACAATTTGGGATACAGGGATTTCCCTTCCCATTTTATAACCCTAACTAACACTACAGTGATACTATAATATGACATGGAGGGCTGGCCCAGTGGTGAAATGGCAGTGCATTGTGCTGCCACTTGAAAAACATGGGCTGTGTATGAGCTTTGGAATCCCACACAGGGCCCTGCTGCAGCATGATCCCATCCCGGAGGTGCCAAGCTCTTTGCTCCTTGGACAGTCAGTGCCAGTGGCCTGGTATTAATGCACACCTTGTTGGTTAACTGAGAAGCATTTTTGGTGTCAGCACTGAAGGCAGCCACTCACCTTCTTTGCATAGCCGGAGGACAGGTGCAGTCCTGTTGGCTTTGATTAATTGTAGCAGGGAAGAAAAAGAAGAAAACTGGCAAAATGTGGATTATAATGGCAATAAACTCTACTGTCAAAAAAGTGGAAAATACTGTACTTTTTATTTATATTTCTATCATTATGATTTTCATTTAATATAAAATTATATATACACATACATATATACATGTTTTGGTTTGGAGAGTCATTATGTTGAGTGGTTTACTATACTGTAAAAAAATTAAAAACATTAAGTTATTCTTACATTATCAATACTATCAACTTTGGTTCCATGCTACTCCAACCAGAGGATCAATATACGTGAACAATTGTTAATTGACAACAGCTTGTCTTTTGGCTTTTAGTTGTCTTTAAGTGCCCAACACACCTCTGTCAGTTGATAGAACACATCTGTGACTCGTTTGTGTACATACAGTACTGTAATATTTTCTGGATGGGTTGGTCAGGCATACTTTGAGTAAGTCTGAAATACTTAAAGTGAGTTTGTCATTGTTGGGGAAAATATAATAATTAAACACAATTCTTCTTACATTTTATATATGTGCATTTCTATAGTCAAAGCTTCTGTCAACTTTGTTTTGGAAGGACTGAACTTCCACAATATGGTAAAAAGTACAGAAATACTGTAAAGGGGAGGGAGTGTTTGACTCCCGAAAAGGGAAACAGTAATGATGTGGCATCCAGGTTGGAGGAATTGAAATCCAAGATGATTTTTTTTCCTGTAAAAGGGTACATTTACCAGGCATCATCATCATCTATTATTTAGTAATCAGAGACCAATGAGTAGAAGCTCATGTTTAATGGTTTCCATTGTGAAGAAAAGAAAGTACAAAGTTTCAATACAAATTACATCACAACAGCACACACTGGGCAAGATATTCAAAGCTTTGCACGGTGTGCAAACCAGTTGCACAGGAGTAGCGCTGGATTAGCGCTGGTCTGCCATATTCAAAAGGCCAAATAGCATGCGCAAACTGCATTAGCATCGGGCAAACCATAATTACATGCAAGGGGCAAAGTGAACATGAATACAGGTGCTATGAGATATTCAGCAACTAGCACTGCGCTAAGGTGTTTAGCGCGACACAGCATGACCCTTAGCATGGTATGAATTACCACCCAGGAAAAGCTGGTCTTAACCCTGGGCAAACAGCATTGCATGACATTGGTGCTTTGTGCGGTGTTAGTGCAGGATTAGCGTGGCTTGCGCGACCCTAACATATGATCATGACACTTAGAAAATGCCAGACATGGATGACACATGCTGCTCACTGATGATGCCAACAGCACCATGATGCCAACAGCTGCCACCAGTCCCAGCCAAGCACAGACAGTAAGGGGTGATCCGTCACACAGGGGACATCATGGTAGTGTGGCCATACAGCACACCTGCAGACCATATGTCTATGGTGGCCAACAGATGCCAGCACACACATGCAGCACTGTGTGCATGGTGGCAATTGAGGGGAGGGTGTACAGGTGGCCAGACCTCACCACAGCCCAGGTGTGGCCACAAGGCTAGGACACATCATGCAGTGCACATGGGCCAGTAGTGGGAATACCCCACCACCTGTGTGCCTGTCAGATCTTACATGCCCCCCCAGCCAGATACAGCACAACTGTGCAGATGCCACAGCACACAGAGCCGGCCATGTATATGTCACTGTGAGCATCCCATGCCACAGGTGCAGCATCTGTGGAGCACACAACAGTGAAACAGTACTATCCACTGTCAGTAATCACCTGCAAGCTGGACCTGTCACTGTGTACTGTGCAGTGGTCATCACTGCCCTACATACCATAGGTGTTGCAGTGTCCCTCACAACACCGGCCCCCTTGCTACTGTAGTGTCTGCTGTGCACTGTAGCATGGCCTACAGTGTGACGGTTGCATGCAGCACCACCACCACCTGTGCCTATGCTGTGTTGTCCACTGGGGCACACAGTGCTATGCTGTACTGCATACATATAGCTTGCAGCAACCATCATACACTGTCAGACTGACCTACAGGTGGAGCTGCAGCCAGACCTGGCCAGCCCCTGTACTTCCAGACTGACCTACTGGCGGAGCTGTGGGACCCTGCAGTAACGCAGGGCAAACTGCATGCAAATCAGGGAATAATGAGATGTTAATTTGGCTGTTTGCCCAGAGACTACCTAAGTAGGCTCATTTACATGTCACATTTGAATATGGAAATTCTTAGCACCAGGCAAACATGTTTGCACTGGGCAAACAGCTTAGCTCTGCACTAAAGCCACGCTAATGTGTTAGCGTGGTGCTAACGGTTCGGGAAATATTATACAGTTTTGATTGCTGTTCTTTCACATCTGCATCTGCTTGCAGCTGCACAGGGTCCATGCATTTGCTGGCACACACATCGGCCACGTAGTTCATCTCTATCTGCCCTCACATTGCTGTGTACTGCATTGTTGTTGTGGTTTGCACTTCCTGGTTGCTATATTCAGTGCTGTCTTATTCCAGGGCTAGGATTGCCCTGCAATCCCAGCCCAGTTTGCACAGCCTCATTCCCATGCTATATTCAGAAGCTGTTTTCCCCGGGCTATTCCTTTTGAATATAGCTTGCTTTGTGCTCCGGGCTAAGTTTGCCCACCATCAGTGTTAACTTAGCCCGGGGTAAAGTTTTGAATATCTGGCCCATTATATATTAACATAGAGTAGATATCATATTAGAGCATAAAAATAAATATTTTGTTTTAAAAATTGTTTTTTTTTTAAATATTGGAATCAAATAAATGTAACATAGGAAGTACTGTGAAAGAAAAAAGACAGCAATATTACTGAAATATAGACTTTTTTTTCCCCCAGGAAAATAAATAACTGGAATCAGGGCTAGAAGGCTAATTGTAGCATGCCAAAATGATTGCAACTGTCTCATATAACATTGAGACAAGTAGTAAGAGTGACCAAAAACATAGGATATATATTTAAATATTACTCTAATACGTCCAGCAACTAGGAGACTTTCATGTAAAATCATGAACGTATATCTTCCAAATATTCAGAATATCAAGAAATCATTTGACTAACACTTTGTTGTTTCCCTTACTAACTAAAGGGTTCAAAATGTGAGCTTTACCCTTTAGTGAGGAGTATGCAAGAATGGCTCTAAAACCAAATTGAACTATAAGTAAATGTATCAGAATTCTTTGGTGGCCTATGACACAAAACCTTTGAAACATAGAGTTTGATGGCAGATAAGGACCACTTGGCCCACATAGTCTGCCCATTTCCCTACCTAATGGATAAAATGCAGATCCTAGTTAACCAACAGCCTACTTCCTCCTACCCCACACTAGAACTGCCTTATGGGAGTCCCATGCATTCTTGAATTCCCCCACTGTTTTTGACTCCACGACCTCCTCAGGAAGACTGTTACATTTATCTATAAGCATCTCTGTGAAAAAATACTTCCTCACATTACCTCTGAGCCATCCTCCCTCTATCTTCAAATTGTGCCCACTTGTTCTTGCACATTTCTTTTTCTGAAAGATGCTACCCTCTTGGACTTTGTTGATTCCCTTGAGGTGCTTGAAAGTTTCTATCATGTCCCCCCCCCCTTTCCTCGAGGCTATACATATTAAGCTCCTTTAGTCTTTCTTCATATGTCTTCTGGTGCAAACCCTGCACCATTAACCATTTGAACAACTTTGATTTGCCTTTAAATGTTTCCCATTTCTTTTTTTCCCCAAGTTGCTTATCAAGTTGGGGTATTCTTCCAAATGTATTAGTGTAGCTTAATCTCTGGGCTAAATATATGCCTTTGAAGAACTGAAGACAAATGTTTTTGTCTTTGATCCTTCAAATGCTTTATTCCCTATATGTTTTTCTAGTCTAGTGTAGTCCACTGGTTAGCAAAGGGAACCAGCAATTCCCACAAATTGGGAGTGTTTTTCTTTTCTTCCAGAGTTCAGTTGTCTGATGCTTGTACGGTCTCATTATGCTATACAGTACCTTATAGCATAGCTCTACCCATTCACAGGTGGGAAATTTCAAAGAGTATGCACTTCTTGTCAGTCCCCCTTCTCTGGTAATGTTATATATTAGAAATGTTTTGCCTCAAAACAAAGTATGCCTGATGTCCTTAGTAACTTAATTATTCTAGTGTTTATAGTTGGTAACATAAATGTTTTCAGAACAAAATGAAAATAAACATTCCATTGGAGTCTCTTTTTCACTCTTTAATGGATGCTGTTGACAAGGAAGCACACTCTTTTGTTTTTGTTATACTCCTTTTGTCTCCAGTTAATTAAAAATCCATTCTGAGTCACAGCAGTCACAAGTATTAAATATTCACAGTCCTGTGAACTTATATCTTCCTCTCCAGAAACTCTCTGGTTGAGTTGATTGTCATGGCAAGCACTGTCATCCCTTCCCCTAGAATTTTTGGGTTTTGTTTTCACATCTGGAAACACTGCAGTATTTGTATTTTGCATCGGTTGTACAGTATACAGTAGGCAGCATTTGGTTAACGCCATCCCAGCAGCAGACATTGAGATTCTAGCAGTTCAAATGCCACTATTTTCTGATCTTCAGCTGAATTCTGAGTTTCTGTTATTGATGACTAGATAATGATTCTGAGAGTTCTAATGGGATCTGGAAGATAGTCCATTTATCCGACTCCAGATATGAAATCCTATTCAACTCTACATTGGGATTTTGGATCCAAGGTTGGCTAGAGTGGTCCAAGGTCAGATACAGTAGTAGGGTCCAAGGTCAGATGTCTGCTCTGGTTCCTGGATAGTCATATCAGATAGTTGGTATCCAGTTGGATCCTAAGTGTTAGGCTCCAGTAGTCATATAACAATGGTACCCAAAGCCATCCAGTACCTGATAAAATCAGTGGAATCCAACAGTATCCAATTGTGTTGGATACTATCTGAGCAGTTTTAATTTCTTTTTATTTCTATTTTTGTACTGATTTCTATGCTTAGCAACACCCATAAGCTCATACACATGAACACTTTGGTACAGTACTGTATATTGGAACTTTTGAGAGTCAAAACGTTCTGTCCTATGTAGGGTTGCATACTTGCTACAGTATCCACTCAGTTTTGGATAGTTCAGATAATGGGAACTATCTCTGGATCCAGATGCACTAATACATTATCTGTGCTAACTGGATTAGACACATTTGAATAGTGCACTATCCAAGCCTCCTATTATTCTGGCAGTTTAGAGATGCCACTATCCATATTACTATAAAGAATTTCTGAAACTCATGAAATCCACTTTGGTAAGTTTGTTTGGTGTCCCTCTGTGTCAGTTGAGAATGGTACATTTACAAGAAAGGTGTTACTACAGTATGCTAAAGGATATATCTTTTCCATTTTGATTTTTGTGTGTACTATATGTCAGGTTCACATTTCTATCTCGTACATTGTGTTTTCATCATTAGTGTGTGGCTGTAGAAAATGTCATATCAAGCACAATCACAGATAAACACTAAATAAAAAATACAAAGCTGACTACAACAGCTGCACTTTTCTTGTACCTGTACCCCCTCCTCACAGGGTATGAAGTACAGTATGTCAAGATAAATTCCAGATAATGGACATGATCCACAAAATGAATTGGTGGGTCCTGGCAGAATAGTGGACAGTGTGACCACATTCATCTGGTGTTCTGATGGCTTTGGACACCCAACTTTGCATCACAGAAGACGGTGATAATTGCCTTAAAGGTCCTTCACTATTATGAAACCCTGTATATGTTAGCAATACTGAGAGGTATGCCAGCCCACCAACAGGTGGCAAGCAGGGTATTTGGTTCACCATAAATAGGGTTAAGTGCAATCAAGCACAAAGGGTGCAACATTTATGGCACTGTTAAAAAAACTGGCTCACTACCAAGAGGTACAGCTGGCCATCAGACTGGAGAGGGTAATCCTGATAAAAATCTAGAGCAGAACTTTGTGGAAAACATTATGCTGGAAATATTCAGGCAGCTGTCCATTGTTGAAGAAGATGATGAACTGGACAGAGAGGACAGTGAGAATCATACTGTGGCATATGATATGTACAGTGTGAAGCACCTGGCCTCATACGGTAGCAGTGGCTGACTTCACTTTATAGATCTTGACCCCCCACACATGAACACAGGACCGGTATATTGATGGGTTGTCAGACAGCATTTGTTACAGACTGACACATAGCCTGAACCAAGTGGAGAACACCCTGCCAAGCCATACAGCTAGTAATATATGGATGGAACACACAGCTGCGTATAAGCAAATATGAGCATACAGGCAATGCAGTAATACATGTTTTATAGCTGTACATCCAGATGATGTGAGATCATGCTCTGGCAGGGGTACATAGCCCAGCAACAGTGCCACACAGGCAAACATTCCCAGGAAGGACAGCAGAACTGGGACTATGCCCAGTACATCAGAGAAACAGACACCACTTTGACAACTACTGTAATTGGGACACCAGATGGGCAAAATACACTGTCCCTCCACCCACCACAGAAACATCACACACCCCAGAGGAAATGTGTGTCTGGTAGACCCCCAGTTCCTCTACCTTTGCCCTCTCACCTCCAGCAGGCAGACTAAAAGGTACACAGCACATCTACCCCCAAGTGCATTTATACAGCACAACACACACCCGAGGGAATCTCAACAAAGAGTGACAGCAGTGATACCTTTGAGGAATTGTCAAGGACTGTGACAAAACCAACTGGCAACAAGATGCAGGCCTTTCAGGGAATCTACACTGATGAACAGATGAGGCTATGTTATGCAAAATCTAGCCAAACAGATCTACACCATTGCAGCACCGTTGATGCTTTTTGCACAGAGGTGGTAAGTAATGCCACCAAGCAGGGTGTGATCAGCACACAGCCTGGTGGCATGCCACCCAAACTAGAGGCTGTGCATACAGAGCTAGAGATTGTGTGTGTTGAGATGACTGCTATTATGCTGGATGAGGAAGGTTACTTGGAGAGACTGGCTGGCATGTCCAACCACAGTCTCTCAACTCCAATAGAGACAATCATGGCCAGTCATGGCCCCAAGCTGGATACTTCAGGGACACCTGGCCTGAAAGGCCACTGTGAATGCAACCACCTCCCTCCTCCCACAATGGTTAATCAGGAGAACAGATCTGCACAAATCACAAGTGAAAGGGAGTCACCTGAGAGTGCCCAAATTCTGTTACAGAAACATCCACTGGGAAGCATAGCACTAAATCACAATGTAGCACATGGCACAGCACATGAATCCCCAAGACACTGCCCTACAGAGTAGGCACTACCTTATTGGGTACACCATATATTTGCATGCCCACTTTCATGCTTTGCTGCATGACAGTGTTGCATATTTCTGTACATACAATAAGGCACATTATGCATTTCCCTTATATAAATGTACATATATTGTTTCACTGTGCCACACATTCCATAACTCCAAACCACATCCCTACACACAGTGCCTCATAATACTGCCAGATAAAGTAGGTTTCCACCACTTATTCTTTAAAAGTCCTGCCAGCTCTGTATCTAGCAGTCCTCAAGTTGTGAGGAGCAGGGGGACAGTTAGTGTGATTCAGTATAAGTTAATGTGTATTATTTATTTATTTATGTATTTATTTATTTAATCAATCTTTCTTTTTTATTTTGATTAATGTGTAGGTTCATTGGATCTAGTTCCTTTTTAAAGCAGTGGCCTGGATTAAAAGCATAGGACAGGACCGTCAGAGCAAACATGAATGCACCAAGAGACATACCCTTGATAAAAAATTCACTTAATATAAAATACAGACATGGACTCGACTCAGCAATTACATACAGTTAGATAAACAAATTGCATGCCACATTTAACAGCAGATTTATTCAGTACAAGTTTAACCTACTATCATAGCAGTTTGAGTTATATGCATAAAATCACATAAGTAGAAAAAGTTTAAGTCAAATAAAATGAGACATAAAATCTGAGACTGATAGCTTGCGTAGGTAATTTCTAAAAAAAAATACGTTTAGAGTAGCTGTCAAATCCCACAGTTATCACTTACATATTCTAAAATTTAGCAGTAAACCATGGCTTTTTGGTGTCAATGGGAATGTCATTATCTATAAGAACATCCAAATCCTAAATTAATGGGATTGTTTTTGATATAACAAGGTTGTGCAGCATGCAGCATGTTACAGATATAATGTATAGTAGGTTATATTAGTGTTCCAATAATTTTAGCGCTATTAGCGGAACCAGTAACATGCATTAAATTTAACTGATCGCTAATATTCTAGTCGGACTGTACCACTACTTCACTCAGCAATACAACCACGTACTGCACCAGATGAATTAAAAGAATTACAAAGCACTCTAATTTGGTAATTCATGTATTTATTTAATTTAATGTGAATGAAAAGAGAACAAAAACACCAAAGTAATTTAAAATAAAAGAGCCTAAAGTCCTTTTAGATGCCATGCACTTGTGTTACTAGTATGTCCTATTTTCTGCTTCTGCTTCTTTCGGCTTCTGCTTCACCTTGAAGTATTGTATCTGAAAATGAAAGAAGCAGAAAGCTGACTTAGCATTTGCCCTATTTGGTACAAGCCACCCTCCTCAGAACACAAGAATGTAAACATACTCACTCAGGCAGTTGTGGTGGGTGTCGAGTATCCCAGCCTCATAAAATCCTCAGATGATGTCCGCTCATCTTCCTTGCAAAGAGGTGATTGCAGTCTCCATCCACTGAGCGTGGTGTTCTTTTAGGTTTAGCAGTCGGAGATCAGATGTTAAACTGTCAGTGCCTCCTGCTACCAACCTCTCGGACACAATGCCTGCATAACAATTGATGAATTCTCTCTTGAGTGGTCCTTGAAAATTTTATTTACTCTAATATCCAAAGGCTGTAGTGAGTCAGTGCAAGATGCCGGTACATAGATTGGCATGATGTTTAGCTCTTCCAAGTGCAGGAGCACATTTTAAGTAGTACGTGCTTGATACAGATCTAAAACGAGTAAGGACTTCTGTTCTGTGGACAAAGACAGTTCAGAAGTGATGCGCTTGATATATGGTACCAAAACATTATCAATGAACTCAATGGTCATGACTTCATTGGCCCAGTGATTTTTAGAATGTGTTATACTCCACTCAGTGGGAAATGAATGATTAGGGTGTGACACAGCAGTTTTTCCCTTATGGATAAGTTGTGGAGGGAGTAAATCACCATCAAGGCAACATGCGAGGACAACAGAAATTTGTCTCTTATCCATTAGTCCAGTCACCTGTACCTGTTTTGATCCTGTTGCCTCAATTGTCCATTCTGATACAGGAATTATATTGACCCCTGTTTCATCCACGTTTATGACCAACTGTGGTGGGATGAGCTCTTGGGCACAAGCAGTGGCTATACAGGAAAGAAAAGTGGCCTTTAGATTTTCAAAATCTATCGGCTTCTTTTGCGCAGCTTTGGCACCTTTTCTTTTGCTGTAGCCGATGTGGTTTAGAACCTCCCAGGCCCATTGGCTACTCAGGGCTAGATGACCACCATTTCGGTCAGTAGCTGTGGACTGTTAGCCTTCACAATTCCCACAACCCCAGCATTGACAACTGCACCTTCTAGCCATAAACTTTTAAATATAGACTTTAACTGTTCTTCCAGCTCACTTTCCAGGTGAGTTGTACACCCTTGGGGTTTTGTAGGGAGAACAGGACACATGGAAGTAGGGTCTGGTGTTTTTCTGAGCTGTGCCATGTAGTCAGCATTAAAGTTCCTGATGGAACTCTCATTTATTGTACTACCTGTTGTGGCATTATAATGTCTCATGGCCGTCATAACCCCATTCTCCACTACATATTTTCCATACTTGTACTGGATCTCTGGTGTGTAATTTATGTAATCAGTGCATTTTTTCTTATGAGGTGAAGCTGATATTCCAGCTGAGGTTCCAGCTGATGTTCCAGTGAGTTCTCTAGCAACAAACTCTGTCACAGTGGGCTCCTCCCCAGAGCACTCAGCAAGCTCTGACCCTCAGACAGTACTGGTGTCCATAGGGTATTTTTGTTCCACTTGCAAGGACTGTGATGATTGCATCCACTTGAAGAGCAACATCCTCCATAAGTACAGCACCTACAAACAGGGGAAATAATGTAGGTGCGTGGTCAGAGCAGACTGGCATTGAGTAAGACATGTGATTCAAATCAGCCACGGTTTAGTGTTAACATGAGGCTAATTACATATAAAGTAGTGTACCATCCAACACTACTACAGGTACACCAAGCGCTAAATATATTGGGTGCCAACATATGTACCAGGTCAGCATCCTGTATTTAACTATATCAGATGCCATTACAACCTGCTATACAGTACTGCATGCCTTACAAGGAGCCAGCAGTAGGGTGACACCAGTCTTGTCCATACAATGAAAGCATTTGCAGACATGCCAAACAAAGCTTCAGTAATGCTGATTTTCTGTTGTTGTACATCCCTGTATCATGACTGTGCATCTGTGTCTAGTTGCAGGAATGGAATCAGGAAATATGTTCTCAGTGGGTAACAGCAGTGGCACAAAAAATAGACAATGCAATGCATGGTGTAAGTTGCACACATGTCTACATATGGTCTGGTTGTCAGATGTGTATTTGCCCATCAGTCAACTCTATTCAGGTCGCTTGACCTGCAACTGTGTCCACAGTGGTTACCTTTTCAATATGCATGCAATATGGGCAGACCCTGGGGACTTTGGGACATACCTCAATAATGAGTTCCATGGCATCATATACCATTCACATATTCATGCTGTGGAATGCCTTCCTATTGTGATATGTCTCTTTGTTTTCAGACAGTGCTATATTAACCACATGTGGACAATCTCTCTCCTTAATTAAATTGGACATTCTGGGTACTGTAGTGCTTCTTGTCCTTCAGCTTAGTCTCTTTAGGGACTCTACTGCTCAAAGAGATGGCAGCTGAGAGTGTTTCTGTGTGAGGATCAGGGATAGAGTGGAGCAAATCTTATTTTATTCTGCAAATATTTTTTAATAAATGGTGCGTCATCTATGTTATTTTAATGATAGAGTTATACACTCTGCTTTGCTTATATTTTTTTTAATTACAGTACAACTCTCAGAGCAGCTTTTATTTTTTGCAGTACCAGTGACTGGCATTCTATTGAAGAAGGGACTGAAGGGAGTGAGCCTGTTTGATGATGGGGGAGTTTTTTTCCCTTTCTTGGGACCTGGAGCTGTAAATAAAGTATAGTGGACAGTGTGTAGATCACTGTCAGAGCTGAGGAGTGTGTTTCTCTGAGGTACTGACTTCTGGGTGTGTTGGATTAAATCCCCATAGCCAGGACATGAACCAGACACTGAAGAGGCAGTTGTATCTGGAAGGAGGTTGCTGCTCAAGTCACCGCAATCTAATCTGGAAAATGAACTGGATCTGAGGAGAACTGGAAGGCTCTGGACAGTGGATCTGGGACTTTTAAACTCTTAATCCTGAGGACACTATTGAAATAATAAGAAAAAGAAAACTCTCCTTTCAGTATTATTAGACTGCATTTGATATCCGTTTTACTCCTAATTTGATTCTCTGAATGATACGTATAGGTAGACAGTGAACTGGACTTTATTTTTGGGTTCCCTTTTTGGGGCAATTTATAAACCTGCTTGCTGTGCTAGAGGGGTTCCTATGTGATCCTAGTGGTATCCCTTTTTACATATTCTTACACAAGTAGGTTTTGATAGATTGTTATAGTGTTATATTGTCTTGAGAATCTACTGCCCTTGACACATGCATATACATACATAGGATTTTACAAGTTTTTACCCTATATACTCTGTGCATAGAGATTTATTTTTATGTAATTTATAAAGGTGTTAGGCAAAGAACCAGGATTGGTGGATTAATTTGTCTTTTTAGAATTTTCAGAGAGGAGTCATTGACTCTTTTGGTTAGATTTAAGGGCTCATATATTTGGATGATATATATTTGATTTATGTTTGGATGAGTGCTTTCTGAGACATCTTCATGTATTTATATTCATGTTTTGGTTTTTTAAAGTTTCTGAGCTTTTTGAGTCATGTGACATGGCTGGCCCAATAAGTAGTGCAGTTTACTGGTGAGGTCATACATCAGATATAAACACTGGTGCAGAAATACACCGCCAAGTTATAGAGTCAGTAGTCTGCAGAGAATCATTTGCTGTATTGTGGTGATTTTTCTTTTTCTGAAATGGGTAAGATTTTTATGTAAAATCTTTTTTAAAAAGAAGACAATTTTAAGCTTACCACATTTGTGTTTTATGTTTATACCATGATTTGCATGTATATTAGAGTCTGTTTTTTCATGGCATGAATTTAAAATCTCTTTGGAGTTATTTCTGTTGAAGCCTTCACCCGAAAGCACTTGCCCTGAGCCTGCCATTGTAGGGGTAGACATATTTATTCCACATATGATTTAGCAGGATGTTTGCTCTGGATACACAAGATTCTAGAGATATCTGGATCCTGGGGAGACTTTTCTATTTATAGGTGCGCACCCAAGGTAGACTTTGATGGTAAGATACTTTTTTTTGTATCTGAATAATATTGGTGGGATATTCAGGACTTACTAACCCAAGTTTTACTGAAATCTGGCTTTGGTGCCTTCCTTACACAAAATTAATAAGGCTAAGGGGCACTATCCCCATATCTCAAAGATCTGTTTGAACCTATTTACTTTGTAGTTGGGCTTTGGCTTAGCCTGAATGATTTATTCCTTTAATTGATTGACTGGATTGTGATAATATTGTGGAATTACTTTTAATCTTCCATTGCTGAAATAATTTGTTACCTATATGATACCATTGTGTCGTTGCACAGTATTTTATTCTTCTTGAATTTGAGAATACTGACATTTGAATATGTAATTTAGTTTTATTTATTAGCTATGTGTTTTATATTTAAAATTGAACTTTAAAGTGCAAACTAAATGTGATAATGTTAAAGTAATCTTTAAAAGCTGATATCAAAGTGCTGACAATTAAACACTGACTATTAAGTTTGTATAAAACTAACTTTTGACAGACAGCAAAATGAGGACAAGAAGCAAAAAAAAATGAAAATGACAATTCTATACAACATTATGACTTAAATCACAAGTCAAGTGGGATTTGGAAGAAAGAGATAGTGAACAAAGTAAAAAGCAAATAAACAAATTAAATAAAATAGAACTAATACAAATAAAAAGAAATCCCCCTAAACAAACAAACAAACAAAAAAACAATAGGGCAAGTGAGAAAAGTAAAACTAATAATTCTAAAGTTAACTAAACCTGGCCAACCATTAATTACTAACCACTTAAAATGGAATAAAAAGAAGATAACAGAGCTTGAACAAGAAACAAACATTTTAACCTCCACTCCTATAACTGATCCAAAAGCATAAAAAACTAAAAATCAAATGAAAACCTCTGAAACCTGTGATTTAACTAACTCATAAAATAAGAATCTTAAACAGATTCGTATTACTAGATCTGCAGAGTGATGTCCACCAATGACAATTGAGAGCCAACAGAAGAATTATAGTATAAAAGCAAACTTGGAAGGCTAAAGGGGAAGGGGTTATGTTATATGAATGACAAAAAGCCTCAAATTAGACTGAACATGAATCATTATGTGACAGTTATCAATGTTTACCAGTCCTAACTTTAGAAAAGAAGTCATGTAAAAAAAGAATCCTTATTTTCCATAATACCTGAAGAAACAGACCAACTCAATAAACAAAAGGAAGCTCACAAGATGGAGTTTACAACCATAGGATTTTTAGAAGAAACAGTAGTAAAAGAAGAAAAAAAAGTAAAAATAAGAAAAAAAAACAAAAAAGCTTAATAGGCTAAACAAGGAAATAGTGTTTGAAGCTTTGGAGAAACAGCAAGGGATGGACAGTATAAGAGATAATCAAAACAGTAATACAGCAAAATATAAGACAACGGTTGGAACACAGGCTGGGCCAGCTGACCCCGTTCACATACATAATCACTATGTTATATAACATGTAGAATCAAACAGCTTAGAAGAAGCAGAGCTGATAAGTTTAAGAGGGATACAAAGAATTTATTATGAAAATCTAGAAATATTAATAATCCTGTACTATATCATCTGTGGGGACCTATTAGGGCTTGAGATTGTTCATGGTGATGTCTGTGATGTACTGAGATGTGATGATCTTACATCAAAGAATAATCTCTGCTCTTCTTTAAATATGCAAGTGTGGTTCACTATGTTTGGTGTAATGCCATTAAACTTCAAAAATATAGTCTGAAAATGGACTACCTGGTTCAAATGAAAACAATATTGGATTGGGAAACTTGGAGATCAAGATGAAATCTGAGCTTCTGAAGGAGCTGGTAACTATTCAAATTTAGGAAGCTTAGTATATGAGATTGAAAAAAGCAAATTATGCCTAACATAGAATTGTCAGTTTTTGGACATATAGGGTTGGAAACTAAAACAAAGTTAAAACCCATGATTTGTCACTTGTTTGGAACCTTTTAGGACTGGATTTTTACAGTATAGAGAGGATATACAGTAGCTGATGTCCAAAGAATATTCAAATGTTAGACTCAGGGAGATCAGATTGACCTCAGCTTACATAATAGAGTTGTATCAGAAAAAAATGCTAATGGCAAGGCATAAAATTGATAATCTAGGAATTTTGGTTGTCAGTTTTGATCAATTATGGGAATAAAAAGGATGGACAAATACAAAGAGCTGACAGTAAGAAAGGGAGACAACAGGAACATGAGTATAATGTGGAGGTCAGTAACTGCTTGCGGATACTGGCTGATAAGCATATTTGACTATGTGGCACAAGAGATGTAGAAGAAGAACTAATTAAGAAAAATTAGGTAACAGAAATAAATCATTCAATGGCATTACACAGCAGCATACATGTCTTCTAAAATGCGAATAAACAAAATGTCAGTATATTTTATATGGAATGTTGCTGGACATCCCTCAAAACTGGCAGATGCTGAATATGCCAAATTGTGGCAGCACATATAATGAACCTATAAGAAACATGGCATAGTAATGAACAAATGGATATTATAAACATAAATGGATATCAGTTATTTAATATACTGGCACAAAGGGGAATGAAAATGGGCAGTGGAAGTGGGGGGTTAATCACTTATGTCAATGTAACTGATTATTTAGAAGTTAAGGAGTCAAGAAATGACAATCAGCACTATATGATTATAGTGATAAAAGTGCAGAATGATACAATAATTTTGGTTAATATCTATAATCCCACACAAAACTCATCTATATATGATAAAGCTATTCTTAATAAAATAATCCAAGATATTCTCTTTCTTCAAAAACAGTATAAAATGCTGAACTATTACTTGTAGGGGATTTAAACATCAGATGAGGCAATACTGGACTACATGTTGGCACAGAAATTCAACTTATGTTGTATATACTGGGTCTAAGGAGTAGGGATACCTCAAATAGGAAAAACTTCTGATAACCCCAAACAAAAGAAACTACTCTTGCAATATTTAAACTTGATTATACACAATGGAAGGTTTCCATCTGACTCAGAGGGAACATTTAGTTGCATAAATCATAGGAGTACCTCACTGGTGGACTATATAATCACCTCCCCTTAAGACTATTATAAATACAAGAATCAAAAAATCCTTACAAGAACTGAAATTGTCCATTTTCCAATTCTAGTTTACAGGCAGTCAATAGTGAAGGAATTAAACAAAAAACATGAATCATTAGAGATAATAAATAATAAAAAAAAATTAACTGGGATAGATTTTAGAAAGTAAACAACTTCAAATAATGAACACATACAAACAAGAAAGAAATCAAATTAGGAAAGATGAAATTGAACCAGAAGAGCTATATTCTTATATGTTATATTGTTATAAACCTGTTAAAGCTATGTATAAAAAGGGGAAAGGTACAACTTGGGCCAAGTATGAGAACTGATTCTACAGGACATGTAAAAAAGAAGAAATTAATTTGGCAAAATGGATATGATATACCAAAAAAAAAATAGAACAACATTTTGGTAACCTAAATAGACTTAGAAAACAATATAAAACTCACTTGAATACTCAAAAATTGGCCCACTAGGAAAAACTATGGAAAAATATGATAACTGCATTAGAAAAAAATTGATAACAGGCAATTTTTGGAAACTGGTTGTGATGGGATCTGATCAATATAAAAATTAAAAAGATTCTCACATTCCATCAGTCAAATAGACTACTACAGGATCATTTTATTTAATCCACAGTATCTGTCCTGCAATGAAAATGATGAAGTAAAAAAGCTTTTTATATGGATTACAAGAAGTTACTAAAGTAATACTCAGTGCTAAGAAGAACAAATCCCCTGACCAGATGAAATATTCATTGACTTCTAAAGAATGGATGTAGAATGGTGGTCAGAACTACTGAAAGAATTTTATAACAAGGCAATTATGTATGGTTTTGCACCACTCTCTTTGAGGGGCAGTTATGTAGTTCCGATCTATAAAAAAGGGAATAGGGAGAATCCTGAAAACTATTGACTGATAAGTTTGACAGATAATATGGCAAACATACAGTATATGCAAATATTTGATAGATACTACATCAAAAATATATGCAAAAAATTATATTAGAGTAATGGACTGGATAGAAAAACAGAAAATACTGTCCTTGTGCTGTGCAGAATTTTCAGATTCTGGTGGAATGGTATTTCTTGGAATTTTTAAAATTCTGCCACATTTTGCCAGAAACAGAATGATGGAATTCCATGGCAGTAAAATGCAGAATGAGTTTTCTGCAACATTTCTGCAGAATTTTGCTCCGTGGATCTCAATATTTTCTGCAGGAATGGTTGCGAAGTAATTTTCTACAGAAAAATGCTGTTCTGTTGAATATTATTCCACAGATCACAGCAGGTTGAATTCTGCAGAAGAACCAGCAAAATTCTGCAGGAAATTCCACCAGAAGAATGGTCATTCTATGCTAATTCCATCAGTGGAATTCCATATTCCGCACAGTACTATACTCTTCCCCCTTATAATCAGGCTTCAGAAAAGAAACATAAACTACTACACAAACCTTTTTACTAGCACACTTGACAGAAAAATATTGCATTTTTTTAAAAAAACAGAGCCTCTTCATAGCTTTCATAGATTTGGCAGCAGCATCTGATTCCATTATAAGAGGTCACCTACGGATGAAGCTGAGGGATCTAGGGACTGACCAAAATTTGTTGCTTTTGATAAAGCATCTTTATGCTAATGCATGGATAAAAATCAAATACACTAAGTATGGAGATTTAACTGAAGAGATAGAAACTAATATAGAAGTAAGGCAAGGATGTGTACTTGCTCCAACTTTGTTTAATATCTATATAAATGAGATGTTACTTGAGTTAAATAAGCCTGAATATCATACTCCAAAGTTTTCACAACACTATATACCTGCTATTGCATATGCTGATGATCTGACAAGTGTTTCTACCAGCAGATTAGGATTACAGAAAAAATTATGTAAACTTGATATGCTGTGTTCTAAATTAAATCTTATACCCAGCACTCAAAAAGTTAAAGTTATGGTCTTTGGTAGTAAACAGAAACATAAACTTTTATACTTAGCAAATAAGCCACTAAAATGTCTTCAGGAGTTCTCATACTTGAATCTGACCTTTACTCATAAAATGAACTGGAAAAGACATGTCAAGTATGTTAGTAGTAAAATGCATATTACAGAAGGAGCATTGAAGAGATTTAATGGAATGTATGGTGGTATGCCAGTGTAACCAATGCTAAAAGCCATTAATGTGAAACATATAAATCAGGGACCCTGTGCTGCTGAAGTATGGGGAAACACTGATCATAACTCACTGGATTTTATATTGAAATCATTATATAAACAAATGTTAAAGTTGCCTAAAGGAACACGTAACATCTTGGTTTGAACTCAGCTAGGACAAATAAATATTAAATATACAGTAAACCCAAAGGTGCCTCTCCCCCAGCCTGAATGTACACCCAGGCCAGGGTCTCCTTCCCATGCTATCCCTTCCCCTCTTTCTTCTCGCTTTTTCTCATTACCATTCCATTATCATTCTTTTCCATCTCTATTTCCCATTACCTGTTCAGCCACCTACTGCCATCCACCTTCGGCAGTTCCCCACTGTGGCTCCCTCTTTCCAATGTGTCTTTCTCTGATGCTGACAACTTCCCATGTACCCCTTTGAAGTCCTTCCATTCCCAGCCTCTTACCCCTGAAAATTAGGGTGGGTCAGTGGGCAAAATGATGGCTAGCAGATGAATGAGGGCTTCTTCCTCTGTGCAGCCCTTCTTAAACCCCTCTCCCCATGCTATCGCTTTTTTTGCCAGCCAATCAGCTTTGACCTTGCCCCTTTAATCATGCCTCCTTCTTTTCTGTCCATCATGATGCCCCACCCCTTCTCCCTGTTTCCTAGCTTCCCCCCCTTTTCCCCTCCCCCAACCCTGCACAATTTTCTGCCTGACTGAGAACATTCCCCCCAGGTCAGGTAACCATGGACAAATGGGCCTGCCTTTTCAATCAGGCAAACCACCTTAGTTTACTATAGATATTGTACAATTTGTGCAAATATTAAATATTGTTTATTTAATATATCTCTGCATTGTTTTAATAAGTACGGGCAATCTATTTTCTGGGCTATTCCATGATCCATCACAAAAAAGAGAGCTCCATTAAGATAAAACGTAAATCTATATCTGGAAAAAAAGCAACTGTAAATTGTACATGGAACATCTAGGAGATTCCTATGCCAAAGAGTAGCAGTGTGCCAAATTTTTAGATTCCACTACTTTTGGAGTTTTGTGGAATTTTGGAAATTCCACCTAATTCCATGGAGTTCTTCCTGAAGGGGAAATCAGAAAACAGAATATGAACTGCATAATCATACTCCACAGTTTATGCATACCACAGATTAATTTTCCACAAACCACAAAATAATACTCTACAGATTACATAATGTGCAGAACATACTTCTGTGGTTTACATGTGAATGCTTTTTGGAATTCCACAGAATTAAAAAAGAAATTCCAAAAAGGATTTCAGAAGTGGAATTGTCACTGCTCACAAATTCCACCAATGGAATTTTTTACTCTGCATGGCACTGAGTCCAAAGAGTGCCAACAGGAACAGCGTCAACATGGTGAGTGTGGCAAAAAAGGTGAGGAAATTTCTTTTGCGGGGGTCTGTGCCCCCTGCACCCCCACAGACTAAAGGATTCTAACTCTAGGGGGAGCAGATATCAGGGAAAGATAAAAATCATGGGTCCATATAATAGTGTTTCCAAAGTCCAACATAAATTTTCTAAGTCTCGAGTGTCTGCAAAAAGGTTGGGAGACCAGGATTAGAACTGTGGTTTCCACTACTGCTGGTCCAGCTGCTTTATGCACCAGCCAGCCATGCCACAGGAGTAGCTCAGCCAGCATCTTGGATTCTGGTGTCCTTGTCTCTGTCCAGCACCATGAACAGCAACCAGGGGGGCACTTACAGCAAGTGCTGTAAAACCCCACTCACTGTCCATGTGAGTGCTTACCAGACTACCACCATATAGTGCAGCACTATTCTGGTAGCACTCACTTGATGGGGTACCTTCTGCACAGCTCTGTCCAAGAGGTCTTGTACTGTGTGAGAAAGATCCTGTTCTATGTGAGCAGGAGTCTGCTGTGGGACATGAAAGGAGCAACCCTAAGTGAGTCATAATGACCAGGTTAGTGGCAAAGTGATTGAGTGAACAAATCAAGTTAATGTGACCACCTAGAGAATTTTATGTGGTGTGGTGACATTATTAATCATCATTTTTTTAACAGGAAGGCATGCTGGACTAAACAGCTTGCTTCCAGTTCATCATGGGGCAGCAGGAACAGGGATACATTAAATTGAAATAAAACAGTAATCATACAACCAACAGAATTAACAACAGTGTGGTATGCTATATGGTTTTCCTGTTGTTACTACATGTTGTTCCTCCTACATTAACCTTGGGATTGTTTAAGGTGATATCAGACAGATTAAGGACCCAATTCACAAAGCCCCCAGAAGGAAGTAAGCTGCCTATGTCAAACATAAATGATGACATTGACACCTTGCACCAAAAGATGCCGCTGGAGCTGTTCATAAAGGCAGCTTGCATTTGGGGCTGCCTGCACCAAAGGGGCCAAGTGCCAGCCTTGTGCCACTAAACTGACTGTGGCATGGTGGTAGGGGGCATTTGGGTGATGCAAGCTGCTACATCCCATAAAATGAGATTCACAAAACTGCTCCAGAGAGCACATTTCTAAGTACTATTAGACCAGCCAGGTCTGGTCTAAGGGTACTTAGAATATGTCCCACTGGGAAGTCAGAAAATTTGCAGCAATGTGTCACTGTCCCCCTGATCCCTGATATCTCCCATTTCCATGATAAACATTAATGTGCCCTGTTCTGGTGGTCTAGTGGCCCCCGGCCCCCATCGCAGCTATTTTATATATTCTTAATTAATTCTCCCTGACCTGGTGGTCTAGTGGTCCCCATGCCCTGATCCCCAATAGCACCCATCTTTATAGTATTAATTAATTCTCCTTGACCTGGTGGTCTAGTGGTCCACCCTCCCCAATCCCTATAGTGCCTGTGTTTGTAGTAGTAATTGATTCTCTCTGACCTGGTGGTCTAGTGATCCCCCAGCCCCCACCCCAACAGGTAGTGCCCACCATCCCTCTCCACCCTTCCCGAAATGCAGCCAGTGACCGGCACAGCCCACCTCACACCTGTGCAGACAGCTGCCAGACTGAACAGTCAGTGAACACCTACTGCATAGTGTACGTGCTCATTATTATTCAACTTTATCACTCCGGGAAGAGACTTCAGCTTTACTACTTTGCACCCACTATTAAATTACATCACTTTCTTAACATTTACTGAAGCAAATCTAGTGCATTTTAGTAAGGATATTTTTGAAAATATTATCAGATTCACTTTCTAGGTGGGTGCATTCTGGGGCTTAGTTCCCACATAAAGAATACTTATTGGGGCAGATTATTTTGTGCCTGAGGGTTCAGACAGCACTAATTGCGCTGAAACTACCACAGTGCAGTATTACAATTAGGTGTACCTATTTAGCTTAGTTTGGTCTCTTTAACATTGTCCTTTTGCTTTCCAGCAAAAGTTATAAATACCAAGGTATCTGACACTGAGGGAGAGGACTGTGGAGGCCTGGGCTGAGCTGGTCTTTCCTCCGGTATTAGAGTTAAGAGTTGCACCTGGGTCTTGGAAGGTCCAGGGAATATATCCTCTTCAGCACCACTCAAATCTTTTTTGGGCTTTAATTCTAAATCCTGAGTAGAGTGTGTGTTTTGTTGTCCTTCTTCTGAAATGCTACATTGACTAAAATGCTTGTCCCTGCCTGACAGTTTCACAACTCTGTCTTCTGTGTCATCCTCTGGCTAATTGGCTTTGGTTGATTTCTTTGCAATCTGGGAGAAAACTCTCTTACTCAATATACAGATTTCAGGTACAACATATTTTTGTAGATGGAGGAGGTAAGATATGTCCTGAGTTGTTTGATTGTCCAATAATGATTGGTTAGGACAGAAACATAGGGCCCGAATTTCAAACTGGCCAAGCCCTGTGTCCCATCAAAGTTGGCCCACCTGTGGCCACTGGTTTGCCACATCTTGCTCCTGGTTTTAGAACACTGGATGCAAGTTGCGACAGTGCCCTCTATTTATGGCAGCTTGTACCAAAGTTGTGGTGCAAACCCGGTCACTTGCCGGAAAATGTACACCACGGGGGACCTGGCATTACTGTTCTGTGAGGATGCAGGGGACTTGCAATGGAGGGGTTGCAGCGCCGCAGTTCTAAAATTGCACCAACACCCTTGTTTGACACAAGTCACCACTTGCATCAAAGTCCTGTGTATTTCTATAATGCCCTTTGAAAATCGGGCCCATTGTGTTTTGGTACTGGAATCCAGCTGAGAGCAATGAAGAGTCAGAACCCATACAGATGCATAACATAACAGTGGCATCTTGGTTTCCCCAAAATAAAAGACTTTGGATCTGAAACCTAATATTCAAAATTTCTAATTTAACCCAGCTCTGGATAAATCATCAGATATTTTGAAGTGATGGGTTTTGATGAAACTGTTTTCCAATCCACTTCTTCCATTTCTTCTGACACTTTGCCCTTAACTGACCTCCCTGCATCCATTACAGTTCTTGTTACTCCTCATTGTTCCTTCCCTCTCAAGGGTAGGCACCTCTCTCATTGCATCTCCTTCATCTGAAAATTCTGGTTTGGGTCCATACTTTTCTACCTCATCTCCTTCTTATCCTGTTCTCTCCCCTGCTTCTACCACCTCAGAAAGTCTGACTCTCACTGCTGCTCCTTGCTGCATGCTGTGTCTTCTGTGGGGCAGGCTGTTTTTTTTCCTGGAAACTCCTCCAGTTTTGGTCTAGCCTTCCCCTGCTCTCTATTTGTTCCTCATCCTACATTGCAATGAAATCTATTCTCCAGCATCATACTTCTCACATACAAACAGAGAAATTTATATGCAGAAAAAGAACTGTGATCTATCCAAATTTCCCAAAAACCCTAACAAGTATGAGTGACATGCCTATGTAGGTGAAGCAACCTGTATATGCATCCATCAGAGATTTATGTTCCTTCTCTGTGCCCATCTCCTGTCATCACTATTATCCCTTTAAAACTGTCCTATGCAGCCTTGAATCTGTCTACAGTTTTAGCCTTGACCATACTGCTAGGTGTAATATTCCATTTGGTCATCCTCTGCTCATTGAAGTACAGTACTTCCTCACATTCGTTTGAGTTAGCAGCTCATCAGCTTGTAGTTATACCCCATGCTGTACAAGCTCTCATATCATTTGAATCACTCAGAGGAGTTCATCCTGTTGACTCCATGAAGAAACTTGAAGGTCTCTGTCATATTAACCCCTTTCACTTCTGGCTTCCAAGGAATATATGTTCAGGTTTTGCAGCCTTTTCTTAAAGGAATTTCCTTGCTTTCCCTATATTATTTTAGGCATCCTCCTTTGGACGGTCTCCAACAGTTCCCTGTCCTTCTTAAGTTTTGGGCTCCAGAACTGCACACAGTACTAGAGGTGTGGTCTCACCAGAAAATTGTGCAGTGGAATGATCACCTGTTTGCTTCTTCTTTTAAAACCCCTACCTATGCACCCCAACATGCTACTGGCTTTTCCATATGCTTTACTACATTGCAGCATGGATATTAGGGTATCATTAAGGAAAACCCCTGAATCCTTTCCTTCTGTAGTTCTCCCCAACATCACTCAATTAATCCAGTAGAGGGACATAGGATTATTTTTCCATATGTGCATAATAACTTTATTCTTCTTGGCACTGTACTACGACTTCCAGAAGACTATTTTTTCTAAACTTTCCATATTTTTTTACATATTATGAACCCCTTCTTAAGGATCCACTCACTCACACAGTTTAGTATCATCCACAAAGTGGCACACATTCCTCTTTTCACCCACCCCAATATTACTGATGTATATATTGAAGCATGTGGGTTCCAGAAATGCCCCCTGAGGGGGCCCCACTGATATCAGAGTATTTGCCATTTAGCACCACTTGAGATGTGCTAAGTCCACAAAATTTGCTCCGCAAGATAGTTCACAGATTTTGCAGATTTCATGGAGCAATTTCGTGAAATTTACGCACCTAATTTTGTGAATTCCACAACAAAATGCTGAATTTCACCCACAGCTTTTGTGCTTTGCAGTAAAAAAAAAAACATGAATTTCACAAAAAGTTTTGCACAAATCGAAGTTTTAGCAGCCAGCCAGAACTCAGCCAATTTTGTGAAGTGTGAATACTCCGCACTCTGCTCAATTTCATGGACGAAGTTTAACTTCACAGCATCTCTAAGTACCATCCTCCAAATCCTCCCACATAGCCAGCTGACCATTCACTTACTCAGGTATCTTAACATCTCAAGTAACAACATATTGATGAAGTTTGTGGACAATACCAAGTTGAATGGAATAGTAGACATGGTTGAGCAGATGAGGCAGTTGCTTATAGACCTTGCAAATACAGAGTCATGGGTAATATGCAATAAAATGTAATTAAATATTTAGAAGTGCATTGTAATGCACTTCGGCAGAAATTATGGTAGACAAGCCTATTTTATTAATGGGATGGAAATAAGATCCAAGATCTCTGAAAGAGATCTTCGAGTTATAATTAGCAGTGACCTTAAGTCAAGAGCACACTGAAAACATATTAAATCTAAAACAGGTCATCTCCTAAGTTACATACATACTGTAGGTACTTTGCTTCTAGCTGTAGTGAAGTACTATTATCCACGTATAAAACTTATGAAAAGGCATCACATGGACTACTGTTCATAAGTCTGGAGTCCATTTTTGAAAGGTGAAAAGAGTATACTGGAAAAAGTTCAGAGAAGGCTCACCGAAATTTCTACTAGGTCTTAGAGACTTACCATATGAGCAACAGTTAAGGAGTTTGGGACTCTGGGATTTAGGAATAAGAAGGCTAAGAGTTGCCATACTATTCTTTTATACAATTTTAGAGGACCCAATACAATGTTCTGATCTAGGATTAAAATATAGGCATTCTAACTATAATCTTAGAGGGCACGAGTGACTACTTACAGAGTTAACTTCAAAAACTGAACTTGGGAAACATTCCTTCATTCCTAGGACTGTTAGATTGTGGAATCAGCTCCCCAGGGAAGTAGTTAATGCAACTAGTAACACATTGCTTGCAACTTAGTATGGCCTTCTGGTCAAGATCTTTAAATCTCAATCAATAAAATAAATCCCTACAGAAGCATATGAGAAGAAAATGGTAGAAAACCCTAGCTAATATGATGAAAGGATGTTCAGTGAAAGCGCTTTCTTTTCAATAGAGAATGAATGCTAGAAAATGCAGAGTACAAAGGAACGATGCCAAGAAGGGAGTTTAATATGATCATGAATGAGGATAGCATTATTTCACAAGTACACAGCAGGGCCTGATTTTCAAAGGGCAGAATTTGGCACAAGGTGCCTGCACCAAAATGATCTGATTCAAGTGGCACCTTGTGCCAAATGTTGTGGCAATCCTGATTTTCAAACATAGGCTGTATCAAAATCGGGATTCTGTGCACTGAAGTAGCCTTGTGCCACCCCTGCACTAGAAGTGCCAGTGCACCAGATCATAAGGGATTTGTGCCACTGTGGAGCTGCAGTATCTCCTTATTTGGGATTTTGGAAGCTCCATCATGGTCACAAGTCAGGGCTGAAGTTAGTCCAGCCATGAGCTGGTCTAACAACCCTTGCACCAGTGTGGGAAGTAAGCTATGTTGAGGGGGGGCCTGCATGGCACAGTGCAGTCAGACTGCTGGGGGTGCCAGCTGTGGGTGGCATGGGTAAGGCAGTGTGTGGGAGGGTACACTGGTGGCACCTGGGTAGGCATGCCCTGGAATGTGCAACAAAGTCACAGATTGGGTAATGGGAAGTATGCTGGCACAAATCTTGTCCCAGACCCCTGATGCTACCAGACCTGCCAGCTGTCCTGTAGTATGCAACTTGCCCGACAGGGGTGACAGTCCATAGTGACATGGACTGAGGTGCTGTAGTTGGTTAAGGAATACCCTGGGCAACACCACTTACAACAGGTGCTGTAATAGCTACAGCAAGTGGGTAAGGCACCCCAATCAGCAGGTGCCATAATGAGCTCTGGCAGGTGGCATGTAATGGACTTGGAAACTCATAAAATGGCACGTGGAAGCTTCCATCCTGGCACCATACCCTAGAGAGGTGGTCCATGACAGGCAGAGCCATGCTGACAGTGTACTACACAGATGGAGCTGTCACCACAGATTTGTAGGTGTTACTCAGTATGTGCCTACCCATCCAACACATTGATATACTATTCCACCACATTGGGGTACAGTGCCAGGATGGAAGCTTCCACACTCCATTTTATGTGTTTCTGGGTCCATTACATGTCATTTGCCAGACTTCATTATAGCACCTGCCAAATGGGGTGCCGACTCACCTTCAGTAAGTATTACAGCACCTGTTGCAGCAGTATGTCAGCACACACAGCGCCTTTCAATTAGGGCAAGTGGAGCAACCCAGGATACATCCCTTACCAACTACAGCACCTCATCCTGTGCCACCATGGACTGTCACCCCCTGTCAGAGAGGTTGCATGCTGCAGACAGCTGGCATGACTGGTAGCATCAGGAGTCTGGGACACAATCTGAGCTGGCATTAGTCCCATTACCCAGTTCACAGCTTTGTTGCACAGTTTATGCATGCCTGTCCTGGTGCCACCAGTGTTCCCTCCCACACCCTGCCATACCCATTCCACCAACTATTGCCACCCTCACCAGTCTGTTTGCACAGTACCGTGTAGGCCCCCCCAACATTGCAGGCCTGGCCCAGCATTGCACTGGGCAGGGAGGACTGGATGGGACCTTCTGTCAAGCTCCTCAAGCATGCCAGATGTTTGCCATAATACTCTGACTGTGGCTACTCAGGGGACTTTGGCACAGGGACCTCCATTGCACTGAAATCAGGTGCAGGTCCCTGACTGCTGCAGCCATGGATCAGTGCAATATGCACTAATCTAGCAGCCCTCTGAAAATCAGTTCCCATATGTCTACATTTTGTTTTACATAATACTTTTGGTTAGCTCAAAATTGCTTTATTGTAACTTGTTTTAAAAGTTTGTAACACAGAAGCAGTAAACTCATGCATTAGGGGCTAACTAAGGTTCTCAGGATAAATGAATTTAGTAATTGTTTCCACATGTCAGTGTTAAGCAGAGAAAGCAAGCAGTTTGAAAGTGATTGCATAACAGTGCGCTCATGGGATATGAGTCAAGCTGATGACTACAGTTAGTGCATCCAAAGAGCTAGGCATGTTTTTATTCATGATTCTTCTGGCAAGTACATGGTCTAATTTCTACTTGAAAATAATGTTTTCAGCTTATGAAAAAAAATGTTTCTTATACAGTGTTGGCAAAGGCAGTTCAGCAGGGTGTTTTGAAAGTCATGCTGTGCAAAAATAATTTGTTTCACCAGCCATATGGAACAGCTTTTGTATACGTTTTGCAGCTGACTGTTGGTTTATATGTTTGTATCTTAAATAACCATGTGTTGAAGGCTCCATTTTTGTGTTTTTTTGAAATTCTAGTTTTGATGTTGAGGTGAAAACACTTTAAAATGTCAGCTTATGGTCATAACTGGTTAATTTGTGTTTTTATAATACCACAACTGATTAATTATTCTGCATAATGGACACAATAGGGTGTATAATGGATTTACCTAGTATGCATTCTGGTATGGTAAAACTGAAGTTTTCCTATGGAAGAAAAGGCCTAACCATGTATCATAAGATAAAATGTACTTACATTGCAGGTAGTGAGAATTCCTGGTAGCATACAGTTACAGACAAAGACATGGACAGAAATTTCCTAAAATTTCTGTGATATCTTTAGAGAATTTCCTTGCCTGCCTGCAGTACCACTGTGGGCCACCAGAGAGAATCTCATCAGATCTATCACGAAATTTCTGGAAATATCTAAACGTATCTATGGCTGCAACTCTAAATACCGCGGTGGTTATAACCCTTCCTTACCATTCATGACACTGAAAGGCAAAAGGAGAAGACATTTTAAATGTATGCTAACCAGTCCATGCACTCCATTTGGCTCCATATAGCTCTGCACTGTTAATGTTTGATTATATTGTGCTAGATTATGTTTTCTGTTAAAACTGTCTTGCTTGTATTTTTTAGCTGAAGTGTTCTGATTTAATGTAAATGCCTGTATTGTGTTCCTCATAAGACCAGTTGCCATCTCAGCTCAGGCCTTTGAAACCCCCCTCTTCACCTTTTTATTCTAGTATTGTGTTTCAAATAGCCCTGTTATTGCTCTCTCAGACTTGGAGGCACCTTGCTTAACATTTTGGTCTGCAACACCCTCCCGTTTAAGCCAGTCTGCATTTCTTTTTAGCTCCACGAGCAGCCCCACTCCCTCTGACTTTGTTATTTAATTCTCCTCTGCCTTCACCTTCCAGGTAGTCTGATAGCCACAGCCGTGGTTCTCGGACGAACCCGACCTGTCAGACTGCCACCCGCAGTCCAGGTGTGAAGCCACCAGCCCCTCACAGAAGCACAGATACAGACTTGCCCTCAGGGACTAATTACTCCAACTAGGGAGTGCTAGCTGCCAATTTTTTCGCCCACCCCCACCCCGGTCCTGATTAAATACACATAAACCCCGCCCTGGTTTTCTAGTTTACTCCTACTGGCTATTGCCAACCATGCCTCATTGGTTATCTAGGCCTTAATTTTCACTGGTCCTCCATCCTCCCACAGGAGCCAGTCATTTCCCTGGCCCTCTATGCCTGTCCCCTCTAAGCTGCCACAACAGTTAGGATTTTCTAACGCTAGATCCATGCCATGGCCCAACTACTAGTCTTCCTGCCACTGCTCATCCATGTTCTCTTCTCCTCCCTCCCTCCCTCCTCTCCAACATGCCACCCACCTCTCCCATCCCCCTTTTCTGCCCAACCTCACTGGGCTTCCCCACTCCTCCACTCCGGCATTCACTCTCCCTTTCACCCAAGCCTGGACTCACTCAGCCACACGTCCCAGCCCTTTTCTCTTCATCCCTTCATTCTCCTGGTTTACTTTTCAACTACTACCCCCTTGCCCAGCTCCAAATAATTACCCAAGCCTTCTAACTAAGAGACATCTGCTCACCATCAGTCACATGTAGCTATTCGCCCACTACCTATCTCTTGTGCTCCTGCTCCTTGCCACAGGTGACATCTACCCAAACCCTAGCCCCCAAACCACACATCCCCTCTCAATCGCTGCAAGCCCCCCTCCTACACTGGACACTTCCTCATTTCTCCCTGGATAACCTCTCCCACATGGCCTGCATCTCCTGCACCTAAATATAAGAAGCCTAGTCCATAAACTTGACTCCCTCCAGGTACTTGCTGCCCACTATGCTCCAGATATCCTCACCTTGTCTGAAACCTGGCTCACAAAAAACATTAGCAACTCCTCTGTCGCCATCCCAGGCTACACTTTGGCCCACCAGGACAGAGCCACAAGAGGCAGCGGAGTTGCCATCTACGTCAACTCGGACTTGCACTATTCAGTTATCCTAGCCAAGTCTGAACCTAAAATCTATGAATTAATTTTACTGCAGCTGACACTCCCCTTCTCGCTACCAATCTACATTGCAGGAATATACTGCTGACCTGGCATACCATCCTCTGCTGTCACCAACCTCCTCAAGCAAATCTCCTGCCTAGCCCCAACAGGGGAACTTTATATTATGGGCAATCTAAATCACAACTGGCTAGCTCCTGCCCTCAACAAAACCAGAACTGAAATTGCTGCTCTAAACTTCTCTCAAATCATTACTGAGCCCACCCGGCTTAACCTAAAATCTGGTAACCACTCAATCCTTGATTGGGCTCTTACCACACACCCTCACCAGGTCATAAATGCTGGTATTCTTCCTGACTCACTCAGTGACCACCATGTTACTTTCTTAGTATGCAAAATCCACCGCTCAAAATTCCCCCCTAAATTTCTAGTCCAACGTTCCTTCAAATCCCTCAATCTTGCCCCGGTATTAGACAACCTTACATCAGCAAACTGGGCCCCCGCCACTATTATGGACTCCATTGATGACGCCTTTCTCCACTTTAAAGACACTCTCCTCAGCGTCTGGGACAAACATGCCCCGCTGCAATGTACAAGGGTACGAGGCAACCATCTGCCGTGGATCACCCAAGAACTGATTGCATGTCAAACTGCCTGTGATAAAGCCTGGAAAACACATAAATCCTCACGCCTCCCACAACATCTCTCCATACACCGCATGCTCCTAAACAAGTGTACCAGAGCCACTCACCTAGCTAAAGTAGAGTACTTCAGCAGTTCCCTGCAGTCCAACCTAAATAACCACTCAAAATTCTGGAAGGTCATTCACTCCCTCTTCACCCCACCAGCTTCCAATCCCACTCCAATTCTAAATATTAACAACTCCATTCTCGCTGAGCCAACAGCAGTCGCTACTGAGTTCAACATATGTTTCTCCACTTGTGCTTCCACTCTCCTCTCCTCTCTGTCCTGCCAAACCCTGCACCTATCGCACCCTCTACAGATGTAACAAACCTGACTAGGCCTTATTCCTTTTCCTTCAATGACATCTCTGCAGCAGATGCCCTAGATGCACTACTTTCTCTCAACTCTTCAAAAGGCAATTCCCCAGATGGCTTGGACCCTAAACTCCTCTACCTGTCCACCACCACCATAGCAACTCCGCTTGCCAAACTCTTAAACCAATCCTTTGCTGTCACTGCCATCCCCCAAGCATGAAAGCATGCCACTGTCATCCCCATCCCAAAAGGAGGTACCCCACCTCCCCCTCCAACTACCACCCTATTTCCCTCCTCCCAGTACTAGCAAAACTACAAGAGCACCTTGTGCTTACCCAACTTACTTCCTTCCTCACTGACTCTAATTTCTTCACGCCCTACCAGTCAGGTTTCAGAAAGGGACACTCCACTGCATCCTCCCTGATAAGGCTTACCGACTCCATCCTGACTGGTATGGATAGTGGGCTGATCACCTCAGCTGTCTTTGTCGACCTTGTGAAAGCCTTCGACACCGTCTCCCACCGTATATTACTCTCTTGTCTCACTGAATCAGTCCTCTCTGTTGTTGCCACCAACTGGTTCAGATCTTATCTTTCTGGCAAAACCCAGTCCTTTAGAGTCGCAAATGCTATCTCTCCCCCCTTCCCTTAACTACCGGTGTCCCCAAGGGAATCGGTTCTGGGACCCATACTGTTCTCTATATTCCTAAATGACTTACTGCTCATCTGCTCTACTACCTCAATCCACATGTATGCAGATGACACTGTACTCTTCTCCTCAGGCTCCGACCCTGAAGTGGTACAAACTAACCTCGAAGCCGACTTCAACAAAGTACAGCAATGGTTCAGCTCTCACCAGCTCTTCCTAAATGTAAAAAAAACCTGTCACGATGACTTTTGGCACACGTCAACGCCTGTCCAGACTCCCATCCCTTCCCTATTTCCACACTCTGGATGGTCAAAAACTCGAAGATGTCTCCTCATTCCACTACTTGGGGGTATGGCTTGACTGCCATCTTTCCTTCTCAGACCACATTGATGCTGTTTCAAAAAAAATACACCCCATGCTTGGTGCACTTTATAGGAACTGCAGTAGCCTCCCTCGCCCCTCCCAACGTGAACTGGTCCAGAAGATGATATTTCCCTCCTTTGATTACTGTGACATTGTTTGCAGTGCAGCCCCTAAGTCCACCCTATCTAAACTGTACACACTTTTTAATGCCTTCTGCCACTTTGCTCTCGATGCCTCACCCCTTACCCACTACTGCGACCTTTACCGTTCCCTGGTACTACCGTCCCTCAGAAACCACTGCATTTCACACTGTGCTAAATATGTATCTAATCTATGGCATGACACCATCCCTTCCTACCTCTCCTCCGTGCTTTCAGCTGCCCCTTCCCCCGCCCATTATCTTGGATCCTGTGACTACTGCCAACTATCAATCCCTAGGCGGAAGACTACTGCCAGGCAAGCCGCCCTCCCACACCGATTACCCAAGCTACGGAATGATCTTCCACCTCAAATCCGGCATTCCTCCTCTGCCCACTCTCTTTCTACCACCTTAGCTAACTTTCTCACCACTAATTGCTCCTGTACCTGACTCGGCCATGCACCAATAGCTCCCTTCCCCACTGCCCAACCAGCGGCCTTAGCTTTGCTATAAGTGCTGACATATAGCCCCAACCTATGCACTTTTGTCCTATGCCTTTTTGTCCTGCACCATCAAGTGTTCTATGTCTCCTGTTGCTTATACCTGCATATTACTGTGTGCTAAATTTTGCCTTGTATTGCTGCTATATGTCAAGTAATTGTTATATGCCCCACACAATATCCAATGTACTCCATGTGTTGTTGCTTGTCGTTTAATGCAATTGTATCCATATGCTGCTACTTGCCTCTGTTATTTGCTCAGTTGATAACCTGCATGTTATCCAACTCCCTTGTACCCCTTCCCCCCAGGTCGCACCAGGAGACGAGCATCTTGTTGCTCAGTGTGCCTTTCCTGGTGAAACTATTTTAATAAGTAAATAAATAAAATGTTTTTTATGAAATTATAAATGCCTGAACCTTTGAACTACTTGGTTATTGCTCTAGTGCATGACAACATTATCTATGCATGGTAAAAATGTTGCCACTTCATCTGGGACAGTGTTTCTGCAGAAGTTCAAATAATATAAATATTACTAGTAACAGGGGAAATGAACAACTCAGCCTAGTGCAGGAGGGCAGTGGCCAAGGCCAAAACAATTCTGAAGTGCATCGCAAGGGGAATCTCCTCTAGGAGAGGGGAAGTCGTCCTGCTCCTTTACAGGTCCCTGGTGAGGCCACACTTGAAGTATTGTGTGCAGTACTGGTGCCTCTACTTGAAAAAGGATATGAAGCTACTGGAGGGGGTGCAGCATAGGGCAAGGAAATGATCTTGGGATTGTGAAATAAGTTGTATGAGGAGAGACTGAGGAAGCTGAATATGTATTCCCTGGAGGACAGAAGGGAGAGAGGGGATATGATTGAGACCTTCAAATACCTGAAGGGCATGAGCATAGTAAACACTGAGAGTATGTTCAGATTAAAAGGTGGGAGGGAAACCAGGGAACACAGTCTGAAATTGGAAGGAGGAAGATTCAGGAGGGAAATGAGGAGGCACTATTGCACAGAAAGGGTGGTTACAGGGTGGAATGCGTTGCTGGAGGAGGTGGTATCATTGAGGTTGGTGAGCAGCTTCTCAAGAGGTGGTGGGACAGGAGCAAAGGGAGGTTCCATACTCAGGGTGGAGTGTGTGTGTGTGAAATAAGCAGGAGGAAATACAGAGGGGGAGTTAAGGGGAGGGGGGCAACTGCAGTCTAAATGGCTAAAGTGCTGCACACTCGAGCAGACTAGATAGACCATAATGCCTGTATCTGCTGGCAATTTCATATGTTTGTATGTACGTTACAGCCTGTGTTAAAAGTGTTCTGTCTCGTTTTCAGGTTGTCCTACATTTATATGTTAATTACTGGGAAAGGGGAATTCTGCTGTACATGACTCAGTGTACATCTAAATTTGCCTTGTAACTTGAACAGCACTGGAAGTACTGCATATAATGTACTTTGTGTTATTGTCAGGGCTTGGCAAAATTAGTAAATTCCTATCTTGTGTAATTTTCATGGCATTCTACAAAATTTTGCACAATTTCCTGAACTTTTGTGCAATTTTCTGAAATTCTTTAATTGGTCATACCACAATCAGTATTTTAGCTAGAGATCTAAAATGGACATGCATATCGGCCGCGATTCACCATGGCACGGGTGTCATGCGTGAAATGTGTGTAACCCGACCATGTAGCTCCACACCCACAGACAGGCATGCTGTGGCCAGCAGTCACCATTGTTGGCCACCAGTCCATGCCCCCCCATGGTCACATGGTCATGGAGGTGGTCAGATCTACAGCAGCTCACCCAGGCAGGCATCCATTTGGATGCCCCACCCAGGTCACAAAGTGGATCTCATTCCGCATGTGGGCAGGGGGTCCTGGGACGGCACGCACCATCCAGTATATCAACTGTGGGTACATTTCATAATGTGGCTCCTAGAATAAGTTAAATGGACTGCTAAACATAATTGTTGAAAAAGACTGAATTTGACATCATGTGATCCGAACTTACATGTGTTTTCAATTTGTATTTGATTTTAGTTACTACTTACTGTATATATGATGTAAGTGAGCTATAGCCACACCCCCTGACGAAGAGAGTAATCTCGAAGCACCGGGGCAACATGGTCAGCAGCATAGTCTGTGCCCACACATCTTATTTTGGCAAAGAAAAGCTTTAATTGTCATTCAGCCAAGATGTGCGTTGTCATCTTCAGTGAGTGTGGAGTCCGCTGGCCACCTGTTTGACTCCACACTGCCCAGGTCCATCACTCGCAGTCTTCTTCATGTAAACATTCTATAACAAGTGAGCATTTGCCTGAATGACAATTCCTGACCGTTACAGGTGGCACAACCAGATGTGTGGGCTGTGTGTGTGGTTCCTGTCACTGCCGTGCCCTGCTGTGGACTTGTGGGGGAGGGCACATATCGAGGTATGCCAGGTCCCCCCCCCGTGGACATGTTGCAGACCTGGAATGGCACATAGCACCTTTGTGCATGGGAGCAGCACAGGGTGCACCCCCTGGCATGCCCCTAGCCTGCCCCATGTCGTGCAGCTGTTGGAGTGGCTGAAGGATGCAGTACACAGGGCACAAGCACACCCTTAATGCATGGTGCAGTGGGTCCACTGTGTGGCCTTCCCACGTAGGGTTGCCTACTCACCTCTTTTATGTGATGCGTAGGTATGTCGCCCATTAGTGTATCACGGCCATTGTTTGGAAGAGGCCCTAAAAGGATGCCAAGTTTCTAGACATTTGGACGAGGGTAGGGATGTTACAGAGGCTCAAAATCTGGCAATTTATTATTCATCCGAACATTTCTGAAAATATTTTTATGCTTACAATTTAGCCACCTTTGAAGCTAGATAACTGAAAATGTATATGCATATAGTACTTTCTTTGAAGCATTAAAGAAACTGTTAAATAAAGAGCAATTGGATGTGTAAATTGTAAGTCACAGGAGTTAAAAATGTCACAATTTATTTGTTTAACTGTGTGAGGAGTTTCAAAATATTTGGATGTTTATTGCTCTACTACTATTGTAGGTATATACTCAAGATTTGGCATACATAGCAAAATAAATATGTCCTGGAATGTTATTAAACTGGTAAATGTGGTTAAGTAAGTTCAAATGTATTGTGGATACTATAGAAAATACTAATCGGCAACATTTGCCCCCAGATTCATGGTTGCATCATAGGAAATGCCACTAGAATTCCACCTGTGGAATTTAACTTTCACAAAGTACTTTTTCAGTACTGAATCACCTTACCCACACTAGCATCATGGCCCTGCAGTACCCATCCAACACTCATTTGACAGTGATGCCTAGTATCATCATGACTAAAGATATCAGGAGGCAGTAGACAGCAGTGATTTAAGGCTCTGAACTGCAAACCTGGAGACCTGGGTTTGGATCCCACAGCTCCACTTGCATACTGTGTGGCCCTGAGCAAGTCATTTAACTTCCTCGTGCTCCCAGGTCGCACCTGTAAACAAGCTTTCAGCTTAGTGTGCCTCTCCTGGTTAAAAAAAATATATAAATAAAATAAAGATATCTAGGTACTTCTGCCACAGTTCCCTAAGTTGCAGCTATTTGGTGCTGCTGTTTTCAAATTTTAAAAATATACATTGTTATCTACAGGGTTGTTAAAGAGCTCCTGACACAGTTGAGACAACTTTGGAAAAACATAATATTCAGACATAACTGTATCTTATATTTTGTATTTTATTCTGTAATTCTCGCCCTTATTTCCTTATTCTAGGGGTATTTCCATCAAGACAGTATCTCTGCTCTATGCGGTCTGGCTGCCTGCCTACACCTGACATCATAGTTCTGTTTATGATATCAAAATATGTTGCTGTGGAGATAATTATAATGTCATAAACAAGGGCTTGCGATGTCACGTGCAGAGAAGCAGCCAGAGTACACAGAGTCTAGGGAACAGGGATCTTTTTTTTTAATTCAATATACTTTATTACAATTTTAAATTTACAGTGTAGTACATGAGGTCATACAGGCAACATTGTATTACATGAAAGATGAATTAGAGCCTTCAGGTTACATCGGCTCAATAAATTTCAAAACAAAAACCCATATTACTCCCTACTAATTACCCCCTTCCCCTCGTACCCACCTTCCTATTAATAATGGCTTAAGGACCCCCCCTTCCCCCAATTCTGGGAACATACCTTGTTAATTTGGTACCGGTATTAAAAAGTAAAAGGAAAGGACTGCATTTGATAAGTAATGTTTAAAAATGAACCAGACTAAAGCGTACCAAACAATTAACGTTGTGCTCCATCTAGTGGCTGTGTGGGCAATACCATCAAAGGGATCATACTGTAACTTAGCGGTTACTGCTGTGGGATTGAGTACAGTGCATATAGCTTTCCCCACTTTTTGTCAAAACTATTAGGAGTATGCCTGAGAGATGCTATCATCTTTTCAACACAAAGATTAAACAGTAACTCGTTTAACCACTCAGTGTATGTGAGCATTGAGGAATCCTTCCAGTGTCTTAATGCCAGTTTTTTGACTGAGTACGAGATTAGAGATAAATTGAACCTTCTTTCTTTAACAGGCACCAGGGAATAGTTACCTAATACACAGACCTCAGGTGTAAAAAATGACTCAAGGCCTAGTAGGGGATCTGCTTTATTTTTTATCTCCGTCCACAGAGGTTTAATATTAGGGCAGTCCCAGAGGACATGGAGCAGGGTGCCTTCTACTTTGCCACATCTAAAACACTTGTTATCCTGTGATCTACCCATGGCAACAAGTTTGGTTGGGGTGAAATAAATATTATGCAATATATAAAATTGGATTATTTAGAGTCTATCGTTGGATGTGTAGGAAAAAAACACTTGCCAAATTTTATTCCAATTGAACTCCTTGTTGGGGAATTGTTCTGTCCAATATGTAGAGTGACCCAATATGTCTGGGCAGATGGCAGGGTACAATGCAGCTGTAATCTGTGACACAGCATGGGGCTGCCAGGCCAGGTCTCGAAGTGAGTAAATAAAGTCAGATTGGTCAGTTTCCCATTTTTCAGTCCCCAGTTTAGTAACTAGTAGATGTCTGATTTGGAAACCTTGAAAAATCTGTCTCTGTAAGAGATTCAGAATAGGAAGGAGTTCTGGGGTGGCTTTAAGTTTCCCACCTACTAGAACATCCGAGGTTTTAGTTTCCATATACTGGTTCTTCACAAATGGCTTAAGGCACTGCCCACCCGCTCTAAAATTAGGATTCAGATACAGGGGCTGGGAAATGTCTTTAACATTATCATAATTAAGAGCCTTACACAGCTGGGAGTGAACTTTGATGGACATTAGTATCAATTCATTCTTACGAAAAGAAAGACATGCTTTCGGGGTGGTATATAATAGCGTAAGAGGAGAGAAGCCACTCTGTTGAATCAGGTAACACTCTATTTGTAGCTGCACTAGTATATGGAAAGATGCATAATACTGGGGAGGAGGGGGCATCGAACCTAGGTACTTGGCTAGGCGGCTGGCTAAATAATAGTTGTAAAAATTAGGAAGCTTAAGACCTCCATGTTGTTTAGCAGCCCCTAGCCTAACATATAATCTTCTTGGGGGTTTCTGTCTACAAAGAAATTGAGAGATAATGCCATGGAGTTTCTAGAACCAAGAATAAGGGAGGTAGAAATTAAGCATATTTAAGGAATAGAATATCCTAGGAAGGATATTCATCTTGATTACGTTAATTCTCCCTTGTAACGAGAGGTATAGTGGGGCCCATCTGTCCAAGTCTTGCTTAATAGTCACTAAAAGGGAGTCTAGGTTAAGTCTGTTTACTTGAGCCATATCTTGGGAGATAGTGAGCCCTAAGTATTTAATTTGAGTGGCCCAGTCCAGATGCAGTTTTTCAATCTGGGCTTGGCATGCATGAACATTTAGCGGCATTACCATGGATTTATCCTTATTTTATTTTTAGTTGGATAGTGATCCACAGGAATCTATAATGTCAAGGACTGCTGGGAGCGTAGTTTCTGGGTTTGCTAAATGCAGTAAGATGTCATCTGCATATGCTGACAAACGGAGGTTCAGATGACCTACTTGAATACCCTCTATGAGGGGGGAGTTTTGAAAATGATAAAGTAGTGGTTCTAAATAAAGGTTAAAAAACATTGGTGAGGGTGGACAGCCCTGCCGGGTTCCAGAGAATAATGGAAATAGATTGGAGTAAACCCCATTGCAATAAATTTTTGCTGAGGGGTTTGTGTAAAAAGCCTTAATCCAATGGATGAATTTGTTGGGGAAGCCAAAGCAGTAGAGCACTTCGAACAAAAAAGGCCAGCTAACTCTGTCGAAGGTCTTCTCCGCATCCAGGGACACCAATACCATTGGGTGTTGTGCCATCCTGGATGCACAGAAGATATGGCACAGCTTCCTCAGGTGACCGGCCAAAGATCGACCGGCCATGAATCCAACTTGTTCAGAACTAAGCGAAGAAGTCCATACTTTGGTTAACCTGGCAGCCAGGATTTTGGCAAAGAGCTTAATGTCGTAGTTCATTAAGGATATGGGAAGATAATTGGTTACCTTAGTTTTATCTTTATTTGGTTTAGGGACAACAATAATAAGTGCTTCCAACAGGGAGGAATCTTATATACCTGATTCACAAAAATAGTTAAACATCTGCAGGAGCAAAGGGGAAATTTGTTTTTCAAATAATTTATCAAATCTGGGTGGGAATCTGTCAGGACAAGGGGCTTTGTCCTCGGGGAGAGAGTGAATAGCTTCTGATAATTCCTGCTGGCTAATCTTGCAGACAAGCAAGTCTTTATGAATTTGGGAAAGTGATGGGAGTTGAAACTGGTGTAGGTAGTCCTGAATATCAGAAATCAGTGGGGAATGAGTGAGGGGGGGGGGTGAATATAAAGCCTTGTAATATTCTTTGAATTCTTGGGCTATCTCCCTAGGTGTGGTGAGAAGCATATTATCCTTAATGGAATTCAAGGCAATTACAGTTCTAGATTCTCTTGTTTTTTTAGTCTTAAGGCTGATACATGACTCACCTTCTCTCCCTGTTCGATGTATCATGCTTGGGACTTAAACAACTCAACCTGCGCTTTTTCCCTTAGGGTTTCTGAATACTGGTTCCGTAATAAGGTTATATGGGTCAAAATCTCATCACTAGGATTAGAGGGTAACTCGTCTTCAAGAGCTTGAATTTGGGCCAAAAGAGAAGAGGAAAGGGCGTCCCTCCTTTTTTTCCTAATTGTAGCTAAACATATGCACTCACCTCTTACTACATATTTTAAAGCCCTACAGATTTTGTCTATGTTCAGAATGGAGTTTTGATTGTGTGATAGGTACTGTTCAATAGTTTCCTTTAGGGTCTGCACTATTTTTGGATCCAGAAGCATCTGAATGTTCAGCTTCCAGCTGCTATCTTTATGCAGAGCGTGCGGTATGGTGCCTCCTAACCATATTGGAGCATGGTTCCAGAGGGTCCTAGGGATAATTCCACAACTTATTAGCCCTGCAAGGACTAGATTTTTCACCAGGAAGTAATCTATGCATGATATGGACCTGTTGACAGGAGAATAAAATGTAAATTGTTTACTATCTGGATTTAAGAGGCGCCATGAGTCAGTGAGCCTGTGGTCTGCCATGAGCTCTCTAAGAGCTATTTGTGCTGGAGATAGAGATTTTTTTACCATGAGTACAGGACCTGTCCATTTCTGAGGAGTAGACAAGGTTTCAGTCTCCAGTCAAAATTGTGGGGACTTTTGGGAAGAATCTTAAAATGAGTGAGAGGGCAGAGACAGAATCTGGAGAATCAGTACTGAGCCCATAGATTGACATCAGTAATACCTCTGAGTGGTTTAGGAGGCTGAGCAAAAGTAAAATTCTTCCCTGGGGGTCCATGTGGGACTCCTGTAACTGAAAGGATGTGCCTGTTGTAATAGCAATTACCACACCTCTTTGAGTGGTGGCATTAACCGCAGCATAGAGCTGGCCCATTTGGCACCTTCTAAAGAGGCTTCCCTCGGTCTCCAGCAAGTGCGTTTCTTGGAGGAAGGCAATCTTGCTGTGCAAAGACTCAAGATGCCTAAGGATTTTATATTGTTTGACCCTATTCCTGGCTCCTTTCACATTTCAAGATACAAACCTCGCCATCATGGTTTAAATGAAGTGTAGCCAAGGGTGGAATACAAATAAGTTTGCCTAGGAACATCTAAGTTCCCCTCATAAAATACATTAAGTGGAGCCAGTTTGAATTGTAGTGAGACATGTAACCTTAGAGCCATAGATGCAGTACAGTTTACCTGACATGTGAGAGAACCCTCCCCTCCCCCATTCCCTCTACCATGAAAAACTGTGAGCTAGAGAGAACTTCGGCCCCATCCCCAACAATAACTCTCAAAAACTAAAAATCCCAAGGTTCCCCAGTTCATTAGACTGCCTTCCTCTCCAATGATTGGCTACGAATCACACTAACCACCAAATATCCCGCAGCACCGTCACTCCCCCGCAACTCATCACCTGATTGAAGAAATCTATACCCAACTTTTAATGCATATTTAAACTTAAGTAAAATTTCGTAGCTATAAATCACATCTGCACCACAAAATTTGGTATACAGCCTTATACCTATAATACTAAACAGAACCCTGAAGAGACAAAGTACAATTCTATCAATGTTCCAGTACTCCAGTGGGGCCTATTTGGTAAAGTCCTCATAGTCCATCTGGCACATAACCTCCTGTTCCCTATTAATACAGTAGGAAACAGAACCAGAGTCCCTTTTCAAACATAAAATTTATAACCTAATGTTCCTGCATTCAATAGGCAATTAGTTGCATCACGAGCAGGAGTAGGGCCAGTGCGCTTTACAGGGACGAAACAGCAGTCAAAGATTAAAACAAATTGTGGCAACCAATACCTAATTGTAGATCCCCAAGAGCCTGGGGTTGCCTTCACTTAAACAGATCGGGAAACAACTTCTTGAACTCAGCCATGGTGACTGTTGAAGACTCATATGATAGCCATTTACCATCGTGCTGCACTTGGAGTATTGCAGGATAGCGCATTCTGAACCTGATGCCAGCGGCAATCAGCTTCCTGACTGCAGGATGAAGCTCTGTACGTTTTTGCCTTACCGTCAGGGGTAGGTCTTGTGCTATTCAAATTCTTTTAATTTTCCACTGGATATCCTTGATTTCTCTCACCTTGTCTAGGATAAATTGTTTGTCCAGGTATTTAAGTGAAAGATTAAAGGGTGTGGGGGAGATCCTTGAGGCGGAGTGAGCCAAAGAGAGCAATGGGCCCGCTCTATTATATAGGTAGAGCTGTTTGGTGAGGGGCCCACTGTTTTGCCACACAGTTTCTGTACGAAAGACACGGGGTTCATCCCTTCCTCACCTTTCGGGAGCCCCAGGATCACAAGGTTGTTTCTACGTGAACGGCCCTCCAGGTCTTCGATTTTGTCCTCGGCTTTGCGTAACTGCTGCCTCAGAATAGCCATTTCAGGATCTAGGTGAGACCTCCGATCATACAGTGATGAGATTCTGGTTTTGTTATCTCTGGTGTGAATGGTAAGCTGATTCAAGAGGTTTTTAGAGATTGCATATCTCCTACTACTGCTTGTAGCGATTCTTTTATTGGAGCCAATCCCTCAAAGAAGGTTGCTTTGGTCAGCAAGGCCTGAGAAGCAGGCAGTTGCCTCAGCCAGTCCTCCCATTTTGTTCCTCTTTGCCAGCTTGACTTTGTCAGGAGACAGGGGTGGCGCATGCTTGGGCCGCTGGGTCTTCATGTCCGCATCCATAAACAGGGCGATGTGCAGAAATGTAACTGCAGAGTTTAATGCCCAACGAATACCACGTCTCCAGGTAAAGGTAGGCAAATATTGAGGATGGGTAAATTGAATTGAGTGGAGAGGGTTAGAGGAGCGGTAAACTGCGCATCTACTTGGCAGCCATCACAACTGGAAGTCCTAGGGAAGGGGGATCTTGTTTTCATGCAACTCTTTTCCGTATTAAAGAAAATTAGAAATTAATTACTGAAAATTTATGAAGTACTAAAAAATATGGAATAGAGCTGAATATAAATCTTACTTTTTTCAAAGTTTTGCTAATGCTGTCAGTGGCTCTTTAAGGAGTCAGCAGATGGCATTGTACGGAAACAATGTGGCATTTTCATGTGCTTCCAAAAGACATTAAGTCAGAGAGCTCTAGCGGTGATCTACCATATTGCAAGAATTCAGGCTAATACACAGTGATGGCCATGACCATTCTTTATGGTTCATGACTCAAGATAGTGATCTGACACTTGGCATTGCTATACTTTTACTATGGAGCCACTTATGAATGCTGCCTTATTGCCACTTTACCCAGCATTTACCTTACTCTTCAATGGCAACACAGGTGTACGACTGTGCAAAATGTATGGTCATGGCTTCATCAAAGGATCAAAATATTTCACAATTTCACAAAAGTTCATGAAATTCAATTTCAATTATTGTTATTTTGGAATATTTGACTGCTTGTTACTTTGGCAACCTTTGAGCAAAAGATCAGAGTTGACACACACACAGCCTTTGTTTTTCTCCCAGCTGGTGGCTTGTCTCTCAGGGATATACCCTGTTCACCGGGATATACCCTGATCAGGCTGAAATCGGGCATCATTCAGTTGACTACTGGGTTATTCTACAACATTTTTTCCCCTCCCTTCTCCCTGGTGGGGGCAGTACCTCTGCCAGCCTTGCACAGCCACCGCATCTCCTGCAGCAGGAGCAAGCTCTCCATTCTCCTGACAATATGAAATGTATCAGGCTCATCTGTTTTTTAACATGTATGTAAGATGGAATAAAATATTTTTTCATCACCTTCAAAGATTTGAAGCTATTTATAAGGTGGTGAGTGCCCAACTTCTGTGTTTTAAGATTATCTTTTTGTTCCATGCTCCACCACCCCACTGCAGACTATTTTTGTGTGGCATTCACATCTCTTAGCATTTTAAAAAGTTTGAATCACTGGACTACCAACTGGACCCAGTGAGAATGTTAATTTGGACTTACTCACTGCCCATTGCAATGTAGGACCCTTGAAATTAGTAGATAACTCATTGAATTGTTTCCCCAAACAAGATACAATTCAATTCTTCCTCTGAAATAATGTCCAGCATGTTATTTTCAGAAGATGAGGGTAAAAATAGACTGCTGATATTATACTCAACACTGGACAGTAATTCCTCTCATTCCAATAAGATTGTGTTCATCTTAAGTACCCATTTTGGACTCATTGTTGAACAGTCGCACCAGGAGTACTGCCCTTCTGTTTGTTTTTGAGACTCAGTTCCTGAACAGCACCTGTTCCCTCAAGCTAGTATGTCTGAAAACATTTGTGTTCTGTTAAACCACCCCTAAAAGTAAATATGAGCTAGGATCCCTAGGTCCCTCAGCCTGCTTTCCCTCCTAAATGACCTTCACAATAGTGACTGGTCCTCCCTTTCTCTAGTTTCTGATATTGATAAGGCCTTATCTTTCTTTAAATCTAAATTCGTAGCTGTTAGGAACAATCACTGTCCTCTTTGGAGGTTTCATGTCCAGAGCTTCCACCTCTCATGGATCAATGCAGAGTTTATCGCTTTGATCGAAGTCCATGACTCTGCTTGGCCTCATCATCAGGCACTCCCAAATGATGTATTGCAGTACAGACAACTGCAATTCCAGCAAGAATGCTACCAATCATGCCAACTCCTCCAACCTCCAGAATAACGTCAACTCCACTGATACATTTTCACAGGTTACCCACTCCATTTTCAATCTCACTTCTCAGTTATTCTCCCCTTCCCTCATAATTAATGGTTCCTTCATCCCTATCCAACCCACTGAGTTTGCTACAGCATTCAGTTTCTCACCACATCTGGGTCCTCCTTTCTATCTCCATCTCCTCTTCTCCTTCATCCACTCCTTCATTTTTCTCTCCCCAACTTTCACATTACTTCTTCCCCTTTTCATTGGATTCATAGGATTCTTACGTGCCAAAAAGGGTATGTGTTCTTCCACAGTTTGCCCTTATACTCAAAAGGAATATCCATTTACATTGTTCATCCTACAATAATTATCTAATCTATTTTTGAACTCATTCATGTTTTTACTTCCCACAACCTCCAAAGGGAGCTTATTCCACATATCCACCACTCTTTGGTTAAACCATGCTGCTCTTTTTTTGATGTGATATATCTGCTCCTTAAGCTGGAGCATGTGAGATCTTGTGTTATGGCTATTACTCTTAATTTCAAGTCCAAGACAATCCCACAAATCATTACTTAAGAATGCTCCAAAAACAAACACATAAGCCCATGCAACCTTTTAAATTTCATAGAGTACAAACCTAATGATTCCAATCTTTCCCTTTAACTTTATTTTTCCACTGCCTTAATCATCTTGGTGGCCCTACGCTGAACTCCCTCCAGGTGTAAAGTATTAATTTTGGCACTAATACAATACTTTAAATGTGGCCTCACCAAAGAGGCATACAGCGGTACCAGCACTCTCCTATCTCTGCTTTTAGTGTGCCTTCTAATACACCCAATGACTTAGTCCCCAGCCTTCTTAGCCATTGTATTACAGTTTTTACTGAGCTTAAGTTAATTAGTTATCACCCCAAGATCTTTCTCTTTGCTTGTCTCTCTTAATATGTGTCCACTTAAAGTATATTTGGCTGTAGTATGTGTCCTTGTTATATGCATAACTGAACATTTATCTAGATTAAAAACTAATTTATTTTTTGTAATCAGTCTAGTTTTACTAATTTGCCTTGCAGTTCTTCAATACCCTTAGCAGTATTTATTTATTTATTGAACTCTAGGATTACAAGTACCTTTGAGCCGAGGCTCTTTTACAAAGGTTCCATGTGAGTGAGTACAACCAAACAGCATGATTTACTGAATAAAAAACATTAAAAAGCATTTACTACATTTCCAGTATATAACATTTTTTAGTACTGAATAGTCTAAGTTATGAACTAACATGGAATACAGGAGACACAAGGGGAGGTGGGAATTGACAGAGATAGTATGGAAGGAGGGGGAAAGAGATGGACACAGGGTGTGTGGAGGTGAGTGATAAAAGGGGTGGCAGTAGCAGAAGGGGAGGTCAGAGGGGGAAGAGGGAGAAGTGAGGGGGTATAGCAACCAGGTGGCATTGTCAAGGACAGAGAACAGAGGGTACATCAGTGGGGTAGTGGTGTTTGCTAAGCGCTAGGTGTTGAGGCACATCAAGGGGCAACAGTAAGGGGAACTAGGAGGGAGGACAGCCTAATCAGGGCAGTCACAGGAGCTGGATGCAAGAAGAGAGAGAGGCGGATCCTTGACTTGAAAACATCAAGTGTGGGTGAAGCAGAGATGTCACTGCTAAGTCTGTTTATCCAGCTGGATGCCCTGTAGGCAAAGGATCTTTGACCTTGGGTTGTGCAACTGCAGGGGATTTGCTGAAGCTGTGGTTTGGACCTCCTGGTGTTACGGGTGTTGATTTTGGGTTGAAGGAGAGCACAGACTCCATGAGGAGCAAGGCACATCATTATTTTCTTTGCAATGATGCAGGTTTGATATTTTATTCTACTGGTGAGTTGCAACCACCCAGTTTGAGAATAGAGGTCACATGTATGAGTGAGACCGTGGGATCAGTGATGAGCCAACAGGCCTTTTTGAGGGAGGTCGAAACTAGTTTGAGAGAGGTGGTGGTGGCAGAGCCATAAATAATAATAATAATAATAATAAATTTATTTATAAAGTGCCTTTCATTATATCAAGGCGCTGAACAGATTGATTAAAACTTCAACATTCAATACAAAACAGCAAACCATAAACATTATAAAATATATCATAAGAACATAATAAATTACAATAACATTTCAAACATTTTACAGGGCATATTAACTTTCCAAGAAGGCCATTCTCCATAAATAAGTTTTCAATTCCTTCTTAAATATCTCCACGGAGGTGCATTCCCATAACCGTAAATGATAAGACCATTGCCAATAATGCTAACAATAGAGCTTTGGATGGCGATAGACAAGGCTTCCATGTTAGATGTTTCCTGTGATAGAACAATAGGAACTATGGAAGACAAGAACATATTTTCAGGTTCTCTGCAAACTTGGATAACCAAACTCCCTCTTCACAATTTGCTGATGCTATATACAGTACATGTTTAAAAGAGAAAGTCCCGGCACCGATCCTTGTGACACACAACTCATGACATCTGCTCACTCTGACTTATTTCCCCTAAGATTTACCTATTGCCTTCTATTTGTAAGCTGTAAGTTAATCCAACTGACAATACTTGTATGCAACCCTGGGTCTCTGTGTGGCACCTTATTGAATGATTTGCTGAAATCTAAAAATATAACATTGATTGGGAATTCCCTATCCAGTGCCCTGCTAACTCCATTGTAGAACTGTAAAAAATGTGTCTGACAAGACCTGCCCATGGTAAACTCATGCTGTGTCCTGTCCTGCACATCCATCTTCCTAAGATGGTCCTGGATCTCATCCTTCAGTATCCTTTCTAGAACCTTCCCTAGTACCAATGTCAAACTCACTGGTCTATTATTCCCGCACTCCTCTCTATGGGTCTTTTTAAAAATGGGCATAACAGTGGCTTCTCTTCGGGTGTTGACCACTTGCCTGTAATTCAGGGAAGTCTGAAAAATCCTTGTTACTGGAGCAGCCAATTTTATCACATGTTTCTTCAACACTCTGGGATGTACACCATCTGGTCCCTGAGTTTTATTGGACTCTAACTGCTGTAGCCTGCTTTTTATGTCATTAGCATTCAGAATCACCGATGGGTTTCCTGTATTTATCCCATCTAACGCTCCTGTATCTAACTTAGTATTAAAGACTGATATGAAGTAGTTGTTCAACATATGAACTATTTCCTTGCCATCAGATACTAGATCCCCTATGGCATTCACCAGAGGGCCCATTTGTACACTTTCCCCTCATGCATGGTTCATGTGGTTGTAGAAAAATTTATAATTGTCCATCACTTTGACCACCAATCCCAGTTCATAGTCACATTTTGCTCACTTAATGCCTTTTTTACATTCTAATTCTGCTTGTCTGTACCTTTTCTATGTCTCAGCTGAGTTTTTCTGTTGAGCCTTTTTATAAGTTTTCTTTTTCCTATTTATAAACTTTGTAACCCTTTTGTTAAACCAAGGTGGACTCCTACCTATTTTGTTTTACTTAGTTTTGTTTGGTACATCTTTTTCCACCAGACATTCCAGTTTATTTATTGAAATGCTCCACATTTCATCTATTGATAAAGCATCAACATTTCTTCTCCAGTTCTAAAGTTCTAATTTTCTTTTCATGTTAAAGAAGTCCACTTTCCTAAAACATTTTATTTTTGTTTTTCCTTTAATTCTTGTATGTTCCTAACTGAGAATCTAACCATATCATGGTAGCAATTCCCCAATGGATACACTGTTCTGCAATTAGTAATACTCTCTCCCATATTACTCAACACTAGGTCAAGGATATTGTTTCCTGTGGTTGCTGACTTAACAAATTGTTCTAAGCCAAGTTTGTCCAGGATATTAATAAATTCTCTCTCAAAAGGCTTTCTTCCCATACTCATATCCCAATTTATGGTGGGCATGATGAAGTTATACCTTCATTTGGATTTCAGCTGTCTAGTATTTCATTGAATAGTTTGTTATACTCTGGGTCTTGTGAAGGTGGCCTGTAAACAAGGCCCAAAGTGAATTTCTTTCCCTAAGCCGAAGCCACTTTCAACCAGATATATTCCAAGCAGTCGTCATCATTCATTCCCTTTCTATGCTATTATGTTCAACTATATACACAGCTACCCCCTTTTGCTTTTTACTAAAGAGCCCATATCCTTCAATGTTCCTGCCTCATGTATCCTCCTTATGCCACCATGTTTCCATGATGGCACAAATCTCAATGTGTTCATTGAAACGTATTTTTTCTAGTTCGCCCTTTTTTTGTGGCCATACCCATTGCATTAATTAGCTGACATCTCCATTCCTTCCTAATCTGTCTCATTTGAATTCTTATATCAGTGGATTCTGGCATGACTTTTAACTTATCCCCACCCCCTATCCTGTGACCAAGCTGTTTAAATGCTTCTCAATCATGCTGTTTATTTTGTTACCCAGTAAACATTAGCCATACGTATTTAGGTGCAAACCATCTCTTCCAAATGATTGCTGGTCACTAAATCTCTCCCAGTTCCCTATTAAGGCAAATCCCTCTCTTAGGTACCATTGCCTTAGCCACCCATTCATCTGAGTAATATCTCTGGTATTGATCCTTCCTGTGCTCAGTACTGGTATTATTTCAGATACCACCATGCTACACCCTTTATTTGTTAAAAGTTTACCCACTTCCTCAAAGTCCCTTTGAAAATCAACCTCTCTCCTTCTTCTGCTATAATTTGTTCCACATACAGTACTGTAATGGGCTTTGTGGTACCTTTTAAAAAGCCATTAATAGTTTCTCTAATATCATGGATCATCGCTCCCAATAATATGATTGCTTGGTCCCTTCTCCCCTTAAAAATTACTGAATCCATATATTTCAGTATAGAGTCTCCTATAACAAATATATCTCTTTTGTTATACACCTCCTTAGTGTGGTTTATTCCTGGTGTTGTATTGGTCATGCTCTCCCAAGTGCTGCTGAACCCTAATTCTGGTATCTCCTTCCTCAGTTTCCAGGATTGTCTCATACATGTTCGTAAGTTCAAGTGGATCCTGTCCTAATGTTTGCCTTCTTCTACATTTCTTTGTCACTTTAACCTTACACCAGTTATCATTACTTGTCTCTGCATCATCATCAGTACCAACATTTGAATTATTTTCTTCTTGTCCCTTATCCCACCTTCCAAGTCTAATTCTGAGTGTTTTTCCACTCTTACCTCCTCTTGTAATGTTAGAACAGAATCATCTATGAATTTTTCCAATGTAAATATTTCACTATGAATATCCAACTGTTTTTTACTAATCCAGTTTCTCTTTGCAAATCCTTAACAACTTTACATTTGCTCCATATATAATCTAATACAGTATACCGGTGTCTCTAACATACATATTGTAGGAAATACACAAGTTAATTTCATATTCCATTATAAACTCTGGTTTTAATTAGTTTCCAGGTATAGTAGTCCCAGGTAGAAAAAATAGCCTATCCTATAGCTATTTTTGTTACCGGAGTATCAGAGACCAAGAGTTCTGTCCACCTCCCTCGCCTTCCTTGGCAGATGTAAGCAGACACGCTTGACTCTGTTTGTGTGTCACCTCTGCTCATTGAAGCTCAGCTAAAATGGATGCTGGACTAGAAGTAGGGTCTGGGACTCCCAGTTCAGCAACAGACTAAAACTGTTAAAATACCTACCTTATGATGGTTATCCTGCCTTTGAAAAAGCAGATAAGCTCCCACTGAAGTACTCTAAGGGCACCGCACACTATAGCAGCAGTCCCTTTATACCATGGGGTTCATGGTTAGATCTAGTGCCCTACACCTGATGAGCTCTCAAAGCTCACCTCCCAGCAGATTTATGAAAAACACACAGCTCCAGTAAGTTCTCAGGCTTTCCCAGCCTTTCCCTTCCTTGTCCCACTTTCACTCTCCTTTTTCTTTATATCCATTCTCTCCCTCATACCTTCCTGTAAACCTTCCACTCTCTAAATTCCTGGAAGGCCCACAACCCTTTTAGGTTGCTCTAAAACATCTTCACCTGTCCACCCCTGCTGTTGCTTCCACCACTGACATCTTCCTTAACCTCTCCTTTCATCTTTGCTCTGTCCCCCAGGGTCTCAAATCAGGCAAAAGGTTTCACCCTCCATATACTGGCTGACTACATGTACCCTGGAAACTATCACCATATTTCTCTTCTCCCTACTTTTGACAAAGTACAAGAGAAAGTCATTCTGTCCCAACTCTCCTCCTTCCTTATCTCCTCATAATTTTATTTCCCTTTCCAGTCTGGCGTTCATAAGTATCCCTCTACTGTGCCCCCCCCCAAATCACTGATTCAATTCTAAAGGTGATGGATTAGAGCCTTATAACTAGAGATGTTGTGAAATAAAATTTCGCCAGCGAAATTGGCAATTTCATTGCACAAAATGTTTCACAAAATTGCAGTGAAATGGCAAAATTTCACCCACAATTTTGCCCCATGCAAATGGGCATCTCTCTGGTGTCTGGTGGTCCCCAACCCCGGCCGCTCACTGGTCCAAATAAATAATACAAATTTCTCCCTGGTGTCTAGTGGTCCCCCCTCCCATGTCCTGACTCTTTGTGCAAAAAAAAAATCAAATCCCCAACCTCCTGGTGTCTAGTGGATCCCTCACCCCCTACCCTATCATCAGATAGTGCCCACCTTGCTTCCCCCCCATACCCTGATCAGGCCAAAGGCACAGCCTTCCACTCATCTCCATGGCCAGCAGCCCTATTAAGTGCTTCAATGAATGAGAGCATGCTTGTACAAGCACATGCTCATTCATTGACAGATTCAGACAGCCAGCACTCTCACGACTCTCCAGTAGTAGTGTGAGCACTGGCTGTCTGAATCAAATGAATGAGTATGTGCTTCTACAAGCACATGCTCATTCATTGAAGGACTCAGTCAGGCTGCCGACTGTGGAGGTGATTGAGGCTGTGCCGGGCCTGACCAGGGTACTGGAAGGGGAGTGGGGTGGGTGGGTAACTATCTGGATGACATGGTGGTGTGTGGTGGGGTCTACTAGACACCAGGGAGTTAGGGATATGATTTATATATTTATCTATTTATTTTGCACAAGGAGCTGGGACATGAGGGTAACTCTGGGGCTTATTCAATTTTGTCTGGTGATCAGCCAGGAGGAGGGGAAACCACTAGACACCAGGGAGAATTTTGTTTTCTAAATTTGGTCCAGTGAGCGGCCAGGGAGGAGGGGACCCTAGACACCAGGGAGGATTAATTTAATCTGGGCCGGTGATCAGCTGGGGGGGGTCCATTAGTAGTGATGAAATTGCAGACTTTCACCCATGGGTGTCAAAATTTCACCCAGAAACAATGAATTTTGTCAGTTTGTGGGCAAAATTTCTCTCGCTCCATGGCAAAATTTAGCATTTCACCCCTCAAAATATATTGCAAAATGTGTGAATTCCACAAAATATTTCACAGGGCAAAATTTTTCAGTTTTACACAATACTGCTTATAACCACTGCCATATTCATTGACCTTATAAAGGGCCTTTGATATTGTAGCCCACTCCCTCCTTGTGGATAAGCTGACAGATGCTGGGCCGTCTACCCCTGTGGTTATTATTGCAGAGAGGTGACTACTCAAACCCTTGGAGTCACAACAAAAAGAAGACCAAAAGGCAACCTATCAGTTGGGCTGCCCAGTACCAAAATAAAAAATAATGCTGGGTAACATTAAAACACTCTTTATTATATAAATAAAAAGTAACATCAAAGCAACATGCTCCTACAACTGATACTGGTGGTAGCATGTGAAGAGGGCATACGAATAATGCTAAACCATCACAGTGGCAACTAAACCATGGCTCTGACACTTTTGCACAACCATGGTTCTGCCCCCATCCTCAAGTTATGCCCCCCCCAGAGCAGGAATCTAAACTGAGTGGGGCTTGTTGGGAGTGAAGCCCCTGCACGAAAACACTTTATCAAAAGTGTTCACACTGTGGGTTCCACACTGTTGGGATGGTTTGCCATTCCCCAGTCAAGCTTCTGACATGGAACCAAACTGGTTCTGCTCCTACATCTCAGACTGAGTCCAACTAAACTAGGTCTTCGATGCTTTACACCCCCCCCCATCAGCTCACTCTTAATGCAAATGACTTTTGGCATGAAGCAGAGACTTTCCAGACTCCCCTCTTAACCAGTGTTCTGACTATTTATGAAGTCCCCTCTTGAAGAAGCCTCCACTTCAGTTATCTCAATGTGAGGCTGGTTGAGGCCTTGACTTTTCCTTCTATGTTTGTGCCATGAATACGAAACTTCACCCAAAACTCAGTGCACTCTTTTGGCTCCCACTGTCCTGCCTCCCATTTCTGCACTGCCACAAGATTGTTTTAAAGATAATCTTGCTAGAATTTGACTGCATGTTTGTAGTTTATATTGCTGCATATTAATTCACTATCCCCAGAATGGACACCCTTACTAACTCCGTCTGCTGTTTTACTTTGAATACCTCATCTCTGACTCTGCACTGCTTGCTTTACCAAACCCTCTCTCGCTCCCCCACCTTGGGTCCTGCTACCTTTTCCACTGAATATACTAGCAAAATTCTGGTCCTCCCTTTTCAGCTTTTACCTATACTCCCTACTGCTATCACATCCTTCTACTACATGCACTCTTCCAGTCTTTGCTTTTTTCAACCCCCACTACAACATTTTAGCTGATCAACCTATTTTATTTGTTCATCTTCCTTACCTCTGAAACAGCTTCCCTTGAGTCACCTTTCACCCTCCAACTACATTCTCAAACCACTCCTACGTGCTTGTTTTACACTTTTTTGTACCTGTTTCCCCTTTCCTCTAGCAATCCTTCTTACACTCCTCCTCCTCCTTCTCCTCCTATCACCTGATCCACTCTTCAATGGCCCTATTGTAATTTAGCTTTTCCCCTTTTCCCATTTTCTTTTAATGTGTGCCTCACTCTCCTATTCCATAAAATCAACTGGAACTTTTTTGTGTGCATTTGGAACCACTACCCCCTCCAACTGCTTGGTGACACCTAGCTGCTTTATGCCAATCAGTGAATTGTATTCTTTTGTATAATAGGGGCACAGCCATGTCCCTATAGTTAGGACTGAGTAGCTTGTTTAATGTTAAACCTCAAATTTTGCACTTTAATAGTTTTGCAACCAATCAATGGATTTGCATAAAGTTTGGTATGTGCTATCCTGTGGGGTAGATCTCTTGACATGACAAGTTTTGTTTTGGTTGGATGTGCAGATTCTGAGATCCGGGTAGTGCAAAAATCTTAAAAGTTGTCACTTTTTACATTTTTTTTCCTCATCATCTTGCTCCCAGATGGTGTGGAATTTTGATGTGAATTTTTTGTGGTAGAAACAGCTTGGATAACAGAACTGCCATGCATTTGTTTGGTTAAAAAATATAAATCTGTTGCAAAGTTATTAAATTTTTTATGTTCCCATTATTTTCAATGGGAATATCACTCTCCAGGATAGAGATAAAAAGTTCAACAAATGATTTGGCCTCACAAAAAATGATTCTTTTTCATGAGGGGCTAATCCTTTTTCACTAGAAAAATTCTTTTTTCATGAGCCGCCATCTTGTTTTTTCTTCCACAAAATAAAAAACGTGGGAAATACATAAAAATTTTATCAGTTTAAAAATCAAACACCATAACCTAGCTAAATGGGCCCCATTTAGCTAGATTCTGTTGTTTGTTTTTCACAATTAGGACCAGAAATACTTTTTCTAGACACTCAAAATTCTGGGTGCCCAGCTTAGCAAGAGGAGTGCTTCCCCCACACCCTCTGTATGAGAACAGCTGATTTTTTTACTTCTGCAGCCACAACTAAACTTGTGCTGCCAGCTGCAATGTGAGCTGTGAGCCACCCTGCCATTTTCCTGGTGTTTGGTGGTGTGACCCCCCCACACTGTCCCCATAAATAATATCTTCCATAGTGTCTAGTGGCACCACCCCAGCCATGGATCCAATTTTACCCCTTTCTCTGGTGTCTAGTGGCACCTCCCCACCCTCAGATCACTGGCTATCTTATTATTTATATTCCCTGGTGTCTAGTGGCACCCCTCACCCACCAATCATCATTTTACCCATTTCCCTGGAGTCAAGTGATACCTCCAACCCTCCGATCACCATCCCTGTTGTAAATTACATTCCCTGGTGTCTAGTGGCACCCCACCTTCAGATCACCCTCCCCATTGTTCTGTTTATAATCCCTGGTGACTAGTGGGACACCCACCCTCCTATTGCTGGCAAAATCTAAAGAAAAGAAAACAGTATCTTGATTTTGTTTTAAACCTGTAAAACAAATGTCCCTCACTGATCTGCCCCCCACCCCAACCTCCCACTCAGCACCCACCAGCCCACACCCCCAGTACACCCCCACACTGCCTCACTCACCTAAACAGGTATCAGGTTCAAGACTCGCTCTCCAATCGAAGACACATCTTGCTGTTGGAACTGGTGACTGCACTGTGAGAAACTAAGATAAATGCGATTCAATGTAGTTCAATAGGGAGGTCACCTTTTATACATAACTTTGACATTTTTTTGAGATTTTGACCCCAAATTTTCAACTGGGACTTTTGGGGACCCCACCTCATGAGCATCAGGACTGTCATTATGTATCTTCTGCTTGAAAAGTGATTTCATGGTCACTTTGTAAATTAACCTTTTGGGAATGATTTGGAAATTGTTTCTGCCTTTGTTTGTGTGGTGGGGTCATAAGAAGGCCATGTTGAAATTGGGGTAAAAATATGAAAAACTGGCAAAGTTATGACCATTTGTTGCAATTTTGCTACACACACTCATACCTTTGGAAATTTTAAATATTTTTAACTCAAATTTTGAACAAGGGCTTTTGTGAAACCCATCTACTGAATGATAGGCCTGTCATTACACTATGCCTGCTTGAAGGGTGAATTCACAGTTGCTTGGTTAAATCACCTTAGGGGCAGGATTCAGAAATTTTTTCTGCCCTTGTTCATGAGGTGGGGTCATAAGAAGGCTATGTTGAAAATTTTGGGTCAAAATATGAAAAAATGCAAAGGTTATTACAATTCATTTCAGTTTTGCTACTCACACTCATAACTTTGGAAATGCTTAATATTTTGACCCCAGATTTTCAACATAGCCTTCTTATTACCCCACCTCATGTATGTCACAGCTGTAAAGTTTCAAATCCTGCCCCAAATGTGTTTTTGCATCTGTGGCCTGGAATGGCACTGCAGTTGTGTAGAATTATGTTTTGACAGGGATTCAAACATTTTCTGTACTGGGTACATGAGGTGGGGTAATAAGGTGGATAAGTCGGCTATGCTGACAATTTGGTCACTGTTATCCTATAAATGGAAGTTCAGGGCCCTACAGCTAGGTGTGTATATATGTATATATATATGTGTGTGTGTGTATATTTATATATATATATATATATACACACACACACACACACACACACACACACACACACACACACATATACACATATATCTACAGAGGGATGGGAACACTGGGTAAAAATTACCCTGAGCTCTCACAGTAAAATAAGGATAATATTACACTATCTCAAAAAATTAGTAGGAAATGAGTTGAAAAAATGTTGTTAATGCTCCAGTTAGGGTCAAAGCAACAGAAGTTGGGAAATGAGGTGTTAGGGTTTCCAACTCTAACACCCCACCCTCCCAAGCCAGGCAGGAGAGCAGGTGTGGGGTGTGCCTTGATCTTCTCAAGCCTAACCCTCATGCCAGTCTCAAAAAGTCCTCATATCTGACCTCTTTTATGGATGGAATGGGGTGAGTGTTAGGCTTAAGAAGTCCAATGCACACCCCACACCTGCTGTCCTGCCAGGTTTGGGAGAGTGGTGTGTTAGTGTTGAAAACCCTAACACCTCATTTCCCAACTTTTGTTGCTCGACCCTAACTGGAGCATTAACAAAGTGTTTTGCAATGTATATCTTGTATCTGTTGTATATTCTTTATTTATTAGTATTATCATTTCACTGCATTGTTTAATTATACCCTTATGTACAGCCAGTAGTTTAATTTCTACCCATGTGGTATCCTGCAACATGCTGACTTTGTTTTCTGTTACTACTCTGTATCCTTTGGAAATTATGCGCTATTTGCACTTCCCTTCTTTCTGCCCCCACCCCCAAGAAGTACCTTGAAACAAACCTTGGCTCACTGTGCTTCTCCCATTTCCCAATTTCAAAATGAATACTGACCATATTGGTACATAAAAATAATCCTGTCCCAACTTAGAAGAGCTTAATTAGAGGAAATCATCTAAAACAACATCCTCAAAGCATTGTTGACCTGAGAGACTAAGAAAGGAGCAACAGCGAAGAAGGCTTATAGTCACAACTGTATGATACTGTAAGTGTAAGAAACTTTATTTTACATAAACACCTACTGCTTTTACTCAACACCAGTAAAAATAGAATAACATTTTATTTTAAATGTCCAATGATCTTAAGCTATACATTAGTCTACTTCATGTCTGTTCCTTTCTTGAACACTTCTGTATATGCATGTACATGTATTGTATATTGTATACAGAAGAGGGCAGATTACTCATAAATAGATACAACAACGACCTGTAAAATGTTGATTAATGGACAGAAACTTGGTGAATTTAAATTATTAAAACAGTACAAGTAAGGGAGTTGTGGCAGACAGATGACAGTGCCCACTGGAAACATCATGGCTTTATTCTTGTAGTGCATTTGACTTTTTTAACCTCTTTCAACATAAAGATAATTAATTAGGCTAATACTCACTTGTGTCTTCCTATTCTGCTTATTGGGTCTTATTGATTTCAATTAACATTCTCCTGCTGCAGAACAATAAATATTTCATGTCAGATTCACTTTGAATTATAAACTTTCAATTCTGCCTTGATGCTGGCAGCCATTAAAGACATACCTCTCAAGCTTTTGTCACTGAAATGTGGGAAATAGACACCTACAATGTGGGAACCTGTGGGACACTGGCCCTAAAAATATGGAATACTTGACCAAAAATAATATAAAAGTGCCTTTATCTGTGCAAAGTTTAATTCTGTTTCAGCATCTACGAGTGTTGTAAATGCTTACTCTAAAGTCAACATTTATAGCACATCCCTGTTCCAGCAGCACCTTCTATGTGGGAAAGATGTGGGGCAGAGCAGTTCTGAGGGGTACAGTGAGTGATGGCCTTTACAAGGTGGGACAGTTTAAAGGTATGATTGGAGAGTTTAATATTATTGGAGTGACAAAACTTTACAGAATCTTGGACACAGTTACACTTAGGATAAAGCTGACAGTTAAGTCTTGATAGTGAATCAACTGCACAGTGTAACTCTGTGATAGAGCTACATAAAAATGGCTTGACCCTGAAAGCCTTCACTTAAGAGAAAAACACCCTATAAATACAATGGGTTAATTCTCTCCCCCTCCTTCCTAGCTCAGTTCCATATGAAAACTGCTTTACATGAGCACAATGTGGATGTTGCTTTAGCATCTCAGAGTATTGTAAATATCTGCTCCAGTGTCTGAATTTATAGCACAGCTCTAGTCCTGCAGCACCTTCTCCACAGGGGAAGGCTGTGGCACCTAACAACTCTGAGGGGTAAAATGAGGGATGTCCCTTATAATATGGGACAGTTTAAAGGTATGATCAGAGAGCCTAATATTTCTGGAGTGACTTGGACTTTACAGAATCTTGGCCTCAGTCACACTTAGGATAAAGCTGATGGTTGAGTCATGATACTGAATCAGCTTCACAATGTAGCTTTTTGATAGAGGAACATAAAAAATGTCTTGCACCTGAAAGTCTTCAGTTAAGAGAAGAGTGCCCTATAATTACAAAGGGGTAATTCCAGCCCCATCCATCAAAGCTCCATTCCATATAATGACTGCTTTACATGAGTACTGTGCAGATGCTGGTCTTCATTACTCCATCAACAAAATTATGCAAGATCAGGTCAGTAATCACCCTTGCTGACTTGATGACTCCAAACATTGGAACATAAACATTAGAGTGTAATGTAATGGCTATTTAAAGGTTGTGTATAAAGTTTCGACCAGTTTTACGTTGAGATGTTCTCAATATGTTGATTGCACTTCACCCTACTTTCTGTGTCTTGGACCCAAGACCAACACGCTTATGCTGGAGAATTAGGGGTTTCTGACTTCGTTATTTGCTGGGAGAAAAATGTCGCTTTGGGAAAAGGGAAAGGGGTGTAAATCAGCCTTAAATAGGCAGTAATATGAACATTCCTCAAGTAGTAAAACAGACTCTAAAATCATACCAAACCACAAACCTATCTCCAACTTTCTATTCCTTAGAAAGATCTTTAGAAAGGTAGTGATGGTGCAGCTGTGGCTTCCAAACAACACTGTCACATTGTCATCTATAAGACATTTCAGTCTGGTTTCAGGCTGTGCCGTAATACTGAAACTATACTGCTCCAAAAGGTTAATGATCTACTCATCAAGATGGAAGAGAGATACTTTCAATGTTGGGCCTCCTTGATCCCTTAGCAACATGCGGCAAGCTGTACTTGTCCTGTATTTGCTTCTACTTGGTGATATTATCTGATAATACAAGCTGGGTTCACTTCTATACTGATGACCTGCATGTTTGCCTTTCTTTTGGGTATGACATACAGTCACAGCCAAAGACATGGTCAGATATTTCCTGAAATTTCTGTGATATTTCTAGCACAATCTCCTGCTTCCTGCAGTTCCACAGTAGGAGCAGCAGAGAGAAACTCTTTAGAAACTTTGCAAAATATCTGCAAAAAAATGTTGTAGGTGCCGTATTGGTCCTTTTAAGAACAGATCCAGAAACAAATGATTCGATACCTTTTATTGGACCAACATGGATGTTACAGAAAAGAACAAAGTGCTCTAGCTTTTGAACCTACCCAGTCCTTCTTCAGAAGCTTTATGGCAGTTATTTTAAAAATCCCATACTATTAACACCAGATTATGTTGAAAAAAAACAGAAATAATTATCATTGGTTTAAGTGCAAAAAATCTGGAAATAGTTGGCCATGTCTCTGGCTACTACTGTATGTCAGGTGGTAGGTGAGCTGTGTCCATGTTTAAATGAAGTTCATGCCTGGGTGGTATCTTACTGATTGTACAGTAGACTAATCCAGTCAAGACAAAAGTGTTTATGGTAGCTGTCAGAAGTAACTTTTATCATCTGCTAAATATTGCAAGTATGATCATTTGACCATTTTTAGATATGTGTATTGTGGCTATTATAACATGCTCAAGGTAGGCTTACTGGCAAATTAAACCCTCTAGGTAGTCTTACTGGCAAATCAGATCTGCCATCAGCAGATGGTGCAGAATCCTTCTGGTAAACTTTTAACATTCATTAAGGTGTTCATGCATATACCACTTGTGTTCCATGAACTACAGAATATACAGTATCATTTTGCTCATAGTTGTACCCATTACACTCTCACCAACTGGCTACCTTTACCTAGTAGAATAAAGCTCCAGACCTGTGTGCTAGCTAAAAAGGTGTTCTTGGGCCTAACATCCCTTGATTTAACACATTACTTCCACACTGTCTCCAACTAATACAACACCAAGAACATGGCCAGGAATGTCTTTAAGCCTCCTTTCCAGTGTACTCAGCTGGGAAAGTGGTAATTTGCTGTCAAGACTGCTAACTGGTTAAACAAATTACCTGATATACAGCTGAATCTCCCCAGATTTAATCAGTTTAAGAGATCTTTGTGGTCTGCCTTTGCAGTTCAATACAGTTATAACAGTTAAACAGTTTTAAAGTATTAGGTTTCGCACTGTAGATAACCTGTGCATTTTTATTATACATTGATCTGTATTGATTTATAAAAACTATATGTAATTGTTCTGCCCTAAGTGCTTGGAGCTTGACTCAACTGTGTCCATTGAAACTGCTTATTGTACCCATAATTTTACTTTTCTGTGACTATGTATTTGATGTGGAACCTTTGCAAATAAGCACTTGTGGTAAAAGGTAATCTCGGAAATTTTTAATAAACAAAAAAAAAACAACCCTGATTTGTCATCAGAATTCTGACACTACCCCAAACCCCCTCCTTCATCCAATTACACTTTCCATGAAACTGTTCTTTTTGTAAGAAAGACAACCTTTGTTACTGATCCATTCTATTCTTCCTACTATCTGTTCTTAGATCTGTGCTATTGCTAATCGCTCATAGATACATAGATACATAGAATGTGATGGCAGAAGGGGACCTCAAGGTCCATCTAGTCTGCCCAGGATTTGTAGGTTGCTACCCCCCTTTCTGGTTACTCTGTTTAGCTAATGATGCCCTTGTGTTTGTCCCATGCTCACTTGAATCCTATAGCTAAAGCTTTGACTGCTTCTGGGGGCAGGCTGTTCCAGGCGTCCACCACTCTTTCCATGAAGGAATATTTCCTGATGTTTGTCCTGAACTTACCACCTCATAGTCTGAGGTCATGCCCTCATGTTCTGCCTCTCTTCTTGACATGGAAAAGTTCATTTACCGGAACTTTGTTTATACCTTTGATATATTTGAAAGTCTCTATCATGTCTCCCCTTTCCCTTCTCTGTTTCAGAGAGTACATGTTCAGCTCCCTCAGTTTCTCTTCATATGGCTTCTTGTGCAACCCCTCAATCATCTTTGTTGCCTTTCTGTGCACTGTCTTCAACCTGTTTATGTCCTTTCTAAGGTGCAGTCTCTAATACTGTACCCGGTACTCCAGAAGGGGTCTGACCAATGCCCTGTATACAGGCAGGACCACCTCTCTTCTTCTACTACTGATTCCCATGCCAATGGAACCCTGCATGCCCCCCCCCACCCTTAGAGCTGCCTTTTCACACTGTCTACCCACCTTCAGGTTATCAGTTATTATAATCCTCAGGTCATGTTCTTAGCTAGTTTCTGTTAGTCCCCATCCCCCCCCAGATAATTGTCAGTTTGGGGATTGTTCTTTTCCAGATGCATAACCTTGCATTTCTTTTTGCATTGTATTTCAGTTACCATGCTGTGGACCATTGTTCCAGTTTGTCTAGGTCTGATTTCATTCTATCTACTCCTTCTGTAGAGTCCACTCGGTTACATATTTTGGTGTTGTCTGCAAACAGACACACCTTTCCCTTGAGCTTCTCCACAGTGTCAGCTATTAATATGTTGAAAAGTAAAGGCCCCAATACTGAACCCTAGGGCACCCCACTGGTTACCCCCTTTCTGTGGATAATGCACCGTTTACCTGCACCATCTTTGTCCTATCATGTAGCCAGTTTTTTACCCACCTTACTGCTTTCTGACCCACCCCCATGTAATTAAATTTCTTTACCAGCCTTCTGTGAGGGCTCTCATTCTTTTGCTACTAGGATTTTCTATGAGCATTATACTGTCACGTGAATATGTTTATTCAAAAGGAAAAAAACATTCCCTTGATACTAATATGTTCTCTAACTAGACACCTATATTAGATCCAGAGCCATCCTTTGCATAGGGCAAACTATGCAACTGCACAGGTTCCCAGATGGTAGAGGGGTCCAAAAAGCTTCAGTTTTCCAACTGGCCTCATTTTTATGTTGCTTGCATGCATGTGCAAGAAACATAGTGCCATCATCGGAGATTTCGGAGGTGTGTCACCTCCTTCTCCAATTCAGTCAGTGTGCTGGCAGGCGCCAGTTTCAATAATTTGCATTTTTGGAGCTGCTCATGACGCCCAAAATGCAGTGGCATACAGTTGAAAGGAGGAGCCACACATCAGTGAACACCAATAAGATATCGGCTGCTTACACACAGCTCCCCCCAGACACCACGCCCAGGCGTCACGTGCCCCCTTGCGCACTGTATAGCCAAACAGGGTGCCACTCCCCCGTCGGCTGGGCTACGTCCCCCAGTAATAGGTGCCACGCTGGGAGCCACCCCAGCATGGCAAGCAGTCTTTGGCTGACGGGGTGCCCAACTCCGCCGGCTGAATCCCCTTCCTTGTGCCACGCCTGGGAGCCCACCCAGCGTGACAACAACACATGGCCGACGGGGTGCCCAATCCTCGTCAGCTGAACGCACTCAACATCCTTGTGCCACGCTTGAGCACACCCCAGCATGACAAAAGTCCCACGACATCTTTTTTTTTTTCAAACCTGTAAAACAAAACGTCCCAGCGCTGCCTCCCAACCCTCCCCACAACCCGCACCCACCCACTGCGCACCCAGCCTCCCCACACCACCCTCCACCCCATACTTACCTCCGGACTGCGCGACGATCTTCGTGGACCGGGAACACGCCTGCACTCTTCAAAGCCGACCGCTGAACTGAGGAAATGCCAGTAAGCTGTATAATGGGCTAGATAGGGAGTTTCAACTTTGTTGCATATCTCAGGCATTTTCAATTTTTGCCAAATTTTCAACATGGGGTTTTGGGACCCTTCTCATGAATGAAGTCACTGTCATGGCGTTATTCAGGCTCGAAGGGTGATTTCGCGCAGTGACTATGAAATCACCTTTCAGGCCTGAATACCACCATGACAGTGACATCATTCATGAGAAGGGGTCCCAAAAACCCCATGTTGAAAATTTGGTGCCAAAATTCCAAAAAATGACTGTTTTACGAGCGTGCGTTGCGCAGTTCCTACGCAGGCTCGTAAGTTCGAGAAATTTCAATATTTTCACTCCAGATTTTCAACATTGCCATTTTACCACACCTTCTTATGAGCAGTACAGATGTCATTTTTCATATCTCACCCAAAATGTGTTTCCGCCCATGTAGCACAGAATGGCACAGTCGGTGTGTGAAATCAATGTACAGGAGAAATTAAGAAAATCACAGTGACACTGTTCATGAGCAGAGGTCTTAAAATGGCTATGTTGAAAATTTGGTGAAAAAATTTCTAAAAATGATTGTTTTACAAGCGTGCGTTGCGCAGTTCCTATGCAGGCTCATAGGTTTGCAAATTTCCAATATTTTCCTCAGATTTTCAACATTGCCATTTTACCACACCTCCTTATGAGCAGTATAGCTGTCATTTTTCACATCCTGCCCAAACGTGTTTCCGCCTTCAATGTAGCACACAATGGTGCAGTCGGTGTGCGAAATCAATGTATGGGACACATTAAGAAAATCACCATGACACTGTTCATTAGCAGAGGTCTTAAAATGGCTATGTTGAAAATTTGGTGAAAAAATTCCTAAAAATGACTATTTTACGAGCGTGCGTTGCGCAGTTCCTAAGCACGCTTGTAGGTTTGTGAATTTTCAATGTTTCCATTCCAGATTTTCAACATTGCCATTTTACTACACCTTCTTATGAGTAGTACAGCTGTCATTTTTCACACCTCACCCAAAACGTGTTTCCGCCCATGTAGCGCACAATGGCGCAGTTGGTGTGTGAAATCAATGTATGGGACACATTAAGAAAATCACAGTGACACTGTTCATGAGCAGAGGTCTTAAAATGGCTGTATTGAAAATTTGGTGACAAAATTCCTAAAAATGACTGTTTTTCGAGTCTGCGTTGCACAGTTCCTACGCACGCTCGTAAGTTTGCGAATTGTCAATATTTTCACTCCAGATTTTCAACATTGCCATTTTACCACACCTCCTCATGAGCAGTACAGCTGTCATTTTTCACATCCTGCCCAAAACATGTTTCCGCCCATGTAGCGCATAATGGCGCAGTCGGTGTGCGAACTCAGTGTATGGGACACATTAAGAAAATAACAGTGTACTGTTCATGAGCAGAGATCTTAAAATGGCAATGTTGAAAATTTGGTGAAAGAATTCCTAAAAATGACTGTTTTACTAGTGTGCGTTGCACAGTTCCCACGCACGCTCGTAGGTTTGCGAATGTTCAATATTTCCACTTCAGATTTTCAACATTGCCATTTTACCACACCTCCTTATGAGCAGTACAGCTGTCATTTTTCACATCCTGCCCAAAACGTGTTTCCACCCATGTAGCGCACAATGGCGCAGTCGGTGTGCAAACTCAATGTATGGGACACATTAACAAAATCACAGTGACACTGTTCATGAGCAGAGGTCTTAAAATGGCTATGTTGAAAATTTGGTGAAAAAATTCCTAAAAATGACTGTTTTACGAGCGTGCGTTGCGCAGTTCCTACGCACGCTCGTAAGTTCACAAATATTCAATATTTGCACTCCAATGACTTCCAAACACCTAAACAGCACATAGAAGCAAGCAACATTCGGCACTGACAAATGCTTGTTTGTATTGTTATTCCATATCTCTGTCCAAAATGCTCCAGAATGTATTGCTAATATATGCATCTTATACATACATGGGGCATCTGAGAGATGTCAAGCTAGTAGGGTTATCTGAGCAAACTGAAAGAACCCAGAGTAATGGTAAGAAAAAAGAAAGCAGAGACAGAGCTGAGTATAGCAGAAGGAGTCAAGGGGGAAAGAACACCTTCTCTGGGTACATTAGGGAAAAAAGGAAAACTAAGGACAGTATTATCAGATGAAAGTAATAAGGGACATGGGTTGAGGGAAAAAGGTTGATATACTTAAACGTACTGACTGATTACTTTTGTTCAGTATTAGCCATGTAGAGGAGACACTATCACAGTGTGGAGTGCAGATCAAAGCAAGGGGGGAGAGGACAGGAGTTAGGACCAGTCAGGGAAGAAAGGGTGCTCAGCAGACTCAAACCCTGGAACCGGACAAGATTCCTCTCCCTATTCCTAATGGGTTGTACACTCAAGTGCTGAAGGAGGTGGGACAATCAATGGCAGTGCCATTGTTATTACCATCTAATTGATCCCTGGTGATAGGGTGGATCCAGTGGAATGGAAATTACCTAATGTGGTGCTGCTTCACAAGAGCAGGCATGGAGATGATCTGGGAAATTACAGACAGGTCAGTCTAACAGTGAAGGTAGACAAGCTGTTCAAAAGCAACCTTAAGGAATAAATAGGTGACTGTTTTTTTGCTCCCCCATCCTGCACAGCCCTCTTTCCCTTAGGCAAATGGGTTGCATGATACGAATCAATATAATTTTGTAGAAGTAAGATCTTGCAAAACTAACCTGATGGACTTCTCTGTTTCAGTCTCAAGGATAGTGGACAAGGGTCAAACAGTGGATGTGTTGTACCTCAGTGCTAGCATGGTCATTGAGTCCATTACATAGATACATAGATACATAGACAGTGTCGGCAGATAAGGGCCTATGGCCCACCCAGTCTGCCCATTTGAGCTTGTAAGTTCAGTTTGTTTTCCTAGAAGTCTGTTGCACCTTACCCCTGACCTCCAGAATTCCTTTATGTCTGTCCCATGCATTCTTAAATCCCGTGATTGTTTCAGCCCCCACCACTTCCTCTGGCAGGGTGTTCCACTTGTCCACCACCGTTCTGTGAAGAAATTCTTTCTCATGTTTCCTCTGAATCGTCCTCCTCCAACTTCATCCCATGCCCTCTAGTCCTGGAACATCTTTTCACTTAAAAATAGTGTTTCCTGCACCCTGTTCCTCCCTGTAAGATACTTGTATGTCTCTATCATATCCCTCTCTCCTCCTCTCCTCCAGGGAGTACATGTTCAGTTCCTTCAACCTGTCTTCATAGGACTTGTGATGCAATCCATGCACCATCTTTGTTGCCCTCCTCTGAACCTTCTCTACCCTGTCTATGTCCTTACGTAGGTATGGTCTCCAGAACTGTACACTGTACTCCAGGTGGGGCCTCACTAATGTCTTGTATAGAAGAATTATGACCTCCCTTTTCCTGCTCGTAATGCCCCTGCCTATACATCCCAGCATCCTATTTGCTTTACCTGCTGCCTTGTCACAGTTTCCCTACCTTGAGGTCATCAGAGATGATAACCCCAAGATCCCTTTCCTGCTTGGTGCATGCTATATCCTCACCCCCCAACTGATATATTGTGCCAGGGTTTTTGTGCCCCATATGCATTATCTTGCACTTCTTTGCATTGAATTTCAACTGCCAAACCCCTGACCATTCTTCAAGTTTCTGCAGGTCGGTTCTCATTCTCATTCTCATTCCACACAGAAGGCTAATAAAACAGCTGACTGACCTGAGGGTAAGGAACCAGCTGCCCAGATGGCTAGGGAACTGGCTGGGGTCAGGATACAAAGAGTGGCTATCAATGGGCACATTCACAGTTCAGGAGAGTCACCAGCAGGGCACCTTAGGGATTAGTTCTGGGACTGGTGTTCTACAATATTTTCATTTGTGATATAGGATAGAAAATCTAGAATAAGGCACGCCATTTGCTGTTGATTCCAGATCTACAGAAGAGTTGGCACTGAGGAAGAAGTCAGAAAAGAGATCTGGAAACATTAGAAACATGGCTCACATTATGGCAACTAAAGTTATAGAAACATAGAATTTGACAGCAGATAAGGACCACTTGGCCCACCCAGTCTGCCCATTTCCCTACCTAATGGATAAGCTGCAGATCCTAGTTAACCAGCAGCCTACTTCTTTCTACCCCAACCCCCTAGAATTGCCTTATGACTGTCCCATGCATGCTTGAATTCAACCACTGTTTTTGCCTCCACAACCTCCTCTGGAAGGCCATTCCATGCATTCACAACCCTCTCTGTGAAAAAATACTTCGTTACATTACCTCTGAGCCACCCCCCATCTTCAAATTGTGCCTCCTTGTTCTTGCACATCTCTTTTTTTGAAAGATACTACCCTCTTGGACTTTGTTGATTCCCTTGAGGTACTTGAAAGTTTCTATCATGTCCCCCCTCTCCCTACTTTCCTCGAGTCTATACATATTAAGCTCCTTTAGTCTCTCTTCATATGTCTTCCCGTGCAGACCCTGCACCATTTTAGTTGCCCTCCTCTGGACAGCTTCCATCCTGTCTATGTCCTTGGGAAGATTGGGTCTCCAGAACTGCACACAGTACTCCAGATGGGGTCCTACCAGCTGTCTGTACAGAGGGATACCAACTTCCTGTTTTCTACTGGTGATGCCTCTCCCTATGCATCTCAGTATCCCCCCAGCCCTCCTTACTGCCCTCTCACATTGCTTGCCCACCTTTAAGTCATCTGATATGACTATCCCCAGGTCCCTTTCCATTTTTGTTGTTGTTAGTATCTCACCCCCCATTGTGTACTCTTCCCTGGGTTTTTGTTTCCCAGGTGCATTACCTTGCACTTCTTAACATTGAATCTAAGCTGCCATGCATTTGACCATTCCTCTAACCTTGCCAAGTCCCTTCTCATCCTTTCCACCCCACCTTGTGCATCAACTCTGTTGCAGATCTTCGTGTCATCTGCAAGAGACATACTTTCCTTCAGTCCTCTCCAATGTCACTTATAAAGACATTGAAGAGTACAGTCTAATACTGAACCCTGCAGTACCCCACTAGTAACTTCCCTTTCTTCAGAGTGGACTCCATTTACTATTACCTCTGTGTCCTATTCTCCAGCCAATTCTTTACCCAGGCTATCATCTTGGGACCCACTCCCAGGCTGGCTAACTTGTATATTAATCTTTATGGAACTGAGTCAAATGCCTTGCTAAAGTCTAGGTAAGCTCATGTCCACAGCCCTCCCTGATCTACTACTTTGGTTACCCAGTCAAAGAAATCTATTAGATTCGTCTGGCATGACCTTCCCACTGTGAATCCATGCTGCCTTGGGTCCTGTTCCCTCTGGCCTCTAGGTACTCGACAATTCTTTCCTTCAGAGTGATTCCATCATTTTCCCTATCACTGAGGTTAAACTAACAGGTCTACAGTTTCCTGCTTCTGCCCTGTTCCCACTTTTGTGAAGGGGAATCACATCTGCCCTCCTCCAGTCCTCAGGTACCACCCCATCCTCCCGTGATTTGTTAAAGAGGGTAGTCAGTGGTGTCACTAGTTCTACCCTTAGTTCTTTTAGAATTCTGGGATGAATCCCATCAGGCCCCATTGCTTTGTCCACCTTCCATTTTAAGAGTTCTTTCAGAACCCTTTCTTCTGTAAATGGGCTGGTATCAACTTCTGTATCCAGAGTGTTTCTATTGTTTGTTTTAGGTAGCTCCCCCTCTTCATTTGTAAATACTGAGCAAAAATATTTGTTTAGTATCTCTGCCTTTCACCATCACCCTCTGCCCACCCCTCCCTTCATTAAGCCTCACTATCTCTCCTTGGTCTCCTTGGCTCCTGATGTACCTAAAAGGTTTTATCCCCCTTCTTAACTGAGTTGGCTATCTTTCTTCGGTTCAGGCCTTTGCTGTTCTGACTGTCTTCCCAGCTTCCATTTGCTTTAACTTGATAAAGTTCTCTGTCCTGCTCCTTCTGTGATTCCTTGTACTTTCTGAATGCTTTCTTTTTCTCTTGAACCATCACTGCCACCTCCTTTGAGAACCATAGTGGTTTCTTACATCGTTTTGTTTTGTTTATTTGCTTCACACAAAGCTTGTTACCGCTGTGATGTCAGTTTTTATTATTCCCCATTGTTCTTCCACCCCTCCTTTCTGCCCGTTTGCTAATGCATTCCTTAGGCACTCACCCATTTTGGCAAAGTCAGCCCTCCTGAAGTCCAGTACTTTTGCCTTTGAATGGCTTGACTCGATTGCTGTGTTTATTGTGAACCATACTGTTCGATGGTTGCTAGTTCCCAGATGGTTACCCACTTCTACATCTGTGATCCTCTCTCCATCTCCATTTGAGAGAACCAGGTCTAAGATTGCTCCCTCTAGAATGGGTTCCAATACTAGTTGTCTAAGGCATGTCCCATGTAGGGCATCTAGAATAACCCCACTCTTAGAAGTGGCTGCTGCAACTGCACTCCAGTTAACATCTGGCATATTCAGATCACCCATCAGCAATATCTCCCCTTTTTCTGTCATTCTAAGTATGCTTTCTATCATTTCCTTGTCCATTTCCTTCCCCTGAGAGGGGGTGTCTGTATACAACCCCTGTGCGGATTGTGGTGCCATTGCCTAGCTCCAAACTGACCCACAGTGCTTCTTCTCCTCCCTATTTACCCTTTTGTTTTGTTGCTTTGATTCCTTTCCTTATGTAGAGAGGTACTTCTCCTCCTCTTTTACCCTCCCTGTCTCTCCTGTAGATAGTGTATCCTGGTATATTTATGTCCCAGTCATGGTTCTGTGTGTACCATGTTTCTGTGACTGCCACGATATCTAGATGTTCCTCCTTCATCAAGGCCACTAATTCAGGAAGCTTGTTACCCAGACTACGGGCATTGGTACTCATTGCTCTCCATTTTTTGATGGCTTTACCTTCTGTAGCAGCATCCCCCACTGACCTTTCTACCTTGATCTTTTTCTCATATACTGTAGTACCCTGTTTTGCAGGGGGAGGCTGGGATTTTCATGCTGCTTATCAGTGCCTCCCCCCTTGACTAGTTTAAAAGCTTGCCAATGAAGCATTTAAACTGATTCTCCAAAAGACTTGTTCCCTTCCTGGACAGATGCAGACCATCCTGCCAGTATAGGCTGGTGTCCCTCCAGGTGGAACCCCAGTCCCCAATGAAGCCAAACCCCTGTGCCCCACACCATTTTTTCAACCATTCGTTAAACTGCATGGTGCAAAGTACCCTCGCCTCACCCATGCCACTGACAGGCAGCACTTCTCAGAAGGATACTGTGTGTGCTACTTGTCTTAGGCCCCTCCCCAACTCTACAAAGTCCTTCTGCACTGCTCTAATCTCATGATGAGCCAAGTCATTTGTCCCTAGGTGGACAATGATGTCTAGCTCAGACTCCCGTACAACTGTTCTCATGATCCTAAGGATGTGCTTCTTGTCTCTCCCAAGCCATGGCATCAGGCAGGCACCTTACTTCAGTTTTCCCTGCTCCCCCCCCAGTTCTATCCCCCTAATAAATGAGTCCCCCACCAGGAGCTCCTTCTTTTCCCTGTGGTGTCCTCTGCCTCCTTCCTGAGGGCCTCCCTTGTGACAGTTGTCTGCAACCTCCTTAGTCTCCTTTATGGGTACATCCATAGGGGAACTATGCTTCCCCAGAATGGTGTATGGATTGTGGAGTGGAGCGACTGACTCGGTGTGTCTCTGTTCCACCACCCTTACCCTCCCTGAGCCCACTGTGATCCAACTGCTGTGCTTTTTTGCAACATCTGAGGTAGTGGTGGCGGCTCTCGTGCTCCCTGGATGGGGGAGGTTCCCTTACTATTGTCCAGTGCACAGTTCAATGCAAAAAAAGTGCAAAGTAATACACACTGATAGAAAGAGCCCTAAAATATACTACTAGATCGAGGGAATAAAGGTAGTGCAGACAACTGAGGAGAGAGTTCTGAGTAATCATTACTGACAGCTTAGAAAATGAGTAAAACAGTTGGGAGACTTCTGATGGCCTGAGAGACTTGTCTGGGTGGGTATTAATGAGACAACAATGCCCATCTTAAATGAGTCCCTGTGCCAACTGCCCCATTACCTAGTAAAATCCCTGTGCCACGTTGCAAATTCAGATTTGAAAACTGTAATTTTTTTTCTCGCTTAGCAAGTGAGCTACTTAATGATACCTGGTGGAGACCTCCCCCTTCCCCCCCGAGTCTGTGTCACTTTCTACACAAAAAACAGCTAAATCCTATTGTATCCTTTGTAAAAGAATAGAAAATAAATTCATACTGTCTGGCATGATGACCGCAGGTGCTGTTTCTGATCTCTCATTCTGAAATACCCCGCTGCTGACTGACCGGCAAATATAAATGGATTAGAAATTAAAACTAGAAAGGCAACAAACTATGAAATAAGTTGTTATCACAGAGCTGACTGGCTTTCTCCTCTGATCTTCTCAATGGTCACATTATACTACTCAGTCAGTGACTCTCACTGGGAGGGGGGAGGAGTTGAAAACAAAACTGACAATAGAAGAAAATGAATACTCACAAAAAAGAAAAAGCAATCTCGAAACAGCAATGACCTCTTCTGGAAAGTATACCAATAGAGGGATTTTGTTTCATTTTGTTGCCCATTTTAAGTGGGTTTTTTTTTAGTTTGTCAACATTTTATCAAATTTAATATAACCCCATTGTCCAAGCACAATTATACCCTCCAGGGCTGGTAAAATGAGCTACACCTACCCTTCCAGGGGCTATAAGGCCCTTCACTTGCAGTGTTAGGCCTCATTATGCCGCTACCTGGGTGGGTATAGTCCAATACCCCCCCATCAGGTATTATTGATTGTTTGAAGTTCACTGCTCAAAACAGCAAAGCATATGAGAAGACAAACAGGATACTGTGATGTATAAGAAGAGGATTTTGCAAGGGTAAGGCATTTTTTTGATAGCCCAATCCAAAACAGGCTGGAAGTGTTTCACAAAATTCAACAATCATTAAAATATTAAACATAACATATAAAAAATACCATAAATATACACAGGTGCAATAAGAAAAGATAGTGCCTTGGTTGAAACTGATTAAAAACTAAAAAATAGGAGGGTTTTGAGACCCTTTTTAAAGTCTCTACCAATCAACCAATCAAAATCTTTATTTTACCAGGCGAACATCTTTGAGCAACGCTCATTTTCAAGATGGACCTGGGCAGAACGTATAGACATAAATTACATTGGATAAAAGCAATGGGTAAAACAGCATAGGATTTCAGAGACTAAGTGATACAATCCGCAGGAGTAGACAAGATATTTACAGCATATAAACATTTCATTGGTCAATGCCAGACTGAATGGTGCAATCAGCCGGACTAGACATAATATTTACAGCATATAAACATTACATTGGTCAGTGTTAGACTAAATGATACATTCAGCAGGACTAGACATAATATTTACAGTGTATAGACATTTCAGAGTCAGTGTGCTGGTTGAGATAGCTGTGCTCAAGTGTAAGCATACAAACCTAAAGCAAACAGAGAGGGAGGGAGGGAGGAAGGAAGATGGTAAAACACCAGATGATAGGATGGTGACCGGTGGAGGAAAAATGGCGTAGAAAAGGTATGGAGAGGAGGTACCAGAAGTAAGGAGGTATAGAAGCCTAGAAAACATTCTGGGGCACTAGGGCAGTTTTTAGAGCATGAGCTAGGAAGGGGTACCAGAGGGGAGAGGAAGTTGAGAAGCCTAAAGTGCTGGTTCAGAAGATCAGGTTTTCAGAGCAAATAACTGATAGATAACCGGAGGTGAGGGGCCAGGTAGTACTATGGGCTTGGAGAGAGATTCGGTGCTAAGCACATAAGTCAAGTTTGGAAGGAGATCAATCACTGAGTGGATAGAGTATACTGGTAAGTGCTAGGGGTGTGGAAGGGGAAGATAGAAAGGCATATAACCAACATTTTGACCCAAATTCACCTTAGCAGGAACAGGATTACTGGTTCAATGATAACAATTACAGGATCCATTGAAGAAGAAAGCATAGCTTGTTTTGAAAGCAGCCACTGACAAAGGGTGGACCAGTTTCAAGGATTTGTGTATCATATTCCATAGTAGGGGGAGCATATAACTTACTGAAGCCCTACTGAAGCGAGATCTCACCTTGGGTACAAATAAGAAAATATAGGAGGTGTTTCTTACTGAGTACTTGCCTACTGTACAAAAAGGCAAGCAATCTGATATATATTGGGGCAGCCTACTGGAAATGGCTCTGAACGTCCAAATGGCTGCATTTCTCTGCAGGAGAACAACAGTGAAAACTAACACCATACAATTGAATGGCCCATCCCCACTATAGCATGTACATTGTGAATAGCATCAGTGATACAACTGAACCCTGCTGAACTCCACAGGTAACCACTGTTGACTGGGACAAGAACATTCCCTATACAACCTTCTGCAATCTGCCAATCAGGAAAGACTCATACTTGATAGTAGGAGGAAGGAGTTAATACTGCCCCTGTATAGGCCCCTGATACGTCTGCACCTGGACTACTGGAGGGGGGTGAGTCAGCATTCTCATAACACACCCTTCAAGTCTTTTTTCACTTTCAATTTATTTGAAATCCAGTATGGGCAGTCATTTGAAATACAGCTTACATATCAGCAACTTCAAAAGAAACAAGCATTTGTCTCTGGCCAATGTTTGCATGCAGGTATAGAGCTTTAAAGGGAATATTAAAATATGTAATTTAAATAAACTATTTCTTGTTTTTTATGTTCACTGTTGACATGCTGTTAATGTATTTCATGCTATTATAACTGCATTGTGCATGCCAAGTGTTTTTCCCACTTTGGTTAGTGCTTTTAAAGAGGCACTCTCCAGACTCCTGTTTCCAACTAGGGGAAACTACTGAATGTGGGAAAACACACACAGTGAGATATTGTAAGGTCTGATGTTCATTTTCAAAGCCTGAAGATGATGATGTCTGTTAGCTGACCAAGGGCAGAAAAAACAGTTTGATTGCTGCAGCTGCATTCTTTGAACTACAGTCCATAAATGTTATGCCCATCAGCCAGCTGAACACTGTCGTCATCAGCCCTCACAGCTCCATGGTTTTAGTAGCAAACCCCCTACATTTGTACATCCATTAGCTCATACAGCACACACCTCAACAGCCCCCTACACTGCCCAAGTACACCAATATTTTCACTTTGCACATGTACGGAAACAAACATTTAAAATTCATAAACCTATTTAAAACTCCTGAAACTCGGGTAGTGAGAGCAGGGCCAAACTGACAGTATGAACAACTAACGTGCAAAACCATGCTGCAGTCCAATATTGTATGGATCTGCCCCCTGGTGCATGTCTGGTGTGGCGACACAGCACAGTTATGCCAGCTCCCCTGGTGTACTATTGTGGCCGTTGTGGGGTCCAGTAATGGGGCTTGCACCGCCAAGCTGCCATAAAGTGAGGGTACTGACACAACATGTGTCCTGGGTTATAAAATCCAATGCAAGTTGCGGCAAACCCTTGGTTACAGCTATGGCAAACCATGTGGGGATGCAGGGCTTGGCCACAAGCCCTGCATCCCTATTTGAAAATCAGGCCCATTGTATTTAAATTGCCCAAACTGCATGTTTCTCTTCAGTACAAAAATAATAAGTATTACATTTTTCTTGACAATTCTATGCTATGCTATGCAGCAGCATCAACATAAGTTCCAGGCTTATCATTAGGAAATTCTGGAAATCAGACCCAAGTTCTCTCTGTTGTCCCCATCGAATGTAACAGTAACTACGCATGACAAGGTGCAAATCATCTTTAAGGTGGATGAGTTGGTCACATACACTATCTCAAAACTTTTATGCCACTCAATATTCAGCAGACTCTCTGATGATCTCCGAAAAAGATTTGATGAAAAATCTGGAGAGAATGAACTTCTATTAGTTCCTTAATTATTTTTAAAGCATCTCACCCTAATTAGGAAGTTTCATTTTGGCTTGATTATTTTCTCAGTGTTTTGATATGGCTAATGTGGGGGGTGCTTTTAATATAGTTTTGAACTAATTGATTGCTATAAAAAAATGTTTCTGCAAGTTTTCAGACGTAGATTTTATAGTGCTAGTATTCCTTATCCAAGAGCCCACCCCCACAAATGAATTGAACTTGTATACATTTTGTAAGTTCACTTTAGTCTTTTGTTTCTATCCCCTATTGATATATTTTTTTAATGTCACAGTAAAACTTTAAAATTAAATTAAGGAATATATATGTAACTTTAGGTACTGAAAATGTTCATTTGTAAGCATATTTGAATAACATCAGAAATAAAAATTATAAAAAAAAAAAATATATGCAACAACTAAATGCATAACTATATTACAGTCCCCTCAGTATGATATTTTCAAAAACAAAGCCTAAAAACAGAATTCAATTTCTCATTCGGTTCTTAGAAATACATTGTATTAAACATCAGTACAAAACCAGGTCAGTAGAATGGTACAATATGATGCAATACAATATTATAACATAATAAAGAACAAAATTAGAAAGCAATTTAGGTTAAGCTTTTCACGTAGTCTTTTGGACTACACTGTATCTTTTTCTGTATCAGCCTGGAGTACTGCATGCAGTTCTGGAGTCCATACTTAAAGGGACACTGTCAGACCTTTACTGACATTTTCTGCAGTTTTTGCTAAAGGTGCATGTACTGCCAGCAGCATTCCCTCTTGGGATGGAATATCCATGGCAGCAATTTCTTCTCCTGTTGCTGCAATCATCCTCCCTCACCTAATCCTCCCACACAGCACCCACCACCCCACACCTCCCACCCCTTTCTTATTTGCTAAGGATCCAATGCAGTAATTCTCCCTGGACTGGAGACACATCTTCACTCTTCAACGCTGGACAGGGAACTGAGGAAATCAGGTATGCACTTCAATATAATTCCATGGGTTTTGAACATGTCCTCATAATCTGATTATTTTAAAATGTGTTTCCCCAAATTTTCAACATGGCATTTGGGACCCCACCTCATGAACAAGAGTGGTAAAATTATGCAAATCTACCCCAAAAGGTGATTTCACAGAACGTGACAGCTGTCATTTTTCATGGCCAAAATGTGTTTTTGAAGTTTTGATGTAAATTCAACTTTCAGGCAGGATTTGAACATTTTTGTCTGCACATTTTTTATGAGGTAGAATCATAAAAAGGCTATGTTAAAATTGGGGGTAAAAATATTCAAAAGCAACAAATTTATGAGCATACATTGACATTTTTTAATGCATGGTCATAACTTTGGTAAATTTCAATATTTTGATCCCACATTTTCAACACAGCCATTTTTTCACACCAGTTCATGAATGGGACAACTACTCATAACATTGTTTTTATAGATTGTGGCCCCTAATGTTCAACATATCCCTTGTGTTACCCACCTCCTGAACATGACAGGTGTCATTTTTAAAATCCGTTACAAAATTTGTTTTCACAGTCGCACTGAGAAATCACATTTCAAATAGGATTTAAAAAATGTCACCTGTCCTGATCATAACATCAAGTCATAAAAAGGCTGTTGGAAATCTCAGGTCAAAATGTGGGAGCCCACTGAAAATTAAATATTGCCTCTCAGCTGGCCTATTCTGGGCCAATACAGTCTAAAAATGTGAAAAAGCAGGACATCACTAACAATGAGATATTGCATCTCATTTGGTCTATCCTGGGTAAATATATATTAAAAATCTTTACAAGCAAGACCCAGTACAACAGCAATGCAGGCAGTGAACATTCAGCATTGACAAATGCTTTTTTTTTTTTACCAGGAAAGGAACACTAAGCTGTGACAGCTTGTTTCAAAGTGCATCTTGGGAGGTAGGTTGCATTGTCCTTTTTATGGCTGCACTGGGCGAAGTCCTGCAGATGTCTTGCTATGACAGTTGAAAAAGGAAGCTCTCTAAATTCCAAATGGTTTATATAAAACTGAGGGTTTTGTGGCAATACACTGCTTACTGAAGCAGTCTGCTGTGTTCATTCACCTGAGCAGTGCTGAGCCAGCCTATTTTGTTTGATAACTTTGCTAGCTTCAATCTGGGTACTATTCTCTTTCATGAAAGATTCATAGCTCATAAACATGTCAGCCTAATCAGCCTTTCCCAGCCATAAACTGTAATTGAGACTGAGGAAGGAGGTTCACATTTCAGATACTGAGATCTGCAAGAATTAAAAAAAAAGGACAGCAGTATATAACACACTAAGTTATTTAAATCACATAATGAGTTTTTTTTAATGTTGGTTATTCTGGCTATTATTTATATTTTAAAAATTAATTGGTGAAAGTTAGTACAACAGAGAAAGCTAATATGGGATGTTGCATGCAAGCAGAGACAAAGGTCTCAATTCTACTCACATCATGGAGAGAAGTGTGTGTGTGTGTGTGTGTGTGTGTGTGTGTGTGTGTGTGTGAGTGTGTGCACCTGTGTGGCATTCTGTTAAACCTTTCCTGGTACATTAACCTTCTCCTGGTCCATTTGCAAATGGCTGTAATGCTATACTGTACTACTATGTACAGTTTAGAACATGAAATAGCACATTTGTGTTAGTGTGTCAAACTGCTTATCCTAAATACAATAAAAGTTAGGGTTAGATGTATAAGTGAACAAATGCTATGTAAGGCAGTGTATGTGTTATTTCTCACACAGCAAATAAATGAGCACATACAGTCCCTCACCTTTCACCAGCATGTAGTACACAACCATGATGGGTGACATGGTGCCCCTCTGGATTCTTGCAGTGCTTCTAAACATCACTCTCCTGTGCAGACAGTCCTTCACTTTTTACCAGCAAGCAGTACTCCACTGTGATGGGTGCCATGTTGCCCCACTGTGTTCACACAGAGCTTCCTAGCATCACTCTACAGTGCATGCAGTCCCTCACCTTTCACCAGCTCTCAGTACACAGCTGTTATGGGTGCCATATCACCCCACTGTGTTCATGCAGTGCTTCTGAGCATCGCTGCTCTGTGCAGGCAGTCCCTTACCTTTCACAAGCAAGCAGTACACAACAGGTATGAGTGCCGTGTTGCCCTACTGTGTTCATGCAGTGCTTCTGATCATCGCTCACAGATGCAGGAAGTCCAATACCTTTCACCAATACAAAGTATGCAATGGCCATGGATGCCATGACTCCACACTGTGTTCATGCAGTGCTTCTGACCATCGCGCCACAATGCAGCCAGTCCCTACCCATTCTTCAGCCCACATTACACCATTGAGATGGGTGCCATGTCACCCCTCTGTGTTCATTCAGTGCTTCTGAGTATCACTCCACAGTGCAGGCAGTCTCTTACTTTTCACCAGCATGTAATACACTGCTGTGATGAGTGCAGTGTCACCCCACTGAGTTCATGCAGTGCTCTTGAGCATCACTGTACAGTGCAGGCAGTCCCTGACATTTCTCCAACACACAGTATACCACCATAATGGGTGCCATTTCACCCCACTGTGCTCATGCAGTGCTTCTGAGCATTGCTCCTCCATCCAGGCAGTCCCTCACCTTTCACCAGAAAGCAGTACACCACAATGGTGGGTGCCATGTCACCCCACTGTGTTCATGCAGTGATTATGAGTATCACTCTCCTGTGCAGGCAGTCCCTCACCTTTCACTAGCATGCAGTACACCATTGTGATGGGTGCCATGTCACCCTGCTGAGTTCATGCAGTGCTTCTGAGCATCACTCTGCAGAGTAGGTACTCCCTAACCTTTCACCAACACACAGTACACTACTGTGATTGGTGCCATGTCACCCCAGTGTGTCCACGCAGTGCTTCTGAGCATTGCTGCTCCATGCAGGCAGTCCCTCACCTTTCACATGCACACAGAACACAGCCATGATGGGTGCAATGTAACCCCACTATGTTCATGTAGTGCTTCTGAGCATCACTCCCCTGTGTAGGCAGTCCCTCATCTTTCACTAGCACACACTACACCACTGTGATGGGTGTCATCTTGCCCCACTGTGTTCATGCAGTGCTTCTGAACATCAGTCCCCCATGTAGGCAGTCCCTCACCTTTCATCAGTACACAGTGCACAACCATGATGAGTGCCATATTGCCCCACGGTGTCCATGAAGTGCTTATGAGCATCATTCCCTTGTACAGACAGCCCCTAACCTTTCACCAGCATGCAGAACACCACTATGATGGGTGCCATGTTGCCCCACTATGTTCATGCAGTGCTTCTGAGCATCACTCCACAGTGCAGGCAGCGTCTGACATTTCCCCAACACACAGTACACAACTCTAATGGGTGCCATGTTGCCCCACTGTGTCCATGCTGTGCTTCAGAGGATCACTCCATGACAGAAACATATAAACATAGAAGTTGATGGCAGATAAGGACCACAAGGCTCATCCAGTCTGCCCAGTTCTTTTTCTACCTTATGAATGTGCCATCAGCCTTTGATCTGTTAATGGCCTATCTATTCATACTCATCTGTATTGCTCCCTTATGCCTATCCCATGCCTTTTTGAAGCCCTGCACTGTATTCATATCCATCACTTCCTGAGGTAGGCCAGTCCATGCATCCACCACCCTTTCTGTGAAAAAGAACTTCCTCATATTACCCCTTAATCGGCCTCCCTCTAACCCATTCTGTGCCCTCTTGTCCTGCTATTTTTCTTATATTGAAACATGTTAGACTCTTTCACCTTGTTAATGCCCTTGACGTGTTTGAATGTTTCGATCATATCACCTCTCTCCCTCCTTTGCTCTAGGATACACATACTGAGCTCCGTTAATCTGTTCTCATATGTTTTCTGATGCAGTCCCTGCACTATTTTGGTTGCCCTTCTCTGGACTGATGCAATTTGGTTAATGTCCTTGTGAAGGTGTGGTTTCCAGTAATGCATGTAGTACTCCAGATGGGGCCTAACCAGTGACTTGTAAATAGGGATTATTACCTCCCTCTTTCAACTTGTGATACCCCTACTAATACACCCCAACATCCCCCTAGCCTTACCTACTGCTTTAGTGGTCTGCTTGGATGATTTCAGGTCATTGGTGATGATGATGCCCAAGTCTCTTTCTTCCCTTATGACTGCCAGCAACTCCCCTCCTAGCCTATAGGTGGCTTCAGGGTTTCTCTTCCCTGTCATCCGCAAACAGACAAACCTTACCCTCCAGTCCAACTGCAATATCACTGATGAAGATATTGAAGTGAACTGGCCCCAGGACTGATCCCTGAGGTACCCCACTTGTGACTTGCATCTCGTCTGACTGTATACCATTTACCACCACTCTCTGTTTTCTGCCTGTCAACCAGTTTGCCACCCAGTTGACCAACTTCTGACCCGCCCCGAGTCTACCCAGCTTATTAATCAATCTTCTATATGGAACAGTACCGAACGCTTTCACTAGCATCCAATACACAACCGTTATGAGTGGAATTTTACCCCATTGTGTTCATGCAGTCCTTCTGAGTATCACTCCACAGGGCAAGAAATCCCTCACCTTTCACCAGCATGCAGTACACAGCTCCTATGGATGCCATGTTACCCAGCTGTGTTCAAGCAGTGATTCTGAGCATCACTCCCCAGTGCAGGCAGTCCCTTACCTTTCACCAGCACACAGTACACACAAGCATGCTGGGTGCCATTTTGCACCACTGTGGTCATGCAGTGCTTCTGAGCATCACTCGACAGAGCAGGCACTCCCTCACCTTTCACCAGCACACAGTAAACAGCTCTTATTGGTGCCATGATGCCCCGCTGTGTTCATGTAGTGCTTCTGGGCATTGCTTCTCAGTGTAGGCAGTCCCTGACCATTCACCAGCACACTGTACATAAACATGCTGGGTGCCATGTTACAACACTGTATTCATGCAGTGTTTCTGACCATCACTTCACAGAGCAGACCACTACCTCACCTTTCACCAGCACTCAGTACACAGCTCTTATGGGTGCCATGTCACCCAGCTGTGTTCAAGCAGTGCTTCTGAGCATTACTCCCCAGTGTGGGCAGTCCCTTACCTTTCACCAGCACATAGTGCACAAGTATGCTGGGTGCCATGTTGCACTGCCATGTTCATGCAGTGCTTCTGAGCATCGCACCACAGATCAGGCACTCCCTAACCTTTCACAATCATGCAGTACACAGCTTGTATGGGTGTCATGATGCCCCACTGAGTTCATGTAGTGCTTCTGGGCATTGCTTTTCAGTGCGGGCAGTCCCTGATCTTTCACCAGCACACAGAAAACAAGCATGATGGGTGTCATGTTGCACCACTGTGTTCATGCAGTGCTTCTGAGCATCACTGCAGAGAGCAGGCACTCCCTCAACTTTCACCAGCATGCAGTACACAGCTGGTATGGGTGTCATGTTGCCCAGTTATGTTCAAACAGTGCTTCTGAGCATTGCTCCCCAGCATGCAGTCCTTCACCTTTCAACAGCACACAGCACATCACTGTGATGGGTACCATGTCACCCCACTGTGTTCATGCAGTGCTTCTGAGTATCACTCCTCAGTGTAGGCAATCCCTACCCATTCACCAGTCCATGTTCCAGCATCATTATGGGCACCATGTCACTCCACAGTGTTCATGCAGTGCTTCTGAGCATCATTCCTCAGAGCAGGCACTCTCTCACCTTTCACCAGAACACAGTACACTACCATGATTGGTGCCATGTCACCCCACAGTGTTCAGTCTGTGCTTCTGAAAATCACTCCACAGTGCAGGAATTCCCTCACCTTTCACCAGCATGCAGTACGCCACCTTGAAGGGTGCCATGTCACCCCACTGTGTTCATGCAGTGCTTCCGACATTACTCCCTTGTGCAGGCATTCCCTCATCTTTCACTAGCAATCAGTATGCCACCATGATATGTGCTTTGTCACACCAGAGTGTTCATACAGTGCTTCTGAGCATCGTTACACAGTGCATACAGTCCCTCACCATTCACCAGCACACAGACTACAACCAAAATTGCTGCCATGTCACTCCACTCTGTTCGTGCAGTGCTTCTGAGCATTGTATCTTAGTGCAGGGAGACCCCACCCATTCAACAACACTCATTACACCACCGTGATGGATGCCATGTCTCCCCACTCTGTTCATGTATTGTTTCTCAGCATTGCTCCTCCATGTAAGCAATCCCTTACTGTGTTCATACAGTGCTTCTGAGCACCACTCCACAGTGCAGGCATTATCTCACATTTCACCAGCACACAGTACACCACCTTAATGGTACCATGTCACCCCACTGTGTTCATGAATTGCTTCTCACCTTTGCTTCTTCATGCATGCAGTCCCTTACCATTCACCAGTATGCAGTACATGACTGTAGAGAGTGGCATGTTGTTCCACTGTGTTCAAGGGACAAAGTTGTTTATCTTCTTCAGCAGCCTGACTTGCCTCCATCTGGGCCAGTCTTCACAGCCCCATCACCTACCATCTCTGGGGCTTACCGTTTCTGGAGGTCCTGTCACAGGACCTTGTATCAGAGGTGTCTAGTCTTCAGTGTGGGGCCTGCTAGAGAGCAGTCCATCATTGTTCTACAGTTGGTGGGCTATTCCTCCTATTTTCTCCCCTATTGGGCCCAGACATGTGTGTACTGAGCCTCCATGGAGACACTTCAGGCATCCAGGGGTGGGGACTCTTCCCATGCTGTCCCATGGTGCTGCCACCTAGATTCCTCTCCCTGTCCTACAGACATGCATTCTCCCTCCCAGGTCAGTCCCAAAGCCACTAGATCCATTCTTTTTTTTTATTTAACACTTTTTCCGCCTACGGTGGAGCTGACCCCCGCAATCCATGGCTGCCGTCACCTACACCCCCTGATCCGGTCATGCACACGGGCCACATGAACCCACAGAATCAGGGACAGGCCAACATCACGCCGTGACCTAGACAGGTTCCTCTCTCAGGTCCGGGGTGCAGGGCATGGCCATGAGCCGCTGAGATTGCCCCCCGATGTTTTCCTCCATTAGCTTCCCCTTTCAGAGCATGGATGTGCAATGACATCTAGACACAATGTACTGATGTCTGACATGCTCTGGTAGTGCTGTCACTGCTCTGGTAGTGCCCAATCATCACCAGGAGCCACTACAAAGCAGTGAAACCCTGGATCCTTCCCCAGGACAGGAGAGCAGTCCTCCGGATGCTCAATCCTATCCCTCCCCTACCAACCCCTGATGACCTGGGTTCGTGCCTGAACCCGGGTCGCCAGCGTGGCACAAGGTGTGGCGTCCAGCGCCTCAACCCTCAGCGCCACCGGGCCATCTACCTAGATCCATTCTTGAACCTAGATTGCTGGCATGGCAGTCAGTGGCTAAAAGCAATTTAGTCAGTGGATAAAAGCTTGAAACAGAAATAGGTAGACAGACCTTAAACTGGAAACCAGAACTGCACAGAGTAATGGCCCCATATTAAAATGTATCAGGCTTGCACTTGCAAAGTCACTTTCCTTACTTCAAATTAAAACAGTTCACTAAATTTGCTGTGCTCAAACATGTTTGGAGCAAAGTGCGAGTGCCCCAAGCATGTTTGAATATAGCCCCCAAAAGCAAAAATGAGGACCTGAAACATACACTAAGCACAATTCATATCCCCCTATTGGCCAATTAGTGCAAATTAGAATAGTTCACTAAATCTGCCATGCTCAAACATGTTTGGAGCAAAGTGCAAGTGCCCCAAGCATGTTTGAATATAGCCCCTCCAAAGCAAAAATGAGGCACTGAAAAGTGCACTCAGTATAATTCATATCACCTTGCTGGCCAAGGAGAGATATAGTATCTGGTCACTGAAAGCATACAGGCTGTGATGGAGCCAACTCATTTAGGGCATCCCAGATCTGTTAGTGTTACAATAGGTACAATCAGGACCTCATTGAAAATGAGATACTGCAAGTTAACTGATCTATCCTGGGTAACTATATTGTAAAAATGTATAAAAGCAGGACCCAATAAAAATTAGATTCTGCATTTTCTTGTGTTAACTCTACTAAATTTATTTATTTAATTTTGTTCACCAGGTAGGCCCACTGGGCCAGAGAGATCCCATTTTAAGGGGTGACCCAGAATTTGTTACACAGAAAATTTGGGTACAGGACATTGCAAATACATGACAGTATTACATACATTCATATTACATAGCACAATTCATAGCAGATGAAAAACACAGTAATACATCAGTACAAAGCAGATTCTCAACAGCTTTGGGGTACACCCACAGTACATTGCAGACAAAATACAACAATTTCAACAAATGGGGTAGCCCTAGTCTCATGTGGCACAAGGATGATCTTATTGAAGCACATTCATATAGTCTGTATGTGGGCATCATCCTATATAGGGCATTGCTTCTATAGATAAGGGCATAGTTCATAGAAGCAACTTTCCCAGAGCAGTATAGTCTACTATGGGTCATTTGAAAAATGTGGAAATGTAGGACCCCACTGAAAATTACATATTGTAGCTGCTCTATCCTACTAATGATACTCACATTCCATGTGTGTGCACAACTGTTGCAACAACTACAGTATGTACCTGTGTGTGTGTGTGTGTTAGTGTGCACGTGTGTGAATTTGTTGTCCACATTTTCAAGGGTGTGTGTATGTCCAAATCCAAAAACACTTTTCACTGTATTACTTTGATGTTTATGGTTTTGTTTTTCTCTATTATTGTGGTATAAATGTGGGACTTTAACATTATTTATTTATATATGTATTTATTTATTTCAAAAGTTTCATTGGGCAAGACATACTGAGCTGAAAAATACCTAATTTCCAGAAGCATCGTGAGGGGACAAGGGAAGGGGGGAGGTGCAAGAACAACATAAAACAATAACTTATACAATAAAACATCATACAAAGATAAAAAATAAACAGTACAAAATGAACACGAACGAGGTTCATCAGACAGGTAAAATTATAGGCAAACATTTTACAAGGACACAGCGTGGAATCTGTCCCATGGGTACAAGCAATAGTACTTTTCAACAGTGAGGGCACCAGAGGATAGGGCCTGAATTAAGGAGTGCAGATGGGGAAGGGGAGAAATGAAAGTGCAGGCCAGTGAGGGTGGAAGACGAGAGTGAGGAGGGTTGGTGGGGTGGGTGGAGGGGCAAGGAGGAGGAGGAGGAGAAAGAGTGGAAGATGGTAAATTGAGGAGCATGGAAGGGCTATGATTCAAGGGCAGCCACAGGAGGAAGCAGAGTTGTCATGGAGAAAGAGGGAAGAGGGTATACAGAGGACAGGGAAGGGCTATGACTCAAGGACAGGCACAGGAGTTAGTGGTGTGGTCATAGAGCAGAGAGGATAGAGAGCATTTGGAAGAGGCAGAATGAATGGTTGAGGGGAGAGTTCTAAAGTTTAGCAAAGCAGAAAGAGAAGGCAGCCTGACTAGTGAAATATTTTACATCATAATAATAAAACTAAGTCACAAGTTAATTTTGTATCTCTTCTCCCACATCACTCATTCCCCTAGTTTTTATTTTGATAAGTTGATAACTATTTTTGCTGTTTGGTCAGTTCCACAACTTTTTGCTTGGTAACTTATTTTTGTCAATATATTCTTAAACATATTTGTCCTCTTTATCTTTGTTACATTTATTCCAGTTCTATGAACTTTATAGTCTGTATGTTTGTATCTGTTATCTTTTTCCCTTTCTCCTTCCCCCAAGACACATCTGAAATTGAGCTGTTAATAGCTCAGTATGTCTTTCCTCATAAAACCTTTGAAATAAATAAATCTTTTACCACATTAATGCATTAGTAGCTGGGGCGGTGCTGTTGAGCCCAAGTAAGGTGGTCGTCTGAAACTACAGCTCCGTACAAAACAAATAAAATCAGTATAAATAAGTACTTTTTTGGTGGTGTCGACCAACGAGGATTATAAAATTGAAAACCAGAATCTTCCGAGAATAACAATGGTGAATCCAAAGAAAGACAAAGGGTCACAAGATGGAATAAAAAGTAAAAATACTCCTGGACCCTCTGCCATGAGGTCCACACAAGGCAGTAACACCACAGAAGAAGGCATTAGTGGGGAAGAGACATTACAAACTCTGGGCCACAAAATCACCAGACTGATCAGCACTGTGTCTAGACTGTAGGAAAAGTTTGATTCCTTGACAAGCAAGGTACCTACAATAGAAGCGGAGGTGAAAGTGATTAAGTGAGGGGAATCAAATTGAATTAGTGTTGAATTGGTGAACAGTTTCAACTACCTGGGGCTTACCTTGGATTCTCAGCTTTCTTTTGATCTCCAAGTAACTAAAACCATTAAAAAAATTCATCAGCGGATAGGAATGCTATTCAGGATTAAAAGTTTTCTCACTCCCGAATCTCATAGACCTCTCAGACATAGTATTTTGCTAAGTGCACTTGACTATGGTCTGATGATTTATTCAGGAACTAATGATAAAATGCTTCAGAAGCTACAGGCAACCTACCATAATATACTATGATTCATGACAGGTCTCCCAATGAGAACTCACCATTGTTTACTGATAAAGGAAGCTGATTGTCCTTCCTTTTCAGATAGGATAAAATCAAAGCTTGGAGTTTTTGTTTAAAGGAATAAAGGGTTTACTCCCTCAGGTTATTCAAGATATTTTTCCTACCTAACAAACTTATTTAGAAACAAGGTCCCAGTCTAGAGGATTATTCAGGATCCCTCTCTATAAAAAATGGTTGGTCAGAGGACAGTAATCTATAGGCCAATTAAATTTTTTAACGGTATTCCATCTACGGTCACCAATGTTAGGACAGGTCTAATGTTCAAGAATAAGCTTGTTCAATGGCTGAATAGTTTAACTGATTGTAATTGTTGTTTCTAACATTATATTGTAATATGGATGTTTTTTCATGATAAATGATTGTTATATTTAATATTGTATGTCTTCATTGTTCTAGTTTTGTATGTTAACTTGTCATTTGTGAAAACAGGCAATTTGCTCATCTTGCTAACAAGTATAAAAAATAAAAATGAAATGAAAGATCGAAAGCGTTGGAATCTCATAAATGCTCAGAAGCAGTTACGGGGGCTGCAGCTAATCTGGTAAAGGAAAATACTCACCTGAGGACCTGGTTTGAAATGCTTGAAAATCAAGCCATGGCTACAAATCTTCACATCATTGGGATGCCTGAATGGAGTGAGGGGGGGCCATTTAATCCTATTCCTTTTGGAGTGGCTGGAACAGCAGCTGGGGCAACCCTTTTCTGACAGGCACATCCAAATTCAGAAGGCCTACTGTGTTGCATCGAGGGGCAGACAAACCAGCACAGAAGCCCCCAGAGCTATAGTGGCAATTCTAGATGGCATTGGCTCAAGGGATCTCATAATAGCTCTGGCCAGACAGAAAAAAAATTTGCTCCATGAGGGGATCCAAGTGCAGTTATATCCAGACCTAATTTTTGCCACTCAGCAAATGAAGAAAAGATATGACAGAGTCAGGGCTCTCCTCCACGAGGCACAAATTCCACACAACATTCTCTTTACAGCGCGACTGTGTATCCTGCATGAGGGGAAAGTTTATATTTTTTTCAGATCCTGTTGAAGCTCTTAAATGGGCTCAGAAACATAAGCCACTGCAGAGATGCAGAGATTCTACAGATCAATCAGACCTAGATGAAGTTGAAGAAGGGAAGACCTGATCGGTGTACAGTTTGATTAAATAGCAGGTTTGCAGTGAGTGACACTAATATGAGACATGAGGGTATAGAAAAGAACATACTTCAGATTTATTATTATCTCCTGCTAAGTCTCCAAGTCTCAAATTGCAAATTGGAATATTGTGCATATGACTGTTGATAGTATGCAGCCGTTGTTTAAATAATTTTATACTGTCACCAGCTTGTTGGTGTTATATTGTTTAAAAGTTATAATACTCAGTTGAAGAGATCGGGGCATTCTGCTGCATTCTCCCTAAAAGTTTTATTACTTAATCAAACAGATTGAAGCTTCAAATCACAGACCCAGAAGTACTTTTATAATAGGGGCTGATACTGTAGTTTCAGACTAACTAAACACATTTCTGATGTTACCAGATTGGTGCCATTTATTGATTAAAGCATGAGCACTAATCTCCTTAGCAAAGAAGTAAGTATTTGTAATCCTTTTTGGATCATAATAATATAATTTAAATAACATGCAGCTCACGGGCTCATTGAATAGCAAATAATGATTAGATAATACTCTGTAATACAATGTTTTTACTGAAAACCCTCCAAGAATGTATCCAATTGACACAGTACAAAACATTTAATATGCTTGTACTAAGAGGGGTGGTGCCCTCAAGTGGAATATTTGAGAATAAATCATTTTGTAATGTATCAGGAAATTTTTTATTGTATGTTTATTGTAAGACCAATAAACATAAAGTTTAAAGAAATTAGCAGCTTTTGCGGCTCTGACCAGAGTTTGTTTTTTTTCATTTATGGGGGAAGGTTGGTAGTGACATCTGGGAACCCTCCCACACTCTTCATCGATAAGTGCCATGGGATCTTTTACTTCCACCTCAGTGACAAGAGATGGACAGAAGGGACCTTGGTTTAACATCCCATCTGAAAAACGGCACCTCAGTAGTGCAGCAACCTGCTAGTACTGCACTATAGCATCAGTTATGGGTATTATACACGTGTCTGGTGTGGGGCTAAAACCCATGATCTTCTGATAGTTTGGCCCTAGAACTGAACATGCTAACTACTAAGTCAGGGAATAGTGGGATCTACAGGCAGAAGAAGGGTATGCATACCTGGGGAAGAGGGTGACAATCAGCCACTAAAGCTAATGGATCTCTAAATCCTGCTCAGCATTAGGTCAAGAATAGAGATGCAGTGAAATAAGATTTCACCAGCGAAATTGTGGCTAAATCGGAAATTTCACTATGTGAAATATTTCACGAAATTGCGGTGAACTTTTGCAATTTGATGCACAATTTTGCCTGCCAGCTGCTGCAAATGCTGGTACCTATTGGTCCCCCCTCCTCCCCCCCACCACTCACCAGCCCAAATTTCGAAAAACAAATCATTCTCCCTGGTGTCTAGTGGTCCCTCCTCCCCTGGCTGATCACCAGGCCATTAAGTGAATAAATCAAGTTCCCCAGTTCACTCATTATTTTCCCCGGACCCCAATCCTAAAAAAAAAATTCAATCCCCTCACTGGTGTCTAGTGGGCCCCCACCTGCCACCCACCTGTCATCATGAGCTGGCAACCACCCACTCCCCCAGTACCCTGCTCAGGCCACCAGCACAGCCCTCCACTCACCTCCATGGCCGACAGTGTGACTGAGCACTTCAATGAATGAGCATGTGCTTGTACAAGTACATGCTCATTCATTGAAGTGCTCCAGTTGGCTGCCAGCCATGGAGGTGAGTGGAGGGCTGTGCCGGTGGCCTGATTAGGGTACTGGGGGGAGCAGGGTGGGGGCTAACTCTTGATGACTAGGTGGAGGAGCTCCACTAGACACCAGGCAGTGTGGGTCTGATTAAGTTGTTTTCTTTTAATAAAAGGAAATGAGGGTGCCAGGGTAACTGGGGGAGGTGCTTAATTCAATTATGGACAGAGATTGGCATGGGAGGACCACTAGACACCAGGGAGTGTGGGTTTCATGAGGGAGCCAGGGTAACTGGGGGGGGCTTTATTCAATTACTGCTGGTGATGGGCCGGGGGGATCACTAGACACCAGGGAGAATAATTTGGGCCAGTGAGTGGCCAGGAGGGGTGGGAGGAACCACTAGACACCAGGGAGAACTTTGGCCAGTGGCAACTTTAAATTTCACCTGTGGGAGGCCAAATTATGCCTACAGGTCATGAAATTTCACCGCGAGTGGAGAAATTTCACCCTAGAGTGGCAAATTTCGCAGGTTTGCGGGTGAAATTTTGCTCACTTCGGGGGTGAAATTTCACATTTCACCCTGTGAAATATTTTGCGAAATGTATGAATTATGCAAAATATTTTGTGGAGCAAAATTTTTCAGTTTCGCACAACACCAAACATGCAGTATGGCAGGAAAATGGGCAGACTAGATTGACCTCTAGGTCTCATTCTGCTGACACAGTCTATGTTTGGAAAAGCAGACAACCATGCACAAACACACTCACGCCTGGGATGAAAAGAATTTTCAAAAACGAAGTGCTAAACTGCTCACTTTTATTAGTGCAGCATCACAAGCAGTATTAAAGCAGGAACTTCAGGGTGCAGCTGGAATGCACTAACATTTTGTGCTTCTGCACTTTGTCAAGATGCTACCATAATAACAGTATAAGTCTCTTCAAGACTAATGGTTCATAAAGAGACAGTAGCATAATTGTGCATGTCACCAAATAAGCTGAACAGTCTTTGTAAGTGCAAAAGTAATAACAATAAAGGTACACAGTGCTAAAAATAGTGAAAATAATTACTCCTTCTCAGAGGTGTTACCTGTCCATGGCAAGGGGGAAGCTAAGACACTCCTCATCCAGAAATTCAACTCCTGATTGAAAGAATGATATGGGAAGGAGGGTTTTGACTTCATATGGGACTGGGACCCCACCTGGATGGATGCAGGCCTGTACAAACACAGAAGAGGATCGTAGTCCTGAGTGAGAAGTCTGAATGCTTCAGCAGCAAGCATTTAAACTGGCCAAGAGGGGGCAGGAAGGTCAGGAGGCATAGTATTACCCCCCCATGGGCTTATGCAGCAGTATGAAATGAGGACACAGACAAATGAAGCAAGCAGAAAGGTAGAAGCAGAGGAAGCAGGTATGAAGGGGCAGAAGAGGAGTCAAAGACACATAGGATGGATAACTGGGGTGGGGGGAGGAGGCAGGAGAGCAAAATATGGGGCAGAAGGAGGATATGCTGCAGAACATGGAAGGCCACGGTAACAAATGTCCGCAGCCTGGGAAGTAAAATCCCAGACCTGGAGGCCTTGTTAGCAGAGGCAGACCTGGACATAGCAGCAATAACAGAGACATGGTACACTGCTAATCATGGGTGGGACATTAATGTATTGGGCTATGCTCTTTTCAGGAGGGATAGGGAGGGTGAAAAAGGAGGGGGGTGGCCCTGTATGTCAGAGAGGGGATAAAGGCAATAGAGGTGCAGGGTAGGCAGGGGGAGGCTGAGGCACTGTGGATCACCCTTGAACCGGACAATGGAACAGCATATGTACAAGGTTGATCTACAGACCTCCAGCACAGGGGGAGGAAGGGGACAGGAAACTAGTTGATGAAATACATGAGATGGTAGATAAAGGTGAAGTTCTGCTGTTGAGGGACTTCAACATGCCAGATGTGGATTGGATCACCCAGGAAGCTGCTTCAGCCAGAAGCAGAGGCATCTTAGATTCCCTACAGGGGGCAGGGCTATATCAGCTAATGCTTGATCCCACCAGGGGACAGGGCAATTCTGGACCTGGTATTCACTAATGGGGACAGAGTAAATGAAGCCCAGGTAGAAGGGCAGCTGGGATCCAGTGACCACCACATCGTGTGGTTTAACATGGAGACAAGGACTCCATCGAGTCACATGAAGGCAAAGGTTTTAGACTTCAGGAGAGCAGACTTTGTGGAAATGGGAAGATGTATCAGAGCAGCCCTGGAGAAGAGGGAGGTAAGGGGGGGATGAAGAGCAGTGGGGGCAACTAAAATGAGCTAGAGTGGAAGCGACATCCCAATGAATCAGGATGGTGTCCAAAGGGAAGAGAAAGAGGAAGCCACTATGGCTCTTGAAAGAGGTGGCAGACAAAGTAAGGGCCAAAAGGATGAGTTTCAGGAAGTGTAAGGGAACCCAAAGTGAGGAAGATAGGGAGGTGTATCTGGAGTGTCTAAGGGAGGAAGGGAAGGCTGTTAGGAGCGCAAAGGCACGGACAGAGGAGTGATTAGCACAGATGTTAAAAAAAAGACATTCTATAGGTACATCAGTGAAAGAAGAAAAACAAGGGGAGGAATTGTAAGGTTCAAAAGGGAAGGAGGGGAGTGTAAGGAGGGAGACCTAGACAAGGCAAAAAATATTGAATAAATACTTCTGTTCAGTATTCACTCAAGAGAGAGAGAGGGGGGGGTCAGGGACCACAGCTGGGCAACAGATACAAGGGGGGAGGTGGACACCAGTCCATTCACAGTGGAGAGTCATGGAGGAGCTCACAAAACTGAAGGTGGACAAAGCAGTGGGGCCAGATGGCATTCAACCAAACATATTAAGGGAGCTGCGAGGGGAACTAGTAGAGTCACTGGCAGCCTTGTTCACCAAGTCACTCGGGGTAGTGCAGAGGACTGGAGGAGGGCTCATGTAGTCTTTCTGCACAAAAGTGGTAGTAGGGAGGAGGCGGGGAACTATAGGCCAGTCAGCATCACCTCAGTAGTGGGGAAGATCATGGAGGCACTGATAAAAGAACAAATAGTGGCACACCTGGAATTCAACAGTGCCCAGGATCCAAGGTAACATGGATTCGCAGCAGGAAGGGCATATCAAATGAATCTAATAGATTTTTTTGACTGGGTGATGAAGGAAGAAAATTAGGGGAGGGCAGTGGATGTTGCCTATACCTATATTTTAGCAAAGTCTTGGACACTGTCCAACATAAAAGGCTGGTTAACAAAATTAGTAGCCTGGGCATGGGGCACAAGGTGGTAAACTGGGTTAGGAACCTGCTAACGGACAGGAGGCAGAGGGTAGTGGTAAATGGGATCCATATCTGGGGAGAGGGGGTGACCAGTGGGGTACCTCAGGGATCAGTCCTTGGGCCAGTCCTGTTCAATGTCTTCATTAGTTACATTGCAGAAGGGCTGGAGGGAACAGGGGGTAATTGTCACCTTTTGGTCTGCTGAAGCCATGGGAGTGGAGACTAGTAAAGTCAGTTATCCTTCCCTGGAAGAAGCAGGCAGACCATTCTCTCTCCTGGAGCCACGACCACAGTCTGTTTAATTAGTTAAAGGGAGTGAGTTCTAAGCTGGCACAGTTATTTAAAGTTGTTCTTTGAATGTTTGAGTTGATGCTAGTTGTTATAAATGTTCAATGGGGTGTTCTATCTGAACTGCTGCCATTTGGGAGACCTTATCTGGCTATTAGAATGATGACTCACAGCTGTAATAGGAGCACTGGAAGCACTAACAATAAAAGTTGGGGGGAGAGAAGGGGCAATAAAATGAGTAAATCTAGGGGTCTGCTGCCATGGGAGAGAGGACCCCATATAATGGGGAAGTCAGTGTCATTAACTGTTAATCTGGAAATGCATTTTGGTAGGGCTGGGGCAACAGAGTGCCACCAATCAGGTTGTCACTGCACCCTGTGCCTTTTCCATGGGTCTCTCCCATAGATGAGTCATGGGGGTATGTTTTTTCTATATCATGCAGCTTTGTCTGCCCTTTGGGAGGAGATTTGTCCTCCATCCCCCCCCCCATATTATGGCAGGTTACACTATTAGTACAAACATAAGAAGGATGGACCCACCTCAGTGCATCCACGAAGAGTAGAGGGAAGAGAAGTAGGCAAAGGAGAAATAACTGACAAGAGGAAGGAGGGGGGTTAAAAGGGAATTAAGGGGAAGTTAGAGGGTACACTCAGTGGGGGGGTTAGGTTTTGCACTGAGAGGGCTTCAGGGAGTATGGGGATGGTAAATGGGATGGAGGGGGGTACGTAAGTTTACAGAACTAAAGAGGGGTGGTGGGGGATAGGGGTATTAAACCAAAAATGGATGGTCAGCACATGGGCATCTATAGGAGCAAGAGGAGGTTTGCAGCAGGAGATTTATAACTTCATGAAGGAACATGTGACTTAAAATGTGTAACTTAGAATGTGCGTGGGCTAAAGACGGTTGTTAAGAGAAAGAGGGTTCAGTCATATTTAAAAAACCAAAAAGGGGTGTTCTTTTCCTCCAGGAAACCCACATGCTAAAAAAGGAAGTTGCAAAATTAGCTAGAGCATGGGTGGGTACTCCGTTGGCTGCACCCTTTACTTCCAATGCCTGGGAATTGGCAATTTGGATTTGTCCGCAGTTAAGGGTGGAAGTCCATAACTCAATAGCTGACCCTCAGGGGAGATATCTATTATTGGATGTTACCAAAGAAGGCACAAGATATACCTTGGTGGCTATTTATGGCCACAACATAGATGACCCCAAATTGTTTAACCATTTAGCAGCAGTTCTAGCCCCCTTTCCAGAGAACTTAATTATCGGAGGTGATTTCAATACCTACTGGGATCGAGATCAGGACAATTCTGGAACCAGAAGGAGACCTCTTCCAAAAAGCTTGGTGTCGCTGAGAGTTTTGGCGAGAGACAGGGCGCTCCAAGAAATCTGAAGGTACTTTCACCTGCAAAAGCGAGAGTATTCCTTCTACTTCTCAGCCCACAAAATCTTTACTAGGCTAGACTATTTTCTGGTTTCACCAACCATATTGAGGGGGGCAAAGGACCCAAGATACATCCTGATCTGTGTTTCGGACCATGCCCCACTGGAATTTTCTATCCCAACTGGCAGGGGTTCTCTGTCTTTAAGGCAGTGGAGAATGGATCCAACACTACTGACCTTGGATTTATACAGGACACATAAGAAACTCGATCCGGGAATTCTTAGCATTTAACAAACCAGAAGATACCTCAAGATCAAACACATGGGAAGCATTAAAAGCGATAACACGGGGAAAAACAATTTCATTTGCAGCTAACCTGCATAGGGAGGAACGGAGTCAGGAAAGGGAGATGGAGGGTCTACTCCTAGAGATAGAGCAGGAAATGTTGGAAACTGGAGAGCTATGGAGAATGGGGGAACCTTGAAGGCGAATCAGGCCCAAATGGCATCTATGAGAATTGAAAGGGACATTTTTAAGTCAGGGGCCAGGACATATTTTGAGGGGAACACTGCTGGTAAGTGGCTGGCCTGGAGGGTGAAATCAAAGCAGGCAGAGAAAGAGTTATGTTGTTCCTGGAGCCCATCAATGGAGAGGTCACCTCAGACCCCCATACAAATTAATGAGACCTTCAGGCTTTATTACAATACCCTATGTAAGTCAGAAGTTCCACTGGAGGTGGAGCTGGAGTCTTTTATAAGCAAAGTCCAACTCCAATCGGTAAGTGGTGAGGTGAGGGAGTATCTGGAAAAAATTATCTCTGAGCAGGAGGTGAAGAAAGCTATTTGGGACTCAAACCTTGATAGAGTCCCAGGCCCAGATGGCATTATATGAAATTCTACAAAACATTCTGGGAGGAGATTAAGCACCTGTTGGTGCTGGTGATTCGGAAGGCTCTGGTATGGGCTCCCCCTACCATGCAAATGGCCACAATTTTGTCCTCCCTAAACCTGGTAAGCACCCTAATAAGTGCGGGTCATATTGGCCCATTTCACTCTTAAATGCTGACTATAAAGTTGTGGCTAAACTTCTAGCAAAATGGTTGGAGCCCGTTCTACCCTCCCTGGTTCATCAGAACCAATGTGGTTTTGTTAGAGGACAACAGGCAAAACACAACCTTTGGAAAACTCTTAACATAGTTTATAAATGGGCAGGGAAGGGAGGGGACAGGAGCAGAGGCCTTCTTGCACTCGATGCCCAGAAGGCCTTTGACAGAATGGAATGGCCCTTTATCTTTGCTACCCTCAAAAAATTCCAGCTGGGTTCCATGATTATCAATCAGATAAAAGCACTGTATACAGTACCAAATGCTCAAATTTACACAAATGACACCTTATCACCTCCCTTCCACCTTACCAGGGGTACTCACCAAGTGTGCCCTCTATCGCCCTTACTGTATGTATTAACTATGGAGGTCCTAGCATCCTCCATCTGTCAGAATTCTAGGATTCAGGGGTGTAGGATATGGAACCACCATTACATCATCTAATGGTTTGCAGATGACGTGCTACTTTTTCTCAGAGACCCGGACTTGTGTATCCCGACCCTAACCAAACTCTTTTTATGAATATGGACCCCTCTCAGGCCACAAGATTAACTGGGCCAAGTGTGAGTGGCTCCCCCAGGAGATGATAAGTCAGAAGTGCGTATTCAGGGTCTTCATATACCACTTGCAACCTCCATAAAATATTTGGGAGTTATTATTCTTCGAAAACTGTCAGCTATATTTAAGATTAACTATAGACCCCTTCTGAAAAAAATCCAGAAGCAATGTGAAAGGTGGAAAACTTTTCTCTTAACATTGATAGGGAAAGTAAACCTAGTTAAAATGTTCCTATTGCCTCAATGTTTATAACTTTTTCAGTCCCTGCCAGTGTGGATCCCCCAATACTATTTTAAATCACTTGGAGGCACCCTGAGAACTCTCCTCTGGGACAGTAAGAGACCCAGAATTAAGCAGAAGACCCTATGGAGAACAATAAGGGATGGGGGATGGGCCTCCCGAACATGAAATACTATTATCTAGTGGCTCAGTTATCAGCCATGCAGGATTTGTATGGACGTGAGGAGGAACTGAAAGCATGGGTGGCCTTAGAGAGAGATGTAGACACTTTCCCATTGGAGGTTCACCGGTTTGCTTCGCTGTTAAGATGGAGGTCATTAAACTTCATCAAAAACCCATTTAGTAGAACCACAGCTCGAGTTTGGCTGAGGGCCCATGAGATACTCAACTACCTCTCTTCCATGTCCTCGGATGCTAATAATGGGTGGGCACTGTTGGAGGAAGGAGAGATACCAGCCCCGGTAAACTTCACCTTGAGGGAGTGGGTTGAAAAAGGGCTTTCCTCAATTGAGCAACTTTTCAACCAGGGCAATGTTTAATCTTATCAAACAATGGCAGGTATCTATTGGCTTTGCCCATCCCATTTTTTTACTTACCTGCAAATTTGGACCCGACTCTGGTCAGGTGAAGAGGGGGCTGAACACTTTATAACACCACAAGGATCCCCATTAGAAGAAATTCTGAGAGAGACCAGGGATCGGAGTAAGTCCAGACCTTTGACCAGATCCTATAGAACTCTGCTAGGCTGCCTGCCAGATTTGGGAATTACATTAAAACGGAAATGGGACAGGGACTTGGGGGAAGACGCCCTGACAGCAGGGGACTGGAGAACAATACTACGCAGAGGTATGTCATGTTTTGTAAATAATAGATTAAGGGCTATAAATTTTAATATATTGCACATAGCTTATTTTACTCCCACCTTGGCCCACAGGATAGACCCAAGTTGTTCAGACTTGTGCCTCAAGTGCTTAATACATTGGGGAAGCTTTTTCCACTTAGTATGGGATTGCCCAAAAATTTCTAATTTCTGGGCAGGGGTCACTGCAATTATGCAAACTATTCTCAAAGACACACAGACAGTAGGACCTGGAGAGGTTATTCTAGGTATCCCTGGCACATCAAGGGGAGGAGTGGGGTTGGATCACCCCCTGTGGTCACTGGCTATGGCAGTGGGGAAGCAGATTCTGGCGTACCATTGGGGCAGGGAGTCTATACCCTCAATAGCAGAATGGGCCCACAAAATAGTTCAGTGTATGAAATTAGAGCACACTCAATACAAAGCTCTGGGCAAGGAGGATAAATTTTGCAGGGTATGGGAGCCCTTGGAGGAAGCCCTATCCCAGGACTGGTTCCCTGAGTTTTGACAGGAATTTGATTAGCTGAGATTTCGGGGAAAGCCCAAATCAGGACCGGTCTTTGGCTTCACTAGTTCATTCCTTGTAAGAAAATTGCAAAGTATACAATTTCCTTTCTTTCTTTTTTATATATATATATATATATATATATATATATATATATATATATATATATATATATATATATATATATATATATATATATATATATATATATATATATATATATATATACATTATATATATATGTAACAATACAAGTGATAATTGTATAGGCAACTTGATCAGTAAACATTATACCTATTCTTTTACATTTCTGCATCTGCTCTGGATGCTGCTTGTGCTGTCTTTTGGAAACTAAAGTTTAAAAAAAAAATGAAAATCATGCCAGGCATAATATTTTAGTCTAGATAGTGTATCAGAGGGAGCAGAAGGTATGAACACTATTTGTTTTCTACAAACCCTCATCAAAACTGTTCTGAATACTCCAACTGACCTCCCCTTGAAATTGAGAGGGCTCATAGATTCTTATCCCCTTGGCCTCAGCCAGTGGCTAGACCACGGCCTATCGTACTGAGACTGTTGTGGTATCCCATTAAAGAGAATGTCATCTGGTTAGCAAGGAAGCAGGGTCAGCTCCGATGGGAAGGGCACCAAATTTTGTTCTATCAGGACTTCTCGATTGACCTTTCCCAGCATCGCAGGGCTTATGTTCAGGTCAAATGGAAATTGAACCACCTCAGTGCCAAAATAGCCCTCAGTAACCCTGCAGACCTCAGAAATCAGCTGAAGGAGGCAATGTATCAATCTGAGATCTCAGCCACTGTGGAAGATTTTATACAGGGATATTAGTCTGATTATAAGTTTCCGGTGTCCCCTCACGATCTGGTGCCTAGGCCTTCAGTACCCTCAGCTACAGATATCTCACCACCTGATGCTGCAGACAACACTGGTGACCTTATTATGTTTCATGGATAGGGTAGTGAGTCTATCTGAAGAATGTGATATAGTGTTGATGGGAGATCTTAATATGCCACACTTAGATTGGAATAATAAAATTATAAATAACACAATGGCATCTAGAATTCTAGGAGAGCTGACATCAGCTGGTATTGTTCAGTTTGTTCAGGAAGCTACAAGGGGTAGGAATACATTGGATGTGGTAATGTCTAATATTCCAGGTGAGATAAAACATGTAATAAATGAACCACCAATAGGTACAAGCAATCATGATTCTATTACCTTTTATATTGATAAGACTAAAAAGGTAGTTAAGGGTATAACAACCCAGGTTCTTATACTAGAGGGAATTATGGGGCAATTAAGGAGAGACTAGCACAATTTGATTGGGTTAACATAATGAAAAACCTAACTACCCAAGAAGCGTGGGATCTGTTTGTCAGCATTTTGAATAATATGGTCGAAAACTATATTCCAAAGAGAAAAGTTACAATAATAGAGCAAAGAAACCACTCTGGATGAACAGTAAAATCATTAGATTAGGCAAAAAATAGAAAGCGTTATTTAAAAAAATAAAGCAATTTGGTACAGCGACTAGTATAAATAAGTATAAGCAAATATTGAGACAAATGAAAAGGGAAATGGGTAAAGTTAAAAAATAGGCAGAATTTAGTTTGGCCATGTCAAAAAATGATGTAAAAAGTTTTTTTTGCTTATGTAAATAATAAAAAGGGACAGGCTAGATCAGTAGGCCCCTTTTTAATTAATGGAGAGTTATGTTGTGATCCCATAATATTAACTGAAGAATTTAATAATTGCTTTGGTAATGCTTTCACCAAGGAAGATCAAAATATAAGTGATACTAACTGTACGGAGAATGGCTTTCAAGCTGAGGGGATAATAACTGTGGACAAAGTAATTAAGAAAATTGGATCCTTCAAGGTGGATAAGGCAGCAGGACTGGAGGGAATGCATCCCAGACTTATTAAGGAATTAGAGCAAGAGTTGGTGCCAGTTATTGCCTTAATAGGTCAGAAATCATTAGCGGAGGGTTATGCACCAGATGATTGAAGAATGGCTCATGTGGTGCCAATTTTTAAGAAAGGGGATAGGAGTGTACCATCAAACTATCAGCCAGTGAGCTTATCCTAGGTGGTTAGCAAACTAATCAAGGGGATCTTAAGTGACGAGATTAAAAATAATCTGGAACAGGAAGGTTTTTTGGACAAGAGCCAACATGACTTTGTTAAAAACAGGTCAAGTGAAACAAATATGATCTGTTTTTATGATTGGGTGACCAGGAAGTTGGATGCAGGCAGGAAGGTGGATGTGGTAATGCTGGGTTTCAGTGGGGCCTTCGATAAGGTCCATCATGGTTTATTGTTATCAAAACTTATAGATATTGGTATAGATGCAGGGTTTGTAAAGTGGATCAGGCATTGGTTGATGGAGAGGACACAGAGAGTGAGGGTTCAGGGTTACCTGTCAAGTGCAATAAGGGTTGAGAGTGGGGTGCCTCAGGGATCGGTGCTGGGACCCTTGTTGTTTGGTATTTTCATAGGTGACTTGAAGATAGATAGTGACAATAAGTTAAGCAAGTTTGCGGATGATGTTAAATTGGGAGGAGTGGTCGACACTTTTGAAGAGAGATTAAAGTTTGGACAGGATTTATTAGATATTGAGTAGTGCAGAAAAAAAGAATAAAATGAGCTTTAATAACAATAAATGTGTAATATTACGCATAGGGAAAGGTAATATAAATCAAGATTATTATATCCAGGGTATTAAAATAAGGACTTGTAGCTGTGAGAAAGATCTAAGTATATAATTACAACAGGATATGAAAAGTGGAACACATTGTAGAGCTATAGCTAATAGGTCTATGCATTTGGTGAATTGTGTTAGGAGATACTTTCATACCAGGTATGCAGGGGTGCTTATTCCATTGTTTAAATCTTACGTAAGACCAACTTTAGACTATTGTTCTACTGTCTGGAGTCCTTATTTAAAAAAGGATAGAGCCCTGTTGAAACGTCCACAAAGAACTTTGACCAAAATGGTATCAGGTTATGGAAAGCAACCTTATGAAGCCAGACTAAAAGCTATGGGAATGCGGTCTTTAACAAATAGAAGAAAGAGGGGAGACTTGTTAACCTTTTATAAAGTTTTGCATCAAGAAAAATTAAGAGAAGAATTCAGATTGGAATTTAGAGACAAGTTTTATAATTGGAGGAAACATGACCAACAGTTAGTGGGAGAAAGATGTAAGACAGATATAAGAAAATATGGTTTTACATGCAGGGCAATTGAACATTGGAATAAGCTACCAATGTATGTGGTGCAGGCAGAATCCTTTTTTACATTTAAGATTAGATTGGACAAATATTTGACAGTTGGTGACACCTGTTACTTCCACTGAATTGTGGGGACAGCCTTCATGGGCTACCAGCCTTCTTGACTGTCTTAAATAACTTTAGTATGAACTTTAGTATGAACCAGGGCCACCCTGTTGATGGTGACTCACAGTGGAACCAGCAGAAGCAAGGTTGGGGCAGGGGTAGGAAAAGGAAGAAGGCTGAGATCCAGCTTAGCACCATTAAACCCAGAAACCGCTCCTGCAAGCTACCACAGTGAGTCACCCCCCCAGAGTCCCCAAAACTCCATTATCAACACATAATTGGTTTGATCCCATTAACCCTAGTAAAAATCCTGCCCAGCATGCTAGTTCTGCTACACCAGTAGCAGCACAAGTGGAGTCACAGCCTACATAATTCTGCTTACAACCATTGCCAACTCTGGACACCTGCTCCAGGGTGGAATGGGTTTCTACATCACCAGCCCCTCACTGCCAGTATCCAGTGCTGCCAGGTACATTGGACTTACCCAAACCCCAGTGTTCCACACTCAAACTGGGGTGAGATACAGTAACTCTGTGTTCCTGCACATCAACCCTACTGTGCTGTTTTTTGAGCCCTACCTACACTGCTTCTTAACTGAGACTGATGTACCCCCCTCATTTCCCCTTGGGGGTACTAAGTGCCCTCAATGACAGGGTAGGACCACAGGGACTTTGGACCAAGCTCCTTGGAAGGACTGTCCTGTGACTTCTGCTCTGACTGCATGAGGCTTTCTGCCTGTTCAGCCTACAGTTTCCAACACTGACCTAAGACTATGTGCCTCTGATTTGCCACCTTTCCTCTAATCCTCTGGACTGAATGGTGGTCAGAACCATAATATCCTTTTTGTAGTTGCTATCACCTTTTCTTTCTACAGTTGTGATGTTGTTGCTCAGTGATGCTAGATAGATTTATTTTTTTTAGATCTGCTACTGTTACTTTAGCTATGTACTGGGCTCCCACACTTTATAGTAGGTTACTTGTGTTAGAACTGTTATATATGGTTATTCTTACCTATGGCTCTGTCCTTCAGGGCGGTTTGTCTGACCTATGCATTGGTTTGGCAGTTACAAATGTGGTGGCAAGCACTATCCCCCCCTCCCAATTAAGTTGCATAGGGACCTGCTTGCAGTGCAAATGTGTGTTGATAGTGCTGAGTGACCCTAGCACTCTCTCAGTTCCTCCCAGAAGCCATTGGGTCTGACCTGTCTGACTGCTGGTTTCCCCCTCAGCCTTCCATGAAGACTTCCATTTTTCCCATAATCAGAAGTGTCTGGACATGTCTGACTGCACAGAGGGCTCCCTTTTCAAGGTATCTATTTAATTCCATGACAGCTGCCTCGTTCTTCTGAGTTGCTGAGATTGGTCAGAACGGGCAGTGTGACCACCCTGTGCTGTTTGCTGATATATTTGGTACCCCTGCAGGTGTCAACTCCACTCCCCTGAGTACACTACAACCCTATTGTTGTTCTAAGGACTCTGGTCTGCCAGTATGAATGGCAGCTACCGCCACTGTCAATCTTGCTCCTTCATTTCAAAGGGGTGGTGAGTCAGACCTACATTTGGGAATTCTCTGCACTGCTGATTGCCTAGTCTCCCTCCATCTCATCCTCAGCAGTTGCAAGACCCTTCCCTCAGGTGTGTGAGCCATGCACTGCTACCTCACTTCTATCTCACAGGTGTACCACCTGCCCCTTTCAAGTGTTTCTTTCATTTGTATCCTATATTGGTGTGCTTACTGTGCTGACAAACCATCTTCAGAAGTGAACATTGCTTTATTTGATGCTTGCCAGGTAGATTGGACGGCCTCTGTTGTTAATCCTGAAATTACTCCCACTCCCACCCACCCCTGGTGATAAGCATGCTGCTCACTCTCTCGGTGGTGGATGTTAATGGTCCCTCCTTTCTTCGTCCCCTCCCTTCCTGCTTTTAACAATTGGTATTATTCATTTACTAGACCTGGACTTGAGGTCTCCATTGCAAACACTACTGAACAATTGAGCCTTTCTATTTCTTTTCAGCTTGAGAGGGTCCTCTTGCATATGACCATTTCCTGCATAGAGCACAGCTGGCATCTAATCCTGAGCTGACAGGTGGGTAAGGATGACAACAGCTCAGTTTGGGCCTTTCTGAGGGCCAACACCCACATAGCCCATTGTCCTACTATCCCTCTCCCTCCCCCCAGAGCCCTCCTATAGGAGCAGTAAGGGAAGCAAGGGGAGGGTAGTTGCTCTTGCTCTGTTTCTCCAGTTGTCATGGATGATACCTTTTAGCCTTTCTCTCTGACCTCAGATCCAGTGTTCTAAGGTCATTATATTGCTTGATCTTCTTGGCTGGAACAGTCTCACTTGGTGCCTTACTGTATAGCCTGTAGCCTGCAGTGTGCACAAATCCCAACTACCGCTAATTTCTACAAGGGCATGCTGACATGTACACCTCCTGTATAGCTCCACTCCTCTATTGCCAAACACCTTGCCCACAATGGATAGGAGCAGCTTTCCTCCCCCTTTCCCTTCCTCTGTGACTTATTACCAAACAGGGTCCACCAGCCTCCTCTCCCAAATGGCAATTACTCACCTGAGGTAAAGATCTACTTCAAAGTCTGTAAACCCACAGCCCTTAATCCTAACTCCCCTCCTGCTTGTTGGATTACAGTTCCTATTTTGTAATAACCAGGTTATATTGTTTGAAGTTCTCACTGGGGCTCTCCACAGCCCACACTGCTGTTTCATTGTTACTCTGTTATATGGTGTTAGTGCTAGTTGCTATGGTTACACTCCATACTGGCAAAAAGTCACTCTTTCGGCTTATTTAGCCAAAAAAGAGCACCAAGAGGACTCATGTTTACTATTCAGCCTGCTTTTGGTTTAGAAATACATGATTTTTTGAAAGGATGGCAACAGAAACTACTGGGCTACTCAGCTGATACTATACAATATATTCCTATGGGTGGGGATTCACAACAAGAAGACCTCAAAAATGAATTGTTTGACAAAGAAAAATATTTTTCCAGTTTTTCTAATCATCCTGAATTTTGTTTTTACAAAGAACAACTAGATAAGAATATTAAAAAACATGATGAGAGAATCAAACAAGCATTTGTCAATGCTGAATGTTTGCTTGCTGGTTTTAGCATTGGAAATGCAGAAGTCAGAGAGATGCAGAAAAGGAATGGCAGTGAAGTATTGAACTTCATGCCAACCCCAGTTCCACCCTGCAGTGGTGGACAGGCATTGGGGTATGCATTTGGGTCATCACCCATAACGTTCATGCCATTTTACTTCACCCTATCCTGCAGACACTGACATGTGTTGAGGTGTGCCTTGGGGTGTTCAGCTTTACAGTCACCCCATTCCATAAGGACATATGCTGAAATGGGTGCAGTATAGGAGAATGGGGTGAACTCTAGGGCTGAAGATTCCAAGGCACACCTCGATGCCTGTCACTGGCTGTAGAGTGGTGTGGTGGGGGTTGAATGGCATGAACATTACAGTCAGCAATCCAAAGGCACACCCCCTGATGCTTGTCAGTCTGTACAGGGTGGGACATTATGGTTAGAAACCCAGGCGTTTGTTGGTATTTGCACTGCAAATTTTCAACATGGCCTTTTTGTGACCCCCACCTCATGAAAGCATTTGGGACCTCTTCTCATGAACAGTGGCACTGTGATTTTGTTAATGTGTCCCGAACTTTGAGTTCCCACAGCGGCCGTGCCATTCTGCGCCAGAGGTATGAAAACACAGATCAGGCAGGATGAGAAGAATGACAGCTGTACCATTCATAGGGAGGTGTGAAGAGATGGCAATGTTGAAAATCTGGAGTGAAAATATTACAAATGCATGAAATTACAAGGGTGCCTGGAAACTGAGCAACATACACTCATAACACAGTCATTTCATGGACTTTTGTCACTACATTTTCAACATAGACATTTTAGCACCTCTGCTCATGATCAGTGTCACAGTGGTTTTTTTTAATCTGTCCCGAACACTGACTTCCCACAGCGATTGCGCTACTCTGCTCTGGAAGCACGAAAACACATTTTGTCCAGAATGTTAAAAATGACAGCTGCACTATTCATAAAGAGGTGTGGAAAATGCCAATGTTGAAAATCTGGAGTGAAAATATTACAAATTCGCAAAGTTATGAGCGTGCCTGAAAACTGCGCAATGCTTGCTCATAAAACATTTATTTTATGGACTTTCATCACCAAATTTTCAACATGGGCATTTAGGACCTCTGCTTATGAGCAGTGTCACTGTGATTTTCTTAATGTGTCCCAAATACTGATTTCCCACAGCGACTGCGCTATTCTGCACCGGAAGTGCGAAAACACATTTTGGTAAGGATGTGAAAAATGACTGCTATATTGTTCATAAGGAGGTATGGATAAATGGCAGTGTTGAAAATCTGGAGTGAATATATTACAAATTAGAGAAGTTATGAGCATGCATGGAAACTGCACATCACACGCTCATAAAACAGTAATTTTTTGGATTTTTTTCACCAAATTTGCAACACAGGCTTTTTGAGAGCCCTCCTCATGAACATTGGCACTGTCATTTCGTTAATCAGTCCCGAAAGGTGATTCCGCACAGTGACTGCGAAATCACCTTTTGGGACTGAATAACACCATGACAGTGGCTGAATTCATGAGGAGGGGTCCCAATAACCCCATGTTGAAAATGTGGTGCCAAAATTCCCAAAAATGCCTGAGATATGCACCAAAGTTGAAAAAACCTATTAATGCAGTTGTACAGCTTACTGGCATTTCTTCAGTTCACGGTCAGCTTTGAAGAGTGCAGACATGTTCCCAGTCCACTGAAGATCATCGCACCAGGCTCCGGAGGTAAGTATGGGGGGGGAGTGTGGGGAGGTAGGGTGCGCAGTGGGTGGGTGCAGGTTGGGGGACAGGACAATGACCGGCATGGGACTGTTTCCTTTTTTTCAAGGAGAAAAAAAGACATCGTGGGAAGGTTTTTTTTTTCAGGCTTGCTTTCAGCACAGTGGGGTGGGCTCCCAGTGTGCCACCTGCCTTTTTTGGGGTGGGGGGACTTAAGCCAACTGGGATTGGGCCCCCTGTCAGCAAAGAAGGACTGTTTGGGGGGGCATAATGCCCGGGGGGATTGGGCATCCCCTTGGCACACAACAAATAGGGGAGGGAGTAACATTATGCCGACAGGGAGTGGGCTCCCCCATCCACAAATGAACTGGGTCAGGGGCATGCCGATAGGGGGATTGGCCACCCCAGTTGGCTTTCATGCACTGTGAGGTGGCGGCAAGCTGCCGCCACGTTTACAAAAAATGTTACACTAGGCAAGGTACCACCCTGCAATGACGGGTCACTCCCTCATTGCAGCAGAATGGCTAACTCTGCAATGACGAGGTGGCCTCTCATTGCAGCAGTGAAATTGTTTCAACTTGGTGGCACTTTTGGAAACCAATGTCATCAGCACAGTGTGCCTGCATTGGTCCACCAGTGCTAAGCCCCCCAAATGCAGTGCCACCGTTGGCTGCTACAGTGCCGAACCTCCACAACCCGCTTCTCTCCTAAGCTGCTGCATAGTGTTTCTTGCACATGTGTGCAAGCAGACATAAAAAGTGAGATTAAACAAATTTGAACATGACAAAAGAGATTATCAAGAAGGTAGAATTTTCTGTTGGAAAAAGAACCCTGTGCCTAGAAAATCTATACTTAAAAAAACTACTACCTTCCAAGATCATGTGTATCCATGGGACACTTACACCAGTGGTTCAAAATCAGACAGAACCAATGAGACTCAAGTTGTTTTTCAGATCTCAGTCAAGAGGAAATATCTCCGAATCAAGAAGCCCTTTTAGTTCACAAAGCACATCAAGTCATTTCAATACAGTCCAGTGTTCACTTAGCGACACCTACAACCCTCCCAGATCCTGACCCCCAATTTGTCCACACAGATGATAATATCAGCAGCCCCAACCCCATACAACATGGTTTTACCGGAACACCCCTTGAGGAGACGTCCAAGAATAGCCCACTTTCAAATAGATGCACAAGAAGAGGGAGTAGGGGAAGGAGGAGACAGAAATATGGGCAGGAGGAGAGGCAGAGCTCACACATGGAGGAGCCATACACAACAATGGAACAATATGGGACACAGAACATAGAGACAGAGTGAAATGAGGGACTATTATGGCCCACATGAAAATCAACAGATGAATTTCAGAGGAGGGAGAAGAGGAACGAGATACAGGTCTTAGATTCCCACCCGAACCCAATCTGTCCCTGTTTCTGACACTAACTGCCTGGTTGTTAATATTTCTGATTATACCCTATCTCACACAGAAAATTCGCTGCTACAAAAGGGACTCTCATTCATTCCAACTAGAGACTTGGATGTTTTTGACACAGCAGTCGATATTTACAAGTTCACTCGTAAATTGCATTTATAGGATCTTTTGTCATAGGGACCAGCACGATACAACATCTGAATTCAATATGCAGGCTGATCAGTCTACTTTCAGTGCACATGTGGAACATCACAATTTTAAACCTAAATCTGTGTTTATCCCCCTGCATAATCATGCAGTCGCTGTGTTTCAATGAGCAAGTATCAGGGATTTTGAAAATTTTAATATATCATCAGCCCGTTATTATAACTGTACTAGGGTGGATAAAATGGACATAAAAAACTTAAAGGATAACCCTGACATTGTTATAAAACCAGCGGACAAGGGGGAAGAGATTGTGGTATGGTCCAAATCTGATTATGAAGCAGAAATGTTAAGCCAATTGAATTCTGTTGAATTTTATCGTATTTTACATGAAGATCCAGCATCCAGACTTAAAACACATATTGATGTGATTTTGTATGAGGCCTTTGTTGCTGGAACTGTAAATAAAGACACCTATGAGTTCCTTTGTATTAAACACCCTGTAAAGTCTGTTCTGTATGGTCTGCCTAAGATCCACAAAAACTTATGCAAACCACCTGCACGTCCCATAGTGGCCAGTAATGGGTCCATAACAGAACCTCTGGCCATCTTTGTTGATGAGTATATTAAACCAGTAGCACAAAACTGAACATCATACCTTAGGGACACCACTCACCTTCTTAATATTTTGGAAGATATGGAAGTGGAACAAGATTAGTACCTTGTCACTATGGACATTCGTGCTTTATATACCAACATCCCTCATGCTGACGGGCTACAGGCATTGAGAGATACACTTCACAATGAAACATCTTTTTCCAATAATTTGAATGAACTGTAGATGGATCTGACTGAAAAAGTTTTAATATGCAGTGCTTTCCTTTTTAAAGACAACATGTACCTCCAAGTATAAGGAACCACAATGGGGGCAGCAATGGCAATTACGCTATCCTTTATTTGTCTGTATGGGAAGGGGAATACATTTATGACTCAAAGAAGAACATCTATCTGGATAAAATTTATATTTATAAGAGATATATCAACGATTTGTTCTTCATGTGGAAGGGTACAGTAAATGAACGTTATATGTTCAGACAGTATTTGGAAGAGTCTAATAAAAGTCTCAAGTTTGATATGTCACTCAATTTACATCAAGTGAATTTCCTTGATACTACCATTTGGAAAACAAACACAGGCAGTATCTCTACCATTGTGTTTAGGAAAGAGACAGAACAAAACTCAGTGCTACACTTTAAAAGTTGCCATCCTGCATACATCACCAATAATATTCCAGTGGGCCAATTCCTTAGATACAAAAGGAACTGTACATTGAATACTGACTATAGTATTCAGGCTTCTGACCTTATGACTAGATTTTTTAGCAAGCGGTTACAAGCAGAACTTCACAAAATGCTAAAGAAGAGTGGACAAAATTGATAGAAAAATGACATTACAGAATAGTATGAAAAATACCAAAACTGAAACAAAAATAGATAATGGCACTCCGCTTTTCATTACCACTTTTTCACCGCAAGCCAATATGGTAAAAAATATTATTCACAAGAACTGGCATATTCTGGAGACAGAAAAAAAACTTCAAGTCATCACAAAAAAGAAACCAAAAAACTGTTTTTAGGAGAGCTACTAACATCAAGGATGCCTTGGCTTGTAGTACTGTCTGGGATTTGTCTGTGGAGCCTAAAAGAAGTAATGCTGGCTCTAATGGAACTCACAATTGTTGAAATTGTCATTTGTGCAAATACATAAAAACGGGAGAAACTTTTGAACATCCTATCACAAAAGCATCCTATAGAATTTGGGACGTTATCACTTGCAGTACACAGTATGTTGTTTATCTGGCTACATGCAATTTATATCCTGCTCTATATGTGGGAAAGATGAAGAGGAAACTTAAATAAAGTATGGGTCAACATGTTCATAGTATACAGAAATCAGATGGCATTAGTGCTGTGGCACAACATTGTCAGCAAAAGGACAATACTCATGGTTTTCTCTTCCAAGGAATTGAAAAAGTTTTGCTTGGTGTTAGAGGCAGAAATTTGGAAAATAAACTTCTCCAGCGAGAAACTTACTGGCAGTTCATACTTAAAACCAATGACTGGCCTGGTCTGAATTAACATTTCCAGTTGAGCCCCTATTTATAATTTGGAGTGTTATCGAAACAGTAACTTATGTAGTGACTTAATTTGCTTTGTTGTTGCACATTTGCATGCCTTGCGTCTGATCGCTTCAAATGTTGCTGTAATAAATTTTTTAAAGTGTTCACATATATGCATACATGTATTGAAGTTTGCATTGTTTATTCCTAAGATAGCATAGCACAATGGATCTTTTTATGGGTTAGCATAAGGATCTGTATGTGACCTTTTGTTTTTCTAGTTAGGTTCATAACTTTCTTATGACATTAATCTATTTATTCTTAGAAAATGGGGTAAAGAAAATACAGCATCTCATTGGCTAAAATGGGGTACATTAACTTACAGTGAGAGCCCTGTAAGTTAAACCTACCAGCCTGTAGAGTTCCCCTCACCCACGGATGTATCCCAGTGCCCACCCTGCTCCCTAATTGGCTAAAAGCACCCTGTATAAATTTTAAATCGCTGCCATTTTTCTGTCTAACTTAGTGAGACATACTGGCCCCCAACTCACTAGTTCATTGTCAGCAAACCTTTCCCGAATATAATGCTGTGTCACATTTTCCTGTCTCAGCTGTCTCCCAACTGTAGCCCCACTGAAGTCTTTTTTTTTGTACTCCACTTTTTTTGTTGCTTTTCACTTGCAGCTCTGTCTCTCTCTCTCCTGCAGCTCACACACATTCCTCTGTGCCGCCAGTCATCCAAACATGCCAATTACTAAATGAACTACTGCAAAATGAGATGTCTCCTAGTCCTTGCATAAGCAAGTGGGCCCCAAATAAAAAAGAACAACCATGCTACAGAACAATACAAAAAAACTGATAATTTAAAGCGCTGTTGTCTCTCCTCGCAAATAGGAATCTTCACTTCCTGGTTCACGAAACGTCACGCACCTGACTGCTCGCAAAACCATTCTACCATCCAGCACTCAAATAAAACAGAACTAAAATAGCAGCTTCTTTGTGTCCATGAAATTAAAATCCAAACAAAAAAAATACACAGAAAACTTTTCTAATGAATCATATTGGAGGTGGGGGAGTGGGGGGGCAAAACAAGAGAATGGCTCTATGACGGAGGAGGGACAAGGCAACAGTAGACAGAACAGCACAAAAACAAAGGGAGTACTTTACAATGAAATGACTCAAACTTCATTTTTACTGTATTTTACTGTACTTTTTTAATTTTATTAAATACCAAATTAAACTGTCACAGGAAACCCATTTTCTAAGCATAGTGATACCCTCCAGGGTGGGTGGTATGGGCAATACTGGACCATCCAGGAGCTATAAGCCTTCCCTCATTACACCGCTGGGTGGTCCAGTATTGCCCAATACTGCCTACCCTGTTGGGTATTATTACTTGCATATTTATTTTGACTATATGAAATCTTGTAGTCTATAAATTTGTGCTGTAAGACATTTAGTCAGAGGTTCACTGTAATAATTTATTCTTTTTGACTGGACTCAGTTACATGTTTATCCTAAATTCACATATATAGGTTAGTGCCAGTACATGCATAAAGCTATTTAAAACAGTGTTTGAAATAAGATCACTTTTTGATATTTACCTATAGTCAATGATCTTTAGTATATCATTACTTTTTCCTTCCCTTCCTTTCCTTCTTCCCCCAACCTTCCCTATTCCCCCCTTCCTTCCCTCCTCCCCCTTCCTTTTCCCTTTTTCTCCCTTTTCCCCCTTTCTTTTATTCTTTGGTCTTAGTTTTAGTTTTATTCATTCAGCCTGGGTGTCTTGAATTACTTTTAATAATCATCTTTTTTGCATGTCTTTTTTGCTCACAGTACCACGTGTGTTTATGTCATAATATGGACTTCAGGAAATATTTCTAACTTGTCACTTTAAGTGCCATGTATTTTAGACATGCATTCACTGGATGAGGTCAGTCTTGAGAAAGTGCTGTTTGGCGCAAAAACGTTTGACTCTCACTCATTGTGAGATTTCATTGGGGGAGGGGTCAGCTATCTGTTGTGGTGGTGTCCTGCTTGTTTTTTATCCTGTGTGGTGTTACCTCATGTCTTTGGATCTAATAAATGGATTTTTTACCTTCACCTATGGATTTGTGGTCATTTTGCATCACTAAAATGCTTTCAAACTGAAAGCTTTTTTGAAGTCAATAGCAATTGCCATGGCAAGAGGGAGGGATGATCTGGCTGATTCAATAAGAGAGAATGGGGCCCTGTGATGGTCTGCATTCAGGTGACCCTTCACAAGCCCACGTAATAGTGGCCTGCAATGGTCTCCTGAAAGTATAAAGTATCTGGGTATCTCAAGTCAGGCTGATCTTAATAAAGTGGTGTCAGATAACTTATCTCCACTGTTAAAAAATCTTAAAGAGGCAAACCTCCCTGTTATAGTAGGGCAACGCTGAGGGCCCACTGATGACTGGGCACATGGAACCTCTCTTGGTTTCATGTATACTTCATTGTGTTTAGGAGCACCTAAGCCATTCAGTGATTTTCTCCACCCTCCTAGGCAGGTACCCCCTTTGGATCCAGCTTGAACATAACTTGTGCCTGAACTCCAACATTCTTTCCTGCCTCTACTCCTCAACTCCAGCGGTTAAAAAACTAAGTCCTATAATATCCACATCTCTTCCCTTCTGGAAACTCCTCGAGCACTGGATGCACTAATCCTTGTTCACTCGAGCCCTGACTCCTCTCTGGCACAATCACCGCATTACAATAGATGAGAAGGTAGTGTCCTGACCCTCCTGGAAAATCAAGGGCATCTCACATATCAGAGATCTGTGGCAACCTACACGTATGGACTCCTTCCTTAATTTGCAAGATCAGTTTCAACTCTCTAGGGACAGCATCTGGAGGGTCTTACAATTCTAAAGTTCTGTCACAGATTACCAACAGAAGCTGCCCCCTTGGATCCCTCTGGTGTCACTTCAGGTATTTCAAACATGACTCAATACTCCAAGGGGTAGATAGAACTGATGTATAAAGCCATGCTGAAGGAAGCCACAGACCCCTCCAGCAAAACCAGATCTCTGTAGTCCCACACTCTGGGGATCAGACATTCTAAAGGACCAATTATCCCAGTTGTGGACACCCAAATTCAGATCTTTTCCCAACTCTAGGAGTCTTCTTATCCAAAATAAAATCATGTACCTCTAGTACCATATCTCTATAAAACTCAAGAAGTTAGGGTTTCTTAGGCAAGACAACTGCTGTAGATGCAATTTCCTTGGAGCAGACCTCCTGCAGATTCTGTGGAGTTATGCTAAAACACTCCATTTCCTGGCACAGGTTCATAGCTGTCGCTTCCAAATCTTGGGAGGGCAGCTGGACCTAACCCCATATCTTTTTCTCCTGAGCCTGCCATAATCCTCTCCTCCCCTTTCTCATCTTCACCTCCATTGGCTTTTGATGGTTAGTATTGAAACCAAAACAGTCTTACTCCAATGCCAGAGGACAGCAGAAATTCCATCCATCTCCCACTGACTAGCAATGGTCAGGAATCTGACCACTCTGTACAGAATGTTTACCTTTGTGAGGAAAGTGTCTCATACTGTTCAGGTAGTGTGGATTCCCTTTCTGAACTCCCCCTTCACTGCTTCTGACCATGCTCAACTTACTGCTATGACTTGCTCCTCTGCATAGTGTCTCTCTCACACCCAACAATTTTTGTACTCTCTCCCTCTGCCTGAATTACATGCGTTTCCTCTGCCTGCCCTTTCTTTTCAGTGACTGGTTGGATTTACTAGATCACTTGAATGTTGCTATTACACAAGCTGGGGAATATGGGTGTGGGCAGGACAGTAGTGTGGTAGGTAGGTAACTGGCTGGGCGTCAGGACACAGATGGTGGTGGTAAATGGCTGTCACTCCACAAAGGGAAGAGTGACCAGTGGGGTACCACAGGGATCAGTGCTGGAACCGGTCCTATTCAACATCTTCATCAGTGACATTGCGCAGGACCTAGAAGGCAGAATTTCACTATTCGCTGATGACACAAAGCTCTGTAACAGAGTAGACACACCAGAGGGTGTAGACAGAATGAGAAGGGACCTGCAGAAACTTGAAGAATGGTCAGGGGTTTGGCAGTTGAAATTCAATGCAAAGAAGTGCAAGATAATGCATATGGGGCACAAAAACCCTGGCACAATATATCAGTTGAGGGGTGAGGATATAGCATGCACCAAGCAGGAAAGGGATCTTGGGGTTATCATCTCTGATGACCTAAAGGTAGGGAAACAGTGTGACAAGGCAGCAGGTAAAGCAAATAGGATGCTGGGATGCATAGGCAGGGGCATCACCAGCAGGAAAAGGGAGGTCATAATTCCACTATACAAGACACTAGTGAGACCCCACCTGGAGTACAGTGTACAGTTCTGGAGACCATACCTACATAAGGACATAGACAGGGTAGAGAAGGTTCAGAGGAGGGCAACAAAGATGGTGCATGGATTGCATCACAAGTCCTATGAAGACAGGTTGAAGGAACTGAACATGTGCTCCCTGGAGGAGAGGAGGGAGAGAGGGGATATGATAGAGACATACAAGTATCTTACAGGGAGGAACAGGGTGCAGGAATACACTATTTTTAAGTGAAAAAGATGTTCTAGGACTAGAGGGCATGGGATGAAGTTGGAGGGAGGACGATTCAGAGGAAACGTGAGGAAGAATTTCTTCACAGAACGGGTGGTGGACAAATGGAACACACTGCCAGAAGAAGTGGTGGGGGCTGAAACAATCACGGGATTTAAGAATGCATGGGATAGACATAAAGGAATTCTGGAGGTCAGGGGTAAGGGGGCAACAGACTTCTAGGAAAACAGAAACTGAACTTACAAGCTCAAATGGGCAGACTGGGTGGGCCATAGGCCCTTATCTGCCGACACTGTCTATGTATCTATGTTTGCCAGTTATGAAGCTGTAAAAGTCACCTTTTGCAACAGAAGTGATCTTATGCATTTATTGCAGTTTTTTTCTGTGTATGAAGTCTTGTACCAGCAGAGTAGTTCTGTATATCTTTCTTTATGGAAGCTTTCAATAAAAATTGAATTACAAAACTGTAAGTCCAAAGGTTTTGTGGCCTTATCATTAATGATCCAAAGAGACTCTCTTGCCAAGGTCTTTTCACCCCTAGCACCCACAAAAACCTTCTCAATCTGCATGCTTTCACTTTTCAGGGAAATTTTTTCTTACAGCTCAGTGGTACACGTGTCACCAAATTTGCACATCTTTACCTTGGGTTGTGGGAGGAGCAATATCTGTACAGTGGTGACATAAATCCTATTTTGAGCAAAGTTGTCCTGTTCAGATACTACGTTGATGATGTCCTGATGGTGTGGCTGGATACCAGAGAATAATTTAATAATTTTGTCAGATGTCTGGAATCTACAAATGAACATCTTCATTTTTCAGTTAATTGCAGTTTGCAAAATATATCATTTTTGGATACCTGTATCACTAAGAATTCAAAACATGGTATTGACATGGATTTTTATCAAAAAACAACTGACAGGAATACTGTCCTGTTGACAAATTCCTATCATTCCTGCCACACTATCAGGAACATACCCACCAGTCAATTTATCAGAGTGAGGTTCAACTGCAGCACACAATAATAATAATAATAATAATAATAATAATTTTATTTAAAAAGTGCCTTTCAGTGTATCAAGGCACTGAACATCAAGTCTCTTTTGAAACCAGTGCAGCCATACTGAACAACAGGTTCCAGAAGACAGACTATAGTGCTGTTGATATTGGCAGAGTATGGCCCAGAGCACCAGAAACTAACAGAGAATACCTTTTGGTACAAAGTCCACAACATCATCATGAAACTAATAGGCTGAATTTTGTAACTACATAAAGCACAGACATTGGTGCATTTGAAACCATTGTTAGGAAACATTGTGGAATTTTACAAATGGAACCAAAAGTAAGAGAGTTTGCATTACAGCCCCCAGGATGGTGTTTCAAATGGCATGTAATATAAATGGACATATTGCACATAGGGCAAGATTTTCAAAGGGCGACACAGGGCTTGCATCAAGCCCTGCATTGAATCCATTTTTTTGCGAAGTTTTGCCAGACACCATAGTCACAGCTGCATCTGATTTTAGTAGGCTGAGCACAGCTGTGGCACGTTACCCACTTTATGGCAGCTTGCACCAAATATTTGGTGCGAGCCCCATACAAACAGCACACAGGGTTGCCATAAGCTAGACCAGAAAGGTTGATCTACATTATAACAATTGGTGCACTGGGTAGAAAATCTTGATTGACGGCTGGGAGAATTCCACAAGCCCCATGCACCATATGTTCGGCACACCCAGGGCTTTCAGCATTGCAAGGAATTTGAAAATCCAGCACATAGTCTGTAACCTATAGTCAGACTAAGTAACGTGGCTCCCTTCTTTACCAGCTGGCTGTCATAAGAGCCAAAGATGCACATTTTGTGAGGTAATCAATTCCACTGCTATTTTTGTAATCCCTTGCAAAAGGGATACTATGAATGTCAGACATTTCATAAACTGTTACTCCACACATGTGGCTTACTTGGCACTTGTATTTGTAGAGTGTACATATGGTCAGGACAAAGAAGAAACTTAAGGAAAGGGTAGGTGACCACATGAGAGCAACAGCAAATCAAAACTTTGATTATGTAATTGTTGCCCTCAATCACCAACCCTCTTCTTATGGCAATTAGTAACGGTCCTTTATGGGCATTGAGAATTTTTTTTTTCACGTTTAATATGCTTTATTTGTTTCTGAAGTGATGCAGCATTACAATCAGATTCATTACAATGACAATGTTTATGACAGTGAATCGAATTCAGTCATTATCCTTTTACATAGTGTGACTTGTATGCAGCGGAAAGTACTTATCAATTCCCGATATCTCTGCACTAAAGTGAACAATTACAATACTGTATTATATCATATATCCCCCCACACCCTCCTTCTCCCCCCTCCACCCGCCAAATCACCAGACTACATATCATGATAACCTCATATTCCAATCATCTTATAGAAGTTCTGACTGTAGGTTAAAAGATTATTAAGAGAATAACATGTATAAGGCATAAAAGAGGAGATAAGCCAGGCCTAATTTTTCTCCTGATTGGATATTGTTAACAAGGTTTGCAGTGGTTCCCAAATCTTCTTGTACCTGGCTAGGCTTCCAGACATATTTGCTGCCAATTGTTCAGCTTGTAAAGCAAACAAAATTTCCCAATACCATTCTAGAAAACGAGGGGTATCCTGGTCAAGCCAATGTCTAAGGATAACCTTTTTTGGCACATGCTGATATCAGGGCCATGTGAGCTTTCTGATTACCAATGCGGGAGCCTGAAAAATCACCCACTATGCATACTTCAGGGAGAAATGCCTCTGAGATCCCTAAGAGAGGGTCCAGGTGAGTACAAATTGAGTTCCAGAAAGGGGTGGCCTTCTGGCAAGTCCATAGAATATGATATAAGGAGCCAGATTCTTGACCACAGCTGGAACAGAGATTACTGGAAAGGTGACCCATCCTATGTAACCTTGCTGGGGTATAATAGAGATTATGAAGAACCTGAAATTGCATAAGGTAGTAACAATTCCATCTTATGAACTGGTATCAATGCCTCCAGATGAGTGGCCATTTCCTGGGGGAAGTGTTTTATTTTTTTTTATTTTAGTCTTTGGTAACAGGATAAGGTCCACTAGGCACAAGTGCCTATATTCGGGGTGACCTGGGAGCACTGGGTGGTTAAGTGACTTACTCAGAGTCACACAGTATGCAAGTGGAGGTTGTGAGATTCAAACTCAGGTCTGGTCTGCAGGATGTATCAAGCTTGTTCACACCTTGTTCCTCTAACCTCTATGCTATACTGCCAGCCCAAGTAGTGTATGGAGAGTCTGGTCCCAACTATATATCCTGGAGCCCTCATTGGCTGCCAGAAATGTTTGTAGGGAGTAGTAATGGTATGATACGAGTTGAGAGGGAGGAGCAGAGGAGATTAGTGGGAGGACAACAGAGCCAAAAGGACTTTGTTGCAGGCCTGTGCTAAAATATTGTGTGAGCATATGGGTTATATGGAAGTATTTAAAGCATGATCGGATGGGCCCATGGTATATTCCCCTTGCTCTCTGAAATGGTAGTAACCTACTATCCAAGGTTAGCTCTTGCACTGTTTCTACTCTTCTATCTGGTGAGAAGTGCCTGGACAGCATTTGTCCAGCTATTCGCGGGTTAAGATTTCCTGTGAGGGACTGAAGGATATCTTGAGCTGGGCAAACTTTTAGAAAAGAACAGAGCTATGACTGAGTCAGCAAAGATGCCCCAAAGGCAGGGCTCACCCTTAACCTTTTTTTTTGCACTAGCCAGCAGGACAAGTTGATTCAAAAATGTACTAGCCCTCAATGACAATGGTAATTTTTTTATCATTTATACAAGAAATAATGCAAGCCAAGAAATACTCTGATTATTGCATATTTATCCTGCTCCCACATTGTTTCCTGCTCCCAAGCAGGAAAAAAGACTGCAATGCCATCACACAGAGTAAGCCCCCCACCCATTGTTTTGTACCATGGCCTCTTCTCTTCCCTTCCTCTTTCTGCCCCCCCCCAACCAAACCAGAGGACATCACAACAGCAAATGTTTAATCAAGCAGTCCCAGCTCTGCACACACAATAGCTGACATCATCATGCACCTCATCACTCTGTCACCACCACCCACAGGGCAATTAACAGAGTCAGACAAAGAAAGTCACTCTCAGCCCCCAACCTATAGTCAACTGGAGACCTACACTTCTGGAAGTTTTTGTACTGTCTCAAGTGAACCAGGAGCATATTTAAGATTTCTTTGGGGGTGGGGGCTAAACAAACATAAGGGTTTTGGGAAATAGAAAACTATTACATTTTTATTTTTAAACGTATTGATTTTAATATGCTCTGCCTCAACAAGAACAGATTTTTCTTTAACATTGTCCTTTCATCAGCCCAGGGGAAACAGTACACAGGCATACTGCTGTGCTATCTCTAGTTCTATATAGGTTTATTTATGTACCCAGGAATGCCCATTTTAAACTTTCAAATTCTGTATTTTATTGAGGTTTATTTTTGTACCATACATGATCCAAAGCTTTGTTTAAAGAATGAAAGGACATGCTGAGTGGGATAAGGGTGGGTATGTAAGGATGGTGATGCTGGCCATGGTCCATTTAGAAGAGCTGGGGACCCCCTACACTTTCCAGTAATGACATCTGTGGGTGGTCATTTCAGAGTCTGGTCTGCAGTGGTGTCTAGTGAAAGAACAGAGTTATGAGATTTGGAGGGGAGAGGGAAATTATGGTGAGGCTGGGATAAAACCCACCACCTGCAGGGCCAACCCTGCATACTTCCTCGCATTTTGTCACTGAAATGTTGGATACAAACACTCAAAATGTAGGGAAATTTGGGGCACTGGTATTAATAATATGGTACAAATTGTTAGAGACACATTCAGAAAACTGTAAGCTAGTGACTTAACAACACTCTATCCTTGATCACACCCTGGACACTAGCTGAAAGCCCTAACAGTGGAGTGATAAGGACTCACATTGAGTCTTTTGTGCTATCCCCCTCTTGAACTGCCAGATAACTGCAATTCTTACTGAGCTGTTAATCACACCAGGCCATCTGGAACATTGACAGAGATTAGCATGCTGACTAGAGCCTGCTAAAGTGGAGCCTTTTTTAACTGCATTAATAGTCTTGGAAAACCTGCACTAGTCAAGATGGGCAAGTAAATCATTAGCTGCACTAGCCCTGGTCATTTTACACTAGAGTTTGGGATAGTAAAACAATATTAAGACAGACCCCTGCCCAAGGGGTGTGTCCCTTAGAGAGAATGATAGCCTTTTCCTGGGTATGAAAGAGAGTGCCCTGTGGTCCAATCCATGAATTGAACAGAAGGAACACTCTATGTCCACCCACTGTGGAGTATAACCTTGAGTATCCGATGGACATAGCCAATGGGATATCCTGTGAAAGTGAAGTGCTAAATAGTACATATAAATGTTGAGAACTTGAAGACCACCATCCTGCTTAGCCCTCATTAACCTGGAAAGCACCTGATGGACTGCCTTACCCTTCCACAAAAAGGAGACTAGAATTCTCTGTACTTGGGTAAACCAGGATTGGGGAAGAAACCAGTTATACATCTGTAGGGGGTATAATTGTGAGGGTAATACATTCATCTTTATAATGCTTAGTCTGCCCCATAGTGAAAAAGGTAGAAAAGACCAAAGTTCCTAATCAACTTATATGCAAGAAATGATAGTGCCTAGATTATATTGTTTAAACATATTGGGAGAGTTGCTGAGAAAAATTCCTAAATATTTAAGTTTGTCCTTCCTCCAAGTCAGGCCAAGATGATCTACCTCTGCTTGAAAAGTTCTGTTATTAAGGGGCATGACCTCTGTCTTGGTAAGATTAAGTTTATAATTAGATATAATACTGAATCGAGAAATAATCTGCAGTGTTGGAGGTAGTGAAGTAGCCGGGGAGGAAAGGTGTAGAAGAATATGATCTGCATATACAGAAAGCTTATACTCTGTGTTTTGAATTGAAATACCAGTAACTTGAGGTGAGGAGTTAAGCTTCCTAGTGAGAGGTTCCAGGAATAAGTTGAATAAAAAGGGAGATAAAGGGCTGCCTTGCCTGGTTCCTTGGTATAGGGAAAAAGGTTGGGATAGCATGTCAATGCACAATACCTGAGCCATAGGGGAGGAATATAAAACTTTAATCCATTGTGCCATTGTGTAAATTTGCTGGAGATGCCAAATTTTGGTATTAGTGTAAATACGTAATCCCATGAGACTCTGTCAAAAGCTTTCTCAGTATCCAGGAACACTAAGGCCACAGGAATGTCTAAGTCCATGGATGCCGAGAGGAGATATGAGATTTTCAGGAGGTGGCCAGCAGAAAGTCTCCTCTTGACAAACCCCACCTGTTCCCGGCTGATTAGTGAATCCCAGATGACAGCTAGTCTTTGGCTTGAACTTTTGAGGGAATCTTGAGGTCCACATTAATAAGTGAAATTGGTCTGTAGTTGGTAAGCATTGATGGATCCTGATCCGGTTTGGGGACGACCACAGTGGAGGCAGTAGTCAGTGAGAGGCCAGATACCTGTATGCCCTTTTCAAAAATGTGGTTGTATGTGTCTAGGAGAATTGGCACTATCTGTTCTTTTAGTGCTTTATAAAAAATTGTAGTGAATCCATCCAGGCCGGGAGCCGTATCTGTAGCGAGGGTATCGATTACCTGGGAGATTTCTGCTAGGATTAGTGGAGCCTTCAGAAATGCCTATTGGGGAGCTGAACGTTTAAGAAGCGAGATGCCCTAAAGAAAGGAATTAAACTGTGTTTGGTCAAAAGAAGGAGATGGGGGGGGCATATAACTGTTGGTAAAAATGTCTAAAAGCTTCTACTATAGCGTGGGGGGATGTCAAGACTTGTCCTGAGTCACTGAGTATCAAGGAAACAATTTTATCTGCCACTTGTGATTTAAGGCGAAAGGCCAATAACTTCCCTGCTTTTTTCCCCTTGATCAAAATATTTCACTTTGGAACATGGAATCATGTGCTCTGCCTTTTCTCCCAGTAAGTTATTATATTGATATCTGAGGTGCTCTAAAAGTTCTCAATCTGATTGTGGGGAAAAGGAAGAGATACTCTCCTCAAGGTGCTTAATTTGAGAAATCAGAGAGGTGAGCAAGGTCGATATCTGTTTTTTGCACCTTGCCAAGATCCAAATAAGTTCCCCCCGAAGGGCACATTTTAGAGCACCCCATAGGATGTCAAGCTTAGACACAGAGGGGGAATTAAGTATCATTAAATTGGTGATAAACAATTGGATGTACTGTAATGAATCTCTGGCTTTAAGCAGCTGATTATTTATGATCCACATCTTATCTCTGGAAAGAGACATGGTTAGGTTCAATTAAAGAAAAACAAGATGGTGGTCTGAGATAACCTTAGCTGAGTAATGACACTAGATTACTCCTGCAAGGGAGTAAGAGCTCAGCATAAAGTAGTCAATTCTTGAGAAAGAATTATGTGGGAGAGAGTGGAATGAATATTATTGATTGGATGGATTAAGGATCCTCCAGGGGTCTACCAAACCAGTTGACCTCATGAGGTCCAGAAGAGCCATCTGACCTGAAGACAAGGCCTGACATGATTGTCCAGATTTGTCTAGTTTGTTGTATTGTACTAGATTCCAATCTCCTCCCAGAATTATTGGTAAGGGACACCATGGTGACAGAATTGACATAAGGGTGATAAAAAATTCAGGACCCTCTGCATTAGGGCCATATATTGCTCCAAAAACTACCTCGAAGTGGCCTAAAAGGGCTCTTATGAAAACAAAATGCCAATTAGGGTAAGATATTTCTTGAAGGAGACAGAATGGAATTCTCTGGGCTATTAAAATGACGACCCCTCTCTTACGGGTATCCAGACCCATTCAAAAAAAATGGTCCTACCCAGGACCTTCTCATAAGGAGAACTTGGGAAGAGGGAAAGTGAGTCTCCTGTAAAAAGGCAATATCTATCTGAAGTTTATGTAAATGTAATAGGATCTTGGCCCATTTAGTAGAAGATTGTGTGCCTTTAACATTCCAGGAGCAGAAATTATAGACTGTCATGATAATGATATAAATATTGTGGTAATATACCTATCCACATATATTTTCTACAATCCAATAAGGGAATAATTTGAGTATAAACAAGGTTTTCTCTGGTGGTACTCCCCCCCATCCAGTAAAGATTCCCTTTCCCATACAAGAAAAAGCCCACCCAATCCACAAACTTAGTCCGCAATACAATAAAAAAGACCCATAATCAAAGATGACTAGATTCCCCATCAGTTGGTCAAACCTTCACATCCTCGTCCCCCCCCCACAATTCAGTGCATGAAACTCTCAGCCAACATAGCTATTGCCCAACCCCTGCCCTACCTCCCCCCACATCAACATCCTATTGATAATGAAAATAGTTAAATAACTAGCTACAGCAACTTTCAAGCAGTATATATAGCTAACAATTTCAAAGTGTCACAGGAGAGACTGACGAAAGACCTGTGGAAAATGATAAACCAGTCTCTTGCCATTAGAAACTGCTACATAGCTAAAATAAGCTGTTTTAACAAACTGAAAAAATTGTGACCTCTCCTCTCCTCTCCCATATTGACAGCATGGGGGGGTGAGGAGGCCATGTCCAAACCTTAAACCGAGGAAAGGCAGGTCCGTATGGTACTAATTCCATGTCCCAAACTGGTAAACATTGCCAGCCCCGAGTATAATGACCTGTGCTGGCCAGAAGAAAAAGTCTAAGTATATTCTAATAGATCACCATTCCGATTTCTAGGGTGACCAGCTAGTATGTCTCTCCTACATCCATCCAAAGAGACCTATCCATTGTAGACCCCAAAAATATGTCCATTTTGTAGCCCACATGTGAATATCATATCCCAAGTCTGTCTTCTTTCAGAAAACTGGGGGGGTGACCAGAGCATCAACAAGTTGGGGATAAATTATCTAAAGGTGCCAGAAAATAGACAGTAAGCAGGAAATAAGGTTAGTTGCCAGGGGCCAAATGTTCAGGCCCAACGGTGAAGAACAGATAAAGTCCATCCTGATATCACAGCAGTACTGACCTCAACCAGTTAGGGGCTCCCAGGTTCAGGTGTCCTTGAGGAGATCAGGCAGGAGCCTTTTTAGTTCCTTCCTCGCAGCTTTCACGCTATCATAGCAGTGCCACTTGTCTTGTACTTGTACTTGGAGGTGTGCAGGATACTGCATATGGAATCAGATCCTGAAGGCTATGATTTTAGTAACCACTGGGTGAAAGGCTGATCGCTTCTGTTGGGTCCCTGCTGGTAGGTCCTGTGCTAAGCACTGTTTGGTACCTTCCCATAGAATGTCCTTTAAGTCCCAGGTTTTTTGTAGAATGTACTGTTTGTCCAGAAAATTTAAGAGCTTGAGCATGAAAGGGCATGGAGATGAGCCATCTTGAGGTTTAGGACATAGGGATTGATGGGCACTTTCTATGATATAAGTAGAGCCATTGAGAGAGGGTCCAGCTGCTCGCTCTAAAAATTTCTGTGCAAACTGAATAGGAGTGATTACCTCCTCTTCCTCTGGTAACCCAAATATAATCAAGTTATTTCTCCTTCTTCACCCCTCCAGGTCTTCCAGTTTCTCCTCTAGGTTGGTGAGTTTATGTCTCATGGCCGAGGAATCTGATTCAGCCCTGTCTTTCCAGGTCTCCAGTGAAAAAGCCTGAGCCTCCACATCTCCCATCCATCTGCCCAGATCTATTAAATCTCTTTTCACAGTTTTGACTTCCATGGTGAGTTCTTGTATGGCAGAAGCCAAGGGCTCCAATGCCTGCAGGAGCTGATCCTCTGTTAGAGGTGGAGGTACCGCTGTGGTAGTGGATATATGGCTGACAAGTGATGACTGAGCCTTAGGGCATTTGGCCTGCTTGTCTGGCATCTGTGTCGGAGTGTGTTTGGGAGTGGCCTGATGCATCTCCAAATCAGACATGAGGCACCTAGCTTCACCTGAGCTCTTTCCTTCTAAGACTGCTTGAAAGGCAGAGTAGAGAAACTTACCAGAGCAAGGGAGAAGGATTAAGACTTAGTTTGGCTAAGCAGATTTACTGTGTGGTGGTGTTTTTATTTTTTACTCACAGGGATTGCTACTGTTTGTTGCTAACATTTCATTGCTTTATTTTTTTCTCTGATTCAAATTGTTGTTGCTGGTATACCTTCTTCTGCATTATTACAAGGTGTGCCTACAGGTGTGTGCTAACAGATTACTGCTGTAATCTTCTGATTCAAATTGTCTTTTGCAAGGTATATCTTCTGTTACTGCTTTATTTTTCTCTGGAGCAAAGTGTTTCTTACAGGGTATATCTTCTCTGAAATTATTACAGGTGGTGCTTTACAGGTTTTACAGTTTTATCTAACATTAGGATAAGCTTTCAGGGTTACTGCATTTGTTGTTGACTGATTGTTTCTACTCTTACCTCCTTGTTCTTTCGTCCGTGGTTCTTCTTTTTAAACAGGGGAAGGGCCCAGCCACCCACCCCCATCCCCAACCACCCCACGCTACACTCCTTTTATAGGGCACCACAGTTGTGACATTTCCTGTGGCAGAGCAGGAAGGGTGGATCAGTGGGCCACAAGGTGATCTCATTTATAGGGCACTAGTAATTTAACTTGTTATAACAAGTTAAACAAAGCACAATTAAACCATTACTTGCATTTTTTTTTCTTTCTAATTACTCTGACTAGGTCACAAACCCAGCAACTTATTTGGAATGGATTTCATTAACTGCAGGTACTGTGGAACAATTTTCAGAAGGACAGTCTTACAAGATTTAGGACACTGTCCTACATGCTGGGCCTTTGGAGATCTTAGGTCTCAGCTCCAGGCAGCATGGGCAGAGATTGCACGCCTCAAATTTCATATTGAAGAGGAAATACATTATAAGAACCACCCGCCATTTCCCCAGCATCCAACAGAAAAACCTCGACCGCAGAGGGTAGTTGGTCCAGGAGGTTGGCAGGTTAGAGGAGCAAATCAGGTGCCCCATCACTCTCTGCTCTCCAACACATTACCTCCAAAACCATATAAACACTACAAACAGGTATCTGCCTCTATCTCTGAAATCAAATAAAGAGGCAGAAGACACTGCAGAGCAGGACACTGCGGCACAGGAGCTAGCACAACAATACTCACCCAAATCAGGAACCAAAACTAAACAAGCACAAAGGAAATCCAAAAACTTCTGATCATAGGAGACTCCATGATTCGGGGAGTTGATACCCATCTCCAGCCAGGGTGATGGTCAGATGTCTCCAGGTACATCAGCATGGAGAGACACTGACCGCATTGCTAAAATTGTTCACAAAGCAGGAGAAAACATTGATGTCCTAGTACACATAGGGACTATCGATTCCGCCAGCCGGTCAGTTGTGGAGACCAAGGAACACCTGACTAGGCTGGGTGACAAACTATCATCTATTTCGTCTGGCATCTCCTTCTCTGAGATCCTGCCAGTCTGGGAGAAGGGAGCAGATGGACGGAAGGTCAGAGAAGGGGAGATAGGGGAGCTAAACACGTGGCTCAAGGACTGGTGCCAGGAAAAGGACACAGATTTGTAGGAACTGGCAACAGTTCTGGGAGCGAAAAGTTCTTTAATTTGATGGACTGCATCTGACTAAAGAGGAGTCAGTGCATTGGGGCAGAAGTTTGACGTCTTTGCAGAATATTTAAACTAGCAAATGGGGAGAGGGTGCAGCACCCATACGCCGAATGGGAAGAACACCCTCCCCTCAGCTAGTGGTCAAACAGAATTCAGCGTGTTTGCCGCTCATTTGCATCACCAGGTAAGAAAAAAGGTTTGTCTCCCCATACGATGCACAGGGGTAATGCCAAACTTCACCCAACAACTAACACACCAAAATCTGGCCAATGGAAAATCATGTACACAAATGCTCACAGCCTGGGAAATAAGATCCCAGACCTGCAGGCAATAATGTCAGAGGCTAAACTGGACATAGTAGCAATTAGTGAGACGTGGTTTACCAGTAACCACACTTAGGAGACTTCAGTACCTGGCTATGTATTGTTCAGAAGAGACCGAGGAGTGCAAGGGGAGGGCGCCCTGTATGTTAATGAAAATATCAAAGCTACAGAAATTCAGAATACACATAAGGAGCCAGAAGAACTGTGGGTCACCCTGGAAACAGGAAATGGGACAGCCATAAGAACTGGGGTTGTCTACAGGCCCCAGACCAGAGGAGGACATAGACACATTACTGTTAGAAGATATACAAAACATGACAGCTAAAGGGAGGTTCTGATAATGGAGACTTCAACATGCCAGATACAGATTGGTCAATACCAGCAGGAACATCTGCCAGAACTAGACTCATAGTGGATTCCTGCAGGGAGGGCCTCAAACAACTGGTACAGCAACCCACAAGAGACAGGGCTATCCTAGATCTAGTACTGACTAACAAAGAAGGGATCACAGATCTCCAGGTAGAAGGTCACCTGGGAGCCAGTGACCATCACATGGTATGGTTCAATTTGGCTACTACATCTAAATCATCCCATTCCAAAGCAAAAATATGGGACTTCAGAGGAGCTGACTTTGATAAGATGGCCAACAGAGTTAAGCTAGCCCTGGCAAAAAGAAACACAGGTGAGGAGGTACAGGCAAAGTGGGCAAGCATTAAGGATACAATACTTGAAGCAACATCCCATTGTGTTAGACAGAAAAGGAAGTGCAAAGAAGAAGGAAACCACTTTGGTTCTCAAATACAGTAGCAGAAAAGGTCAGAGCCAAAAGGCTGGCCTCAGAAAATATAAGGGAACACAGCGGATGAAGATAGGGAGGCATACCAAACTGCCCAAAGGGAAGCAGGTAAGGCAGTAAGGCAGGCAAAGTCCCAAACTGAGGAAACACTAGCACGAACAGTAAAGAAGGTGACAAGACTTTCTATAGATACATTAGTGAAAGGAGAAAGTCCAGAGGGGTATTGCTTTAATGGAGAAAAGGAAGCATGTGAGGAGGAGGACCCTGTAAAGGCATCTATCCTAAATAGATACTTTTGCTCAGTATTTACTGAAGAGAAGGTAGGGCAGGGCCCACAGCTCAGCATCATGGACACAGGGGGGAGGGAGGTGAGCACTACTCCCTTCACAAAAGAAAGGGTCCTACAAGAGCTTGCTAAGCTCAGGGTGGATAAGGCAATGGGACCTGATGGCATACATCCCAGGGTACTTAAGGAGCTAAAGGAGGAACTAGCAGAGCCATTAGCAGAATTGTTTAGTGAGTCTCTGAGCACAGGAGAGGTCCCAGAAGACTGGAGAAGGGTTTATGTGATCCCACCCACAAGAGTGGTAGCAGGGAGGAGGCGGGAACTACAGACCGTCAGTCTTACCTCAGTAGTGGGCAAGATTATGGAGGCACTCCTTAAGGAAAGGATAGTGCAACACCTGGAATCCATAGGGCACAGGATCCAAGACAGCATGGGTTTACAAAGGAAGGTCCTGTCAAACTAATCTCATAGATTTCTTTGACTGGGTAACCAGAGTGGTGGACCAAGGGGAGCAGTTGATGTCGCCTACCTTGACTTCAGCAAAGCTTTTGACACTGTTCCACATAGAAGATTGATAAATAAGCTAGGTAGGCTCGGGTGGGTCAGAAGTTGGTCAACTGGGTGGCAAACTGGTTGACTGGCAGAAAACAGAGAGTGGTGGTAAATGGTATACAGTCAGAAGAGATGCAAGTCACAAGTGGGTACCTCGGGATCAGTCCTGGGGCCAGTCCTATTCAACATCTTCATTAGTGACCTCGCAGATGGACTAGAGGGTAAGGCTTGTCTGTTTGCAGATGACACCAAGATCTGCAACAGAGTAGATGATCCAGATGGGGTGGGCAGAATGAGAAGAGATCTGGATAAACTAGCAGAATGGTCAGAAGAGTGGCAACTGGGATTTAATGCAAAGAAGTGCAAAATCATGCACATAGGGAAGAGAAACCCTGAAGCCACTTATAGGCTGGGAGGGGAGTTGCTAGCAGTCACAAAGGAAGAAAGAGACTTGGGCATCATCATCACTGATGACCTAAAATCATCCAAGCAGACCTCTAAAGCAGTAGGTAAGGCTAGGGGGGTGTTAGGGGTGTATTAGTAGGGTATCACAAGTCGAAGAGAGAGGTAATAACCTCTGTACAAGACATTGGTCAGGCCCCATCTGGAGTACTGCGGCAGTATTGGAGGCCACACCTTCACAAGGACATTAACCAAATTGAGGCAGTCCAGAGAAGGGCAACCAAAATGGTGCAGGGACTGCATCAGAAGACATATGAGGACAGATTAACGGAGCTCAATATGTATACCCTTGAGCAAAGGAGGGAGAGAGGTGATATGATCGAGACATTTAAACACCTTAAGGGCATAAACAAGGTGAAAGAGTCTAACATGTTTAAATATAAGAAAAATAGCAGGACAAGAGGACACAGCATGAGATTAGAGGGAGGCCGATTAAGGGGGAATATGAGGAAATTCTTTTTCACAGAAAGGGTGGTGGATGCATGGAATGGCTTACCACAAGAAGTGGTGGCTATGAATACAGTGCAGGGCTTCAAACAGGCATGGGATAGGCATAAGGGAGCAATACAAATGACTATGAATAGATAGGTCACTGACAGAGCAAAGGCCGATGGCACATTTATGAGGTAGAAAAAGAAATGGGCAGACTGGATGGGCCTTGCGGTCCTTATCTGCCGTCAACTTCTATGTTTCTATGTTTCTATGCCGGTTCCCTTCTGCTGCTCCAAGCAATTTTAGGTCCAAAATAGTCCCGCTATTGTCTATTCTGCTACCGTTAGCTATTTTGGGCAAAAATTTAACTTTTTTGCAGTAAAATGTTAGTTTTCTGTGGTGAGGTGCAGAAGCACCTGAGAAGAGCTGCCGTTGGGTCAGAGCATCATGTGACTCCAAGAAGGTGTTTATGGGGGCAAGGCACAGTGATCTTGAAAAGACCTTGGCACAACTGGAGTCTTTCTGGATCTTTAAAGGAACACTACACCCTCATATCATTTAAATGTTATTTGTTTCCATGTCAAAAGACAACTCCTTTCCTGTAGCTGTTTTAGGGTTATATGTGTTACCTTTAGTTTGTTTTCACTGCTAATGGTAGCTCCTGTGACTGCCCTGGGGCCATCCATTTAATGGTTGTTGAAACTGGTATACCAACGCCGCAGTGACTCCCCTACTGCGAAGACCATCACAGTGACACAGGATTTAGGCAAAATTGGAAAGTCACTGTGATGGTCTCTGCAAGTCCAGGAGATTGCTCTCACAGGGTGTTCTCATCCCCCCGGGCCCAACTCTGAGTCCGACTCAGAGTTGGAATCCTAGAGACCGGGGGTGTGGGGCAGACAGGGATTGGGGACACAGCCCCCCTGATAGAAACACGGAGGCATCCCTGACACCTCTTTGCTGACACTCAGCACTGCAGTCATTGCTGTCTGGGATGTCTCCATACGAGATGTCGCTGCAGCATGGTAAAACCATTGAAATCTCGTTGTCCATGAGAACTGCATTAGCATACGAGAATGTGATGTCAGATCAACCACTTGTATCCTTTGTCTCTATGTTGAAAAAACAAATACCCTGCAAAAACTATCCTGAAACACATAAACATGTAAACTGAATGAAGTTTAAGGGAAAAACCCTGCATTACAACTCAAATCGTTTGCAAAGCTCACTGAAGGTAAATGTGGTATTTCATACTTTCTTGCAGCTTTTTTCTTTGAAGACTAATTAAGCAGACATACATACTGAGGACTTTAAAGGTTGATTACACAGCATGTTCTCATATGCTAATGTAGCTCTCAGGGACAATGAGATTTCAACAACCACCAAATGGAGCCTCCTGGAACAGTTGCAGGGCCTAATATGGAGTGTGAAAACAGACTAAGGCAGTTTCATGCATCTCTAACAGCTACATGAAAAGATTTGTTTGTTGACATGGAAACAAATAAAATTTAAAATGTATGAGGATGTAGTTTTCCTTTAAGCTGAAGACTGCAATACCTGCAGACTGAAATGATCAGTTGGAAATTGCCCGATTTCTATAAACAGTTGCTGGTGTGGGCCTCTGCTGACACACCTGTCATTCTTGTATTATCGGTGTGCCCTTTGTAGTAACTGTCTGCACTATGTAGTTATGACTATATTATGGTTTTGTAGCTTTTCTTGCTTTGCTGACATTACATTTTTGTGTTTTTCAGATCCTTGTAAATGTTCTTCAGATCTCTGTGATACACTATCTTCAAATTTCTTGTAATGCAGCAGTGCTTTTTTCTTCCAAGATTATTCAGGATGAAATATTTATCAGATAATATTTCTAAAGTACTCTGCTATCTTATATTGAGTACTTAAATGAACTTTTGAAGTATTTTGTCTATACTTCAATTTTGTGTTGCTTTTGTAGTATTGTACTGCACAAGTTTTATTCTCTTTGCTTTAATACTGTTTGTGATGCTGCACAGATAAAAGTGAGTGACTTAGCGGCACGATTGTGTTTACAATTTATGCTTTTAAGTTTGTATTTCCTAATCCAAGAAGAGTACCAAAATGACACAAGAATAGCTAACCATGAAGATAAAGAGAGATCTTTGCAGGGATGAGGATCTTTCTCGCTCCCCACCCCCCCCACGTGGCTGATATGGGGCTCCATGCTACTCAGGATCTCATAATCGCTAGGGCCAGCGCTGATCAAATATACACTTCTTAGGTAAAATTCTCAAAAAAGTGGCCTTTAATCACCTGACATCTCCTCTCATTGCCAACAAGTCCTCAGTCTTTATGCAACTGCATTTTATCCTGGAGGCAGCATCGAAACTGCTCTTCTTTGGGTTTCAAGTAACATACTTCTTTCTGCTGACAATAGTTCCTTTACTATTGTCATTTTACTTGACCTTAGTGTTGCTTTCAATACTATTGATCACTCCATTTCCTTAAATAACACAGATTCTGATGTCACTGAACCTTTCCTCTTCTGGTTCAAATCTCAACTCTATAAACTGTCTTGACAGTATCTGGTGATGGTTGCTTCTCTATTGTCTCTTCCCCCCATTTTGGAGTATCCCAGGGTTATTTTCTTGGACCAGTTACTTTCTTTATGTATTTCTTGCCTCATGGTCATCTTATAACTACTTTCAGCCATACTGTACTTTTCACTTTTATGATGATGATTATGACTCAGTTGATTCTTTTAATGATCCTTTTTATGACTGTGCTTGTACAATGCAAACATTTTGCTGTGATAGTGGATTAGAGAGACATGTCACTGTCAGTCCAATGCAAGGCAGTCTGCATGGGACTCAGTAGTGTCAGACCAACCATCAGCTAGGCTGATCATAACAGTCTGCTGGGCTTGATGGGTGAACACTTTATGAAGTTCAAAGAAAAGAGACACCTGAATCACAGGGTGGCTCTTTCCATTGATCTGCATAAAGCCACCCAGCTAAGCACAGCTGATTAGCATCATGATCAGCCTACACCTTATCCCCCTCTCCTAATGACGCCTCCCACTGCCAAGTATCCTTCCACCTCCCAGTTCTTCCCCAGTGCCCCCTGAATAGTAAAGCAACTCTCACTGCCAAGCATTCCTCCTACCTTCTGATTCTTCCCAAGTGCCCTGTGAATAATAATGCAAGTCCCTCCCACTGCCAAGTATCCCTCACACCTCACACTTCCCCCCAGTGCCCCATATATAATAATGTAACTCCTATCTGAAAAAAAGAAAACCATTCTTCATAGTCTTTTTTTATACCCTGTAAAAAATAAAATGGCCCCTCAATGTCTGTTGTACCTGATGCCGCCCATGAATGTTACCCTTCCTCCACCACACCCAGCACCACCCACCCCTTCCCCCACTGCTTACTTATCTATGGGATCCAATGTCATAAACCTCTCTGGAACAGAGACACATCATTGCTCTTCAATGCTGTAAATGTATTTCAATGCACTTTGATTTTATGCTCATAACTTGATCCTTTTTTTAATTTTGTTCCCCCAAATTTTCAACATGGTAGTTTTGGGACCCCAACTCATGAACAAGGTAAATAAAATTTATAAAATCAAGTCTAAATGGTGATTTTGAAGTAACTCCACAAAATAACCTTTTGGGCAGAATTTGAAAACTTTCACCTACTGGGTTCATGAGGTGAGGTCATAAGAAGACTATGTTGGAACTTTGGTATCAAAATGTTAAAAAAAGAACAAAATTATGAAGGTATGTTGAAATGTTTCAGTGCTCACTCATAATTGTGGTAATTTTCATATTTTCTTTCCAAATTTTCAACATAGCAATTTGCTCACACCACCTCATGAAAGTGACAGGTGCCATTTTTCAAATCATGGCCAAAATGCATTTTTGAACTTGTGGCGTGAAATTACAATTTGATCATTATTTTATGAATGACACCTATCATGTTCAGAAAGAGGGATCTTAAAAAACTATGTTGAAGATTTTGAGTCAAAATGTCACAAAACAATGAAGTTATAAAGAAACATTGAATTTTTTTCAACATTTATGCCTAACATTGTGATGTTTGCAGATTTTGGCCCCCAATGCTCAACATAGCCCTCTTGTAACCCCACATCATGAACATGACAGGTGTCATTTATCAAATTCCCTCCAAGACATGTTTTCACATTAGCTCCCCAAAATCAGCTTTTTAACTAGATTTAAAACAAATCCACCTGCTGTGATCATAAGGTGAAGTTATAAAAAGACAGTTGTGAAAATGTGGGGCCAAAATCTAAAAAAACAAACAAAAAAAACAAAGTTATAAGGAAATGTTGAAAGTTTTCAATTTTTCTGAATAATTTTGTGATTTCTCCAGATTTTGGCCCCAAATGTGTACATAGCCATTATGTAAACCAACCTGATGAATATGACGTCATTTTTCAAATTACCTTTGAAATACATTTTCACAGTCCCTCTGTGAAACCACCTTTTGACAGGATTGAAAAAAATACACCAGTCTTGATCGTATGCTAACATGGGGTCATAAATAGACTATGTGGAAAATGTTGGGTAAAAATGTGTAAAAACAACAAATTAAGAAGAAACATTGAATTGTTACATTTGCACATAACTATATTTTATTAGATTTTGGCCCCTAATGTTCAACATATCCCTTGTGTCACTCCACCTCATCAGCATAAAAGGTGTCATTTTTCAAATCCCCTCCAAAACATGTTTTCACAGTTGCATTTTGAAATCAGCTTTTGGATGACATTTAAAAAATCCACCCATCTTGCTCATAATGTCAGGTCATAAAAAGACTATGTTGGAAATTTTGGGTCAAATTATTGGAGCTCACAGAAAATTAGATACTGCCTCTCAAATGGTCTATCCTGGATAAATACAAGCTAAAATGTGCAAAGGCAGGGCACCACTGAAAATGAGAGCTTGCATCTCTTCTGGTCTATCCTGGGAAAATATTTAATAAAAATGTGTAAAAGCAGGACCATAGTACAGTAGAGGCCCCAGTGAACTGTTCATCTGTGCTGCTGTATCCTGGAAAAAGTACATTGTAAAAGTTGGACTTCACTGTAAATGTAACATTGCTTTCAGCTGAACTGTCCTGGGTACATACATCATAAAATGGGTAAAAGCAAGGCCCAGTTGAAAACAAGATATTGCATCTTGGCTGTACTATCCTGGGTAAATACAATACAAAAATGTGTAAAAGGAGGACTCCATTGAAAATTAAATACTGTGTCTCAGCAGGGTTACCCAGGGTAAATATATTGCATAACTGTGTAAAAACAGGACTCTACTGCAGAATCCCATTGAATAAGAGATGTTGCATCTAAAATTATCTGTCCTAGAAAAATATATTATAAAAGCAAGACCACACTAAAATTAGATATTGCATCCCACCTCTGCTGTCCTGGGTAAATGCAGTATAAAACGGTATAAAATCAGGACCCCATTACAAATTACATATTACATCTCATCTGGTCTATCTTGGGTAAATACATAGTAAAAATGTGTACAAGCAGCATCCGGTACAACAACAATGCAAGTGAGGACCATTCAGCATTGACAAATGCTTCTTTATCTACTGTAAAACAGTTATTTTCATGCAAATTAATTTTAGTGCAAACACAAATACAACTATAATTGCATAAATTTTATTTAGCTCTGTGTCATTAGCACCACATTCACCATAATGAAAAAAGTGCTAATAGTGCTAATGAACACAAATTCATTTTCATGCAAATGAGTGTTTCAGTGAAAATTTCAAGTTTTGCAGTATAGCCATGTCTAAGACATACAGTATACTCCTGGATAGGTTCCAATCTTCAACAGTTTAATGTTTCTTAAAGGTACAGTTTTGTACAGCTGTACAGCTTAAGGTTCAAAAACTGTAGTTCTTTTTTTTCAGTAACACTCTGTTAAAAGAGAATTTTACTACATCTGTAACTAGCCTTAACTCTGACTTCAACATTTCAAATACTATTGGCAATCCTACAGTAATTGTTGATTGTGAATGGACTCTCTTCTTACACATAAATAGCATGTGCAGAACCTCTCTTGTGCACATAAGCAATATCTTAAAAATCTACACTTTGTTTGATACCCCATCTGTAGAAACACATATGCAATACATGCCATTATATTATTATGTCTTGTCATCTGCAGTTGTTTGCTTTATAGCTCACCAAACTCCCAATTCTAGATTACATGTCTAGAATACCATTATCTGACTCCTCTCATGTAGTAGAAAATATGATCAAACCACCTTTATTCTTAAAGATCTGCACTGGGTGCCCATACAATTCCAAATTTAATATAAAATTGCACTTATTGTATTTCAAATCAATAATGGTAATGCACCACTGTACTTTACTGACCTTATACCCAAGGCAGTTGAACATGAGCTCCAACAAAACTTTGCTGCAGCAGAGAGTTAGTTTAAGAACCACAAATTATGAAGTTGGAGGGAGGACGATTCAGAGGAAACATGAGAAAGAATTTCTTCACTGAACGGGTGGTGGACAAGTGGAACACCCTGCCAGAGGAAGTGGTGGGGGCTGAAACAATCACGGGATTTAAGAATGCATGGGATAGACATAAAGGAATTCTAGAGGTCAGGGGTAAGGGAAATAGACTTCTAGGAAAACAAACTGAACTTACAAGCTCAAATGGCAGACTAGGTGGGCCATAGGCCCTTATCTGCCGACACTGTCTATGTATCTATGTATCTATGTATCTATGTAAATTAGTCTTGAACTATAAAAAGACAAAAACCATGGTGTTTGCAACTGCCCAAAGCAAGCACAGATACTGCCCACTCACTATCCTAAATGATGCTGGAGCATCACTGGCGCTAGTACCTCATTTTAAATATCTAGGGATCATTGTTGATAGCACCCTCTCTTATGTCAGGCATATAGATAACTTATCCAAAGCCATCAACATATGAATTGGGCTCCTGTACAGACATAGGTGTAGTCTGACTCCCGAAGCCCTCAGCACAGCTATACAGAGCTCGGTGGTCTCACTTGTGTACTATGGTCTTATCATATGTGGGTTGGCCACTGCCACGTCCCTCAAACATATTATAATAGCATTAAATAAGGCCTGCTAGCTCCTCACAGGTGCAGGGCATCTAACCCACAGGCAAACTGGCTTCAGTTCAATGGGAGACTTCAATATCAAACCTGTCTCCTAGCTAAGAAGATTACTTCTGGGCTGTTGCCTCCTGGGATTCAGGAGCTTCTTACCCCTAGAACCAACTCATATCGAACCAGAGGCTCAGTCTACCAATATTTCAAGATCAATCAATGCCGTGCCTCCCAGGGTCAAAGGTCTTTTGCCTACCAAGCCCCGCTCTGGTTCAGCTCACTTGCTATTGATGACTCATTTGCTGCTACCTTAGGAAGCTTAAACTCCAACTTGTCTCCAAATCTGCATGTGACTATGTCCACCAACTGCTCACACCAACCTGCTCCAGGTCACCTTGGCACAGCCCCTGTGACTTATGCCTACTTTCCCATGCAGTTAAGCAACCTGACTAGGCCCCTGGGTTGACTTACATTCTCTCCTGCACCAAATCATCTATTGCTGCCACCACTGCTCTGTCATTTCCCAATATTCTCACTCTCTGTAATTGCACTTAGTTAATGGACATACTTTTTACAATGTCCTTAAGCCACTGTACATTTTCACTGTATGTAATGACTGTTGCTTTTATGTAAATTTGTAGCAGTGTAATAGTGTCATTCTAATCACTGTATTGCCAATCTATTGGTTTCATTCCTTTGTTCGTGTTCTTGTTATTGTCTTAATTGTTGACATAGAACTGATGTAAAGAGCTTTTGCTCAAAGATATTATCCGAATAAAGAATAAATAAATAAATAAAACTTAGCATTTTGCTCTTTGCTTCTCTTACAATTGTCCAATCACAGTGGCAGACATTAACCCACCCACTACTGGAGAGGATTTTTTTTTACTTTGGATGCACTTAATGTTTAGAATAACCTTCCTCTCTCTCTCTCTCTCTCTCTCTCTCTCTCTCCCCTGTACTTGACTCTCAGTTAAAAATGTATATTTTTTTCATTTGTTTTAGCTCATAAATTCTGCCTTTCAAGTATTCATAATGCAAGCTTATCACATTACAATTTATCTCTCAGACACTTTAATATTTGATTCACTGTATTTCTGTCATACAATATGTACTAAACTGCATTTTGTGATACTTTGGCATGAAACATTTTACATAAAACTGAATTTTATTGTACTGTGCACTGGTTGCCTTTATCCATTTTTTTTATTTTTTATTTTTAGTCTTTAGTAACCGGTTAAGGCCCACTAGGCACAAGTGCCTGTTTTCATGACCTTCTGTTCCAGTATATTTCACCACAATCTTTAAACTCATCTAAAGGAAAGCATCTTCCTGCCTCATGATCTAAAATAATATAGCAGGAGCCCAAGCATTCTTGGTAGCTGCCTCTGTCTGATGATAAATACTACCATGCCTTTGTGTACATCACTCATGCTAAAAAGGTTCAGTGTTTCAACAGACTTGCCTACAACTACTGTATGTGCCAAGTTATAGTTATATACCTGTTTTAATGAATTAGCCCTAATTCATTTATGGACACCATGTGTTCCTTACATGTGTACAGTGAGCCACCTTGGATCATTGAATGGTTTTCAGATAACATTGAAGTGGCAGGGATGGCTAGTTAATGAGGCAAAAGCATGAGCAAGGTTGTAAACTGTAGGATCTGTAGTGGAGAAACCTCCTCCACCCACTGTAATTTAAGGGGGGGGAGTAGAGATTCAGTGAAATAAAATTTTGCTAACAAAATTGTAGCAAAACTGGCAATTTGGCCAAGAGAAATGTTCTGTGAAATTGCAGCAAAATTTCACCTGCAATTTTGCCCGCCTGCCACCACAGATGTTGGTGTCTATTGGTCCCCCCTCCCCCTGGCTGCTCACTGGCCCAAATTTCAAAATAAAAAATAATTTTTCTTGGTGTCTAGTGGCCCCCCTCTCCTGGGCTGATCACCAGGCCCAATTTAAGTGAATAAATCAATCCCCCCCCAAGTTAACTAATTTTTTTTCTCATACCCCAAATCCTAAAAAGAGAAATTCAATCCCACTCCATGGTGTCTATTGGATCCCCCACCCCCCACCCTGTCATCATGAGCTAGCACAAACCCCAATACCCCAGTACCCTGATCCGACCATTGGCACAGCCCTCCACACACCTCCATGGCCGGCAGCTCGATTGAGTGCTTCAATGAATGAGCACATGCTTGTACAAGCACACACTTATTCATTGAAGCATCCAGTCAGGCTGACAGCCATGGAGGTGAGTGGAGGGCTGTGCTGGTGGCCTGATCAGGGTACCGGGGGGAGTGGGGTGGGCACTAGCTCATGATGACAGGGTGAGGGTCTACTAGACACAAGGGAGTGTGGGTTTTATTTATTTATTTTTAAATAAAATGAAATGAGGGGGGCCACAGAAACTGGGGGCTTTATTCAATTATGGCCAGTGATCGCCATGGGGGTGACCACTAGACACCGGGGAGAATAATTTGGGCCAGTGAATGGCCGTGGGGAAGGATGGGCCACTAGACACCAGAGAGTGTGGATTTTATTTATTTATTTATTTTTAATAAAGGAAAATGAGGGGGACAGAGTAACTGGGGGGCTTTATTCAAATACGGCTGGTGATTGGCTGGGGGGGACCACTAGACACCAGGGTCAAAGAATAATTTGGACCAGTGAGCAGCAGGGGTGGTGCAGGGGGGACCAGGGAGAAGTTTGGCCACTGTAAATTTCACCCGCAGGTGGTGAAATTTTACCACTGGTGGCAAAATTTCACCCACAAGCAGCAAAGTTTGCCAGTTTTGGGACAAAATTTCACTCACTCTGGGGTGAAATTTCACATTTTGTCCTGCAAAATATTTTGCAAAATGGTGATTTAGATGAAATATTTCACGGAGCAAAATTTTTTAATTTTGCACAACATTAGGGGTGAGACATATAGAAGGAAGGAAGGAGAAAGATGGAGGCAGAAGAAGTGGAGTAAAGGATAACTACTGTAGGTCACTGTTATAAAAGTAAGCTCTTTTCAAAATCATATTTAATCATCAAACAAACTACAATGGAATACAGCTGACATATTTGGGCTGGCAGTATAGCCTAGAGGTTAGAAGAACGAGGTGTGAACAAGCTTGATACATTAAGCAGACCAGACCTGAGTCTGATTCTCACAACCTGCACTTGCATACTGTGTGACTCTGAGCAAGTCACTTAACTGCCCAGTGCTCCCAGGTCGCCCCTGAAAACAGACACTTGTGCCTAGTTGGCCTTACCTGGTTACCAAAGACTAAAATTAAAAAAAATAAAAAAATAAAAAAAAGTGATGTGATATCATTCTTGGTGTGATCAGATGGTGGGCAATAACATTTTGGATAGACCATGTCTGGATCTTTGTACTATGGGAAACCAGGAAAGAAAGAAAGAATTAAGTTACAGTTGTGACGGTGTGAAGTCACGAAGATGAGAGGGATATGGTAATAAAACAGGAGCAGAGTCAAACTGGAATAGTAAGAATTTCGCAGACATTGGAACAGTCACAGCATCTAGAAAAGTAGTAACTCTGACATCCGTGCAGTGGGAAGCTCAAAGAACTGGGGCTCGATTTTCAAAGGGTGATGCAAGGTTTGCAGCAAGCCCTGTGTCAAACCTGTGTTTCGGTGCAGCTGCACCAAAGTTCTTTGACTCAACCACTGGCGGAGCTAGAGGGGGTGCTGGGGGGTGGTTGCCCCCTCCTGGCTGCCCCAATGTGAGTAGTGGTGCCCCACCACTATCCTTGTTCACTGTTTAGGGCTCATTGTGGAGCCCATGATTGACTGAATGGCCTCCCCCAGCTCCCAAACTCTTCCAAACCTGGCTCCGCCACTGCACCTGATTTTAGTACATCAGGTACAGTTGCAACAGATTCTTTCATTTATGGCAGCTTACGCCAAAGATTCGGTACAAGCCGTGTAAAAAGGGCCCTCCAAACAGCACAAGTTAGATTAGGAAAAAGCTGATCTAACTTGCAGCAGCTGGCACTCAGGATTGAAAATCCCAATTGCTGGCTGGGAGAATGCCGCAAGCCCTGGTCATCAGCATAGCAGGGGCTTGTGGCATTCTCAGGGCTTTGAAAATTTGGCCCCTGGAGTAATAACCCTTAACTGCAACAGATAAACTTGAAAACAGTGAAAATGAAAATGTGTTAATATAGCAAAACTAACAGAAACCTTACAGCAATTTTAATGGGTGATTTTGTACTAAGGGGTGGTAAATTCAAGGGTAAAGTTAGGAGGTATTTTTTTCTCCCAGAGGTTGGTGCACCTGTGGAACAGTAAACCGCTATTGACAGTAGACATGAAGACAGTGCAGACCTTTAAAGTAAGCCTGGGCAATCTTTTGCTGATCAGTGGAATCACTGCTTATGAAAAAAAGTTGATATGATAAACCTAGAGTCACTTTGGAGTGGACCATGACTTATTATGTTTCTGTGTACCTGTAACTCTGATTCCCTAACATCTATATTATGATGAAGGAACCATGTGAAATGACTTCTCAGGCCACTTGTTGAGTTAAGGATTTAGATCATCCAGTTGTGACTGTATAAAGGTAGGATCATAAAACTAGAATATGTAAATCTGGTGAAATCTAGAGAGTAAAATCTTTGTAAAACTAGAAAAGGAAAAACTGTTTCAGTGCAATCTAAATGAAAATGTAATTGGAAAAAGAAAATCTTAGTACTGTACAGTACCATTAGAAGTGTAAATGCAGTGAAACTGGAATGCTAGCCATGATATGATAATAGAATATTTGGTAATGCCATGTGAAGCACATCAGAAGCCAACATTTCCAAGGTGATTCTCGGCTACATGCATCCAAGAGTGCCACAAGATCTAGCCTGTGACACATTGGCACCATTATAAATCAGTGGAACATGTCTAAGAAACATGAAAACTAAATTAATTAATGTGACATTTGTAATATAATGTGAACATTTGGGAAAATAGCCTGAAAGTCCACCACAAACTATAACTGCAAATCAGCCGAAGTTTGAGGTGGAATCATAAGTACCTGTAACAGAACTGGGAATTTTCTGGTTCTAATGATCTGCAAAATCACATTAATCAACCTACCTGCTAACAGCATGTGCAACAATTCACAGATAGGTAAGCAGAACACTGGAAATATAGTATCAAAGCTGGCTTGGATACTTATTTTTTCCATCATCCTACTTAGTATATTTTAGATGTTCTCTCACAAAGCCCCTCCACCTCTGCCCACTCTCCTTTTCCTGCTGTGTTCCTTATAACCATATTCCACCACAGCCTGTATCCCAGTGTCCCATATATCACTCAACACTGGAACAGTGAGTCTACTGTCAACGTCTTCATGCCCTCCCACCAAAGGGCCCCTCCCTTCCATCAGCAGTGTAACACAGATGGGACTAAGTTGGTCCCTTATGGAATGGCTCTGTGCCACATAAATACCAGGGGGCAATTGCTCTGTGGGGATTGCAAAAGACCCCCCCATGGAGAGGAGAGTGCACTCGTTGGAATGCTTGTCTGACATCGCTGCTGCTGGTTATGACTTGCGACTTGGGACGTGAACCTGTGTTCCCCTATGTGGAAGGTGAGCACCTTAACTGCTAGGCCACAAGACAGGCACACATATTTCTTGCTGCTCTAAGATAATAATGATGACAAAATATAGCACATTGTATGGGTAACTATACACAGCAAGGCTGTGTTTCCCTTGAGGGATGAAATAACATCATAGACTTTGAGTGCAAAGCTTGAGCAGCCTCTATGATGTCATCTCACCTTGAGATGGAAATATAACGATACATACTATACAAAATCACATACTCATATATTATTTTGTATAGGGTGTGTTTGTTCCAATTAATGTACCATCTTTCTAACTCTGTCTTGAAATGTGGCCAAATAAATGGAAAACAGAAAACAACAGGATAAGGTTATTTATTTATATATTTAGTTTTTGCTGACCAGAAAGGAGGACTAGGCAATTCTGTTTATTTTCAGCCTCATCCCAGGAGAGGGGAGATATAGATGGAAACCAGCTCACACTGAACCAGATTAAGCTGTTGGTGGTATTTTTTGAGAAAAATATCTAAGGTGATTTAAGTAATAGAGACATGAGCTGGCAATATTTCTAGTCACTCATCTTTTAACAAACATTTCACTTGGGGTGTTTTCATTCTTGCTGATATTTTTGTTACGAGGAATTTGTAGTGTAAGTAAGCGTGAAGTATCTTTACAGACACATGCTTCTATGCTGTTGTATCAATTAGTGGCATAGCTATTTTGGTATAAAAGCATTTAGGCATCACTAGTGTGCTTCAGAAGCATCTGGAAGTGCATGTATTTCCATACACAACAACACTAAACCACATACTACGGGATTATTTTAATTAATAAAGTATGTTCCACTCAGACCGTTGATGCTGCTGGAATAGGATATATTATGCTTTCAAGGGGTAAGCCTGGGGTTGCATGCTGAGCCTGACTCTCATATTGCATTACAGTAGACTAGTTTGTGCAGAGGATGCAGTGTGCTTAGGCCACAGCAGGAGGGAATAGTTCACCACACTTAAATATCACCTCCTTTGGAGGATTCTGGGAGTAAAATTGATTTGGGATGTCAGCACTTCCACACTGAAGTCATGCATGGTGGAACAGTCTCACATGAGGGAGGTGTGATATTCCTAGCAGCCATACTCTCAGTGGCTTTGCCACAGCCCTGAGATACTCACTTCCATGTTGTATCCATGTAAGAGAATCCAGTGCCAAGCTATATTATGTGGAAAAAGCTGTCAGATGATGTGGGGAGGTATCTGAGGAGTCTCACCAAGGCTAGTGGGTTAGTATTAGAAAGGGGAATCAAATTGAAGGACTGAGTTAGAGAGCTTCCCCTTCAGGCCAGGTTTTGCTATTTTTTCTGGAATACCGAAGTGCTCTTCATGCATCCTAGGAAGCAATCCCAGCCCTCAATGAAGAAAAACATGCAAGCCCTCAAGAGGGGTGTTTGTCAGAATACTTTTCTGAGGACAGCCTCTAAAGAACTGGTTAATTTCCAAATCAGCATGTACTCAAGTCAGACACCCAGTGACTCTGTCCTTGGGCAATGTTACTGAAGTAAAATCTATACTAAACCAATCAGCATCCCTCCGATCTGCCAAAAGGGATGCATTAACCAGATCCAAAATATGACAAGCCAAAATTTATGTGCAACTTTTTTACACAATATCTCATTAGGGGCCATACCAATCTTTCAATTGTAGAAATAAACGGCCAGTATAATGAATTTATCAAACAAATTGATTGAAAAGTGGCTTCTGGTATTTCTTCTTTCACTTTTTTATGAAGACATTCTAGTCATTCTAAGAAGAGATCATTTTTTTACTGCACTGGACAGTGAGATAAGTTGACGTGGCAGAGTTAATGAGGGCTCAATCGATATTAAAGGGAGAAAAAATGAATAGTTTGTAAATAATGAAACTTTCTAGTTAGATGTGGCCATTTCTCCTTTGAGGGTTATTTCACCATTTTGTAGGCTTCAAACTCTACTCTTCAAATCGGAAAGACTGACTGCAGTATTGTATGTGAGTTTATATAACACACTAAAGCACAAGAAGGATATTTTTGCACTGAGCAAAATCTAAAATAATTTGGTTGATTCTTGAAATTAAATCTTGTTCAATTTTCCAGAGTCTCAGTTTAAAGAGCAGCTGATGCCTTTGGGAAAACTTTGGAAAACATAATATTTAGACACAAGTCAGCTTGTATTTCATATACTGTGTACAGATTTCTCCTATCCATTATTTATTAATGAAGAAATTCCCACAAAAACAAGACCTTTATCCCTCAGTGTTCATATGTCTCTATAGTTGAATCCCTACTTGAAATCATATTGCCCTGTTATGACATCACAGTCTGTTGTTGTGGGAAGAGCTGTGATGTCACAAGCAGAGTATTATGGCATCAGGTTGGGAAAAAGCAATAGGAACTGATGAACTCTAAAGAAACAGTTATCCTGTTTTTGAAGCAAATGACCTCAGTAATAACTAATGGGGATAAGAAATACTGAGCTGGTGAGAAAAATAAGCTGCTTTGTGTCCAAATATTATGTTTTTAAAAGTTCTTCTCGAGGTGTCAGTGGCTCTTTGACTGTGTAATGAGCAAATTAACTGCTAAGATCTGAATACTGAAAAAGGGCATCATTTTGCACTGCCCATAGACAACATACTTTTACAGTATACAGTATATGTGAAACTCATTTGAGCATATATTAGATGGAAGCTAAACATTATTGCTAAGTATTAGTACATGAAAAGACAAGTAGTTTCTCAGTAAACTATGGTCAAAGGCATTTCTGTATGACTACTGACAATATTCTGAAAGTGGGCAGAAACACATGAAAAACATGTTTATGATTAATGCCCCACAAGAATGTGCATGCCCACTCCTATGATAAACTGAGAGCCTACCATGTGCACAGTCAACTCTGAGAATATCCCCGCAGCAGGAATTACAGGGGCAAGGGGGCTGTCTGCCACCCCCATCAACTCTCCTTAACTCAACCACATAAAGAGGTATGTATTGTATGTTTTGCAGATGATATAAACAGAATATTATGGGAATACATTCATGGAAGACAATAGGTGGACTAGAAAATATAGAAGGACTATATACTAGACAGCCATCCACCATTTTAGTGACCCCTGGTTAACATGGTCGTGGACAAGGCATCAGTTGCACTATACAATATTCACATAACTTTACAAAAGAGTAGACAACTATTTTTGCTACTAGAAGAAGAAGAAGAAGAAGAATAATCAGCATTTATATAGCGCTTTTCATACACAGTATCCCAAAGCGCTTTACAAGCAATGCTAGACTGGTAGTAAAGTGACTGAATGTGTGGTGGCGGCCATATCACACATCACCACCCACACACAGCCTGGATAATTACATGAACCAGTTTATGGGAAGGGGAATGTTGGCCAGGACACCGGGAATGTTCCCTGCTCTTTATGAAGAGTACCCTGGGTTCTTTTACTTCCACCTGGACACCCACCAGGACAACACCAGGATGGGCAGAAAGGACCTCGGTTTAACGTCTCATCCGAAGGATGGCACACCCCATCAGTACAGCACCCCCCAATACTGCACTCGGATGCCAGCAGTTTTTAGGTGCAAGTCTATCCCAGTGTGGGATGAGAACCCATGACCTTCTGGTCCAGAGGCAGATGTGCTATCAACTGAGCCACGCTGACACCTGTTGCTATAGCAACACTTGTTAACGCTTGCGTCGAGTCTTCTGAAGTCGCTGAGTCACTCGCTCTACACTCGATGGCTTCTTTGTCAGGAAACTTGCTCATGCTGCAGTCAGTGGGGAAAGTGAAAGAAACTGAAACCACGCACCAGCAATTATAAAAAATAAAGAATAGGTAAGTGTGTATTGATGGATTTTTTTGCACACCCTTGGTGTGTGATGACCACATAAACCTCTCGAGCTTTGCTCTCAAGGTTTATGGGTCATCACACACCTCGGATGTGTAAAACAAAATCCATAATACACTCGTGCCTATCCATTATTCTCTATATAATGCAAGCACAGTATGTACAGTATGTTTCACAGTACTGTGTGACTATATTAAATATAATACACTGTATTATTGCTCCCCAACCTGAGCAGCCCATCAAGGAGTCTGACAGTGGAGAAGAGCATTGACAAAGCCCTTCTTCGCCTCTGCCACTCTCTCAAATGTACACATGCCCATTAATACATTAGTCACCCACATAGCCTACTGGTAAGGTACATTACCATGGCACAAGACAAGGACCACTACTGAGCATGGGAGTGTGGCACACATGCTCACATTTAACTGTCTGTTTTTGCTTTTCAGTGGAGGGACCACTGTGATGGATGACAGCCAGCCTAGCAGAGTTGCTGTGGCAACACAAGCCACTGAAACAGCAGGTGTCTCATAGAAACATGGAAACAAAAGTTGTTGGTAAAAAAGGCCCTATGGCCCATCGAGTCTTCCCAACCCTTACTATCTAGTGTTGATTGTAAGGGCCCTAGTGGACCTTTTCTCCCCCTTATCCCCTCCCCTTTTGCCACTTTGTTTACCAGCCTCATGTGTCTACCCACCCATGTCTGACTGATTTTGCACAGCCTGATTCCTTTTGTAGTCTATTTCACACTTCTACTATGCTCTCTGTGAAGAAGTGCTTTCTAACACACCTCTTAAATCTCCCACCCACCATCTTCATTGACTTTCCCTGGTACTTGTGGTCCCACTCAGCATGATATGTTGTCTTCTTAATTTGTCCTGTGGAGGTATTTGTACAGTATATCTCTGTCATGTCCCCATCTCACTTCTTGCATCTGGTATGTACCTGTTGAAATCTTTCAGCCTATCAGTGTAAGTCTTCCTGCTGAACCTAGATCATTTGGTTACCCTCTTCTGCACTGCATCCACCCTGCCCTTGTCTTTCTTTATGTGTGGGCCCCAGATTCTAACAAATTACTCCAGGTGAGGGCAAATCAGAGACCTGTATAGTGGCAGAATCACCCCCTCCTTTGGCTACTGATCCCCCTTTCCTATACAGCCCAGTATTCTGTTCACAAAGAACTATAGAATCAGAGAATCTGACAGCAGAATAAAACTGATGGCCCATCAAATCTGCCCACAGTTGTTACCACCTCACCTTTACCCTTCCCACTATCCTGTTGCACTTCTTTGATATTTTCAACATTTCCAGTATATTTCTCATGGATCCCTCTCCTCATTCTGTATTTTAGTTAACTTTTTTTACCTCTATGTGCATTATCTTGCACTTCTTAGTGTTAAATTTCAATTGCCAGACCTGTGACCATTTTATAAGTCTTTCAAGGTCATCACTCATATTTCTTACCCCTCCCTTGCTTTCAGCTATTCCAAAGATCTTAGTATCATCCACAAAGAAATATACCTTCCCCTAGATCTCTCCTAGAGATGAACACATTTTCTGAAATTTGCTTTGCAAAGAGAATTTGCATAGTTGTCTAAAATCATGAAGTGCTAACTTCCAGATTGCTTGACCAAGTTGCCACTTCATGAAAACTTCACAGAGAAAGGGCCGCTTTGCATGAAAAACTTCACTAAAACTGTTAATTTCAAAGTTGGTAATTCTAGTGAAAGCTTCATGAAGCGCTTCACAAAGGTGACATTTTCCACGTCGCTAGAACTTCACTAGTGAATATTAAATTTGCTTCATCTACAATCCCTACCCCAATATCACAAATGAAGATTTTGAAGAGGACAGGACTCAAGACCAGTCCCTGTGACACACCACTGGTGACCTGCCTAAGCTCTGAGTATTCCCCATAAATGAAAACTCTCTGGGTTCTGTGACCTGCCAATGTCATACCCATTTTGTGATTGTTTCCCTCACTCCCAGGTCACTTAAATCTTTGATCAACCATACATGTGGAACAGAGTCAAAGGTTTTGCTGAAGTACATTATGTCCACTGGCTGACCCTTGCCCTCTGCCTTCATCATCCTTAGCAAACAAGAGGCAAAAACTTTGCAAGTATTGTGACTGGTAAGCACATAAGGAAATATGCTGGAGTTTGCAAGCTACTGTGAAAGGGAGTTCCTGCCACTCTTGAGAACTGACCTTTCCTTAAATCTGTTGCAACAGTTCTTCTATTTCGTAGCCTAATCTGTCCTTTACAATTTCTAGTCCATAAGGTTGGCCACCTATGGACACCCCTTCCCCTTTCTTGACTATTCTATAGTGTCCTCTTTAATTTCCCTTTTCCCCTCTCAGGTCCTCATACAGGGAGGTTATTGTGGTGACCACCAAGCATATATAAAACAGGTTGTGTTTATCGTTGTTGGATTTAGTGTGTAATAGCTCTATGTCATAAACTACCTTGATGTATATACCTTATGTTTATGAAACATGTAAAAATGTTGAAAATACCATGGCACTAGGTGTTTTTGATAATGGTAAAAGTACTAGATGACTATTATAAAAATTAAGTTAGTTGTGCTATTTAAAATGCATGTAAATTGCTGTAAACTGAACAAGTCTAAAATTTCATGGTGATTTGCATATATCCCATGATGCTTTGCATTATGAAAGTATGTATGATGTTGTATTTCTTTGAAACTTGATTTGTTGCCAATGCCCCTTTGGGGTAACCCTTTTTTTCAGTGATTCTACACTGAGGTTCTTTGTTTTTAGCTTGTTTTTTTTCTTTTTCTTTTTCAGCCCCCACTACCCAAGCAAATGGGGCCCACATAGGGATGAAGGATTTTCACTGAAGGATGGTTAGATCAGAGATCAGTGTCAGTAGGTGCTGTCTAAGTGCAGAGAAAATACATACATAGTCTGTTGCTGCAAACTGATGTACTGAAGAAGTAATACGGCATTGCAGAAGTTTATTTTTTGAATTTTGAATAAACATCACATGGAGATTGTGTGTCGAACCAGAAGTTTGGTGTCTGGTCCATCTGTTATCGTACAACCCCTCCACAGCTACATGCAAGTTTTTATGTAAGAATTACAGTATATGCAAGGAATATGTAAAGAATGTGAATTTTTCTCGCATGCAATATTTATGCAAGATGAATTCCTTGCTTCATGCAAAAAATTTCCTTGCTGATATCATGATATGCAAAAAAAAACTATTTGGGGGATTACTGTACTACACTATTGGTTTTACATCCCAATGTGGGTGTAGAACCTACAACCTACCTGCTTTAGATGAGGGTGTGCCACCTACTGAGACACTAATACTGTGCTGTTCAACAGTCTTGCAAAAAAGTATATCAACAGATAAACAAGCAATAATCTTGATACATTCATACATATTTCTTACATTTTTTAAAGGAAATGTCTTCATTCTGCTCCAAAAGATTTGATCTGAATGCACAAGACCACTCTTACAACTTTCAATGGTTTCCACACAGTATTAACATACATCTTAAAGAGCACCTTTTTCGGTGCTCTTCCAAATAAACATGAGGCTCCCTTACCTGAATGGGAGTTCCTCCTCAGTGGTTCCAAAACATAAAGATTAGGTCCCTCGGGAAGGGAAGGGAAGGGATCATATTTTGCCTCTGAGGGGGCTAGCCAGTCGATCCCTTCCACTTCCTGATTGCCGACGCCATCTCTGCGCTTCCTTGTTTTGTGATGTAATTATATGCCTAGCATGGGGACATGCTCTATGCAAGTCTATTAAGCGGCATTTCAAAACTTATTTTTATGAAGTACAGCTTAAAATCATAAAAAATAAGTTTCAAAATGCCGCCCCTTAAATTTCCATAGAGCTCGTCCCTGCGCTGAAACATAATAACCCCATCAGAAAACAAGGAAACATGAAAGCATCGGCGATCAGGAAGTGGAAGGGATCGAGTGGCTAGCCCCTCAAGGGCAAAATACGATCCCTTCCCATCCTTACAGACATAATCTTTACATTTTAAAACCACTATGGAGGAACTTCCATTCAGGTAAGGGAGAATCCTGTTTATTTGAACGGCATCATGAAAACCTAGAGAAAGGTGCTCTTTAAGTCATAATACTGTATTCTACTTGTGGCATCACAATGATTGCCATGACCAGCTGTCACTCTTAACTTTTTTTTGCACTAGCCAGCAGGGCAAGTAGATTCAAAACTGCACTAGCCCACAGATGGTTTCACTAGCCCTTAATTACAATGGTAAATTTTCATCACTTATACAAGAAATAATGCAACACAAGAAATACTCTGATTATTGCATATTTATCCTGCTCTCACATTGCTTCCTGCTCCCCAGCAGAAAACAAAGACTGCAATGCCATCACACATGGATCTCCCCACCCATTGCTTTGTACCATGGCTTCCTCTCTTCCTCTTTCTGCCCCCACCACCACCAAACCAGAGGGCATCACAGCAGCAAATATTCAGTCAAGCATTCCTAGCTCTGCACACACAATAGCTGACATCATCATGCACCTCGCCACTCTGTCACCATCACCCACAGGGCAATTAACAGAGCCAGGCAGAGAAAGACAATCTCAGCCCCCACCCTATAGTCAACTGGAGACCTACTCTTCTGGAAGTTTTTGTACAGTCTCAAGTGAGCCAGGAGCACATCTAAGATTTCTTTAGGGTGGGGGCTAAACTAACAAACATAAGGGGTTTGGGAAATAGAAAACTATGACATTTTTATTTTTAAAAGCATTGATTTTAATATGCTCTGCCTCAACAATAACAGATTTTTCTTTAACATTGTCCTTTCATCAGCCCAGGGGAAACAGTACACAGGCATAATGCTATGCTATCTCTATTTCTGTATAGGATGATATATGTACCCCTGGAATGCCCATTTTAAACTTTCAAATTATGTGTTTTATTGAGGTTTATTTTTGTACCATACATGATCCAAAGCTTTGTTTATAGGATGAAAGGACAAGCTGAGTGGGATAAGGATGGGACTGTTTGAAAGATGATGGCTGGCCATGGTCCATTTAGAAGAGCTGGGGACCCCCTACACTTGCCCGTAATGACATCTGCGGATGGTCATTTCAGAGTCTGGTCTGCAGTGGTGTCCAGGGAAAGAACGGCGTTAAGGGATTTGGAAGGGAAAGGGAAGTTATGGTGAGGCTGGGATAAATCCCACCACCTGCAGGGCCGGCCCTGTATACCTCCTCGCATGTTGTCACTGAAATGTTGGATACAAACACTCAAAATGTAGGGAAATTAGGGGCACTGGTCTTAATAAAATGGTACAAATTATTAGAGACACATTCAGAAAACTGGAAACTAGTGACTTAACAGCACTCTACCCTTGATCAAACCCTGGACACTAACTGAAAGCCCTAACAGTGGAGTGATAATGACTCACATTGAATCTTTTATGCTATCCCCCTCTTGAACTGTCAGATAATTGCAGATCTTAATGGGCTGTTAATCACACCAGGCCATCTGGAACATTGAGAGAGATTAGCATGATGACTAGAGTCTGCTAAAGTGGAGACTTTTTTAACTTCATTAATAGCCATGGAAAACCTGCTCTAGTCAAGACGGGCAAGTAGAGAGTTAGCTGCACTAGTCCTGGTCAATCTGCACTAGGGTTTGGGCTAGTAAAACAATGTTAAGATTGACCCCTGCCATGACTAATTATGAGGTACTGTAGCTATAGAGGGACATGAATTAAAGTGGGGAATAAGAAAAAGGGTAGATAAACTTTATGAGTAAAGGATTAATACCTCGTTTTCATACACATTTCCTTGCTAATGACAGCAGGAAAGAGAAATCTGTGAAACAAATATGTAATATTTGTTGAATAGCACCTTAATAGTACATATTTGAAAATTTTACTGAGGTGTGTGCAGTTTTTTACAGCTCAGATTGTACCTAAAGATTTGTACCTGCACTATAAAGACATACATTCTTACCTGTATACACAGAGAAGACAAATCTTCCTTGCACAATTCTTACAAGGTGTCATTCAGCCTTAAGCATTACATTTTATACTTGCAAGAAAAAAATCATGTGATGTGCTTGCATTAGTAAAGAGACATGCATGTATAATTGTTTTGTACCACACTACATTTTAGACATGTAGATTTAACTAATGTTAAAACTTATATAGTAATCTTGCAAAACATTGTGTATACTTGCAACAAAGGAACAGTTACGTAAGACCTTGCTGTAACAGTAGATCTTCAGGGGAATCTCTGTCATCAAGTCAAACCTATGGAACTTAGCTGCCAGGCATCAGGATCCCAATAAAGCTTTTTCTGCAGCAGTCTACTATGGGCCACCCATGCCAGTGTCAGGCTCTGATGTCACACATCCTATAGAAGCACTAGCAGCCCCACTCTCTCAGTTCTTTCCCTAGCCAGAGATCATGGGATACAGGAGTTCCACCAGGGAACCAAGGAGAGACATTTGCCCAGCCAGCGGAAATGCTGGAGCTACAGGACAGCTGAACTGTAGGGGAGAGTTGAGAGAGAGAGAGAGAGAGAGAGAGGGAGAGGGAGAGAGATAGAGACAGAGACAGAGAGAGAGAGGGGGAGAGAGAGAGGGGAGAGAGAGAGAGAGAGAGAGAGAGAGAGAGAGAGAGAGAGAGAGAGAATATGAGAATAAGAATGAACAAGAATTACCTGATGACAGGGATTCCCTCAAAGATCTACTGTCACAATAAGTTCTTATGTAACTATTCAATCTTCTTCAGGGATATCTCTGTCATCAGGTCACACCTATGGAACAAGTCCCAATCACTGCTGAAAGCAAGTATGGTCTGGGTGGCAGGAAGCCAGAGGCCAAAGAAAGCTCTGAAGCACAGCTAGGCCAAAGCCTGCTCTTCTTCTGGAGGCAATATCCAGACTGTAGTGCTTGGTGAAAGTGTGGACAGTACTCCAAGTGGCAGCAGTGTAATTCTTGGCTGCAGACATGCTCATGAAATAGACAATAGAAGTGGCCATGCCCCTAGTGGAATGGCCCTTAATAATCCCAGGAAGTTCCTTCCTGTACTTCCTGTAACAAAAAATAATAACGTTGGCCAGACATTTGGACAAGCACTGTTTTGAAACTGGAGCACCTTCTATGCCAGGAGTGATGGAAACAAACAACTGAGAGGACTTCCTGCAGTCCCTTGTACAGTGCATATAGTAACACAAAATTCTGTGCACATCCAAAGCATGGAGCAATGCTTCCCTTGGATTGGCATGCTCTGGATAATAAACAGGCAGGTGGATGTATTGATTTAGGATAAACTCAGACACCACATTAGAAAGAAACTTAGGATTAGTATGCAAAAAGACCATCTTTGTGGAAATGCAAATAAGGCTGCTCATACATGACAGCCTGTATGGTAGCTCTGAAATTCTTCAAGCAGAAATAAAAATAACTCTTTCCATGACAGAAACTGTAACTCACAAAATGAGGCTGGCTCAAAAGGGGGCAGGGTCAATTTCTACAAAAACAAAATACAGAACCAAAGTTGGAACCAGGTTACGGATAGAAGGCTTCAAATGGAGAATGCCTCTTAGAAAAATATGGGCCACAACTAGCTGTGCCACAGTACAGCCATCAGTGGGCACATGAAAGGCTGATGTAGCTGACAGGTGCACTTTAAGGGAGGATTATTTGAGTCCTGTATCAGACAAACTCAGGATGCACTCCAAAACCTGGTTCACCAGACAGGTGAAAGGGTCCAGGCTATGAGAAGCAGCCCAGATAGCAAACCAGTTCCACTTCATACAGTAAGTGGCCCTGGTGGAAGGTTTTTTGGTAGCCATCAGGACATTCACCACCTTTGGAGACACCCCGAACCAAGCAATGACTATGTCCTCAGGATCCATGCATGTAGGTGGAGTGACTTGACGTCTGGATGTACCAGGGACCACTGGCCCTGAGTCAGCAGGTCCTGACAGAGTGTCAGGGGAAATGGGGATTCCACAGCCATGTATTGCAGTAATGGAAACCATATTTGCCGAGGCCAAAATGGGGCCACCAGAATTAGGGTGGCCTCCTCTATCTGTAGCTTGATGAGATCCCTCTGAATCTGAGGGAATGGAGTGAATGCATAGAGAAACCTCCTGTTCCAGGAGAGGGACAACGTGTCTTGCCAGGAAACTCTAGACTCTTGATCTAGTAAACAGAAGCATGGCAGTTTTGTGTTGAGTGGGGACACAAAAAGGTCCAACTCTGGATGACCCCACCTATCGAGCAGGTCTTCTGCGACCGAGGTCAGCAGCTCCCACTTGTGCACTTCGAATGCAACCTGCTGAGGCTGTCTACCAAGCCATTTTGGGCAACTGGCACATGGATGGCTGACAATTCTAGACCATGATCTAGGGGCCAGTAGCAGGTCCTCATCATCTCCCAGCACAGGGGGTAGGAATTGATCCCTCCTTGCTTGTTGATGTAATAGACTACACTGAGGTTGTCCGACTGTACTGGCAGAGGGCCTGGAGAAAGATGGTTCTGGTAGGCCTGTAAGGCATACAGAACTGCGCCCATTTCTAAAATGTTTATGTGGAGGTGAGTCACCCAGTGGGACCACAGACCCTGGGTCTTATAAGGACCTTGAGGGGTTCCTCAACCCATACCTGATGCATCCATTGTGAGGATCTGGTATGAAGCAGGGATAAGAAAGGGGATCCCCTTTAAGAGATCAGCTGGGTCCATCCACCAGTGAATCACTTTGTATACTAGCAAGGATACCAGGATAAGCTGTTGAGATCATCTGAGCGCTGATTCCACTGAACCCTGAGGGTCCACTGTGGAATCCTCATGTGCGACCTGGCCAGAGGGGCTATAACAATAGCTGCGGCCATGATACTTAGTAGCCTTAGGAATGTCCTGGCTGGGACATGCCAGCTCTGAGCCACCTCCTGGGCCTGGGCAATAAGGTGGTCCACCCTGTCTTGAGGGAGGAAGGCCTTGCCCTGAGTAGAGTCCAGGATTGTCCCTGTGTACTGCAATCACTGAGAAGGGTTCAGCACAGACTTGGACCGATTGACAGTGATGCCCAAGGTCTGGAATAACTGCAGGGTGCACTCTAGAGTCAACAATAGGTGCTGTCTGGACTTGGCTTTGAGTAACCAGTCATCCAGATATGGGAACACATAGAGGTCTTCACACTGGAGGGCTACTGCTACAGCTGCTAAGTACCTGGTAAATACCTGTGGCACAGAGGATAAGCCAAAGGGCAATACCCTGAACTGGTAATGCTCCCTTTAGAACAGGAACCGCAGGTATCGTCTGTGAGGGGGACAAACCATGATATGCAGATAGGCAACTTGCATATTGAGGGAGCATAGCCAGTTGTCCTGCTTAAGCAGAGGAAGAAAGCTGTGCAAACTAACCATCTGGAACTTTTTGTACTGGATAATAAGGTTCAGCTCCTTGAGGTCAAGAATGGGCCTCAACTCCCTTATTCTTTTGGGAACCAGAAAGAACCTGGAGTAGAACCCCTTGTTCCATTGCCACTTGGCACTGGTTCTATGGCCCGCTTGTGCAGCAAGATAAGGACCTCCTTCCTGAGCACCTCTATGTGGTTTGGAGGGTAACGGGGGGGGCTAGGGGGAACATCTGGAGGCTGTTTTAGTGCTCTAGAGCATAGCTCTGTTCAATTATCTGCAAGATCAAAGCATCTGTAGTGATGGTTCTCCATTGGGACAGATGGAGGGAGGGAGAACCAACCTCTGACCACTACCTCCTGGCTTGAAATAAGAGGAGGGGGTTTTATCAGGGAGTGAGGCTGAATCTGAACCAGTGTCCAGAGCCACACCTTCTCCTCCTCTGGGTTGCTTAACAGAGGAACCAGAGGAGGAAAAGGAGGCAGGCAAGGCAGAGCTGGCTCTGCATTTACCTTGTAGCTTGGTTCCAGAACCCGACTTATGATAGACCTTACGAAAGGAGGGCCTTGGTCTACTCCTGGGCTGGGTAAGGTAAAGGGAATGGACAGACCAAAGAGCCCTGTCAGAGGCCTGCAAGTCATTGATAATATCCTGCACATCTGGTCCAAAAGGTCTGTGGCCCACAAAAGGGACATTCAACACCTTTTACTGGACATCTTTCACAAAGCCAGGGACCCCAAGCCAGGAGTGCCTTCTAAGGCAAATGCTAGTGGCAGCTGCCCTGGCTGTGGTATCAGCTATATCATAGGTGACTCCAAGGAGATGCTTACTAACATCTTCCATGGCCTGAAGAATTTTGAGAAGCTCTTGTTACCAGGAACCCCCAGGAAGGGCCTGCGCAGCAGCTTTGCCCTTCTTGCAAGGGGTGTTTTAGCACCTAATAAGATGGGCCAAATAACTGGCAATCCTAAGGGCCAGAGTGGGAGAGGCTAAAGTCCACTTGCCCCAGAGGTCTAGCCTCCAGGAATTCCAGTCAAGTGGCAGTGAACTAAGGTGCTTAAGGGCCTTTTCTGTCATGAACAGCCTTGCTAACCACTGAGTCGGTTTCAGGCTGGGCAGCATAAAATGGCAACCCGTGAGGTACCTGGTAGAGTTTGTCAGCCTTTCTGGGCAAAGATGATACCATGCTAGGCCTGCGCCAGGATGTATTAGCAGCATCATTCAGTGCTGGAAGCAGAGGAGGAGGAATAACTTTGGGTGGAGACTCAAGGATCTCCAAGAAGTCCACCAGATTCCTCCTGGTTTCTTCCTCTTCCTCCATTTGAAACCCCATTGTGGAGGAGAGCTGCTTCATAATATTGAAAAATGAGGGGGCCTCCAGGGATGATGTGGGGGTGTGTTTAACTGACTCTTCACTCCTAGAAAAGACAGTGGACCTGTCAGAGGAGTCCACTTTGATATCTTCCTCTACATCCTCTTCCTCAGGGATGATGAGTTCAGGATGACTTTGGGCTGCTTTGCAGCAAGGACTGATGGGCGGAGTACTGGCAGCTGCCTAGAAGACATGGGGTGAATGGGAAGGACTGGCATCAACACCGATTGAAGCAGCCACCGATAGCATGGGCGATGATGGCCTGGGCTGTGGAACATATGTTGAATGAGAGATATATTAATAGAGGAAAGGATGGCATTGAAGTCCACATCAGAACAGGGAATCATGATCAACACAGGCATCCACGTATGGGGCGTGTAGCCTGGTTCCAATGACGACAATCTGTTAACAGTAGCAGAAGCAGTTGGGCCCAGCACCTGAGGACCTTGATGATCAAAAGGTCTCAACATCTGGGTGGGGGCCAACAACACAGAGGTTGATGGCCCCTCCACAGCCCTATGATGGCTGGGAGAAGAGTCCTCCATGGGGGAGCCTGATCATAGCAGAGGCCTGCATGGAGTGAGATGCCGATGCCAAAACAGTCAGTGAGGCAATCTCTGGAGAAGAGTAGGAGGAATGCCGTGGGGACTGTGATTGCTGATGTGGGAGAGTGGCCCTTAGACCAATCCTTGTCCGTCGAGAATGTTTCCCCAAGGACTTGTCCTGGGCCTTAGTGACCTGAGAGCCTGAAAAAGATGCCAGTGACTGGGCAGGGGGACTCCAGACCCCTGCTCCCCATTGACTGCCTGTTGCTCCATTAGGAATTTCTGCAGGGTTTTCTTGTGTCAGCGCTGGGTGTTGAGGTTGAACTTCAAGCAGGACTCACAGGCAAGAACGTTGTAGTCAATAGGCCCAAGACAGCAGACACAGAGTTCATGTTCGTCAGTTGAAGACATCTTTCCACAGTAGCAGCAACAGAAAAGAGCTGACGAAGGGTTAGTTCTTGACATACAAAGGATGAGAGAATCATTTTAAGATAAAGTGATTCAAAGGTAAACAAAAGAAAAAAAGATAAGTATTTCTGGCAGTCAAACTGAGTGATGAAGCTTCCGTGGAGTCTGTGCATGAATGGTCAATGGTGGGAATGATCTGAGGAGGGAATGAGTTCACCTGCGCTTATATAGGGTGTATGACATTTGAGCCTGACATTGGCATGGGTGGCCCCTAGTAGACTGCTGCAGAAAAGGCTTCCATGGGGTCCTGACACCTGATGGCTAAGTTCCATAGGTGTGACCTGATGACAGAGATATCTGCAAAGTTGTGTATATGATAAAATTCTTGCGTAGTCATGCAAAGAACATAGAATAATTTTGACACTAGGGCAAGATATTCAAAAGTTACTACTGGTGTGAACTTTGTGCTGTGCTGCTGTTAGCACCTGCACCAGGCCAGCAGCTTGCTATATTCAAAGGCATTGCACCAGTGCTATGCCATCTGAATATGAAGTGGACAAGGAGCAATGCAAATGTGTGTAGCACATGCAGTGCAGAGCAATGCTACAGAGCTGCACAGATCACTCAGGACAGCGCAGCCCATAAAGGGGGGGGTGCACAAAAGTGCATGCCTGTTGAGGGCAGCAGGTATGAAGCTGTACAATGAAGGTGGTGGTGGGCGGGCCTAGAGGGCACCAACAACAGGAACAGAACACAGCTGCCTCAGTAATAAAAATAAACTTTAAGAACAAATGGCAACAGGTCAAATGAGCAAAAGTTAATAGGGAGGGTAAACAGGGGTGGGGTAGCAACATGGGGCAGGATGAGCCCAGAAAGGGGGCTTCAAAAAAGTGGCTGTGCTCCAGTCAGTCTCATAGCAATGGTGTTGGTGGGGGTGGTGTAGGAGGTGCTGCCAGGTCAAGGTGCCTGGCAACTGTCATCACTGTCTGGACTGCCTCACTAATTTCTTCCAACCAAAATAAGATGAGGGGCTGCTGCCTCACCAGATGCCTAAGGAGGTTGCCCCAACCCTTGAGAGTCTCTGGCTCCCTGTGCTGGTCAGAACTATGCCACACACCAATAGACAGAAGAAAAAGAACTCAGCCAGCTGTGTCCATGGGATTGGGATTGAATTCATGCCCATAGCATACTCCCACTGTAAATCCAGGCAGTACATGCACCTGGATGCCACCGAAGGAGGATGGCTGGTCGGTATTTGCAATGGAGCAAATGTGGCACACCATGAACAGCACAGTTGACCCCTACACTGCAGGGAGGCATGGCCATGGCAGCATTGTACAGCACATGTGGTATTCCAGGTATAGCATACACACACACGCAATGACAGAGGTATGCCAATGGCGTAGGCATCAGCAGTACCATGCTATGGTAGACAGGGCTGTGCCATGTCACGGGGGCATGGATGGGTGCCCACAAATGTGGCTGCTAACCAAGCCTCTAGCACCCTGGGAAACCCTGGTGTGCCAGACACGGACCACCAGGAACCTCCCCAGGTCACAGCCGGGAAAAGGCAGAGGCAAAAACACATGGGACACACAGTACAGCTGCACATGGTTAGGAATGGCAGGTGGCACTATGTGCAGACCCCATGGTGCATGAGACTGGAGCAGTGGTGCAAATGGGTGGACGCAGCACACACTGTGCACCTGTCAGCCCAACACTGGTGTTAAATTCAGTCTGTCTGGATGTGGAAGTCATCACTGTCATCACTGTCATCACTGGTGCAGCCTAGGTAGAGTGCAGTGAGAGTGGTACAAGGCCACGGGGGGACCAGACATGTCCACGTTGGCCCCTGGTGAGTATGTAGTGACTCTGTATACCCCTACGGTCACCACATGTGGCACCCATGCCTTACCTGACCAAGGCAGATGGTTCACTGCAGCCACTGTAACAGTGCAGGTATAGCACCATGATAGCACAGTCTGCTGTCCAGGTGTAAGACCATGGGCGCCTTTGCTTTGCTCCATTGAGTGTCCCCAAAGGCCCCAGTACATGTTACCCAGGTGTGCTCCCCCACTCTACACCAGCCATGGGTATGTCAACCACTAAAGGGCTAGTGTAGGACACATGGCTGCCATGTGACCTGTGGACCTGTACGCATTGGTATCACCATAGCTGAGTCAGTACTGTTTCTTGTGGTCTCCACTGCTGCTGTGGCTTGATGTGTGCCATCATGGCCCACAACACCCACCACCTACCAGAGGCCCCACTGTCCGATGCCCTATGCCACTATCACAGCCCCCCCAAGTATGCCATTGGGGAATGCCACACACCACTTGTGGCATCAGATTGTCCAACAACACAGGGAGACTACCAAAGCAGGTGTCCATGGCATATGGCTTGCCATGGCAGTGTACTGATGAGACACAGACAGATGCATACTATCACCACCCCTGTTCACCATTCTGGCAACTGGAAGGTAGGGGTCTACCACCAGTGAGGTTACCCCACCATGTCCCTGTGTGCACTGTCACTACCACCCCATGGCAGCTGACCCCTGTGGTACACAGTACTCACAGCCATAAATTGGGGGCCATGGCATGGGACAGTGACAGAGGAAGAATCCCTGTGACACGGCCAAGCATCACTGTGCAGTACACATACCAGGTTGCAGTGCAGTGGCACTGGTTGCCTGATACCCCTGTGCAAGGAGGTGTCCAGCACCCGACACCCTGAGATGATACCTCTGCAGGGCTGCACCTTGCAGAGATACACACATGCTAGACAGAGGCACAGGTACCAAGGTGTGCACATGTGGTAGACAGGGTGCATGACATTAGACCGGGCATGGTAGGTGCACATTCCCCCAGGGTGGTCAGCAACCCTGGATCACCCTGTGAAGGTGAACATGGCTGGTGCATATCTCCATACCCCAGACAGCAGTCCATCCTGTCCATGGCCCCCAAGGTGTGGTATGCCACTGACACTGGGTACAGGTGCCCATTGTGCCGTACCCCAGTGGAACCTGACCACAGGCATCTGTGGCTGCACACCCAAAGGTACCACTGGCCTCTGTGCTACAGGCTCCCATGCTGCTATGCATATGGTGTAGTGCTCAAATTACCTGGACAGCCTGTGTGAAAGTGGCAAGGTGCAGCCTGCCTTAGTCTCATATAGCCAATAGGACACTGCAGCAGGCTAGGCCCACCATTCAAGATGGCAGTTGGGCCAGGGACACCACTGCACATCCTGTGCTGGCATCTACGCATGTACACATGTACCACCTGGTGCTGCGCACACAGCAGCCAACTCACCAGGTCACCTCTCTGTGGCACAACCATGGGCTGAATCACAGCCTGACAACTCCTCCTGGAATGCTCTCCTGCTCCGCCTGCCCTGCACCTGCTCCTCTTGTCTCTGTACAGGGCTATGCAGTGAGATCTGTAGGGGGTGAATAGAGAGTGGTGTTCCATCCCCCACATTAGTACACAGTGCCTCAACCAGTACACACTAACCAACAGAATTGTGCATCTGCCCACACCTTGGCCCAGTCGCCCCATATGCCATGTGCAGGGGATAGGCTAGGCATGGCTGCACAATACCTGTGGCACCACCAATGGTGCCACACACAGGCATACATAACATGTGCACAGACATAGTGGTCACCTTGTGGGGTGGGGACAACCACAATGCACACCACCCTGTGAACTGTCCGCAGCCTGCTGGCCGTAGCATAAATGACAATTACATGGTTTCTACATACCCTGTGCAAGCACTATCTGTATAGGAATGCCTGGTGTACTGGTCAACACACCACAGAGGTGATGGTGCATACTAGCATCACCACCAGGTGTCCAGGCTGCTGTTGTGCAAGCCCACACAGTGCCCTGTACATGGCTATTCCCTGCTCAGGCATGTGCAACCCAATGCCGCACCTGGCACATGCAGGCAAGCAGCACTGTGGCACAATGCATACACCATGTTCCACATACAGGTAGCTAGAGGATACTGCCACTTCCCACTGGATACAGCACCATAGACAGCTACACAGACTACCCATGAAGGTGTCATTCTGGCCATACTTGGTGAATGGCTTTAATGTGCAAGGATCAGCATTGGTGGGTCTCCCATCCTGCCAGCCTAGCTGTGGCACTATACAGATGGTTGTCATGGTCATCACCCTGCCACTTTGATCATGTGTTGGTTCTCACCCTGCAGAGATAGACTGTGCACCCCTCAGGCAGCCATGAAGGATCCAGTTATACCCAGGACAGGTGGTCTTCTATGAAGCAGACCCCTCAGGTGTAACTCCAGCAGGGCATGTCACAGTGTACACAGGTGAATGCAGTGGGCAGACATGTGGCATGTACAGTGCCGGGGGGGTTGCACTAACACAGCGAACCCTGCCGCAGGCCTGCACAGATGCCTGTACACACACATGCTGTATACTCACTGCCTGGCCTGGGCACTGTGCCATTAGCGACCATGGCCCGCAGTTTGCTCAGCCCATGCACCTCCCTCTGCTGCAGGTTGCTGAAGTGGTGCCTGCACTGCTCTCCAGTGCAAGTGACCCCCATTCTGGGGGTCAGGCAATGGCCTACCAAGGCCCAGACCTCACACCAGGGTCTGTACAATACTAACACCTCTCCCAGAAGCATCTCCTCTCTCTTGTCACCACCAGATCAATGAGGCTGGCCACCTCGAGGAACAATAACATGTACATGTGCTGCATGACAGCTCAATGTCATCTTGCACACATGACTGCTGCCTCATCTGTGCTGCAGGGGCTGCTGCAATACTACTTCCTGTGTGAGGCCCTGTGATATGTTTGTGCAATATGTTGTGACTGTTGTAGTGCACAATATGTTGTTGCACTGTGCAACATGCATGTCCACATGTGGGAACAGGGCTAAGGGCATTTGGCCAGCCTGGGTTGGCACATGCATAGACTGCACATGCACATGTGGTGTTGGGATGTTGGGATGCTGTGTGCAGGACCATGTGGCTCAATGATGTTATAGGCAGAACATATCATCATGCCTGCACAATGGCCATATGGCATGAAACCACTCGGGCTGCGCAAACAGGTATGCAGGTGAACCCTGTTTGCATGGTGGTCAAAGCTGCAGTATTCAACCATGGTATACAAATTAGGTCACTGGGCAGTCCATGAACAAAGGGCAATATTAGCATGTCTTCACCAGTTGTGCTGCATATATTAGCATATTTAATTGCACCTGGGCTATTTAAGGGAGCACAATGCACCACCTAGACAGCACAGTGGAACTGCAGGTAAACAGATGTAAGTGTCCTGTGGGAGTGTATTAGACTGAGGTGCATGCTGTGGACTGTGTATATGCCTTGGTCACAGCAAGTCCTGCAGATGCATGTGGCATGTCCAGTGCTCACAGAATGTTCTGACAATATCCATGTACCCCGGGGTGCTGTGCATGTTTTCCTGTAATGGACATTCATTCCTATGCTAACCAATGTGCCCACTGTCCTGTGTATGAATGCAGCTGTATCGGACATATGTCCGTGTAGACAGCCATGATGTCCTGTAATGTACAGGACTCCTGGGAGCTCTGAGAGCAATTCATGTACTAGGCAGGGGTAGCACATCTACTGGGCGTAGTATAGAGCACCTGGTCCTGAAGCTGCAAGATGGACAAATGTTCCCATAGGCATTCAAGCCTCCAATGGGCCAACAGAACCTGCATGTGTTCATATGCCATGCTGTATACAGCAGAGGAACACAACACATATGCTGTTTTGCTATGGAGTACATAGTGCAGCAGTACTGGTACGGCATCAGAGTGTGTTTGGGCCAGGCACCACCATGTTCTGGAATCTTCCATGGTGTGGTATGGTGGACATTGTGTGTGCTGTCCCCATGTATGCACAGTACCACTGTGGATGCATTGCCCATGGGCACGTGACCCAGGCATGTCTCATTCATGCCCCCTACATTATGGTACATATTGTCAGGAGGTCTAAACCTCACTTTCAGGTTCTTGGCAATATTGGGAATGTAAGTAATCACAGGCATGTTGCATTAGAGTAATAAACTTGTTTATTACTACCAAAAAGGATAAAATCACAGTTGCCCTAAGCAGTTCTTACCAATAAGAACCGGGAGCCAGTGCTAAGCATTTCCTATACCTCGAGGTTTCTTTGTGTCTCTTGGGATCTCCGAGGTACAAGACTAGTGCACTACATTATATACCTATGATAATTACTATGGTTACTGTAAAATAGAAACATTTCTAGTTAAAGAGATGAGCCCTATTGGCAAAATTAGAGGAGGCTCCATGGTCCAAGATAACATTATACAATTTTGTAGTAGTCATCAGTTTGTGAAATAAAAGAGTTCTTATACAGAGTCTTACATAACTTAGTGTAGAAGTACAAATCACCAAAAGGTGGCAATGCCGACTTATATATCATAATTATTCCAAGGACACAGGTTTCCTGACATCTTATAAGTAAGAAATACACAGAAAATACACAGAAGAATATATATACAGCATATTAACAAGCAAAGTGTATTACAATAACATGCGTACATATCCTGACATCTACTCTTATACAGTAGATGCCCTTAGCATCTAAACACTAGCTGTCAACGGTGTACCTCTGAGGGTACCAATAAGGGTGCAGGTACCTTGTGTAACAATATGATGCAGCTGCGGGGGTCCTGCTACAGAGAATGTGCTGCGGTGGGGTGATGGTACATCCCCTTCACCAGATGTAGTCAGTTCTGTGGGGGTGTGATGTAGTACTTTTACAGGGATGCATGATGCTGGTTGTGGCCGTGCCAGCAGGGTGGTGGAGACATACCAGGATGGAGGTCTAGGGACCCCCCCACATTGTACCCTGTGTGTATGATGTGTGCAGCTGAACCAAGGGCATTTGGTAAAGCACTCTGCTGGTGTCCTTATCCACTACTACTGATGATTCCATGTCTGGGAGGGGCCCCCGTTTCATGCCACCCACTAATTGCAGGGTCACCCTTGCACAAACATGTGGCCATGCCGGAGGACTGGGAGCACATGAAGCCATGCCACTGTCTACCCCTGCCTGATGCCATCACTACAGCCCAGTGCATACGTGGCAGGGCCACTGTCCGTAGGATTTGGGTTGTACAAGGACAGACATGCCCGGGATGCCTCCATTGTTTAGGAGGGCCAACCTGTGATTTCTTCAGCTGTGTACCACTGCCTCTACACCTTGGTCATCCATCTTGCACCCAGTTTTCTGGCAGGTACCATGGAGCAGTCAGACAGGCTGCAGGTCCACCACTTCAGTGCAAAGGAGTTAGAAGTGCTAGCACAGGCCTACAAGGCCAGGAAAGATGTCATGTCCTGCTATAAAAGCACTGATGCCTATGTCTGGCAGGCCTGGGTCAAGATCATGGAGGAGGTGAATGCTGTTGACAGATGGAACAAGCATGTTGAAGCATTGCAGAAGCACTTCAATGACTTGAAGAGACACACAAAAGAGGCCACGGCAATGGAGCAAAGGGAACTGGATCTGACAGGTGGCGGCCACAGGCAATGGCAGCCGCATGGTCCCCGGATCTAGTGGAAAAGGTCACTGCATCCACACTGTGGCCGATGGAGGTCACTAATGTGTTAGGTGGTGGATATGAAATTCAAGTGGGACCTGCCAAGCCATGTGAGTGACTGCATGTGCGACCTGCTCTCCTCCGTAGGCCATATGTGTCAGCATGGGTGCCTGGTATGGGTGCATGACAAGGCTAGGACTACATAGCACATGTTTGTTAGGCAACACTACTTTGTCCCCATCACCTAGTGCATGGCCATTTGTGTGCATGCCCACAACAGTGTCCATTTTGGAGCTGCCCGTGTACTCTCCAGGACTGGGATGTATGCACCATGGGTGAAGGGTGTGTCTGGTTAGATGGGGGTGTTTGCAGTGGTGCTAAATGTTTGTTCCCTGGTTTTGGGGTGTGTGCCCACTGTGCAGGATGTGTGCCCAAAGGTGGTGAGATGTGTACACAATTATGCTGTGTGTATGTACATGTGTGTGGTGTGTGTACATTAGCGGCAGGGCATGTGGACACTGATCCTGTGTTGTGTCCTCCATGGTGATAATATGTGTGTTCCTGGTGTAGGGTGTGCCTCTCCCTGCAGGGTATGGGCTTTGCAGTGCATGCAATGCATTGGCATGCCACACTATATGTCGGGGCATGCATGCTGCCTTGGCATGTACACTGCTCTGTCCAGAATGGTACTATATAATTCCCCTGTCTTTTTCCTACAGCACAGTCCATTGAGTTGGACACAGAAGAGGATGCTTCAGGATTATCTTGGTGTGGGTAGGTCCTGATGCCTACCCACCACAATGCCTGGAGGACAGCAGTGAGGTGGCTGTGGCAAGGGATAGGTGATGACAATGAAACCTGTGTTGACAGCTTGGACTAGGCAGGGCCAACCCAAGACCAAGACATGCTGTGTTCCACTGCCAGCACTCGGACTACTACAGCCCAGTTGCAGTCACCGTGTGGCCCACCAAACAGAGGGATGCTGCCCACCTCTGTCCCTGGCACAGCCATCACTGTGTCATCATGAGACCTTACCACCACCACTACTGTCCTACCACTCTCCACTGACACAAGAGGCCCAGTCACTGCAGCACCTCCCCATGATTGTTCCAGTAGCACATCCACAGTCCCACCACCCTACTCTCAGTGTGACAGGCCACACACAGCCAGCCTACTGCACCCACCATGGGCCACCGCACCTCTTGGGGTGCAGCCCCAACCCATACAATGGCTGTGGGTGCAGCCTGACCCCATCCCACTGGACAAACCCTGGGGACAGCAGGATGCAACTGAGAGCAGGCAGCTGCTGAGGTCCACTGTAGAGGTGCAGAGCGCTGCACAGCAGGCGATGACACACCTCTGCCACATGCTGCTTGAGGATGTGACACACTTATGACAAATGCTGCATAAGGACATGTGCATGTTGAGCAGCAGGTGGGGGCATGATACTCTGAGCTAATGGCAGTCCTACAGGACCTGTGCGATGCTGTCCGGGAGGCTGCAGCCATGGTGGCAGGCAGTGTGAGTGCCAGCCATAGCCTTGGCCTATCTAGTGTGAGTAGCACCACTCCACAACAGACACCAGTGTGCACATCAATGCCACGTGGTGCCGGTAAGTGAATGCCCATTATGCCTGGGACTCCCCAGTCACCATGACCCCCCCCAATCTTTAAAAAAAATCCCCTCCCCTCTCCCCGGTGTCTAGTGGACCCCCAACCCCCCTGTCACCACTGTTAAACAGCGCCCACCCTGCTCCTCTCAGCAGCTCGATAGCCACTGGCACAACCCTTCAGGCACCTCCATGCTGGCGGCCCGACTGAGCACTTCAATAAATGAGAATATGCTTGTACAAGCACATGCTCATTCATTTAGGGGCTCAGTAGGGCCGCGCTCATGGAGGTGAGGTGAGGGCTGGTGGCCTGACCAGGGAGGGTACTGTGGGGGAGGAGGGTGCTGTTTAACAGTGGTGACAGGTTGAAGGGTGGGGGTCCTCTAGGCACCAGGGAGAGGAGAGGGGATTTTGTTTTTAAAGATTGGGGTGTCACGGTGGCTGGGTAACTAACGTGGGGGGAGGGAGGTTCTTGTAATCAGCCAGTGATTGGTGGGAGAGAGGGCTAATTCTGGCTGGTGATCAGCCTGTGAAGGGGGGCCACTAGACACCAGGGATATTGTATGGGCCGGAAGCGGCCGGGGGGGTTCCATCGTATGTTCACATGATAACCGTCAGTTGGATATCACTGATCACCACTGCTGAGTGGCAGTAACATACACTGCTAAGTATGTGATACCTGTCAGTCAGTTATCACTGGGCACCACTGCTGAGTGACTTAACATGCATTGGTGGGTATTTGATACCTGCCAGTTGGATATCACTGGGCACACTGTTGCGCTACTGCAACATACCCTGGTGGGTAAATTATACCTGTTAGTCAGATATCACCAGGCATCATTGTGATGTGACCGTAACATACACTGGAGGGTTAACACATGTTAGTCAGATATCACTGAGCTCCGCTACTAAGTGACCATGATGTGACATACACTGGAAGGTAAGTCATCATACCTACTAGTCAGATATCACTGAGTGCACTGCTTTATGACTGTAACATGCACTGGAGGGTTATTACCTACTAGTTAGGTATCACCGAATCGCACTATAGCATGACCGTGATGTACACTGAAAGGTAGTAACTGTCAGTCAGTATCACCAGATGCTACTGTTCAGCAACTGTAACATACACTGGAAGGTTAATTCCTGTCAGATATCACCGAGTGCCACTGTTGAGTGATTGTAACATACGCTGGAAGGAAAGAAAGGTCCACTAGGCACCTGGGATTCTTAAAATCTGGCGTAAATTGCAAAATTTTGCCCACAGTTGGTGAAATTTCATCCACGATTGGCAAATTTTGCCTGTTGGTGGGTGAAATTTCATTTGCTCATGAGTGAAATTTTGCATTTTGCTCAGCAAAACATTTCACGAAATGTGTGAATTACGTGAAATATTTTGCCAGGTGAAATTTTTCAATTTCGCACAACAGCACCAACGTATGGGCCCAGGATAAGCATCTGCCCTCTCCTTCTCCTGTACAGCCGGCTGCAACATGTATACAATGTGTGCTCCCCTGAATGTGCGCTCTCAAGAATGCCATCTTGCAGTGCCGCCTGCAGTGTCTCCGCCCCTCTCTAGGATTGAGCAATTTAAGTCAGCCTTGTTATAGGCAGCAATTGTGCAGTGCTAAGTGGCCTGTGCTAACCGCATTGTGCAGCAGTAAAACACTGAATATCATGTTGCACGGGTATGCATGATTCCACCTCTGCCTTTGCACACTGAATGCATTTTCTTTGCGAGTGTGCACTAACAGTTTTAGTGTGTGCTATGCACCCCTTTGAATATGAGACTTCAACGCAATCCCCATGCAAACTGGGCTCAGTCACTTTGTGTGGCATGCTAATCTTTGAATATCTAGCCCTAAGTCCTTTTTATGTTTGCTTGCTCGCATATGCAAGAAACATTATACAGCAGCTTAGGAGAGAAGCGGGCTGTGGAGGTGCAGCAGTGTGGCGGCCAATTCCAGCATTGCATTTGTGGGCTTGGCAATGTGCACCTAAGGCAGGCCCAGTGTCCTGATGACACTGGTTCTGCAGAAGTGCCACCAACTTGAAACGAGTTGGCTGCTGCAATGAGGGGTTGCCTCATCATTGCAGCATCAGCAGTGCCGCTGCAATAAGGGAGTGATTCATCATTGCAGGGTGGTACCTTGCCTGGTGTAACATTTGTGTGAAGATGGCACCGCCGCCACCTCACAGTCCCATGTAAGCTGATGGGGGTGCCCAATCCACCTGTTGGCAAGCCAACACCCAATTCATTGGCCCCGTCAGCATAATGTACTTCCCAATTGTGTTAGGTGCCAAGGTGCCCAATCCCCCAGCATCATGCTGCCCCCAAACAATCTTTTACAATGGGAGGCCCAATCCCATTGGCTTCAGTCTCCCCTTCCTGCTGTTGCCAATGGGGAACCCACCCCATTGGCAAATGTCCCCACCCCCAATTTCTGTTGTGTGCCGAGGGGTGCCCTAATCCACCTCAGCTTTATGTACCCCCACCCATTTCTGTGCTAGTGGGGGCGTCCAGTCCCCATCAGCTTCAGTCCATCTCCCCACAAATGCAGGTGGCACATTGGGAGCCCACCCCAGTGTACCAAACACACCTGCACAAGAAGAAAACCAGCCAGCATTGTCTTTTTTTTTTTAACCTGTAAAATGAGAAAACAGTATCTCAACATGTCCAGTGCCCCTCCCCAAACCTACGCCCACCATCTGTGTACCCCACCTCATCACACCCCCCTCACCCCATACTTACCTCCGGAGCCAGGTGCAACGATCTTCGTTGGACCCGGAACACATCTGCACTCTTCAAAGCTGAAGGCGAACTGAAGAAATGCCAGTAAGCTGTATAATGGCATAAATAGGGTTTTTTCAACTTTGGAGCATATCTTGGGCATTTTGGGGAATTGTGGCACCAAATTTTCAACATGGGGTTATTGGGATCCCTCCTCGTGAATTCAGTTGCTGTCATGGTGTTATTCAGTCCCGAAAGGTGACTTCACAGTCAGTGCAGGAATCACCTCTCGGGACTGATTAATGAAATGACAGTGCCACTGTTCATGAGGTGGGCTCTCAAAAAGCCTGTGTTGCAAATTTGGTGAAACAAATCCCAAAAATGACTGTTTTACTAGCATGCACTGTGCAGTTTCCACGCACGCTTGTAACTTTATGAATCTGTAATATTTTCACTCCATATTTTCAACATTGGTGTTTTTCCACAGCTTCTTATGAACAGTACAGCTGCCATTTTACACATCCTGGCAGAAAGCACGGTCACTGTGGGAAATTCGTTTTCAGGACAGATTAAGAATATCACAGTGACACTGTTCATGAGCAGAGGTTCTAAAATGCCTATGTTGAAAATTTAGTGATGAAAGTCCATAACATGACTGTGTTATAAGTGTGAGTTGCGCAGTTTCCACGCATCCTTGCAACTTCACAAATTTGCAATATTTTCAGGCCAGATTTTCAACACTGGCATTTTTTCACATCTCCTTATGAGCAGTACAGCTGTTATTTTTCACATCCTGGCAGAAACCTGTTTTCACACTTTCGGTCAGAATAGCACAGTCGCTGTAGGAAATCAGTGTTTGGGACAGATTAAGAACAAGCTAGTGAGAGAGGGGGGAGTCAGCAAGCTCAACGGGGCTCTGTCAGGATTGCTGCAGATTTCTTTGTGGGAAGAAAAAGACACCAATGCAGGCAGGAGCCCAGTACAAAAGGGCAGCCTGCAGTACCGGGAGAAACAGAATGAGTGAGTCAGAGACGGGGAATGAGTGAGCTCAGCGGAGCTCTGTCAGGACTGCTGCGGATTTCTTTGTGAGCAGAAAAGGGCGCCAATTCAGGCAGGAGCTCAGTACAAAAGGGCAGCCTGCAGCGCCGGGAGAAACAGAACGAGCGAGTCAGAGAGGAGGAGTGAGCGAGCTCAGTTGAGTTCTGTCGAGACTTTAGAGTTGCCCACCCTGCTGCCAAGGGTCCTGTGTGGTCCTATATTACAGTCGGGTCTCTGGGGTGGAGACAAAGCAATGACTGGATATTTTTAGGATTGCTGTAATAATACAGATTTAGTTGTTCTGTTTATTTCTCTAACTGAGCTGAGTAATACTTGGAGTGCAGTAGGATTTCTAACTGGGCTAAGTGAAACTATGAGGGCTGAGAACAAAAAGTATGATACAGTAGCTGAGGGGTGAAAAACAGACAAGGAGGCTTTAGAATTGCTACAGTAATACAGTATCTGACGGATGAGATTTGAGACTGAATTAACCCGGTCGGCAAGGGGGCAGTAGGTGGACTAGTGTAGGGGAACAGGAATTTGAGTAACTAGGGGACTAACAGTTGTATTAGGGTGCAGAAACCAGGACTAAGAGCCCGTAACATAAGACGGCAGCTAAAATGGAGCAGCTGCCACATGTCAATAGGGCAGGCATCTTTGCAAGGGTGGTGGGGTGTACAGGGTGTGGGTCCGACATGGTCCTGGACTGAGCTTGGAGGATGGAGGTGTATGGTCTGTTGACAACTGGCTAGTTTGAAGGAGGAACTGTGGAGGTTAGTGAGGAGTCTAAGTGGCAGGGCAGAAGGGTATGGTAGGCATCCTGGCTGGGGAAGGGACAACTAGGGACTGAAACCGACCCCACTATCAGAGGCACTAGCAGAAGAGCTAGAAGAAAGGAGGGGGGTGCCTGATACAAGGGGGAGGCCTCCTGAATGGGGAGGAAGACACCATGAGGAGTACCAGTGGGGAGAGAGCAGATGGCTGTGGGTAGGGAGGGAACAGGGCCGGGACTGGGGGAGCACAGAGGGGGACAAGTAGGAGGGGAGAACCCATAGGGGAAGAGATTTAGGAGGGGTATCGACTTGGAATAGATTTGAGCCTCTGCTATGGGAGAGAGAGTGGGAGCAGGAACGTACTGAAGGGGGGGATGACAAACGGGGCATGAGAGGGATGGCAAAAGGTAGGTGAAGAGGTAGCGAGGATGAAAGGATAGAAGGGGGCTAGCAAGGAAGGAGGGGATGACTGGAAGAGAGAAGGCTACAGGAAAGGGAAGGATGGAAGGGGCATCAGTATCAGGGTCGAAGGGAATGGGGGCTCTAAATTGACAATAACAGGGATAGGAGAGGGGTTGGAAATCAGCAGGGGAGGAGGGGAAGTCAACATGGGAAGCCAAGTAGGAAGCAGTCAAGCTGGGAAGGGGTTCAAGGGGGATTGGAGGAATAAGGCAGAGAAAAGGGGTGAGGTGGAAGTAGTGGGTGCAGATACAGAAGTCACAAAGAGTGCAGCTGGCAGGGGTAAGGGTTGGGGAAGAACGAATTCTGGGGTGGTGAAAGGGCATTAGAAGGGAAAGGGGGTAAGGGATGGGGGTATTCATCTTGGGGGATTCTATATTGAAAGGGATGAGTTGGGGTGGAAGGGGGGGAAAGGCACAGCCATATTTGGGTTGAAGCTATCACTGGGTTGACTGCAGGAGGGGCAGGGCAGGCACTGCTCAAGTGTGCAGCATGGGGGAGGAAGAAACAATGTTTACTGTTGCATGTGGGTACAAATGGCTTGGCATGGGAGACTGTGGAAGTAGCGAGGGGGAGCATTGAGGAGTTGGGCAGGCAATGTGAGGGGTTGGGGGAGTGGGTGGTATTCTTGGCGATACCCCGGTACCATGTGCAAGCACGGAGAGGAAGGGTAGGATCAAGGAGTTCAACGAGAGGCTGAAGGATTGGTGCCACACCAAAAATTATGGGTTAGTGACTAACTGGGGTAGGGTCTGAGGGAATCATGACTTGTACGCAGGGGACAGGCTACACTTGAGCAAGGAGGGGAGGGGAGGGGAGTATTAAAGGTGGGATTAGAGGGGTATACCTCTACTGAGGTGGATTTAAACTGGTGGGGGGTGGCAAAAAGATTGAGGCTGGTAGAAAGATCTGGACATGGGAGCCTAATGAGCTCACCCCCATAAATATAGGCACAGGTGGAGGCTTAGTAACCCTAGGAGGACGAGGTGGGCATAGTGGTCTGAGTGTAATACAGAAGGCACCACCACCCAGTAAGAATAAGGAGGAGAAAGAGTGCGGACTACCAGGTGGAGGTACACAGGCCAAGGAGGAGGAGAAGGAGGGGTACTGGTGGAAGCTGGTCTCTCTCAATGTAAGAAGCCTAGGGAACAAAATTGCAGAGCTTCAGACGCTCCTTTCAGAGGGGAAGGTGGGCATTGCTGCAGTGACAGAGTCTTGGGCCACAGAGTACCATGATTGGGACTTGTCAGTCCCAGGGTACAGGATATATAGGATGGACTGGGGGGTTGGAAAGGGGGGTTGCCCTCTATGTGAGGAAAGGAATCAAATGCATAAAGGGCGAGGGAGAAGAGGAAAGGACAGAGGGGCTTTGGGTGCAGCTCCTGGACTCTAAGGGCAGAAAGCTGAGGTTAGGAGTGGTGTACAGATCACCAGCCCAATCCCGGGGACTGGATGGGGAGTTGGCAGAGCAGATAAGGAGGGTGTGTAGAAGGGGGAGTGAGGTGATAGTGGGGGATTTTATCCTACCAGGGGTGGACTGGAGCACCCCGCCCACTAGCAGTACCAGGGAGCAGGTGCTTCTTGTTGCATTCCAAGACAGCCTTCTGACACAATTGGTAAGTGGGCCTACAAGGTTTGGTAGCACTCTAGACCTAGTACTGGCAAATAGGGAGGCAGCGAGGGAGGTAAGGTGGAGGACTCACTGGCGGGTAGTGACCAGCAAACAGTGTGGCTTGTTCTCGTGCTGGGCAGGGAGAGAGGAGGAACAAGCACTAAGGTGGTGGACTTTAGTCGGTTGGACTTTGGGTGTATGGAAGCAATACTGCAAGGGAGACTCAAGGATATAAGGCCAGGGATGGATACAGAACAAAAGTGGTGAGTCATAAAGACTGGGCTAACAGAGGCCACAGTAGCCTGCATCAGTGCCAGGAGTAAGAAGAACAGAGCCAAGAAGGAGGGAGCTGGATGTCATTGTCCACCTAGGAACAAATGACCTGGCTAAGAAAGGGATTAGAGAAGTGCAGGAAGAGTTTGTGGAATTGGGGAGGGGCCTTAGTCAAGTAGCACGCATGGTAACCTTCTCGGAAGTGCTACCCATCTATGGCATAGGAGAGGCTAGGGTGTTCCGCACCATGGGATTCAATCAGTGGTTGAAAAACTGGTGTGGAGCTCAGGGATTTGGCTTCATTGGGGACTGGGGGTCCACCTGGAGTGATGCAAGCCTATACTGGCATGATGGGCTGCATCTGTCCGGGAGGGGAACCAGGATCCTAGGTGACAGGTTTAAATGCTTCATTGGCAAGCTTTTAAACTAGCCAAAGGGGGAGGCACTGGAAAGGAGCAGGAAAATCCTAGCCCCCCCAAATAATCACTGTAGTAAGTGTGGCAAACACCAACATAGAGGTGCTGATAGGGAGAAGGGCAGGGGTAAATGGAGAAAGTGACAAAGGCAAGAAGGACAGGGATGGGGCAAAAGGGAGTAAGGCCATCAGGAAATGGAGGGTAATGAGTACCAATGCCCGTAGTCTGGGCAACAAGCTCCCTGAGCTGATGGCCTTAATGGAAGAGGGATCCCTGGATATCATAGCAGTCACAGAAACATGGTACACAGAGAACCATGACTGGGATGTTAACATACCAGGGTACATAACCTACAGGAGAGACAGGCAGGGGAGAAGAGGGGGAGGAGTAGCTCTCTATGTAAAGGAAGGGATAAAAGCAACTGAACAAAAGAGTAAACAGGGAGGAGAGGAGGCACTGTGGGTCACCTTGGAGACTGGAAAGGGCACCACAATCTGCACAGGGGTTGTGTATAGACCCCCATGTCAGGGGAAGGAATGGACAAGGATATGATAGAAGGCATTCTTAGAATGGCAGAGAAAGGGGAGATACTGTTGATGGGAGACCTGAATATGCCAGATGTTAACTGGAGCACATTTGCTGCAGCCACATCCAAGAGCAGGGCCATTCTTGATGCCCTACAGGTGGCAGGCATTAGACAGCCATTTCGAACCCACTGTGAGGGAGCAATCTTAGACCTCGTACTTTCAAACTGGGGCAGTGAGAGGATCTCAGATCTAGAAGTGGGTTGCCATCTGGGGACAAGTGACCATCAAACAGTGTGGTTCACGTTAAACTCAGCTACAGAGTCAAGCCATACAAAAGTGAGGGTACTGGACTTTAGGAGGGCTGACTTTGGCAAGATGGGAGAGTGCCTCAGAAAAGCACTAGCAAACAGGCTAGAAGGAGGTGTGGAGCAACAATGGGGAATCATCAAAACTGCCATCACAGAGGCAACAAGTCTGTGTGTGAAGCAAATAAACAAATCAAAACAAAAGAAAAGCCACTATGGTTCTCAAAAGAGGTGGCAGGAAAGTCAGGAAGAAAAAGATAGCATTCCGAAGTATAAGGAAACAGAAGGAGCAGGACAGATAGCTGTACCAGTTAAGGCAGAAGGAAGCAGGGAGGGAAGTCAGAATAGCAAAGGCCCAAACTGAGGAAAAGATAGCCAACTCAGTTAAGAAGGGGGATAAAACCTTTTATTGGTACATCAGCGAGCGTAGAAAGACAAAGGGAGGGATAGTGAGGCTGAATAGAATGAACAGTGGGTGGGCAGAGGGGGACAGTGAAAAAGCAGGAATACTGAACGAATATTTCTGCTCAGTATTCACAAAAGAGGAGGGGGAAGTGCCTAATCCAATTAACAGAAGCACTCTTGATAGGGGGGTCGATCCCAGTCCTTTCACAGAAGAAAGGGTTCTGCAAGAACTCCTAAAACTGAAGGTGGACAAAGCAATGGGTCCTGATGGATTCACCCAGAATTCTAAAAGAATTAAGGGAGGAACTAGTGAAACCACTGGCTACTCTTTTTAATAAATCATGGGAGGATGGTGTGGTACCCGAGGACTGGAGGAAGGTGGATGTGATTCCCCTTCACAAAAGTGGGACCAAGACAGAGGCAGGAAACTACAGACCTGTCAGTCTGACCTCTGTGGTAGGGAAAGTGATGGAGTCACTTCTGAAGGAAAGAATAGTTGAATACCTAGAGGCCAGTGGAGCACAGGACCCAAGGCAGCATGGGTTCACAGCGGGAAGGTCATGTCAGACGAATCTAATAGATTTCTTTGACTGGGTGACCAAAGTAGTAGACCAGGAGGGCTGTGGACATGGCCTACCTAGACTTTAGCAAGGCATTTGACACAGTCCCACAAAAAGATTAATAGTCAAATTAACCAGCCTGGGAGTGGGACCCAGGGTGGTAGCCTGGGTAAAACATTGGCTGACAACAGGACACAGAAGGTAATTGTACATGGAGTCCACTGGAAGAAAGGGAGTTACTAGTGGGGTACCGCAGGGTTCAGTATTGGGTCCAGTCCTTTTAATGTCTTCATCAGTGACATTGCAGAGGGACTGAAGGAAAAGTATGCCTTTGCAGATGACACAAAGATCTGCAACAGGGTTGATACACAAGGAGGCATGGAAAGGATGAAAAGGGACTTGGCAAGGTTGGAGGAATGGTCAGAAGTATGGCAGCTAGGATTCAATGCAAAGAAGTGCAAAATAATGCACCTGGGAAACAAGAACCCAGGGGAAGAATACATAATGGGTGGGGAGGTAGTAACAACAACAAAAAAGGAAAGGGACCTGGGTGTAATCATATCAGATGACCTTAAGGTTAGCAAGCAATGTGAGAAGGCAGTAGGGAGGGCTGGGGGTATACTGAGATGTATAGGGAGAGGCATCATCAGCAGAAAACAGGAAGTTGTTATCCCTCTGTACAGACAGTTGGTGAGACCCCATCTGGAGTATTGTGTCCAGTTCTGGAGACCCCATCTCCGCAAGGACATAGACAGGATAGAGGCAGTCCAGAGGGAGGGCACCTAAAATAGTGCAGTGTCTGCAAGAGAAGCCGATGAGGAGAGACTAAAGGAGCTTAATATGTATACCCTTGAGGAAAGAAGGGAGAGGGGGGACATGATAGAAACTTTTAAGTACCTCAGTGGAATCAACAAAGTCCAAGAGGGTAGCATCTTTCAGAAAAAGAGACTTGCAAGAACAAGGGGACACAATTTAAAGATAGAAGGAGGGTGGTTCAGGGGCAATGTGAGGAAGTATTATTTCACAGAGAGGGTAGTGGATGCATGGAACAGCCTTCCTGAGGAGGTTGTGGGGTCTAAAACTGTGGGAGAATTCAAGAATGCATGGGACAGACATAAGGCAATTCTTGTGGTGGGTAGGAAGAAATAGGCTGTTGGTTAACTAGGATCTGCGGCCTATCCTGTAGGTAGGGAAATGGGCAGACTAGATGGGTCTAGCGGTCCTTATCTGCCATCAAAGTCTATGTTTCTATGTTTCTAAGAAACCATGCTGGCTGAACAAGAATGTGCTGCAAGGGGAGGGCAAAGAGGGCTGCATACTGGAAGTACATGAGAACAGGGAAGAGAGAGAGGATAAGGATGCTTACAAGAGTTGGTCAAGGGAGGTGACCAGGAGGGTGAAAAAAGCTAAGGCCTCCAGGGAATTAAGGTTAGCACAGGGCATAAAAGGAGGGGAAAAAGGACTTTTTAGGTATGTCAGTGAAAAGAGGAAGTTCAAGGAACATATTGTGAGTATAAAGAAGGAAGGGGATAGGGTGGAAAAGGAGGAGGGGAGCAAGCCGAAATTCTAAATGAGTACTTCTGCTCCATTTTCACTAAGGAGAGGGATGGTCCACTACCAGCATGGGCTGGGGGGGTGGGGAAAGGGGGGAGGAGATGACGGACAAAGTGATCACATGGAGTAGGGTGCTAGAGGGGCTGAGGGCAGTAAGGGTAGACAAGACACCAGGTCCCCAGGATGCTGAGAGAGATGGCGGAGGTGTTGGCTGAGCCACTAGCAGATCTGTTTAACACCTCCCTGGAAATGGGATGTGTGCCTCTGGACTGGAGGGTGGCCCATGTGGTGCCCATACACAAGAGTGGGCCTAGGGAGGAGTCAGAAAATTATTGGTCTGCCAGTCTCACGTCCATAGTGGGTAAGCTTATGGAGGCGATACTGAAGGAGAGGCTGGTGGCATTCCTAGAGAGTAATGGCCTACAGGACGGGCAGCAATATTGATTTGTCTCAAGGAGGTCTTGTTAAACCAACCTAATAGAGTATTATGACTGGGTGACCAGGGAGTTGGACAGCAGTCATGCAGTACATGTCCTGTACTTGGACTTCAGTAAGGTGTTTGATACAGTGCCTCACGGAGACTTGGGGGGGCTGACGGCAGTGGGGGTGGGAAAAACTGACTAGATGAATAGAGAACTGGTTACAGGGAAGGGTGCAGAGAGTGGTGGTGGGGAGCTCTTGGCACCCAGATCAGTGACATCCGGGGTGCCGCAGGGGTCACTGCTGGGCCGGGTGCCATTTGGGCTCTTTATCTCTGATATAGCACTTGGAGTGGGGAGCAGGGTTAGTCTGTTCGCAGATGGTACCAACTTGGGGGCAGTGGTGGACGAAGAGGACAGATGGGAAAAACTGCAGGGGGGGATCTGACCAAACTACGGACATGGTCGGTGGAGTGGCAGCTAGGATTCAACGGAAAGAAGTGTACGATGATGCACTTCAGGGCTAAGAACCAGAAGAGGCACTATTGGTTGAGGGAGGTGAGGTTGGGGAATCACAGTAGAGGAGAAGGACCTAGGGCTTTTGGTAGCTGGGAGCATGAACAACTCAGCCTAGTGCAGGAGAGCAGCAGCGAAGGCAAACAGGATGCTGGGATGCATCGCAAGGGGTTTCTCATCCAGACACAGGGATGTGATCCTACCTCTATACAGATCATTGGTCAGACTGCACCTGGAGTACTGTGTGCAGTACTGGAGGCCATACCTGAGGAGAGATATAAAGTTACTGGAGGAGTTTCAAAGGAGGGCAACAAAAATGTTAAAGGGGGTGGAAGGAAAGGAATATGAAGTTAGGCTGAAGGAGTTGAACATGTACATACTAGAGGAGAAGAGGGATGGGGGATATGATTGAAGCATTTAAATACCTGAGGGGGGTAAGTACACCTAGCACTGAGGGGGTGTTTAAACTGAGAAATGGAAGAGAGACGAGGAGGCATGGACTAAGATTGGAAGGGGGACGTTTCAAAAAGGAAATGAGAGGGTGGTGTCTAGTTGGAATGCCCTTCCAGAGGGGGTGGTAACATATAGGACAGTCAATAGCTTTAAGAAGGAGTGGAATAATGCAAGTGGAAGAGTCAGGGGGGCAGGAGCTGGGAGAAGCGGGGGGGAACTAAGGAGGAGGAGGCTGGGGCAGCTGCAATCTAGGCTGCTAGCTGTACACTAGGGCAGACTTAGATAAACTGGTCTGTTCTGTTGGCAGATTTGTATGTTCGCATGTATGTTCGTAAGTAAAATCACAGTGACTCTGTTCATGAGCAGAGGTTCTAAATTGCCTATGTTGAAAATTTGGTGACAAACGTCGACAAAATAACTGTCTTACAAGCGTGCATTGTGCAGTTTCCATGCACCCTTGTAACTTCTCAAATTTATAGTATTTTCACTTTAGATTTTCAACATTGGCATTTTTTCAGACCTCCTTATGAACAGTACAGCTGTCATCTGGACTTCAGTAAGGCATTCGACTCAGTGCCACATGGAAGGCTGGGAAGGAAGTTAGTAGGCACAGGGGTGGTTGCAAAGCTGGTGAGATGGGTAGGAAACTGGCTGCAGGGAAGGCAACAGAGGGTGGAGGTGGGTGGGGAGCTCTCACACCCAAGGGCAGTGATGAGCGGTGTTCCACAGGGCTCAGTGTTGGGACCAGTGTTGTTTGGGATATTCATTGCAGACATATCATGGGACATCAAGCGCAAGATCAGTCTGTCTGCTGATGATACCAAGGTAGGCGCGGTGGTGGATGACCTAGGGGGATGGCAGGGGTTGCAGGATGATCTGGCAAAGCTTGAAACCTGGTCAGACACCTGGCAACTGGGCTTTAATGCCAAAAAGTGCAAGGTGCTGCATTTTGAGATGAAGAACCCAAGGAGGATTACCAGCTAGGGGGAGTGCAGCTAGCCCAGACAGAGGAGGAGAAGGATCTGGGTGTGCTCATTACAGGGTCAATGAACAACTCGGCACAATGTAGGAAGGCAGCTGCAAATGCCAACAAAATGCTGGGTTGTATTGCAAGGGGTATATCCTCGAGGAGGGAGAAGGTGATTCTACCACTGTATAGGTCATTAGTTAGACCACACCTGGAGTACTGCATGCAGTACTGGCGTCCGTATCTGAAGAGGGACATTAAGTTACTGGAGGGGGTGCAGCACAGAGCGACAAAGATGATCAAGGGGCTGGGGGACTTATCATACGAGAGGAGGTTGAAGGAGTTGAACATGTACTCACTAGAGGAGAGGAGAGACAGGGTGACATGATTGAAACCTTTAAATACATGAAAGGAATAAACAAGATGGGTACAGAGGGGCTGTTCAAAGTAAGGAGGGAGGGCCACCAGAGGCCATGATATGAGACTGAAGCGAGGAAGGTTCAGGAGGGAGATGAGGAGACACTTTTTTACAGAGAGGGTGGTGACTGGGTGGCATGCGTTACCTGCTGAAGTGGTATGCAGTAGAACAGTGGACTGCTTCAAACGAGGATGGGACAGGACAAGGGGGAGGGTTAATGAAGGGGAAGGGTGGAAAGGAGGGGCAGCTGCAGAATAAGGGGTGCTAGCTGCACATTCAAGCAGATTTGATAGACCTCTAGGCCTTTATCTGCTGGCAAATTTCGTATGTTCGTATGTTCATATTTTTCACATCCTGCCTGAAATATTCATCTACACATCTGGCACAAAATAGCTCAGTTGCTGGGGGAAATCAATGTTTGGGACAGATTAAGAAAATCATAGTGACAGTGTTCATGAGCAGAGGTCACAAAATGCCTATGTTGAAAATTTGGTGAAATAATTCCACTAAATGACTGTGTTACATGCATGCGTTCCGCAGTTTCCAAGTATGCTTGTAAGTGCATTTTCACTACACATTTTAAACATTGGCATTTTTCCACACCTCCTTATGAACAGTACAGCTGTCATTTTTCACATCCTGGCCAAAATGTGTTTTCACACTTCTGGCGCAGAATAGCGCGGTCACTGTGGGAAATAAGTGTTTGGGACAGATTAAAAAAATCACAGTGACTCTGTTCATGAGCACAGGTTCTAAAATGCCTATGCTGAAAATTCAGTGTAAAACATCCATAAAATGACTGTTTTACGAGCGTGTGTTGTGCAGTTTCCTCGCACCTTCGTAACTTTGCAAATCTGTAATATTTTCACTCCAGATTTTCAACACTGGCATTTTTTCACACCTCCTTATGAACAGTACAGCTGTTGAAATGTGTTATCGCACTTCTGGCACTCAATAGTGCAGTCGCTGTGGGAAGTCAGTGTTCAGGACAGATTAAGAAAATCACAGTGACACTGTTCATGAGCAGAGGTGCTAAAATGCCTGTGTTGAAAATGTAGTGACAAATGTTCATGAAATGTCAGTATTATGAGCGGACGTTGCACAGTTTCCATGCACCCTAGTAATTTTGTGCATTCGTAATATTTTCACTCCAGATTTTCAACATTGCCATTTTTTCACACCTCCTTGTGAACAGTACAGCTGTCATTTTTCATATCCTGCCCAAAATATGCATTTACACATCAGGCGCAGAATAGCATGGTCGCTGTGGGAAATTAATGTTCAGGACAGATTAAGAAAATTATAGTGACAGTGTTCATGAGCAGAGGTCACAAAATGCCTATGCTGAAAATTTGGTGAAATCTTTTCACTAAATGACTGTGTTACACACATGCATTGCTCAGTTTCCACGTATGCTCAGAAGTTTGAGCATTTTTAATATTTTCACTACAGATTTTCAACATAGCCATCTCTTCACACATCCCTATGAGTGGTACAGCTGTCATTCTTCACATCCTGCCCGATCTGTATTTTTGTACATCTGGCACAGAATGACATGGGAAATGGGCATTGGGAATGAAAAGTTCAGGGCACATTAACAAAATCACAGTGCCACTGTTCATGAGAAGAGGTTCCAAATGCTTTCATGAGGTGTGGGTTACAAAAGAGCCATGTTGACAATTTGTAGTGCAAATACCAACAAACACCTGGGGCATTAGGGTTTCTAACCATAAAGTCCCAGCCTGTACAGATTGACAGTCATCAGGGGTCTGCCTTTGGATTGCAGACTGTAATGCTCATGCCATTCCAACCCCACCCCCCACCCTGCAGCCAGTGACAGGCATTGAGGTGTGTCTTGGACTCTTTGGCCCCAGAGTTCACCCCATTCTCCTATTCTGCACCCATTTCAGCATATGTCCTTCTGGAATGGGGTGACTGTAAAGCCGAACAGCCCAAAGCACACCTCAACACCCGTTGGTGTCTGCAGGATAGGGTGAGGTGAAATGGCATGAACGTTATGGGCGACGACCCAAATGCATAACCCAATGCCTGTTCATCTCTGCAGGGTGGAGGTGGGGTTGGTGTGAAGTTCAATTACTTCACTGCCATTCCTATTCTGCATCTGTCTAACTCCTGCATTCTCAATGCTAATACCAGCAAGCAAACATTTGGCATTGACAAATGCTTGTTCTTATAGTTTTCTTACAAATCATGTAAGATCAGTAATAAGCCTTACTGTCTTTTTCAGTAAGGGCACCCAATCAAAAAAGTTAACCAGGTTCATCTGACACAACCTCTCTGTCATGAACCCATTCTGTCTGATATCCTGAAGTCTCTTTGTCTCCAGGAAACCCATTCCTTCTGCTGCCTCCTCTCTGTTGTCTTCTCTCCACTGCTGGCATGCAGGCATTCTAAAAATGAGGAGATATTTTAGGAAACTGGTAAAATAGCATTTGTGAAGTCTCAAGATGGAAAAGCTGATTCAGGGTAAAACACGCTAGGGTTGGTCTGCCCTCCCTGGTGGGATTGCTAGAATGTCTGTTGTACAAGAATGATAAATTAAGAAGAAAAGCAGTTTTTAAGAAATCTGACATTATTTACTCTATATGTACATGCGTGAAATAGGCAGATCCTGAAAAGGAGTTTAGTGTATGTGTGGTGGTGGGTCTCATAGCCACATCTGGAAACCATATACAGCCTTTCTCCAGGTTATTCAGAGCTATAATTATCAACCGCATACTGTATTCATCAGCCCATCTCTCCCTCAGAAAATGGATATTCCTTTTTATACTGTGAGTGCACCCAGTCTATGACCATTACCTTACCTCCTTATCTTAGAGACTTGGAGGTCAGGTTTGCTTTCAGTGGTAGATTAAAAGATAATGCATAAAAATGTAAACTCATTCTTTCACTCTTGATAAAGGTTTTCTGAAGCATGAAAACACATTTTGTTTGCAGTTTCAACATTTATGCAACACTTGTTTTCTAAACAGAATTAATGTTATCGGTGATGGAATTTTTGAACTTGGGCCATCAGAATTCCATCCAGGTGGTTTTGTGGCCAGCTGAACTGCAAATCCAACTGGATAGCTCAAGGCACCTGTGTCCTTCCTTGATTCCTCACCTGCACTGCATCACTCTTTTGCAGCAGATATTTTAGATGAAAGGAATTATGTATGGTATTTGGAAGGGAATTAGCCTATCGCTAATCACAGGAAGTATATTTTTATTGTCTGTCATGATGTGACCATGCTGGGATTTGAGGCCAGGCCCCTGAATTCTGTCCAGGTGATCTCGTTGCTGAGCTTCAAGGCCAACTGGCTATATAACAAAACAATGTTTTTTAGTATTATGATGAAAAGTACATGTGTTTTTGTCCCCTGCCTCCTCCCTGAGCCCTCCTAGTGACAATATACTGTTGGAGGCAGCCTGGTGCTTTTTTTTCAGACACTGTTATCTTTTCTTCTGCTTAAATAAAGCCAAGTGCACTACACAGTATAAGAAAAAATAAACCTATCACTGCATGTTTGCTGTAAATTTCATTCAAATTCATGCCAAAGCAAAGACTAGTGAATACAATCAAATCATTGAATTATGGGTCTGTCAGAAGAAGAAAGGAACAATAACCAAAAAAAGAAAAAAAAAACAGCAGAAAAGTATAACTACATCTGAGCCTGAACAATATTTTGGCAAGACAGAATTTCTGGAATATAGTTGAACTTCCTTTTTTTTATTAATTTATTTGAGGCCAGCCCAGGGGCATGGGGTGGCACTACAGGAAACCAAGGTTCACATTTGACTCCTGGAATCCCTTGCCACAGCTGGTTGGGACCAAGCACATCGATGAAAAGAGGTTTGCGCATTTGGTCTGGCATTCATACACACCATGCCAGCAAGCCAAGGTGCAGCATTACTGCCGACTTTGAATCCAGCTTCTTACCCTCCCTCTTGCCCTGAGGTGTGGCTGTGCCAACCTCCCATCATTAGTGTCGGGGACAGGGGAAACATAGGTAAAATGGGTAAAAGATTAAAAACATAACATTTATTTAAACATATCTTCTTTTTTCTCGTGTAGATGATTATGAATTGGTAGCTTGCTTCTGCACACGACTTACTGCTCTGAAATGCTGAGGCTGCTTCTCCCAAGATGAGTCTGCCGGTAACTTCTTCACTTCACTTCACTTCACTTCACTTCACAGATAGCCAAGAATCAGGGAAGCCAGTGCAAGCTGTACCCCCCCAGCAGGGAGGACAGATGAGTGGTTGCTTCAAAAACCGATGTCAGTATCACTCTGTAACTGGCCTGTGGGAAGGGAGCAAAGGGTAATTGTTAGGTAGTCCAACCCTTCCTCTAAAGCAGCTGAATCCCCCCTCTCCACAAAACAGTAGAATCCAAGTCAGCCATGGTGTGATTCTGAGACATAAACATAAACTCTGATTTCACAAATCATGGCATGATGTGATATCAAGCTAGTTAAATTTCTATTTAAAATATAAATATTTGTTTCTTTTTATAGACAACTTGCAACTGTTGGTGTAACACTTTTACACTGTGTAGTACCAAGTTCAGTGATTTGAATAAGAATATCGATGAGTGAAATTGCTCTGTTTCCTTTGAAAGAATTGACATACAGTAGCAGTAGAGCAGTTTTCTTTCTTCTTTTAGTGCCCATCTCAAGGCATGCAGATTTGTTGTCTTTTATTAAAAATATAGCAAGATGGGGCCATCTCAAGGCTTGGCTGAACTGCATATTGCCCTCTCCATGCCAGAGACCTAGATTAGGGAGTGGAATTGGGAACCAGAATTGGTTGTAACCTGTGCTGGGGAGTGGTTCTACCTGCAGTTTGAACCAAACTGGGCTGGAGACATTGGCACTGTCCATCTCAATGATGACCCTCTATAGTCCACCAGGGAGTTTGTTGCCTTGTGATGGGTTGTTGATGCTCACATTGTGCTGCACCGTGCAAGATCAACAGAGGGACAGAGGACATGGTTGACATGGGGGGGGGGTGAGTGAAGGATTGTGGAGGAAACTGATGAAGAAAACCATGGTACCATCTCCACACAGGATGGCACTCTCAGGCCCCACAAATTGAAGCCCTCTGCCCACACATGGATCTGTGGTGCCTGGTGGAGGATGTCCTTGCCCTGGGACCCCAACACAGAAGCAAGCATTGAGATGGTGACAACAGAGGATTTAGTGTCACAAGGGGTGGGGTGATTGTCTGACCTGAGAGGTGACCCCAGCACACAACCAGAGAGGGGAAAGCATTGAAAAAAAATGTAAAATTGAACAACATGAAACAGTTCGATGATATTACAGATGTGGATTTTCGAGTCACACAGTTCCTTTCTTCATCTAATTTGCAGTTACCACGTTTTAAATATACTATTCATTAAGATTATATAACTGAATGATTACAGTACTGTGAGAATATGGACAATAAGTTTACCAGTGCATGAACTTTACAAGTAGATGATTTTAATCTCAGATCCAGTGGTGCTATATTGGGAAATTTCAATAGCATAAGTGAAGATTTTTGTTTTCCCCTTTTTGATGTAATTTAAGGCACAGCAGAGCCATTTTTTTGTACATTAGCATTAAGTGTAGCAGTGGCAGATTTGTGCCTATTTTGGCAAAAGGTAGTGCCGCCACATTTTCTGGCACAGCTAGGATATTGTCTTTGTACTCTATTTGATGTGAGGAATCACTGCTGCATTTATTACCCATCTTTGCCCATTTGTTGGGGAATGTGTAACGGTGGTACTTTTTGCCCGCTGTTTTGTGTAAAGTGCAGTACAGTTGCTGCAATTGTTTCCTATCTTTGACACAAGGCACAGCTGCAGCACTTTTGTTCTGTATTTTCCATATTGTATTTTTGTCCCACAGCTATGAATTGCACTAAACATCATGCTTTTAATAAGGAAAAGAAAGGGAGTTGGTTCTGTATTGCACCTTTCGTACAAACTGCATCCCAAAGCAAGCTGCAATCAAGGAGACAGATGGGTGCAGAATCTTGCTGCAGTTTTCAGTGCAGAGGGAGATTCCAAGAACACAGTGATTGACAGAATAGACAGAGAATACAGATACTTTAAGTACAGGAAGGTTAAAGGACTTGAATAGGGTCACAGTGGCAGCTGTGGGATTCAAACCTTGGTCTCCCAGTGCAAAGCTTTGTGCTTTAACCAATGCCAAACTTCCTCCCTACTACAAATCTATGGCACTTCCCAATAGTGGATGACTATTTTAATACATACTTTACTCTCCTCATACTGGTCTGACCCCATCAGCCCCAGGAAGCCACCCATCCTCATTCTCCCAATCTGCAGCACTCATTCCAGCTCTTCTGCGCTGATGGGCTGGCCCAGTAGATAGCTCTTTGATATTGACTATCTGTGTTTGTTTTTAGCTTTGTGCTGAACAGCTGTCCTAGAAAATGCCTCAAAGTGGCTAGAGTAGTCATGGTTTACACAGTTCTATTAAAACTGCCTGCCCGCAGGAAGAAATATATTGATGCCTGGCCCCTCCTGCAGAGCCCATTAGAGGTTTAAACGGAAAATCTGTCTCAGTGTTCTGAAAAAGACCAGACAACTTAAGAGAAACTTTGTAAAAAATATATGTTTTAGATCCACTTCAGCTTCCATCACATATTGTCTGACTGCGTCTTCCTTTAACATGAAAACAAGAATCCTGTTTCCTAGACTTCATATACTCCACATAGTAAAAGATGCCAGAAGGCTGCAGCCAAACACCGAGAAAAAAGTGTAAGCAATGATTTAAGGTGCAAATAACAAACATTTTATTAGTGCACTTGTGCAAAAAGCAGATTACAACTGCAGATAGAAACTCGACTGGCATAGCCTGATATTTCACATGATGTCACTCTTTTTCAAAAGTGCTGCAATTAAACCATTTTCATACTTTAGATAGTGATTTGTAAAGCTACAGTACCTATACACTATTTTGAACAAAAAAGACTGCAATACATGACCAAAAAACAAAAAGTGCGTGAAACTGAATTTGACTAATTACAGTTTAAAACAACAATAAGTCAATGGAGAGGGTATGATTGTCATATGATTAAATATTTAGATTAGGACCTCCTAGAATTCTGTAGTTCCATGGTTATAGAATATTCTTTAAACTTGCATCATGTGCAGAATATATACAGTACCAACAAAATCTATGTTCTTTGGTGATTTTTCATTCAAATATGCAGTTTTTCCATAGTGCCTGGCCCCCCCCCCCCCCCCCCTCCGTTTATCCTGTAATAAAGGGATATACGATGCTGCAGCATCTGGTAGTGGTTTTATCAATACGAGTGGCAAGTGAGCTCGGGAGTTATCATGAGTGGCTCCGCGAAGTGGAGCCACAAGTGCTTAATCCCCACGCTCGCTTGCCATGAGTGTTGATATAAACTGCTATCAGATGCTGCTGCATCACGTGTTCGCTTTATATTGTAGGGGTTGACTTCATTGTGTCATTTGGTTGTGCATTTCTGTGGTTATTTTGCTAGTTTTCTACTGTTTTGGGGGTTTCATTTGTGCTTCTGTGTTGCTGTGCTACAAGTTCGTACGTTAATGCAGCTGAAACATTTACCGGCAGCATTACTACTGAATGTAGTTCGACACTGATGTTATCAATGACATGTAGACAGGGCTGATAGCACCTACATAATGACAGTGCTGATAACTTGCAGTTCTTGTTGCCTGTCTACATGTCATTATAAGGAATTTGTTTAGTGGTACTGATAGCTGTTTTTATCAAATGAGTTATCAGTCAACCCCTATAATACAATACCTCCTTTGTGCTCAGTATATGACGTCATTGATGACATCACATAATATTTGAGCAGGTGACAGGACCGAATTGTCCAACAGAAATGAATAATTTATGCTGCAGGAATGAAGAAAAGCTGCAGCAGAATACTTGGAGCCTTGCCTCAGAAATTGGGACTGAAGTGCTGTGTTGAACTAGGGGTCCTCATCCAGGTATAATAAAAATGATACAAATATCATAGATACATATAGAGTAAGGGACTTATTTTACTACAGCACTTTTGAAAAAGCATGACATCACAGAAAATGTAAGGTCACACTACTTTGGTCATTGTCTACTTTTTTAATCTGATTTTTTTGCACAAGTATGGAGGGCTAAAGCCCGAGGTTCAAAGTGGGGGAATAGCTCCTCCCACATCCCTAATAAAAGTCTGGCCTCCCACAGCAGTTCCCCGCTTAGCACATTGCGAAACTCATCCCTTTTGCAGGTGCCTGGCTCCTGTGCGGCTCATGTGGCTCAGCCTCCTTCCCTTCCCTGCTTCTTGCTGTTTTCCTAGCCTGCTTGTTCATTCTGTTCTCCCCCCCCTTTGCTCTTTCAGCCTTTTGGTCCGTCCTCACCTCCCCCCATTCCTTCCCCACTCATGCCTTCTTTTATTTTGTGTTTATTTTTCCCTTCCTCCATTCTGTGCTCCTCTTTTGCCTTCCCTTTTCCCCTGTGTCCGTTGGGACTCTAGCCAGGCCTGCTGCCCATTTCGCTCCTTCAGTGCCCCTTCATCTGTGCCCATCCTGTTGCTTTCCCACCCTTTCCGACTTCTCTGCTTGGTCACCTACTGAGGAGGACTCCTCCACCTTTTGCTGCTTCTCCCTTGTGCCCTTGTACTCAGACCCTCCACTTCAGCGCAGAGCCCTGCCCTCCTGCTCTTGGTTCGATTCATTCCTGCTTGCTGCCTCCACCTGATCAGCTTTCTTCGTTTATCCTCCTCCTCTGTTTCTGCCTCTGTCTCTCCCCTGCATTGTGCCCGCTCCTCTCTCCCATCCCCTTTCCTGTTTCTTTCACTCTGTTTTGTCCTCTGCCTGCTTATATTGCCATCTCCACATCTGTCTTTCCTAGCTCTGCCCCCTGTCCCAGTCAGTTCAGTTTTGGCTCATTCTTGCTTCCCTGGGTTGCCACCTGCACCACATCAGTATTCCTTGCATTTTCTTCCCCTGCCTTTGTCGTGCTTCCACTGCTTGTCTCTCTTGCTTTGCTCTGTTGCTTATCGCTCCTTGGCTGGGGCTCAGGCTAGCCTTTGTCCTAACTTCCCCTTCTCCTGTGATCCCTGTTGTGCTTCCGTTTCTGTCTCCCTTACTGTGGCTGTGTCTCCTTCCAGGCCTGTTTTAGCTCACTAGTAGGAGCCCTGGCATTTCTACTGTGCTTTTCATGCATATTGTCCCCCGCTGTGCTTTAGCAGCTTTGCCCCAGTCTGCTCCTGTAGTGCTGTCATCCTGTTTTGTTGTGGCCACCTTTTCTCTCATCGCCCCCCTCAAGCAGCCTTGGGATCTTGCTGCTAGCCTCCAAAATAAGTCAAACACACACACAAAAAAAAAAACTATTCCCTTGCCAATCTTATTCTTCCCGCCCTCTGTCCCATAGCTCTACTCGCTTGGCATTGCTCTCTCCTTCCTGGAGCTGCTCATCCCTTCCCTGCTGCTTTATTTTCCAATCCCCTTCCCCTTCGTTCTTTCCCCTGTAACTTCCTCCACTTGTTTTTCTTTTGGGCTTCTCACACTGGTACTCCATCTCCATCTGCATGCCCCTTCTACCATATCCATCCTTCTCCACGTCTGACCCTATCCTGAAGCCTGCCATTCCTCAGTATTTAACCCAGGCTGCCAACTGTTCCATCAATCTTCCCTAACAGTTTTCAGGCCATCACCAATGCTACTTATACCTTAACATTTATTAGTCCTGCCCTTCCACCCTTACTGTTGCTGTTTGGTCCCATGATGCTCAGCTAGTGGCTTCCCTGTTTTTCCCAAGGCGGGGGACTGTGGCATCACAGTGGGGCATCGTGGCTCCATTTAGCAGGAGCATGCTCTTTGTAAGCTATATGATTTTGCCCTGCTTCTTCTTACATGGCTTTCAGTCTTCCCTGCATAAATCATTGCCCTCGCAGTCTCCATGGCCTTCAGATGTTCATTGCATTCCATTACTGCGCTGCATGCTCCTCACTGGATTGCCCTATCTCCGCCTTACCGGTATTTAAGGTCATCGGTGTCCTCCTGTTGTCTGCCTTCTTACTTACTACCATCCCTTTAGTCCTGCTTCTATTGTTTCCCTATGTCTCACTACACAGCTGTCAGCTGCCCTTTTCTTGCTCAGCCCAAACCAGCAGTCCAATGGCCTCTTTCCTAACTCTGTCTACTGAAGCATAGCAGTGCAGGTAGGCTTCTTCTGTCTACCGGGCCCATTTCTTCTACCTCCAGTCTCAACCAACCTTCTACCTAGCTGACTTCTGACAGTCTCCATCCCTAACTCTGCCTGGCATGGCATCAGGTGAAGGTTAGCTTGCCCATCTACCAGGGATGGGAGCCTATGTCTTCAATCTACTGTTTCACCCAACCGCATTCTATACCTCATACCCGGTTGCCACATTCCCTTCTGGAATGGGACCACTTTGCCCCATTTACCTTCAATATCCTACCTCACCCAACTAGTTCCTGCACTTCCATGGACTCACTGTACTTTTCCCCGCCTTGGCCTCCTCACGTTCTGGATTTGGCCCCAGCCAGCTTGTTCAATGTCCAGCTCCATTCAGTCCTTCGGACTCCTGGACTTCTCTGCTGCTTGTCTTCCACCTCCTCCCATGCTCCTGGGCATCATCATCATCATTGTGGCTTGCCTTCTGGCTCATCCTTGTCCAATCTGCAGATCTTTAAATCCAAACTGCCATCTTCCCCCTATTTGCTACTCTGGAGGTTGTATTTCCCTATTGCCTTCCTCCCAGACATGTCTGCCTGCATTGCCCCTGGCTTCCTGCTGGACATGTACCATTTGCTCACCTTCAAGGACCTGTGCCTGCGGCCTTCTACAGTTTTCCCCTTATGCTGCCCTCAACCCATCTGTAGGTCATCCATCAGCGATCCGCATGCAATTCCCTGTCAGTGTTCCCTTTTTGCCATCTCCTTTGGAGGTGGGAACTTTCTCTGCATCACTGCTGCCCTTTCACTGTCAGCAATGCATGTTCGCCACCTCCTTCAGAAATGGGAACCCATTCCCCATCACCACTGTGTCTTTGCTGTCAGCAATTTATTTTTGCCAGTTCCTTCAGACATGGGGAACCTCACACACCACCACTGCTATGCCTTTTGCTATCTGATTGTTCCATTCGTCATCTCCTTCGGAGATGGGAACCCCATGTCCCAACTTCACAGTACCTGGTACCAAGATTCACTTCTCGTTCATACATGGATCCACCACCTGAGGCCTGATGCAGCTTTCTGCTTTCTATTCTGGTATGCTGCGGCCCTTGCCTACAGTCCTGTACCTTCCTTGCTCCTGCCTATGTCATTACTGCCTGATCTTCTTATCAAGCTTCATCCTTCAGTCTGTTGTCTTCTGCTTTGGACTTTCCCTCCATCCTTGGACTGCTACCTTCCTCTTCACTGTCCTGGCATCTCGGGGCTCCTGCACATTTTCTATGTCTCTTTTTGGGCATTCCTACAACTATCGACATCCAGCATCCCTGCCTGTTCAACTTCTCCAACCCATTCATCCCTGATTATGGGTTGGTGTGACATTATCAGCCCGGTCTTGGTTCAGATAGTCCAGTGCTCCCTTGATTCAGGTGAGTTCCCAAGCTCCCTGAAGGAGGCGGTGGTAACACCTCCCCTGAAGAAAGCTTCTTTGGACCCTGACTCTCTGGCTAACTACAGACCAATATCTAACCTCCCCTTCATAGGGAAGGTCATTGAGAAAGTAGTGGCGGTACAACTGGAGAACCACCTGATCATCGATAACATCTATGCACCTGTCCAGTCCAGTTTTCAAAAGAGGCATTGTACCGAGACTGTGCTGGTTCGGGTTCACAATGATCTCCTGATGGCAAGAGATCAGAGAAGCTGTTGCATCTTGGTGCTCCTTGATCTCTCTTCAGCCTTTGACAATGTGGACCATGGGGTACTGCTTGGGTGCCTGAGGTCCATCTGTGGCCTGACAAGTATGGTCCTCAGGTGGTTTACATCTTTCCTCACTGGCAGAACTCAGAGAGTGTCTGGGTTTTTTTCCTCTGACCCATTCTCTCTGTCATGTGGGGTACCCCAGGGCTCAGTGCTGTCCCCTATGTTGTTCACAGTGTATATGCTGCCCTCAGAGACATTGTAAGATGGTATGGGCTGAGGTTTCACTGCTATGCTGATGATACCCAGCTCTACCTGTCTTTTGCACCCAACCAGGACAGTGCTCTCCCAGTATTTAACAACTGCCTTGTTGAAATACAGGATTGGATGAATTCAAGTAGGCTAAAGTTGAACACAGGAAAGACTGAAGTGATGGTTGCGTAGCCGGGTTGCTGGATGAAGGGGTTGAGGACTGGTCAGTGCTCTAGAATTTATCTAGGGGTGCCCAGATCCTTACCTCTGCATGGGTGTGGGACCTGGGGGTGGTGCTTGACGATGGGCTGAACTTAAAGTCTCAAGTGTCAGTGGTCTTCAAGTCTTCCTTTTACCATCTTAGGAACATTGCCAGGATCAAGCACCTTTTTCTGTATGGAGATCTTCCCACACTGGTCCACACCTTTGTGACCTCGCACCTTGATTACTGCTACTCCCTGTACTTAGGGCTTCCTGGGGTTGATAACCACCGCCTGCAGCTAGTGCAGAATTCTGCAGCACAATTGCTGACGGTGACTTCCCAAACATCTTACATCACTCCTGTGCTGCACAATCTGTACTGGCTGCTGATTCAGTGGTGGATCACCTTTAAAGTTGGTTTACTGACTTATAAAGCCCTACACGGACTTGGCACTGACTACTTGAAAGAGCTTCTTGTTCCCTATTGCCCCAAGTGACAGCTTCATTCGGCAAACGAGAGGTTGCTGAAGATCCCAAGGGTGTCTTTGAAATCTTCTGGGGCCCATGCATTTATGTGCGTGGCCCCTACCCTCTGGAATTCTCTACCCCATTGACTGCGGGAGTGCATGACTGTAGGAGGCTTTAAACAGGTGCTAAAAATATTTCTATGGTGCCAGGCCTTTAATGGTACTGAATGAATGAACCTTGTCAGATTATTGTTACTATTTCATATTCATACTGTGTCTATAGACTTTATCATTCCCATTTTAATCTTTTGTAGAGCGCCTTGATATTTTGAAAGGTGCTTGTGTGAAATAAAGTTTATTATTATTATTAATTATCCATCTCATATTCCTACCTTGGCCATCATAACAGCTCCATTCCAATGCTCTACAGAGTACCTGTTCATCTCACCTGAGGAAGCCTTCTTCTAGCAGCATCCCTTGAACTGCATACCCTATAGACTCTTACGTCACAATAGAATCATCACTACTTCACAGTCACCTCCCTAGGACCCATTTCTGGAATCCCATTTGACTGGACTACAGAAGATCTCATCCCTCAACCAACTCTGCAGGATGCTTCTTTATGTATCCTGGTAATTCAAGCAGTATGGGCATCCTTACCTTCCTTATCATCATAGGATCAAAGATTTAGTGGAGCCTCCTTCACTCCTATCACCTTACCTGGAAATATGACCCTAATTCCTTCTGAGATGTACCAGCTCCTTAATAACCTTCACTGTTAAGAATAACGGGAACAGCAAGACATCTCATAGCAATACTGGCATCATCCATTTTACCTTCTCCTCATAGTCTTCTACTACAAGCACTGACTCAGTTTGATCACGATTACTTGACTTGTACTCCCTTAATAGCCATTGGATGTTCCTAAGGCCTTCTATGGCTACTATCCCAGAACATGTATCATTGGATATCTGGTGCCTAGCTGCCTTGCTAAAGTTACTCTATCTGAGCCAATGTTCCCTGGCCCCTAGACATCAGTATAATTCATAGCATTATCTACATCTCTTCACCATGTTACCCTAAATCACGTCAGCTACCCATCCAGTGGTCCTGCTAACTCATCCCTCAGGATTTACCTCCCATACTCCCTCCAGCAAATACCATCACCGAGAGCAGGCTTCCATTGATTCCTCAATCTGTGCATCCATAACAAACTTGGCTGTCTCACTATCCCATGTCATACCATGAACAGTCCTATATCTGGTTAAGCACACTAGGCACCCATTGCATTCTATGCTGCTCTCAACTTCCTATTGCCACAGCAGTCCATAGACTTATTCAAGGACCCATTCTCGGGCTCCCCTCTGCATTCCAACATTGGATGCTCCAGCACTGCAAAGTCGCCATCTCCACTTAAGCTCTAGCCATGGGCAATTAAGTCACAGCAATACTCATATCCACCATTCTCCACTAGCATTCATTCCTCAATATGAGCCAATGTAAATCTCATTATAGTAACAATAACTCTAGTCAACCCTCAAATTCATTGTACTGGACCTTCCAATTATTTCCATCGATATCAAGTTTCCATTTCTACAGCATATACCACCCTTTCTGCATTGGTCTAAAATCTTACACATTAACCCCTCCTACCAGGTACCTAAAGCTTCTGTCTGAATCTTTCATCATCTCCTTAGATGCCTACATAGCGACATATCACACATTGCTGAACTCCAAGCCTTAAGACTCTAATCCAGATGTCAAACCCTCTACAAAGTCTGATAGATTACTTAAGAATTTCATAACCCATCGTACTTCCCATAGTTTAGAGTCTGGCAGCTCATTTAATCAACTCATGCTCTTCATGCTCGCATTGATGCTGTAACGCCATTGAATATCAACCAATACCACATTGGAATTCTGGGCCACATTCACCTCTTTTCAGCTGGACTTAATCCATTTTCAGAATCTGTACACTACTTCAGAATGGACCTCCCTTCCCTCTTCAGCCTCAGAATCGACCTTCCAGAATGCATACTTTAACAGACTCTGAAGATGGAATGTCATCTCTACAAACAGTCCACCCTACTTAGAAATTAGAATATGGCTGTAAGAACCTAGGATCATCTCCTCTTAGTTTGCCCTGAGGATGGGCGGGTCAGTAGCCATGGGTCCCAGTGGTTTCCTACACTTGAAGTTTTTTCCTCTCCTGTGTGCTACTGATCAAACTCTCTGTGAGTTGAAAGAGGTAATCTTTTAGGGCTTTCTATTGCCTACTCACTATCCAGCTTACAGCACTATTAACCCCATATTCTATTCACCAAAAAATTGAATGGGAGGGCTAAAGCCACATCCCTAATAAAAGCCAGCCTTCCACAGCAGTTCCCTGTTTAGCACATTGTGAAACACCCACCATACACCCCAGCCTCCTCCTTTTCCAGCACTCTGCTCTCCCTTGGTGCTGGGCTTTCTATTCACTACTCAATACCCGGCTTATGTACCAAGGGTGGGAATAGAGAAAAGCCAAAAAGTAAACTACAGTTACATATGCACTACTAACCCCATACTCTATTCACCAAAACATTGAACAATAATAAAGGGATTGTTTTTGCCATTTAAATTAATACTTAATATATTTTTTGTCCATGCCTAGTTGCAGGATGCCGGTATCTATTGCCATTTACTACAAATCTTTTTATCTGGCACCCACATCCATGGAAGCGAGCCCCAAATTAAATTCTACTTAATGTACTGCTTATTTGTCTACCTCTGGTGTCACAATCCTCTGCTTGTGAAATCATACCCTGTTGCTGTCACATGTGTATGATTAAGATGTCAAGTACAGTCAAACAGCCCAAGCAGGTAACATCTACTTGACTGTAGTCCTATTCTTATGTCAAAGTCAACATCTGCCTTTTCTTGTTTAATATAATTTGAACTTCGGCCAGTTGTGTAGTCTCTTTACTCTCCCTACTGTACTTTTTGTATTTACTTTGAAGTAATCCTGTTAGTTTTCATTTGCAGTATGCCCTTGCTGATGTTGCCTTTTTCCTGCCCGATACTCTTTTTTTCTTTTTTTTTTATTAATGAGTTCCTGAACCAAAAGATATCTGTTAGGTAGAATCATGCAATGAACAACTCATCCTAGGCTTCCACTCAATTGCTATCACTTGGTTCTGGAAATGATCAGTAAATATAAAATGTGTAACATTCAGGAAAAGGGCTGCATCAAGGAGAAATTCATCACACAAGAGGGCTCACACATTTCACACAGCACATTGAAGCGAGACCGCCACATACCAGGGAGAATCCTACTGCGCCGTTTCCAAGATTGCAGGCACTTCCAAGAGAAATGACCAGTGTCCTCACTCATGCACATTAACACAGTCATTTTCAATATTTAACTGTAGCTAGAAAAAGGTTCTTCACTGGAACTAAAGTTCAGCACAAGGCCAAGCTAGCAAAGTATCTGGCAACAGCTCAAATTCTGCCACTCACATGAGCCTGTTTTGGGTTCACATGGAAAGCATGTGCTTGATACTGGGTGGTGACAAGAGACATATCTTTTCCAAACCCTCACAATCAGTCTGTAACATTAAATAACTTGACACTATTCCTTATATACCAAGTTATGTGCAACACATACTTTTCACACTCAACAATGTGGATTTTCAAACCCATACTTTTTTCTGTGCCCCAGCTTTTTTTGCCCTTTCCCCACATCTCTAGTGACACTGCATCTCTTCAGGAGTGATAACCCACTGGGATCTCTATTATCACACAAGATAAAGGTTTTAATTTTCAATGTCAAGTTATTAGCATGAGGCCATAAACAAATGTCTTTACAGTCTTATTAATTTTTACAAAACTTGGCAGGCTTTCTCCCCCAACCAGCTGACTGTTTCAAAAAGGTACCAAGTGGTCACGTTAACAAAGTTTCATACTGAATTGATCACTGTAGTGCCTCCATTCTGTAACCCCTGGCACAAGGGTCAGCTAAGCCCTGGAATGAATACATAACCTGAAGTCATAGAGACCATTTCCTTTTGATGGATAACTCCTGGGAGGTCCTTTTTGCTATTATTATAACGGGTCAAGTAGTATTGAAGTTCAGTTATTGTTTTTCATTTGTTTTTACATTAGTTTCTCAAATTATTGTAAAATAAACCCTTTACCATTTTGTTCCATTGGAAACATCCCTCTCATTGAGCTGCACAGTGACTGTTAATTGAAACCATTCTTCCCACACCCACACTTATAGGTACCTCCTGTCCTGTTCCAAAGCCACACTAGAGCTGTTTATTGAAACTCTCACACCTGCCTGTTCTCAAACCAGCACCACCAATACACATATTAAGCTGTATTATATCTGTTAATTGCGCCCCCCCCACCAGCTCTCAAACTGATGCCATCAGTTTACATTCTCAGCAGCACCATGACTATTCAATGACCCACCTGCCCACCCTCAAATCAGCGGCACTGGTACACATGTTAAGCCACACCATGGTTGTTCACTGAAACTACCCCACCTGCTGCCACTCAAACCACCTAAACACATGTCAAGCCAAATGTTGTAAGAGTGTACAGGTAGTAGGTAGTATATTTCTATCACAATCTGCTAAATTGCTCCAGACTCTGAATACTGAGTTATTGATAGGTACAGAAAAAGGAACACCTATAAACTAGTAGTGATTCGCCTTCCTAAATGAAATTTCTGGTTTATGCAATACTGGCCTTTGTCTAATGGTAGTCATACATTCCAGGCATTGAATGCTGTAAAGGTAAGTATGATCTTAATTTTGTATATCAATGTTCAAATAATCAGGCTATGCATGTATATAAATAAGGAGGTTAATGCAGGGCTCCCAGAAGGCTAGGAATTAATCAAATTGCAGCTTTGCTGAGACTCTTACAATAATGCAATTTAACTAGCCAATTGTGGTTGAAATTGCAAACAAATGTTCAAATTCTTGTTCATATGCTTTTTGAAATACTGTACAGTATTGACATTGTAAGATTCATAGACATGCAGAATTAGATTTTTTATGAAACAGATGTTTCTCCAGTGTGTAACTCAATTCAGTCTGGGTCAATGAAGTTAAACTCACTTGTGGCTCTGATGATCCATACATCTCTGTTTTCTAACTGAATACAGTCTTTACAAATAGATATCTAGCTCTTCTCTCAGTGCAGCGGAATGGTATCGCTTATGATAAGGTTTATGAAAAAGCTTTGGGCATCAGGGGCCAGCTGAGCATCTTAGAGGATGCTCTTCTGCTCCTGGAAAGAAAGGAGGGCAGCTGGCTTCACTACAATACTGCCACATGGGTGGCCACACAAGCAGTGCAGTCAGGAGCTGCTGGTGAGAGGGAGGATGCCATGAGGTGCCACACTATGTGTGCTTGTGTGTGTGTGTGCACTTGTGAAACATTGCCAATGGCATCCAGAAGGATGTGACCAGAATACAAAAAACACCTATGTCTGGCAGGATGATACCAAACTCCTGGAGAATCTGCACCAGTGACCTGGGACTCTCTTCCCATCTGTTCCAGACTGCAGCAGGAGTTAGGGAGTGCCTGCTGACCCAACCATGGGGAGAAAGACATGGAGAATCATCAGCAGAAGGGTATATCTGGAAGAAGCCAGTTGATGGGGCTGGAGAGGTTGGCAGAAGGGGGCATGACTGGAGATGAAGTGGTGAGAAACAGACTGCCAGCAACAATGACAAAAAAAGAATTATTGAAAAAGGACAAAAGCCCATGCACACCAAAGCAGTCAAAGGTGCAAACCCTTTTCAGCTAAAGCAAAAAAATAATCAGAAACAACAAAAGGGAACACACACCTATTTAAAAAAAATGAACAAACAAACAAAAAAAAACCAAAAAAAATTATATTCCAGACTTACCAGAATGTCAAACACCCATTCTGAGGAGTCTGGAATAATATAGTCTGTTTTGTTTTTTTGTTGTTGTTGTTTTAGTTTAAGTTTATGTTGGTGTGTACACCCTTTTGTTGTCTGCAAAATTAGTTAGTAGTTTAACAAATCTATGCAGATCCACTAAGTTTCAAAAAGATTAAATTGCTTCATAGGTACAAAGTTGAGTCCCTTTTTAGGACACTAACTTCTGATGCATTTATTTGGTAAGCAGAAAAATTGACACATTTTATAGTAGTTTTATTTCCAGGGAAAAAGGGGTGACAATTGTAAGCTGAATAGATATAAAATGTCAATTGTTCTGCTACCGATTAAATACAAATTTTGTATTTCATTAGCTTGGATTTATTTTTATTTAACAATTTGATCTGAATGTACTTGTAATTATTTTCTGCTATGTGTATGACAAATCAAACATAAGAAGTTTCATACCTGAAGTGCAGCTTCTAACAGTTGCATTAGCAATGGTATGTCTCCCAGCTCACAGTCCATCAATATATTTGGAACTTACACCTGATTTACAACAAAAATGTTCTAAGGTGTGCTAAACAAGCAATAATTCCTAACAAGGTGGGAAGTATTGGCCTATACACATCTGCTCATTTTTAAAAATGAACAGAAAAAAAACATTTAGTTGTAAAGAAGTCCCTCTACTGGTAATTTGTCCAGTAGAGGGTGATGCTTTTTTGAGACCTTTCTTTTCTTCTTCTTCTACTTACTGTGGTACAGATCACATACACACTGCCCACCACTGAGGGTGAGAATCGCTGAACTTGAACAAGAGCAGTAAGATGCGGTGATTGGGAACACGAAAGGAGACAGTTTCACTGTTAAACTGTGCATGGTAACTTGGGTGTGAGCACATTTGTGAGGAAACTGTGAGTGCCATTGGTTGTGGAAGGTGTCAGTGCAGTCAATAGATTCGGACTTGGAAGTTTCATGACTAAAGAGTGAGAGACTGGGACAGCTGTTCTGGTAAGTGGAGCAGTACTGCCAATAGCAGGGAGGGCACTGAATGAGACAATCTTAATATTTGTATCATTGGCCATGTAAAAGTCAATGGCAAGGGGAAGAGTACTCAGTCATTTGCTAAAAAATGGCAGACATCTTGGTTTTTGTAATTCAGTGGGAGCAGAGTGATCTCTATTGTGAAAAGGCAGGTTGGCTATTTATTGGTCTCTGTTAGTGATACCCACCTGGGTAGTGCACTCAACCAATCAGAGTGTAAGGTTTCTGTAACCCATTTTCAGTATCAGAATTCCTCACCACTATAATTTCTAAAGATGCTGGCAATACCCACACTCTTTTTCCAGACCTTTGATTCTCTTCTTCATCCAGTGACTCCACTTACTCGCCTTTTGCCTCTTTGGTAAGAACACTTTGCCTTCTTTTCCCATTCAAAGACTGACTTCATCCACTCCAACATCACATCCTCCTTTTCATTGGGTGATCTCCTCAGACCTGACCTCCCTCACACTGCTCCTCCTCTGCTATCCTTCTACATTCTCATCAGAGGACATTATTAACATAATTCACTCCATGAAAAGACTCCTTTATCATGAGGTCATGCCTTTTTCTCTGGTCTCCGTATGCCTGTCTATTCTTGTCCTTTACACCGTACCTCTCAGTTGTACCACATTACGAGGAATGTTCCTCATTTTACTTCACAAAAGCTCCCTGTTCCATATTGTGAGGACTTTTTCCACAGTCAGTGTTAACATTTTAAAGCAAAAATCTATAGTAAATGATGCAAACAATATATTATTCAATTAATAACAGACTTTCTGAATATAAATGCAAACATTTTAACAGTGTTCTGAGCTTCTTAGGTAAAGGTTTGATTAAGTGTTCCACATTTTGCTCATTTGTTCCACATTTTGAGAGTCAATGTTCCACATTTGGGGGACAAAAGGCTGAGAGGTATGCTTTACACAGTTTCAGTTGTCTACTACTTTTCATAGAAACTTAGAAGTTGATAGCAGATAAGGACCGCAAGGCCCATCCAGTCTGCCCATTTCTTTTTCTACCTTATCAATGTGCCATCAGCCTTTGCACTGTCAATGGCCTATTTATTTATGTATTGCTGCCTTCTGCCTATCCCATGCCTGTTTGAAGCCCTGCACTGTATTCACATCCACCACTTCCTGAGGTATGACATTATATGCATCCACCACCCTTTCTGTGAAAAAGAACTTCATCACATTACCTCTTAATCGGCCTCCCTTTAATCTCATGCTGTGTCCTCTTATCCTGCTATTTTTCTTATATTAAAACATGTTAGACTCTTTCACCTTGTTAATGCCCTTAAGGTGTTTGAATGTTTCTATCATATCACTTCTCTCCTTTGCTCTAGGGTATACATATTGAGCTCCGTTAATCTGTCCTCATATGTTTTCTGATGCAGTCCCTGCACCATTTTGGTTGCTCTTCTTTGGACTGCCTCAATTTGGTTAATGTCCTTGTGAAGGTGTGGCCTCCAGTACTGCATGCAGTACTCCAGATGGGGCCTAACAAGTGTCTTGTAAAGAGGAATTATTACCTCCCTCTTCTGACTTGTGATACCCCTGCTAATACACCCCAACATCCCCCTAGCCTTACCTACTGCTTTAGTGATCTGCTTGGATGATTTAAGGTCATCGGTGATGATGATACCCAAGTCTCTTTCTTCCCTTGTGACTGCCAGCAATTCCCCTCCTAGCCTAAAGGTGGCTTCAGGGTTTCTCTTCCCTATGTGCATGATCTTGCACTTCTTTGCATTAAACCTCAGTTGCCACTCTTCCAACCATTTTGCTAGTTTATCCAGATCTCTTCTCATTCAGCCCACCCCATCTGGATCGTCTACTCTATTGCAGATTTTGGTGTCATCTGCAAACAGACAGACTATACCCTCAAGTCCATCTGCAATGTCACTGATGAAGATATTGAAGAGGACTGGCCCCAGGACTGATCCCTGAGGTACCCCACTTGTGACTTGCATCTCTTCTGACTGTATACCATTTACCACCACTCTCTGTTTTCTGCCCATCAACCAGTTTGCCACCTAGTTGACCAACTTCTGACCCACCATGAGCCTACCTAGCTTATTAATCAATCTTCTATGTGGAACAGTATCAAAAGCTTTGCTGAAGTCAAGGTAGGTGACATCAACTGCTCCCCCTTGGTCCACCACTCTGGTTACCCAGTCAAAGAAATCTATGAGATTAGTTTGACAGGGCTGTCCTTTTGTAAACCCATGCTGTCTTGGATCTTGTGCTCATATGGATTCCAAGTGTTGCACTCTCCTTTCCTTATGGAGTGTCTTCATAATCTTGCCCACTACTGAGGTAAGACTGACTGATCTGTAGTTCCCTGCCTCCTCCCTGCTACCACTCTTGTGGAGCAGGATCACATGAGCCCTTCTCCTGTCTTCTGGGACCTCTCCTTTGCTCAGAGACTCACTAAACAGTTCTGATAATGGCTGTGCTAGTTCCAGCCTTAGCTCCTTTAATATCCTGGGATGTATGCCAATAGGTCCCATTGTCTTGTCCACCCAGAGCATATCAAGTTCTTGTAGGACCCTTTCTTTTGTGAAGGGACTAGTGCACACCTCCCTCCCTCCCCATGTGTCCATGGTGCTGGGCTGTGGGCCCTGCCTTACCTTCTCTTCAGTAAATGCTGAGCAGAAGTATCAATTGAGGATAGATGCTTTTATATAGTCCTCCTCCTCACACACCCCCTTATCTCCTTTGATTGTAACAATACCCCCTCTGGACTTTCTCCATTCACTAATGTATCTGTAACCCCAAGGGGGTGCAACCCTTAGGGCTACTACCCCTGTCTGCCCCCATGGAGGCAGGGTGAGGGGCCCAGATCCATTGTTGGGTGCCTCCACCCAGAGGTCGGGGTTAGTACAATTAAGACTACCTCGGTTACAGCCCTCTGGGCAACAGCAACCCTCCTTTCATCCCACTAGTGACGCACACTGGGTGCCAACAATTCTTTCCACCAGTACACTTACCCCACAGATAATATATTCCAACTCACTCCAGGGACCCCCTGTAAAGTAAGGTACAGTTATATGACAGTCACCATACAGCAACTCATCAGAAGAGTACAAACCAGCCAGGGTGTAGTTATAACACAGCAATCTGATTTATTAAAAAGGGCATATAACAATGGAAAGGGGGAAAATCTGGTTGATTGGCTTACACTATTTCTATATACCTAGGGATCTGTGCACAGGCCTAACCCTACGATTTACTGTCCCTGGGTACCCAAGCCCTAACGGCTAGTCCAAAACATGGCAGCTGGTAGGGGCCCTTCACACAGAGAAGAAAGAAAAGTTTAATTAAGCAGTCAGCAGTATAGCAATGCCATTTGGAACCTCTGTTGCACATTTAACAGGGAGCTACCCTGATTCAGTACTCACAACTTCCAGACCAGACAGAGTCCTTCAACACCAGCAGGGCTGAGCCTGAACTCCACAAGCCTCCTCACACATTTATATGGCAAGCTCCACAGCAATAGCAGAGGGGTACCACACCAGGCAGCTGCTGCTAGGCTCTCCAGATTTCACAGTCACTGAAGCATTGCAAATGATAGCTTTATTCACTCCTCCTGTGGACCGAGCGTGATTTAGCAGATTCTCCAGTCCTCCAAACAGGTCGAGCCTGGTGGGTAGCTGTGCAGGACACAGCCTCCTCTGACAGCATGCTGGTGGGTTTAATCTGACTCCTCTCATGGGCAAAAACAGCAACTTCAGGCCTTCAAGCGCTTCCCTCACGAACACTTCCACAGCGCAGAAGCACATAGCTCCTCTCCTCACCTCAGCCACAATGCATCTGACCCTGACAGCCTGGGGCACTCTTCTCAGTTCGGGCGCTACCCGATTCGATTGGCTGGCTGAACCTGCCAGTCACTTCCTTCCACTCTCAGTGGTGTGAAAAAGCACCATAGCCCATAATACCTCTCTCAAATACAAACAGTTCCCCTATTGGTCAACCGACTCTGGGGGGTCCCAAAGTACTGATTGGTCCAATTCAATAGTTCTGGACCAAAATGGAGGAGGCAATCGAAACAGTTTTTACTGCAAGAGAAAACAGGTTAGAACAACTACACTGCCATTATTATTTTTCGATATTTTAAACAAACATTCACATCCTCTTTCAGAGCTCCCTTAGCACCACTAGCAATGGCAGAAAGGGAGCGTTTACTCTGCAGCCTGGACGAGATTTGAGAATAGCAACACTCAAACCCCCTCCCTGATCAATCATGACTGCAACCCAAAGCAGCCCTTAAAGAGACAGTATACAGAGGCCTTTTAAAGCGCTCACTGGCTTCCCATTTAAACGGCTTTAATGCCGAACTCCAACCAGGCACGGAGCATTTACCCAAGCTCTGGGGAAACTTTTAGGAACCCCTATTTGCAAGGGGGTTACACCCTCCCTAGCCTGGAAAAGCTTGCCGTCCGCGTCAAGCAACTACTCCTGAGGCCATTTAGGCGAACATCCCAATTAACACTATATCATATTTTGAATTACATACAGAAATATTACATTTACAATATATTATGGTTCATACACATTGTACACATAACTGTGGTTCCCCTTTTTTTTTTTTTTTTTTTTTAAATCAGGTTACTAATTCCTGCTTATGGCACCGGGACTGGGGGAACCCCTCCTTTCTGGTCTCTGGTGAGTTACCTGAAACAGGAGCACCACACTCAAAGGGCAATACTAATAATCTGGAGTCATCCCCCAAGGCTAACTTAGGCAGGGAATGTGGGGACACATATACCCCTTTGTGAACAATATTTAAGGGCAGGTCCACTGGCTGACCAAGCGATTCATAGCTCAACTTTATTACTGGCCGTATTTGTTGGCCGGATCGTCAAGGGGTCTTGGGGGATCCTAAACCAGGCCCTGACTCCACTTCAGTATCAGTGACATTAGCAACGGGAATCTCCTCAAGGGGAACAGGTTCAGTGCTCATAATACTATTAGGAGCTTGACTTTCTATCCCCGAACCCACCCCACTGGGCTCATCTGGGGGCGGTTTAGGTACTAGAGGGGAACCATCAGGGCATTTAAAATATTCATCCGATTCAGGCATATCTCTGGCGTGCTCCCCCATCCCACTCTCTTCTTCTGAAAAGTCAGATAATTCAGCCAGGCCAGACAGTTCAGCCAGGCCTAAGGACTCAGCCCCTTGAGCTTGTCTGCTACCCCATTCATCTTCTGGAGGCATTGCTTCCGGGGACAAAGTAGAGGGCTCAATCAGTACAGACAGGACAATTTCAGTTCCCGAGTTAACAAGGGGATTGCCCCGAAACAATTGACTCAGTTCATAAGAGGGATAGTATTCAATATCCCCTTCGCTATCTTCTGACACTGAGTGTTGATCATTTCCCTCTGCAGGAGCGGTGGGACAAGGCTCCCTTGGTGGACTTGTTGAAGGCTCCACAAGCTTGGTTCTTCTCTTAGCAACAGATCTAGTCACAGGCCGGGAAGGAGTGGCAGTGGAATCAAGATCTGCCCAATCGGCAGCAAATGATTTCTGTGTATGGTTTTCACATCTTTCGAATTGTTTTCAGGCCGCACTTTATATACAGGTAGGCCTGCCAGCTGTCCCACAACAATATGATGGAGGTGATGCCATCTGTCGGCAATCTTATGTTTGCCATGCAGCCCCAGATTTCTCAACAGCACTCTATCCCTTTCTCTCAACTCTACCGTTTTCACTTTTTTGTCATATCTTTCCTTGTTAGCCAGATTTCGTTTAGCAGCCATGGTCTGGGCCAGTTGGTAGGCATGGTTTAATTGGGCCTTTAATCTCTGTACGTACTGTAGATGGTATTCTGCTCGCACCCCATCAGGGGAAACCCCGAAACACACATCAACTGGCAATCTAGCCTCTCTCCCAAACATCAGTCAATGGGGAAAACCCTGTGGCATCACTTGTGCAATTGCGTGAACTAAAGTGCTGATCTGTTGGCTCCATCTCGATTTATCTTTTGATTGTAAGGTGCCCAGCATGTCAAGCAATATCTGATTAAACCTTTCAGGCTGAGGGTCTCCCTGCAGATGATAGGGGGTGGTTTGTGATTTTCGTACCCCCCACAAAGATAGCATCTCTTTAATCAAATGACTCTCAAAGTCCCTTCCCTGGTCGGAATGAATCTGCTGCGGGGCCCCATAATGGACGAAAAAGTTCTCAACAAGTATCTTAGCCACCGTGGTTGCTCTCTGATCCTTGGTCGGGAAAGCCTGTGCGTACCAGGTAAAATGATAAGTGACCACCAATATGTTGCTGACACTTTTCAGATCAGGCTCTAAACTCAGGAAATCAATACAAACCAGTTCCATAGGAGCACTAGTAATAATGTTGACCAGGGGAGCAGCTCTCCAGGGTAACGCTTTTCTTTGCAAACAATGACCACAGGTCTTGACATACTGTTCCACATCCGCACTCATCTTTGGCCAATAGAATCAAGCCCGTACCAGGTCAAGTGTTCGATCTATGCCCAGGTGCCCCATTTGATTATGCAATGACCTGAGGACTAGCTCTCTGAAAACCGCTGGCAGCACCAATTGTTGTCGGTGTATCCGGCCCTCCTTATTCACAGTCTTTCTAAATAGTAGTTGGTTGATCAGCTTTAATTTGGGCCCTTCTTTATACAACAAAGTAGTCCGTATGTCAGTGGAGCGTAGTTTGGATACATCCCTTCTGGACCACAAAACCTCTATGGCCGTTCTTATCATAGGATCACAGGATTGAGCCTGTTGGAGATCATCATTGTTGAGTTGCGGCAGGGAGCTGGTGTCCAAGGCAGAGAAATGACAGTAAGCAGCAGGTGTATACAGTTTTCCGACGGCCCCAGACAATCTACCACACAGTCCACCATATCAGGAGACACCTGTTCTTCTTTGTCGAATTTCTGGCAGAGGGCTCTTATGTCAGGTTCAGACAACCGGACCCATTCAGTTGGGGAAGCAGGCCTCCGAGAGAGATCATCCGCATCTATATGGTTTAGGCCCACCCGGTATTCTACAGTGTAATCATAGGTGGCCAAGGCAGAGAGCCACCTATGCCCAGTAGCATACAATTTGGCAGAGGTCTGTACATAGGTCAGAGGGTTGTTATCAGTCTTTACTAATATCTTGGCACCATACAAATAGTCATGAAACTGATCAACAATGGCCCACTTTAGAGCCAAAAACTCTAGTTTGCGCTCGGGGTAATTTTTCTCTGAAGGCGTCAGACTTCTACTGGCAAATGCTACAGGTCTCAGCCCATTCGAGTGCTCTTGGTATAACACAGCCCCCAATCCTTGTAGACTGGCATCAGTATGAAGAGTGTAGGGCTTGACTGGGTCAGCATAGGCCAGTACTGGAGCGTGGGTAAGTTGATATATGATGTCGTGAAAAGCTTCCTCACACTCAGCAGTCCATCGATCCCTGAACATATCATTTGGCTGAAAATACTTCTTTTCCATGTCAGTGTGCACACCCTTCTTATACTTTTTGTGAGTAGGCGGATACCCCTGAGTGAGATTAAGGAGAGGGCGAATCACTCGTGAATAGTCTCTGACAAACCGCCTATAGTATCCACAAAACCCCAGGAATTGTTGCAACTCTTTCAAATTCCTGGGTTGAGGCCAAGTGGTCAATGCCTCCACCTTGCCAGGGTCAGTCTCTATGCCTTCAGTGGACACTATATGGCCCACATATTTCACGGAAGTCTGGAAGAATTGACACTTGTCGATAGACAACTTAAGGCCGAAATCCTCCAACCGATCCAGGACTTTGAATAATCGTTGCTCATGTTCTTCCAATGATCAGCCAAACACTATAACATCATCTAAATAGACCAAACACTCGAGTAGGTTCATTTCCCCCACAGCTCGTTCCATCAAGCACTGAAAAGTGGCTGGGGCACCCGAAATTCCTTGAGGCATCCGAACAAACTCATAGAAACCTAAAGGGCAAATGAAAGCAGTCTTCTCCCGGTTGTCTGGGGCCATCGGGATCTGGTAGTATCCGCTCCGAAGATCCAACACAGAGAACCACTTACTACCATTCAAACAATCCAAGGCGTCTTATATGCGTGGCATGGTATATTGATCCAGAATGGTCCGCATATTCAAAGTGCGATAGTCTACACATATCCGAACTGCCCCATTCTTTTTCCTTACTACTACGATGGGGAAGCATGAAGGCTCTAGACTCTTGAATTACAAGCAGCCAACATTTCTTGCAGATGCCGCGTACATCATCTCGTCAAGCGGGAACCAGGCGTCGGGATCTCTCTTCGGAAAGGTCTTTAAATGCGTGCAATAGGATGTGATGCTCAGCCCTTGTACACATCCTACATCCCCTCCTTCAGGGAAAAACCTGGTCCCTCTTGGCAAGCCTCTCACTGACCCTTCGCCCAGTCGTAGCAGCAGGAGTCACCAAAGTCAAACAGATCAGGAGCAACTCTATCACCCGTCCGAGAACTCTTTCTATTTGGTAGTACAGCAGTATCTGCACAATGAACGCTAGCCAGGTACACCCTCTTCTTATCCGAATCTCTTTATCAGACACATTGTGCCATGAACCATCACCTCCTAACGTAAGCATGGGCTCTAGCTGGCAGAATGCTGGGTCTGAGCAACAACCCCTCAGGTAATCCTCCCTCCACAGGTGCATCCACATCAACAACTTGTTCTTGACATCTGTTTTAGTGTGCCTCTCCCATGCAGAACACATTGTGCATTTGGGGCAGAAATACCACAGGGCGGATCCTTTCCACACCACCGCCTAAGGGCCTTCAGGTTCCTCCAGACTACCCTTCTCCTGAGTGGCCTGACCTTTGAATCAGCAGGTATGCTCAAAGCTCACCCAGTTTGGAATGCTCGCTTCTCTGAGCACAATTGGGCCAATCATCCAAACATGTGTGCATTTGTCCCAATCAACAAGGGCACCCCATCGTACAGTCCAGTGGGTGGGCAAACTAAAACTAAGGTTTCCACTTGCTCATCTATTCCATTCACAGTTGCAGGGAATGATAACCAGACATGGATGTACCCCAAATACGGATAGGCCTTGTCGCTCAACCCCCAAGATGTAGACCAGTTAGAGGCTGCAGGGGCACCTCAGATAAGTGTGCTTGGTACCAGTCCTGAAACATGATGGTCACCTGGGAGCCACTCTCCAGTACAGCTCGAGTGGGAATTCCATTTACCTGCACCCGGGTCTCCATAAATGGCCCGACCACATCAGACCAGTTGGGGGTAGCAGCATTAGTAGCCTGGCGGGCATGGGTCTGAGTCACAAAACTTTTCTTGGGGGCCCGAGACTGGGTCTGGCGGTGTTGGGTGATCAGTCTGCTGTTAACTTTCCTTAAATTCTCCGGCCTCTGGCACTCAGGCTGGAAATGCCCATCTTCCCCACAGTGGTAACAAAACTTGGGGTTCCAGGGATCAGTATTCTGAGGGGGGCCCTGAGGGGAGTGAGAAAGCTCTCTAGGGCTAGGGTTTGGGGCTTTACATGACTCAGGGGCCCCGGGCCGAGTAGGGTACACAGTAGACTGCTTTAAGTCCCTCACCAGTTCCTGTAAATTCCTGATCCCAGCCCTCAACTCACCCTCTACGTAGGGGTCAGAGGAAATAGCTCGCATCCCCACAGTACCTGGAAAATCTGGGGACTCCTCGGACCCTCCAGGTGAGCCAGTCTCCTCAGGGCTGTTAGACTCAGGGGTTCCACTAGGGTTCACTGCCCCCACACAGGGTTCCCCCCCTCTTCATCAGTCTCCACTTCCCGAATTTCCCGCATCAATTGACAATATTCAGGCGGGGTGGCCCGCTGATCATGCAACTTGAGCATCAGCAGCGTTACACTAGAGAATCTGGCAGACTTTAAAATATGTTCTAACTGAACCTGATTCAGGGCTGTAGCAGTGATTCCCCCTTTTCTACAAGCCTTCTGCAATGCCCGCTCCACTCTAGTAACAAAAGCAGACAGTTTTTCATTTCTCCACTGCTTAGCAGACCTGAATTTCCATAGTAAATCTTCACCAGTCTCTGTACTCCCAAAAACCCCTTCTAAAGCAGAGAGATACTCTGCAGCAGTGGCTTCCAGACGGGTGGCCCGGAAGAACCTAATGGCTTCTAAGGCCTAACGGTGTCAGTGGCTCAGTTGGTAGCACACTCACCTCTGAGGCCGGGAGATCAGAGGGCTGTGGGTTCAGTTCCCACATCTGGCACTTGGGTTAATATCCCAGTACTGACACTGCAGTGCAGCATGGGAGGGGTGCTGCACTTCTGAGGTGCCATCTTTCGGATGAGACGTTAAACCGAGGTCCCATCTGTCTGGATTGGTGGTAGTTCAGATGGATGTTAAAGATCCCATGGCACTTATCGAAAAGAGTAGGGGAATTTCCCCGGTGTCCTGGCCAAATTTCCCTCATTCACTAAAAATACCACCAACAGCATAATCTGGTTCAAGGTCAGTTGTCATTCATCTGTATCCTTCCTCTGGGTCATGCCTGAAAATAGGCAGGATTTGTCTAGTGCACTTACCTGGTCAACAAAAGCTAAATAAATAAAATAAATAAATAAAGGCAGGACCCCGCAAACTCTCCATCAGCCTCTTCCTTTTCTCCCCCTCGAAGCATTGCCACTCCTGGACTAAAGGGGTGGCATAGTCCATCCACGCCTCCAGGTCATCCTCCCCGGAAGGCACTGGTACCATGCCAGAGAAATGTTTTAACTTACGGTAGGAATCAAGCTGTATGGATGGGACTGCCAAGGGCAAAAGCCAGCATGGAACTTTTAGGGCGGGCAAGGAGGTGCCAGGGAACCCGGAGGGTAGTATCACTGGACAAATCCAAGGCTTGTAACAACTCCTGGGTAGTCCTCCCTTCCACAGCTAACAATTTAAGCAGCTTGTCTTTAAAACTGTTCTTCTGGGGAGACCCCCAAGGGGTGACCGACCCACTTCGGATATGAATTAGCCTCCACCCCGGGACGCACCTTCCGGGTAAATCACAGCAGGTACCTTCTCAGGGTCGATGGCCACACTGCATAGGAGTAACACCTGCAGTGTCTGGTCAAGCAGATCAGACATACACCCTTTCACTTCAACCTTATCCAAACACTTTACTCGCTCGGCAACAGAGACAATATCAACAGTTGAGGTACCCAGGGGCACATCTAACAATAATACAGTCTTCTGGGAGTCTAGCTCTTTGGCTTCACCCCAACCCATCAATCTGTGTACCATGGTTTTGATGGGTCCCAGTTTAATTTTTTCCAAACATACCCCTTCCATTTTTTCCATCTCTGATGTATTTCCTCACTGAGCCAATAGGGGATGCAAATCTCAGCGGTGCCTCCAATTTGTAACCCCCAGGGGGCACTACCCTTAGGGCTACTACCCCCTGTCTGCCCCCAAGGAGGCAGGGTGAGGGGCCCAGATCCGTTGCCGGGTGCCTCCACCCAGAGGTCGGGGTTAGTACAATTAAGACTACCTCGGTTACAGCCCTCTGGGCAACTGCAACCCCCCTTCTGTCCCACTAGTGACTCACACTGGGTGCCAACAATTCTTTCCACCAGTACACTTACCCCACGGATAATATATTCCAACTCACTCTGGGGACCCCCTGTAAAGTAAGGTACAGTTATATTACAGCCACCATACAGCAACTCATCAGAAGAGTACAAACCAGCCAGGGTGTAGTTATAACACAGCAATCTGATTTATTAAAAAGGGCATATAACAATGGAAAGGGGGAAAATCTGGTTGATTGGCTTACACTATTTCTATATACCTAGGGCTCTGTGCACAGGCCTAACCCTACAATTTACTGTTCCTGGGTACCCAAGCCCTAACAGCTAGTCCAAAACGTGGCAGCTGGTAGGGGCCCTTCACACAGAGAAGAAAGAAAAGTTTAATTAAGCAGACAGCAGTATAGCAATGCCATTTGGAACCTCTGTTGCACATTTAACAGGGAGCTACCCTGATTCAGTACTCACAACCTCCAGACCAGACAGAGTCCTTTAACACCAGCAGGGCTGAGCCTGAACTCCACAAGCCTCCTCACACATTCATATGGCAAGCTCCACAGCAATAGCAGAGGGGTACCACACCAGGCAGCTGCTGCTAGGCTCTCCAGATTTCACAGTCACTGAAGCACTGCAAATGGCAGCTTTATTCACTCCTCCCACGGACCGAGCACAATTTAGCAGATTCTCCAGTCCTCCAAACAGGTCAAGCCTGGTGGATAGCTGTGCAGAACACAGCCTCCTCTGACCGCACGCCAGCGGGTTTAATCCGACTCCTCTCACAGGCAAAAACGGCCGCTTCAGGCCTTCACGCGCTTCCCGCGCAAACACTTCCACAGCGCAGAAGCACACAGCTCCTCTCCTCACCTCAGCCACAATGCATCTGACCCTGACAGCCTGGGGCACTCCTCTCAGTTCGGGCGCTACCCGATTCGATTGGCTGGCTGAACCTGCCAGTCACTTCCTTCCACTCTCAGTGGTGTGAAAAAGTGCCATAGCCCATAATACCTCTCTCAAATACAGTTACCCTATTGGTCAACCGACTCTGGGGGTCCCAAAGTACTGATTGGTCCAATTCAATAGTTCTGGACCAAAATGGAGGAGGCAATCGAAACAGTTTTTACTGCAAGAGAAAACAGGTTAGAACAACTACACTGCCATTATTATTTTACGATATTTTAAGCAAACATTCACATCCTCTTTCAGAGCTCCCTTAGCACCACTAGCGATGGCAGAAAGGGAGCGTTTACTCTGCAGCCCGGGTGGGATTCGAGCATAGCAACACTCAAACTCCCTCCCTGATCAATCATGAATGCAACCCAAAGCAGCCCTTAAAGAGACAGTATACGGAGGCCTTTTAAAGCGCTCACTGGCTTCCCATTTAAACGGCTTTAACGCTGAACTCCAACCAGGCACGGAGCATTTACCCAAGCTCCGGGAAAGCTTTTAGGAACCCCCATTTGCAAGGAGGTTACATATCTACAGAAAGTCTTGTCCTCTTCTTTTATTGTTTGTGCTAGTGTTTCCTTGGTTTGGGCTTGTGCCTGCCTTACTGCCTTCCCTGCTTGCCTTAGGGAAGTTTGTTATGCCTCCCTATCTTCATTCCTCTGTGTTCCCTTATATTTTCTGAAGGCCAGCCTTTTGGCTCTGACCTTTTCTGCTACTGTTTTTGAGAACCAAAGTGGTTTCCTTCTTCTTTTGACCTTCCTTTTCTTTTTAACACAAGGGGATGTTGCTTCAAGTATTGCATCCTTAATGCTTGCCCACTTTGCTTGTACCCCCTCACCTGTATTTATTTTTGCCAGGGCTAGCTTACCTCTGTTGGCCATCTTATCAAAGTCAGCTCCTCTGAAGTGTCATTTTTTTTTGCCTTGGAATTTGGTTATTTAGTTCTAGTGGCCAAATTGAACCATACCACGTGATGGTCACTGGCCCACAGGTGACCTTCTACCTGGAGATCTGTGATCCTTTCCCTGTTAGTCAGTACTAGATCTAGGATAGCCCTGTCTCTTGTGGGTTGTTGTACCAGTTGTTTGAGGCTCTCTCCCTGCAGGGAATCCACCATGCATCTAGTTCTGGCAGATGTTCCTGCTGGTATTGATCAATCTGTATCTGGCATGTTGAAATCTCCCATTATCAGAACCTTCCCTTTAGCTGTCAGGTTGTATATATCTTCTAACAATAATGTGTCTATATCCTCCCCCTGGTCTGGGGGCCTGTAGACAACCCCAGTTCGTATGGCTGTCCCATTTCCTGTTTCCACAGTGACCCACAATTCTTCTGGCTCCTTATGTGTATTCTGAATTTCTGTAGCTTTTCTATTTTCATTGACATACAGGACCACTTCACCCCACTTTTTGTACCTTGGTCTCTTCTGAACATAAAATAGCCAGGTACTGAAGTCTCTCAAGTGTGGTTACTGGTAAACCACATCTGGTTAATTGTTACTATGTCCTGTTTAGCCTCTGTCATTATTGCCTGCAGGTCTGGGATCTTGTGTCTCAGACTGCGAGCATTTGTGTACATGATTTTCCATTGGCTAGATTTGAGTATGTTAGTTGTTGGGTGAGGTCTGGCATGTCCCCTGTGTGTTGCATGGGGAGCCAGACCTTTTTTCTTACCTGGTGATGCAAATGAACTGCAAACATAGTGACCTCCTGTTTGACCACTAGCTGAGGGGGAAGGGGTGTTCTTCCTATTCAGTGTACGGGGTGCTGCACCCCTCTCCTCATTTGCTATTTTAAATATTCTGCAAAGACATTAAACTTCTGCCCCAGTGCACTGACTTCCTCCTTAGTCAGATGCAGTCCATCAAATTTAAAGAACTTTTGCTCCCAAAACTGTTGCCAGTTCCCTACAAATTTGTGTCATTTTTCCTGGCACCAGCCCTTGAGCCACATGTTTAGCTCCTCATCTCCCGTTCTCTTACCTTCTGTCCATCTGCCCCTCTCTCCCAGACTGGCAGGATCTCAGAGAAGGGGGTGCTGGACGAAATGGATGATAGTTTGTCACCCAGCCTGATCAGGTGTTCCTTGGTCTCCACATCTGACCGGTGGCTCATACTTTTCCCTGATGCTCTTAAATCTGCCTCTGTCACTCTTCTCCTCAATGAAAGCTCCTCTTGAGACCCTACTTGTCTCTTCTACTGATGTCCAGTCTCTTCCCTTCCCTTCCTCAGTAACATCTATGAGATGTGGTCTTCTCTTACTGTATTAGATGACTAAACTTGTTATGCATTTTTAATACAGGCTGTATGAAAGATACTACAGAAAATTGTATTTTAATATACTGTACTGTGAAATATGCACAACCTGAGCATAGACAAGACTATTTAACTATCGCTCAGAAAATTACTAGAGGTTTTCATCTTCAAACCTAGTCACTGGCAGCATTTGCATATTAAGTGTACAAAACACATCACTAATGCTGTTAGGAACAAAAAAGGCTGTTTGCCTATAAGTAGTTCCTTTAAATTACAATATAAGGTTCATATTTCCTCCTTCATTTGTATAATTGTCTAAATTTCTCTTAAAATGTCTTTATTTCTGCTTACAATTATTTGCTCAGGCAGTTTAGGCCATAAATTAGATGTCCTTTGTGTATAAAAATACTTTATTTTAATAATTTGAAATTGAGTTGTGATTACCTGCAGTGGGTGCCCCCTTGTACATGATAACTACTTCTCTAGATTTCAATCAATCAACCTGGTTTTATGCTGAAGTTCTTTTCTGTTCTACATTTTGCAACTACCCAAGTTCAAGGAGGGTATTTTTTTTCAAATATCTAGATCTACCCAACTGATGTTAACTAGCTTGTATGGGAGAAAATAAGTGAAATATAGGCAAGGCAAGGAGCAGACATGATATTTTGTTGAGCACAACTGAGACATTTAAAACATTCTTAAATGCTAGTGAAAATAGAGAACCCCACAAATGAATGGAGTTGAAACAGATTCTGAAAATGTTTTAAGTATGAAAGGTCAGACTTGTCTTCCTTGTCTAACAATGCCCTACTGCTTAGAGACACTAGGCAGTTGTATTGCTAGCATTACAGTACTGTGCAAGCTGGATGTGTGCTTTGATTGCCACTGTTTTTGATAAATGCTCTTTAATGTGATGCATGATTTGATTTGTTTCTTCATAAATTGCATGCAGAAAGCAACTTTAAAATAAACATTCATTTTTCTTTGTCAAACCAGGGAGAGTAATCTCTAAGAGATCTTTGAAGAATAAGGTTAAACAGAATTCTTTCACATTAAGAAAGATATTTCAATAATGAGCCAAGGAGAACTGGCTTACCAAAACAAGAATGGAATAGAACTACAGTTGGCTAGTGCCAACATGCTTTTACCAGTCCCAGTATGAGACACAGTCCCAAACATGCACACAGACATACTGTATACATTCACTGAAATACATACATCATTGCAAATACCGATGCATTCATACAATAAACACATACTAGGGAAAGGAAATTTGATTTAGTTCTAATTAGAACTGGTTAATTGTTGATCCTGAAGAGGTTTGTGTTTGAAACCTCTTTTAGAGCATAGGAATATACATACAGTATTTCTGAATATTAGTGATACATTGTGATTGCATGATAGTTTTTCATTTGCATTTCAAACCACTAGAACTGTAGAACTTTTATAGTTTAGGTTTTCTTATTCCTAAATTTTTAAGCAGGTTACAGGATTCTTTCTTTTAGAACTAATATTGCCTGTCCATAACACATAAAGACACCAACCAACACACATGCATATAGACACACAAAAGCATGCAAACAGAAACTTTCTTAAGCTGAGCCTTACATGGCTTCTGGGATAAAACATAGGAACCTGGTACTAATGTAACCACCCAGTCCCTTGGGGTTACTAGAATACCATCAGTGTCAGTGATAGGTAGGGAAGGCAGCTGGTGAATAACTAGTTAAATGGGCTTTTCACCAACTCACTCTCTTGTTTACTTGGTCTCAGCTGAGATGAGAGAGATGAGGTCATTTAGAACTCTCGCCACAGCATAAGTCACAGCAGCTGGCTGTGAGTGGGGTGTTTTAGAATCTTGAGTCAGTTTTTGAGTTGGTAGTTGAAGTGTGAGGAGTGAGAGCTGCAGTGTGGGCTCTGAGAGGAGATCCTATTTTCTCACCCTAGTCCTGAATGTCATAAGCCTGTAAATAGAAGTGGTGGAAACTATTGTGCACAGCAGGAGCTCCTGATTTTCATCCCCTGAGGGATGGAAGGACTGCTAGAGAATGCATCCTAGAGACAATCCCCTATTTGATCCAGGACACTTTGAAGCTGCCTGTGTTGTTCTAACTGTGAGTAAATCTGATGTTGTGCTTCTTGAGGAAAGTACCTGTGCTTGGTGCTTTTCTGACCAAGGGAAAGGTACACTAAGCTTGAGATTTTTCTCAGTTTAAAGTTGGCTGTCAATTGTGGGGTCCAGAGGCAGACTAATGCACATTGTTCAGGACTTTAATTTCTACACTCCTGGAGTAGTGTTTTTCATACGCTGGATGTGAAAGTTCATTCCAAGAGGCATTTTCCTGCTTGTTTTACAAGAAGGTTTAAGGTATAACCCTGAATGAATGGCTGGGTATGAATATGGAAGTGAAGGGTGGGCAGCCCCCATCTGGAGTAGCCAGTTCAGCACTACAGGTTCCGTGAGGATGTCTGGTTATTCAGGACATAGTGCTTAATGTCTGAAGATAAGTTTGCCCCCTGGAGTGGGTTGTGCTAATAATGAGCCCCAGTGTGCTCAGTTGTGGCCAGTGCCACTAGAAGAAATGTCTGTTCAGTTCAGTTAAGGCCATTACCACTGAAGATAATTCAATGTCTTATGAAATATGGGAATACGTAGAGCTTCTGTCAGATACAGCTGTTTTGTTGTTCTGCAATTGCCTTGTGCCACGATGTGTAAACCTTGGGGGTCCACCCTTGCTTTAAAGAACAGCTTTTGGGATAAAGTCACACTCCAGAACCCCAACTCTGGTTTGGACATTTACGTTTTTGCTTCCTGTGTGGAGTAACTGGGTACCCTTCCAGAAGTATAGATCTAGCATAGCCCTAGCAAAAAGTTCTCTCCTCAGGACCTGGGTTATTGGTCACAATTGTATTGTTTTTGTACACCCCCACCCATTTGTCTGACCTCAAGAAGGGATGAGCCTGGTATACATTCTCAAAGTCTAGGGATGGTACCAATGTCCGAAGTAGTTTGTGCCCAGTCAAAGGTATCAAGGGGTAGCTAACTGTGTAAAATAGTGGGGGTAGTTACATTAAAATCTTATGGGCCTGCATGACTTCAGTTTCCTATTCAGTTGTTTCAGAAATAGGGGATGTTGGGTTGTACCACACAGCATCACTTTTATTTTTGATTTTTTCAGTTTGAGTTTGTTCAGGTCCAACCGATTAAGCAAACTGTTGTAACCGGACTGCAGTTTAGATTGTATTACTGCCAAAAATATTCCAAATTCAAGGATGACCAGTTCATCAGTAGACAACTAAGACTCAATGGTTGAAAAAAGTGCGGACAAATCAGTATTAAAAACTAAAAACAACAGTAAGCCTGGTATGGATCCTTGAGAGATCCCCGTAATAACTTTCATGGGATGTGATAAACTATTCCCTTTTCCTACTCACTGAATCCTACCTGATAGATAGCTGTCAAACAATAGTAAGATTTTTCAAAATAGGCCCATGAGTCTCCATTTATCTCCCATGATTCTCCATGTCAAAGGCCTTGATCAGGTTGATTAACACAGTGTGAATCAACATGCCACCAACAAATGGTAGGCAATATAGTGTAGTGATTGAGAGCAATGAACTGCAAATTTGGAGAACTGGGTTTGAATGTCACAACCACCACCTCCATACTGTGTGACACTGATCAAGTCACTTAACTTCCCTGTGTTCCCAGGATGCCCTAGAAACTAACTTCAGCTTGATGTGTCTAAATAAATACATGGTGCTTCCCAGCTTGACCAATGAAGTTGACATGCTATAGTTCTTTCTGAAACTGTGCTGCTGTGTAGTGAGCAAATTGTGATGATACAGATAATTCATTAACTATTGAAAGACTTGCTTTGTAGTACTTTAACAAAAAAACAGTAACAATGAAGTAGGCTGATTGTTGACAAAATTTAGTCTGTCTCTTGAGTTAAATATTACGGTTGCAGTTGTTTTTTTTCTCTATAGCTGGAACACTGCCGGACTCTAAAGCAAGAGTAAAGCTGTGTGTTAAAAGTTTAGAAATTATGGAAGCAGCATTATCAGCTTTGGGTATAACATATCTGGGCCACAACCCTTTCCTTCATCTAAGATGTAAGTACCTCTGGCTCTTCAATTTCTAAAAAACTGAAACTCTTGAGTCAGTTGCAGAGTCAATTAAATGTCCCTTGTTTCTAGTATCACCTCAACCGTTAATACTAATTTTGCATTATACTTATTATCATTTGTAGACTGCTTGGAGAATCCACTGTAACCATATTTTAAGTTGGCTTCATTGAATAATAAAGGTCACATCTATGGACTGAAATATCCTGACATGTTTGAAATTTAGTACTACCAGTATAAGGAATCCCTATAATTGGTACCACTCAGCAACTATTAACAGAAAGTATGCTACAAAAAGATCAGTTTGCAGCACACTCAAGAAAAAGATGGCACTTTAGTCTGTCTCGAAAGGGGATGCAGACTACTTTAAATTACTAATGTCAGACAACAGTTGGCATTTCTAGTTCAGCTGAATAATCCCTCCAATCTGCAGAAGGAGGGTGTTAGATAAAAAAATGCATTATAATTTTTAAGGTGTATCAGAAAATGCACAAGCCCATTCATGTTGTCATTTTGCACTTGTTTCTAGGAAATGTGTATCTCAGATTGAAAGTTAACACATGTTTTGCTTCTTACAACATCTACAGTACATCTGTAGCTTCTGAAAGAATTCCAGCTGTCAAGACAGTGTGAAAGGAAAAAAGGAGTACAAAAACCTCAGAAGCATCTTGAAAGTTTATACAGCAGGGTGATGTAATGCAATTTGTAAAGTGAAATGTTTTAAAACTTTTGGCAAATCTTGTTATAGTGCATGTTGGAGGTGCAAACAAAATTGCAGATGAAAATAAACATATACATCATTTTAATAGGTGCTTACATAATACTGACTTTCACATAATACTATGGCATTAATACAAAAAATGCTACACACTCAAAAGGGAATGAACATGTCAGAACTGATCAGATATTGCTGTGATTTGAACCTTGCAACATTTGAATATCATCATGTCTTTTTATGATCCATATGACACTGCTTATTGTATCCTAATGTTGTTTTTAGTAGTAACAACAATATATCACATGACTGACCCTTAAAATCCACTAATTTCAAAGAAGTCAGAAATGGTGTTATTCATAGCTCAAACGTTGTTCTCAATCTGCACTATTATTCATGTATCTGACATCACAACAGTGAATAACACAGTGTGAATTTTAAATAACAATTTCTGAAATGCAGATAACAATGCACCAGTACTAAGTGTTTTAATATTCTGGAAACTATTAAACATAAAAATTAAAAAAGGTGTCTGTGAACAACTCAGTTGCAATTTTATTTCTTTAAGATGGGGGCCTTATGGTTTATTCTGCCTCCAACTTCCTTCAATAAAATGCTCCCATTGCTGGACACCATTCTTGTTCTGGAAGCTTTTACTATCTTGCAAAGATCCTGTCAGGCAAGTCCAAAGGGGCAGATGAAAAACACCCTAGGATCATAGTAGTGCTAACAGAACAATTGGAGGTGCCACATGAAATAATCTTCCAGGAATCTGTCTAGAAAGGTGTGGTGCCAGAGGACTGGAATGTGGCCAGTGTTTTCCCCATGTTTAAAAAAGGGGCAGGGTCTCTCCCTCTTCATGGGGCTCAGGTACAGTTTTTGCTAGATATAAAATGGTGACTGAGATTTTGACATCATTGGATGTGATTTCAAGACGTCATGTTAGATGACAGTGAAATCTCGGCACTTAGAAGCACTCATTCAACCCAAAATGTGTCGTCAGACAAGATTTTAGCATGATGCCCAAGTCTCATCTGATAATGTCTAAACTATTAGTAGTAGTAGTAGTGATAGTAGTGGTAGGAGGTAGGGGATCTGGTGGCAAGGGGGGCTCAGGGAGTTATGCCCACAAAAGTAATCAATCTGTTGTGGTTAAGTGAGGGGTGTGGGGGTGCAGCCCCAAATCAGTTCAGCTGACTCCATGACGACATCAGCTGAGATCTCATCAACCATTTTTCCTGCTGCAGAAACTGCACCTACTCCTTGCATGATTTTATGAGGGGCAGATCATGCCAAGCCAACCTGATTAGGTTGGATGTAATCTTTCTGAACATTAGTATGGTCTTTCTTTTTGTGGCACATGACAATCTTCTGAAAAAATTAAACCAGTGCAGAATACATAAGACATACACAAGGTGGATTGCTAACTGGCTTGGTGCAGGAAGCAGAGGGTGGTGTTGGATGGGCACTATTATAAGTAGATTGGAGAACTCAGTGACATCCCTTATGGATTAGGGCTGGGACCACTGCTCTTCAAGCTCTTCAGCAACAATCCGAAATTTGTGGTCTCTAGCAGACTGCTTAAGATCACAGATGATACTAAACTAGTTAGGGTCATATACTCACTTGAGGATGGGAACAAACTTCAGGAGCACCTGAACAAGCGGGGAACTTTATCTGACTCCTAGAACTTCAGATTAAATGTATCCAAATAGAAGATGCTGTAGCACCCTTACTTACGAACATATGAAATAGATAGCAGAAGACCTTAACGTCTATCGAGTCTGCTTGATTGCTGAGCACCTACTCCAGATTACAGTGGGCCCTGCCCTTCCCTTCAAATCCTGACCCTTCTCTGTCCCACCCTCTCTTGAACCCACCTCAACTGCCTTCTGAGTTACAATCTCATAAGGTAGTTCATTCCATCTTGACACCACTCTCTCTGTAAGGAATTGCCTTGTGACTTCTTTCTTAAACCTTCCCCCTGCTAGCTTATAACGGTGTTCCCCAGCAGTTCTGTTGTGACTGAGGTAAAATAGGTACCCAAAATCCACTTTGTTCATGCCTCTCAGGTATTTGACGGACTCAGTAATGTCCCCCCTCTCCTCCATTGAGTATATTTTAAGTTCCCTAAGTCCACCCTCATATTCCCTACCCTACTTATGAAGAACCATCATTGTAGCCCCTTCTGAACTGCCTTGAACTGGTTAAATCTTAGAATGGATAAATAGAAGTAGAACCTACATACGGTGGGGGGCTCATCTTGCTGCAGTCATTGAGGAAAACGATCTGTAGGTCATAACAGAGAAGGGACTGAAGCAGGACTAGCAGTGCCTGACTGCTGTCTGAAGGGTTTGCAGGATGCTGAGGTGTGTCAAAAGGGGGATGACTAGCAGAGTGGTGAGGTCATTGTACCATTTTTCAAAACCCTAGTCAGGGCCCACATGGAATATTGTTTGCTGGCTTGCTCTTCTCAGTACAAAATGGCACTGAGGAAGTTAAAAGGGTTTAACACAAGGACATCAAAAAGAGCAGTGGTATGGTGGATAAAAGATTTCAGGTAAGGCTTGAGGCCTTAAACATGTTCATCAAAAAGAAAGCTGAATGGGGACATGATTCAAGTCTTTTGCATAATCAGTGGTATTCACCAGATTGAACAATCAAAGACATTTATAAACATAGAAACATTGGATTTTATGGGCAGAAAAAGACCATTAGTCCACCTAGTATGTTCGTTCTCTACCTTGGTCTTGAAACCAGTCTAGTGCTGGTGAGAGCATACTTTAAAATGCTAAAAGTACTGTTTATCTGCCTTAAAAAATGTTTAACCTTGTGATTCCTGCTGTTCCCTTTGCCTCTTGCTTGATACCCATTCCCCAACATTGTATCAGCTGTTAATTAACTGTTCCCTAATGTCTGTGTATGTTCTCTTTGTAACTAAATATGTATTCTCTCAACTCTATTGTACTCAACACCAATTTGTATGTATTCATTGTAACTAATCCCGGGTTGCCCCTGAAAAAGGGATCTCTGGTCTCAGTGGGCTTACCCGGTTACCAAAGTCCAAATAAAATAATAAATACTTATATAGATACCATGTTACGCCTCCTATTCATCCCATTCCGAGTCTCTCCACTGAGTCCCCTAAATGTGTCCCAGTCATGTTTAAATGCATTAACTGTTCCTGTGGTGGCTGAGTCCACTTATCCATCACCCTTTCCATAAAGAAGACCTTTCTAATAACTCTTTAAAACCACCCACCCCCCACAGTTTCATGTTATCCCCCTAGCAGTGGTACCTTCCTGAAAGTCTACTTTAATGATTCTGTTTAGATACTTTAGATACATTATATCACCTCTCTGTATTCTGGCCTCCATTTAGTACATTTCTAGGTCCTTTAAAGGAAAGCTGTTATAATTTGAAATTCCTCACCCCCCAAAACCTCCCCCCGATTAGGCTTTCCACAAGGGGAACATGATTTATCATGCATTCTAACTTACTATATTGTGTTGTTGCAATGTCCGTGATTCCACAACATGGCAGACGCTGTGCAGTACCGTTCCATGAGAAATTGTGACACTGCACTTCTCTCTTCAATACACTTGTACTGAAGCAAGCTATGCTGCACTTTTTCATGAAATGGAACCACGTAACGTCTGCCATGTTGCGGACTCATGAACATTGCAACAACAAAACAAAGTAAGTTAGAACATGTAAAAAAATGTGTTCTCCTTGCAGAAAGCCTAATCAGGGGGTAAGGCTTTGGAGGGTTGTGAATTTCAAATTATGACAACTTTCCTTTAATCTCTCTCCCAAAGATCTTCCCTGCTCACTGTAGATCATTTAGGTCATTCTTCTTTGAACTGATACTAGACTGGCCCTATTTTATATTTAGGTGTGGACTCCAAAAGTGGACACAGTACCCTAGGTGTTGCCTGATCAATCATCTATACAGTGGAAGGATCACTTCCTTCCTCCTGCTAGAGAAGGCCTTTGCCATTTCATCCCAGAATCCTCGTTGCTTTACCACATGTCTTGATGTAGTGCACAGAAGTCTTAAGGCTGTCACTGGTTATGACGTATAAGTCCCTTGCATTCAAAGTTTGTGTTAAGCAACCCCCACCATCCAATAATTAGAGCTTGAATTTTTATAACCCAAGTGTACAACTTTGCACTTTCTTGGTATTCAGTTTTAAGTGCCAGATATCATATTTCTTAGATTATAAGCCAACTTCTATTATTAGATGCCCTCTGATAATAGCTGCAGCTAGATCATACAGTTTGTTATGAAAGCTGCCCTCAAATATTAACCCAATTACTATTCAAGATATTAGTGCCTTGATGTGGCCGATGAGACACATTGCTGTTTCTGAATAACTTAACTAAAGTACTGGCAACTAGAGTACGTGACCACTCCTCACTTGTCACAAGCAAGCACAAAGAACATTTTTATTGCAGTATTGCAGACTTTATTCATTACAAAGTGCAAAGTAGTGTCATTAATTGTACCTGTGCAGTGCTGGCTGATGTTCCTGTCACCTGCCAATCCCCACCACCAATACCCGATACCCTTGCTGGTGTCCAGTAGTTAATCTTATTTTATTTAGTGTTATTAACTATATACTTTTTCAAAAGTTAACTTTTCTGTTTATATAACTCCCATCTCACCATTCACCCATGATAAGCATGCCAACCACGCCGACCTGATGTACCATCTGGTTGGTTACATCTCCTCCAATTCATCCTTGCTGTGAATCATATTGCTTTCCTCCCCCCTACCCCCCTCATCTGAAATGCCATCAGATTCAAACTCCGCCATCAAATAGGGCTTTACCATCTGCTCATTGACAGAAGCTGAAGCTGAAGTTTCCAGAGCTGGTACAAGTGAAGTGCCAAACTCTTTCATTAGTAGTTCTCTCATAACTGTTGTTATGATGTATTCTCGATGTAAAAGATTGCATCAGGAGCCACACTAGTAATGCTGCAGACCTAAAATGAAAATGATAATTAGTAAAATTAACAATAAACAATACGATAATGGCTAAGGCATTATGTTATCTCAAATGACTTTATGACTTCCTTGTTGACACTTTTCCAGGACATCTTAACCCACTCCAGCATCCTCTCAAGATGAGGTTCTGGGGTTTCCAGCTGCTGTTAGTTCATGCTTGCTCTGTCACAGTCAATTTTGTAGCACTCCCAATAAGTAGCTTTCAAGGGAGCATTCCAGGAGATGTCAGCAGGCTGATGAAGCTTAGTGCACCACCCTGGAATAGCACCCATTATAGTTTTCTTTTTTTTTTGGCATCTTTATTTACATCTGGGCAGATGTGGTAGCAGAAGGTGTTCCAGACAAGGAGGCATTAGTCAAACCTGATGCTGTCCCAGACTTTATATGTCCATTTCTGTATCAGCTTCTCATTTATTAAGCCACTACTGGAGAGGTCAATAACAACACCAGGAAAGTTAATGACACCTTTGGAGCGTCACTTACTCTTGAGTATCAGAAGGGGAAGGGGTTTAGCCATTGGCAATTACAGCAAGACAAACAGTAATTTGCTGTTTCTTGTGGCCACTAATGAGAAGAGGCACCAATTTAGTGCTGACAGCACCTATGGTGCAGTTTCCTGGCATGCCTTCCCACATTGAGGTTTTGTCCATGTTGTTGATATTGGAAAGAGGGATCTTTAGATTTTTGATTTAACGACTGCAAAACTTAACAAACTGACCACCTTAGCACTGTAGCCTTCTGGGAATCATTGGCCAACAGTGGATTTTGTTTCATGGTAAACCCCCAGTGTCATAAAAATGCATCTATCCAGCCGCAGCTGGCATGAAATGCAGGGTCCTGAATCACTGATGTGGCTTCTAGTGATAATAATTTTCTGGTGACCAACATATGCTGCTTGTGTTGCAGGGAGAGCCAGGACTTCAGATTACTCTATGACTCTGGATACCGACACTGTGACCTACTCCATCGAGTCTGCACCATTTCCTGTTGCTCACCATAGAGCCTGACACTAACAGTTTCTCCTCCAAAACTGGCAGCTTTTCTCTGCACTCCCACAACTGTTTTTTATCCACATGTAAGGCAACAGCAAGAGGGTAATTGCCTTCAGGAACAGCACACTTAGCAGCAGCTAATTTAAACTCTAAGTCATAAGCCACTCTTTTGGATATTTGTGGGTGCTTAGCTCTGTTCTTATCAACAATTTAACATTATCTGACAGGTAAACTGACAGCTGCTGACATTTATTAACTGTAGACAGCTCTCTTAAAGTCTTCTGACAAATTGAATGATTGATTACAAGCCAGCCTCGATTATTAGACACTAGTGCTGTGCTGAATGTGGAATTCCGCCGGTGAAATTAGTGCAGAATGACCATTCTGCTGGTGGAATTGCTGCTGAAATTTCACTGCTTTTTCTGCAGAATTCTGCCTGCTGTGATCTGCAGAATAATATTCTGCAGAACAGCTTTTTTTCTGCAGAAAATCATTCTGCAACCTTTTCTGCAGAAAATAATGAGATCTGCTTAATAATATTCCATGGAACAGTATTTTGTCTGTGGAAAACGACTCTGCAACCATTTTCTGCCACAAAATTCCATTACTCCATTTCTGGTAAAATTCTGTGGAATTTCAGCAGAATTTTGAAAATTCCACAAAATTTAATTCTGCCAGAATTTGAAAATTCTGCACAGCACTATTAGATACCCTATTATAACAGCCATGGCTGAAATCAGCTGAGTCTATTATAAGCCTTGACTTTAAGAAATATGGCACTGAACCATTTTCCAGTGTCATCAGATCTTCCTTTAGTTTCATTACTCCTTTGTTACTGTCCACTCTGACAGAAATATTTGTATCAACAGCAAACAGTGACATTATGCCATTTATTACTACACTTTTGTCAAAAATATACCTGTTGAAAAGCATTGGTTCTAGTACCAGCCCTTGAGGTAAACCACTTGTCACCCTCCTTGTCTTCATTTGGCTACAGTAATGACTGTGATCTGTGTCTTATCATGAAGCCAATTTTCTACCCCATACTTGAGCACATCTCCAACCCTTATATTACTCAATGTGTGCACCAACCTAATGTGAGGAACCAAATCAAAAGCTTTACTAAAAGTCAAAATACAATTCATTTAGAGATTTGCCCTTATTCAGGTCTTGAGAAGCACTACTGAAGCATTTAATGAGGTTTGTCTGGCATGACTTACCCATTACAAATCATGTTGTTTATTATCCTGGAATCCCTGTAACTCCAGAAAGTCAACAAGTATTTCCTTTATGATAGTTTCCAGGAGCTTACACAGGATTGATATCATACTGACTGTCCTGTAGTTGATTGCACCCCCCATCTAATCTATTACAAAGCAGTATGGCATCTGCTACCTTCCAATCACTTGGAATCACTCCTGTGTCCTAGGAGGACTTGTGTCAGTTCTTTCCACACACTAGGATGCTAGGTGATTTCTAAACCTTTAGTCCGAATAAAACTTTTGAAACTCTAACAGGCATGGGAGGTGTGCCTTGGGGTCATCAGCCCTAATGCTCACTCCATTCCATTCCATAAGTAAATAAGCTGAGATGGGCACAGTATAGGGGAATGGGTGAGTGTTAGAGTTAACAACCTCGAGGCACACCCTCAATGCCTGTTAGTTTGTGCAGGATGAGGGTGACGTGTTCGGGCTGGAAACCCTAATGCCACATTTCCTTACTTTTATCACTTTAAGCCTAACTGATGCATTAAAGATCATGTGCAATAGTTTTTACATATTTTTAATAAAAGTTTGAAAAGCTGAAATTTAAGTCCCTGTGTCATGATGATTAGTGTTTCCTAACTATGTCATGCTGTTTGGTTTTGTGGCTTTCTTTAAATCAGCATTTGTTAACTTGCTCTACAGTGGCTGAAAACAATGGAGGTATTTCTGTACTGTCAAACAAGCACAGAGAGCAATGACATCATCTTGGAGTAGCTTGCTGTATCGGATTTCCAATCAGAGCATTAGTTTGTAGAGTTAATGGTTTTCTGAAATATCCAGGTTTCTTACAAACCCAGACTCTGGTTTGTGTTTAGACAGGTCAGCTTAAAATCTATCATCATCTTCTTATAAAAAGCTGATCATTTCAGTTTCAATGCAGAATTGAAGTAGTGGAAATCTGTCTCTGTAAGAAGCCAGCTTGTATTTATCACAGCTCTGTTCTTTCTAATCAAAACTCAATTTTTTTTTCTAAGTATATAACACAGGTCTGTTTAATGAATATAAAATAAATCTAAATTTTGTTCATTCACAGAATCAGTTTGTTTTTGATGTAGCCTTTAAAAATACATTCATGTAAGGACATTTTTTTCATGTCAGATTGACAAACAGGTGCTTGTCACACTCTACTATAGTATTTCAAGCACATGTAATGTCTGAACTCACAAATTTCAGTTCTTTGGTGGTTTCTGTATAAAAATACATCATGTATGTGTATAACTAGAAACACTATATGGCATCCTGTTGCACTGTGTCTCTGCCCAACAGGTGAGGCAGCTGCAGTCTACTGCCACCTGCCCCTGCCCCACAAGCCCCCTGCCTTCTGCTCCATATCTGAGACTGCTGCAGCTGCTGCCTACTGTCTTCTTGCACACAGTCAGGGATTGTGTGCCCTGTTGCTTCCATCCCCTGCCTAAAGAATCAAGGCTCCTGCACCCTGTTGCCTGCTGCCCAAATAGTTGGGATTGCTGCACCCTGCTGTCCTTTCTCCCCCTCCCTCACAGTTAGGGATGCTGAACAAGTTGCTCCCTGTTCCTGTCTCCACAGTCAGGGCTGCTGTGCTGTGCTAAGCACTAAAGTTCTAGGTTCATTGCCTCCACAGCTGGGGCTGCTGCACCATGCTGCCCTAGCCATCAAAGGTGGGGCTTTTGCTCCACCCTGCTACTCACTTCCATTGCTTCAAATTGGCAGGGCTGCTGTATCACATCTCACAGTCAGGGCTGCTGTACAGTGATTCCCCGTGTCCTGCCCCACAGTCAAGATGTCTGCACCATACTGTCAGAAGGCCCTGCTCTCCCACATATGGATACCATTATGCAGTAATGGGATGGCTGGGCCATCCATTATGCAGTACTGGGAGATTACAGTTCATTACAATGCCTGGGCACTTATGGATAGATGGTAGCACAGGGCCTGTAGGGCCCTGTGCTCCAAAAAACTGATACAACAGGAGCACAGGGCCTTATAGGAGGGAGGTATATCGGAGTACAGGGCCCTTGAAAATGACAGTTCATTACAATGGCTGTACACTTATGGATAGATGGGAGCACAGGGCCCACAAAAACTAATACCTATGGGCCCTGTGATCCCAAAACCATATAAGGGTAAGATTACACTTTCTCAAAAAGTAAGGAAATTCATTGCAAAAAAAGTCATTAATGCATCAGTTAAGGTTGAAGTGACAAAAGTAGAGAAATGAGGCATTAAGGTTGAGACCCTAATACCCCCACCCTACCACTCCACCCCACCCTCCACAGATCAACAGGCGATGGGGTGTGCCTTGTGGTCATCGAGCTTAACTCTCACTCCATTCTCCTATACTGTACCATGTCAGCTTTCTTACACATGGAATGGGGTGAGTGTTAGGGCCAATGACCCCAAGGCATACCCCATCGCCTGTTGGTCTGTGTAGAGTGGGATGGGTTGGGGTGGTAGGGTGGGGGGTGTTAGGGTCTGAACCCCACGCCTCATTTCCTCAGCTTGTCACCTCAACTTAATGAATGCCTAACAGAGCTTTTTGCAATGAATATACAATACACACATATATACATGTATGTATGTATGTGTATATATATATATATATATATATATATATATATATATGTATATATGTATAGTAGAGGCAAAAAACTCCATTTAATGCATTAGTTAGGGTTGTTCCACAGCGACAAAAGTGAGGAAATACTGTCCCCCCCACATGCAATCTCTGTGGATCCAAATATCATGTTTTTTCTTTCTGTCCATGGATCTGGAGATCATGTTTTTTCTTCCTGTCCGTGGGCTGTCCACAATACTTCGGACTATGCTGAAAGTGGGACCTTACTCCAACAGGCTGGTCTTAGCGATGTGTTTTCTTTGAATCCATGACCAACATTTATCAAGGGTCATTTGACTTCTAGACCAGATTATTGGTTTTTATCACCTTTATTGCCCATAGCGAAACTAGATACACTTCCCATTGAAACTTCCAACCACTGTCTGATAGGAGCGTTGATTTCTCCACAGGTGACCAGTCTACTAGATAAAGGGGTCTGGAGACTAAACACTAGTTTGCTAAGTGACCCAGATGTTGTACAGGCCCTTACATTTATTTTGCAGGATAGGGAGTCAATGTGGTTTTTATACAGTTCTCATATACAATGGTGGGAGAATACTAAAACGTGTTTAGTGGATTTTTTTTAAACAGTATTCCCATCATCTGGCAGATGACAGGCATCACTATTATGTCCAATTATGAAACTCCTTATATAAATTAATGTCACTAGCTGTGAAAGGGCAGCAGTCCTATGATGCAGAAATTGCTAAAGTAAAACAGGATTTATTGCTATTTCAATATGACAGACACAAGTCTTTAGAAATGGAACAATACTTTGGTACACAAGGCAGGAAAGAGAAGACTATTCCCTTTGATGACTGTAAATGGAGGGTGACTGCTAAACACCTGACTAGTATTCAGGATGAGAATGGGTTTTTAGTGTCTACCAAGGAAGAAATTCTTGTAGTTTTGGAAGAATTTATTTCTTCCCAATTTGGTTCCCCGTTTTGTGCTTCAAGTGACATGCTCACTCTCCTTCATGCAGCTAATCTTACTCGTTTGAATCCTACTCAGTCTGATGTTAGGGTAGATAACTTCTCTAAGGAAGACTTAACTGTAGTCTTTAAAGGTTTAAGGGACAACACGGCCCCAGGCCCAGATGGCGTACTGGGCAAATTATACAAGATTTTATGGGATATAGTTTGAGATCTTATGGTTGAAATTTTCAATGCCTTTTTAGATAAGGATGGTTTATCTGACTCAGTGTATGCAGTATTGATGATTTATTTTGTTTAAGAAGGGGGATAGGTCTTCCTTAAAGAATTGGAGGCCTATCACCTTGTTAAATGTAGATTTTAAACTTTTTGCCAAATTATTGTATAATAGGTTGCTTTACTTTTCGACAGTTTGATTCACCCCTCACAATTCTGCTCTGTGCCAGGGTGTTCAATGCAAGATGCCCTTATACTGCTTAGGGGACTATTTGACCAGAATTGCTCTCATTGTGTTGAAGGTTATATATTGAATTTTTAACAGGAAAAGGCTTTTGATCATACTTCTTAGGATTTTATTTGGCTCACTTTGTCTGCTTTCAGTATTCCAACTGTGTTTACAAATTGGCTACAGATTTGCTGTACTTTGGCTTATGTGTGCCTATTTATGAATGATTGGGTTGAAGGCTTGCCCTACTAGGCGTGGGGCCTGGCAAGGCTGCCCTTTGGGTCCTATCTTATATGTTTTGGCATTGGATCTGATCCTTTTGCATAGATCTCCATTGTTATATGGTATTGGTTGCCCAGGCATAGGAGAGCTGAAGATTATAAATTATGCTGATAACTTGTGTGCCTCACCCCTACCATTAGTACTGGGGAATTGTTTTATAATGTATTAATTTCATTTTTAGGTATTGTTGGTTTCAAGATAAATGCCTCGAAGAGTTTTTGTTTATCTCTTTCCAGTATGCCTGCTTCTAACACGTCCATTGGCGATATACTGGTTTCACAGTCCCCCTGGAAAAGTTGGGGTATTTATTTTGGCTTAGGTGACTTAGAAGTGTATAATTGGGAATTGTGCCTAAACAGAGGCAGAGATAAGGTTAGTAGGTGGCATAAATTGCATATGGGCATACTGAAAAGGATATTTATGATTAAAACATTTCTTGTTCCTATTTTTCTTTTCATCAGCCACATTTTCCCCTTACCTAAAAATTTTGAGATGGCGGTGTTGTCCTGTTTTTTTTCTAGTTTTTGGGGTAGCAGATTGAACTCCATTAAATGGAATGTTCTTTATTTGGATCGAAGTAAAGGAGGCGTAGGGATGATTCATCCATTCGTTTTCATTTTTTCTGTATTCATTAATACGAATTTGAAACCTATTGTGCAGAATGTATGTAAGCCTTGTGGTCAGGGGTGGCCTTTGCTTTACAGGAAATGTGAGAATGGCAAACATCTGCCTTTCTGCATAAAAATAAGAGGCGATATACCCTTTCTCCTGATTGGAGGTCTGTTTTTGACGCAATAAAAAAATGGGGCTTGCAGGTCCAGGATGTTTTGTTGTTGTCCAGGCAAGCTTTATATGCTGACATTATGGATAAATATTTCATAGAATGGTCTTTTTCTAAATTTCCAGATTCTGATCATCAGTCTGTATTAGGGAGACTTTTGGAATGAAGAATCCAAAAACACATGAGGGATTTAGTGTGGCTAGGTGCTCATGGATGTATTAATACTGGAGGGAACCATAAGCACAAAGTGTTGACTGACAGATATTGTTTGAGACACTCTTGCACAATGCAGGTTGAGACAATGGACCACCTATATTTTGAATGCCCCTTTATTCTTGAATTTTGGTGTATCTGGCAGGATCTTTGGAAGCTATATCCTTTTCAGTCTTTGTTACCCATACAGTTGTATTATGCATTTCCCTCATACTTGGGCAGGGTATAGTACTAACAAGTTTAATGTTGTTTCTGCTTTCCTTTTGTATTGGATTTGGCAGGTAAGATGCCACTTTTTGTTTCAACAGCAACAGATTTCTGAATTGGAATTGTTTCATTTGATTTATAATGATATCATTTAATTAAAATCTACAGAATTTGTGTCTCTCAAAACAGGAATTTGGGAAAGATATTGGCATCCAATTTTTTAAGATACTGCTTTCTTTTGATACTCTATATTGAGTGCATTTTTTCTGTATATATGTTCTGAGTTTGCTTCTTTTTTAAGTGCTGTACTCAGTCCTTTTTCCTTTTAATTTTTTTCTTGATTTTTTTTCCTGTTTTTTTCTAGTACAGTGGGGGGGAAGGGATGATTGGGTTGAAATGGTTTTCATTTTACTAAATGAGCTTTTGTATGCTGTTGTGCTTATTTCAATGCTTGATTTTTTTTGTTTTCTTCTATGATTTGTATGATGTAATATTATTTTTGTTGATACTTGGGCCCAGATATTGAAACTGCACCCAAAAAGTGCACAATAGCAGGAGCAACCACAAGTCTATTGCGCCCATGTGCAACAGACGCAATATTCAAAAAAGGAGCAAGCCAAATTGCACCTACATCCAACATCTGAATATTGCACAACCTGTGCCATTGTGCAACTAGGGAGGGGCAGCTGAGCAGATATGATGCGCTATGACGCAACAAGGGATGTCCAGCTGAGCAGTCCAGAGGCACCATAGTGCAAGCAGGGAGCCCCCCAGCTGCAAAGCAATGTAACTGTAAAACCAGGGAGGTAGGGGACCCATGACACAGATGGGCACAGGAACACACAGCAGAACTGACATCGTGCCCCCACACCCCAAGCACAGCACAACTGGGGGAGGGCTGGAATAACCACTGGCCGATGGAGACAAGTAAACAACCCACAGCCAGGCCATGGTGCCCCATCACACCCACCGGCAAGCTGAGACTGCCACACAAGGAGGGCAGACCACCCCGTGCCACACCATCCCCCCAGTACACAGCACACCCTGTACCATGACCCCAGACACCCCCCCATGAGCAGTGACCACCACTGCAGGAAACCCCATGCATACCACTACCCCACTGTGACACTGCAACCATGTGCACCACAGAACCATACAAGCCAGCCCCACCATGAGCACCCAGCAGTGGGTGGCAGCACATGGCAATGCAACAACAGCAGACACAGTGCCAACATGCACAATGCCCCTGAGGCACAGCTGAGAAACTGACCATTAGTCGGCACAAGAGGTACCCCACACAGGACAGGGCATGCCCCTGACACCACCACCAGTGATACAGCACCCTGCACAGTAGTCCAGTGACACACCCCGACCCACCACTGGCCACAACAGCCAGCACAGACACCCACAGTGGTGCGTGGAAGCATGCACCACACCGGATGCAACACAGTGCAGGGACAAACACCTACCCATACCAAAGGGGACAATAACACAGGGACGCAGAAGCGTAGCAACCAAGCCCCCAGTGTGGGCCCATGGAAACTGTGTACACACAGCCTGCAGTCTTCCATGGCACAGGAGTACCAACCACCCTGTGCAGGCACTGTGGACCCATACGCCACGACCATATGCCTGGAGCACAAGTCACAGTCAGTGGTGCACATCCCCTGCAACACACACAAGCCACAACATGGAGGTGGGACAACAACCGCAGAGGCCACAGTGTCACCTGAGGCAAACATGCACCACGCCAGTGACAGGAGGCAACTCAGCATTGTGACAGGTACAGTGGCTGCCCTGCATGGACAGCCACCAGTGACATGGCAGCAGACCTTGCAGGTCACAGACATGCAAGGGTGTCAGCTGCACAGGTCACGGATGGGTTGACAGGGGCACCATGGACACAGAGCATGCACCATGGGCCACTGCACACAGTAATCCAATGCACAAGAAACAACACACACACCACAGACACCACCAGATAGCTACTCCCACACCATAGTCACTTCCCCACAGACATACACACATACCCATGACTGCACCACCCCAGACGCCATGCACACCACTGCAGCTGAGCACCTATAGCCCGCTGCAAATCAGAGACCACCACAGTATTCATATCAAAATAGTTGTATTGAAACATATCAAAAATAACTATATACAGAACTATGTACAAATGTGGAGGGAGGAATATAAACAAGGTGGGGGGGTAAGGGGCAGGGTTGAACATATGGGAGAAGGAAGAAGGGGTATGAGGGTGGGTCAAAGGGGGGAAGGTGGTAGTCAGGGCATGGGGACATTAATGGCCACCCCGGTCCTCCTCCTCCTCCTGGCACTGATGTCTGCTTCCTCTTTCTCCTCTTGACCCCATGGTGGTTTATTTGATGGAGGAGCTGCAGAGTCTCCCTGACCACCTGGAGCAGCTCATTAATGGACTGCTGAATTTTCAGGAGCCTCCAGTCACCTAGTATGAGGGAGCAGAGTCAATAGGTGTGACTGTCCATCCCCCTGCAGCCCACCCATTGTGCATGGCATACAGCCATGTGCCATGTCCCTGTGATGGTGTGCGACCACCCACAGTGACCGTGTCCACAAGACCTGCCCACCCAGGCAGCCACAGTCATGTGGACCACTGCACACACCCACTGCCCATGTCCTGCACAACACCACCATGGCCATACAGTAACATGGCTATGCGGTGTGAAGGCAGTGCCACAGCCATGTGCCCAGTGCACGCATGGACCACCACTGATGCACTCCAAGACATGCAGTGCCACTGGACAGTGCTGACTGTTACAAGTCACGTGCATGGCAGTGGTGTTCATGGATGGTGGCCATGCCCCGCTGCCCACCCTGTTACACAGCATGAAATAGTAATCATGCAGTTATGGCACTCACCCTCATCAGGACGGTCAGGTCAGCGGTGATGGTCCCCGTCCCTCCTGGACACTCTGTCCTCCTCCCTCCACCGCTCCTCCCTCATCCGGTGATGCTCATCTATGCCTGTGGGGGAAACAAGGAGAGAAGAACATCAGTACAATCCGAAGCAAAGTCCCCCTGCCCCAATGTGTGTGCCCACCCACCCAGCCAGAACCACCGACCCCACAACCTGTAAACACCGCCACAGCCAACCCTAGACTAGCCCTCTCCTATGTGCTGGACACATATAATACTGTTACCCATATGGACAATACAAGTGCATAGACGGATCACCCAGCTGGACGTGGCACCATGCCCCTCCTGGCACGCGACTGCAGATGGGCTAGTAGGTCTGGCTCCCTCCTCCTGAGGTCCCCATAGCGGTGCCTGCACTGCTCCACAGTCCTCCTGCATCTGGTGACCTCCTCCAGGTCAGTGTCCACTTCCTGCCAGACCTGGGTCCTGGCCCTGTCCAGTGGCTCCTCCCCAAACAGAGGGCCATGTTGCAGCTCCACAATAGCCACAAGGTTGGCCAACTCTATGGCAGTCCACTGTGGGGCTCTTCTGCGTGCCATCTCAATGGCTATAGTAGGCAATATGGCGCTCTGCAGTGCAGTACCCCACGTGCAAATGCTGTGCGGTACTGCGCTGCCATTCCCTATCGTGCTGTTACCGAACAGCACGATAGAGCTGCACCCATGCCTGATGCATGGCGCCAAGGGGGCAAAGGTCAGGCACAGGGTCAAGGGTCTCTGGTGCAAGGCCATGCACAGCACCATTGGATGACTATGCGTATAGCGTGATTGGTTGGCTGTTTGCCAGCACCACAGCCGACTATCGGGCAGTTGTGCCATTGCGCCTATGGAGGCCCATTGTCACAGCGCCATGTAGTGACCTTCGCTATAGCGCCACTGGCACAATGGTGGCTGTGCTCTGCATTGACCATCGCATACTGCACGTCATCAGTGCAGCAGACGCCAGCGTCAGCAGCCTGGGCATGCACAGTGAAGTGTACTATGCAGGCCACAGAACTATGCCATTGGCTCAGCATGTTCAACACAATTGCGCAAAGCGCAAAATCGCGATATTCAGCCGTCATATGCTAATCATCCGATCAGCCATTCAATGGTGCAGCACCATGATTTGCATCTAATTAAAGTTGCTCTTCACCTAATTTGCATTTATTGCGCTATATAGGTGTGACAAAGTGCTGCAGTGGCCATAGTCAGTTACTGCAGTTTATTGGTGAGTTGCATGCTGTGTGGAAGTGTGGACTGTGGATTCAGGAACATGCTGTGGACTGCACAGTCACAGGTAGCCACTGCCATCCTTACAGGCTGAATAATGACCAAGCAAGTTCTGGGTGAGGAGGACAATGATGGTGGGCAGAAGAGGAGCCCCAATTTCACGAAGGCTGAGACTGAGGCACTTTTCGAGGCCTACCTAGATCGGGAGCCACTGCTCAGTGGACGGCGGAGCACCCCTCCGGCCCATGCTGCTGCATGGGAGGAGGTGGCCCGTGCCGTGAACCTGCATGGCAGCCACCAGCGCCCCGTGCAGGAGTGTAAGAAGAAGATGGGTACTGACAGGAGGAGGGTGAAAGAGAAGGTGGCTGCCATCAGGGTGGCACGTGCTGCAACAGGCGGAGGACAACTGGAGGTGATGCAGCTCACACCAGCAGAGGACAGGCTTGCTGCAAGCATGCACTGCAGTGCCATAGAGGGACTTCTGGGCAGTGGCTTCCAGATGGGTGATGGCCCATCTCTGCATGGTAAGCCATGGTCTGCCTTGGGGGGGGCCGGGTAGGTTACATGCAGTAACATGACTTTGCTTTCCCTTACAGATCCTGAGCATCTGCATGGTTCAACATTGGTGGGCCTGTCCACTGAGGACAGTCAGCCAGAGTTGGAGTTTGGACCATCCACCTCCACAGGTATCTGTGGATCAGCATGACAGTGGGGTTGCCTGGCTGTCCACACTGATGTCATTGGGACAGGTGTGGGGGAAGCCCTTCCCGTGTCTCAGCGTTCTGGTGTCCAAGGATGCCAGCACGCCATGGCTGTGGCTTGGTCAGAGATCTGCACCAGTGATGAAGACATGACTGTCATGGGCAGTGACACGTGTGTGCCATGGAATGGACACACAGCAGGTCAGCTCATGCCCATGGCTCTGGCTGGTGCCGCCATGTGGGCCAGTGTGTCAGCACAGTCCCAGGCTGTGCCTGTCAGCACCAGTGGGGCAGCATCGGTGGCTGGTCAGGACAGTGGGACTGTTGCAGCCACAGCGGTGGCACTACTGAGCCCTTGGGTGCAGAGGCCGGAGGGGTGGCAGCAGCAGTCACCCACTAGGACTGGGGGTTCAGGGTTCAGTGGAGGCATCTGTGCACCACCTGTGGACTTGCCCATACCTGGTCCTGGTGTGCAGCACCCACCCTCAAGGGGTGCTGAACATCAGGCCTGTGCATACCCTGAGGGACAGGATGCCGAGGAGGCAGACAACCTCTTTGATGAGCACACCTGCCTACTGCGGTCGATGGTCCAGCAGCAGATGCGGCTTGCAACATCCATGGAGGCACTGTGTGTGGCTCTGGAGTGGGCAGAGGAGCGTCACAGCAGGGACACTGATAGGATCATGTCACGGATGGACCGTTTGTGGGAGGATGTGATCACTGCCATTGACAGGCTTGCACAGCCATTAATTGCTGTCATGGCCACAAAGGGCACACAGTCAGGTGCCCATGCATCACTCACACCACGCAGTGTGCTATCCACTCCCCGTTCATAGCGTTGTGCAACACCCACCCTGTCAACACCGGGTTCAACTGCTGGCATCCCAAGCACTCCTGGCGCAGGCATGTTCGGTGTGCTGCAGACGGCTGTGTGGGCAAGGTCGTGTTCACGCAGTGTAACCCTTGGGGGACCATCAGTGCCACCCCATGAGGCCAGTGGTCAGCCTGCCAGTGCTGGCAGGTCTCGGCGGGACCGCCCATGCATCCAAGGCGGCCGTGGCACTGTGCTGCAAGAATGACCTGTCTCCCAGCACGGGCACTGTCTGTTGCTGCCCTGTGTGCATTGTGTGTTTCAGTGGGCAGTGCACAGGTGGGTGCCCAGCCCTGCACACGGACACACGGTCCACCTGCATACCCTCCTGGCTGCTGTCCATAGGTACATGTGCATGATGATGCCTACATTGTGCTGTACACTAAAGTGCGATGGTGCCCAGCATCTGACACATGCACATGGACAGACAGTGGATGTGGTGGCCTGTGGACATGTGTGTTGCTAGGGTTGGCATTCTGGCTTGGTGTTCCTCCTGCCCTCTGTGCATGTTTGGTGCATTGTGTGTGTGCATTTGTGTGTGTGTCCGTCCATGTGGCATGTTGATGTTCACCCATCCCTGGTTGTGTGTATGTGCTTCTGTGCCCTCCCACATCCCTTGCCATCATGCACCCCTGCTGTGTTTCCATGCATGTTTGCAGGTTGTGCCTTAGCCACTGGTGGTTGCGCATGGCACCATGACTTACCTGGGTTGGCTGAAGTGCTCCTCTGTGATGGTGTCCCGGTGCAGCTGTGCCAGCCGGATCAGTTGGGGGTCCCGTTGGCCAAGGGGGGCTGCCCATCACCATCATCACTGGCGTCCCCATCACTGTCCCCCTCTTCGACCTCTACGGATATCCCACATTCTTTGGCCATGTTGTGCAGGATGTAACAGGCCAGGAATATCCCACAGGCCTTTGAGGGGCTGTACTGTAGGGCACTGCCAGAGGTGTCCAGGCAACAGAAACATACCTTCAGCATCCAGAACACCCACTCAATGACATTGCGTGTGGTGGCATGTGCCTCATTGTAACGTTGCTGCGATGGGATTGTGGGCCGCCGGTAGGGTGTGAGCAGCCAAGGACAGACTGGGTATCCACTGTCACCTGTGTGGAAAGGGTGGAGGTTAGTTTCATGTTCAGCTTCGGCCTGCCCCAAGCCCTGTGGGCCACACCCATGGCACCTCTGGCCATGCCCCCCAAGGCCCGTGATATCTCCATTTGGTTTGCATACTCACCCACTAAATGTCCCCACTCTCAAATCAGTGGCACAGTGCTGACTGGTGCCAGATGTATGAATCGTGTGCTCCCCCAGGTTGCGTGGCACAGACATTGATGATGCGCCCACTGGCATCACACACCACCTGGCAGTTGATGCTGGAATAGCCCTTGCAGTTCATGTATGATGCCCCCTCCTCACCAGGTGGTGTATATATGGCCACATGGGTGCAGTCTATTGCCCCTAGCATGCCAGGCATACGTGCTACCCTGTAGAACTCCTGAATGTTTGCTGTGCGTTCCGCCGCAGTGCTGGGGAAATGGATGTACTCCACAGCATGTGGCAGCAGTGCGCTGAGGAATTGGGTGAGGATGCGCGATGTGGCCGACTGTGTTATGCCTGTGGTGTCCCCGGTTGGTCTCTGGAAGGTACCCATAGCGAGCAAGCACATGCAGGCTGTTACCTTTGTCGCCACTGACAGGGCATGACTCCATCATGTGGGTGCCTGCATCACATCACTGCACAGCTCACAGAGCCACCTCAGTATTGCCCTGTTCAGGTGGTACCAGCCCACAATCTCAGTATCTGTATACAGCTCAAAGCTGGTGCAGGCTCGGTACTGCCTGTTAAGGGCATACCACCGACGGGCCATTCCACGGCCACATCCCCTGGCTGCATGCCTTCTCACCCCCCTCATTACAGCCTCCATGTGGAAGTTGGCACTGGCCATGTCTCTGGCTTGCGTCCCCCTGCAGCAGCTGTTGCTTTGTTCCCCCCACTGTCCTGACTGCTACCTACCCTGCACCGAGTACACCTGTCTGTGCTGGCCTCTGGAATGTGTGGCTCCACACACCTTCCCTGTGCCTCTCTTCTGCAGTTTGTTTTCCCTGGTCTACCCTCTTTCTCACAGTTTCCCTGTGCCTGTCTCTCCCCTTGCGTCATGTGGCTTCCCTGTAGCCTTCTTACGCCTCTTCCTTGCTCCTTTTTATTTTGGATAATTTCCTCTGTGGCGCAACTTCCGCTTGTTCCACTGTTGCGAATTGCGCAAGTCTTTGAACATCACACTGCGCCCTTTATGCATGGTTCCTCCCCCTTCAGTTGCGAATGCCTTCATTATCATTGCGCCGTTGCTCAGCATGTTTTTGGTGGCGCAACTGCCTCCTGCTGAATATCGCAGAATGGCGCATTTTCAGACTTGCGCTGGTGCAACCCTTTTGAATATCTGGGCCTTTGTCTTTAAATTTAAAAAAAAGAATTCCCCTACTTTTTTATTGGGGAGGGAAGGGGGTCTGTTTACAGTATTTATTACTCCCGTTTGGGGTTCATGTATGTTGTAATACTTATTTATGTTTTTACATTTTCTTTTTTTATGATTTTGTATGAACTAATATCATTTTGTATATATTTTGTTTTTGAGCTTTAAATAAAAATGTCCCTACTATACTTTAGGGGGAGCTGCTGTTGGCCTGTGCAATGGCTAGTCTAGCTGAGGAGCAGAGAGAGATGGATGTTTATGTGACTGGGGACCTGGTGTCTAACCTAGCCACAGATCCTACTGAGACCGATGTATTTTTTGATACAACTGTTTCTAAGGATATGGGTAAACTGCTTAAAGAAACTTTGAGTGTGCACAATCCAGAAACTCTATGGAAGAATATTACCCAGACTAACAAATCTCCTTTGGAAATACAATGTCTAATGCAAGATGAAGAAGCTGTGTACCGGGAACATCACCGGGAGCTTCAACAAGCTTTGATACAGTTTGCAGATGAGGTACAGCTACCAAGCTCGTCTACAGGTCCTCCGACGGCTGTTTCTACAATAGACATTGCAAATCCATCACAGGTTCCCACTGTCCCCAGACAGGTAAATGCATCAGTTATTTCATGCCAGATTGCTGGAAATAATCAAGATACTGCTACTGTATTTGCTTTTAACAGTTCACAGCAAAATGTTAAGCTGACCACAGGGAAGGAGCGGCTGCTCATTAGCTTACCTGGGGTTTCCTTCTTAGATAACCCCTGGGCAGTGGGACCTGCTTCTTGTAGACAGCTGTCTATCACTGGCAGCGGTCCGATGGAGGACACTAAGCAGACACAGGCAATAACTAAGCATATTGCAGGGAACCATGTGGCATTGATGGATGAACAAATTAAAGGTACCCAGAACATGTATAAACCAATACTGTCACCCCAAGTGCTGAATAAATCAACAGGTGATGACTTAGGGAAACAGTCAGGAATGGCATTACCAGGGATTCCTTCCCTGGGCCTAAGACTTTCCCGTAATGTCTCTGAATTAGCTACCAGTACAGAAACTGTGGTATCTCTTCCATTAGGATCAAGTAATGATTCCACAGCCCTAGGGCATGACCAGGAGGGAAAGCCCCATACAAACTTGATGGCAGAAGAAGTTGAGCAAAAATGTAAATTGGAAGATTCCAAAAAGAAATGTGAGAATGTGGTTCTACAGCATGGAAATATTATAGCCACAGACATTCTCTGCTCCCCATAGGAGCATATAGCATTTGACTTTTCTCCCCCATCTACCACCACAGCTCTCAAATAGGCATTTGGTTTAGATGTTCATGTTGAAGGAGAGCAACCCTGGACTGATTCAGCCCTCCATAGGGCAGGTTCGACGTGCGATATTGCAGGGCACTGGGTGCCAGATACTACATGGGATGCCACCTCCTTTTCACAATCATCTATATTGCCGGAATGGTGACCCTATCTGGCCGTCAAAGTTTTGTCTCCCTTTCCTGACCAGACTATGGTCCTTCCTGAACATGTTCATACCTTGGAATCAGAAAGCCAGCCACTTTCGGCAGTACATTACTTGGACAAGGAAAACCTGGACACAAACATACCGAGTGCACAAGCCAGGGAGCCATGGGCCTCACTGCAATCAATGCCAACACCGGCACAGTCTGTTGAGCCACCATGTGCTGACATAGTAGATGGTGCATCTTCTACACCTAATGACCCCTTGATAGAGCCACCTCAAAGACCGCTATTGTCAGACCTTTTTAAAGTAAATGCAGTGGAACCTTTACCCAGAAAACACACAGTCTGCCTTAAGTACAAAGGCAGCCTGGACACTCACCCAGATTGTCACTATGTGGGTAAAACTCTGATCAAGGAGTCTTTGCGGTTTTACCCCGCAGATGTATTTGCCTTCATACACATCTCTGGGGAGGATATATTTGGTATAAGTTTTCAATCAGCTACTCTTCTGGAAGCATTTTGGGTCCGTTATAGTCAACATAAATCTTCCCCCCGTGGATACCTTTTTCAGCAATCCCATTGACAAAACCTCTGACAAAATCAGTGACAATAATGTTTTGTAATGAAAATGTCCCAGTGGGTGATATTTACCACTGGCTCCAACAGAAATGTTAAGTCATGAGTGCTCCCACTGCCATATTAGATGATGAAACATTCTGGATGGGTGGATGGAAATTTCAAGTGAAGCTCCATCAAACAGAGGAACATATCATACACATTCCTAACTGCTTTTTTCTGGGCCAAGATCGGGATGTCTGTTATTACCCAGGGAAGTCCCAAGCCTATTATTGCTGTAGCTCATGTACTCATTTATCTAGCATTTGTGACAAACTTCATTGTAACCTATGCAATGAAGTGGGACACATCAACTCCCAAAGTACAAACTAGTCTCATTGCAACATCTGTGAAGAGAAAGGCCATATGTATAAGGATTGCCTATGGGCTGCAGCAAACACTTCCCAGACCCTGGACCTCGAAGATTTGATCAATAAGGCACAGGCAGCAGAAGACCAGGAACCTGCCCCACAATCTTCCCATGTTCAGAATTTTTCATCTAATAAGTGGTTGACACCTGGTACCAAGAAGGCTATGACCATACCTCCTAATCAAGAACTATTAATCCAGACAAACACTGAAACAGAGGCTGCTCCAATTTACAACTGGTATGTTATGCTGACCCTCCTAAATCTGATGACATACTAAATGGACTGCAATCATTGCCTGCTTCACCTGCACTCATCCCTCTTTCCCAGAGGAGATCCTCCTGGAGATTGACAAAAGTGGACCTTCTTCCTCTGGCAGAAACTAAGAACCCTTATGATGTACTAGGTACTTCTGAATGGGGTGTCTCTGAGCAGGAAGAGTACCCTAAAGATACAATGGAAGTGGGTAATGTCCATCCCCAACCCATGGAGAAATTATACATCGGAAAAAAGAAGAAGAAAAGAAGAAAGAGTTAACTATTGACTATTATGTATGAATATTGATAATACTCTAGTGGCCTCTCTTAATTACCACAGTCTTATCAACATAAAAAACAGACAAGCTACTTTTCAGATGATTGCTGATTTGGACTTAGACATTATTTTTCTTCAAGAAAACTGGATGGCAACAGTTTTTCAATTACAGGCCTTTAAGTCGGAATGGCCATGTGGCCCATCTTACTAGTCGTTCGGGACTGATAGGGCGGACAGAGTGGGATTTCCTTTTAAGGGGAGTCATTTTTCCTTATTTCAGATTCTAGAGCTTACCCAAGGGAGGGCCCTCATTTTGGACGGATACTGGGATGGAGAATCCTGCAGACTAATTAATATATATGACACCCAACTCAAGGCTGATAGAACAAAACTTTTCTCTCAAATTCAGCCTTATTTATGTACAGCAAGGGTACTCATCTTTGAGGAAGACTTCAGTTGCAGTATAACAGTACCTCAGGGATCACATCTTCATGCTAAGGTATATTGTGATTCTCTTGCTTTTAAAAAATGTGTTACTTTTGCAGGCCTTACTAACTGTAGCTCCCACATTTTATCCCCCAGGTACTTTACCTACAAAAGAGTGCAATATACTACCATTATAGATTATCTTTTTATTTCACAACATCTGTTAGTTGCCTCTATGAACCCCTACCCAGTTCAGAGATTAATCACCCCTTCTTCAAAACAAGGTGGAAATTAAATACTTATTCTCTTTCAGACCCACAGGTACAATTTATGGTCAAATGGTTGTTAGCCACCAGAGCCTTAATAATAGATCTATATGAGGATGTAGGGGACTGGTGGTTGCAAACTAAGACTGACAGCAGTTTTATTCCAACAACATGGTAAACATAAATCTAGAACCTAATACTTTAAATATCTAACAATGAGGAAAACATGTCAATATTTATTATCTTTAACATCCAAGATGGGGGATAGCCTCAGCACACTGATTAATACCATGAAAGTTCAAATGCAAGAATTGCAATACAATAGAGCTAGTTCGATTCATGCGGAACTATCCTATGGGACCCAGAAATCTCCGATATGTATGGCATGTAAATCTCGCAGACAGGCATCTACTATCTCTAGTCTTCAAAAAGTGGATTGTACTCTGGTTACCTCTATCCAAGACCTGTTTTCAGTCATTGGAGATACCAATACAGGGGGAGACACCCAGTCTCAGGATAGGAAATCTTACCTCTCAAATCTGGTACAACATTCATTCTCCACTCAAGAGACTGACTTTCTTACACTATTTATCTCTTATCAAGAAATCCTAGAGGTGATTCAAACCCAGAGACTAAGGGCTGCTTCGGGCTTAGATGGTCTACTTTTTGACTTTTACAAAACCTTTTTCTGTGAGCTAGCATGCTATCTTAAATGAACATATGCATTTTTTATTCCCAGAATTCAGTTCCATCTCATTTTTTAAAACATTTAACCATATATTTGTTCAAGTCTGGAGTTTGTTCGCTACTCCAGAATTGGAGATCAATTAGTCTGCTTAATGGAGACTTTAAAATCCTGGCACAGATTTTGCATCTTAGATTGAGCAAACTAGCTGAACATATTATACATCCCTTCCAATTCTGTAGTTTACCTAACAGATATATATACCAACATCTGATAATTTTAAGGGAAATTTGGGAATTTTATTCTAAATGGCAACATACTGGCTGGATTATATCTCTTGACCAGAAGAAAGCATTTGACGCGGTGAATCATTCCTTTCTTTTTGACATATTACACACCTATGTTATCCCCCTCCCTCCTTTTTAGATAAAATTAAAATGTTATATCAAAATGCTTAATGGAGTCCCTATCTCACTGGCTCAGCAGGTTGCACACTCGCCTCTGAGGCTGGAAAATCAGAAGGCTGTGGGTTCTATCCCAACTCCAGTCACTTGGGTGAAATCCTAATACTAACATTGTAGTGCAGCATGAGGGGGTGCTGCACTCCTGGGGTGCCATATTTTTTCACAGAACGGGTGGTGGACAAGTGGAACACCCTGCCAGAGGAAGTGGTGGGGGCTGAAACAATCACGGGATTTAAGAATGCATGGGATAGACATAAAGGAATTCTAGAGGTCAGGGGTAAGGGGAAATAGACTTCTAGGAAAACAAACTGAACTTACAAGCTCAAATGGGCAGACTAGGTGGGCCATAGGCCCTTATCTGCCGACACTGTCTATGTATCTATGTATCTATGTATCTCAGAGCGACTGTTGGTCCAGAAAGTGTGATCCAGGAGGGAGTACATCAAGGGTGTCCCCTGAGACCCTTGCTCTACATATTTTCTCTGAATCCCCTCTTCCAAAATTTCATGAATAATCCTGTAGTGTATGGTCTGAAAGGTCATATCAAGGGGGATGAAGTCAACATTTTGGCATATGCTGATGATACTTGTTTATTTCTTCATGATATGGACAGTATTGTGGCAGCTAATAGGGAATTGCAATGTTTTTCTTGAGGTTTCAGGTGCGCGACTGGATCTATCAGAATGCAAGGTTGCCTTTTTGGGCATAGGTAGAGGACGCCCCACCGTAGTAGGACACTTCTCAGTTTCAACAGGCCCAGTTAAAATCTTGGGGATTACTTTTGGATCTCAGAATTTAGCTGATATTAATTGGCAGTTAGCCTTACAAGGTTGCAAAGTGAAGGTCAACCATTAGAAGGGATGGAAATTATCCAAATGAAAAAAGATCTCTATTATTAAAAAATGTCTGCTTCTGAGTCTAACCTATATAGCTACAATACTTCCATTACCATTGATTTTGGAAACAAAACTATGCAGTATATTTTTTAATATGTTGCGGGGTAGTTGTCTCAACCCTGTTAAACAGGGTTATACTTCTCTATCTCGGGGACAGGGAGGGTTGGGAATGATCAACCCTATCGCATTTTTTCAAGCACTGTTTTGGGTTCATTTTATAAAGACACCATGGACCAAACCAAACACCATGGTTTATAAGTGTTTTCTGAATAATTTAAATACTTATGTCACTAAATGGATGGACTTCCCCCAAATATTTTCATCCCAGTTGTTAATACCAGAATCAATTAAATCTACAGTACAGAAACTGTATAAATGGAAGGTAACAAAAACATGTTTGTTTGAGCCCTCTAGACTACAACTATATCACTATATTTTAGATAGGGTTGGACCATCTGCTCCAAAATTCAAACATTGTCATCCACAAAATAATGATAAAGTTCTGAAATGTTAACAGAAGAAAGAATCCCAGAACATATGTGGGAAGTAGTCTGGCTCAGTGCAAATGGAAGATTGTACGAACGAGGAAACAATAAACATAAACCAGTGGAAGAACGAACATGTCCATACTTGGGGTGCGGTGCCCCTGAAGAATTGATGGAACATTTTGTGCTGCACTGTCTTTACTCAAGTAACCCATGGGTGTTCTTGGCTACGGTGTGGAAATTACCTTGGTTACAGAATCTTACATATGAAATGCTGGTACTGGGGGATTATAGACATAGCTTATTAAAATTTAAGGCTGGCACTTTATCGGTGCTTTTTGTGGTATTAAAATACTACCTTTGGAATGCCCGAGTACAATGGGTGATTAGGCAGCAACAAATGCCATTTGTGATTTTCAGAACATTATGTGAAAATGCATTATGGACTATTAGGGTGAAGGAAGTGGAAAAATATGGTCTGCATATAATCAATTCACTATGGAAGGGTCTCTCTTTTTTCATTAAATTTAAATGACTTTAAGGACAGTGAGATTATATCACTGTAATAGATTACCCAGTGAAATCCGGTAGGTATATCATATATAATAAGAATTAATTATTGTATAGCCAATATTTTGTGTTTTCCTTTTTTTTCTCCTCTCCTTTTGGTTTTATTTTTCTGAATGAAAAAATGTTTGATTCCTACCTTTTCCTTTTTCCTTGTTTGTATAAAATTGTGTTACTGAATTGAAAGTACTATCATAATTTTTATTTGTTCTGTATACTGTATTGTTACCTTTAATAAAAAACACTCCTACTCTTTTCGAGACTTGCCAAGGAATTTTTAATGTACAGCAGAACAACCAGACAGGACCTCAGTTTAACATTTCATTTGAAAGATGGCACCTCAGGAGTGCAGCACCCCCCTCATGCCGCACTACAGTGTCAGTATAGGAATTTATAGTAACTCAAGTGCCTAGTGTGGGGATAGAACCCACAGCCTTCTGATCTTCCCACCTCAGAGGTGAGTGTGCAACCTGCTGAGCCACTGACACTGATACAATGATGACAATGATAATGAAACTGCATGCTTCCATCACTTTACCCCATCAGGGACAAATCTCCACACTACCCCCTCTTTGGCCAAGATAGTGGCGGAGCATGCCTCATCTACACCATCAGTTCCCAAGGATCAACCCTCTGGCCTGCTACTTCTCAGCTGCATCAACCCTCTACCATCTCCAAGGTAGTTGGATCTGAAGTATTGCCCTTAACAGTGTTTATCCAGATATATCTCTCTCACTGATCTGTAATTATCGGTGGAGCAAGGGTGACAAGGCACAGTATCTCAGCTCAGGACTTGATATCATGTACTATAATAGCCTGCCTTCAGATATAATCCTCTGTGACCATTTTGATAGCATTTGCCAGTCACTTCTCTTCCCTATCTCCATCTCGGAGGGCACAAGATGGAAACTCCTGACTATCTCACCTCCCAGCATGTCATGGCAGTGGAATACATGCCTGTATTGTGGTACCTTCTCAGTAGCCTTTGATGGTTTCAAGCGAAACATCCATGTGCTAGTGTCTCACACCTCAGTGTGGGGCAGTCTCGAACTAGCTGTTGTGCATTATGTTTTTTACCTGCCTGGTTGCTGACTACTTTGATCTTTATCTGGTTGATTCTACCATTCCTTCTGCTGGCATATTGAATGGTGCACCCATCCCACAACCTCCGGTGGCTGTCCCAAGTCTGATGCATGAGCTGGGGTACAGCAACGGGAGCGTGAGTAGTATAACTCTATGGATAGAGCTATTAATAGCTCTGGTGTGAGACATACTCTTTATGATCCCCCTGTCCCAGTCAGCCCATATTCATGCCAGTCCTCCCAGCCTCATCACCTGACTTCTCCCAGGTCTTATATCTTACATCTCTCCTGGAGTCCCCCATTATGCCCATCAATGGCGGGGTGGTGGGGTGTCCCTCTACCTGCCAGGACTCCAGTTTTGGAAGGTGGGGCAAGCGGAGTCCAGCAGTCATCCAGCGTGACCAGGACCATTCTTTCAGTTTTCCTCCTTGGGGATGTGGCATGTACTGACATCAAGGCACATGCACTGATGTCTGCCATGTCCCTCCACCTCCTTGAGCTTAAGCTGTCTTTCCCTTGGCTTCACCAGGAGCCAGTACATCACCAAGTTCATCCCTACCATCCCACCAGAGGAGGAGAGCAATCCTCGGGATGCTCGATCCACCTCCGCCCTGGCTGACCCTCCAACTTCTGAGGTCACTCCCAACCCTGGGTCATTGGCACCTCAAGTGGTAGCACTACTGCTGCGCCAGCAGGCCAGCTCGAATCCTAGGCCATTTTGATATACAAACTGGCTTGATAGTGTTAGACAAAATACTGTATATGTCCTGAACTCAGATACGCTAACATTGTTTCATGAATTTTCAGATAAATTAATCCAGTTCAATTCTGCAAATGCCCCAGTGCTCATCGGTGGGAACTTCAACCTTACCCTAGATGCAGCTGCTAAAAGGAACCAAGGTATGAGCAAGCTGCACCAAAAAGCAGCTCAAATGGTATAGCTCTGGCTGAAAGTTCAGGGCCTTTAAAATGTGCGGAGAACATTCTACTCACATGGATAAGATTTCACTTACCACTCTGCTACCCATGGCACTTATAGCTGAATAGACTTTTGGCTGGCCTCAGCATCTGCTTTAGGCAAGGTAATTGCTGCCTCAATCAACCAGATCATCCTATCTGATCAAACCTAGTTTGGGGACCCCTATGGCTCACTTTCCCTCCTGGCATTTTGATCTTCTGCTCCTTCAAGACCAACTATTCCTAAAATGGCTCAAGCATAAAGCCACCACCTTTTTCTCCATCAATAACAAGTGGGGCCACCATTGAGGTGACTCTGTGGGAAGCCTTTAAGAGTATGACATGGGATGAAATCATAAGCTATACCATGCACAGGAGGATAGAGAGGGAGCACCAGCTATCATAACTAGAAAAGCAACTCAAGGTAAAGGAGGATGAGTTTAAAGCTCTTCCCAAGGTAAACATCCACTCCTCCCTCCACCAGGCCATTGTTAAGCTCTGACTTGATAGCACCAATCATCTGACTAGAAAAGCTGAGCTAGCCATTCTCAGATAAATCCTGGGAGGGAGGAGAAAAGTGTGGGAAAATTCTCACTTACCAGCTCTAAAAACAGGATGACGAACAACATATAGTTGGCCTTATGGATCCGACTTGCAAATGTATTGCTTCTTCTAAACATGAAAGTGAGACACTGAGCAGCTTCTATTCTAAGCTCTTTAGCTCCCCATCACCTCATCCTTAGATATGGTTGAGGGGTTTCTGTGTAATATCCTTCTACCCTCGCTTTCACATAAACAGGCAGTTGCAGTAGAAATCCTTCTCTCCATTGCAGAGACTGAGGCAACACTTAAAGCCCTTACCCCTCACAAAGCCCCAGGAGGGGATGTCCTTCTGGTATACTTCCTGCAGGCCATAGCTAATACTGTTTGCCCAATCCTACATAGGCTATACAAGGAGACTGCCCTTACAGAAATAATTATATGAAATGTTTTGATGCTGCACACATAAAACTACCCACATGTTATGCATGCTGCTAGTATGATTTAAATATTAAATTGGAACTGATGGCATGCATATGGCATACGTGCAGCAAGCAACAGTGAAAAACATGATTTTTATGTTAAACTGGAAAAGACTGCATGCATGTGGCATGCATACAAAAAGCAAGTGGTCACTGATAACTGCACACATAAAAGTTAAGTGACTTGGTTAAGATCACACCATACACAAGTGGGTGTTGAGATTCAAACCCAGGTCTTCATGCCTCCAAGTCTTCTGGCTTGCAGTTCATTGCCTTTAACCACTAAGCCATACTGTCTGCACAGATATGGCTCGCTTGTACTTCAATACATACTGTATCTGAAAACATGTGCACACATGCGGCATGCTTGTAGCCATTGTTATGCTTTTCAGTTTTCTTCTCTCCCTCATCTCATTTTCACAGTTGAACTGTAGCACACATACCAATGGAAACACATGTGTTTTTCCACCACAATACACAAACATATCCACAAAACTACTTAATTACTTCTGTCTGGCCTGTACTTCTACTATATTTTCTCCATAGTTTTGAATGCTTCCACACAAACAGACTTTAAGGTGTAAACACAAAAGTAGCAATAACTCGACCCACATGGCCAGTTCCACCCCCTCATGCACACACACTGTAGAGGCTATGGCCATGCTGCTACAGACAATACCCCCATTCATTTCAATGGTGCACACCCCTGCAGACTCCTTTTCCCTTTGTCTTAATGTGCCTGAGTGTGGGGATGTGGAGGTCAGCTTCACTGGGGGGCATAAGCCAGACTATAGTGGGGTTCCAATAGTCTGTGCATACCATGCCGCTCAACTGTCCATGAATGCAAGGGACAGCTCTAGAATGTCTGTAACATCTCTAAAATGCAAAATGTATTTGTTTTGACTGAAAAGTGATATGCAAATCAGGAAAACTTCAAATGTACAAGATTCATCTATATATACCCTAGAACAGTGCATCAGATTTGTGCTTAATCCCACCCAGTTACTAACCAATTTTTTTCCTGGCTGAAGTTCTGCCCCCCCCCAAAAAATGAATTTGGTCCTGATTTTTTTCCCTGACTCCATTCCATTCAATACCCATCCCCTATGGGTCATGAAGCCACCCAAAGGTGAAGAAACATGAAAAACACATCAATATTTCTGTCCTTCCTTCTTCCCCAATACCCCTGTAAAAAAAACATTTACTTTTACTTACCCGGCCATATGGCCAGAACTTGCAGCCTGGCACAGTGTGCCACCAGCCCAGTTTTCAGTCTGCTTCCCCTCTCTCCTTCCACAAGAAGCTGGATGCTAGAACTGACCATCACAAGTCCCCAACCTGGTCCATGACCAAGTAACCTCACCAACTGAACCCACCCAACCTGGGTTGCTTGCTTCTTGCTTGGTAGCTGCTGTGGCTGCTGCTGTACTGCACTGATCAAGGTCTATGAAGGCCACCCACATTGCTGTCACCACTGCTGCTAAGCATAGCTTGCTGCTGTGGGGGTCTGTGCTGTATTTTTTGCAAGGCGAGTCTAGTAGAGTAAGTAGGTAGCCTAGTTTTGAGTTAGCTTCTAGATCACCCTGTGTCCCTTCAGCCACCAGGGGAGATGGAGACTTACTAAGAGTAGACAAATAAACACATGCTGCCACAGCAATGCTATTGATAGCTCAGTGCTCACTGACTTCTCCAAGCTGTAGTGTGCAGTCTGCCTACTTGGTAGGGGAAAGACAGTGTTGCACTTGCAAGAATCATGTACAATTTCTTAGCTGGAGCTCATCCACATCATATGTGATGGTGCCGCTGCTAATAGGTGGACAGCGTGGACAACACAATGCAGACACAGTTGAGTCTGGAGAGTACATGCAGCGTGAGCACACACAGGCCAGGTGGGCACTTATTGTGCAAAAGATTGAATCCAAATTTAATGCCATTATTGCCACATCATAAGAACAACCTAGGCACAAATTTGTGGGGGGGGGGGCAACTGCCCCCTTCTGCCCTACCTAAATGTCATCCTGCTGTATGGTAGAAATTCATTCTTAGGTGCTGATGCAATGGTTTCCACTGTGTTATGAAGTACTGCAGTTCCATGTTTTATGATGTGTCCTGATCATCATGTGGGTTAATGTTCCTCATTGTCCCTGATTCTGAGTGTCCATGTCCCTTATTTCAGTGACAAAATGTGAGATATAGTGCATGCTTCCACAACCCTACTCAGCACGAAGAGTGCTGAGTATGTCCATAGTGTATATGCTCAATACAGAATGACAAAGGGAAAGTACGTGAGCTGAAACAGTCATGGAGAAACATATATGTAGCACTAAATATGCAAAAGAGATTTGCATGGTCCGAAACAAAAAGGATAGGCTTCACAACACAGAGGCCGCTCTTCACAAATCTGGAATGGGGATGTTGACTGGCTATATCCTAGGCATTTAATGCAGTAAGCAAACAATACTTTATAAATTAATGGCAATTTTAATGACAAAAATCAAAAGCCATTAAACAGCTTGTAAAAGGATCAGAATTAATGAGTTTACTTAATTTTTTATGGGAATTTAAATAAAAATGAATTTTAATGGCTCTAATTGCTATTAGTAGTATAAGAAATAGAAACTGTTGTGTTTTTAGATGAGATTTGAACCAGCTTTGCTGTTGCACACATGGCAAGCATGCAGCATGTGAACCTGATGTGATGCTTAAATGATGTTCACACCAGCTTAACTGCTGCACTCATGTCAAGCATGCAACACGCAAGCCTGATGTAATTTTTAGAAGTTGTTCTCACCAACTTACGTGCTGCACACATGCCAAGCTTGCAGCATGCAAACCTGATTTGCTTTTTATACCTGGTTCGCTTAGTTTCTCTTTGTGTATGTGAACCACATGCAAACATTGCACAATTAAGCATGTGGCATGCATTCTGCATGTGCACAGCACACCTATATTTCTGTAAGGGTGGCCAATCAAGTACCTTCCCCCTACTATGACGGTAGCTACAATTACAATCCTCCCTAAGAAAGGGAAAGATCCCCCTTCACACGTGAGTTACAGGCCCATAACCCCAATAATGGCTGACCATAAGATCTCTGCAAAGGTGCTAGCCATGAGACTCAGCACCCCTCTTTCCAACTTGATCTGCCCAGCACAAGTGGGGATTTGTAAAAGGACCCTGCAGCTTCGACCATCTGAGAACACTAGTGAATCTTATTCATGTTGCTAGAAGTGCTCCCACTCTTGCCACAGCAATAGCTATTGACCTTGAAAAAGCTTTCAATTCAGTGGAGTGGGGGTATCTCTATCAGGTCCCACAGAAAATGGGTTCTGTCCTTGCCTTCTCAACTATGTCCACACCCTATATACCAAGCCCATGGCCAAGGTGATCACAAATAGCACGCTATCCCCTAAGTTTAGCTTGACTAAGGGGATAAGGCAAGGCTGACCCATCCCGTCTTCTCTCCATACTTGTAATAGATCCACTAGCACTTATTATTTGCCAGGAGCCTGGTATCCCAGGTATACCTATTGGACAGGAGCACTGCCCTACACTTTTATATCTGGACATTCTGTTAGTGGTCCCAGAATAAGTGCACACCTCTCTCCCCTGTCTAATAGCACTCCTGAACTCCTTCTCTCAAGTACTAGGACTTAAAGTTAACCTCTCCAAGAATGATGTCCTCCCTTTGAACCCTAAGTGCACCCAACAACATGTCCAGGTTGTAGGCCCATGCTGTGCTCCAACACATATCGGATATCTTCATATCCAGACTACCTGAGACCTGGATGAGATATGTGCTCTTAATTTTGTTCCACTGCTGGCTGACCTGCATACTAAATGCAACCACTGGAAACCACTCCATTTATCTATGGCATGGTAGATTGAGGTTATCAAGATGGTTACTGTCCCCAAACTGTTTCACATTATCTTGCATCTGCCCTGAAAATACCATAGAGATGGTTTGATAAGGCTGATGCCATGAGAGACAACTTCTCTGGGAAGCTAAACTCTGGTTCAGTTGAATGAAATTGTGCTCACACTGGAAGAAATGGGGCTGAAATCTACCCTGGTTTAGGGGTTCTATTGGGTGTTTCACGTGGCCCAACTCCTCCTCTGCTTCCTGTGCAAGGCAACAGCCACTGCAGTATGGGTTCCTCTTGAAGCTCACTGCACACCTTTATTTCTGTAAGAACCTCACTCGCAGCTAACCATTTCACACCTATATGCAGGTCAGCCAAGAAACATCCTACTATAGACTACTCACTGAAAGTCTGGTCAAAATTCAAGAACTACTTAGAGCCAGACCTGGCTCACCCAGCACTGACCCCCATATGGAACAGCCATGTTATCCTGATAGATGGAGCACCTGTAACATGGCCCAGTTGAGCCAAGGTTGATATTCTCACAGTTCAAGACCTGCACTCCTCTGACATGCACCACCTTGACTCCTTTACTAATATACAGGGCAAATGTGGTCAGGACACAAAGGACTTCCGGTACTACCTGCAGACAAGAAGTGCCCTCTTCTCTCTGCTACTAAAATTCAGCAGATCTCTCCTCCAGGAAAAAATGCAAGCTGTGGAATTGGTTGGAACACCACAAAGGTATGACTGATCTTATACTTATACCAGGCAATTAGGGAGACCCTCCCTGACAGATCAGTCTCCACCAAAGAGAAATGGGCCTCTCTCCTCAACACCACAATCTCTGAAAAGGAATGACTTCCTGTCAGAGAACCACCCACACATTGGCAAGGGATACTAGAAGCAGACTATTGCAGAATAAAGTAATTCACTTGGTATCACATGCCCACAGTTTTCCACTCAGCCCACTTGCTGCCTGAGGGCTACTGCTTGTACCACAGTAACCCAGGGATACTAGTCTATACCACATATTCTGGCAATGCAGCCTGATCCAGCCCTTTTGGAGTCAATTCTTCCACTTCCTCTCCACATGCCTGGCATGTTCCATCTCCCCACCTCCTATGATAGGCATTCTAAGCTCCTTCTACAATGCCCCAGTTTGGAATACAGGGGGAAAAAACTGGATATACATAGTTTGACGAGAAGTCAAACATGATCTTGCTGATGGAGAACCACAGAGGCACCTTCACAACCAGAACTGGTTGCAAATCTGTCCCAATTGGCTAAGTATGACTGACTCAGCCATTTTGCAGCCAGCTCGCTCCTGAAGTTCCAACTTACTGTATGTAGTCTCCCTTCTGCAATCTCCTTTAGATGACAGTTGATACACCCGGCACCCATGTGCTACCCACAGCAACTGGAGTAGGGTGACATTCTCCTAGATGTAACTGCACCTACCTCTGTAGCCACACTGATGCTACAGTTCTTAGAGGTTCAACTCTACAGCCCTGCATCCTGGCCCATATTAAATTTCAGGCTGAGAAACTGGAGTTATCTTTCAGTATATCCTGCAATGGCTTTGCACTGATCTGTTTATAGGTCGTTATGTGTTGTCCTTACCGTCTGATCACAATACACCTCAGAGTATATCCAGTGATTTTAAGTCCCTCATTTCTAAATACCATTACTAAATTATCAAAGTGTCCATCTTGGCCCACCGGTGCTACTCCAGGAGGGCAGTGCACATGATTATGTCTATCCTACTACATATCTCTTATGTAGTATTTATTGCTATAATCCGTCATTGCATTGTACACCATGTGCTTGTGGTACTCTTTCACCAATCATCTACTGCATGACTTGTATTAAGGCACTGTTACCATGTTGTCTGTTTTGCACTGTGATACAGTTCAATAAAAAGATTAATACAAAAGGATGTCACTGAGTGCCAGAGTGTATGCTGTTAAGCACAGCATGACACAAAGTGACATCACTTTCTGTCACAAGATTTCATGAAATGGTTGCTGCCTTGATTTGATTGATGAATGATTTAGATACCATATTTTTTAACATTGGGCTGCTGCCACCTACAGGTGAGCTCAAAAATTCATTTGAAATACAATTTTGTGGGCTTTCAGAATTTGAAGGACTTGCCAAGTCACCCTCTCCTTTAAAAGCATCTATGTTTACAGCACGATTCTTTCAGCAGGAACTGCCATTGTGGGGACCCTGACAAGGAGGTGAGTCTTGAAGCATTTTACACCTTGCGCACTCAGAGAGATGGGACAGTGTGTGGAGCTGTGTTTGCATCTGAAGGTCCCTGGAGCCTCAGTCTGATGCTTATTTCCCCAAAGTAATCAACAATGACAAGTTAACCAGCTTACACATATAATGGAGAGTTCCCCACTGAGGTCGCAGAGTTACATGTACAGCACAAACTAAAACAATGGGGGGGGGGTGATAAGAAGAAATGAATCCCCAATAATCAATATAAATTTTTCTAGGCTTAATAAGATATGGACAACCCTTTTCTGGCTTAGATGTTATTGTCTACCAAAATGTATCTGATAGCAGAGCAGGCATGGCCCAGAGGAGTTCAGATGTTACTCTGGACAGGTTCACTCTGTCCTAGTTAAAATCTCTTCTGTAGCTCTGTTGACCATGTTTCTTAAGCAAGGTTAATTGTTGGGATGAGAAAACTGATTTTGTTTCAGATCTGAACCCACCCACCTACACACACACACACACATGCATGCATGCACGCAGGCGCACACACACACACACACACACACACACACACACACACACACAGACACACTTTCACCTTCACCTACCAAACCAAGGAACCTTGACTTAAAGTGGATCATCTCATGTAAGTTAAATTTACACGTAGATTGTCTCAGATCTTCTGGGTCAAATTCACACAGATCTGGGACAATACAGATCCAGGGACAGCTAACTAACCATCTAGGACCATGGGAAAAAATAGGATGAATCTGCATAGAAGTTGAGTGAGCAACAGTAGGTGGTGTGGTACCGTGTGATATGGGAGCATCATACACTGTTTAAGGTGGACCAGCATATGCCACTGTGCCCACAGTTGCAGCTGTTGTGTTTACATATAATTGACAAGGGGAATTCTCAGATACTTATGTTCATGAATGGATTATTTGTATCATTGCTCCAGGTAGGGGAACTGGAACAGGCAGTACATAAAGCAAGAAGAACACTCGCTGCTACTGATTTTAGATTGGTCATTGTCAAGTTATTATTTGTGGTACAGTATTTGAACTGTAAAGGCCTGTAATACTGTAGGAGTGGGACCACAAGTGGACTTCTCTGGACTAAACTAATGTGTATTTATTTATTTATTTGAAGAGTTTCACCAAGAAAGGCATATTGAGCTGAAATAACTCATTTCCAGTATGTGTCCTTGGGGGGAGGGAGGGAAGGGAGTACAGAGTGATAACAATACAGAGTACAGTAAATATTGGTATACAAATATACAAGAATATACGGGTAATGTGTAGGTGTTTACATATGTGACACAAATGTATCCTTAAGGACATTAGAGTGGCAATTCATCTAATAAACAGTGAATACACATATGAATACTGGAGTAGTACGCAAGTAAAAAATGAGAATGAACAGGGAGGCATGTAGAGAAGAGAAGGGGATGAGGCGAATAGGGGGACGGACATCTGACCCTCGGGGGTGAAACCTGCCATAGGTGGATGAGGCACAGGCTATAATCACTCAGCGACAAGATCAGAGGACTGAACAAGCAAGTGAGAGGTTAAAAAATCGGACTCACGGATTGTGGGCCTTCAGGCTTAGTGTGTGTAAGCAGATGAAATGGGGTGTCGGTAGCAGTTGCAAGAGGGACTGGTAAGCTTGAACAAGAGGGGGGCAAGGAAGAAGGAGGAAGAGGCTGACCAGATGTGTGATGGGAGTGAGTTTCAGAGTTTGGGGAAGTGGTAGGAGAATGCAGCTGGGCCATTCGCGGAGGACCTGGGTGGAAGAGCAAGGGAGCAGAAAGATGTGCTGCGAAGCACATAGGAGGAGAGCAAGGGCAGTGAGATGATGGAGGAAAGGTAGGCAGAGAGAAAGCCCAGCCAGTATTTGGCTATGAAAGTGGTGCAATGGGCCAGGTGTCTGTCAACAAGCGATGGGAAGGAGAAGGAGGTATAGAGAGAGCAGTGGTGAGTTTGAGGTGGAGCGTCCACCTTTTATTTGACCATATTGTAATTCATCCAGCCCTAGTACTATGCATCACTCCCTCTCTGTGGCCAATTGCAGATGAAGAAATTGTACTTGCAATTGATATGATATTGGAGTCTTTATCTACAGCTTTTCACTATATCTTATGTTTTTTTCTGAGTGTCTTCTACCTTTGCAGACTGTGTGAGAGGCCTTTTGGCACCATGCATTTCTGCTTAAAGTTGAACCAGCATAATATTCTGTGGTGATTTGCATATGAAGTCCATGTTGCTTTGCATTGTGGGGACATGTGTGATTTTTTTATTTCTTTGAAACTTGGCTTCCCATCCAAATGTCCTTTGGGGTAACCATTGCCTCAGTACTTGCACACAGAGGTTCTTTGTCTTTTAAACTGTTTTTTGTTTTAATTGGGTTCACCACAAAACTACCCAGATCTACCATCTTAGGTGTGCTGCTTCATTCCACTGGGGTGTCAAACAGACGAGGCATACTGATGAGTCCTGGTAGGATGAAACCTGTCTATGTCTTCTGTTGGCACCCTTTGCAAACTGTGTGAGAGGCCTTTCGGCACCATGCATTTCTGCTTAAAGTTGAACCAGCATAATATTCTGTGGTGATCTGCATATGCAGCCCATGTTGCTTTGCATTGTGGGGGCATGTGTGATTTTGTATTTCTTTGAAACTTGGCCTCCCAGCCAAATTACCTTTGGGGTAACCATTGCCTCAGTGCTTGCAGGCAGAGGTTCTTTGTCTTCTACATAATAGATGACACTCAGCTTGCCACTCATCATCACAGACAAGGAAGCAAAGCCTAAAATAATGTGATTCAATTCAACATACACAATGCAAACACTCCACACTGGTGGCCCTGTCATACACAACCTCCTTACTAGATGGACTGCTCAAGAAAAAAGGGCAACAAGTTATATGGAGTGGATCAATGACTTGACTGTATGGAGCAGTAAGTGACTGGTTGTAGGATGGACTACTAAAATAAAGTAACTTCCCTAGATGACCAAATATAAATTAAATAAGGTGAATGCATGAAGGTCCCACATGGTACCATGCACATTCACATGGGTGGACATGAGTCTAGTCTACATACATGATGCACAGATCCAACTGCACATTGAGTAGGCCTGATGCATACTGTTTGACCATTCTATACAGTCTACTACAGAGACACATTCAACAGGCTAGATGGAATGTATCAATGGACAGGGTGTATAGAGTAGTGAGTGACTACATTCAAGGCCAATGGCATGTTGTTTTCCACCATGATACATCACCACAGTGATTTGTTACCACACTTCAGTTCTTTGACCTGCAGCCAAATCACAAATATGGCACTATATGCATGCTTTTATTTTCATTCTATACTTTACATGTCATTACACTGTACTTCCAGAAAATGATGTTTTCAGCATACCATCTTACACATGCATCTATTCAGCAGTGTTCACCTGTATGAAGGTGAAGGCTCAAGGTACCAAATTATTTGTACTATATTCAATGCTGTTTATCACATCAAAGTAAATGGCATTCTGCAGCTTGGCAGGCATTAGTGACTCTGGGCACTTGAAAATAATTCCCCCCTCTGTATTTAAACTTGGGCATGTAGTGGTCATTAGAGGTGGTCCCTGGTGCCAGGAATTTGGGAGAAACCAATGGTCACTGCATGTTCACTTCAGTAACTGCTGTTTTTCACACTGTGTTCATGGTTGTCCATGGTGTTCATGAGACATCCAAACAACTTTGACTTTGTACCCTGAAAAATAAATTTCCCCACAGTATTTAAAACTGGACATGCAGTAATTACAAGAGGACCTTTCCAGCATCCTGTACCTGGTATCAGGGAAAATATATATTTTCTTTGCAAAAAAACTGTGTTGATGCAAAAGTTAGGGTTTTTTACAGTGACAAAAGCGAGGAAATTCACCATTAGGGTTACCACCCCTTGCACCCCACGACCACCCCGCCCCCAACAACAGGCATCGGGGTGTGTGTTGGGGCCATCAGTCCTAACTCTCACCCCATTCCATGTGTAAATAAGTGGAGGTGGTGCCGTATAGGAGAATGGGGTGAGAGCTAGGACCACCTACTAGCATACCCCGGTGGCTGTTGGATTTCAAGGCAGGAAGTAATCGTGAAAGTGCAAAAATGGCTAACAATGGTGTTCTTCCTGTATCACTATAAAAAAACAACTGTTGCATTAATGCAATATTTGCACTTACTTTACTTTTGAGAAAGCATAGTGAAGTACAATGTTGTGCAAGTTGATGGAACGCACCAACTTGCAAATTTCTGCCTAACATAACAGTGCAAGTACTGAATATCACAGGTATTGGTGGGAGCATGTATTGGTGGAAAAACGGGGCACTTTGGGCCCAGCACCAACTTAAAACAAATCAAATTTTTATTTATCAGAGTGGCATAATTTTGCACCTGTTTACATTTTACACACCTAACCACTGAAAATTACCTCTGTGGCAGTAAGGCTAGCTACCCTACAAATGTCAAGCCACTACCACAATGCAGCACGCTATCCACAAAATGTAAACTGTGTCACACAATATCCCCACAGCAAATTAATTTTCTGAGACCTAAATACTATAATTCACTTATACAGGACATCCCCTCAACATCCTCCAAATTTCAAGTTAAAAGACCAAGCCATTTGCAAGATATTTAATTTTAAAGTCTGAGATTTTCATTCATTGGAGTGGCATGATTCTGCACCTATTTACATTTTACAGACCTAACAACTAAAGTACCCCAGTGGCAGTAAGGCTAGCTACCCTATAAATTTCAAGCCACTACCACAATGCAGAATGCTATCCACAAAACATAAACTCCATCATGCAATATCTCCACAGCAAATTAACTTTCTAACACCTAAATACTATAGTTTGCATCTGCAGGACATCCTCTCAACACCTTCCAAATTTCAAATTAAAAGACCAAACTGTTTCTGAGATATTTAATTTTAAAATTGTTGCACCTTTAAAAATTCTTTGATCGCGAGAATTGGCCATGACCTCGCGATCAAAGATCATCTTTGATTGTAAGGGGACATCTGGTCATGAAATTTGGGCTACCTGGTCCCTCCCAGAGACATCTGGTCCAGTAAAATCTGGCCATCTCATCCTAATCTCACGAACGAAGCTCGTGATCAAAGAAATCTCACGACCCAAGAATTTGCAGGCTTGCGATCAAATAATTAAAAAATGTTAAAACTCCATTTTTTGATACAACTACATTAAATCACAAGCACAGCTCAATAGAGGGAAGCCCTCTGAACAAAACCCATCCTAGTTTTACTTCACAAGTCACCCCTGGGCTGAGATATTTCTTTTTTTCCAACCCCAAAATCTGGCCATCTCATCCCTCCCTCACGAACGAAGACCGTGATCAAAGAATCTTGCAATCAAAGAATTTGCAGACTCGCAATCAAAGATTGTTAGAGAGCAGCGGTCAAAGAATTTAAAAGTTTAAAACTCTGTTTTTTGACACAACTACATTAAACCACTGGCATGGTTTGATAGAGGGAAGCCCCTGAGCAAAATCCATCCAAGTTTTACTTCGGAAGTCACCCCTGGGTTGAGATATTTGTTTTTTTCCAACCCCAAACTGAAAACAAGATGGTGAACATCATGATCAATAAATTTCTCATGCTCAAAGAATTTTTGATTGTGAGCCTGCAAATTCTTTGATCATGAGGAGTGACCAGGTGGCCAAAACCCCATTTTTCTTTCACAAAACAACTAAATAAATCTTTCCATAGACTTATAATGGAAGTTAAAAAGTTTAATAACTTTTGAATGGATTAATATTTTTCCCCAAACAAAAAGTGGCATGTTTCTTGACCCAATATCTTTCTTCATGCCAAGTTTCAGATCAGCACAACATATGGTGGCCGTGCAATGCCACGAACAAAATCCAAAAAACTGCCCTCAAAACTGGCGAAAAGTGCATTGTTCAGCGATTCACTGTGCAAGAACTGTAAGTCCTACTGAAATGCAATTTGGCAAATGAAGAGCTCTACCATGCCCCACCATGCATACCAAATTGTATGCAAATCCATTTAACAGGTCCAAACTTATTCGTGCACAAAATTTCAAGTTTAACATTAAAGTGCCTTCATGACCCTAACTATAGGGGCACGGTTGCACCCCTTTAATATATATATAAGAAATGGCCGAGTTATGTGCACTTTTAGTGACTGCTTTTTATCGCACTGTGCTCCATGTTTCTAAGCAAACTGAGTTCAGCAGCTCTTCAGACAGTAGTAAATCTAGACTCTCATGCATGGACACAGGGAATGATGTTTAGAAGATGGCTAGTTACCCAACAAATACCAACACATGTTGTTTCACTTTTTTCTGACACCCTGTAATTAATTATGAACATTATTAAATATGGCCTCCATATGCATATTTCAAAAATACCTTACAATCCCTACCTAGAATTTTCTTGAAGAACTGCAACTGTCATTTGAGATGCTCAAGAAGAAAGGGGCTTGCTATGAAGCTGAAGGGGGAGGCTAAGGACAGATGTGAGGAATTACTTCTTCACAAAAAGAGTGGTGGATGCCTGTAACAGCCTCCCTGTAGAGATGGTGGGGGAAAATGGTAACCTGGCTTCAAGAATGGATGGGATAGGCATAAGAGAACCTTAGAGGTGGGGGGGGGGGTAAAGCCAGAAATCAAGTAGGATCTGCAGTGTTATAATAGGTAGGAAAAATGGGCAGACTGGGAGGGCCAAGCAGTCCTTATCTGCCATCGGTATCCATGTTTCCATGTTTCTATGAACAATGCAGCATGTGACAAAACTGTTTCCCCTCTTCCAGGTAATCTGGTCACAGGACAGGGTTTGGTCACATACAGTAACCCATACACAGAGGACAGGGTTTCACAGTGGTACAGGTGGCCAACATGGACACAGTAGTGTTTAGAAGTTAGACATCTGCCCAACGAATACCAGCACATGTTTTTTTTTTCCAGATACCCTGTAATTTATGACAAATGTCATTAAATATGGCCACCATATGGCAGTATAGCCTCGAGGTTAGAGTAAGGAGCTGTGAATGAGCTTGGTACGTCCAGTAGACCTGGGTCTGATTCCCTCAACCTCCAGCTGCATACTGTGTGACTCTGAACAAGTTAGTTAACCACCACAAGCTCCCGAGCTGCCCCTGAAAACAGGCATTTGTGCCTAGTGGGCCTTACCTGGTTACCAAAAGAATACAATAAAATAAAAAAAATACCCATATTTTATAAATCCATCACAGTTGCTACCTGGAATTCTCTTCATGACTTGCAGTGGCCACATAACAGTGCAGAGTGTGATAAAATTGTTCCCCTTGACCTGGAAATGTGGTCACAGGATCGTGTTTGGTCTCCTAGTGTACCCCATGCACAGAAGACAGTAAGGGGGTCACCTAGATCCAGTGGTATTTAGACAGTGGACAGCTATCTAATACATACCAGCACGTTATTTTGCTTTTTCCAGACACCCTGTAATTATTGATCGCCATAATTCAATACTGCCAACATTCACATGTTTTATAAATCCCTTACAATCTCTACTGTATTAACACCAAACACATTACTAAAGATATACCAGGTCTCAATAAACTAAGAAAAAGTACTGGTAAATAATAATATCTGCTTCAAAAATATATTTTTTATAGATTATTGCCAATGATAATTTTTTTTTCTTGAACAGTGACATCATGAGATAGCTCTAATGAGGCAACCGGAGTCATCACTATCCCACTAACACTGGCAGTGTTCCTGCTCTTCCCACTAGATCATACTTGTTGTCCCCACCATCTACTCCAGTGGCTCAGTAGTCACTGTTTGTATGTTGGCAGATTGTGGACTGCCCACCCATTCTCCGTTGTCTTCCCTTCCTGCAGTTCTATCAGTATCTCCCAAAACTGAATTGAAAAAAGGAAAATACATAATTACAAATGAGCCTTAATACAGTGTTTTTCTGTTACCTTCAAGCAGCAAGGAAAGTAAATGTTTAATAGTGTAACAGTCTAATGGAGCAGTACATACTTAAAGTCATGGACAGTGCCTTAAACGTTCATTTTAAGTACCCACAACTAGTTGATCTGGTTCAATTTCCTGTCTAGCACTGTGCAGAGTAAGCAACTAGCCAACAGCAATAATAAAACCCTATTTATAATGTATGGTGTGCTTATTCTCATGCAGTGGTCAGCACTCCTCAACGGCCCCATTCCACCATTCTAATACATATCGGGTCCCACATGGCAGCTGATGAGAGGGACAGCAGCTGTGCCCAGTGGTTGTTGGAAACCATGAGGGAGGGCCAGTGCCTCCAGCTCCTGCTGCCTCATATGGATCCATTTCACATGCCTGCTGTGGCACTGCAACTATATACAAGGACACAAACTGTGGTAAAATCGGGCATAGAGTACTATACATGTTGGTGTACATTATTTTGTCAGTTCATAGCAGTTAAATGAAGGTTGCGACATTAAAACATGTTAGTAAACTTACATTATAGCACATGATATGAGCTGTACAGTACTGCACTATAGTAGTTATAGTCTACATTATACATATTTCCTACAACTACCACACACAGCATTACTGAAAGAGTAATAAATCTGACTGCCATTTTGCAAACTCTAGTGACAAGCAATGTGATGACATAAACTATATTTATTTATTTCTGTTTATTTTTATTTATTGATGTCTGGTGAGGCTATAAGCAAAACTGCCCATTTTCATGGTCAACCAGACATGCAATGAGGCATACAGTTCAAGAGGTAGACAATGAAAGTGACATAACAAAGTAAATTGCTAGCATGTTACCAGCAATTACAATGTTTGATAATAGCATGTTACAGACATGTACATGTGACTGCACTACATAGCCAGTCCCATAGTTTAGACTGAAAAGCAGAGAAAGACAGCGCATGATCCGTTACATGCAGAGGTAGAGAGTTGTATAGACAGGGCAGCTGATATAGTAAAGTCCTTTGACCAGCGCATGTTCTAAGTGTGAAGACAATGCAATAGGCAGAGATTGGTGCTCCGGTTTGAGTCAGGGGGAATTTGGATTGGAAGAAGGTGCTGTATATAGGTGGAGCTTTTTTCAAGACAATTTTCCTTGCCATTTAACAATTCTTGTGTAAATACTGTATTGCTGTAACTCACCAGAACCGCCCCTGTGGGTCTATATAATCTCTGCCCTTCAGCCTGAAGGCAGTGGACAGGGGCACTTCGCAGCACAGAGCTGAAAATTGTGGATGGGGTAGCACATATTCTTCAGCCTGATCATGTCTCTCGATACTGACATGCATGACATGCAAGAGAAGCCATTTAACATAGTAATACACCCAGCACACCAGGAACATGCTGTGTTTTATTTAAAGCACCTCTGACGCCATTTACAACAAACAGCAATTCCAGTATATAGTAAGAAATATTGCTAGTTATGAGATTATGTAAATGTATTGAAAATGTTTTTGATCTCTGTCTGTATTAATTGAAAATCTATTTTCCATATCAATCAATGAAGTCTTTGAACTTTGATTGCTGTAAGTTGTGTCAGAGTCATGTAAAGATGTCATAGAAACGTAGAAACATAGACTTTGACAGCAGATAAGGACCGCTTGACCCACCTAGTCTGCCCATTTCCCTACCTAGAGTATAAGCTGCAGATCCTATTTAACCAACAGCCTATTTCTTCCTACCCACCACAAAAAATGCCTTATGTCTGTCCCATGCATTCTTGAATTCTCCCACAGTTTTAGACCCCACAACCTCTTCAGGAAGGCTGTTCGATGCATCAACCACCCTCTCTGTGAAAAAATACTTCCTCACATTGCCCCTGAGCCGTCCCCCCTCTATCTTCAAATTGTGTCCCCTTGTTCTTGCACATCTCTTTTTCTGAAAGATGCTACCCTCTTGGACTTTGTTGATTCCACTGAGGTACTTAAACATTTCTATCATGTCCCCTCTCCTCCTTTCCTCAAGGGTATACATATTAAGCTCCTTTAGTCTATCCTTGTATGGCTTCTCTTGCAGACCCTGCACCATTTTAGTTGCCCTCCTCTGAACTGCCTCCATCCTGTCTATGTCCTTGCAGAGATGGGGTCTCTAGAACTGGACGCAGTACTCCAGATGGGGTCTCACCAACTGTCTGTACAGGGGGATAACAACTTCCTGTTTTCTGCTGGTGATGCCTCTCCCTATACATCCCAGTATCTCCCTAGCCCTCCCTACCACCTTCTCACATTGCTTGGCAACCTTAAGGTCATCTGATATGATTACCCCAGGTCCTTTTCCATTTTTGTTGTTGTTACTATCTCCCCCCCACTGTGTAATCTTCCCAGGATTTTTATTTCCCAGGTGTATTATTTTCCACTTCTTTGCATTGAATCCAGGCTGCATACTTCTGAGCAGTCCTCCAACCTTGCCAAGTCCCTTCTCATCCTTTTCATGCCTCCGTGTGTATCAACCCCGTTGCAGATCTTTGTGTCATCTGCAAACAGCAGTGTAGCCAGGAATTTTAAATCTGTACTCAGAACTGATGCACTGTTGCCCCCCAATTGTTATGCAAACATAAACCAAAATATGTGCTGCCACGTCACACCAGCAATAGCACCCTCCCACCCGTTTGCCATGTCTGAGATCGAGTAATCAGTTTCTTCCTGTAATCTTCCTTATTTTGTTTTTCTGCTTGCCTGGTAAGTTGTTTGTTTGTGTATTTGGCTGGTGGCTTCAGTGCCCCATAGCAAACAACAAAGGCAGAATGGCTCAGCGTAACACAGACACAATGTGACTCATAGTATCCTTGCTTTCCTCTTTTTGTTGCCCCTGCCTGATTTATTGCCCCTATCTGATTTTTTTTACTGTACTCTGCTGAGTACAGTGCGTATGCCTGCCGACACCCCTGTCTGCAAAGAGGCATACTTTTCCTTCCAGTCCCTCTGCAATGTCACTTATAAAGACATTAAAAAGGACTGGACCCAGTACTGAACCCTGCGGTATCCCACTAGTAACCCCTCTTTCTTCAGAGTGGACTCTATTTACTATTACTTTCTGTGTCCTGTTATCTAGCCAATGTTTTACCCAGGCTACCACCCTGGGACCCACTCCCAGGCTGGTTAATTTGACTATTAATCTTATGTGTGGGACTGTGTCAAATGCCTTGCTAAAGTCTAGGTAGGCCATGTCTACAGCCCCTCTCTGGTCAGGATGTATCTTAGATTACTTTTTATGTTATTTGTTCATTTTTTTAAATTTTGGATTGGGGATTACAGATCTTGCTATGCTATAAGAAATGTAGATAACCAGACTCAAATGTTATAGGGTTTCATTTATACTCGGGATAATTCTGAGTTTGCTAAAGTTACATTTAAGCTCTATCCTGACCTACCACATTACAATGGACTGAAACATATGTATGTAATTGTATTCATTTTTTTCTTGGCATTTTTTTTTTATAATGATTTCCTGATGTTTTAATGGTGTGTATTTTGCAATGACTTTTTTTAATCAAACAAATAAAAGCTAACTAATATAATCCCTAACTCTTGAGCTCACACTCACCTGGCTGTAGCGGCAGTGGAAGACACTATGCTGCCCCACACTGGGCAAGGGACACCACTGCCCTGTCGTTGTCAGTATTAAATACATACATGACAAAATTAGTGTTAAGAGATACTTCCTACAATCCAGTCACCAAGTTTGCTCATTACCCATACAGTCTGCATACACTTAAATCACTGTATTATGCAGTCTGTTTCTAGTGAGTCATTGACACATGCACCTGCTAGTCAGTAATGTCCTATCTTCTTCCAAATCTGTCTTGATACTGGTGGCCACTAGTAACATGATGGAGATTGGAGGGCATCATTTCAATGTTTGTGGAATACCAATGGAGTATATAGTGCTTGTGTAACTTGTAGAACCTTTTGTGGCTTAACTCTATTCCCACCCTTGAGTAGTAGATATGTAGGTAGGAATTTGTATGGAATAGAAGGCCCAGAAAGGCAACTCTTCCAGCTCACAGAGAGTATGACCCTCTGGTACACAAGAGAGGAAAAACTCCCATGTGGAGGAAACCTCTGAGGAACCATGACTGATGGTCTGCCCATTCTCTGGGCATACTAAAAGGAGATGGACCTAGGTTCTAGTAACCATAGCTAATTTGAGGAAGGTGAACTTCTTGGAGAGGTGATGGTCCATCCTTGATCCATGCATGATGCAGACTAAACGATGATCCTGAAGAGATGGTGGTCATCTTCGATCTATGGACGATGCAGGCTGAACAATGATCTTGAAGTTGAACAGTAGGTCTTTTCTGAAGGAACGGTAGAATCCTAAAAGTGAAGTAGATCCAGTTGAAGAAAGGGCACATGACATTTAGGTTTCCAAGGTTATGTGGGATGCTTGTCCCAAGGGATTACATGAGCGTAATAAGCAGAGAGAACATGAATTGATTGGTAAGGTACTAGCCAGTGAATGGTGGATGTGCTATGATATGAGAAGTCAAGGGTAAATACTTCAACTTGCGTAAGGTTTGACTTTCAAGTAAAGTCTGGAGGAAGGGAATTTGGTAGGAAGCAATGAGTCACTAAGTGAGCATCCATGGAGTAGAAAATGGGTAGAAAAGAGTCTTTGAGTGCCTGATGGGAGCAATGCGTTAAGTAATTAGTAAGTGAAGGGAGGAAGATTTGCAGAATCAAACTAGATAGTGAATGAATATATAAAGAGAATGATTGGAAGTTCGTTATAAGGAATTGGGTAGTTTGTTTGGGCATGATATCATAACTATGCTTGTACAGACTCTGCTGGAGTGCTGGCTAAAGTAAATATGGATATTTCTGTGGCATGATTGTCCATGAAATGCACTGTGGTGGCTTATAGCTGGTTCCAGGGACCCAGTGAGCCTTCACTAGGCCAGGGACCCCTCAATTTATTGAACCTAAACAGTGGTTCAGAAATCCTCCATGAGCTACAGCTCAGCTGATTCTGCAAAGGATCCAGTGAGCCTTGACTAGGCCAGGGACCCCTCAATTTCTTAAATCTAAACAGTGGTTCAGAAATCTTCCATGAGCTACAGCTCAGCTGATTCTGCAAAGGATCCAGTGAGCCTTGACTAGGCCAGGGACCCCTCAATTCTAGAACCTAAACAGTGCTTCAGAAATCCTCCATGAGCTACAGCTCAGCTGATTCTGCAAGTTACTAGCCTGGACTTTTTGATTTGGTACCATTGGAAACTGATTTCCAAGTGGCCCACACTATCTCCTGCTGAACACAGCTCTAACTACTGTATCTCCCTCTGTGTCTCTAGTTGAATTTAACTTATGTGCCAGGGTTTAATAATTTGTTTAATCCTTATAGTCATTTTAAGTTCTGAGTTGATATTAGAAGTGAATTTTGAGCCTTGACTGTGTAAATCCTTCTTCTGCCGTCTGTTGACTTTTCCATTAGCCGATTATATCCTCTCACCACTAGAGTGCTATATCTCTGGTAGGAGCTCCTATCCTATCTGGCACATCACACATTCTGTTCTTTTATCATCACAATGCTCCTCCTCAGTGGGCTCTCCTTTTCCTCTCTCTCTCTCTCTCTCTCCCTTCTTAAAAACTAGATAAGCCTGCCATCCACTCTCACCTCTAACCACTTGTGCTTCTAGCTCCAGTCTACCTACAGGGGTTAAACCCAGATGCTCTCCCACCATCTGTAAACACACCTCTCGAACAGCAGCTGATTAGCTGACCCTGTCTTCACTGCCTTGTTTTGCTCTCTGGGCACTGCACCCATTGACTTTGCATTAGTTTTGACACAAAATTTTGCCTGCCCCCAACCCCCCTCCTACCTTACTTAAATAGACCTCTAACCCTGCCCTCCCTCTTACATACCCCGCCTCCCACTGCCTATTGGCCAACACTTGTAGCTTCCTCTGCTCTGCCTATGCCTCCCATCCCCCTTCCCTCATCCCACGTAGTGCTTACTGATTGAGGTGCTATCTTTCTCATTCTCTCTTTCTATCTGCCTCCTGCTAGCCAAGTTACTCCCTCCTGTTCAACTCACTTCCCCACCCCTACTGTGCTAGTATGCAAGCCATGCGGGTTCTCTCTGCCTTTCTTTCACCTCTCCTCCTCCTCCTCCTTGCCCTGCCCCCCCTTCTCCCTCTCCCTGGTCCTAGTCACCCCCACCCCACTCTCACCCCTGCCACCTTCTACTCTGGTTTCCACTGCTGCTCCAAGGGAACCCACCACTTCCACTCGAGACTTGTGCTTGGTCCAGTGTTTGGCTATTCCTGGTTATTTACCCCGACCACTACTTTCAACAAGTATGGCCATCTCTCTACACTGTACCATCTTGCAGTCCATATGGGATACTGCCTGGAACCTTGCAACCTCTACTCCCGGAAACAACTATCAAAACTTTCTCTCAAAGAGCTGCGACTCTGCTCCTTAAAACTCCTGCTCCTCCCCCTTCTCCTCTCAGGCAGCGTCCATCCCAATCCTGGCCCTAGAAGCTCAGGCCACACACAAACTCCAGGTGCCCTTATCCTTGCAACCATTAATATCTGCAGCCTACTAGCAAAGCTGGATGCACTCCAAGCCTTCATATGCCAACACAACCCTGACATCCTTGAAGTGGTGGAAACTTGGTTGACGCCTAAAGTTCCTGACTCGGCAGTAACAATACAGGGCTACAATGTCCACAGGCTGAACTGGATATCCAAAAAAGGTGGTGGTTGCGCAATCTATATCAAAGACTCCCTGTCATGGCACCCTGTAGCAACTCGATCACTTTCTGCCTCGGCCCAGTTTCTGCCAATAAAAATCGTCCTAGGTCCCAACCATAAATCCCTGACTATTGTCTCTGTATACATCCCACCCAGGGACCCTAAACATGGCTTCAATGACATCCTAAACTTTATCAACTTTCATCCTCCTGAAGCTGAACTTATTCTACTAGGGGATTTCAACATAAACTGGTTAGCATCGGGTGCCAGTGCCTAAAAACACTCCATCTCAGCTGCTAAACTCATGCAAATGGTAAACTCCCCTACTAGGTTTAACTACAAGCCTGGCACCAGAACCCTCCTGAACTGGGTCCTCACCACTCACCCCACAAGGATTTCTCATACGACTGTTCTCCCAGACTCTCTCAGTGACCACTCCCCAGTCATATGTGCATGGTCTAACAAATTCCTCAATCCCCCTCCCAAAATTATCGCTAGCAGAGTCCTTCCTCATGGAAAACTTCCACATCTCAAACAATACCTACTTCTACAAGACTGGCTACCCATCTATGAAGCAACAGATGTTAACTTGGCTCTTGATCACTTCATCTCAATTTTCAACAAAGCCTTTGATCTCTTTGCCCCTGCTAAAAGGTGCAAAACAAAATCTCTTTCTAACCCATGGCTCACTGTGGCTCTTTTCTTACAGCTGAAACTAAGGGACCACCTCTGGGCAGTTACCAGGGCCACTGACAAACAACTGGACATCCAAAATTACAAACAAGCATGAAATGCCTGCACAAAAGCCATCAGGCTCACAAAATCCACCTATTACAAAGACACTCTCACCAATACATGGGGAAATGGTCATGCTTTCTGGAACAATATCAAGGATGTCATGGGGAAACAGCCAGAAACCTCTCCGGCCATGTTAATGGTTGATGGATTCTCAACTCTCGACCCCAAGGTGATCACAAACTTCTTTAACATGGCTTTTTCAGACCTTAGTGCTGTCCTACTCCATGATTTTTTCAAAAACAGGGCCTACTGCCCAAATACCTCAGCCCCACAATATAACCATGCCCTCTTCTACTTCAGGGAGGTAAGGCTGAATGAAGCTCACTGCTATATTACTGCAGCTATCCCTAAATCTAGATCTAGTAGCGACACCCTGGACCTTAAGCTTCTGTTGCTCACCCTCGATGAGGTCATTCGTCCATTAACAAAAATCCTAAACCTCTCTCTCAGCTGTGGAAAATTCCTGGACTTATGGAAAACAGCTACCATGACACCTGTCCATAAAAGTGAGGATAAGACGAATCACTCAAATTATTGCCCTATCTCCATACTGCCCCCTCTCTCTAAGGCACTCGAGCGCATCATGGCTGATCAACTTACTGACCACTTGGATAAATACAATGTACCTTGTCCTCAACAACATGGTTTCTGGAAAGGGCACAGCACCACCACAGCCCTTCTTGAGTTCACTGGAGCTTTGCACAAATCCCTTGACAATGGCCTTCTCACAGGGTCCATTTTCATCGACCTCTCCAAGGCCTTCGATACAGTACACCATGGACTACTAATTGACCAACTACTGAATGGCGGGCTATCACCCGACTCTTCTGTCTGGTTTAAAATCTACTTAGAAAACCAGTTGCAGAGAGTGAAAATTGCTGATGCTCTTTCTGACACCCTGCTTGTTTGCTCGGGTGTCCCACAGGGATCCATACTGGGCCCCCTTCTTTTTAGCCTTTTCTTAAACTCCCTTCCTTATCACTGCTCTGAGCAGATCATACCATATGCTGATAATGCTGTTGTATTCTCCACTCACAAAGATCTTGCAACTCTTCAACACAACCTTCAACTTGATTTCAGTTCTGTAGAGACATGGTTTCTTAATCATAAACTGGTCCTCAATGACAAGAAGACCAAATCTATGCTCTTCTGCAGCTCTCATAACCCACACAAGCTACACCACTTGGCTATCTCCACCACCCATGGGAACACTCTAGATCAGGTGGGGTCCTTCAAATACTTAGGGATACAGCTTGACCCTAATCTCTCCTATGGACCTCATGTAGATAATGTAGCGAGCGCTGCTAATACATGGCTTGGTCTTCTCTACAAACACAGACAACACCTCATGCCAGAAGCTTTGAAGGTTGCAGTCCTGAGCTCTGTGATCTCTGTAATGGACTATGGTCTCATTATTTATGGTTTGGCCACAACCACAATCCTTAGACGCCTCTCAGCTGCCTTAAATAAGGCATGTTGGCTCATCACTGGTGCTCACTATCTCACCCAAACATGTGACCTGTACACCCAGACCGGCTGGCTCCAACTATCAAACCACATAAAGTTTCTCACCTGCTCCATGGCAAAAAAAATCTACCTTGGCCTTGCACCTTCTGGGGTCTCAACTCTGTTACAACACCAAACCAACAAACAGTGCCTTTGGAGAGCCACACTACAGCTACTGAAAGTCCCCCACTGTCACACTTCACAGGGACAATGCTCTTTTGCTTATCGAGTGCCACTCTGGTTCAATGGCCTCAGCCCCACCATCTCTTCTGCCCTGGCAATTGGTATGTTTAAAACTAGGCTCCAGGACTATTTCACTACCAACAGCTCCTGTGACTGTCCAACTTAACCTTGTTTCTCCACTTCCCTGACTGCTCTAGTAGTCCCCCCTCCCCTACTCACTGGATTCTACCCTCACGTCTTGGTATACCCAGCGCTGCACTTTTCAGCCTCTCCCCACTCTACATACATTCCTTCTCCCCCCTTCCCTCTCCCTATGACTCTGGCATTTCTTATCTCTTGTCTGTTTTCTCTGACAAATGCCACTGGCTGCCTTGCTTACAATGTTACCCTTGAATTGTAATCTGTAATCTGTTTGCAATGTCCACATTGTTGTAATGTCTGTCTTGATGTTCCCCATAATTTGTTTTTCTCTGAGGTGGAACCTTTGTAAAAGAGCCTTGGCTCAAAGGTATTTGTAATCCTAGACTTGATAAATAAAAAAAAATTAAAAAAATAGGTTTACCGGTGATCTGAAGCAGAATACATGAGAGCAGCTTGAAGGCTGATATATGTAAGAGTCCGTAGGCTGGATTAGTTGAGAAGTTGAGTAGTGTGGGTGCCAGAGGATCTTAGAGCTACGTCTGATTAAGACCAGTTGGGAGGCAAGACTGAAACAGAGAATTTACCTTAACTGATGGGTATTTCCGGATAGAAATTCGGAAGAGCCTATTCTCAGTGATTACTCTGTATTACTCGATAAAAGTAAAGTAGAAGTAGGCTCCAGACCCATCGAGACCACTTTCCCACAACTGTGGGGGAAATTTATGTTTTTCTCAGAAGAAATTTGTCCAATTCAGTTTTGAACTTTATACCAGATGATGACTCCACAATATTTTGTGACAATAAATTCCATAATTTGCTGGCTTAAAGTGTAAAATAATTTATTCTTTTATTTGTGAATGATCTTGGGATTAGAATCTGACTATTGTTACATCTTAGTCCATGTTTTTTAACAGAGAATTGTACATTACAGATGGTTCTGAGATCCTCATCATTTAGGATACTAAGTAACAGAAGCAAATCTCCTTTATCTCTTCTCAATTGAAGGTTGAATAGTTTGAGGGATCTTATCCTAGCCTGGTAGGGTAAATGTCTTATTTCAGGAATTAATTTAGTTATCCTTCTTTGTAGGCTCTTAATCATTTTTTTATCCTATTTTAAATAATGTGCCCAGAACAAAACTGCATAGTCCATACGAGGTCTAATATAGGATTTACAGTATACAGTTGCTTAATGCATTCCTTATGTCTTGTAATGAAAGATCTTTTAATGGCAGCTAAAATACGATTTCCAATATGGGTGACTTTATTACATTGATTGTTCCAGCTACATTTTTAATTAACAATAACTCCCAAGTCTCTTTCTACTTCAGCCATTTTAATGACATGGTTACATAAAGTGTATTCTATATTGTTTTTTTTTACCTAGATGTATAACTGAGCACTTAACTTTATTAAAATACATATAATTAGTCTAAGCCCATAGTTTAATAGTTTTAAAGTCATTCTTTATTTTGGTAATTGTTATTGTCATGTCCACCTCTGTTGATAGTTTTGTATCATAAACATAGAAACATAGATTTTGACAGCAGATAAGGACCACTTGGCCCATCTAGTCTGCCCATTTCCCTACCTACAGGATAGGCCATGGATCCTAGTTAACCAACAGCCTATTTCTTCCTACCCCTCACAAGAATTACCTTATGTCTGTCCCATGCATTCTTGAATTCTCCCACAGTTTTAGACCCCACAACCTCCTCAGGAAGGCTGTTCCATGCATCCACTACCCTCGCTGTGAAATAATACTTCCTCACATTGCCCCTAAACTGCCCTCCTTCTATCTTTAAATTTGTCCCCTTGTTCTTGCTCGCCTCTTTTCTGAAAGATGCTACCCTCTTGGACTTTGTTGATTCCACTGAGGTGCTTAAAGTTTCTATCATGTCCCCCCTTCCCTTCTTTCCTCAAGGATATACATATTAAGCTCCTTTAGTCTCTCCTCATACGGCTTCTCTTGCAGACCCTGCACCATTTTAGTTGCCCTCCTCTGGACTACCTCTATCCTGTCTATGTCCTTACGGAGATGGGGTCTCCAGAACTGGACACAGTACTCCAGATGGGGTCTCACCAACTGTCTGTGCAGAGGGATAACAGCTTCCCATTTTCTGCTGCTGATGTCTCTCCCTATACATCCCAGTATACCCCCAGCCCTCCCTACTGCCTTCTCACATTGCTTGCTAACCTTAAGGTAATCTGATATGATTACCCCCAGGTCCCTTTCCTTTTTTGTTGTTGTTACTACCTCCCCACCCATTGTGTATTCTTCCCCGGAGTTCTTGTTTCCCAGGTGCATTATTTTGCACTTCTTTGCATTGAATCCTAGCTGCCATACTTCTGACCATTCCTCCAACCTTGCCAAGTCCCTTTTCATCCTTTCCACACCTCCTTGTGTATCAACCCTGTTTCAGAACTTTGTGTCATCTGAAAAATGGCATACTTTTCCTTCCAGTATACCCCCAGCCCTCCCTACTGCCTTCTCACATTGCTTGCTAACCTTAAGGTCATCTGATATGATTACCCCCAGGTCATCAGTGAATTTGCCTATCTGGCTTAATATCCCATGATGTAGATTCATTATGAAGATGTTAAATAGAGTTGGACCCAATACCGAACCCTGCTGCACTCCACTGGTAACTGAAATTTGATTTGAAATTGTGTCTGTTATTCTAACATTCTGTATCCTGTCATTCAACCATCCTTCTGCCCACTTGATGGTGTAGTTGTTTAGTTTCATATTTAACATTTTTTCAACTAACAGAACATGGGAAACCTTGTTGAATGCTTTTTGGAAGTCTAGGTAGATAATGTCCACCAGGCAGTTCCTATCCATTGTGTCACTAATACTTTCGTAAAATGATATTGAATTTGTGGTACATGACCTTCCCTTTTTGAATCCATGCTGGGTATTATCCACTAATCTTTTTTTTTTTAATTTCAGGGTTGATTTTTTTGTTTGTGATAGTTTTTATCAGAGAGATTGATGGAGATAAATTATGAAAGATAGCTGGAGGATCTGCTAGAAGGGTGGCTAACTTGACTGAAGGTAGTGGACAAGGAAATGTGCATGATTATATGAGACATGGTGATGTCCAGGAGCCAGAAAATGGTGGCTCACATAGCTTGATGTTAGTAAACAGATAAGCACTGGAGATCCAGTGAAGAATATTCTGGAAGGCAGCTGGAAGGTCATAGGGCAAACAATGTCTGTTGAAGAAATAGGAGTTGAGTAATACTGTCAACAAAGTTGATGATGGTAGGAGAGACTGTAGAAGGTGACTGAATAATGTCCGAGGTGGCATGCGGTATCTTGAAAGTCTTGGTATCTGAAGCAGTGATAATAGAGATTAAGTCAGAGCATGACAGAAGAATTAAAGTTCTTTCCATATAGGAGGATAGCCTGTGAGGCATGGTAGACAGGGAAGTCCATGGAGACTGAATAGATGAGATTTGTAGTGAGTATCTAATGGAAAGAGAGAGCGCGAGAGAGACAGAGAGAGAGAGATAGGAATCTTTCTAGTGTCCGGTTAAATGAGATTCTGAAATGTTTGAGGAGAGCTAATTGGACAGTATGGAAAACTCTATGATAGAGTAATAGTTTCTGAGGCATGTTATCCAAGGGATGTGTGTTAAAGTAGTTTCCTCAACTGAAATGTACAGTGATCCATCGAGTAGTGGATGGGAGCTGCTAGAATGATCAGAGTAGGAGTATGATATGGATAGACTGAAGTAGTAGTTGACTGAGTAGGAATAGTGGCCAGATAAGGTAGGATGCCCAAGAGAGCCACAACAAACAAGACAAAGCCCTGAGCCTGCAAGGTGGAGATAGGAAAACTACTATCTGAAGATGAAAGAAAAGTCTGGAATGAATCCTGATGGTCAGAAGGACTGATTCAGGAAGGTGCTACACTAGGCGAAGTCAGAGGACATCTAGTGTGGGAAGGAGCAGGACTGAGTCAGCTTCACAGCAAACTGCAGTGGAATGCGGAAGACTGTAGCAAGTCACTAGAAGATGATCCATGGAAGGTCAATGGGTGAAGTTGTGCACCAAGAGCAAGTGGGTTGAGGCACTTCAGTCCTATATCTGATGAAGGCTGCATTTGATGATGAAAAGGATGGAAGTTGCTGGACTGAAGAAGGATGGAGGTTCCATATGTGAAAGAAATGAACTCATCTGGCAACTGAAAGCAGTGACCAGCAGCAAAGAAGTCCCAGAGGCAGTCAATCTGGATTGAGATATTTTCCAGACCAACTGGCAGGATCCAAATAATGAGAGAGAGGAGGCCAAGGGGGTAAAGCATAACTGTTCATGGACGAGAGGGATGGTGAGTGGTGAGGAAGGATGCAAGATAGTCGGTGTAAATGGGTCCTGAGTCTGGAAGGAAGTGATAATTGGGTAGGATATGTTTCCAGATTTGGGCACATTCTATTCTGTCAATTTTGAATGTGTTAGTCTATGTAAAAGATGGTCTAGCAGCACTACTTTGTCTGAATAATCATGCTCAAACGTATCAGGGTTTGGGTGACCCTGTAAAAAATTTGGCTAGGTGAATGGCAGATTAGGGCTTTTGAAAATCTTACCCCTGAAGTTTGAAGTATTTGTTCTTTGCTTTTCTCAGACAGAAGTACAGCTCTATTGCTCTAGCACAGTGCACAGTGCACACCCTATTGCGTGCTATAGCTGCTTTGTTTTGGCCAAAAAAATCATCATAAAAGTCCCACCGATACTTACAATCACCAGGTGGGACTGTCAGAACATTGCCAACAATTTGATTCTTAGAAATGTGAGTTGGATTAGAAGGTTAAACAAATATTATGAAGTGCTGGGAGAAGTTTTCTGATACACTCAGTTTTCTTGACGTGTGACAAATATTGCACTTTCCCTAGAAACTGTGAGCTAAGTGTTTCTAATAATTTGTTGCTTCATGGTTTTCTTCAAACTCAGAGGTTCTCGTCATTGCAAAACACTCCAATACCACATATCTAGGGATTGTGGGTGGCTTGGGTTATAGCAGACAAGGGTCAGGAAAAGAAACACAGTGGGACCGTGTTCTGGATTGTTCATAATAAAGAGGGAAATTATTTTTTTTGCAGTAAAGATCAGCTTAAAGTAAGCACACTACACTTCAATTAAGGAATCCGGTGACCCAGTTTCAATAAAGAGATATTACAACCCTGTGTCAAAAAGTACATTGACATGATTATTTATAACAATGTGCTGTAGGATAAACACCTACTTTACTGGAAAAAGCACTTCTGCTAATGCACTTTACAAAATCTTCTTACACCTCTAGGTGTTGTACTGCACTGTTATTAGCAAAATACATAGAATTAACTTCTAGGTGGGATTTTATGAGTCATGATTGAGCATAGACTGCTGAAATGACATGCTAACAGGAATCTGGAACTAGATATATGCCCCAACCTAGTCCAGCATTTCATCCAGTGAAAAGGAAATGCCATATTTTTGTCCCATAAACATGTTACTTTTTATATATATGTATGTTGGACAGGAAGAACTCCCTTTACTATTACCACCTGACATTCTTAAGCATTGTGACATTTTAAATACTGTTTCTCAAACAATGAACTATGTACTAGGTGAGGTCTGAGAAGGTCAAAGGATAAGCCAGGTCCCATATAACACAACCTGCAACTAATTCTCCCTACTTCACCTCAGCCCCAGAAACATGCTGTTTTCTTTTTCTAGTAGTAATGTTTTGGCATTAGAGAGAGAGAGAGAGAGAGAGAGAGAGAGAAAGAAAGAGAGAGAGCAGGCAAGTGCATTAACACAGCTTCCAGATGTTCGGAAGAGGTGCGTGCCTGTGCAGTCCAAACAGAGGGTTAGCTTTACTAGTCCAACATGGATAACTACAGCACTTAATGGTCTAGTTCCATCTCTCTCCTTTACAAGCAGACTGTTGAAAAAAGCCAGAGAAAATCTGTGATGGTTCAGGGCGATGGAGAGTAAAACTGAAACATGACTTGTGAAGGAACCCACCTCAGGATGACCTCGTCATATACACTATTTTTCTTTACACTGTTTCTACATATTTCAACCCTTTTTTCTCCTCCCCCATTTCTCCATAACTCACTCTGACTTGTTTTTACCTTTACAGCTCCAGTGCCTCCACAGGATCCCTTCCTGTACTGTATGCTTGATCCACACCAAGATTTTCACCCACCACAGTTTTCCTTCCTTACTGAAGGAGAAGCATATATGTTCAACTTAGGAGCATCGTGTATGTTGGGATGCCAGCCTTATGAGTGGGGAAAGGCTAACCCTGCTGCAGCCTTATCCTCATCCCCAAGCCCAGCTGACATGTTTCTTTCAGGGAGTCAAAACAATCTTTGGCTGCAAAGTTCCTCTCCCCTGTGTCACCAGGTCAGCCATATTTTGCTATGATTTTTTTTTTTTGCAAAAAGGAATAAGTGTAAAAGAGACAGATTTTAAATAAGTAAGATAGGGTGTTCTCAAAAAACATATTCCTTTCATTGCAGGGTTTTCACTTACTCATGTTACAGAGAATGATCTAGATTCATAGAATGTCTGCAAAGTTAAACGTGACATCACAGGAAGTTGCTGTGCAGCACTAAAAGACAAGTTTTAAAAGCGTAAAGTCTTTCTTTTTTATAACCAGTATGAACATACCCATCCCCAGCCACACATACAAATTAGGGTTACAGACAGGGACCATGTTTGTTTTTTTTTTTGGGAGGGGGGACGGTATATATTCTTTCTATAAATAATCTAGCTTGCTAAAATGAAAGCATCCTGTACCCTACTTTGCAGCTTAATGATGAATAAGTACTAGAGATTTCTCGGCACAGGCAATGACAAAGACAGCTCAAGGCAGAAACCAGTAAAAAGTGTTAGAATTTACTGGATAAAATTGTGGTGGCCATGACATTGGTTTGCATAAAACAATAAATCCCAACCTGGGAAGGGATGGTGTAAAGTTATCTTAATTTGAACAACAGCTATTGTAAGGGTTGAGTAAAACGTTTGAGTGAGAGTTACTTAAATGTATGCAGCAAATAACATTAATAATTGTGAGTTGATTGAGCCCTCCACTCACAGAAAGAGTGAAATAATGCTTAGAGAGTTAACTGTCAAATTTGATCCTTATCTTTGGATCCATGTGGAATCTGATTCCTGGTACAGTAGATGAGCATGGATAATGAATACTTTGACTGGGTATGGAAACATATTCATTGTAGCATAGTAATTTTAGCCTGCAAGGGACTCTAGCTCCAGCACATCTGCATCCCAGCTTGAAACCAGAGACCAACAAGCATGCTGCTCAATGATGTACTGATTTGTAAGGATTCCAAACCGACTTGTACAGGGTATCCAGGGATTCCTTTGGTAAGCAGACATTTATCCAGGCTTGTATTAAAGGTATGTACTGTATTCATATCAATGTTCTCAGTTAGAAGGCTGTTTCATAGGTTCACCACCTTCTGGAAGCAGAAGTGCCATTCCACACAACCCCTAAATGTAATACCTTTGAGCTTCAGGTTGTGTTCCTGCAAGATACCAAAGCACATCAAAGCAAATATCACTGTTCATCTTTTTTGAGTCCCTTTAGTATGTTGAAGACTAAAATCATTGTTCCCTCCATAGTCTTCTTTTCTCCAGGCTGAACATGTTAAGGGCCTTCTCAGAGCTTTTGTCCTCCTTACCCCAAATCATTTTGGTGACTTTGTATTGCACCCTCTCAACTGTTTCAATGTTCTTTTTGTATTGGGGAGCCTAGAACTGCATGCAGTAGTCCAGATGTTCAAACTCATTTAGATGCTGTCTAATGAATGAAACTGTGTGCACTTCCTATAGCAATCACTTGATCAACAAGCTGGAATGAGAGTGATTTTATTCACAAGATGGCAGATGGTGGAGGTGGGGGGAGGGCTGAGTCAGTCACTCAATGTGGACCTGTATATTAGGTCCCTGTGGGTCGAGTTTTCAGGTTCTGTTTGACTGAGCTATGCTGACACTGGAAAATGAGAACCAAAACCCAAAAGTGTTTATATAGAAAAAATAAGTGGTGCCATCAATATAGACAGGCGAAAGTCATATACTGTATCAGGCTTGAAACTGCTTTACTAAAAAGGCTGGTGTGAAGCTTCATTTTAACCTCCATCTGTTTCAGACCTTAAAAGAGATTAGTGCTGTTTATTAAAGTTCATGGCATAGGTGGAGTGAGTGGACGGCTTCCTGGCCTCCACCAAAATCTCTGCCACTTGAGGAGAAACCCCAAAACAGGCTTGTGCTACATCTGTAGGAGCCAAGCATACAGCTGAAGGGACTTGAGGCTTGGATGGACCATGGAACCCCGATCCTGGGTCAACAGTAGTCATGAAAGAGGAAGAGGAATTGGAGGTTCCGCTGAGTACTGTTGCAGAAGACAGAACCAAACTTGCCTGGGTCAGAAGGGAGCGATGAGAATCATATGGGCCCCTTCTGAGTTGAGCTTGTGCAGGATCCTCGGAATCAACGGAACTGGGGGAAAAGCATAAATGAATTTGCCCTTCCAGTCGAGAGGCAGAGCGTCTCTCCAGAGTCGCCCATGCCCTGGAGCAAGCGAGCAAAAGGTGGGCAGTTTTGCATTTAGTGAGGACGTGAACAGGTTGACCTGAGGGGTTCCCCAATGTAGGAAGATGCCGTCTACTATTTTCTGGTCCCATTCCCACTCATGAGGTTGTGCCGAGGATCAGCTCAAGTGATCTGCCAACAAATTCTCTACCCCCGGGACATGGACTGCCGTGAGATGAAGGTTGTGTAGGGTCACCCATTCCCAGACCCACATCACTTCCCAACAAAGAGGGTAGGAACAAGTCCCCCCCTGTTTGTTGAGGTACCAGACTACTCTCAAGTTGTCAGTCTGGACAGCCAGGTAACTGGGAAGCAGAAAGGGGTGTAACACTTGAAGAGCGTACAACACCACTCTGAGCTCGAGCACGTTGATGTGAAGCCTGTGCTCAAGTATGGACCATGAGCCCTGGGTGCACTGCGATCCCAAATGAGCTCCCCAACCTTTGCCCAAGGTGTCCATTGACAGTGTTTGGGAGGGAGGAGGAAGGCAGAAGGGAACTCCCCAACAAAGGTTCTCCTGAACCAACCACCAGTGCAAATCCCAAAGCATCAGGGTAGAGACTAGCACCTCTTGGTCCAAGTCATCGACCAATTGATCCCACTGAGACTGAAGAGTCCACTGAGAGAGTCTCATGTGGAGCCGAGCACATGGAACTGTCAGAATTGCAGCCGCCATGAGCACCAGGAGGAGAAGGACCAACCTGGCAGGAATCCGCATGTGAGAGGACAAGAAGCTTGCCTGAGCCTGGAGTATGGCCACCCTGTCTGGGGGCAGAAAGGCCATACTAGTGGTTGTGTCCAGAATCGCCCCGATAAACTGGAGGCGTTGAGATGGGATCAAATGGGATATGGCCTAGTAGATGGTAATACCCAGGCTGGTAAAAACCTGCCTAGTAAGGCAAAGGGAATGCAGGAGCTCCTCCCTGGATGGGGCCACCAGGAGACAATCGTCCAGGTACGGGAAAACCTGCACTCCATGAGTCGCAGGTGGGCCGCCACCACAGACAGGCATTTGGTGAATACTCGAGGGGGCCAAGGAAAGACCAAATGGGAGGGCCTAGAACTGGTAGTGGTCCCCCTGGAAAGCAAACCAGAGGTATTTACGATGGGAAGTGCAGATAAAGATATGCAGGTACATGTCCTGCATGTCTAGAGCACACAGCCACAGTCCCGGCCCGGAGGAGGGACAGGAAACTCTGTAGGGAGAACATCCTGAACCTTTTGTACTCCATGAACAGATTTAGAGAGCTGAGGTCCAGAATGGGCCTTATGTCTCCTGTGTTCTTGGGGACCAGGAAGAATGGGAGTAGAAGCCTGTCCCCCGAAGGGGGGGAGAGACAAATTTTAGTGCCTCCTTCAACAGAAGGGAGGAGATTTCTTCCTGAACCCTGAGAAGATGTTTGGGGGAGTAAGACAACCGGGGGGGTGGGTTTCTGGGAGTATCTGAAGAAACTCTATTGTGTGTCCCTCTGCTATGAGCTGAAGGACCCAAGAGTCAGTAGTGATCCTCTCCCAACCCGGCAGATGAAGGGAGAATCTCCCACCTACCAGTTCCTCTGGATCAACCAGAGGCTGTGGGAGAGGGAGGGAGTCAGGAGGTGTGGGGCAGCACCGCGGCTGGAGCTCCCACAGTCCGTTTGGGTGGGGAGATCTCGCAGCCGGAGGGGCCTGGCATTTTTTGGCCTGCTTTCCTTGTGGTTTCGCCTTAGGCCATGCATGGTGGCAAAAGGAATGATGCTGTGTTTGAGGGACTCTGTACATGGAGTCAACCTCCTTGAGAGCAGTGCCCTTCTCTTTCAGTCTGGTAATGGATGTCCTTGACATCACCACCGAACAACACCAGACCTCAGAAGGGGGCATCCCGGATGGCAGATTGCACTTCCAAGGCCAAATCTGACACCCAAAGTTAGGCATGTCACTGCAGACTCACGGTGAATGCTGAACTTTGTCCAGAAGCATCGTAAGTAGCACACAGCATGTGCCTACTGGCCGAACATGCAGAGCAGACTAGGTCTGCCACTTCCTGTTCAGTCTGGGAATGAGGAAGGGTGTCCAACTTGGCTTCCACCTCGCTAAGGATAGTATTCTGGTAATCCCCCATGTGAGCCACATACAGTAGTTCAAGGCTCTGATACCCAGAGTGGAAGAAGAAAAGACCTTCTTGCCATACTGGTCCAGAAGGCGGGATTCCTTATCAGGTGGGGACGAGCTCAGGTGTTTCGGGTTAGCTAAATGGCCATGGGCGGTGCTGATCATAACTGAATCAGCCTTGGAGTGTGATGAAAAAAAGTCAATCCCCTCGGGAGACTGATACAGCCTATCCGCCTTCTGAGGAAAGGGGGCTATACCCGATGGTTGTTTCCAGATAGCGGAGACGACGTTGGCGTGAGGCTCAATCCAGGGTGGAACTAACGTGGGAGCACCTCGGGAAAATCCAAATGGGAAACTAGCTTCTGCCTCTGTGGATCCAGCTCCAGAGATTTCCACTGATGAAGAGCCTGAATTTTTCTTAGCAACTCCATAAATGAGGGATCCTCCGGAGGGGACTTCGGAGGAGTCCTGGGCCTGGGCTTGTCAGGAGTGCGAGGCTCGTCTGGATCAGAGCTGTCATTGGAGTCCTCCGATGAGTCTGAAGAAGAAGGAGATGAAAACCCCTCCCCACTCGGGGGAGTAACATGGCCCCTAGGGGGCAAGGTGCCACCCTCAGCCTTAGACCCAGTAGCAGTGTCTCTGGGGTTATGGGGGGAGGAGGGGTTTCTAGCCCCAGGCAATGGGGATCCAGGACCAGATCCATCATCAGGAGGTGGCTCTCTACCTCCCTGGTGAGCTGAACCTTGGCCTCAGCCCACCAAGAAGCCACAGTCTCCCTCAGATCCACCGGCAGCTGAGGGGTGGTGGAGGAGGGGGATACAGATACTGGGGGTATCCATAGGGTGCGTATCCATAGCCCAATGGTGGGAAGCCCAGAGTCGGGTACTGAGGCACTGGGTACTGCGGCATCAGATACTGCAGCTTCGGGCACTGTGGTGCCAGATACTGCAGAGCCAGATAAGATGGCTTCAGATAAGATGGTGTAAGATCCAGCACCAGGGGCTCTACCAGGGTAGAAGGTCCTGGAAGAGACCCTGCAGGTGGGCCAGGGACAGGTGGCCCAGTGGGCTTCGGATCTGGCATCAGGGTGATGTCTGGCAAGGGGGCATTGGCCAGCAATGGGGCTGGTATCTGAGGATCCAATGTCAGGCCATCTGGACCTACGGGAGGGAGAGAGGCCTGATGGAGGCACCGAAGAGTCCCCAGCAGCATCCGTGGAGGGCCGGAAGGATCCTTCGGGTCCAGCTGGGGAGATGTAGGGGCCCCAGAGTGCAGCGGCAAAGGCTGAGGGGAGCCAGTGGCACCAGAGAAGGTCAAAGGATCTGGGGTAGGCTCCATCACCGAGTAACTGCTGGATGGGCTGGCGGGTATCTGACCGGTGGCATCCGGGCAGGCATCAAAGGAGCCAACGTCTGACTGACTGGACCCAGCACCTGAAGAAGGCTGCGTAGGGGAGGTGAACTTGATGGGCAGCTTGATGACTGTGTGCTGCCCCAAAGGGTCAAGTGACGTAGCGGTCAGCTCTGGGCGGACGTTGGAGTAGCCAATGACTGACTTACCAGAGAGGCTCGAACCAGAAGGCTGCGCAGGGGCAGCCTTACTGGGAGCAGATGCCTCCTTTGTCCCGGAGGCTCCCAACTGGTCTGAGCGTGAACCAGCTGGGGGGACCGATGTTGCCTCAGACACCACCAAGACGGCCGCCGGGAACGTCCCCAGAAGGACATTACCTGAAGGCCAGGCCCCCGCCAAAGTTGTCGTGAGCTGCAGATGAGGATTCCTGGTACCAGTGCTTCTCCTTCTTCTTAAGGCCCTCGGGGAAGGTGGAAGTCTGTCAGAGTTTTTTAGCTCCTTTTCCATGGAGGACATCTTCTTCTTTAGTATGTGAGCTCCAGGGACTGCTGCCTTCTTCTGCGGGTTGCCGCGTTGAACTTCAGGCAGTACTGACAGGAATCCATGGGGTGGTCGGGGCCTAGGCAGATGAGACACAGAAAATGGCCGTCCTTGTGCGAGAGATGGGTGCCGCACGAACTGCACTTGTTTTTGTGCTCAGACGTGGTAGGGGACGGCATACATGGCAGGTAAGAGAATCCTGATGAATATTTTAGAAAATTTGAAAAAAACAATGGTATAACTACCGGCGACGATTGACTGATGAGCAGCGGAACTTAACCACGAGGCGCTGTCGAAAGCAAATGGTGGGAAAGAACTGGAAGGCAGGTGTGAGGGACCGGCCCTTTATACCAACGTTGCCTGATGCTGGTCACCTGACGTGGGGACGGTCCCTCGCCAGAGACTGCTAGATAGAAATTTTTCCGTGGGGTCCAGACACCTGCCGGCTTCAGTCCTATATGTAATTACCTATGGCAAGAGCCCTCTTGAGATAAGATCTCCATTTCCAATGTTATTTCACAAGGCACCATATTAAGCAAACTACAACAAATTAAATTTAATGTATTTCTTAGGACTTATTACATACCTGGCCACTTAAATAAAATGAACACAGAAATATCTAAAGAATGCCCTAGATGTAACACAGTGGCAGGTGCATTAGAGCTGTTAATTGTGTGCACTAAACTGATTTCTGGCATAGGGTGTTGTCAGCTTTAAACAAAGCTACAGCCATTCAACTTAAGAACTACATTGTTATTATTTTTTTTTATTTATAGAAGAAGCAAAATCACAAATGTTTGAGTCAGAGACTCCTTTGCAAAGGCTTTGCATCAATATAACAATAAAACAACGAGTAGAAAATCATGTTCTTGTTCATAATATATGGGTGACAAATATACCTGTATCTAAAAGTAAACTAATACATCTGGGACTAATTATTGCAACAAAATGTGTTCTCCTTAAATGGAAACACAGACAGTCTCCTGAATTTCTTACTTGGATGAATTTTATTACATCAATTCACAGTATGGAAAAGGTGCATTATATAACCAACAGGGAAAAAAAAAGCTTTTTATAATGAAATGTAGACTCTTTTTCAGACACATTTTTGTTAATTCATAAGAGAAAGTAGTAATGCATGTACCCTTGCATATCCAACAATCTCTTGGATATGAACAATTTTTTTTTCTTATTTTTGGTTACTTTCTTTTTCTTTTTCTTTCCTATGTGTAGCATACTTTATAAAAATTATATTAAGCCACCTATGTTTACCTTTCTGCATAACCCTTAATTGAATTCTTGTAATTTTTAATGTAACTTACTGTATGCATCAATTTGAATGGGTTACTTTGTTTATGTATGTAAAACCTGTCCATTTTTTAATAAAAATCTATTTAAAAATAAAAGCAAAATACCACAAAACACAGCAAAAAAAAGATTATAACAAACAGATTAGGAAAGTTCAGGGATAAGACGTGTAAATCAGCCTCCATATAACAAACCTGGGATATTTTCCATGTAACATTAAAACTACAGTACCAAACTAATCTTCTACAAGTCTGAAATGTTCAGGACCCATCAACTCTGGGAAAACAAGCCAACTTTAAGTTCTATACTGTTGAGGGCAGTGGAGTTACAAGTATCTGAACTTGGGGGGAATGTTGATAAAATGTCACAGATACTGTAAAGTTATGAGCCCATGTGATATAAAACAACTAAACTGGGTGGCCTAGTGGTGCTGAGGGTTTAGGCAGTGGATACCACACCTTACGCTACTCCAACAACCCGGGTTTTGGAATGACCTTGTGTCGTTGGAGTGCTGGTGTGGAGGGGAAGGGTGGAGCAAGATCTAGCATGCCGATGAACAGCTCTCCTTCCCAAGGGTGGTGAGGGTGGGTTGGTGCCCCCCAGTAGTTTTGCTCCCACTGGGTGGAGGTCCAATGTGTAGCATAGGCAGAGAGGGGACAGTAAACAGTTATGGGGGGTGGAAGGGGCTGAGCTGGTGCCACAGGGTGCATAGCATGCCTCCACATGCTCACACAGCCATGTGCTGGGGTCAGGGGAGAAAACCTGTAAAAACACCTATGTGTCCCCATCACCAGTTAGTGGGAGGAAGCAATGGGGACCAAATACCTCTATAAAAAAAACACATATCATCAAATGTAGCTGTGTTGTAGACCCTTCCAAAAATATTAGGAATCTTCTTCAAGTCTTCAAGTTTATTGCAGGAAAACTTGATTGAGCAAGCTCATTCACAAGGAGGTTCTGAGGCATGTATACATACAAAGGAAATTACATACGTGAAATCATAGTACGTAAAATATTGAAATCATAGTACATGAAATCTGTTTGTTTCGGGTCTCTAGCTCCAAAAGGTTGTGGAGTACTACAAAACAAAATATTTTGGACATTTTCACAAAGTGTCACAAAAGAATAAACTGTCAGATTTTTAGACTAAGTACAGTAAATCTAAAACCAGACAGTGGAATGCTTGGACATTTCACAAATAATTCTCAAGTTCATACATTTAATCAGGTTTTGTCTGTGGTTACTTATCCTTCCCCCTCCTCCAGACCCTTACTTGCATTGCTGATTGTTTATTTTTGATGATGCTTATTTCTTTCAAATTACAAATTGTTCTTAATGCCATCTTAATGATTAATTGAACTTGAAGGTGTGATTTTCTAATTAACTTGATGTGTTTTATTTAACCCTGTACCACTCTCTTTGAAGTTGCATTGTGACATTATTTTTTGTCAGTTAGAACTCATCCGTAAGTTATGTTTTTTTTTTGTCTCTTGCACTAGTCTTTGATAAAGGACTGTAATGTCCAAAACACTTAAGGAGTACACAGAGAGTTTTGTGCATCTGAAAATTGACTTTTAAATAAATATTTGGATTTCTATATTGAAGCTGTGGTGTCATATTTGGAAGTGGTTGGTAAGTGCCAAATTCATGCATTTGGAATTGACTACTTTATCGTGAGTGCCACCATTCATGTGCACACTCCTTTGCAGTGTTGTTACAGATTTTATTGATATGCATGGTTTGCTGTTTTGCTATGTTTGCTGCATTAAAACCAATTATTGGAAACACTATACACAGCACCACAGACACTATGGATAACGTAATTGGAAGCAACCCCGAACCTAAGTTTAATACAAGGGTACAGAATCTGCTGGACTATGTCAGCCAGTTACTGAACACAGCGAGTGAAGCAAATCCATTCTTGCTGGAAGACTGCAGAACAGTAAAGGTGGAATTGGAGGCAACATCTTTATATGATGCTTTTAAAGGACTTGAGAAAGCCACACATCAATTTTGAAGAACCTATCAGAGTGTCACTAATTTCAAGGCTTGTATACAGGTCTCGAGAATACCTAGGTTCTTTGGATTTTGAAAAAATGGACCTGTAGCACAGACAGTATCATGTTTATGAAAGAGTGGGAAAATATTCTTACTGAAGCCAGCCTTAAACTGATAAAATTGATAATTCGGTTTGGTAAGGAGAGGGAAACTCTATTAAGTGAAGAATTAAAAAGCAAGAAAAACAACTTTTGAAGTTCAAGGATCTTTTAGAATTTTGCACGTTGAACAAGAAATTACAGGATTTGATTTCTAAGTTGGACCAAGACTTGAAAAAATTTGAACAAGGCAAATTTTTAAGGACAAAAATGATTGGGAGAAAATACAGATCTACTCCTTGAAAATGGGTCAGAAAAGAGGCATTTTAAAACATACATGTCTTGTATCATTTGGTTTCAGCACAGACAGGAGTGGTTCAGATCCTGAAGGAAACACAAGGGTCCTTTTTTTTAATTCAGAGTTTATTGATACATTTTCCACAATAAAAGGCAGTTACAATGGCAGTAATGTTGAAATACAGACACATGTAAAGGGATAACTGCCTAGCCCTACCTTCCCTCCCCTTACTGCAGTAACCAAACCTAGTGTCCCTTAAATTCCAAGCTCTTTACCTAAGATTCTATGTGGCCGTGTAACCTAAGACATACTTAGACCTGAACCAGACAAATTAGAGAGTGAAGGGGATCCCAGATTTTGGTATATGCTGCCAATCTATTGTGAAGACTGGCAATCACTTTTTCTGTACATAGATTGGACAGAATATCGTTTACCCATTCTTGGACAGATGGGGAGGACTTATCTTTTCAGTGACTTAAAATGAGCTTCTTAGCCGATAAGGCAATCATGGAAATATGAAACGTTCTTACTTTAACTCTAATAGAAGACAGGTCCCTTAAAAGGCAAATATCAGGAGTAAAATACTCCTGAAGGCCCAGCAGAGGGTCCAGGGAAGTCTTAATTGAGTCCCATAAGAGTAAGACTTTAGGGCAAGACCAGAACATGTGAAGAAGTGTTCCTTCTTCCTGCAGACATTTATTACATATATTGGAGTTCGGATAACCCCATTTCTGTAATTTAACTGGAGTGTAATACAAGTTATGTAAAATATGATATTGCATGAGACGCGTACTGTCTTGAGAAATATATTTATGACAGGATCTCCACAGGGACTGCCAATCCAAATGGTGCTGAGGGAAGATATTATTCCAGAATCTTGTGGGTCAGAAGGAACCCCCGTATTTCTTGGGAAACAAAACCTGATATAATTTAGATATTACATCTGGAGATCCGGTGAGTGAAGAAACCTCAGGTATCAGGGCTGTGACGGTCTGGGAGGGGGGGATATTACCAAAATTGATTACAAGGAAGTGTCTTAATTGAATAACTTTGAAGTGAAAGAAAGCCAGAATATGAAATTTCCTGATAATATCTCCCACTGACAACCATTGCCCATCTTCATCCATGAGAGAAAGAAGTTTCCCATCCCCTAATTGGGACAACCATTGATGGGGAATCTGGTTCTTATTAATAGTGAAAGATGGGGAATTCCAGATAGACTGGGCCAAGTCCCAGTGGGGGAGTATATTGCAAAAATGAACACATTTGTGAATAAACCTTTAAGGAGGTAAATATTGTGGGGCACTCCTCGGTCATACATAGCTGGGGGATTTTAAGAAAGAATAAAGTAAGGGGGTCCAGATTCTTAGACTTAATTACATCCAATTCAATTCTAAGCCAAGCTGGTTGCTCGTTTTCTGGGCTGGGAGATACCCATCTCAGACATTTTGTTAGATGACTGGCCCAATAATATATAGCCAGATGGGGAATTCGTAAACCCCCCTCCAGTTTTGGAGCTGCCAACTTGTAATAAGCCAACCGAGGGTATCTATCAGCCCAAATAAATCTGGCGAATATACCATGCATCTTTTTAAACCAGAATAGAGGGATAAAAGTATTGAAAAGAGATAATTGGTAAAAAATTCTTGGAAATATATTCATCTTAATTATGTTGATACGGCCCCATAATGAAATGGGAAGTTTGGACCACCTCTCAAGATTGTGAACTGTCAACTGTGAGAGGGAATCCATATTTTCCCTAAACCATGTTAGGGGGTTATGAGATAGCTTAATGTCCAAATATTTAAATGACCTGGGAGTCCAGCATAAACCTAAGGGACTAATATCATTTTTGAATATCTTATGGTTTAATGGGAAAAATAAGGATTTTCTAGTATTCAATTTGTAATTGGACAGGTCACTAACTCTTGCAATTTCACTCAACAAAGCCAGGACATAAGATACCGGGTGAGATAAGTGTATCAGCAAGTCATCTGCATATGCAGTGACTTTGATTTCATGGCACCCAACCCTAATGCCTTGTATGGAAACGTTATTGAGAATATTTTGAATGAGAGGTTCCAGATATAAATTAAATAACAGAGGAGATAAGGGACATCCCTGTCTAGTCCCTGAATGGAGTGAAAAGGGCTTGGAGAAAGCCCCATTCCCAGAGATTCTTGCTGTAGGAGCTTTATAAAGTGTGACGATCCAGGAAATAGAGGAGGAAATTGAAAAGCTTCCAGAACTCAAAACAAAAAGTTCCAATTCACTCGATCAAATGCCCTCTCGGCATCCAGGGAGACCAGTCCTGCAGGGAACTCGGCGTCCCTGGTAGCCGAGAAGACGTGAGATAGGGTATGCAAGTGGTCAGAAGATGAACGCCCTTTCATAAATTCTACCTGGTTTATACCTATTAACTCAGGAAGAACTACCATTAACCTATTAGCTAATATCTTTGTGAGAATTTTAATATCCTGATTTAAAAGGGAAATAGGTCTGTAACTCTGAACAAGCTCAGGATCTTTATCTGGTTTGGGGAGAAGAACAATCAAGGTCTCAAAAAGGTGAGGATCGGCCTCTGCCCCAGTTAAAATACGTTGAAATAAATGGCAAAGTACTGGTAATAGAGATCCCGGAAAACTTTGTAAACTAGGGAGGAGAATCTGTCGGGGCCTGGGACTTTGTCTGCCAGCAATTGACTAATAACCTCAGCAATTTCTTCCTGTGATATAGGAGTAACCAGAAAACCCTTGTGTCGATCTGACAGGGAGGGCAAATGGGAATCCTTCAGATAACTCTCCGTACTCCCAGGACAAGGGGGATGCTCCATGTCACTGTACAAATTTGCATAATATAGGGCAAATTCTTGCACTATTTCAGTGGGAGATACTTTTAGGGACCCATCAGTCATTGCCCTGATTGGAGGGATAAAGCTCACTGATTCTTGTTGCTTAATACGCAATGCCAGTAGGCGCCCTACCTTTTTTCCCTGGTCAGTGTAACTAGCTCTTGTACGAATAATAGTTAATTTCACTTTTTCCTGAGGTAGCTCTAAATATCTATCTTTCAACACTAGAAGTTTCTCCTGTCATTGTCTGGAGCATTGATCAAAAAATTATTTTCAAGTGACCTAATTTGAGATGGTAAAGATATTAATTCCTTCTCCTGTGCCCTTTTCCTGCCCACCGCCATACTAATAAGGATCCCTCTCATGAAGGCCTTAAAGGCCCCCCACAAAATATCTGGCTTTGCACTATCTAAAGGGTTGGATGAAAAAAAGGATTCAATTTTCTCCCTTATAAGCTTGCAGTATTTGACATCTTTGAGAAGTTGTTCATTAAGTTTCCACCTGGTTTCCCTGTTAGGTAAATTAAGGAATGTCAATTTACACAATACCAGTGAATGATTGGAGATAGGGCCAGGTTGAATCAAGTAAGTCTTAATCCCAGGTAGTAGAACCTGAGAAATAAATACGTAATCAATGTGGGAATGCGAGCCATGTGCCATTGACCCCTAGGGTAAACTCTCTAGAATCAGAGTGCAAGACACGCCAGACATTGCAGAGCCAGCATTGGTCCAATAGGTCTTTAAAAGCCTTCTGCCCAGAAGTGACCACTCCCGGACCTTACCTGACCTGTCCAGATTAGAATCTACTACTTGATTAAAGTCACCCCCCAAAATAATCCTGATCGGAAGCATTGGAAGAATAACAGATGTAAGTCTCATAAAGAACCCTGGGTCATCTATGTTAGGGCCATAAATACTAATGAATAAAAGTGGAACAGACCAGAGAGTGCCTAAACAAGGATAAACCTTCTGTCAGGGTCTTTAATGACCTGTGTAGAAATGAAGGGACTACCCCTGTTAATCATAAGCATGACCCCACAACTGTTAGTAGATCCCTGGGCATTATACACCAGACCCACCTGCTGTCTCCTTAACTGTGAAGCTTCAGTTTCTAATAAATGAGTTTCCTGTAGAAAAGTTATCTGAGAATGTAATAAACTTAAATGTTTAAGAGCCTGATATAGTTTGTGTTTTTTCCTGATCCCCTTAACATTCCAAGTCACAAAAGTCACTTCTTTAGCCATCTAATAATGGTAGTTAGACTTAATGTACTCAGCCCAGCACTCGGGGTACATAATATCTGCAACCCTACTCCCATGGTTACTGCAGTAAAACCCTCCCTCCTCCCCAACCCCCACATTTAACTCCTACCATCCCCAACTGCCCCACCCCTAACAATACCCCAAATCCCGCACCCCACCCAACCCTCTACACTGCCACAAGCAATGTTCAGCACAGTACTGGGTCTTTACTCCATCTCCCACCTCCCGATAATGCACCTCTGCTAATGTCAACAAATCCTGCAACAAGGGTCCTTTTTTATACAGCCAGAAAATATAGTACCACTGCCCCTTCCCCAACAGCAAGCACAACCTCAGAACAATTCTGCCTATAAATCAGCCTCATCCGGGAGGGGGTGGGGAGGGGATACAGATGAGGGCTGACATACTGAATCAACTTAACTGTTGGGAGAATTTTTTAGTGAATGGGGAAAATGTGGCCAGAACACTGGCAAAACTTGCCTACTTTTTGAGGGGGGCACTGTGGCTCTGTTACAGCCTGCAAGATGTTATCCCTGGATCTGAAGATGGTGGAGAAGGATGAGAAGCATTCTCTGATCTCATTTTGACTATCATGGACATTTTTCATTCAGTGCCTGAACAAAGGGTGGGAGCTAAACAATTTGCCCCTATAGAGGAAGAATCAGAGGTTGAGAAGATGAATGAAAAAATGTCTGCTGGCCTACGTGAAACAGGTACACTGAGTACACCGATTGAAGCTATGGATGTAGTCCCAGAATACCATGATAAGGAACAGATGGATGCCAAGAGATTTTTGGTCACTCACATGTCTGAAAGGAGAGCCTTCTTTTTGAAGCATTTGGCAGAGGAGCTTGCAGCCACTGGGGGTTGTGCAGAAACTGCAACTGATGTGGGGAGTTCAGCTAATGCAGCTGACATGCAGTCTTTGCTGACAGACCAAGATCTAAAAGCATCAGTAAGGACTGGGTGTTGTAGTGTTCTGGGAGTGGGGAAGTATCTGCGCCTTCATAGTGGCAGTCCCACTCCTACACCAATGCCATCTTCTATCTAGTCCATGGAGCAGTCTTTTGAGGCAGCAGGTTGGAGATGAATTGCAGAAGGACAGTGACAAGCCACCAAGAGTGGCCAATATAATTGCCATGGGATTTCACTCAGCCTGTAACAAGCCCATTTTTTTCCAAAAGCTAACAAACTCCCTGAATCTTAGAAAGGCCCTGTGGATTCTGCTCAGGGCAAAACTGTACTGCACACAGTGCTGGTGCATCAGAGGGACAAACCTCCTGCAGATGGCAAAAGCATGTAGAAAGCCCCCCAAGCTCCCTGCTATGAGTGTCCCTGCTAAAACAGTTTTAACACCTACTGTGAGCACTAAAGGGGAGCTTTGATTGACTCCCAACCTGCTGATGTTGTTAGTGCTGCAGACCAGGTTTCCCCTACTGATAATGTGGTGTCTAGCTTTTCCAAATTCACAGCTCATATGGTCTGAGCTGTTCAAGGTACAATAGGGGACATGACAACTGCAATCTATAATTTCAAATAAAATTTGGGTTAGGAAAAATGAACAAAACATGCAGTCAAAACTCATTTTAAATATCCAGGGTTTAGCAATAACCAATCAAGAAAATCAAACAACACTAACGCAAACTATATGTTATCTGATTGCAAAAATGATGGGCATCAAATTTTGTTACAAAGAAATGAAGTGAAGTGTATATGGAGGGATACAGGAATTAATAACCACGGACAGATCACTATAAGAGACAGTGTTCTATATAATCAAATACTTGCTGAAACCCATCAACTGGATGACCTGTGAATATTGATCCATGATGAGGCAGCCTTTTCGGTGAATGCACCCAGGACTGATGTTCCCAAGGAGGTTAGAGATGCAGCTCCAGCTGCAAACATTTCTGATAACGGTAACAGCAATAATAATTCTGATACAGGAGTGTGTTCCACAGTAGAAAATCACGGGGAAAATGGGTGTAAGATAATCACATCAAATATGTTTGAATTCTTAAGTCAATTATAGGCTGACTGACAAAAGGCATTAGATATAGGTACTATTATTGGTGATAACAATGATTAAATGTTACAAGAGGCTCACCAAATGCAAAATGGAATTTTATCTTGGAATATTGCTGGGATCCTTATTGAATCTGGAAGATAATCAAATTAAAACTTTTCTCAAACAGTATTATATTTTAGCTTTAAAAAACGGGGTCAAAAAATGATACATGTATCAAAGGATTCAATGGTATTTCATCTAAAGCTGCAAAGAAGAATACAGTAGGTAACCAATTGGTGAACTATTGTTTTTATTATGAATATCTAATTACATTGAAATGAAAACAGAAATTGTAATACAACTAAACATAATCTCATGGGGAGGGGAAATATAATCACTTTGCAATTTGTTATGTTTCTCCAAGTAACACAGATTACTTTGAGAAAGATATGTGGGATATATTGCAAATGCAAATTAACAAAGACTATTTCACAATACTCAGAAGTAGGACTTATAGTAATGGCTGGCTTTAATACTCACATTGGCAGTATGGCTATACAATCTTACTTATGGGATGATCTAGGACATGAAATAGTATAAAAAGACACTATTGTAAATAGAAATTGCAGAGGATTTCTTAAATTCCTGGTAAATACTGGGTTGAGTGTACAAAACAGTGTAATAGAGGGCGATCGACCAGCAAATTACACATATTTTACAATGGTGACAAATGTGATGTATTGTTTTTTAACACTTTATTGGCAATTATTTTTTTTTTCATTTGGAAACATTAATAGTCATTGAATGAGCTGAAAGTGACCATTTTCCAAAACAAGTAATACTCAAAATGTCTTGCCTGACTAGAATGACAACAGAGGAAAATAATCTTCTTTCTAGTTACCTGGTTGGTCCTTGGGTCCCCTCTTGTGAAGGGGCATCACGTGAGCCATCCTCCAGTCCCTGGGTACATTCCCCATCTCCAAGGAGGTGTTGAACAGGTCTGTCAGAGGACCTACCAACAACTCTACCAGTTCCTTCAGGACCCTTGGGTGTACACCATCTGGTCCTGGTGCCTTGAACACCTACAAGATTTAAGGCACTACGTAACTCGATCCTCTTAAATGACAGATGAGGTCATCCAAGAGGATCAAGTTCTGTACGGCCTTAAAGGCTTGTGGGTGGACAAGGCACCAGGACCAGATGGTGTACAGCCATGAGTCCTGAAGGATCAGGCAGAGTTGTTGGAAGGCCCTCTGACAGACCTGTTCAACACCTCTTTGGAGATGGGGAATGTACCCATGTGATGCCCCTTCACAAGAATGGACCCAAAGACCAACCGGGTAACTACAGACAGGTGAGCTTGACTTCCATAGTGGTAAGTTAATGAAAACCATTTTGAAGGAGAGGTCGATAACCTTTCTTGATAGCAATGGCCTGCAGGATGAGAGACAGCATGGGTTTGTCATGGGAAGATCTTGCCAAACTAACCTGATCGACTTCTTCAACTGGGTCACTAGGGCAGTTTATGAAGGTCACACTGTGGATGTCCAGTATCTGGACTTCAGTAAGGCTTTCAACTCTGTGCCACACAGGAGGTTAATGAGCAAGCTGAGGGACATGGGAGCAGGGGAAATACTGGTGGGGTGGGTTGAGAACTGGCTGCAAGGCAGACAACAGAGGGTAGTTGTAAGGGGGGGGAGACATCCAAGCCATTGCCAGTAATGAGTGGAGTACTGCAGGGTTCAGTGCTGGGCCCCGTTTTGTTCAATGTCTTCATTGGCGACATTGCAGAGAGGGTCAAGAGTAAGATGTGCCTGTTCGCAGATGACACTAAGATTTGTGCAAAAGTGGACAATGAGGAAGAGAGGCAGGCACTCAAAGAGGATGTAGCTAAACTCAGACATTGGTCTAGGGAATGGCAGTTGGGGTTTAACACCAAGAAGTGCAAAGTCATGCACCTTGGAGCCAGAATTACCAACAACAGCTATTTGTTGGGAGGAGTGCAGGTAATGGCTTCAGAGGAGGAAAGGGACCTGGGGATAATAGTCACAGGGGACATGAAGGTATCTGCACAGTGTAGGAGAGCTGCAGGAAGGGAAAATAGGATGTTGGGGTGCATTGCCAGAGGGATCACCTCTCAAAAGGTTGAGGTCATCCTGCCATTGTGTAGATCACTGGTGAGGTCACACTTAGAATACTGTGTATAGTACTGGTGCCCATACCTCAAAAAGGATTTGAGATTACTGGAGGGGATGGAGTGTAGGGCTACCAAAATGATCATGGGACTAGGGGAGCTCCCATAGGAGGAAAGGTTGAAAGAGCCCCACATGTACTCACTGGAAGACAGAAGGGTAAGGAGGGACATGATAGAGACCTTTAAGTACTTGAAAGGCATAAACAAAGTCAGGGATGGAGGATTGTTCTGCTTAAAGGGGGGAAGGTCACTAGGGGGCACAGTCTGAAGTTGGAAGGGGAAGGTTTAGGAGGGAGATGGGAGGTACTACTTCACAAAGAGAGTGGTGTCAGGTTGGAATGCACTGCCAGAGGAGTTAATCATGCAAAGGACAGTGGATAGCTTTAAGTGGGGATGGGATAGAGTCATGGGCAGGGTTAGTAGAGACAAAAACACAAAGGGGGAGAAGGACCAGAAAAGAGGAGGAAGAGAGAGTTTTGGGTGGTTGGGGGGGCAGCAGTAGTGATTTGAAACTAAGAGCTGTATAATCTGGCAGACTTGATAGACCTGTGGGCCTTTTTCTGCTGGCAATTTCATATGTTCGTATGTAGAAATCATGAATAAGAAAAAAAAACATTTATTTTTTCAAAAGAATTGGGACACAAGTTGACTGAGGTGTTTAGAGCACACAGCATCAAGAATTTGACAAAATGTTTGTGCCAGCCCATTCAGCTAAAGAAATGTATGAGAGAATGAGAGTAATCCATCCTGGAAAAATTACTCTCATTTGAACAACTTTAGAAAGCAGTACAAAAAGTTCTACATGAGCAAAAATCATTATACAGAAATGAGCAGTGGAGGAAAATGTTCCAAACAGTCACAGAACAGGATACTAAATGTTTCTGGATTAAAGTACCTAAGGGTACAGGCAACTTTGTAGAAAACATATCTGCACATATTGAACTACAAGTATGATCAAACTGTTATTGAAAGATTTTTTTTTATTGTCACCTTGACTTGTATGATTATAATACAATGACATTAGACTTCAAATTACCTATAACTCTATAGACATTTACTCCTTCTGAAGTATATGTAGATATACATATGACAAAAGGCAATAAGGCCCCTGGAGGTGACAAAATTCTGCCTTATGTTTATGAGGTAGAAGTGGAATGGTGGAGTCACCTATTAGCAATTCTGTTCAATATAATGATTATGGATGACACATTTCCTTATGAAGGAAATATAATTGTCTCTCTTTTTAAAAAAGGAAGTCATAGCCTCCCAGAAAACTATTGACCAATAAGTTTAATCGGCTGTCCAGGGAAAATCTTTACAAGAATAATTCTGAATAGGTTAAATTTATGGGTAAATACTGACAATATATTAAATATCTTTGAAACAGGCTTTCATAAAGCGCATTCAACAACAGACCAATGTTTCATTTTATATCATATAATTTAAAAATATTATGTTAGGCAGCATCTCCCATTTTAATGGCATTGATTGATTTTAAAAGTGCTTTTGGTGCTATCTCTAGACCCTTTTTTTTACTCCCTATCTTGGCCAGCCCTCCCACCCCCCATGGCTCCCAACACCATCACTCTGACTTCCCCCAGAGCTTACTTCTCCCTTAGTCCTGCATGGCTTGTCCCCTGTGGCAGGGTGGCAGGGAGTTCCATGATCCACCAGGGCCAGATCTAGATTCTGGAGGAGCCTGAATCACAGGATGCAGGGCCTGTAGAGGCTGTCTGTCATCTTGTGCATTGGGGTGTTTGTCCTCTTTTCTCCCATGGCCGATGTGGCATGCCATGGCATTAAGAAACATGCACCAACATCTGCCACATCACCCCACCCTTCTGCCAGGGGCCAGTCAAGCACAAACTCTTTCCCATCCTCCCCACCAGAGGAGGAGAGTGGTTCCATGGATGCTTGATCCTCCTCCCCTTGGCTGGCTCTCTGACACCTTGGGACTGCTTTCAAACCTGAGTCATTAGCGTCACAAGTGGTAGGGCTACCATGGCATCAGTGCTCCAGCTGTATCTGTAGACCTTTATCATAGACTAAATTATCACAAATAACTATTAATAAGAATATTCTTACATTATTGCAGTTCAATGTGTGGGAATATTGGTGTTTATGGGAACTTTGTGCATGGTTTGTGCTTAGTGCAAAAACTTTAACCTTTTGACTTGGGCTTGCCCTTACTCATTCCTGCCTTCAGTAGAGAAGCCTAGTAGCACAGTAGGAATGAAGACCCTACGCTAATGGTGAGAGGAGTGCCAGAGAAGAAGGAGGCAGGTACAAAAACAATGAACTAATAACTGCAGTGAGGTTTAGGCGGTCTTAAGTAATGCGGGGGGGGGTGGAGTTAATCCCCCATGTTGAGCCACAGGTGAAACCCTTCAATTCTCTGCACCATTAATTGATATCAGAAAGTTTCCCCTTGAATAGAGGTGTCAAGCAAGGATGCTTGCTGGCATCTCTATTGATCAACTGCTTCATAGATAACTTATCAATGCAATTGTCAGGAAATAAAGGACACTCTTCCTCAGTAAATGGAACATTTGTACCAGCTTTAATGTATGTAGATGACCTAATTCTCCTCTCAAGCTCCCCAGTTGGGTTGAACTACAAATTAGTAATTCTTGAAACATATTGTGAATAAACTAAACTTAAAATTAATGTTGCAAAAAGTAAACTATTGATGCATGTTAAGATAAAATCAAGTATAAAATTGAAAATACAAATGTCACATCAGACATTGTAGTCATACTGTTATCTCAGACTATGTTTTCCTCTAAGTCATAGTTTAAATATATGCAATATACTAGAAGTAAACTAATGCAAATGAAGGATGCTCTTCTTCAGTTTACTAAAAGACATGGGGGGCAACATTAATACCAGCTTTGAAAGCACAGAAATGAAAATGAATAGCATTGCCCTATATGTAGCAGAAATTTGGGACACTCATAATCCAGTTACTAGTGAACCTCTGTTCAATCACTTTTACAGATCAATCTTACAAACATCCAGTTCCACTGCAGCAGAGATTGTGAGGGCCGAACTAGGTAGATGGAAGGTAGAAGTAGTAATGAAATCTAGAAAATTGGCCTGCTGGATAAAATGTTGAAACCTAAATGAATGTGAACTAACAAAAATGTGTCTACTAGAAAAATTATCGTGGTTATCCTCAGATACACATTCTCTCTTGGTAAAGGGATTGAAGTAATGCTCTCATCACTCCATTTAAATCATTTGTGAAATGGATGATTGAAGGCCATTAATATATCTGCAATGTATACGACAGTAATAAAAGCAAGATGACAAAATTTGTCACAAGTAGTGGATTTAGAGCACATTAGAAACCTGCAAAGATGCAGATGGTATTCAAAAAATAAACTCTCACATAATTTAGAACCGTATCTTATCTTTCAGAAGGATTGTGAAGATACGAGAATTACATTTCAAACTTGAATCATTTCCCTCAAAACTATTTATTTATGGGTATAGAAATAAACTTCCCTTTCCATGGAATTGAAATGTGACTGCAGTCTAGAGGAATTGAATGAAATTTTTTGTATTGTAAAACGTTTGGTCATATTGGGTAAGAATGCCTGTCACCTTGCTAGAGTTAGAACTAGGAAGAAGGTGAAATAGCACTGAAAGTATTAATGAACCTATGCTCCAAAATACTAATAAGGAACATGATAACATAGCTATGATTGTTATATGCAACTCATCTAAGCAGTATAAAATTAATGGTAAATAATTTAAGTGTTTTTTTTTTTAGATTCTGGATCTTTCTACTATTTATCCATTAGGAGACTTACTTTTCTTGTGTCACTCAAAACTTCAATCTCTGATAAGTCAGAAATATGAAACTAGTCATGTTGTGCTTATCAGATATCCCAGAACTGTGGCATGCTGCTTACATTCACTGGCAGAAGGCTGGCATGAAATTTTCTTACACAGCTCCCCTAACAATAAATAATTATATTAAATTACCTTAATGCAAATTTTTAAATGATAGCATTCTGATGTCAGAAGGACTCTGAAGAATAAGTGCAATAAGAATCAGGATATATTCCCCTTCTGTTACTAGCTTTATCCTGATGTTCCACATGGTGTTTTTTTTTTAACCATGGCAATATATCTTTTGTATGTCTGTGTATGAAAATTGTACCTATACTTGTATTTTTACTTTGTAATTTTATGTTTTTGGCATTCTTTTACTTGTAAAGACTTAAAATGAGTTGATCAATAAACTTACTGAATAGAACTGAAAACTGCAGAGCATCAGGACACTGCTTTGCTGCAAATAAAGGAGGTGTCAAATACTGTGTCTCCTGTAGATAACAACCTGGTCCCTGACTCTGACCTGGGGTTTTATTCATTCATTTATTTATTTATTGAAAACTACAGAGACTGCCATTGATCACAAGAGCTCATTTACAAAGGTTCCATGTCAAATACATAGTCATAAAAACAGTACAAGTTCTGCAAGCAGTTCCAGAGGAATGCAGTCAAGCCAGGAGCATGACATGCAAGACAGTAACAATTACATACAGTTTTGTATAAATCTATGCAGACCGTTGTGTAAAAATGTGAAAGAAAATAAGTACAGAGAGAACCCAAATTTGAAACTTTAATGGTTACAATTGCATTAGCTGCAAGAATGGACCACACAGATCTCGTAAACTGATTAATCTTGGGGAGATTCAGCAGAGAATTAGGCAGTTCATTTAACCAGTTAGCAGTCCTGACAGCAAATTACGACTTGTCCAGCTGAGTATGCCAGAATGGAGGCTCAAGGGCATTCTTCATCATGCTCCTGATGTTGTATTCATTGGAAACGGTGCAGAAGCTACTTGTTGAGGGGGAAGGTTAAGCCCAGGAACACTTTTTTTGGCTTGCAATCAGTTCTGCAGCTTCATTCTGCTGGGTAAAGGTAGGCAAGCAGTAAGGGTATAGAGGATGCAGCTATGAGTGCGGTTGTCTGCCCCAAGTACAAAGTTACACACCTTATTACAGATCAGCTTTATTCTTCTTACAGCCATGTCACAGGCAGCTGCATAGACAAAGATGCCATCATCTATAAGTGACAAGATGGAGCTGGCCACTATAAAGCATCTGGCATCCCCAGGGAGACTATTCCAGTTATGCTACAGAGCACCCTGCTTCTGTTAACTATGGACACCAGATTGTCAGCATGGGGGGCAAATGATAAGGTGTCATGTGGAGTTACTCTGAGGTATTTAAAGGTCTCCACAAGTTCAAGATTTTGTTTCAGGCCATTTGGGATGACAAAGGATGGAAGTTTCCACTGCTTTTGGAGGCTAGAGAAGTGCCTGGACTTTGTTTTTTTTTTTTAATTTAGGACCAGTTTGTTGTGGGAGAATCAGCTTTCTAGAGTCCTGCAGTTACTCTGGAAAGTATTGGTGAGGCTGTCAAGGTGAGAGTTTTTGAAATAGATGACAGCATCACTGGCATAGAGGAATACATTGGCTGTCTAACAGGCATCAGGCAATTGGTTTATGAAAAGGTCGAATAGGAGTGGGCACAAGATGAAGCCCTGGGAGCCACCTATAGATACTCCATTAATGTTGGACGAGGATCCATCGATTTTAACATACTGAGTGTGACTGGTGAGATAACTGTGGATCCAGTCTATTGTGTTCTGTGACAGACCCATACCAAGGAGTTTGCCAAGTAGAAGCTTATGGATGACCTGGTTAAAGGCTTTTGTAAGGTCAATATATATATAGATCTGGCCAGGTCACCATTGTTAATGACCTCATGAACATAGTTGCTGTATTCCAACAGTACTGTATGGGTGTCATGGTGCTTCTAGAAGCCGTGGTGCTGGCCACAACAGACATTGTATTTTTTGAGATACATGACAAGTTGATCACAGCCTATTTTCTTGAGAGCCTTGGATGGGGGAGAGAACAGAGATTGGTCTGTAACTGACTAGGTAAGAGCAATCTTTGTTTTTGAAAACTGGTGTAGTCAGTGCAGATTTCCACTTCTTGGGGAGCTACAAGTAGCACATGGAATGTTAAAAACTCTAGAGATGGGATAGGAAAGTTCCTATACTGGGTTGAGGTCCCTGTGATTGTTTCTCACAATATTCAATGCAAAGCTGCTTTTGAAACCAGTGCTTTGCCCACTTCAAACCTCAAACAAAATGCAGAGGGAGATAAAGCTAAAGTGCAGGAGCTCACTGATGAGACTGATACAGGGATTAATTCCTCTCAGGCTATAAAGAACATGTTTATTCTGCCATTACCCCCAGGAGGCAGTGTGAAAAGCAAAACTATAGGCGTGAGGGACATGGGGGGTTACCTAATTCTTCTGAACTGTTATCTGCGAATGTGGAACCAATGCAGTAACAAAATGCTGTTTGTCTGCACTACATGGGAGTGAAATAATATCCTTCAGACAGGACTTACGTTAAAAAGACATTGTTAAAAGATTCCATGCAATTTTCAGTTTTGGCCTTCATACATGTTGCAAATGAGGAAACAAATGATTTCGGTTTTAAAACTGTTAAGTCATTGGATCATTTCTGGGCACGATACACTACTCTGAAGGACAACATGCTCTGGGTCTCATTTGTGGCCATTCCATTGACTAAGCCAGTGGTAAAACTGGTTATAGTACTTTTATACAATGAAGATATTAGTGTATCTGACAGCTCATATTGGCCAAGTCAGCAGTGTTAGTTTTTGAAAGTAAAAAAGTGCGGATGGAGAATGGAAGTTTAGCGTCAAACTGAATTATTGGGGTATAGGTCTTTTGCACCGTGCATACAGTTTCTTTCCTGACAAGGACAAGGACATCTGTTTTTACCTGGGGCAATCCCCAGCTTGCTTAAAATGTGGGTCTGTAACACATTATTGTAACACATGACTAGAGATGTGCAAAACTAGAAAATTTCATTCTGCAAAATATTTAGTGAAATTCACGCATTTTGCAAAACATTTTGTGGGTAATAAATACAAAATTCCATGGGCAAAATGTGAAATTTCAGCCACGAAATGCAAAATTTCACCCACAAAACAGTGAAATACAGGTGAGATTTGGTGAAATGTGGGTGAAATTTGGTGAATTTACACATTTCATGGTGACATTTTGGAATTTCGCACCCGGCGAAAAATTACATGACATAGTGGAATTTCGCTAAATGTTTCACGTGGTAAAACTGCAAATGTTGAGGCAAATTCATCAGAGAAATTTAATTTCGCAACATCTCTACATGTGACCAGCAAAAGTGTGGATTATGTTTATCATATGGCCACAGCAATTTCACCTGCTCAAATCCATATAGGTGTAATCTGTGTTAGGAGCATGGTCACTCATTCATTGTCTCTGGGTCTCCTATAATAGAAAAGATGGGTATGACCAAAACCACTTTTTTAGGAATGCTCAGCAGACAAAACCACCAAGAAAATCAGCTGAGCAATCTTCCCATTTGATGGCCAATATACTGTGCCTCCAGGACCTGTTGTAGAGCCACAGACCTTTGTATATCCTGAAAGAGGTGAGACTCCCAGTAGTCATCCAGAAAATGCCACATTGGACATCGATCTTCCTACTGTTTCTCAAACAGATAATTTAGTAACTGAGGTATTAGAGGTCCCCCTTGTAGAGAGACAGAGTCCACAGAAGATGGGATCCTCAAGAAATGCACTGCTTGCCTGGGGAAGGTTACATCTGAAATGCCCCCTCGCTGCCTCTTAGTGAAGGGGTTTCCAACCCGCTGCAGACAGATGATGTTGACATACTACCAGCTCCTTGTAGGAAGTTGTTTGGGAATCAGCATGGGTTGTCAGGGGTCAGTGGGGTAGGAAAGGATCTAGCACCCCAATGACTGATCCCCTCTCCCAGGGAGAGAAGGCCATCTGTTTCAGCCTCTGACTGCCAGTGGGTGGAGACCTGGTGAAAGTGCAGGCTGAGTGGCTTGAGGGGCAGGGCTGTGTTTCTGCAGGACATGCAAATCTCCATGCACACATACTGATGTGTCACCATACTAGGGGTCAGTAGGGGAGAAAACCACAAAAAAGTGAAGACGGCAGGCTTCATGAAGCCCTGCTTGCTCCTTCATGGTCTGAGGTATCACTTGATCACTGCAGGATAAATCTGGATACTTGATTGGGGGGAAAGGATGGTCTTCCCCCTCCTCAACCCCCCCATGAGGAAAATCTGTGGGGGACTTGGACCCCAGTGCAGACAAGGAAAGCAGATGTCAGCCTCAGGGGTGAGGACAGGGATGAACATCTCCCTCCTTCCCAAGAGGGAAAAAGTAATAGGGGAATAAAAAGAAAATACTGGCAGTCAGATCTGGTTTCAAAATCCTGGCTATTTACTTTAAGTACTAAAACATATAATAGATGCAATCCATTCAGGAATAGGAGAGTAGATTATGACTATTACAATATAATGTGACTGATTTAAGTGATATGTACATCAAACCAAAGGTGTTAACATAGCTACAGGATATGAATTACATACAGTACACTTCACATTAAACTGTCATCTCAATGAGTTGTTTTGTATTGCATTTTAATGTTAGTGATGCACTGGCAACTTTTGTTGTGTTGTTTTTCAAGACAAACAGCACAAAAACAACTTTTATGAATTGCTGTTGCAGTGCAACTGGAATGAATCTCCAGTTTGTCACAATACAATGCAAAACTGAGTTGCCACTGTTAGACTAAAGTTTTTGCAAAGCTTTGTGCTGGCTCCAGCAACACATCTGCAACTCATTGAGAACTGGTAAAGCAACTCATCGCTGTGACAGTTTAATGCAAATCTTACAGTAGTACAGTAGATGCACAGTGGAAATTATATTGACGTGTAAAATTTCTTCTAGCTCATGGGACAAAACTCATTTGTTTCACTGCTCTACCCATGCAACTATCCCACATGGCTCTTCTTCTTAGGGAATACCTAACTTCCCCTTTGGGAATGATATAAACAGTGGTTTGATAATTCAATAGGATTGCACACATTTGTCTTTCTTTTCCTAAAGACTGTTATACTCTTATTTCATATGACAGGTCTCTGCTATAGCTGGAGGCAATCTTGTACAGGTTTTAATCTCTCAATTACAATCTAACTCTTGAGAATTACAAATAGCTGTTTCAGAAAACAAAACATCTACTGTTCAATGTATGTTAAAAGGAATACCCCCAGAATCCATCTAAAAACCAAGTTCGCCTTGTCAGGATAACTTACTCCTGATTCCCATCAAACTCCCAGATGGACTACCATTTTAAGAGTGGAAAATTCCTCTGTAAAATAAAATAAAAAACTTCATAGTATATACCTATTCTTTGGGAGGTACAGGGATCTAAAATTCCAGCAGTCCTACCTCTCGGAGCCAAGCTAAATAAGGATGCTGCCCTTTTAATGTCTTAAGGGCTCTGTTTTCTTGTATGGCCAAATGCAATATTTTTTTGAAAACATTACACCAGAAGTTCTCCAGCTGAGAAAACAGGCTGGTGAAAAATTGTTTGAGAAAATGAAATAAACCATCTGAGGGTTGCTCAGGGTGGGTTTTCAGCAAACATCTGGTTCATGGTTATTAAATTACCCTTGGTTTGTGGAGCACAGCTGTTCAGAACAGTCCTGAGGGCAAAGAGACAGGTCAGCGGACTCAGTTACACCTTCTTTCCGCCCCTCTGTACCTACACACAGAATCTCACCCCACATGTGTCTTTAATAAGACAACATGAAAATTACCTCAATTCCATTTTCTTTCTTATAGGAAAGCTGGATATAAATAAAGTCAGGGTTTAACATTTTATTAAACAGTAACCAATGGTTTAGCTAAAACACGTCTTTCAACTTTGTGAAGTTTTTGCAAACCCTGCTTTTTAATTGTTTGAGAACAGTCAAGTTTCCAATTATACTATTTTGCAATATGTCATGAAACAAATGCCTTTCACACTGCTGATTATGTGTGTCAGAACATACTATGCTTTAAATATCAGAAAAGAGATGTCATTTACGATACTGAAACTGCATGTTGACTGGTAATTTATTTTATATAAGTAACTTGGCCTCTCAAACAAAAGTATGTACAGGACACACATTCTTCCTTTATTTCCCTTTCTATTTCCCAAGAGTGGTGATGCAGCCGAGTGTATACAATGCAGATCTGTGAACCTTCAGACTAAGGTACAAATCCCCCCACAGCTACTTTCTCATAGATACCCTCAAGCACGTCACACAACCTCCCAGTACCTCCCAGACACTCCTAAACTCCTTCTATCTATCATGACCCAACCACTTTTGCTGAGGCAACTACCCATGACTTGTAAACCATATGGGTAAATAGTCTGTAGTATGGCCCTATATGAAGACAGATTTCAGATCTTTCCTCTGCAGTTGGTCACTGTTGCAACCATTACAGCCATAATAACAAAGCCTGCCAGGGATCAGCAAGAGGAGTTACTATCCAAAATGGTCTTAATATCCCTCATAACTGCACATTCCTTTCTGTTTCACTTGCTCCAGCAAAAGGAGGAGGGATAATAGCACAGTTCACATTAAACTATCTCACCCATGAGTTGCTATGGCACTTCTTAATGACTTGCGTAAGTGTTGATGGATCCAGCAATAAGCCTTGTAAAAACTGTTGCCTAATTGAGTTACAACTTAGTTTGTGATTGGTTGGCATCCCATGGCACTCCAGACATTACCTCATGGGTTACAGCCCACCTGATAGGCTAATGATGCACATGACCCAGATCAGATTTCCAGTATATCCAGGTCCCAGGAACCCCTGCTCTCCAGTTGTAATTTGTGCATCTGACTAGGCAAGAAGCATCCAGAGAACCCCTGTCTGCTCTTTAACTTCTAAGGTAGGAACTGTGTTTCTCAACAGCTTTCTGTGTTTGTTGCAATTTATTTGGACCTTTTAATTTATATTGTCTGGGGGCCGGCTTGCCTCATAATCTTAATTATAAGTAAGAGAGGAGCATCCAGTGCTCCTAGAATTCTCTAATCTTATAGCCAACATTGTTCCTTGGTTGTCCAGGTGTTTCGCTCCTTACCATCTGTGTTTATGTTATATATGGTGCTTCAGGATGTTTTTTGAGCCCTTAGGCAGGGATCCTCGTGCTCTGGGCCACAAACCCTGCTTTCCAGGCCTCCTAGGCAGCGTGCTGCCTGCTCCAGAGGCCACGCGGCCCCGCGGGCTCCTTCCACCAGGCACTCGCCTGAAAAAATCCCACCGCGAGTTGCCTCTCCTCCCCGCGACTCTGTGGTCTCTTTTTCGGCCCTCCACCCCCGAGGACCCATCCTCCCAGGTCCCCTGGTGCTCGCACAGTCCCCTGCCCATTCCCCGGGACTGCTAGCACCCTCGTCCAGGCCCACGCCTGGCTCATCCTCCCACGAGTCGCCTCTCCTGCCCGCAACTCCGCGGTCTCCCCCATGGCCCCTACCTCCCTCTGAAGACATCCCCTCTCTTCCCGGCTCTCCAGGAAGGTCGCAGTCCTCGCGGCCATTCCGCCACATCTGGGCGTGCTCCCAGACATCACCCTGGCATCTTGCCCTCTCGCGCCTCTGAACGGAGGCGCAGAACACCGGCCCGGACTCTTCAGGCCCTTCTCCAGCAGGCGCGGCTGATTCTGGCTCCACAGACGCGTGCCTCAGCTCCCTCTCTTCTCTTCAGCCATCTGGCCGACAGCCTCCCAGCCTTCCAGGATTCCTGGAGGCCTCCTAGTGGCTTCTCCTTGCCCCCTCTCCTGGAGACGTCCAGAGGGGTTGGCGCCACGGCGTGGTCATCTGTTTGGACGAAAAGCCTTCTCAGAGGCCGACCACGCCATGCAGAGCCATGTTAGACCGCAGGGTGATGCCCCTCTCCTCGGGGGAGCTCCCCCAGTCCCTCTGGCTTGTTTTTTTCTTGCCCTTGGCTTAGGGCTAGCTGTGGCCAAAACAAAATAAAAATAAAATAAAAATTAAAAATAAAAAAACCGAGGAGCAGAATCAGAGGGTCCAGGCCTCAGCAGGCCTCCTGACCCCCAATGGCCACTCAAAAAGACAGTATAGCACACTGCTTAAGGCTCTGTGCTGCGCCTCTGGAGTCCTGGGTTTGAATCCCACAGCGCCCACTTGCATACTGTGTGACCCTGAGCAAGTCAGGTAGGCGCTCTTATCAACCTTCAAAAAAAAAAAAAAAAAAAAAAGAAAAGGGGACACAGGAGATCTCCTGAATCCAACTCGGGTCCCTCACATAGCAACCCCAGTAGGACACCACAGAGTCCCTGCCTGGGTACCTCCCATAGCGACCCTGGCAGGCTCCAGCAGACTATCCCCATCACTTTCATTGGCGGCCCCTCCCTGAGCGGGCCCGGCTTACCCCGAGTAGCAATCATCTGAGAGGGGATAGATAGGTAAGGATGGTCTGTCTAAGGGCCCTCACACAGCGCCTTTATCACAGCTCCCATCTCCAGCTCCCACACCCCCCCCTTCCTATCCCACCTATGGGCATGTTACACTCTGGGGCATAGGAGACAGATTCCGGAGTCTCGTTCTTCGCTCAGACCTCTCTCTTTATCTTTCAGATGGTTAAGGCAAAGAAATGCACTGCGTGCAGAGCCTCCCTCCTCCCTCAAACCCCAGGCCCCCTCTGCGCAGCCTGCCTCTTGGACGATGAGCTGTCTTCGATGAAGAGAACCCCCCCTCCAGCACCTTCTCTCCCCGGCCCCAGCACCTCGACATGGGTGGACCCGGGTTCCCTGTTGATACAGAACCAACAAGCGGTGGTGGCCATGATGGAGAGTCAGCAGAACTTCATGTTGAAGATCATGGAGAAGATGGAGGCCCTTACCCAAAACAGATCTCGACCACCCAACGCAGAGCCCCCCCACAAGAGAGACCTTCCAGAGGAACCACCAGCCCCAGAGGACCCTCTTCCCAGAATTCCCCTTGATGGCAACCTGGAAGAAAGGGACAAAGAGGATGAATTTGACAAGGAAGAGGAGGAGGAGGAGCATGGCTTGGAGTCCGACATGGAGGACATCGACCAGCAGGCAGCTCCGTCACTGACGTCAAAACTGTGTGTGTTTGAGACAATCCCCGGCCTTATGAAGGTCATCAAGGCCACCATAGGCCTGTCCACAGAGGAACAGGAAGGGGGAGAAGACGGAATCAAAGCTAGATCCAATGATCCAGCTAAGGACCACCACCTCAGAGACCTTCCCAGTCTGCCCGGCCATTGAGGAACTGATTCACACGGAATGGCAATCCACAGACCCGGGCAGAATGCCAAACCGAAGGAACTTACACAAGATGTACCCGGTTCAAGGCGACAAATCAGATGCCTGGTGTAAGGCGCCCTCCATCGATCCACAAGTGGCGGCCTTGAGTAAGAAGACTGTGCTACCATGTTGTACCATAGCCCTCAAGGACCCTACGGACAAAAGAATCGAAGATATGTTAAAGAGGACTTTTGAAATTGAGGGCACCATGGCCAAGGCGATGACGGCGGCGATCTATACCTCTTGGGCCCAGATCCGCTGGCTGGAGGAGCTACAGGAACAGGCGAGTCCAAAGTCCAGGGAGGCTGAACTTTTAGACTGCACCCTTGATGCAGCCAAATACCAGGCAGACATGGCAGTGGACTCCCTACGCCTCCAGGCCAGGGCAGCCTCAATCATAAATCGGGCCCGTAGAGCACTATGGCTCAAGCTCTGGGACGCCGATTCAGAATCTAAGACTCTTCTCCAGAATTTACCCCTTAAGGGGACTCATGTATTCGGGGAGGGTCTCCAAAATTACCTAAAACAGAGGGAAGAGGGTAGGGACCTCCTAAGAAACTGGTCAAGACCCTCACACCTGCCTTCCGCTAGACGGAGGTTTCGTCCTGGGGCCAAGACCCAAACTTGCAGGGACTCCTATCCACAGAACCACTCCTTTTGGGGTAGAGTCTCTTCATCCTACCCATGCACTCCCGCCTTCAGCAACTACAAATCCCCCTCCTTCAGACCCCGGGGACAAAAGTCCGGAGGTTGAGGAAGAGGGTTCAGGGGGAAACAGTGACTCTGACTCACCGAACCACCCTCACAGAGCTCGTACCCCCTGTCGTGGCAGCTAGCCCTGTTGCCCATCGCTGGGCGTCCACCATGTTGGACAGGTGGGTCCGAGACGTGGTCTCCAGGGGGTACGCCATAGAATTGTACCATCCTTCAGTCCCCCAATGTTTCGTCTCGTCCCCGGTCTCCAGAAGAAGAGCCTCGCCCCACCAGGTTCAGGGGATCCTGGCAGAGCTGATCCAGAACAGGGCCATCCAACCCGTCCCGGTTCAGGAACAGGGGGAAGGCATGTACTCCATCTTCTTCCTGGTCCCCAAGAAGTCGGGGGAGCTGAGGCCCATCCTGGACCTCAAATGCCTGAACCAATACGTGATCCCACGCCGGTTCAAAATGGAGACCGTCCGATCCACCCTTCAGGGTATCAGGGTAGGCGACTTCCTAACATCCATCGATCTCAAGGATGCCTACCTACATCCCCATCATCAAGAGTCACAGAAGATTCCTCCACTTCCACATCATGGGACACCACTTTCAATACCGAGCGCTCCCGTTCGGTCTGTCCTCGGCCCCCAGAGTCTTCACCAAGGTCTCCATCACCCTGGTGGCCAGACTCAGGGAACAAGGACTGGACATAGTGCCGTACCTAGACGACTGGCTCATACGCGCTCGATCCAAGGATCAGGCACGCGCTCATACCGAGCTCACCGTATGAGCACTCGAGGACCACGGCTGGGTGGTGAACAGAGAGAAGAGCCAACTCCACCCGACCCAACAGATCGAGCACCTCAGAGTCATCATCAACTCAGCAGAAGGTTGGGCGAGACCGGCTCCTGCACGGATCCGCAGCCTCCGAAGTCTGGCCGGACAGTTAAGGTCACGCTCCCGCACCATGGTGGCGAAGGTGGCGAGACTCCTGGGATGCATGACCTCCTGCATCGACCTCATCCCCTGGGCCAGGTGGCACATGCGTCCACTCCAGAATTACATCCTGGCGCGCAGAGCACCCAACGAGTACAACCTGCGCTGCGTGGTTCAGTTACCCGCCGAAGTAAGATCCTCCCTGGAGTGGTGGGTCACTCCGGAAATCTGACGGGGGATCCCCTGGAGGCCCCCACCCGATCCCCATCGAGATGGGCCTCGAGTCTCTCCGGCTGGGGAGCCTGTCTGAGGACGAGTCAGCACAGGGCTCTTGGTCCCCAGTGGAGCCGCAACTCTCAATCAATGTCCTGGAAATAGAGTGGTGTTCCCACGCACTAAGGGCATTCACGCCCGTCATCCAGGAGGGGTCGGTCCTGATCAAATCTGACAATCGCGGACAGTAACGCCATAAAGCAGGGAGAGGTACCAGAAGCAGGACCATGTCTCGAGAAACCTCAAGGGTGATGAACTGGGCACAAACGCACCTATCACACCTGGGAGCAGTACACTTGGCGGAAAAACTGAACGTAAGGGCGGATTGGCTCAGCCGGCAGCAGATCCACCCGAGAATGGCGCCTGCACCCGGATCTGTTTCAGGTAATCCAGGCGGCATGGGGTCCAGTGTCCATGGACCTAATGGCATCGAGGGACAACACCCAGGTGGACCAGTATTTCTCCCGGTTCAGAGACGCGCACTCCCAAGGCACGGATGCCCTGTCTCAGGTATGGTCACGGGACTACGCGTACGTGTTCCCCCCGCTCCCCCTCATCCCACAAGTTTTGGAAAAAATCCAGAAATCCCAGACCTCCATCATCCTGGTGGCCCCGTACTGGCCCCGCAGATCTTGGTTCGTGGCAATCACAGAGATGTCGCTTGCCAGCCTCCGGATCCCAGCCCGTCCAGACATGCTGACTCAGGGACCGGTGCTGCACCCGTTCCCTCGAACCCTAAAACTCACGGCCTGGCTCCTGAGAGGGAACGGCTAACGGCTACCGGGTATCACGAGTCGGTCATAGGCACGCTCCTCCGATCTCGTCGAGCCTCCACTACATCCACCTACGTGAGACAATGGGCCATCTTCGCACAGTGGTGCCGCCTACGAGGCTCGGTACCTGAACAGGCCGACCTCCCCACTATCCTGCTGTTCCTGCAACAAGGGGTGGACAAGGGGCTGGCACCCTCCTCTCTAAGGGTGCAACTGGCGGCCATTGGGGCGGCCAGAGGCCTCGTCGAAGGGCACCCACCGGGGGCCCACCCAGATGCCATCCGCTTCTTGAGGGCGGTAGACCTCATGCGACTCCAGGACCAGACCTACGTCGCACCGTGGGACCTACCACTGGTATTGGACTCCCTAAGAATGGCACCGCATTTCAACCGCCCGTCAAAAAGACTTTTCTGGGTAGGCCTGAAGACTGCCTTTCTGGTAGCCATCTGTTCGGCCAGATGAATTGGGGAGCTCGGCGCCCTGTCTTGCGCTCCACCCTACACTATCTTCACCCCCAAAGGGGTACGGCTCCGGACAGTACCGGCCTTCCAGCCGAAGGTTCTGACGAGGTTCCACAGAGAACAACCTATAGACCTACCCACTCTGCCTCGCACAGCCCTTCAGGCCGAGAGCGGTTCGCCTGACTCACTGGACATGGGATCGGCTCTCGCTATCTACCTGACCAGGACTCAGTCCATCCATAAGACGGAGAGACTCTTCATCGTCTCGAAAGGCCAAAGACAGGGGCTCGCAGCATCAAAAACCACCATCGCAGGGTGGATCAGATGGGTCGTCCTCCACGCTTACACAGCGAAACGACTGACCCCGCCTCAGGGAATCAGGGCTCACTCCACCAGGGCAGTATCCACCTCCTGGGCAGAACGAGCATTGGTGTCATCTGAGGACATCTGCAGGTCGGCTACCTGGAGCTCCCTACACACCTTCGCCATGCACTACAGGCTGGAACAACTCCAGGACTTCAGGCCAGCCTTTGCCTCCCACATCCTAGCAGTGGCTCCATCTCCTGGACCCTCCGATTCACCCAAATCCCACCTGGAGGTTTAACTGCTTCTTATCTCCCATGAGGTAATGTCTGGAATGCCATGGGATGCCAACCAATCACAATGGGTGTTTACTCACCTGGTAAAGGCGATTGTGTTGGTTGGCATCCATGGCACTCCAAGGCCCTCCCTCGGGAATGATCGGAGCGTCCCGCCAGAAAGAAACAGGAGGTCCCTACACCAGTCCTTCAGACCTCAATCCCACTGCTAACTCAGTCAAACCACGGTTCGAGGTAGTGTGTACATAATAGGGAATAAACTCAGGCCTCTGGCCTTGCTTTTATCATGTCATTCAGACCTCTTCCTTGCTAGTCTCTTTTGTGTGCATTGTTTTTCTTGCTCTAACTATCTTCCTTTCAGCTATGGAAAATTCAAACTGGAGAGCAGGGGTTCCTGGGACCTGGATATACTGGAAATCTGATCTGGGTCATGGCATCATTAGCCTATCAGGTGGGCTGTAACCCATGAGGTAATGTCTGGAGTGCCATGGATGCCAACCAACACAATCACCTTTACCAGGTGAGTAAACACCCATTTCCATTGTGCTTTGACAGTACTGCAGATGCATTCCAGCTGAGTTTCAAAACCATTTTATGAAAGTTGCACTTAAACAGAATAAGCTTACAGGTCGCACCTGTAAACAAGCTTTCAGCTTAGTGTGCCACTTCTGGTTCAACAATTGGGAGAGAAAAAAAGAGAGTGTACAACATAATGCAAGTTACTAATGCATTCTAGGCTTTAAAAAAGTTGGCTTCTGTCAACAAGGCTGGTACTGTGATGGTAATGTTGTTATATACAGTGCCACACACCAGAATCAAGTCTTCGTATCATAGTGTCTGCTGTGATTTCTTGCAGAATACAATAGGAACTCAGTGTAATCCAGTGCTTGATCCTGGAGGGTGGCACTTTATGACATAAATCTGGTTTGTTAATTCTCTCCACTCCATGTCCTGGAACACAGCATTTTGGGATACTTTGCTGGTTTCTACCCTCTTCCAAAATAATGGCTGCAGCATACTCTACCCTCCCACTCTTCAGATGTAAAGAAGTATATTAGGATAGAGTTATGGTCCTGCCCCCACACCCACATAAAGGCAATAGCATTGTCTTCCCTCCATATCCTGGCTTGTAGATTTTTTAACATACAGTCTATGTTCTTGTACAACCCCCCCCACACACATACACATAGATACTGCACATACACATGGACACATATAATGGCAGGAGTATTCTCTCCCCTTCATCTGCTGATTTGCAAAGGGTTTTGAGATACAGTGTTAGAACCAGTCCTCCTCCACCAACTGTGGTGCACCATCCCCCAGTCAAGTCATTGCCCACCTTCTCCAACTTCTCCATCCTCTCATATACTGATTGATAAAACAGTATGCCAGGCTTCTGTAACTGCGGCAAGAGTTGGTAGTGTTTTGTACAACAATCCCCCACCCTAGTTCAACCTTGGCCCCAAAATGCTATTTCTTAAATGTTGGACCCTTCCTAACCATTAATCTCTCATTTTTAGTGATCAGTAGTGGTCCAAATCCTGGCCAGAACAGTAATGCTTACTCCCTAACCAAAAGCATTCCTTTGCCATTGACTTCTGTAAGTCATCCTATTGTATTAGCACATGGGGTGTATGATTGGGAAGCAGGAGGGGGAGCAATTGTTATCATAGATGATGCTCACCAGACTACATCATCAGTAATGCATACTGCTCCAACTCATCTATCTCAGTCACACATGCTGCTCAATAATTCAGGGAAATTACTGTATAGAAATCAATGGGAAAGGGGCACTGATGGCTAGGGTGGGGATTGATGATTTACTGAGCTTGCTGGTATTTGGATCACCTTTGATTCAGACTGGGGATTAAAAGGGGGTACCACTTTTAAGAAGCAGTACAGGAGCCTAGGGGTGGTCTTGGGGCTGGGGGTGTTTTAAAATATGCTGTCAGCTCCTGGCATGGCAAATTTTCTTTATAAATCAGTATTTTGGAGGTTAGGAGAAGGTGGAAAGCAGGTAAGAATGATGAGGTGAGAGAAGGGTAGCCACAGGACTAACCTTGGCCACCTGGGGTGAGGATAACATTTATCAGTCCTTCAGAGCCCTGTCATGCATACACAGCCTGAGAGCAAATATACGTTGTTTGCCACTGCCCTGAATATGGAAACAATGGAAAGGTGTAACACTCACTTGTTTGTGTAGTAAACCATTCACACTCCCATTCGCATTCTCAATGTATTCCCTATTGCAAATGATCATTGCCCACACCACAGTCAGTGTACTGTGCTGACCAACCATAAAAACAACTTGCAATTAAATTTTTAACAATTTGCTTCCATCAATGAATTCTTAGATGAACTGACTTGTCAGCAGCCCCACATCCCGAATCTTCATGTCTGCCTGACACACTTCACAGGCGATGTAAGCTACCACTACTTAGTCAACCTTGAGTGTACTATTTTTAACTATTGTTTCCTATGTATTGTCGTTACCCTACTTCCTTTGACATGGAATCTTTGTAAATGAGCAGTCCCTGCTCAAAGGTACTTGTAATCCTAGAGTTTACTAAAATAAAAAAAAAATAAAAAAATTAGCAAACTGACATAGGAGTTAAATGCTAACGACACTGTAAAAGTGACATTTAATGGAATCCTTTTACAATGTACTTTAACTTGATCCAGAAACAATTAGACAAGTTAAACAAGACACAGTGTGGGATATCTCCCCCACCTTCACCCACATGCTCAACAATTTTTAAACCCACATGTTATGGGGTCAAATAATTGACAATTATATTGTTCTTAACTTGGCCAATGAAATTGCTCTTTTGTAAACATATTTTTTTACTAGAACTAAAGGAAACTGTCTTTAGCCATTTTGCTAACTCATGGAAAAAATATGGACAATGGGTTGGATAAGCAGAATGGGTGTGCCTTGATGGGCTGTCCTAACACCTCCCATTACACCCATCACAAATATTTAATATGTTCCTACTGTATGAAATAATCAAGGAGTTATACTGAATAAATAACCACGTCAACTAATTCTGTACTTTTCCTCTTTCGTATTTCACTTCTTTGTATGGCTGACTGATTGTTTTCTTACTTTACTTTTTGGTACATTGTATTTTTTTAACAGAAATCACTTTTCTTTAGTTTTGAACATGGACTAGTTTGACTGAAAAAAATCAATAAATATATTGAAATTGGAGATAAAAAGTTCAAAATAATATTTGGAACCATATTAACATAAGAAATGTTTAGCAAAAAAAGACATAGTTCCAGTGTATTCATCTTCTGTAATCCAGGCAGCTGTATCACTATGACAGTACAGCAACAAACATTTTTGTTGACTGACAGTACAGCAAAACCTGTATGTCGACTGCATTTGCGATCAGCATAAAGGTAGTCACTGCATGTTTGCACCCCTCCCGATTAATATAATCAACTCCAATTCAGAGCTGATTAGGGGAGGGTGTGCAAGACCCCAAGAAAACAGTGTTGTTGGGGTCCAACGCCAACACTACAGCAACCTGGCACTGCTGTCATTGTAGTGTTGGTCGATGTCACCATGTCACTGTTGGGGGTGGTATACAGAAATAATACATCTGTGGGATGGCCCACCAGTACAGCAGTAGAGCTATTGCTTGTGGCATCGATGACCTGGGTTTGGAAGCAAACTTGGGTTGTCGGAGGATTGGCCAGGAGGAGGAGGAGGAGGAGGATTGATCATCCATAGGACTGCTCTCCTCCTTAGGGAAGGGCTGCTCTGCCCAGTGTATTATTGACCCTAGAGGTAGCTATGGGTTGGGCACACAAGGACAGCAATCTAGGGGTGGGAGAAGCAGCAGTTGCCAATGTCCTGCACGTGGGAGGGCACACAGGCACATCTAGGTGGAACTGCATGTCTGCCCTCTCTGGGGAAAGTAACAGAAAGAGGCAGGCCAGCGTGACAGGACCAAACCCTTGCCAACTATACACCTGGCTCAATGGCACACATCTAGTCTGAGGATCTGATTTGTAGCTGAGGGGGCCCTGTGGTAATCTGTGGTAATCTGTAGGAATGATGGGAGCTCAACAGTAAGTCCATACAGGGCCAGGATGAATGGGCTGGGGGCATTAGTCCCTAATGGTTGGGCCAGCCTGGGGGTGGAATAAACAGTACTAACTGCACAAAAATAAATACTGTACTGTGCCTTTGATCAATGGGTCATGCTACCAGTAACTGTTACATACATTGTCTCTATGTAGTCAAAATGTGTAAAGTTGGTAAACTTCACTTTTCAAATTAATTTATGATGTTTGTAAAAAAATATTTCTTTTCCATTCAAATTTTTTCCTCCTCTGAGCCCTGGCCTTCCGAGGGAGGACACTGTCTTGGGTCCCACCACTCCCGCACTCGCCGGCCTCAGAGGTTCTCACATGGCTTGCCCCCTGTGGTGGGGCCAGGAAGGTGTGCCCCTTCCCTAGAGTCCCAATCCAGAATTCGGGGTCAGCCCTCAGGTGTGGTGGACCACCATGGAGTCCTGCCAGGCTCTGTTTCCTTCCTTTTTCTCTTGTCCCCCCTCCCTATCGACATAATCATGTCAGAGCATGCCTCCCAACCCATATCGCCCTCCAGCCACCACCACAGGGTGATCAGAGGGTGGAACAACATAGCACCTTCCCCCCCAAGAGAGGAGACCAGTCCTCCGGATGCTCAGTCCTCTCTTCTCCTGCTGACCCCCGGGCGCTTTCCTTAACCTGGATTGCTGGTATGGCACGAGGTGTAGCGATCAGTGTCTCAACCTTCAGCACCACTGGGCCAGCTGAAGTTTGCAAAATTTGCAAGGTGCTGACTGCGCAATGTTTTCTGCCAGTGAAGTGACACTTTTTTCAATAGAGTCATGCAGATTTGCCAGCAAAGTTGCAACTTCTCCTGACGTTGCCTAAAAAAGTTCAGTTTTTCCAGGAAAAGTCATCATGAAGTGGAGAAGTGAAGAAAGGGGCAAATTTGTCAAGATTTTCACAATGGCAAATTTTGCAACTTCTCCAGCGAAGTAAAACTTGTGACATCTCTACTATGGAAATAATCATTCCCATTGTTTACTGCATGTACAGTGGCACCAGCCAGGATGCAATGCAGTATTACTGCAAAATGTTGCAGTGTGCTGAAGGGAACAATTTAATTCAGTGGCAAGTCAGCCCTTTAGCCATTCAGTAATTTGTGACATGTCATTTACCTCAAGCTGCTGCACTGCATCATAGTTGGCTCCACTGTGTACATATGTTTTTAGAAAATGGGCTTGAAAAATAAAGCATGCTGACTGTCTGAAAGCTATGGTCAGGCATGCATTTAATTTGCAACAGTGATTGGTGAAAAACAAGTGCCGCTTTAGGGTTCCACATTACTTAGGGTATCCATGGGCACCCCAAATTTTCAAAGTGAGCAGCTGCCATTTTTTCCACTCGCTAAACGAGCCATAAACTAACGTCTGATTTCTCCATGTCCCCCTAGCAAGATTCACACTCAAAACTGAAAAATCAGCACAGTTGTGGGAAAAACGAAGCTTTGCTCCAAAATCTCAAACTGAGTTCAGCGAGACAGAGAGTGCTAGCTCTAGCAGAGCTACTGTGTATGACAGCAGTGGTACTTTCTTCATTTTCCATGCGTCAGATTGATGTCCATCTGTGTTATGGAAAATGGAGAAAGGACTGCTCCTATCATACACAGTAGTGCTATGGTAGCTAGGGTGCTCTGTCTCTCTCTCTCTCACTCAACTCACTTTCCAATTTTACAGGAAAGCTACTTTCTCAACCAAGCGAGTGCCACCTTTTCCATTCTGCAAATATAGGAAATGTAAAAAAAAAAAATAGTACCTCACTCCTCTGGCTCCCTAATGTGCTTAGCTCTAAACAGCGCATGCCACTCTCCCAACACTGGCACTGAGCTCTCATTGACACTCAGGTGGGCAAAAAATGGCAGTTAAAAAGAAGCGTTAAATCAATCAATAAATTAAAAAAAAACAGCAAAACAAAACCATTTTAACGTGTGTGTGTGTATGTGTGTGTGTGTTAAGCCGTGTGCATGGGGTGGGGGTAACCATAACAACCAGTTCCATACTCACAACTATCTGGGCTCCAGAAGAACAAAAGTCCCTAGCTCAAAAAAAACACAATCATTTGATGCAGGTAGAGAAACTATTTTATTACAAAATAAATGCAAGACATAAGAGATTTAGCATGTAAACATAAAATTTAGTTTTTCAAAACATATATAATACAGTGGCCCATTTTCTAAGTCCAATTATGCCCCCCAGAGTTGGCAGAATGGGCTATACCAGATATTTCAGGAGTTATAAGGCCCTCTGCCTGCGGCATCAGGCCTCATTATGCCCCTGGGTGGCCTGGTACAGCCCAATACCTCCTACCCTGTCAGGCATTATTGCGTACATGCTACATTTGTGAGGATAAAAAAAAGACAAATATCAGTGATACTTTTGCCACTATGGGACCTAGAGTAAGAGTATCAGTGGAATTCTCACTTGAGATCAATTCATCCCATAGTGGCAATGGAAGTGCAGAGTGCCAATGAGATGTGTGTTAATGTTAATTTAGTGATGTTGTGCTGGGATAACATCCCTGTTGAAGTTAGCCACTGAACAATCAAGATGCTGTCTTTTTTCTTAACATAGTATATTGAAAGGTATGCCATAAATCAAATATGTCATGGCTCTAATGAAAATATCACTGGTATGTTCCCTGAGTGTAGTTTGACATTATGACATCATAGTAGTACTAGACTGGGCTTGGAAGTTTGGAGGCTGCCCAGTATGCCACCAGCTGGCAAAGCTCGAGGAGGAAGTGGAAGGACTTTGGAGACAGCTGGTAGAGTGGAAAAGGAAGGGACATGGGGTGGCCTGCAAACTTACACAGGGGGGTGAAACCTCAAGCACAAGGGGAGAAACTGGACGTTGGCTGGGGGAACAGGGGCAGCCTGGCAGAAGGAGGAGCCCAGAAAACGGGAGTGCCCATAACACCAGGCGAGGGGAGGAGGGGGGTCATGGGAGACCAGAGAGAGAGGGGTAGTACGGGAAGAGGTCAGAGGGTAGCAGGGGAGAGTGGGGACCCAGGATCAGCAGAAAGGGGATTGGGGAGAGAGGCGCAGGAACAGATAAGAAAGGGAAAGGAGCAAGTTTGGTGGAAAAAAAACAGGCAGGAAACGGGGACATCGGAAAAAGGGGCTTCGGCAGGAAGGGAAGTGGAGCAGGGCCCGGCAATAAAGGTCGGGGTAGAAGGAAAAGCATAGGGGGGAGATCAAAGGGAGTAAATCACAAGGAAGGATAGCACAATAGAAGTGCCAGAAAACCAGGATCTGGGTGAGGGAGAAGAGCAGGTTGGAGAAAGAGAGAATCGAAAAGCTTCAGAGGAGGAAAAGGGCAGCACGGAGAAACCAGAGAACCAGGAAGGGGCACAGGGAAGGGTACAGACGGAGGATGAGGGGGGGAGAAAGCAAGGGGATAGAGGAGAAGAAATTGGAAAAGAGGAGGGGAATGGCAGCAGTTAGGGGTGTCCAGGAGGAAAAAGGGGATGGAGTCCTAATAGTGGGGGTCTCTATTATAAAAGGGGTTACATGGGAGAGAAGGAAGAGAGGGGGAAAAAATATGGGTGGAGTGCCTGCCAGGTGTGACGGCTGCCAAAGTTTTCCATTGGGTCCCCTCTAGGAGGAGGGAAATGGATAAGAAAACACATCTGATTTTCCACCTAGGCAAAAATGACCTTGCAAACAGCAGCGTGATGGAGGTGCAGGCCAGGTTTGTGGTGCTGGCAAGGTTCAGCAGCAATTCAGAATTCAAATCCCTGTCCTTCTCGGAGGTGCTACCTGTACCAAGGGCTAGCATGGAGGCAAGGCAAAATATTGAGGAATTGTCTTGTAAGTTGGTGTGCCCAGAAGGGGTAAGGTGTGATAGGAGATTGGGGGTCAACATGGAGTGACACGAGCCTATATGCCCCGGATAGGCTGCGCCTAAACAGGAAGGGGAAGGCACTGCTCAAATGTAAACTGAATGATTATGTGAACAGACACTACCATTTAAATTAAACAAGTGGGGGAGGGCAGGGAAAAGCCTGGAGGTTGAGGGAGGTGGGGGGGGCAAAAAGCCCTACATACACAGCGAAAGGGTAAAGGGGACAAACATATAGGAAAGGAGGAGAAAGGGGCATGGAGGGTTATTTGTGTGAAAGCCAGAAGTCTGGGTAGAAAGATTCCTGATCTAACGGCAAAAATGGCAGCGGAGGGCCTTGACATAGTGGGGGTAACAGAAACATGGTGTCACCAGGAGCAGGGATGGGAAATGGAGATACCAGGGTACAAATTGTTCAGGAAGGACAGGGAAGGAAGGGGGGGTTGCACTCTATGTAAAGGAGGGTATCAAAGCATCAGAGTTGCAGGGTAAGTGGGGAGAGGCAGAAGGACTCTGGGTCTCGTTGGCGGTGGGGAAGGGGGAGTCAGTGCATATGGGGGTGGTGTATAGACCCCCAGTGCAGCATGAATCTGCAGATAGAAGTATGACTGACGAGTTTGTGAAAATGGTGGCAAGGGGGGAGATGGTGCTGATGGGGGATCTAAACCTACCAGAAGTAGACTGGAACACCCTTTCGGCTGCTTCAACCAGCAGCAGGGAACTATTGGACTCCCTGCAGTTGGCCCTCCTAAATCAACTGGTCAGGGAGCCAACCAGAGCAGGAGCTACTCTTCATCTAGTCCTGACAGATGGGGAAAGGGTGGAAGGGCTATCAGTGGGGGAACATCTCGGTACAAGTGACCACAACACGGTCTGGTTTAAAACGAGAAACACTGCGGAGGTTCACCAGCCTAGGTTAAAGGTCCTGGATTTCAGGAGGACAGACTTCAGGAGAATGGGGGAAATAGTGGCGAGGGCATTGCAGGGGTTGGGGGAATTGATGAAGCTGGAGGCAAAGTGGGGGAGGATAAAGGAAGCTATTGTAGGAGCCACTAACATCTATGCCAAGAGAGAGAGTAAAAATAAGAGGAGGAGAAAACCTCTGTGGTATACGAGGGAAGAAGCAGAAAGGGTAAGGACAAAAAGGAAAGCCTTTAGGAGGTTCAAGACAACTCAGATGGAAGCGAACTGGGTAAAATACCAGGCAAGCCAGAGAGAAGCTGGGGTAGAGGTAAGGAGGGCAAAGGCACAGACAGAGGAGCGAATAGCGAGAGGGGTCAAAAAAGGGGATAAGACTTTCTTTTGATATGTAAATGAAAAGAGGAAGGCTAGGCAGGGGATTCTCCAGTTAAGAACAAAAGAGAGGGAGACGCTACGAGGAGATAGAGAAAAGGCAGACCTATTAAACACCTATTTTTGCTCTGTGTTCAAGAGGGAGGAAGAAGGGGAAGAAGGCAGCAGAGCAGAAAATGAAATGGCTGGGGGAGGGGTAGAGATGAGGCCATTTCTCTTGGAGGAAATACTGGAAGAACCGGGCTGCGTGAAGCTGGACAGGGCAATGGGGCCAGATGGGGTGCACCCAAGGGTGTTAAAGGAGCTAAAGGAGGTATTGGCGGTACACTTGACTGGACTCTTTAATCAGTCCCTGGAAACGGGGTGGTGCCTGAGGACTGGAGGCAGGCAAATGTGGTCCCTCTGCATAAGGGGGAAGGGAGGGAAGGAGGAAGTGGGAAGTTACAGGCCTGTGAGCTTGACATCAGTGGTAGGCAAGCTCATGGAGAAGCTAGTAAAAAGCAGGATCACCAGCTACCTGGAGACAAATGGCCTGATGAATCCAAGACAACATGGGTTTACTAGGAGCAGGTCCTGTCAAACAAATTTGATAGAATTTTTTGATGGGGGTCACCAAGGAAATAGATCAAGGTAGAGTGGTAGATGTAGCTTATTTGGATTTCAGAAAGGCATTTGACTCAGTGCCTCATGGGACGATGCTGTGTAAAATGGCAGGACTGGGGATGGGGCAGAGGGTAGTCAAATGGGTGGGAAGCTGGCTGGGGAAAAGGAGGCAGAGGGTCATAATAAATGGGGTGGCATCCGGGGAGGGCAATGTCATGAGCAGGGTTCCTCAGGGATCGGTGTTGGGGCCTCTACTGTTCAATATATTCATAGGGGACATTATGAAGGGCCTTGAGTGAGGTGTGAGTATGTTTGTGGATGATATCAAAATCTACAGTAGGGTGGACACGGAGGAAGGGGTGGAACAAATACAGAGAGAGACTTGAGGAGACTTGGGGCATGGTCAAAAAGGTGTCAGCTTGAATTCAATACAGAAAAATGTAAAATCATGCATCTGGGCTACAGAAATCAGAAGGCGGGGTACCGTATGGGGAGGGGGGCAGAAATCTTGAGGAAAAATAACAAGAAAGGGACCTAGGCATCATTATATCCGGGGACCTGAAAGTGGAAGGGCAGTGCGGGAGGGCAGTGGCCAGGGGGAGTGGAATGCTAGGATGCATCAGAAGGGGGATCACCAGTAGGAATAGAGAGGTCATAGTACCCTTGTACACCCATTTAGTTAGACCACACTCAGAGTATGGAGTCCAGTTCTGGAGGCCATACCTCAGGAAGGATGTGGGGAGGATAGAGAGGGTTCAGAGGAGAGCTACAAAAATGGTAAAAGGGTTAGGCCACCTATCCTATGAAGAAAGGTTGAGAGATCTGAACATGTACTCCCTGGAGCAGAAGAGGGAGAGGGGGGACATGATCGAGACTTTCAAGTACCTTAAGGGTATAAACAGAGTGCCAGGGGGAGCATCTTCAAGATGAAAGGAAAACCGAGGACGAGGGGGCATGGCCTGCAGATGGAGGAAGGGCAGTTCAGGGGTAACATTAGAAAATACTATTACAAAGAGAGAGTGGTAGAAACGTGGAACAGACTCCCAGAGGCAGTCGTTGGAGAGGAAACAGTGGAGGGATTCAAAAGAGCATGGGACAACCACATGGGAGTGTTAATGGGGGGAGGCACAGGTCCAAACAGGTAGCTGAGCAAATGGGCAGACTTGGTGGGCCTAGTTCGGTCCTTTTCTGCTGTCACACTTCTATGAATCTATGAATCATGAGTGAGAAAGCCACTAGTGAGGTCAAAAGTTAAAATTGCATGTTGGAAACTATTGGTGATATTTTCATTAGGGTGATGGCATATTTGTGTTATACTATGCCTTTTATTATACCGTGACAAGAAAAAAGTCTGCATCCTGATTATTTAGTGGCCACTTTCAACAGTGATGACGTTATAGTGAAATATTACTGAACAACAAAAAGCATCAAAGCTAATCCTGCACTGTGCCTCCATTGTTGCTATGGACCTTTAGTATGTGGATAAATGGACCCAGTGTGTGGATAAATGGACCTAGAGTGAGGATAAACACAATATTCTCACTCTAAGTCTGACCACCCTGAAAATATCAAAAATATTTCCCAAAATATGTTCTTATAGGCATTGCATCTATTTATCTAGCAGAAGGGCAGACAGCAAGGAGAACCAGGGATAAAGGACAACCAAGGAAGGGGCTGGAGTAGAACAGTGAAACAGTCTAGGGAGGTCAAATCATGGAAAGCCATGTGTGCAAATGCCAGGAGTCTTAGCAACAAGATGGAAGATCTGGAGGCTGTCATGGTGCAGTCAGACCTAGACATTGTGGCCATCACTGAAACCTGGTGTAATGATAACCACGACTGGGAGATGGCCATACCTGGCTACAACATATTCAGAAGAGACAGAGCAGGCAGGAAGGGAGGAAGAGTGGCACTGTATGTGAAAAATGACATAAGGGCCACAAAGATCCAGGAGGAACAAAATGGGGAGAGATACTGTGGGTTAAGCTGGATAGGAAAATGGGGACTGCCATCTGCACAGGTGTGGTCTATAGACCACCAGCACAGGAGGAAGAAACAGATAGGGAGCTGATGCTAGCCATCCAAAGGATGGCAGACAAGGGTGAGGTAGTACTGGTTGGAGACTTCAATATTCCAGACCTGGACTGGAGCATCCCAGCAGCAGCATCAACTAGGAGCAGATTTATCCTGGACTCTTCAGGGTGCCTTCAAGCAACTAGTCATGGGAACCAACTTGGGTGAAGGCAATGTTGACCTGAAGCTCAAACAGGGACGGTGTGATGGGGTAACGGTGGGGAGCACCTGGGGAACAGTGACCACCAGTCATTGTGGTTTGAAATCACAGAAGAGCAGAACCAAACCACACAAAAACACGTATCCAGGATTTTAGGGGCAGACTTTGGGAAAATGGGAGATACTTGAAAGAGGCATTAGGGAATGGGACAGGAATCAGGGTTGAGGAACAGTGGGCAGTATTTAAAATGGGGATTACAAGTACAACAGAATATGCATTAAGCAGGTTAGCAAGAGGAAAGAAGAGGAGACCTTTATGGTTTCCAAAGAGGTAACAAAGAAAGTGAAAGCCAAAAAGATTGCATTCAGGCAATACAAAAAGACACAGGCAGAAGGGGATAGGAGAAGTACCAGGAGAAGCAAAGGAGGCAGGGAGGTCAGTAAGGGAAGCCAAAGCTCAGACAGAAGAACACATTGCAAAATCAATGGGTAGAGGGCAAAACCTTTTACAGGTACATAGCGAAAAAAGAAAGACAAAGGAGGGATAGTGAGACTGAAGGGGAGGATGGGGGCTGCGTGGAGGATGACAACAGTAAAGCTGACATATTGAACAGGTATTTCTGCTCAGTCTTTACTGAGGAAGAGGAGGTAATGGGTCTGAAGGGGTACAAGGGGTGAGAATGGTGCAGAAATGGACACAAGTCCCTTTACAGAGAAGGGTCCTGAAGGAACTGGAAGTAATAAGAGTTGATAAAGCAATGGGGCCAGATGGGTGCACCCAGGGTCCTTAAAGAACTAAGAGAGGTGGTGGCTGAACCTCTGGCTATCCTGTTTAGCCGATCACTAGAAACAGGGAGGTACCCAAAGACTGGAGGACAGCAGATATAGTCCTCTATACAAAAAGTGGGAACAAAGAGGAAGCAGGGAACTACAGACCAGTCAGCCTCACCTCGTAGTGGGGATGATCATGGAAGCACTACTGAAGGAGAGATTGGTGGAACATCTGGTTGTCAATGGACTACAGGACCCAAGGCAGCATGGTTTCACCAGGGGAGGTCATGTCAGACCAACCTCATTGAATTTTTGACTGGGTGACTAGGGAGGTGGATCAGGGAGGGCAGTGGACATGGCCTATCTGGATTTCAGCAAGGCCTTTGACACTGTGCCACATAGAAGACTACTACACAAACTGGGGAATATGGGTGTGGGCAGGACAGTAGTGTGGTGGGTAGGTAACTGGCTGGGTGGCAGGACACAGAGGTTGGTGGTAAATGGCTGTCACTCCACAGAGGGAAGAGTGACCAGTGGGGTACCACAGGGATCAGTCCTGGGACAGGTTCTATTCAACATCTTCATCAGTGACATTGCACAGTACCTAGAAGGCAGAATTTCACTGTTCGCTGATGACACAAAGCTCTGTAACAGAGTAGACACACCAGAGGGTGTAGACAGAATGAGAAAGGACCTGCAGAAACTTGAAGAATGGTCAGGGGTTTGGCAGTTGAAATTCAATGCAAATAAGTGCAAGATAATGCATATGGGGCACAAAAACCCTGGCACAATATATCAGTTGGGGGGTGAGGATATAGCATGCACCAAACAGGAAAGGGATCTTGGGGTTATCATCTCTGATGACCTCAAGGTAGGGAAACAGTGTGACAAGGCAGCAGGAAAAGCAAATAGGATGCTGGGATGTATAGGCAGGGGCATCACCAGCAGGAAAAGGGAGGTCATAATTCCGCTATACAAGACACTAGTGAGGCCCCACCTGGAGTACAGTGTACAGTTCTGGAGACCATACCTATGTAAGGACACAGACAGGGTAGAGAAGGTTCAGAGGAGGGCAACAAAGATGGTGCATGGATTGCATCACAAGTCCTATGAAGACAGGTTGAAGGAACTGAACATGTACCCCTGGAGGAGAGGAGGAGGAGAGGGATATGATAGAGACAAACAAGTATCTCACAGGGAGGAACAGGGTGCAGGAATACACTGTTTTTAAGTGAAAAAGATGTTCCAGGACTAGAGGGCACGGGATGAAGTTGGAGGGAGAACGATTCAGAGGAAACATGAGGAAGAATTTCTTCACAGAACGGGTGGTGGACAAGTGGAACACCCTGCCAGAGGAAGTGGTGGGGGCTGAAACAATCACGGGATTTAAGAATGCATGGGATAGACATAAAGGAATTCTGGAGGTCAGGATTAAGGGCAACAGACTTCTAGGAAACATAAACTGAACTTACAAGCTCAAATGGGCAGACTGGGTGGGCCATAGGCCCTTATCTGCCGACACTGTCTATGTATCTATGTATCTATCTATCTATGTATCTATCTATCTATCTATCTATCTATCTATCTATCTATCTATCTGTCTGTCTGTCTGTCTGTCTGCCTGCCTGTCTGTCTGTTTGCCTGTCTGTCTGTCTATCTATCTATCTATCTATCTATCTATCTATCTATCTATCTATCTATCTATCTATCTATCCCAAGACAGCAGGTGCTTTGCAGGATGATAATATATGGATAAGCAAAATGATAGTATCAAAGGTTACAAGAAAATTTCTGTAATACCATCATTGAAACTGCAACAATAGTATTATGAGATCTCGTAATACTATCACTGCAGCTCTTAAGGTAGTATTATGAGATCTTGTAATACTTTAGTTAGAGTTCTAATGATAGTGTTTGAGAAACCACTTTACCTCGAGCTGCACACAGTCCTTCATCTGAGTGCAAGCCTGGTGCTCAGCAAATTAAAGTGAAACAAACATGACTACTGCTTGAAATTGCCAGGAGCTAGCAGCTTTCAGTTTTCAAAACTTTAACGCAGCCAAGGATTGCAAGTGCCAGACAGGAGTGGCTTTCGGCTCCCAAAGCCAGTAGTCACAGAGACACTCGCTTGGTGGTTTACAGAGCAACCTGCTGCAGGCCACTAAAAAACTAAGGTCAGTAACACTTTTCCTATATGAAGCAAAGACTCTGCTAATTGAATGAAACTCTACCCTCTCTCTGCAGCCGGGTGTGTGGGGGGATGCCAGCATTGTCCAAACACCTTCGATCCATATACTACAAAAATAAAAACGGTGGTGCATTACTTGGCTATGGTTCTGGTGACACGGAACCTCTCGAGATTTGCTCTTGAGATTCATATGTCACCAGAACCTCTCACTGGTATTATAGCCTGGTATACACAGTCCCCTATCTATTATTATATTTTTAATGCTCACCTCAGTGGCATAGTGAGGCATGAGGCCAAAGGCCAAGTGTCCTTGTGACATTTGGAAGCGCATTTAAATTCAGTAATGCACACCCTGAAGTGACTTATCACAATTATACAACGGCAAATTACTTTCTGTGAGGAGATGTAAAATAAAACATTTTTTATTGTTATTAAAACTGTTTTAAGATAGGTGAACAATGTGTTTAAAAATAGGAAAAATAACATATTGTCTAATAAAAGTCACCCTGTTCCAATGTATTGATCAAGCAGGTAACACTGTTAGTCTATTGAAAGTGTGTTTTTTACATGTGTCTTTTTCTTTGGGCTGAATGCTTCCCCCATGCTTGTTTAAGAATATGGGGAGAGTGGCACAAATGTATTTGCTTAGTGTGGATGTCTTGTATGTGGTGAGCAATGGCTGACACGAATGCTGACGATCACGGCTGAGCAGATTTGAAGCAAGTGGTGAGGTTTGCGGTGTGACTCAAAAAGTTTTCAGTTTGAGAAAATGTCACCATTCCATCTCTACACCAGAGGTGAAGTGTAAGGAAGGTATGTGGGGAGACTGGAGGTAATTTTCTTTTTTTTTTTAGGTGTAGGTGCTTCATTTGTGGTGAATGGGGGCTGATGTGATTGCTGAGGATCGCAGTTTTAGCCAGACAGAAGTGAGTGGTGAAGAATGCGGGTTGAGTGGCTGTTGACATGAATGCAGAGGGTCACGGCCCGAGCAAGGCCTGACATATGTGCCAAGGATCCCAGTCACACTGAGCAGGAGTTGTTAGCTTTTGTCATCCTGATTGTTTGAGAGAGTGTTTCTGTATTAAACTGAGTGCTTATCTCCACTCCCAGTGTAGGGCTAAGGTTTCCTATCAGTCCCCACAGCCGCTCCCACTCTTGGTGTCTGTTATGGAGTTGGTGAGTGGGGGGAGGGGGCCTAATTGAGTAAAATATTTATCTGTTAATGGTTATGGTTGAAATGTGGCTGCTAATTTGTGGGAAAGCTCTGTTTTCATTACAGGACAATGAAAAGTGTTTGTTTAAAAAAGGAAGAGCATTAATTATTTTTTTTCAAATGTAATTTTCAATATGGCTGCAGTTCAGACTTTGATTTTTTGTGTCAGTATATTTATATTGAGATTTCAGTGCCAGCTAATGAGGATTTTGTATCTTTCTAATGGGATCAAGCACCCAGACTGTGTGGTGCTTGAAATGTAATATATGGTCAGGTGATATCTTTTGGCAACTGACATTTCTAAATCTGTCCAGTACAAAGACACGGGTGGCTGAGTAGATGTGGTTTATCTGGACTTAAGTGAAGCTTTCAGTAAGGCATCTTAGTGCAATAAATAAAAGTGCAATGATTATTAATGGCTGATAGGTCAAGGATGCATACTGTTATAACTTTATATGTTGGTATATTTCTAAAACTATATGTCAACTCGCTTTTAACTTTTAAATGATATGTTAAGTTATATTATACAAATTTTATTATGTGGATGAATTGTATGTGAAAACTCTGTATGTCTTTAGCAATCTGTGTTTGCAAATGGCAATGTTGCCGAACAAATAAACTTAAACTGAAAAAAAAAACTCCTTAACAGGGACAAATTTAAGGTTGCCTACAGTACATATTTCAGGGATGAAATAGTCTTGAAGTCCCAAAATTGGATCTATCCTATTTTTAATCTCGGCCCATAATTTACAGACAGAGGGGCATTACCCAAAAATATGAACCTTTTCTGGACCCACATCTAGTACGAAGTGCTGATGTGACCCTTCCTATTCTATTCAGTTTTTGAGGGGTGTAATATAAATTATGTAAAATAAATAAATGGGTCAAACGAAGTCTATCTTTAGTTATATAGTTAAATACATAATGTCAAACTTTAGACCAATTAAATAGCACATCCGGAAAAACATCCTGTCAATACTTACAGTGGTTCTCATAATCTCTGTACAATTCCAAAAAGAGAGCCTGATATAGTCTAGAAAAAACATGAGACATATTTACCAGAAGGTTTCAGTGAAGAAAAAAAGGAATCAGATGTAGTTGACCAAGGAGATGGAGCATGTACTGTGAAACTACATGCTTAAGTTGAAAATATTAAAAAGCCATATTGTCAGATAAATTGATTTGATCCTGAACCTGAGCAAAGGGAATAAAACACCCTTCATGTAATAAATCAGAGAGGGAGATAGTGTCCAGATTGGGCTACCACCCTGGGGTAATACAATTGCCACCAATTTTAAAATTGGTGTTTCTAACCAGGGGCTGTGCTACATCTATAGATACTGTATATTGAGAGCCAATGCCGCAAGCATTTGTCTGTGTACTGCAAGTGATGTCCCTACAACTGAGCACTGAAGAGGTAATGAAAGGTTTACATATTTGACACATAAGGTTGAAGCAATGGACAAACCAAATGTACGAATTTGTTCCAATTCTATAGTAAGCCAGAGGGGAACATAAGAATCACTAGGGCTGGGGTCTGTTGGGAGAAGCCATTGAAGAATTTTACTGGAATGTATGGTCAAATAATACACTCTAAAATCTGACAATTGTAGACCTCCTAATGCTTTAGATACCACCAGTTATCATACGCCCAATGTGGTGACTGCCCAGCCAATAAAAATCTAAAAATCATAATGTGTACCATTTTTAACCATTTTAAAAGGAGATAAAAGTGTAACATTTGTAATGGATAAAACAAGCTAGGAAGAACGTGCACGTTAACTACGTTAATCTTATCCTGTATCGTGAAGGGCAAAAGACTCCACCATTCTAAATCCACCCTAATAAAAGTTACAAAACTGCTAGTTTCCTCATTACCCCATTGTACACTTCTTGAGAGGCTACCATGCCATCATGTATTACGTGACTTTGACAACCTACCAATAAAATCCTAACCTAAAAACTCTTTATACCCTGCCAGTAAAGGTGAAAATCCCAGAAAACCCTTTGGAAGAAAAGAAAACAGGAAAATCCTTCTCAACCCATAAGACAATCCCTCCTAACGGGACAGCAGGTTGTCTGCTCCCTGCTGTCCTCTTGCCCTGCTTTTATGAGAATGGGAAAGTGGGAATTTTGGCCAGAGAGCATAATCAAAGAGGGTTAGCACAGCTGTATACCAGGTTAAATACCACCTTTGTTCTTCCCTACTGGCCACATGATTTCCATCCCACTTGGGATCCTACCTGCCTCCTAGCACAGAGGGTGGGTAAAGTGTATTGATGGAGTAGGACAGTCAGAGGACGATCAAACAGGCAAAGCTGTAAAAGCCAAAGCTGTATCTCATACGGTTGGTATCTGGCAGGAAGAGGAAGTCAGCCTTTTGACTAATGGCCAGTGGACAGTTAGGGTGAGACAATCAGCAATTGAGCTTATCAAGTGGCTGCTTGAGAGCTCTGGGGAAGTTTAAATGTGGGATTTGTTCCAAACTCAGAGCACAGAGGGGGTAGGAGAGCACCGACTGAAGAGTTCAGTCAGAGGAGCACTGATCAGTCAAAGCTGTAAAAGCAAAAGCAATAACTCACATATTTGTTTTTGCTTTGTTCTTTTTGCTGTAGGAACCATTGTTCAGTGTCTGGCAGGAAGAGGAGCTCAGCCTTTTGACTGATGGCCAATGGACAGTGAAAGCAGAGCAGTTGGCAGCTAATCTACTCAGGTGGCTACTCGAGGGCTCTAAGGTAGTGTTGCTCAGATAGTATCCTAGAAACTAGGATATCAACAGATACCTCCCATTTGGCTAGATAGTTGCTGAGGAGGGATAGAAGTGCTATCTGACCATGGAGCCCTCTAGGATAAAGAGTATGGATCCCACAAACATTGTGTATCCTTCGGGTCCTAGCAACAGATCCAGCTTAGATCCTAACTATCTGACCTAGCATCCATGGATCTGACCTAGGAGCCATTGTTATCTGACCCCTGATACTAACTATCTGACCTAGGATCCCTGGATCCTAACTAGGATTCATCACTATCTGTACCAGGATCCTACATCTGTCTTTAGTAGGCTTTCTGGTAGGATCCTAGGTAGGATGCCAGCACTATCTGACAGATAGTGGTAGGATCCACAAAAGCACTGTCTGAGCAACACTACTCTAAGGAAGTTTAAATTCAGGAGCTGTTACAAACTCGGAGCACAGAGGGCAGGTGGGGAGCATCGATGGAGGAGGTCAGTCTAAGGAGGATTGAAAAGGTGAAGCTGTAAAAGCAAAAGCTGTATTTCACTTGTTCGGCCATTTTTTTGCTGGTGGAACTGCTGGATGGTGTCTGGCAGGAAGAGGAAGTCGGACTTTTGACTGACAGCCTATGGACAGTGAGAGCAGGACAATTGGCAGCTGAGCCAATCGGCAGCTGCTTAAGGACTCCAGAGAACTTCAAATTATGATCACTGCTAATGTGCCTCATTCATGTTCCTGTTCCAGAGTGTGAGTGGAACAGAACTGAAGTGAAACAAGACTGGCATCTTAGGCATTGGCAGACTTTTGTAGGTGACAGCATGCATACAGGGAACCATGACATCCACCAAGGTAAGGTAAAGTACCTGTTTACTTGCTACTGCCAGTGTAAGAGATTACTGGAAGAAGGTAAGGAGGTAACAACAGGGGGAAACCAATTCATACCAGCAGAAACTACTTGTTGTGTGGGGAAGCTAGGAAAAAACATATTTAAAGTAAGCATACAAAGGATTAGAGGCAAGGTTAAAAGGTGCAAACTAAAAGCATCTGCAGTTTGAGAATACAGGTAACATCCTATCTAGGGTAAGGTTAAAAAGAAAATAAAGCAAGCAAAAAGGTAAAAACATAATACACCCTATCTAGGGTCGTGTAACAAAGGGGTTAAGCAAAACAAAAAAAGGGGAAAATTAGAAACACTCTATCTAGGGTAAGGGTACAAAGTTCTTTCCAGTTAAAAGAATGTTGGAAGGGGAATGTTGGGAGTGGTGCAGTTCAGTGGGTCTGGGGTGGCAATTTTCAGAGAGACCTTCTGAAGGCTGATGTGCTGCCCCATTTCCATGCACCTCTGTGGGCTGAGGGAGGGGGGCACTAGACTCTGGGCCCAGTTGGCTAGGATTCCGTGGACATCATCCCCCACCCAGGGGCCACTGAGTCTAACACCATTGCCCCAGAGGATGCCAAGGAGGAGGACCGACTGGACTGTAGTGGGCTCTGAATGAAAAGAGGTGGTGGGTTCGGAGTACATTCCTCAACCTGTGCCACTATGAAACTCATCTGCTGCTCTGGTGAGAACAGACTGACAGGAGAAACTCATGGTTGTGGATAGGGAGGATGTGCAGTGCTCCATAGAGAAGGCCCCAAAATGGGATGGAGGTTGGGACTGAGGGAGGGAGGGAAAGAGGACCTCAGCAGAGGAGGAAGCAACTTCTGGGTGGAGAACGCAGTCATTTGGGAGGTAGTTTTGGGAACAGGAAGGGTGGGGGAAGAGTGAGGTGAGGTGCCTACCTAACACCTCAGTTCAGAAGGATAGAAAGTAAGATCACTATGGTGGTGGAGCAGAAAGGGGAGTTGGATGTCAATATCTACCCAGCGACAAATGACCTGGCTAGGGGCGGGGCTGTGATTGCGTTGGGTGATTTTAGGGTGCTTGAGAGGGGTCTTAGGCAGGTTTACCAACCATAGAAAATGATGTGCACATTTATGCAACCCATATAAGCAGAAGAGAGAAAGAAATATGCACCTTAGCTGGTATATGAATCCATGCCACCAGGAACACCATTCAAGGTGGGCTACCAGCTGCACCACCAAGGCAACTGTAAACTGGGACATCCAGAGGCACCTTACTCTTTCACTACTCGGTGCTGCACAGATAATTACATTTTTCAATCCTGGGGTTGCAGTGGGAACATTTATAGATCCATGCAAGCAGAAGAGAGAAAGAAAGAAGTACCTTATTCGGGACTTGAACCCATCCCACCTGGCATACCATTTCAGTTGCGCTACCAACTGCACCACCAAGGCAACTGGAAACTGAAACATCAAGAGGCACCTTACTCTTTCTCTAATGCACAGCCTGGTGCTGTAGAGATAATTAAATTTTTAAATCACATGGGCGCAGTGTGCACATTTATGGAACTCATAGAAACAGAAGAGAGAATAAAATAAGTGCATTGGCTGGAACTTGAACCCAGCTCACCCAGAATACCATTAGACAGGTTGTATGCTCAGTGGCTTTAACTGAGGTGCTGCCTGTCTATGACAGGAATGAGGTTAGGGACCTCTGTACCAGGAGCTTCAACTTATAGTTGAAGGAATGGTGTAGAGAGCAGGGGTTTGGCTATTTTGCAGACTAGGGATCAACTTAGAGGAGTAAAGGCCTATACATGGTAATGGCCTGCATCCATCTGGGAAGGTAACTGCAGTCTTCATTGGAAAGTTTAAATTTTACTCTGGTGAACACAGCCATGGGGAGTGGAGGAAGAAAGCAGGGAGGCATAATTAGCCCTCCAAAGACTGAAGCAGAGAGAAGAGAGAACTCAAGAGGAAGTAAATCCTCCAGGATGCAAACTAAAGAAAAAAGCAGAGCAGTTGAAATGAAAGGGGACGGGAACATGGGCTGTAAATAGAGAACAGAAAAAGAGGCAGGAGGAAAATGGAAATGGGGTTAGCAAGCACAGTGGCAACAAAATGTGGAAAGCCATGTGTGCAAATGCAAGAAGTCTAGAAAATAAAATTCCGGACCTAGAGACCATCATGGCAGAGGCAGACGTGGATATTGTGGCCATTGCTGAGTCATGGTTCACAGGAAACCATGACTAGGACATGGTCATAGCAGGTTATACTCAGTTCAGAAAAGATAGTGTGGGAAGGAAGAGAGGAGGAATGAAGCTGTATGCAAGTGAGGATATCAAAGCAACGGAGACACAGGGAATCTGATGGAAGAAATGGAGGGGTTGGAGATAATATGAGTCAGTCACCCAGGAGATGGGAAGCTGAGTCACTACTTACACTGGCATGATCTACAGACCTCCAACACAGGGAGAATTTAGACAAAGCACTGGTGGCAGTCATTAGCACAATGACAGACAAGCATTTGTCGATGCCGAATGTTGTTTTGCTGGCATTGGCATTGGTAGTGCCAGAGCTAGAGATGCATAATAGGAATAGCAGTGAAGTACTGAAGTGACGTCAACCCTGCCCCAACCCTATAGAGAGTGACAGGCATTGGGGTGTGCCTTTGGGTCGTCATCTATAACGCTCATGCCATTGTACCTCACCTTACCCTGTAGACACTGACAAGTGTTGTGGCATGCTTTGGGGTCTTTGGGCATTATACTTACGCCATTACATAAGGAAATACACTGACGTGGATGCAGTATAGGAGAATGGGGTGAATATTGTGGCTGAACAGTACAAGGCGCACCCTAATGCCTGTCAGTGGCTGCAGGGTAGGGGTGGGGGTGGAATGGCATGAGCATTACATCCGATGATCACAAGTCACACCCCTGGCACCTGTCAGTCTGTACTGGGTGAGGTGCTACAGCTGGAAACCCTAACACCATAGGCATGCGGTGATATTTTCACTCCAAATTTTCAACAAGGGCTGTTTGTGAGCCTACCTCATGAAAAGCAGCACAATCAGTTTGTTTGCTGAAGGTGGTTTTGCACAGCGGCTATGCCGTTTGGCGACACAGGGACAAAAACACATTTTGAGCAGGATGTGGAGAATGACAACTGTATTGTTCATGAGGAGACATAAAAAATGGCAACGTTGAAACTCTGGAGTGAAAATATGAAAAAGTGGTGAAGTCGTGAGCATGCATAGAAACTGCGCAACACACTTCCGTAACCCAATTATTTTTGGGAGTTTGTTAGCCACATTTTTAACATAGGCATTTTGGGACCTCCCCTCATGAACAGTGGCACTGTGATTTTGTTGATCTGTCCCAAAGTTGATTTTCCACAGTGACCATGCCATTGTGCCACAGGTGTGGAAACACATTTTGGGCAGGATGTGAAAATGACAGCTGTACTGTTCATAAGGAGGTGTGAAAAAATGCCAGTGTTGAAAATCTGGCATGGAAAGATTGCAAATTTGCGAAGTTACAAGGGTGCATGGAAACTGCGCAATGCACGCTTGTAACACAGTCATTTTATGGATGTTCAGCACCAGATTTTCAACATAGGCATTTTAGGACCTCTGCTCATGTACAGTGTCACTGTCATTTCCTCAAACTGGCCCAAAAAATGATTTTGCACAGTGACCGCGCTATTCTGCGCCGGACGTGTGAAAACACATTTCAGGCAGGATATATAAAATGACAGCTGTACTGTTGATCAGGAGGTGTGGGAAAATGCCAATTTTGAAAATCTGGAGTGAAAATATTACAAATTCACGACATTACGAGCGTGCATAGAAACAGCGCAATGCACGCTCGTAAAACAGCCATTTTTTTGAATATTGTCACCAAATTTGCAACATAGGCTTTTTGAGAGACCCCTCATGAACAGTGGCACTGTTGTTTCATTACTCAGTCCCAAAAGGTGATTCCATGCAGTGAATGCGAAATCATCTTTTGGGACCTAATAATGCCATGACAGTGACAGCATTCATGAGGAGGGGTCCCAATAACCCATGTTGAAAATTTGGTGCAAAACTTCCAAAAAATTCATGAGATATGCACCAAAGTTGAAAACCCCCAGTTTATGCCATTATACAGCTTACCGGCATTTCTTCAGTTCGCGGTCAGCTTTGAAGAGTGCAGATGCATAAGGGATGGCTCTCGGGCTGTGTAACATACACCCTTCCCCCTTGAATGGTGCTACACATGCAGGCTATGCCTGAAGAGGCTATCCCATGACTTGCCATTGGTGGGCAACCCCAGTCATCTGGGCCCTTGCCTTATGCCAGCCTTGAGGAGAACTATCTGCAGAGATGTGATTCCCCATTACCCCCTGATACACTTGTTGTGGGTCTACCACGCCACCACAGGAGGAGTGCTGTTCCTGGTGCTCATCCCCCAAAGCATGTCATGCTTGCAATTTTTGAAACCACTTCATAGGTCATCTAAAAGCCTATTATACCCTCCGCATAACAAATATATACCATCCTGAGCACATAACTGGGACATCGCAGCAACTACTGGATCTTGTCATGTGTTAGGACAGTCTCCCCGACAAAGTCCAACAAACTGCATAGTCTTGTTAGTCAACCTGTGGGTGCCCTGAGGTGCTGTGGGATCTCTCACCCGTTGCCAATACCTCCACTGGATGTTGTGTGACCAGACCATGCACCCCGCCAGCTAGTCTTCCTACAGCAACCACAGATCCTCCTTCATTTGACTCAGCAGCTCCAGTTACTTCATCACTCCCAAGCCATTGCCTCCCAGGTGAAGCACCAAACACTGGGGGGGGGGCTCCACTGAGTTTTGATTGTGACCCACAGGAACAAGTCACCACACACTGCATCTCATGACGTCCCAGCCAATGAACTTGCTGTTGCTGGGGGTCCAGGAAAAGGTTCTCACTCCCCATGATCTTCCTCACTTACACAGCTGCCCAGTGAATGAAGGAGTGACAGAATATCCAAATTTGCCTTGTTTGGGAATCACCACCTGCTGGGAAATAAAAACAAGAAGTTTATAGAAAATGTGGTAGCATATACCCTTCAAAAGTCCATGATCTTCATCAGCCAATTGCCTGGATCTCTTCATTCATCAACTCACAGGCCATTGCATTTATGGCAACCCCCATACAAAAGGAATGGGCATTAAACTCTGTCGAGTTCATACCCAGCCCCCTCATAGCTTTGGCTGGAACAAGGCAGAACTGAAATACTGTCAGTGGAGTCCCATCTCCATGCCAAAAGAATGTAAGGAAGCCATACTGCATCATGTATTAATTAGCAGTGATCATGTCTGGGACATCATGGTGGAGGAGCCCCATGGGGTGGGGTGACCACCAAATGGTGTAGTTCAGAGTTGCCATGGGGAAGGAAGAACCACAAACAAAGTCAAAAGTCCTAGACGTCAGGATGGCTGACCATGTTAAGATGGGTGAGACATTGGGGTGGGTCTCTAACTAGCTTTAAGAATAACATAGGTGTGGATCAGAAGTGGACACTGATCAAGGAAGGGATAATGCCAGACACTAAGAGATGCCATAAGCAGAAGGGGAAAAAATCCAAAGCCTGGAGACCAAGTTGGATGGTAAGGATGTTAAGGAGGTTAGCCAGGTAGTGAGGGATAAGAGGGCCACATACAGGCAGTATAGGAAGTCCCAGATGGATGTGGATGAGGATGTCTACTTGGAGAAAGCTAGGGAGGCTGGAAAAATAGTCAGGTAGGCCAAGGCAAGGAGGGAGCTGAAAACTGCAGAAAGGATAAAGGAGGGAGAAAAGACCTTCTTTAAGATATATCAGTGAAAAGAGGCCCGAAGGTAGGCGTGGTGAGGCTAAAAAGCAGGAGGGGTGAGTGGAAGGCAATAAAGAGAAAGCAGAGGTGTTGAACACATACTTCTGCTCTGTCTTCACTAAAGAAAAGGATGGACAAGTGCCACAAGGTAGGATAGGGGGAGGAGGGGCAGGGGAGCGGGTGGGACATGGCTGACAAGGATATCAGAGGACAAGGTTAGCAAAGGGCTCATGACCCTAAAGATAAACAGATCTCCTGGTTCAGATGCATGCACCCAAGAGTGTTGATGGAACTGGGAGTGGAGCTGGCAGATTTTTTTCAACAGCTCTTTAGATGCAGGGGTGGTACCACAGGAGTGGAAAACCACACATGAGATACTGTTACACAACAGTGGACCCAGGGATGACCCTAGAAACTACAGGCTAGTTTGTCTGACCACAATTGTGGGTAAGCTGATGGAGACCAGTCTGAAAGAGAGACTAGTTGAGTTCCTTGAAGCCAGCTGACTACAGGACAAGAGGCAACATGGGTTCATATCAGGCAGGTCCTGTCAAACTAACTTGACTGACTTCTTTGACTGGCTAATGAAGCTGGTCGATAAGGTTCAGGTGGCTGACTTTTTATATGTGGACTTCAGCCAGGCCTTTGACTCATTTAAAGAGTTGATTAGGAAGTTGGATGACCTTGGGCAGAGAGAAAATTAACCAGGTGGGTGGCACATTGACTCCGTAACAGGATCCAGTGGGTGGTGGTGGGAGTGCTCTCAGGAACAAGGGAGGTTGCAACTGGTATCCTACAGGGGTTACTACTTGACCCAGTGATTTTCAATGTGCTCATCAGCAACAAAGATGATGGAATTAAAGGCAAGATCTGCCTTTTTGCAGATGACACCAAGCTCTGAGAGAGGGTGAACACTGACAAAGAAGTGCAGGACTTTAATGAGGCTCTGGCAGACCTGGAGAAGTGGTCAGGTATCTGGCACCTGGGATTCAATGCAAAGCACAAGATCACACACATAGGCAGGAAGAACCTGAGGGCTGAATACAGTGTAGGAGGGTCAAAGTCAATGAATCAGAGGAGGAAAAGGACTTGCAGATAGCGATCACCAGTGACTTTAAGCAGGAAATGCAGCGCAGGAAGACAGCGGGAAAGGCCAACAGAATGCTACACTGTATAGCTACATGGTTCACAAGCAGAAGGGAGGAGCTTATATTGCCTCTGTACAGGACCTTTGTGCAACCACATCTGGTGTACAGCATGCAATACTGGAACCACTACCTGAAAAAAACAAGATATCAATCAGTTCAAGGCAGTTTAGAGGAGGGCAAAAAAGAAGATTCTGGGGTAGCAGGGCAGGGTATATAAAGGCAGTCTGAGAGAACTCAGCATGTACTCACTCATGGTAAAGAGTTATAAAGAGGACATGACTGAAACCTTCAGGTACCTGAAAGACATAAACAAAGTGGATAGCAGGGAACATTTCTGCCTCAGTGAGAACAAGACCACAAGGGGGCACAGTTATAATCTGGAGTGAGAAGGTTCAAGAAGGAGGTCAGGAGACACATCTTTACAGAATGTGTGGTGTCAGGGTGGCATGAACTCCTATCTGAGGTTGTCACTCAAAAGACAGTAGAAGGTTCAAGAGAGGATGGGACAGGGTGAAGGGGAGGGTCCGGGTTGGAGAGGTGGAGGGTGGGCCCACTGTAACCTCTGGATCATGGGCACTACAATCAAGAAAACTCAAGAGACAATAGGGTCTTCTACTTCTGGCTATTTCGTGTTTGTATGACCCCTTTGCCTGCCCCCTGGGCAACATATTCCTAAACCTGGGCCCACACATCCCACTGTATCCCTGGGGAAGGCCTCAGGCTACACCAGTACCCTTGGACCATATGGTCCATCTTGCTTATCCAGAGCTGTACAAAAAATCCTTCATGGGTCATTGCCATGTTCTTGCTCAGCTGGACTACTTTGAACACACAAAAAGCTCCACAGAAGGCCACCAAGAACACAGTGCAGAACAACAGTGCCTCTGCAGGAGATGAGCACACTTGCAGCAGCTCACCCTACACCTGTTCCTGCAGGACCGGACTAATCAGCCAATGCCTGTCAGATCATTTTGGGACACCCAGGGACCATACCGACACCATTTTACAAGCTGGAATGCCCGCATGTTGTTTTCTATACCTGTGACTTTGAAGAAACATAAATCACCTGCCAAATGCTGACCCACTGGCCTTGGCATCAAATGTTCCCATTTCATCTCTGCTAGGTAAAGGCATAGCTGATACACTAGAATGGTCTACATGTTCTACCAACCCTGGGCCTGCCCAGCTCTCAGGAAGTTCTCAGGAAAATCTCAACACCCATCCTGTATGCCATCTACACGCTGGGCACTAGGGAATTCCTGAGTAACTCCCAGATTTCTGGATCACCAACTCCTGGAGGAAGGCTGAGACTTCCCAGGGATGCATCTGAGATTCTTGCACCAGCTCCTGGAACCTCTGCCACAGCAAATGAGAAAGAGCCTCAGCAGCAGTTATTCACACCAAGCACATACTGTATACACCTTTAAAATGGATATTAGGCTTAAGAAATGTGAGTGCAAAATCCTGCATGAGGTCACCCAGCAGGCCCTTTGACTCCAACTGACTATTTGAGATGTGAACAACCCTGGTGTGTTCTGTCCTGAAGATACCTTTTCCCCCAGAACAGTTACTTCACATTACCACAGTGACCACAATGGGGGAAAAAAATCCAGCAGTGTGACTTGCTTGGTGAAGACTGCCTATGTCCAGGAGGGGGGGCCATTGACCTGCACACAATTCCCATTGAACGTAAGCCCAGAAGTCATCTATTAAAAGCTGTAGTTCCTGCCTGGTGGTCACTTTGGATCACATCAACACCTCATTGAAGCAGTTCAGAAAGGCCAGCAAGACTGTCAGGTCCTCTCTCATGTTCTTGCTCACCTAGAGTCTATGATGAGGCTTTTGGCCTCCTGTATCTGCCTTCACCAAGTGGTGCAAGAACATCCTGACCTTGGTACTTACTTTGCAAACAAAGTTGGGGTGGCTGAGTAGCTATGCAATGCATAAGACACTGCAGTGTAGTATGCATCAGTGTTGATGGAGTCTCCCACCAGGTAAGACAAGTGATTAATCATCCTGAACTCACTCAGCACCTTTTTGGGGACTAGGCCAATGGCTGCACAGGGAAAAGCTTGCTGGTCCTCCCTGTTGCAACCTCCTTTGCCAGCTTACCCAGATCAGGTCCAATACTCTTTGGCAAACTTCAGGTTCTGGGCTTCATACGACTTATGGAGACCATTGTACGGTATCCTAAAGCTGACTCTAAAGCCATACACCAGGGAATGAGTGGCCACCCAATCCAGGTAACCTGTCACCCAAGCCTCAGCAAGATCTGCCCTGATTGGCATTGGGAGACTTGCTGTGCCACTTCTGAAAGGGCTGAGGAGTGGAGTTGTCTAGTTTGCATTGGGTGAATGTTTGAAGGCACCCACATGCCCACTCAAGCTTGAACCTGCAGGGTGGTACCTTATACCCTCCCTTAGTCAAAGTTTTAGCAGCTCCCCACCCTTATTCCTTTCCTTCTTGTACCCTGCCCCTGTTTCTTTGGCAACTGTGAACTCCTGTCTGGAAATCCATTGTCTGTGTGTTGAACACCCATCCCAGGTCAAAGGACCACAGCAATGGATGGTCCAACATGTCCCAGGTCTTGTGGGGTCATTCTGTTTCTTACAATTAAATCCCACCTCATACTCCAGCCACCCACTCCCCAGTCTGCTTGCATGCATAGTTATCAACTGGCTATAATAGTTCCAGAGGCCAGCTGCCTTGACTGGGTTGCCCTGGATCAATATTCTCACAAAAATTGTGAAACCATCTAACCAGTTGTCACAGGTGCAGTGTATCAAGACCCTTTTCTTAGTATCAGCCTCCTCATCCTTGTCCCTTCTTTTCTTGCTCCTCCTCCTCCTCCTGGGGCATGTTCAGTAATGTAAATGTATCTACATACTCTCTGTTGTATTTTGTTGCCTCACCATGTCAGAGAGGTGCGAAACCACATGTTCCACCTGGCTCACATACCTGGTTGTGACTGGTTGTGGTGGCCTCTGCTGACTAGGTTCAGTTGAGTTAAATGGTGGAGCCCCCCCCCCGCAGTACCCCATCAAGCTTTTCCTCAAACAGTGAAGGCTGCATTCTCTCTGTAACCTCTGGATCATGGGCACTACAATCAAGAAAACTCAAGAGACAATAGGGTCTTCTTCTTCTGGCTATTTTGCATGTTTGTATGACCCCTTTGCCTGACCCCTGGGCAACATATTCCTAAACCTGGGCCCACACATCCCACTGTATCCCTGGGGAAGGCCTCAGGCTACACCAGTACCCTTGGACCATATGGTCCATCTTGCTTATCCAGAGCTATACAATAAATCCTTCATGGGTCATTGCCATGTTCTTGCTCAGCTGGACTACTTCGAACACACAAAAAAGCTCCACAGAAGGCCACCAAGAACACAGTGCAGAACAACAGTGCCTCTGCAGGAGATGAGCACACTTTCAGCAGCTCACCCTACACCTGTTCCTGCAGGACCGGACTAATCAGCCAATGCCTGTCAGATCATTTTGGGACACCCAGGGACCATACCGACACCATTTTACAAGCAGGAATGCCCGCATGTTGTTTTCTATACCTGTGACTTTGAAGAAACATAAATCACCTGCCAAATGCTGACCCACTGGCCTTGGCATCAAATGTTCCCATTTCATCTCTGCTAGGTAAAGGCATAGCTGATACACTAGAATGGTCTACATGTTCTACCAACCCTGGGCCTGCCCAGCTCTCAGGAAGTTCTCAGGAAAATCTCAACACCCATCCTGTATGCCATCTACATGCCGGGCACTAGGGAATTCCTGAGTAACTCCCAGATTTCTGGATCACCAACTCCTGGAGGAAGGCTGAGACTTCCCAGGGATGCATCTGAGATTCTTGCACCAGCTTCTGGAACCTCTGCCACTGCAAATGAGAAAGAGCCTCAGCAGCAGTTATTCACACCAAGCACATACTGTATACACCTTTAAAATGGATATTAGGCTTAAGAAATGTGAGTGCAAAATCCTGCATGAGGTCACCCAGCAGGCCCTTTGACTCCAACTGACTATTTGTGATGTGAACAACCCTGGTGTGTTCTGTCCTGAAGATACCCTTTCCCCCAGAACAGTTACTTCACATTACCACAGTGACCACAATGGGGGAAAAAAAATCCAGCAGTGTGACTTGCTTGGTGAAGACTGCCTATGTCCAGGAGGGGGGGCCATTGACCTGCACACAATTCCCATTGAACGTAAGCCCAGAAGTCATCTATTAAAAGCTGTAGTTCCTGCCTGGTGGTCACTTTGGATCACATCAACACCCCATTGAAGCAGTTCAGAAAGGCCAGCAAGACTGTCAGGTCCTCTCTCATGTTCTTGCTCACCTAGAGTCTGTGATGAGGCTTTTGGCCTCCTGTATCTGCCTTCACCAAGTGGTGCAAGAACATCCTGACCTTGGTACTTACTTTGCAAACAAAGTTGGGGTGGCTGAGTAGCTATGCAATGCATAAGACACTGCAGTGTAGTATGCATCAGTGTTGATGGAGTCTCCCACTAGGTAAGACAAGTGATTAACCATCCTGAACTCACTCAGCACCTTTTTGGGGACTAGGCCAATGGCTGCACAGGGAAAAGCTTGCTGGTCCTCCCTGTTGCAACCTCCTTTGCCAGCTTACCCAGATCAGGTCCAATACTCTTTGGCAAACTTCAGGTTCTGGGCTTCATACGACTTATGGAGACCATTGTACGGTATCCTAAAGCTGACTCTAAAGCCATACACCAGGGAATGAGTGGCCACCCAATCCAGGTAACCTGTCACCCAAGCCTCAGCAAGATCTGCCCTGATTGGCATTGGGAGACTTGACTGCCACTTGAAAGGGCTGAGGAGTGGAGTTGCCTAGTTTGCATTGGGTGAATGTTTGGAGGCACCCACATGCCCACTCAAGCTTGAACCTGCAGGGTGGTACCTTATACCCTCCCTTAGTCAAAGTTTTAGCAGCTCCCCACCCTTATCCCTTTCCTTTTTGTACCCTGCCCCTGTTTCTTTGGCAACTGTGAACTCCAGACTGGAAATCCATTGTCTGTGTGTTGAACACCCATCCCAGGTCAAAGGACCACAGCAATGGATGGTCCAACATGTCCCAGGTCTTGTGGGGTCATTCTGTTTCTTCCAATGAAATCCCACCTCATACTCCAGCCACCCACTCCCCAGTCTGCTTGCATGCATAGTTATCAACTGGCTATAATAGTTCCAGAGGCCAGCTGCCTTGACTGGGTTGCCCTGGATCAATATTCTCACAAAAATTGTGAAACCATCTAACCAGTTGTCACAGGTGCAGTGTATCAAGACCCTTTTCTTAGTATCAGCCTCCTCATCCTTGTCCCTTCTTTTCTTGCTCCTCCTCCTCCTGGGGCATGTTCAGTAATGTAAATGTAAATGTATCTACATACTCTCTGTTGTATTTTGTTGCCTCACCATGTCAGAGAGGTGCGAAACCACATGTTCCACCTGGCTCACATACCTGGTTGTGACTGGTTGTGGTGGCCTCTGCTGGCTAGGTTCAGTTGAGTTAAATGGTGGAGCCCCCCCCCCGCAGTACCCCATCAAGCTTTTCCTCAAACAGTGAAGGCTGCATTCTCTCTGTATGAACCTTTTGGCCTAATGGGCCCCCAATGGCTCTGGGATAACTAGAAGAGAATGAGCTGGGCCTGCCAGTCACTGGGGCAGCACCAATGCTGGGACCACTAATTGAGTGGGTGGGTTGAACCGGCACCTGAGGTGGGACTACCATTGTATTAGGCCCCACAAAAACCCCCTCCAGCCTGCTACAGGCTGGACCATGTACCAGGTATGTAAGAAGTAGCTGTACCCCCCTGTCCTGTGGGGCCCACTGGCATCAAAAGGTCAATTCCCATTGGCCTGGAGGGTGTTGTGGCTGCCCTGCCCCCTTTTTGGGTGCTTGGGGGCCAGGTCAATCCTCAAGCTAGGACCATCAAAAAACTGATGTAACAGTATCCTCAACTCAACTCATCAGAAATCCAAGTCCCGAAATATGGCCTAACTTGTAGAGGATCTGCCAATGTAGTAGGTGTCTGCCAGGATTTCAATGTCTTTCCCTAACTGCATGGCACTGCCAGTCATTAGTTCACTGACATCAGCACTGCCATGGTCACAGGTTGCTGCTGAGGGGCTGGTTGAGCTGGCACCTCTGATAGGCAGGGGTCTCCTGGGTTCTGGAAGCAGGTGTCCCATTGTGTCTTTTCTCTTACCTGGGCCAAGCCAACAACTGCCTGTCAAAGTCCACTGCCACTGCCTTCCCCTTTCCTGGCATTCTGGATTACTCCACAATCTGTGGAAATGCAAACACACAGAACACAAGAACCCTGTCTGTGGTATCCACGTCCACTTCATACTGCACCAAGGAGTTGAACTGTAAGGACATATTAAGGTTAGTCTTATGCTTCAACTGATGCCACCAGCTGATCCCTACCTTACCTTCCTCACTTTTTCTTATTTGGAAGTTAGCTGGAGCAAACCTGGCACCTCAGCCTTCAATCGTACCCAGGCTCACTGGGGTAGAGCCTTGCCATGGCAGCCCAGCTTTCCACAAATCCCCATACACATATCCCCAGAGGTCTTACCAAAAGTGCACAGCCATTACCCTGATATAGTGCCTTGTGTCATCCAAGGTGTTTTTTTTTTAATATTTCTCCCTTAAAAATCTAATTCCATTCGGGCCTAAAAATGTTTTGTCACTCTTGCTCCCCTTCCTCTGATTCAGTTACATATGGTCTAAAAGCCACATTGTAACTGCCAGAGCAAGCAATTCACAAGAAGGCTTAGTCCATCTTTCAGTTAACGGCCTTGTAACACCATTTTTATTTTGTTTAAATAATACTTGCAACAATGGAGATAGCAGAAGATGATAATCCATCTCCTCACAACTGTTTTATTGCATTTTACAATTGTTTGCCTATTGGTAACTAATTATTGTTGCTATCTGCTGTGTTATCCTATTTCCCTTCCCCCAGGACACATCTGGAAATGAGCAATTTTTGCTCAGTAAGTCTTCCTGGTGAAACATTTCAATAAATAAATAAATAAATGTACTGTCTCATTCTGTGTATTGTAATTTAGAGTAAATTGTGTCATATATCTATCTAAATTAACCTTGAATACCTCAAAGTCATCACTTTCAACAATGGATTGTGGTAGTGAGTTCCATATTCCTATTATACATTACGCTGCATGTAAAAAAAGTTTTCTTTTGTTGGTTCTGAAATTCATTGCTGTGAACTGTATGTTATGGCAGGTATGTATTGTGCATAAAAACAGGACTTCATTCTAGTGGTGCTTGTACCTGACTGACTGCACAGCTGACATACCAAGATGGCAGCCACATCCCAGTGCACATGTGTGGATGCCTTAACAAGATGGCACCTACATCCTGATGTGCAAGCATGGCTGCCCAACCAAGATGGTGGCCTCATCCTAGAGTGCAGTTGTGGAATTTTGCAGAGTGCAGGAATGGCATGCACCAATGCACGGGCAATTCAGCCCAACTGCTCTGTTTGCCCCACACTCTGCTTTTCCCCCTGTTCAGGAAAAACAGCTTGTCATTAGAGCTGTGCAAAATAGGAAAATTCCAGATCCATGGAATTTTGGCACAAGTTCATAAAAGTTCATGAAATTTTGAGGAATTTCATTGGAATTTCATGGAATGTTTAAATTTTGTTATCTGGTTATAACTCAGCCACCGTTCAAGCTAGAACTCTGATATTTGGCATATACACTCTCTGGATCAATAGCCACTAATTTGCCAAATATCATGAAAATCAGATAGATACTTTCAGTATTATAGGAGCTTAAATGTTGTCATTTTATTATTTGTGCAATATTTCATGAACATTTTTATCTGCATATACCTTAACCGAATTTTGGGTCAGGAATCTTAAATGTGGCATTATTTCTTGATGATAGGTGTTCTAACAATGTGCCAGACTTCATGAGAATATGATGCATTGTCTCAAAATTACATGTACTCAAAATCAGTCATTTTATTTTTTTCAGGAAATTTCATGAAAAAATGTTATCTACATATAACTCAGGCACCTTTGGAGCTAGGCATATGTAAATCAGTACAGATAACCTTTTTGTAATGCTTATAGAATGATCTAAATATGGAGAGAATTAAATAAGAGAATTCTAAGTTACAGGGGTTCAAAATATTACCATGTAAATATTTGCAAAACTTTGTGAAAGCTATCAAAAATATGGCTGTTTGTAACTTCTCTGCTTTTGCAAGCATAGAGTTAACATTTGACATGCATATCCATAGTCAGTGAATCCTGGTGTCTAACACTGCTGGAGAAATTGGTTAAGCAGTTTTAATTTTGCAGAACAAAAAAATGATTAGTAAGATTTTCTCACATGTTTATGATAGCATATACTGTAGATGAATCATTCAGAATTTTTTTTTGTGGAATTTAACATTAACAATGCACATATCACTACTTCATTTGATAAGCTGGGCTGAGCTTTTTGCAGTCCTTCTGTTCCTGTCTGGGTGACTACCCCCCTTCTCTTTTGGCATAGCCAGATTGACTCAGTAGAACTACTGATCCAACTGATATCCACTTTGTTCTTTACAGTCACAAATTCTCTTAAATTGTGAGTCACCCACTCCTTTTCCTATCAACCTACCCTGTTGGAATAGCAAGAATTATTTCATCCCACTGCCCAAGGCTAGAGATGCAGTGAATTTAAATTTTGCCAGTGAAGTTGCAGCAAAGTGGCTGATTTTGCCACTCAGAGGAATCTGTGAAATTTCTCTGCATTTGGCAGAGTTTTGACAAGGCAAAATTTTGCATTCTGCGGGTGAAATGTCATGTTCTGTGGCAAATGTTAGCCTTCTGTGGGTGAAATTTCACCACAGAAGGTAAAATTTCACTGAGAAAGGAGAAATTTTGTCACAGAATACAAAATGTTGCCATTTTACGGACAAAATGTTGCTGCTCCATGGGTGAGATTTCTCATTTCACACCATGAAATGGCAAAATTCACTGATTGCTCCATGTAGCGAAGTTTTGTCACTTCACCCACCACTAGCCAAGACATTGTCTTCCCCACTACATCTTTTTGAGTACCTCTAAGTCCTAGACTTGCATGTACACCAGGCTCCATGGATCATAAATTTACTGGATGTGATCCTTAAATATCCTGCAATCAGGTTTGAATTGTTGACACTGTGCTTTCTTGTTCCAACCTGGGGGTCTACCACTGTTGTGCTACCCAGCTCAGCTGTCCATTACTTGGTGAAGCTGTGCATCTAACTCCAGAACCTGGTGATCCCCTGTGCTACCTACCTGTTATACCCCAATCTTTTAATTAGAATCCCTAGATAAGGCTGAGTGAAATAAGAACATTTCAGTTTTATTGAATTTTTCATGCCATTCTACAATTTTCACAAAGACTAATGGAATTTGACTTTAAGTACAGATGTTATTTTGCAATTTCTCGCAGTAAGCAATTAATGAAATTGTCACACACAGTCTCCTTGTAAGGTCTAAGAACCTGCCAAAAAGTTTCAAGAATTTGTAAATTTGTAGTTTACATTCTTGCAAAATAACATTTTTAAATGTTGTGAAAGTTTGACTACTTTTAATTCAATCCCATTTAAAGTTGCAAATATGAAGTTTTTCCAGAAATAGCCATGTGGTATAGTAGTTTAAATGTTTCAACTCTGGTTAAATTTGGATATGTAGTTTAAATAGTACAGGGAACTAATCAAATTTAAATTTTGACAACATGATTGGCGTGCTATAACTCAGTCTCATTTAAAGCTAGAAATCTGAAACTAAGTGCATTTACAAATGTAGTTATAACCTATGTACCTGTCATTTTTTGTAACATTTCAATGAATACTATCAAAACTATACTAAAATTACAGAAATCCATATTTTGGCAAACTATTTGGCTACCTATAACTCAAATTCTATTGAAGATTGAGACTTAAAACATGGTGCATATACACATTTTATGTGCTTCTCTAAATCCTGATAGTGGGGTTAAATTTGGATAAGGAATTTTAAAATGATCTCAGCATAACTGAAAATTAAATTTTGATTAAATGTTTGGCCACCCATAACTCTGCCCACTTTTAATCTTTAACCATGATATTTGGTACACACTTGTATACCAAGGGGTACTATTTAAGTGCTAAATATGGTGTTATTTGACATGTATGTTTAAAATTATAATGAAATAACTGGAATTAAAACTTTTGCGAACTTCCATGGAATTTTCATGAAAATTTTGTGGAATTCCATGGAATTGGAATGATCATTCCATGGGCATTCTGTGAGCAGAATTTTAAATTCTGCACAGCTCTACTGGCCATTTAATCACTTAACCCCCAATATTCAACCCTCTCTCACCCGACCAAGATGGTGGCCTTGTCCTAGAGTGCAGCTGTGGAAATGTCCAGATGTGCATAGTCCAGTTGTGGCATGAACCAATGCACAGGCCAGGTGACCCAACTCCTCAGCCTGCTCCACACTCTATGTAACCCCCACCACCAATTTGGGTGTTTACCTTAATGTCTCCCTGGGCTCTTCAATGCCCAATGTCAGGCTGGTGTCCTGTCTTTAAGTAGTTCAGTTTATTTGTGCGAGAGTGCCATATTGAGCTTTCACACCTGTCCCTTTAACAGCTCTATCTCATCTGTGCTAAGTGAATGGTCTGTGCTGAGTCCAAGTGATTTGGGGCTTGCTACTAGCCAGCCAGTGCTCTGTTTTGCTTCACTCTGCAGTCACTACTTACACAGAGGGAGTCTGTGTAGGAACTGTGCTTATTTATTGTTTGTGCATTGCTATGTTTGAAATAGAGAAGTTTGTCTAACCTGCTTTATTTGCAGTTTGTTTCTCTGGATGGGAGCCACCATGTTAGGTCCAGGACTTTTAGTAAGTGGACCAATAGAAACACTGGGGACCTAAAATGGATCTGAACCCCAGTGTTCTGTAGGAAGGAAAATCTGTTGGCTAGTAGTTTTTCAATTGGCGCCAAATTGACCTGGAGGGTGAGCCCTAACTGTAACAGACAGCTCCTTCAGTCAATCAAAATGCTGGATTTACAAGGGAAAAGCCCAGTGTGCCAAGAGACAGTGAATCAGTTAGAGCTAGAGTTTGGAGTGTGAACAGTTCAAGCTTTCGAACAGCTGCTCCCTGAACGGAGTGTAGGGGAATCGGCGGGAAGAGGCCCAACCTGCCTCCCTGCCTTGTTCTTCTGCTTGGGACTGCCTTATAGCAGAAGTTGGACTTGTCTGATTCCAATCTGGGACTGTGGCAGAAGAAAGAAAGAAGGTTACCAGTGCTACTTGTAATTTGGACTGAAGACTTGCTCTTTTGAAGTGATCAGCCCAGCAGTGTGTGAGACGAAGTTGGATCAAGAGGTCTGATCAGCAAAATTGCTGAACTGGCGACCAGACTGCATCCAAACTGTTTCAAAGCTAGTGCTACTTAATTTTGAGTGTGCTGAATGGGTTTCATGGGTCAAGGCCTGTTTCCCATGACCCAAACCTGTTACGCCAGCTGGAGACCTCACCAGCAGAAGACCACGAACTTTGCAAGACTGCTCATCCTGCCCGAGCCTTGCCAATTCTGCTTAGGCCGCAACGCCTGCACCAGAGACTGTTTCAGCAAGAGACCAGCTTTGGGGATGCAGCCCCTGCACAACAATAACATGCAAGTTGTGGCCACCTGGAGGAAAGGCCAAGAAGAGGAGGTGCGTTGTGTCGGCCCTGCTTCCCAGTGCTCATCGGTGAACACCGCAAGGTCTCAATATTGTCTGCCTTGCAGCAGAATCCTGGTAGCGTGAGTACAATCAGGGTAACTCCCTGCAATGAGTGTTTAAATCATTTGTGGTATCATCTATTTGTTTCAGTTTCTTGGGTTTTCAAGGGACTGAGTCAATTGGCTCAGATTACAAATAATCTGGTTGTTTTGCATGTTAACTGCCTTTCTTTCCACCAAGGGCCCTAATATCTGCTACAATGCCAGCCACCCCCAGGCAATGCCCCAATCTAGCCAGATCTTCCATCCTGGGTACCCAGTGTTGTGAGACTGTTATTTTGGGACTAACAGTGCATGCAAAAACTGAGCTAATTAGATTGCCAATCATTTGACTAAATTCACACCCCTTCCTTGTTCACTGACCCTAAATAAAACTGATTGTCTTTTCTCACATTTAACCTGGCTAGTGTGCATATTATTAGTTGGGTTACAGTGTTGAAAGTGTAGATTTGTATTGCTAACCTTATTTTACATGGGGTCTGCAGGGAGACTGCTGCAAGACCAACCCTGGTGGTAAGTGTGAAGGGCGTGTACATATTAGTGCTGTCTTATACTGACTGTAAAGTTATTGCTGTGTCAGGTACTGAACCACTAGGAGGGTTGATGGGTGGTTATAGCTTCCCAGAGGGCTATAGCAAAACAGATAAACATCCCCAATACCCTTACTCTGGGTGGAGGCACCTTATTAGTGAACCCAGGCCCCTCAACCTGTGTATAGCCATACAGGCAGGGGTAGTACCCCTTGGAATAGTGCCGCCTAGGGGTTACATCTATATTTTGTTCAGCAACAACAGCCAGTTGTTCAACCACTCCCACAAAATTCAACCCTCTGACCCCTCTCAGCCGACACTGCAGCCAAACAAACATTTCCCAGACATTTCAAAGCAACATTACCACCTCACTCATGGGGGTGAGAGCCCTATACCCTACAAATCCCCAGTTGCCTGTTCCACTTTTAAAACAACAGTCTGCCCTGCATGATGCCAAATGCCATAGGCATGCCAAAAGGGTGCTTTATACACCTGCATCAAAACAAAACACTGTTTGAAAGGGACTGGAGAGCCGCAGGATTGGAGAAGTGAAAACCCCCACCAAGACTTTGGACTTGTGCAAGCATCCAAACAGATCTGAACTAGGATACCACGTACCTCACCGACATGTCAAACTGAAATCACATGTTCAAATTAAATTCCCAAGAAGTTCTACTGCAGGGAAAAAGTGGGATTTGTTATTCTTTTGATCCTTTTTTTTTTTTGTAATTGTGCAGCTGTCCCTGGGAAAAGCACAGCAAATAAATCATGGCAACTCCCAGCATGCTGGCCTGACAGACCAAGATGATTCACCAACAAGACCACCTGAAATTATCTGCCCCCAGTCCCATTGCTCACACCTAGCATGGGATGAGGGTGGCAGGTGAGCCATCCCAGAATTGCCCCACCCAACTATAGATCACATGATAATGTGGGCCATATTTGGGTCACAGAAGCAGGATCCCACAGTGCAAGCCATAAAATTCCAGTCATTGTCTTGGTGCATGGGAGCCATGCAACTAGCTTGGAGTGGGCCACAAGACAAGGAGGACAGAAGACCAGTAATACAACCAAAGCCACCTTCCAGGTGCCTACAGCCAGGACCTCACTCGCCCAAAGGTCCTTTCATCACAGAGCACCATCCTGGTATAACTCCCTCCCCGTGCACATCACAAACACCTCCAAAATTGGCCACTTCAAAACCACCCTACGCAAACACCTCACTAGCACTCGGAGCTGTATATGCCTATTGTAGGGCTTCCCATGAGTGCCTTTCAAACCAACCAGCTCCGATAGTATTACGTATACAACAGTTCTCTCGATTAGCCTGTTTTCAGTCTGTATACCACACACTGTATCCTGTGTGACCCACTGGGACCCCCAATGACTTATTGTTGTGTGCTCTTCTGCAACTGCCTATGTTTACTTGCTCTTTGAAAATTCTGTTATGTATGCTGCATGTATCTCACCTGTACTGTTCCACACTGTCTTGTCTCACAAATTGATTGTTCCCCTCCCTGCAACGAGGTGCCTTTGTAAATGAGTCTTTGACTCAAAGGTTGTAAATCCAATATATGAATTAAATAAATAAATAAAAATGCTACTTGAATGGGAAAACCCCATATGCTCTGCCTGAAGCCTTTCTTTTAACATAAGTTTATGTATTTATTAATTTATTTATTTTTTGCTTGCTTGCTTGTTGGTTGGAATCCATGAGGGTGGGTAGACCAAGTGGGGGGTCATCCAGATTCCATCACCACATGGCCACCCCTGAGGCCCAAGCCTGTCACCGTCCCTTCTCTCCTCTCTCAGCCACCATGCCCAGCAGACCTTCTACAGTTCAATGCCTTAGACTACACAGTTGCCATTTTCAATACCAGGGTTCCAGCTAAAACAGCCATTTAATTTATACCAATGATTGAAACAGTCTAAATGGATCATCAGCTCCTTCCAAGGAAATAGATAAGCAAAAAGAAACAATAAAAAGACATTTATTGGCTAAGTATAAGCCAGGCTTTGTCTACAAACCTTGCTCCCCTACAGCACAGCAGCAAAAGCCCATTCTCAGCAATCCCATAGTTGAACCAAGCCCTTGCATGTAAAGGAATATGAGCCAGCCTGTGATCCACTCAAGCCGCTACCATACCAGAAAATCCACCCCCCCCATGGGCTGGGACCCTACCTGGTCCCTCTCCTACAGGGAGTATCCAAGCCTATCTCACTAACCTGTCAGGTTAAGGTGCCAGAAGGGTCAGTGGCCACAGACAAAGGCTTACCTACTGCAATCCTTTGCAGTCTCTCTAGTCTCTTTCCTGTTAATTTACTATTCCAACATCAAACTTGCATGCTTCTTTACTGTGCAGAAATTAGAACTACAAACCAAATGTTGAACAAATGTATATGTTTCTGACAGGATCTGAGCCCTGGACCCTTACTTAAAACACATAATTACAGTGTTCTGTGATAATTCAGTCCCAAGTCTTTTACTTCCCAAATCTCCAACACATACACTGCAGTAAATCTCTGCTGTATAATCAACAAGCTCTTATATCACATACCTACCAAGCAGGTAAAGTACCAATCTCTGACAAAGACAAACTATCCACTGGCCATTTAGGTTTCTTCTCTTTCATGTATATTCAAAGAAACAGCAATGGATTTGAACCCAGGTTCCTAGAGATGCCTGCTTCCTGGCTATGTGACATGTCTGTACCAGAATCATTGCCTTTTAAGGAGGCAGTTCAGGAGGCAGTATAGTGCTGTGGTTTAGGGTGCTAAGCTGTAAACCTGGAGACCTGGGTTTGAATCCCACAGCCCCCACTTGCATACTGTGTGACTCTAAGCAAGTCACTGAACTTCATTGTGCCCCCAGGTCACACCTGGAAACAAGCTTTGGCTTAATGTGCCTTTCCTGGTTAAACAATTTCCCCTTTCCTTTGATTTGAGTGTAGCACTGTAATATATAGACTGGTCCAAGAGCTGGAAAGCAGGGGCCAGATATTCAAAGGGTCTGACTTGGCCCATGGTCTAAGCCTGTGAGTGCAACTCCCTGGTGCAGATTTTCAGCATTTTATGCTCATGGGTTACATTTTTCCATTTTCTCAGCTGGTCAAAAACCTTTTTGCTAGCTACTGTAAATTGTGGAAAAGGTTGCAAAGGGGCCACCTTATTGAAAATTCAGCACATGTGGGAAAAATGGTGGTTGCAAAAGAAAACTCTCTCTTGTGCAACTTTCTTTCTGCATGTGTGTAATTTTTGCGCTTTCGAAAACCTGGCCCCAACAGACCATGGTTCAAACCCAAACAGGCACATTAACATATTTTTACAAGTTATTCAAATTTTAATAAAGCTGTGATTCCTCATGGCACATAGTTATATAAATAAATGTCAACAGTAAGGATTTAATGATCAGACAATATATTTACAAAGAAAAATGAACCATGTTGAACTTTCATATATCTTTTATTTCTCCACTTATGTTAACTTCTAATTTCACCAGAGTGGGTATACAGGGCAGTGTGGTTTTAAAATAGTAAATCTATACTTAAGAAAGTCAGTATTAAACAAGAATTCATTAATTGTTTTGAGTTACTATTAAAGGAGTCCCTTTTTGGACCCTTTACACTTTAGGGGATATAACTGAACTGCCTACCCCAGGTGTCTTAGCTAAGTGGAAACACTTCTTCATTTATTATATAATTTGCTTATTCATGATCAAGAACTTTTCTCATTTCTGTTTATATTTTTTCTACATTTAGCTCAATTATATTTATCTGGTTTAGTGAACACACCAAAAAAAGAATAGTTACATCACAAGAGAATATAGTATAAATGAGATGCAGAGGGATCTGAACAATATGAGGGAGTGAGCAGATATATGGCAGACAAACTTCAATATGGAGAAATTCAAACTTGTACACATTGGAAAGAAGAATTTCAATGCAAAAAACTACTTATTGTAAATGGTTCCTAGATTACCAAACAAGATTAGGAAAATTCATGAAGTTGCTCATGTCATGAAGGTTGGCAGTTCAACAACAAGTTACTGTTGAAATAAAACTTTGCAACTCCTCAAATTACAAATCATTAAAAAAGTTGTAGCAAATTAGGTTTGAGGGATTACTGTCTCAAGAAGCAATCTTATAACATTGGTGACCAACTGCAAATGCAGTTCTGTTGTGTGCTGTGATACAGCAGACTGCATAATGCCATGGCAAAGTGCAACTAACGGAGCACTGAGATTTTGTGTAGCAACCCCCTAGTGCCACTAGTGCAGACTGTTGGTAACTAGAATGCAAGACTCAGAGACAACTCATTGGTAATGACTTTGACTTAATCAGATCTGTGGGTGGAGCTTAGTGAGACAGAGAGAGAGAGAGAGAGAGAGAGAGAGAGGTGCAAGTGTGCCCTCCTTTTATTTTTATATTTTTTGGTTGTTTTATAAATTTTTATTCAAGTTTGAAAAAATCAAAACTGCAAACAACATATACATTCAGTACAACTGCAGTTACAAAGTGGTACATGGAAGAAGAGGATCTTATGAATAAGTCAGAAATTTGAGGACACGAAATTCAAAAGGAAGAAAAACAAGAATAGTTCATTTTGAAAAATAAAACAGCTACTCTGTCGCCATTAAACACTTACCAGAGGGTTTATTCTTCATTATAGTCAGTTATGTGAAAACACAACAAATTGGGTAAAATACCTTACCTTTTTTCCAGAAAAGTGGCCCATACTTTATTACATAGGCTAAGTTTTTTAATGCTGAATAACTACTGTAATTCTTTCATTATAAGCTATAATACTCATGGCCAGAATCTATTCCAAAAAAGGTTGGAACTATGTCTGATTTCCAATTTGACAGGAGGATTCTTTTGAGGCAGAGAGAGGATCCCCAAACCCAAACCTTGGTATCAGGGGATAGGCTCTTGATTGCTACAACCAGGGTGCCCTCAAGGTTCTCTTGCCATAGTCAGTTGTCAGACTTCCCTGAAGTAACAAGGACCTCACACCAGTGAGACCAAATCACCCCAATGCCCAGTCATCTTGTAGCCCCAAGGCAATGCATATCATTGGGGTTGATAGTGGGCTTGCTGATGCCTTGTCTCATTTTCAGTGGCAAAAGTATAGAGCCTTGTCACTGATGGCAACAGAATGGCCACAATGGGCACTGCAGTATTTGTAGAACCTAATGATTCTGGGACCTGACAGCTAATCAATAATTCCTTTGTGCTGAGCACAAGATGTATGTACTGCAGAGGAGCTGAACATTTCTTTAGGTCAGATCATCCGCCATAGCAAGACCTGACTTGCTGAATTGTCTGTGCATCAGGTGTTACTACTGTGGATGTCCTAGCATTCATGATTCATGAATTGCATTAAGAGGAGGAGAGCAGACCATTCCTATGTGGGAGAGCAATTCTGATTTTTGTTTTACAGGTGGAATAATATCCTTTAACTATGGAGGCTTTGGGGGAGGAGGGAGGTTGGATGCTGGAGTGGAGTAGGGCGGGGATGATCAGCTGAATTAGGGAGCTGGGGGGTTGAAAGGGCAGGGGATGGGTGGTTACTTGTTTTGTCTTGGGTGGGGGAGGGATTTTTCAGCACATGAGCAACTTGTAATACTATGTATACCATACTTATGAACTTTGCCAGGACTGGAGGGGAGGTGGGTGCTAGCAGATGGCAGGTTGGGGGAAAATTAATTTTAAATATTGGGGAGGTGGATGGGATGGAAGGTGTTTCACAGAGGGTGGGGCAGATTATGGATTTATCAGTTGTCAGGCAAAGTTGGGGGCAAAGTCAAAAAATTCACTATACCAAACATAGTACAAAGTTTCCACCTTTGCACCAACCTTGCCAGCAAAGTTGTAATTTGCTTTTTCTCTGTTAGTGAAAGTGTAACATGTCTGCATGATCTTCAAATGGCTGTAGCTTTTCAAAGATAGGGAGCAAAATTAAACTGCAGTTGGCCATGGTTTTGACAACAGCAGTTGTTGTTGGCATGTGATAGAGCAGAGCCAGAAGTACTGGAACAGTGAAGCAGGTAAGAGCTTTTGCGACAAGGAAACCTCTGGTGCAACCATGTGTGCTGTAGGCAGTTTTGCCTTGACTGAGAGGTTAATGGCTATACTTTATGTGCTAAGTTCTGTTTGTGTGGAGTTACTTTCAGCTGGACATCCGTGCTGAGATAATAACCCCCACTGAAAGTACCTCTCATCCAATCAGGATTTTGCATTCTTCTTACCCATTTCATAATATGTTATTGTAATATAGTGTTGATTACATCTGGGATACATAATGGCCTGCCTCAGACTATGCCATTTATCATCATGAGTGAGGGGGTAGGACCATAGCTCACAAGTGTCAGAGCCACCAGTCAGTTATGAAAGTCCTGCCCTCTCACAAGTAATGATAAATATCATATTCTGAGGCACGCAATTGCGTGTCATATTTATACAATATATTTTAAATTATATAGCTTTCAGTTTAGTTATTTTAATGAAGAATAAACTGCTTTGGTTTGATTTTTCTGCTCTATTTTGAGTGCAGCAGATGTCACTGTGATGTCATCGGACACTGTTCAAGCTGGTCTCCTACTGGTTAAGAGCTCCACTGTGACCAACCTCAAGTGATGTTAAGTGGTGATGACACACCTAGAATGATGATAAATGATTTATCATCATTTTAGGAATTCAAGCCATAGAGGTAAATCATTTATTTGTAAGGTTTCATTCTTACCTACATTGTATAATATATTACATCATATGTCAACACCATTGTATTTTACGCAATTATACTCACTTTTATGCTTGATGTTTTATAGTGATTTATTATACTGTATTATAATGCACTAGAATGCACCATGCTATTTTGTATTACATTGTACTATGCTATACCATACCACACTATACTATACTATACTATACTATACTATACTATACTATACTATACTATGCTATGCTATGCTATACTATGCTATACTATGCTATACTATGCTATACTATACTATGCTATGACATGCCATGACATGCCATGTGGATCTATGATGGTTTGTTGACAATTTAGTTGTTGACTGACATCACAGCAACTCCTTTATGTTGACCACATTTGCAGTTTGCATAAAGGGAGTCAATGTAGACTTTGTTTTCTTCAGGGAGCTTTACCCCCCATGTGGAGAGCTCTGCTTCCCACATCCTCTGCTACTATAATAATCAACTCTGAGTTGGAGTTGTTTCGGGGAGGGGGTGCAATACCCCCACAAAGCAGTGCTGGGGGCCTGCACCAAGAATACAATGACCTGGCACTGTTGTTGCTGTAGTGTCAGTCACTGTAAAGTTGTCACGGTAGCGATGGTATACCATGCCATGCCATACCATACCATACCATACCATACCATACCATACCATACCATACCATACCATAACATATACTACACTATATTATTCTGTAATGTACTATACTATACTTCATTGCATTATACTACACCATATTGTATCATGACAAGAGCAGTTGCTGTTGGCATGTGATAGAGCAGAGCCAGGAGTACTGGAACAGTGAAGCAGGTAAGAGCCTTTACAACAAGGAAACCAAAATGGTATCTCAGGGGGTTGATGGTGGGTGAATAGTGAATTGGGGTGGGTAGTAGGATGTAACAACTGTGGTACATCAATATTTCTGAAAATTGCATGGAGAGTGGGGGGGATTTGTCTAGTGTGCAACCAAGTAGGGCAGCTCAGGATGGTGATCAAGGGACTGCAGGAGGAGCTGAGCAAACAACGCAGACTATAGGAAGTTATGGTACTGCAGAGAAAGGAGGATAGCGGGGAATGAGAGAGGGTGGTCACTCAATGCAGTCAGAGGGGAGGGGAGGGTATAGGTTAGCAGAGGGGGAAAAGGGCCAGGTAACCCAGACCTACGGGCACTGAGCAGAGGGAACAAAAGTAGGGTAGAGGAAGATAGAAGGAAGGAGAGGACAGAGAATGGGGGAGATGGGGCAGAGGCACCAGACAAGGACTTGGAATGAGAGGACATGGTAGCATGGGTATGGTGAGAGGAGAAGTAGGGGAAGGGTCCTCAAACAACAAGGGCACTTTTGTGTGTGGGGGGGTGTGTACAGGGAGGAAGAGGGTGGACAGAATGAACATGGGAAGGGGTGGAAACTTAGAGGGAAACTGAAACAGGGATGGAGAACAGGAATAATGTGCAGAAGGAGTCAGAAGAAGTGAATATTGTGCATGAGGAGGAGTTGGAGAGCAGGGGAAGGGGGGAAGGGAAGCAAGCAGATGGAAATGGAGGGGGAATATTAGTACTAGGGGATTCAATTCTAAGAGGTGTCAGGTGGGGTAGCAAGAAGGAAAGGCATAGTCGTATTTGGGTGGAAGCAATGCCATGAATGACAGCAGAAAGGGTGGGGCAGTCAGTCCTGAAGTATGCTAGAAGGGGGAAGGGAGAAACCTCATTTGATAATACATTTGTGGGCAAGCGATTTGGCTGATAGGATGATAGATGTAGTACAGAAAAGCTTTGAGAAGCTAGGACCATTATGCAAGGGGCAGAAAGATCAGTAATGTTTTCAGAAGTACTTCCAGTACCCAGGGCAAGCACAGCAAGAAAAAGGAGAATCAAGGAATTTAATAAATGATTAGGGGCATGGTACAATACCAGAGGGTATGGGTTGGTGGGAGGGTGAGGAAGGATTTGGGAGGACAGTAGTCTGTATGCTAAGGATAGACTGCAATTAAGTAAGGAGGGCAAAAATATGCTGAAAAAGAGGATTGGAAAGTACATTGAGGTAGCCGGGAATTTAAACTAAGAGTGGGGGGTGGCAGGAAGAGAGGAAGCAAGCAGCGGCCACAAGAGGGGAAGCCACACGAGCTGACCCCCTGAAACATGGGCAAAGGAGTAGGTGAACGGAGGAAGGGGGGAAATAGAAAGGTTGGGTGGGGGGAGAGAAGGGGATGGAGGGTGGTCACTTTAAATGCTAGAAGTCTGGGGAATAAAATGGCAGAGCTGCAGGCCCTCATGGTGGAGGGGGGTGGACATGGCTGCCATCACTGAAACATGGGCCACCCAATACCATGACTTGACATGGCAGTACCAAGGTACAGGATATTCCACATGGATAGGGCAAATGGGAGAGGGGGGTGGCGCTATACGTGAGGGATGGACTGAAGTGTGTAAGGGAGGAGGGGGAGAAGGGCAGTACAGAGTCAATATGGTTGCTAATCCAGGATTCCAGGAATAAGACTCTCTGGTTGTGTGTAGTGTATAGACCGTCCTCCAAATCAGAGGACGTGGACAGGGAATTAGCAGAACAGATCAGAGGACATGTGGAAAGGGGAGTGTGGTGGTTGTGGGGGGACTTCAATCTGCCAGGAGTAGATTGGAGTACCCAAGCCACCAACAACAGATGGGAACAGATACTGCTAGATGCATTCCAGGACAGCTTCCTGATACAAATGGTTATTTTGAAGTGTCTGTTAATTAATATTTTTTTCAATAAATTGCAAATGCATTGATAGCAGCATTCAGTGTTGAGTCTCCTTTGGTTGTATGTGCTCGGAAGTCTGGTTGATACAAATGGTCGGTGAACCAACTGAGGGGGAAGCACCCTTGACCTAGTGCTGAATAGTGGGGAATATGTCAGGGATCTGGGGTGGAAAAAACACTGGCAAGGAGCGACCACCAGTCAGTATGGTTCACGCTGGATATGGGTAAAGAGGGAGTAGTATCAAATACTAAGGTACTGGACTTCAGAAAGGCCAACTTCACGAGGATGGAGAAAATAGTAAGGGGGTACCTGACCAGAATTCAACCTGAGATGGACATGATGGGAGCTTATAAAGAAGGAGTTAGAAGACACAACCAAATCCTGTAGCTGGGCACAGAGTAAGAAGGCTAGGGTGAAAAAACAAAGCTGAATGAGCAGGGGTGTCATGGAAAAGGTGAGGAAAAAAAGGGTTGCCTTTAGGAGATACAAAAAAACAGGGAGGGAGGAAGACAGGGGGCAGTACTTGAAGGAAGCAAGGGAGACGACAAGGGCAGTGGGAGCAGTTAAAGCATCTAAGGAGCTCAGGTTGGTGCAAGGCATTAAGAATGGGGATAAGGACTTTTCCAGGTACATCAGGGAGAAAAGGAGATGTAAGGAACAGATAGTGAGGATTAAGAAGGAAGGGGGATGGGTGGAAAAGGGGGTGAAAAAGCAGAAGCACTTAACGACTACTTCTGCTCGGTATTTACTAAAGAAAAAGAGGAGAGATACCCAAGGGGGGTGGGAGATCAAGAATGGAAGGGAACGGGGTGACAGATGGGGCTATAATGAAAAGTGGGGTGCTGGAGGGCTTAAGGGCTCTGAGGGTAGACAAGATACCAGGGCCAGATGGCACCCACCCCAGGTTACTGAAGGAACTGGCAGGGGTCCTAGTGGCAGACCTGTTCAGTGCCTCTTTGGAATTGGGGAGTGTATCTCAGGAATGGAGGATGGCTCACATCATATCCCATCATAAGAGTGGCCCCAAGGATGAACCGGAAAACTAAAGGCCAGTGAACCTCACATCCATCGTGGGGAAGCTGATGGAGACAGTCCTGAAAGGAGAGGCTGGTGGCTCTTCTGGAGGCCAGTGGGATGCAGAACAGCAGACAGCATGGCTTTGTCACTGGCAGATCCTGTCAGACCAACCTGGCAGAGTACTACAACTGGGTAACTTGACAGCTGGATGGGCACCATGCAGTGGATGTCCTGTATCTGGACTTCATCAAGGCATTCAACTTGGTGCTGCATGGGAGGCTAGTATATATGCTAGAAAGCATTAGAGCAGCTGCTAAGATGGTGAGGTGGGTGAGAAACTGGTTAAGTGGTAGGCAGCAGAGAGTTGTGGTGGACTGGGAGATCTCATCTCCAAAGGTGGTGATTAGCAGAGTGCCACAGGGCTCAGTGCTGGGACCAATGTTATTCATATTCATTACAGACATTTCAGTGGGTATCAGGAGCAAGATCAGACTGTTTGCAGATGACACCAAAATAGGGATGGCGGTGGATGATCTGGAGGGGTGGAAGGGGTTGCAAGAGGATCTGGCAAAACTTGAGTCCTGGTTGGATACATAGCAGCTGGGATTCAATGCGAAAAAGTGTAAGGTGCTGCATTTTGAGGCAAAAAAACTAAAAAAAGAGCTACCATCTGGAGGGGTTCAACTTGCAGTGACAGAGGAAGAAAAGGATCTAGGGGTCCTCACTATGGGATCAATGAACAACTCAGCTCAATATAGGAAAGAGGCTTCAAAAGCCAATAAATTACTGGGTTGCATTGCCAGGGGAATATCCTCAAGGATGGGGGAGGTTATTCTACCCTTCTATAGATCGCTGATTAGGCAGCATCTGGAATATTGCATGCAATACTAACACCTGTACCAGAAAAAAGACATTAAGTTACTGGAGGGGGTGCAACTCAGGTCAACAAAAATGATCCATGGTCTGGGGGACTTAACATACCAGAGCAAATTGAGGGAGCTGAACATGTACTCGCTGGATCAGAGGAGGGACGGGGGGGATATGATAGAAACCTTCAGGTACATAATGGGCATAAACAGGGCTGGGATGGAGGGGCTGTTTAAAGTAAGGGAAGGGAGGGATATTAGAGGGCATGCTTTGAGACTGGGGGGGGTAGGTTCAGGAGGGAGATAAGAAGACATTTTTACACAGAGTGGTGGCCGAGTGGAACACGCTGCCAGAGGAAGTGGTGGCCTGCACAATGGTGAGAGCAGCTTCAAAGGGATGGGACAGGGAAGGGGGTTAAGGGGAAGGGAGGGAGGGCAGCTGCCAGTAGGTTGGCTAGCTGCATAATCAAGCAGACTTGATAGACCTATTGATCTTTATCTGCTGGCTAATTTCATATCTTTGTATGTTTGTATCATGCAGTGTCAACATGCAGAGTTCTGGAAACTTGTAATGTTGTGAGTTTGAGATCTCCTTCACCAACCAATGACTGTAGTGCTTTAAACACAAGGCTCAAATAGCAAACAGCAGCCACACAGTGCATCTGTGTAGTGACTCATTCTGTGACCACATGCAGGCAAATGTTATACACAATAGACTAGGTACCAACTCAGCAAAGAAGGGTGTGTATTTTCCAGTGACATGGGTTGCACATGGATAATTAAGGTAATTTATTGCTCCACAGAGACTCTGAGTGTACTAGTTTGGCTAAACATGTGCTGTCACTTGACATTTATAAGAAATTTGACCACAGTTGTGGGTTTCAGCTGCAATTTCCTCAGCAGATTTTACATCTTAGCTATTTTAAATGTACTTAGAATTACTTCTGATCTTTCATAAATAAATGTTATAACTTCAGTTGAACAAATATTATTTTAATAGTACTTCTAAGACAACATCTTCATTCACCTTTTAACTTTTCCTGCTATGAAATCATGGAATTCACTAGTTTTGGCTGAGACCACAATTTATTAGCCCATATGTTGTTTTTTTTTTCTTTCTGGAGGCTGGCAAATTGTCTTTAAATTTAGGACAATGAAACTGAGATGTTTTTATCTGTCTAAAGGATTCTAAAGGTTATTAAGCATTTAATAACTGGAACCTTGAGAGAGTAGTTGGAACAGGTAGAGCCTTCCTTTCAAAAGAATCGAATCAAATAGCAGTAGCAGAACCTTCACAATGATACATCATTCTAAGGGGTGACCCAAGGCCGAATTGTAAGGGCACTGCCAAATAGTACACAAAAGAAAATAGACATTCTGAGACTAACACATTAATGTGGCAGTCATTCAACTAATTAATCTTGGGTCACCCTGGGATATCTTGAGCTGTGTTCATATCAAACTACCTATGCAGTCTACCCTAGTTTGTGAACTGGATATTTTTTTGACAAGTTTGACCTCTTCCAAACTCACCTGTTTTTGGTCTATGTTATACACATCAAGACTGCAGTATTATGATAGACTACCTCATGACAACCCACCATTATGACTATTGAGGATTATAGCAGTTGAGTGAGAATGAGAACACCCCACAAACCTTTCTTCAGTTTCTCAAGGCTACCCCACTTGCCAGTATTACCATAATTGGAGTCTGCAGTGTTACTTAGACTTTTACTCTCTAAGTATTGCTCTAATTTGTCATCTTTAATTCTTTTTACTCTTTTGGTATGGCCTACAGAACAAGAGGCCCATTTGCAACCCAAGAGGACAGGGGGCTAAATGTCTTGCCCAGGGTCACACAGTATGCAAGTGAACATTACGAGAAACATACCCAGGTCTGCTGGATGCAACAAGGTCATTCACAGCTCATTGTGTGGCCACCTCCTAGCTGTGGCTGTCAGCACACCATGATTCTATTAAGGCCACCAGATCTAGGTCCACCTTGGCAATGGTAGCCTCAAGGCCAGGAATTTTATTTCCTAGCCTCCTGGTGTTGGCACACATGAGTATCCACTCCCTGCCCCTGCTTTACCCTTCATTCCTGAGTCTGTCCTTCACCCTTCTGTTTGTACTGGTACTGAGCTTCCTTTTTTCCCTCCCTCTCCACATTCTTCCCAGTTTTTTTCTTGGCTTTAGTTCTACCTCTCAACCCTCTCATCCCTCCCCTTCTTTGTCCCTACTCCCCACTACCTGTGGGGAATTTATTTTTCCTGGACTTTTCTTCACTGTTGATCTATTATCCAGTGGGGGGGGGGCATTCACTGCCTTCCTCATTTCTACTGCTTCTCCCCTTGGCTAGTTTAAATGCCCATCAAAGTAGCATTTAAACCTTCCATCCAGGACTGCCATTCCCCTCCTGGATAGATGGAGGCCATCCCATTAGTACAAACCTTTATCCCTCCAGGTAGGACCCCAATTCCCACTGTAGCCAAACGCCTCCTCCCTGCACCATGCTTTCCACCAGTTCTTTCAGTGTTCCCCCTCCTTCCTCCAGACTTGCACAGTTTGCACCTCAGTGAGCATAGTACTTCAGTGGAGATCACCATGTGTGCTACCTGCTTCAGGCCCTTCCCTAGCTCCCTAAACCTATCCTGGAACACCATGGTTGCATTCCCTGCCAGGTCATTTGTACCTAGATGCACGATGACATACAGCTCCCCCTCCTTCCTGCCACCCTAGTAATCCTAAAGATCTGTTCCCAGTCCCTCCATGCTGAGGTGCCAGGTAGTAACCTTTCCTTCCTCCTTCCCTCCCCTGGTGTTCCCAAAACTATCTCCCCAATGACTGAATCCCCCACTGGAAGTTGTTTACACTTCCACTGGGGTCTATTCTGCCCCACCTTGGTGTCTCCCCTCAGAAGGACCTCCGCATTATCCCTTGTCACTACCACTGGTGCCTTGTCACAGCAGTCCTATCCCACCAGGGTGGTGAAAGAGTTCTGTAGTGGCATCCGCTGAGGAATGTGTTCCCATAACCCCACCCCACCCTCCTGGAGCCCATCACAGTCCATCCAGCCTGCCTTCTATGCACTATCTGAGGTAATGGTAGAGAGCTTAGTGGCCCCTAGGTGGGGGAAGAGGTTCTTGAATCCTAGCTGACTTATCTGAAAGTATGGAGGCCACCCCTCTCCACCCAGATAGGTGCACACAGATGGGGCAGCACCTCAGTTTCCAGAAGTCACCCTGAAGACTTCTGCTCCACAGCCACTGCACTTCACCACTCCCATCATTTCCAAACCTATTTCCCCATTATCCGAAAATGAATTTATACTCTTACACCACACAGGGCATTTCTTGAGTTCCCTACTTTTGCCTGGATTACCCCCGTTACAATACCCTAGTTAGATATTAGCTTGCTATCCTTAAGCTGTTGAGAAGATGTTTACTAGCTTTGCCCCTTTGCACCCTGACTCCAGATAGGAAGTTATTATTTCCCCCTTCCCCTTTAATCTCTTTGTATCCCTACCCTAGATTGGGTGTTGCACCTATTCACCAGTTCTGGTCTACCATTTGCCCTTCACCCTTCCCAGCAGTGAATGTTACAACAGAAGTTAGCAGGCACCTTACCTAAGCAATGGGCAGAGTTCCCTTCTTTCCTGCTTCCTCCTGCAGACACCTGCTGACACCTAAGCAACAGTTTTACACCTGTTCCACACCTGTGCTGTTCCACTCAAAAACTGGGACATTAACATGTGTGGAATACATTAGGAGTGCCTACTTTTATATGCTAGTGAATCTCCCCCGTGTGGGACTTCATCTTTTTGGGTGTGTCTCTGATTGGTGACTCAGTGTGCCATGTCACTCATCTGCTTCCATTCAACGCCCCAACCTTGAGAGTGAGCAAGAATGAGAGAAAAAGGCAGCTTCTAGCCTGTACATAACTCACCCAATCAGGTTAGTAACAAATAAACAGATTTGTAAGTAATACAGCTGGCAAACCCTGTTTCCCAACTCACGTAATTCACACAAGCAGGGGATTTAAATGGACAGCAACCCTGGCCCTGTTACACTGGTAAGAAAAAAAAATCACTACCTTTAAAAACTAAATAGTCAGCTGAGCTCCCTCCCATTTGGTTTGCCTCTGACTCCTAACCTCTTACTGCACCCTTCCTGCTTTGGTCGTCCCCTCCCCCCCCACTGGTATCAAGATGGTGTCTGTTTCATGGACATGTCAAAAATGCCTCCCCTGTTGACCTTCCTTGCTTTCTGCTCCAATTGCTGTGGGCTAATGTGTCAGTGCTTGCTGCCCAGAAATGTGTATGCTGATGCAGTGTTTGGGAGGTTTAAATCTCTGTTGGCTTCGCTGGTGCTAATCCTCCCTCTTTGACTGGTGGGTCAGTATGTCACATCACTCACCCACCTCCTCAGAGCCCCAATCATGAGATTGAATGAAAAACAGAAAGAGAGGCAGTTGCTAACCTGAAACTAACTCATGCCACCAATCAAGTTAATAACACACAAACAGAGTTACTGGCATAACTGTTAGCAAACCCTACTTCCCAAACCTCATTATTCACACAAACAGGTGATTTAAATGGGCAACAGCCCCTGTAGTTCAGCTGTGCTCTCTCCTGTCTGGTTTACCTCTGACTCCCCAAATGTCTTACCGTGCACCTCCTGCTTTGGCCAGCTCTCCTTCCAGTGGCACCAAGAAGATGCCTATTTCATGAGCAGGACAACAGAGCCTCCACCGTGGACTTCCCCTGCTTTCTGCTCTGATCACTATGGGCTGAAGTAACAGCCCTAGCGGCCCAGAAATGGCAGTTTTCAACACCTGACCAGCTTAAGAGCAACTTTTATAAAATATTTTTGCAATTCATTTAAAATGCTTCTATGGTTTTGCCACAATGGACTAGAAAACCATGATAAAACTCTTGCACAACAGTTTTTAAAGGGTTTTGTACATTCTTAAAAGAGATATGTGAAATGTGACCTAACATTTATTTTTAACACACCAGCTAGTGTAGATAAGGAAAACACGGTATATTAGATTTCACAAGATCAGTGTTTTAAATGAATTTTACATAGTGGTGTGTAAATTGTTCAACACACAGATGTGTAGCTTTTAACACACCTTGGTAACAAAATGCTAATTTGGTGTGTTGAATTTTTAACACGTTTATGTGTTACAATGTGCATAGTGCATGTGTTCTTTCAACAAATAAGTACGTTGAAATGTTAGGAAGTAGGCTGTTGGTTAACTAGAATCTGCAGCTTATCCAGTAGGTAAGGAAATGGGCAGACTGTGTGGGTCAAGTGGTCCTTATCTGCCATCAAAGTCTATGTTTCTATGTTTCTATGTTAAGTGTGGATATGTTAAAACATCAATACAGTGTTGTGTAGTCTTACTGCAAACTTTATGAACAAATCTGCTAAAAAGCATGTTCATTTTTCACACACTAATATGCTATATAATGCACATACAGTTAATGAAAAACACAACTGTACATACCCCCACAAAGCAGAGCATCATGGGAACCATATGGACTGGCTCAACTTTAAGCAGAATTGCACAATACTGAAAGGCCTCCTTAGACAACCAATCAAGGCTTTGAACAACAGATACAGACACATTTTTATCTTGTCAGAACTCATCAATTTGTTATATCTCTAGCTTAGACTTGGGAAGGAGGGAAGAGCCAGCTAACCCTAGAAAGATCTTACTTGTTTGGGTCATGGGGAGCCCATAGCAGAAAAGAAAAGAACTGTTGAAGATAAGAACCCCTAGCAAATTCCCTGAGGCAAGGGTTACTCTGGAAGTGTATTGGCCATACAGCCAAATAAAAAAAATGCAATTGCACTTTTCCCAATAATGCAAAGCATCTTGGGAAAATTGTGCAAATCACCATGAAGGACTTTGGACTGGTTCAACTTTCAGCAGAATAGCATGGTGCTGAAAGGCCTCACAATGCAACCAGCAAAGGCCGAGAACAGCAAAAACAAACTCATTTCTTCTTTGTTAGGAATCAATTTGTGCCTTCAAGGTGTAGTTTTAGCAAACTAGTATTCACAATTACCTGTGGGGGAGAGCTTTAAAGAATGTTCTGCTGTAAATCTGGTTGATTTTTATAAGAACACATATTTCCCTTCTATTAGATCCCAGTTTGGCTCCTTGATTTACAGTGCCCAGATCCATGTGGATGTAAATATTTCAATAATTTCATACGGGCATGTAGTAATGTTTTTTTTCCTTTAAATGCCAATTTACAAATAATGTGACCTCAAATGTATACTGCTGTTTGTAGGAATTTATGTGTGATCTTTAACTTGGGTAGAGAATTGTGCACTAAGGCTGTTTACTTTCAGAATGTTTACATTTTCTAAACAGACAGCACTATACCATTTCTGTGTACAGTTGATAAACATCCATTTACATGATCAATTTACGAACATACAGTACGAACATACGAAATTTGCCAGCAGATAAAGGCCTAGAGGTCTATCAAGTCTGCTCAAATGTGCAGCTAGCACCCCTTATTCTACAGCTGCCCCTTCCTTCCACCCTTCCCCTTCATTAACCCTCCCCCTTGTCCTGTCCCATCCCCTTTTGAAGCAGTCCACTGTTCTACTGGATACCACTTCTGCAGGTAACACATTCCACCCAGCCACCACCCTCTCTGTAAAAAAGTGTCTCCTCATCTCCCTCCTGAGCCTTCCTCCCTCCAGTCTCATATCATGGCCACTGGTGTCCCTCCCCTCCCTTACTTTGAACAGCCCCTCTGTACCCATCTTGTTTATTCCTTTCATGTATTTAAAGGTTTCAATCATGTCACCCCTGTCCCTTCTCTCTTCCAGTGAGTACATGTTCAACTCCTTCAACCTCCTCTCATATGATAAGTCCCCCAGCCCCTTGATCATCTTTGTCGCCCTGCACTGCACCCTCTCCAGTAACTTAATGTCCTTCTTCAGATACGGGCGCCAGTACTGCACGCAGTACTCCAGGTGTTGTCTAACTAATGACCTACACAGTGGCAGAATCACTTCCTCCCTCACAGATACATAGATACATAGCTACATAGACAGTGCCGGCAGATAAGGGCCTATGGCCAACCCAGTCTGCCCATTTGAGCTTGTAAGTTCAGTTTGTTTTCCTAGAAGTCTGTTGCCCCTTACCCCTGAACTCCAGAATTCCTTTATGTCTATCCCATGCATTCTTAAATCCCGTGATTGTTTCAGCCCCCACCACTTCTTCTGGCAGGGTGTTCCACTTGTCCACCACCCATTCTGTGAAGAAATTCTTTCTCATGTTTCCTCTGAATCGTCCTCCTCCAACTTCATCCCATGCCTTCTAGTCCTGGAACATCTTTTTCGTTTAAAAATAGTGTTTTCCTGCACCCTGTTCATCCCTGTAAGATACTTGTATGTCTCTATCATATCCCCTCTCTCCCTCCTCTCCTCCAGGGAGTACATGTTCAGATCCTTCAACCTGTCTTCATAGGACTTGTGATGCAATCCATGCACCATCTTTGTTGCCCTCCTCTGAACCTTCGAGGAGGGAACCCTCCTCGAGGATATACCCCTTGCAATACAACCCAGCATTTTGTTGGCCTTTGCAGCTACCTTCCTACATTGTGCTGAGTTGTTCATTGACCCTGTAATGAACACACCAAGATCCTTCTCCTCCTCTGTCTGGGCTAGCTGCACTCCCCCCAGCTGGTAACTCCTCCTTGGGTTCTTCATCCCAAAATGCAGTACCTTGCACTTTTTGGCATTAAACCCCAGTTGCCATGTGTCTGACCAGGTTTCAAGCTTTGCCAGATCATCCTGCAACCCCCGCCATCCCCGTAGCTCATCCACCACCACGCCTACCTTGGTATCATCAGCAAACAGACTGATCTTGCTCTTGATGTTCTAAGATATGTCTGCAATGAATATCCCAAACAATACTGGTCCCAATATCGAGCCATGTGGAACACTGCTCGACACTGCCCTTGGGTGTGAGAGCTCCCCACCCACCACCACCCTCTGTTGCCTTCCCTGAAGCCAATTTCCTACCCATCTCACCAGCTTTGCACCTGCCCCTGTGCCTACTAATTTAGCCCATTTAGCACATTAAGCACATTTGGACTACAGTTGGGAAATCATACAATTTAAAACATCTGAAAAAACATGGTATAAACAAAGGGCTAAAGCATGTGAAGCCCTCATGGCTGTATGTGAGGTCTTCACATAGTGTAGCCTTTCCCATTTGTGGGCAAAGAAATAAATGTTTCTTAATAGGGTGTCAAATGGGCATATCTCATGGTATAAGAGATTACAAGTAATAGGTCTGAGAGAAAGGACTGCAAAGCCGAGCAGTTCTGACTGCCCATACCTCACAAGAAGAGTCTCTTACACTAAAAGACACCAGTGGGATGCCCTATTATCTTATTATAAATTATTCCAGTTTGGCTCACGTGCTTTAAGCATGAACTATTTTTTATTTTATTATGCCATCATCTCCCGGGGCATTGAATTGAAGTGCTCCCTCCTAGTGCTCATGTATGGAAACACACTATGGGCACAGTGGCTCTGCACACACTGACTGAAGTCACATAGGGCCCTATTCTCCATGGTGTGGAGTGGCTAAGCACCATGTTCTGGTGGCATGTACACACTCTGGGGCCGCTGCACCACCTGTGCCCAATTCACCAAAGAGGCACTGGGCTGTTATGCGCTGGATTCCCCAGCCTGCCAACAATCTCTGTGTGGGAGCTGTCCAGGGGCAGTACATTAGGTGTGCCTGTGCTTGATGCTATTCTAGAAAGTGTGGAGTGCCGGCCGAGGAAAGTGCAGGCAACACACTCCTGAGGCAGTGGTAGCCAGTGTGTGCCCCCCCAGAATGCCACTGCTAGTGGTGACTGTGATGTAGGGGCATGGACACCCACCAACACACCGCCCCAGCCCTCGGGTACTTTATAGAGGGCCAGGGTGGCCAGCTGGGCACCTGCCCATCCAGGTGCTGCAGCTGTACTGCAGCCTTCTCAATGCTGTGGTGCTCCATGGGTGCAAGTGATCCAGTGGTGGACAGGGTCTGGGCTTCCCATTGGATGCCTACCCATATCCACAGAAGGGCACTTGTGCAGCAGCACATGGGGGGACATGGGAGGGGGATACGTGGTGGCCAGCGGATGGGAATATGGCCCCAGCACAGTGTTCATGGGGGCAGGGCTATGTGGGCAGGATACACATCTTTAGTGCATTATTTCTGCCCCTTGGAGAATCACCCCCATAGTGATTTATAATGGATACATGTATGTCCCCCAACACTGTACTGCTACAACTATACTCTGGTTAGTTCAGAAGTAACAGTGAAATGCATACAGATATCAAAGCATTCAATTTCATAAATATGACACATTTGTGGGTTAATGTTACACACACACACAGTGTTAAACTGTGATTTACACATTTAAGTGTAAAAAAAATAACACTTCATTTTTTAGAGTGTAACTGATCTAGTAACAAACAAATAATTGGGAAATGCAAAAGTGACTCATTGGCAAGACAGTTTATTGTGCATTGTATTGTATGCCTTTACCATACAACCTTACAGTTAATTGATATCATTTGGCTGACACTAAAATGGCCTAACAGAATGTCCAAGATTCAATAAAACAGATCTGTCAAATCTAATTGTGACTGAGTCTTTGTTCTTGAATGTTATACTATGTAAAATACAAAACACATATTCTGTTTCTGTTTGGTAATTATTACAGTCAAGAACAACTTTTCCCAGTCATGCTTGGCATCATTTCCACACAGGATTGGCCCTGTGTTCTCCAGTTATTTATTTTGAGTCACTAGGAAGATTTCATCTTGAAAAATAAAGATTAACTCTGTCATTAATTAAGGGATTATGTGAGTGATACAAAGCAAACTTGTGTACCCTGAGAATGATTGTATTATATGTGCTGTCATAAGGACTGTCTATTATTAATCCTCACACCATTTATTGCTTAGACTTAACTCTCAGAATACAGTATTCTAGTGTTGTTATTATGTTCTCTTAGTTGACCAAACTGGGGTTAATTGCTGTGGGAAAAAAGAACTAGAGAAGACATGGCCATGGTGTTCAGCTATCTGAAAGGGCTGACACCATCAAATTGATTGCAGCTTTTCTGGACACTCACGGGGTGAGAGAACAAATGGAATTGTGATGTCACTGAAAGGAGGAAGAGTCAAGGGAAATATGAGGATGAACAATGTCATAGAAAGAGTGGTCAACATGTTTTTATTTTTTGGTAACTAGGTTAGGCTCACTGAACACAAGGCCTATTTACAGGGGTGACCCAAGAGCAATTGAGAGGTTAAGTGACTAGTTCATATTCACACAGTATGCAAGTGGAGGTTGTGGGAATCAAAGCCATGTCTGCGTTATGTGCCAAGTTCATTCACAGCTCATTACTTTAACTTCTTGGCTATACTGCCAGCCCCATTTGGTACTAACTTTTCAAACAAATAATGCCAGATGATACTCTAATGACCTTTAAGCTTAGTATTGGCAGGTACTTGGGAAGAAATAAAGGTATGACAGGGTATCCCCATTGAACTAATTCAAGGAGCAACTCAACGGAACAATGATCTTTCCTTCCTAAAGCTTTATGTACAGTAGGTAATATTTTGATATTCAGAGGTACTAGGCTTACATGAAACTCAAACAGTTCCCAGATGGTAACAGTTACTGTAGATTCTAACTGGAAAAAGTTGACTAGCTTACTGTAGGTTCAGACAGTATACAAGTGGAGGTTGTGGGAATAGAAACATAAAAAACACAAGAGTTTGATGGCAGATAAGGACCGCTTGGCCCATCTAGTCTGCCCATTTCCCCACCTAACGGATAAGCTGCATATCCTAGTTAACCAACAGCCTACTTCCTCCTACCCCCACTAGAATTGCCTTATGTCTGTCCCATGACTTCTTGAATTTCCCCACTGTTTTCGACTCTATGACCTCCTCAGGAAGGCTTTTCCATGTATCCACAACCCTCTCTGTGAAGAAATACTTCCTCACATTACCTCTGAGCCTGCCCCACCATCTTCAAAGTGCACCCCCTTGTTTTTGTACATCTCTTTTTCTGAAAGATACTACCCTCTTGGACTTTGTTGATTCGCTTGAGGTATTTGAACATTTCTATCATGTTCCCCCCGCCTCCTTTCCTTAAGGCTATACATCTTCAGTTCCTTTAGTCTTTCTTCATATGTCTTCTGATGCAGACCTTGCACCATTTTGGTTGTCCTCCTCTGGACAGCCTCCACCCTGTCTATGTCTTTGCGGAGATGGGGTCTCCAACACAGTACACAGTACTCCAGATGTGGTCTTACCAACTGTCTGTACAGAGAATCAAAGCCATGTTTGCTTGATGTGCCATGCTCATTCACGGTTTGCTACTGTATCCTTTCGGTTATACTGCCAGCACCATTTGGTAATGACTTTTAGATCAAGTGATGTCAGCGGATACTCTAATGATCATTATGCTTAGTATTGACAGGTACTTGGAAGAAAAAAGGTATGACATGGTATTCCCACAGAACTAGTAACAGGAGAAATTCAATGGACCAAATATATTTCCTTCCTAAAGCTGTTTGTATAGTATGTATATTTGCAACTCAGAGGTACTAGGCTTGCAAGAAGTTCCCAGATGGAAACAGTTACAGTAGATTCTAACTGCAAAAAGTTAGACATTGTTTAAATGGGACTAACAGATTGATCTCCTGAGCCTTGGGGTCTCATAGGTTTCTGCCATTTGTATCTTTTATCTCATTAGTGTGTACTGTAAGTGGGAAAAGGGGAACTTTTAAATAAATCTTATTGTCATGGCCCCTAATTCCCCACTCCCCACTTTGGAGCAAAATTGTATTCTCAACCTACCATCATTTTTGCAGTATGAAAATACAACTTTTTGGTAATAAGTGGTAAAAAAGGAAGAAATGCCAATGGGTTAGAATCTCAGGAGGCAATATGTACCTCACAAGCTGAATAATGTATACATTGAGCAATGTCACAAAATGCAAATGCAATAGTACAAATACGCATAAACATTGTCTAATAATTGTCCCAGATTGTCCTTCAAATGGTGATAATTAAGAGGGGTTGGACTTAATCTAGAGTCTCACACACCAACTACTTACCCCTAATAGTCCTGTCAGGACACAGGTCTTGTAACATTAAAAAAATGTGGCTGTTACAGACTCACATGTATTCAGAGAAATTTGCACCCCAGTGCCTTCAATAAGGCTGGGAACCAGGTGCTGATCATGGATGAGGTGTTGACTGCTGCTGCTTTGCTTTCTGCCGTAGTACTGCACCACAGTCTGGTCACTGCACTTGATCTTCAGTCTCTTTCTGTCCAGTCACTCTGCTGCTACACTGCTCCCAATAGCCTAGTCCATTACATCCCTTCATTGCTCTCTGTAATTGAGAGTGCTCCTTCAGTTTGACCCACGCATGAACTTAATGGATGTGCTTGCCCTGGCTGTCATTTATACTATTGTTCTTTGGGGCAAAAAGTCTAGGGTGGCCTCTAGCTACACTACTCACTTTTGGACTTTGGTCAAAATGCGACTGCCCATCCTGTCTGACACTGGAACCTGTGTCTATCTGGTCACAATTGGCTCTTAGGTTTGAATGAGGTGGGGGATGCAGAACTGGGTATCATAGAAGAAGGTTGCCCACCACCAACAAAGCACACTCTAGGAGAGTCACATACCTGGCCCAATCTGAAGCACCCTGGAACCCTCTAGAACCCTTTTCCTGAGACTGTAAAGCACACTAGGACAAAGTCTGTATGAGAGGCACTATCAAACCAATTCTTCTCCTTTTCCTTCTTCTCAAAGACTCACCACTCATGCCATGTGGCATTTCTGAGGGGCTATCCACAGTAGCCTTCATCAAGTTGCTTCTGCCATGACCCTTCAATGTGCCACCTGCTGCAAGTTCCACTACTGCACCAGATAGTACTTCCTGCAACTCCAGTGTCATTCACTAGAGTCACTCACTGTGTAGGGGCACCAATTATGAACACCCCATGTCCCTATATTCTTTGGCCTGGTTGGTCCTTGCTGAAAGGATACCTGCTTACCCAGGCAAGATCCTGTCAAGCTTGAAAATGAACAGAGGGAGCTTTCATCCGTGGACACCAGAGCTCAAGGCCATGACCATGGTCACAAGATATACTGTAGGACCATAATAAAAATTGCCCATTACTGCATAAACAATCACATGACAGTTAAACTGTAGCAAATTACTTAATAGGGACATCTACTGAGTTGGTAGAGAGGCGGACAACATGGACTATTTTGTTTTTTTCTGTCTTTTGAATACAGTGTTTCTTTATTCTTACACAAATGTTCAGAGCTCAGTATTGTGACTATGTGCAACAGAATTGGATGGAATATATTGGTTTGAAAACAATCTCAACATTTGGATGGATTCTATTCATTTGTCCTGCTTAAGTCAGTTGGCATTTTGTTTAATCATTTGATCTACAGAGTTAGTTCCTGAACTGAACTCTGGCTAGCTCAATAGTGTTGTGGTGCTAGGTGCATGTAACACAGGTGAACCTGGGACCTCTCGGGAGGCACAAGGGAAGTGTCTGGAGATAAAATGGGTGAATCATGGGCAGATGGTGTCCTCATTTCCCATGTTCACTAAGGCAAATGATCTCAGCTAGAAGGGGCTCCACCATCTCCCTCAACAGTTTTGTTGCATTCCCTAATAGTCTTAGAGGAAGAGGTCGGATCTTCCTTTTGAGAGGGAGGCACTGAAGGAATTTGTCTGGATGTGTGTGGACATGCATGTGGCTGAAGGAAGACTTTGGCAAAATTTATTATCAAAATGACTTCGTAGCTTCCACTCCCCAGGACATGGATGTTTGTACATTAAACAGGGATATGTGAAGTTGGCAAACTTCACTCCTTGAAAGAAATTTGTGAAGTCTGCCACATTTGCATAGTGCAAAGGACTGATTTGGCAATGTTTTTGGCAGGCAAAGTGACACTTTTACAGTGGAAGTTAAGGCAAAGTTATGGCAAAGTTGCAACCTCACTTTAAATTTGCTTTAGCTTCACCTTAAAAAGAGCTATTTCACATGGAAAACTCAATGCAAAGTAGCAAATTGATGAAGTGGGCAATTCGCAAAGTTATTCATGAAGTGGAATTTTGTAACTTCATCTTAAGCTCACCAGTGAAGTAAAACTTCGCAACATCTCTAGCCTTGGAGAGCTTCCCCTGTCTAGCAGGTTGTTCATGGTCCTTGCCCCCAGTTTGAACCCACAACTAGGGATGTCCCTGTATCACCTTATTCTCCTTTATTTCACCATATTAGACTTGGCACATGGGAGAAAAGAGGATACTACTTGTGTACATTAGTTCTTGGTATTTAGAGCATCTGGTTATTTTACTACCTATATAGCTTTATCATATTCCTTGCTTAATAGATACTTAAGTTGTTATGGTTTAGTTGCTATAGATGTTAGAAGTGTTACAGTATTCCATGTTGATGGTATTTTGCAATGCTGGCTGAGTAGACATGGTTATAAGGCTCACTTACATTTATATAAGAGAAGGGGCAGGGATCTCTGGCTCTGGAAACAGACTACTGGGTTATTCTTCTGGACATGCATTTTTCATGAACCCCATGATAGCACATGTATTTTGTTGAATGTGCAGGGCCTGAAATCACCCATCAAATGTAAAGCAATCTTAACTCATCTAAAGAAACATAATTGCCAAGTGACTCTTCCATGAGAGATCAAATTGGTGGCTGAGAAAGCCAAAAAGTTATGCATGGGAGGGGTAGAGGCCCACAGTTGTAGCCACCCATCTAAGAATGGAATTTTAATTTTGTTTTTCTCCTCCCTTTGGCTCCCCTGCCCACATCTCCTTCAGGCCTGCCTAAGGCCCTGCTGACACACACATGCTCACCCTGTTCCTTCCACCTCAGATTGCAACCACCCCAGGGGTAGCCCATGTCACCCTTCACTGGATGGGTCCCTCAATTCTCGGGGGGGAAGTCACCAGGTGGAACAACCAGTGCACTCTCTATTTGGCCCCTGGGTGCTGAGATGGTACTGGAGACCCAGAGCTTCCATGGTGGTGGAGGCCAGCAGCCATCATCCAGCTGGTTGGGAAGCTGTTTTTCCCATTTTATCATGGGGGGTGGTATGACAAAGACATCAAGGCATACTCTGATGTCCACCATGCCACCTATGTTCAGTGGGGCTCATCAAAATGCTGAGCTCCCAGACTCCACCAGGAGTCAGCGCACACCAAGCCCCATCCCCACCCTCCCCCTAGGAGAAGGTGAGCAGTCGTTGGAAGCACGCTCATCTCCCCCTGGCTGACCCTCCAGCAACCTGGGTCCATTCCCAAACCTGGGTCACTGGTGTTGCAAGCAGCTATCCAACCACTATGTCAATGGGTCAGAGGAATTTTGATTTTAATGCACCAATCCCTAAAGTGGAACATCACAAAGAAAGTAGCAAATGAGGCATGGAGATGGGCATTCCTCCAGTTGTCCACCCTTGAAGACCACATTGTAGTGGCCTCAATCTATGGGCCAAATGGGGATAGCCTCTCATTTCACCTGTCTCTAATTTAGGCAGTCTCGGAGCTCATGGCAGGAAGAACAACCTGTCTTATAGGTGGGAATTTTAACCTGATTTTATACCCCTAAATAGACTGTTCCTGTACTGTGGGGGAACCACATCCCAGAGCTGCTGGAGTGGTAAAGGATATGATGGAAGAGTTAGCTCTAACAGATATTTGACACACCCGGCACTCTTGGGATAAGGACTGTTCATAATGTCTCTCCCCTTCATGCCTCAGCCAGTTACATAGATTTTTGGTTGGGGTCTCCCAAATCATTAATGCTGTACATAAATTCACCATTGAACCATAGGTATTATTGAATCAGGCTTCTGCATCTCTCCTCCTTGTTTGGGGGTGCAGAGAATCCACAATCATCTTCCTGGAGGTTAGACCCCCTCCTGCTACATGATAAGACCTTCCTTACATGGCTCACTCACACTACCTCAGAGTATTTTAAAGTTAATGAAACAGGAAGATTTCAGCATCCACGTTGTGGGAGGCATAGAAGGCCACACACTACAGGGCCAGATACTGCAGTATGCAGCAGAGCACCAGTGGCCAGGGAGACCAAAATGGCAGACCTGAAAGACCTAGGGCCGGCATTTAATAATGCTGCAGATATCAATAACATAATGAGGAGGTTTTATGATTTCATATTCACTTCTGTGTTCCCCATTGATGCAGATCCCTTAGAAGATTTTGTCTTTAACCTCCCCATTCACCAGATAACTCCACCCCAGCACCTTTTGTTGGAAAATCCCTCCTCACACCAGAAGAGATACAAAAAGCAATCCAAGCCATGAATAAATATAAGGCTCCAGGTGGGGATGGGTTACTGCTAGATTTGTATCAACGCTTAGCACAACAACTCATCCCTACCGTCTGAGAACTTTACTGCAAGGCCTACTATCTGAAGCTTCTCCCTTCTACACTGAATGAAGCAATGACTACTATCCTACCTAAGGAGGGAAAAGATCCTTCTGGTTAATTTCTGCATATCTCAATTATAAATTTGGATGCAATGATATTAGTGAAAACTTTAGCTTGTAGGATGGAGGGCATCCTCCCAGATTTGACCCATCCTGCATAAGTGGAATTAATATGTTTCACATACTGAAAGAAAGAGGTGGAGAGGATCCAAGATGGCTAACCCCATGCTGTAAAGGAGTTTGGTGCTGCCATGGTATTTAGTTTTCTGACCTATTTACTGCCTGAGGACATAGATTTCTATGGAAAAATTGCTAAAAGTAAGAACTGTACACCTTTCTTCAAATAAAATGTCAAAAAAGTCCAACAAGCCAAAGGTATTGCAGAGTTCCTGCACCATGAAAAAAGACAAGCCTGCACAAGGAGAACCACGGGGGCCCATTTGCAATAAAACATGAACACCTCCAAGGAGCCTGTAGACAACAGTTTGATTGTGGGAAAATTCTTAACTAATCCTGAAATGCCAGGCACTTCTCAACAAATGGACTGAAAAGGCGACAACTATGAAAAAGTCATATTACCTTTAAAAACTTTTAATATTTATGGTCCCATTGCTCCCATTGTGGATGTTACTTTAGCCCCACCGCTTAAGTCTCCAATGGGGCACAGCCCTCAAACAACTGATTTTACAAGCAGCACAAGTAAATGGGAACAGTGGCAGTAATCCAGTAGAAAAAGAAAAATGACTCTCCAATGCCACCGATAATCAGCTCAGGGATTTGGTCGAGGCACCTCAAGCCAAGATAGAGGCCTTGACCCAACCCAAAGTAACATTGTGCCATGTTCCATTTCTGAGCAACCAAGCCCTGAGAGGCTCTGAACCATGACTGTCCAAAGAGACGTGGACAGAAGATCACTGGCTTCACTCATAACAGGGCTAATGTGGAGCCAAATGTGAATCTGCAGGCAGCATTTCCACCACCTCCTGCCTGTAACATTAATGCAGTTATTAGCACTCCTTTGTCTCATATACGAACATATGAAAATGCCAGAAAAACAGGCCTCACGGTCTATCGAGTCTGCTCGAGTATGCAGCTAGCACCTTATAATGCTGCTGTCCCTCCCTTCCCCCCATCCTATTACCCCTTACTCTTATCCTATCCTAACCCCTCTTGAAGCTGTCTACCATCTTGCAGGCCACTACTTCACCCGGCAAGGAGTTTGATTTCTCCACCACTTTTTCCATGAAAAGATGTCTCCTCATCTCTCTCCTGAATCTAGCCTCCTGCAATTTCAGTTGGTGTCCTCTCACGTCCCTCCCTTTTCTCCTCAGGAAAATCCTTTCTGTATTAGTCCTGTTTATTCCCTTCAGGTAATTAAAGGTCTCATAATACGGCTTTAAACAATAGTGTTGCTGTAATGTTGCAGAACCCTGAGCAGTCGCAGATATGAAATGCTGGTACCAGAGATACAGCCAAATACAACATTACTGTCAGCAGACAAGAAAGTAATGGACTACTAATACCATTACAATCAGACCCAAATGGACTAACAGAACAAATAAATGTAACCAGTAAGGCACCTGAGGATGTAAATATGATACACTGCATATCTGGATAGCAGGGACAACTCTCTGTGGTTCAGGGACCCACAACTAATAACTTGACAACTCAGACACTACAGTAACAGCACATGCAGGCATTCTGTTTCAGAATGTTAACAGTGAGAACAATTTTTCTTTACAGTGATCCATATCTACACCTAAAATAATATCCCAGATTCTAGACACACCGCATGCTAATCTGACAGCCACTTCTAAGGGTAACAGCAATACTTATAATACACTTGATACTACAGTGGATGTACAAAATAACCAAGTGGGAAGCCTGACACTGGAGAAAAATAAAGTGTTACTAGGTATATCTACCTTGGAAAAAAAATTGGAAATAAACTACTTCCACTATTTTAAACCACTGCGAATCTTAGAGGAGGGCATTATCTAAATTCTAGTTATATACTACCAAGAAAGACTCCTCTTCTGAACTTTCTGACTGCTGATCAAGCCCTTATTTTTGAACAAGGAGGGAAATGCATCCACAGCAGGAGCAGGGAAGGATATTCTTATGAATGAGGAATCAATCCTTCTATGGGCCCAAGAACTGAGGAATGACATTCTCTCGATGTGTTCAGACATGTAAGCAGGTACCATGCTTAGTCAATCTCCAAACTTAATGCTAAGATGGAAGTCTTGTTAACTCAGACATCTGAGCTGCAAGAATGAATGGGCCTAGCAGAAGATATGCTTGACCCCTTAACGGATCCTGTAGTATCTTACAATGTGCAACTGAAATTCCTTATGGGGAAAGAGCAGGACCAGAAAGACAGGTCTAGAAGAGGCAGCATAAAGCTACAAAATATACCAGAGAGTTTGGAGTGGTCTGGTGACCCAGTGTTATCCTTTGAGAAATTATTAACCATCACCATGGGTTGGAAATACCCAGAAGAGTTAATCACTCTAGATAGAACTCATCGAGCTGCACTGAATAAGCGGCTCCCAACTTAAGCCACCAAATTCAGCTTGCCCATATTTGTATTTGTCAACCTGCATCTCTTCCAAGACAAAGAGGCAATCATAAGGAAAGCCAGGATGGATGTAGGCCTAACATGTGACAGCCATAAATTCCATATGTACCCAGACTTTAGCCATGCAGTGATGCTTCAATGTAAATATTTTACCCAAGTCATGGCTACACTTAGACATAACAGCATAAAGTATGCTTTGTTTCCCCCCTGCAAAGTTCCAGTTCTACCTGAATGGTAAAATCAGATATTTTATATCACCAGATGAAGTTGTTAAGGCATTAGAAATTGCTGAGACTTCTCCCCATGATCAGAGAGCACAGTCCTTCCAAAAAGGACTGCAACAAAAGCTTACTGAATGCCCAAATAAACCTGCTCCTTGGTCACTCTCTGATCAAAATGATCTATCTTTCAGTGATAGATTAGCAGTATTAACTAATGCCGTGTAGCACAGTGACACAGCATCTACTGTCAAACTGGATAATTCAAATAGATCTAGTCTGGACAACAGAATTAGAGTTGCAGGAGTTAGGAGAAATTAGGGATCTCTCCTACAAGTTGTTTTCAGCATGAGCAATATACAAACATAACCAGCCTGGACTATAGAACTTTAACTGCAGGAGCTCAGAGGATTTAAGGATCTGGCCTCTAAGATGTTATAAGCAAGAGGTGCATTCTTATTGAGAAAAAAAGTGTTTTTCCTCCCCCCCTCCAACTCTTCTTTTCTCCTCTTTAAGACCATGTTTTTCCTATTGTTATTTACCTCTATTCAGAAGTTTTTTTTTCTTCTTTCTGATATTGCCATGTTTACTTAACACTTGGTATGGTTGGGCTTTATGGTCTTCTAATTTGTCTCTTTAGCTTTCTTTTCTTGTTTGGATATAATTAGGCACTGATAATTCATATTTTTGTTTCAATAAGTGTACCATGGCAGCTTCCTATCTTCATATATTGCTGAGTAAATGGTGTTTTCCTATTTCTTCAGACTGTCTTTGTTAATTTATGGTAGAATACTATGGGGCTGCTAGGAAGGGGTGTATTGGGGTATAGGGGAATATCTATACTGATTCAATGATATTTTGAAGTATCTAACTATCTACTACCTACTGGAACATCTGGTGGGTGGTAGTTATGGGGTGGGGTGGGATTTGGGGGAGATGGGGGCTGCTTTCATAAAGGTAAAAATTATATGATCTGTAGCATTAAATGTTGAATTTTGTTGTATAATTGTTCACAAAAGACTTATTAACAGTAAGCAAATGCATGTGTGTATGCATGTGTGTGTGCGTGTGTGTGTGTGTGTGTGTACTGGCCTGCCCACAATTATGCTTACATTATTAAATATCAAATATAAGACTAGGAAGTCTTCAGCAACCATCTATGTTGACTATAATATATAGACAGTAAGTGGCTTCACAGAAGAACACTAAACATTTTAAATATATAAAATGCTGGCTTATAAAAAAACACAATGTTTAGTTACTGTAGTATAAGGATAAGAGTATGCCAGCTGTGACATGTAGATCAAACAGCAAAGGCTAGATGCAGATCTGTAACATATCTGTAAAAATATTAAGAAAAATAGCTGGTAAAGTATCTTTGTCATATTGATAAAAAAATGTGGATTGCCACATAAATTAAGTGTAAAGGAACTATTTTCCTTTCATTTCATTTTTCACTCTTGTTAGTTGATGGCAAAGCCCATTTTCACAATGACCAGCACAAATATACAAGAAACTATACACTGAAATACATGTAGAATAGCATACTCAGCCATTTACAAGAAATAATACAGAAGTTAAAGCAATGGCAGGTGTTATGGTCTTTCATCTTATCAGTTAGTTTGCCCTTGAAACTTGTCAGAAAATATTTTGTGGTAAATGATTAAAAAATGCCAAGGTGCAGTAGGTAAAGGACCTTTGATGTACTGTATATTTGTACAGAGAAATCTAAACGTTAAACTTGTGAGAATGAATATGAGATGGGTAACAGTTTTGGGGAAGAAGAGTAGTTATTCTATCAGGTGCAAGACATGGGGAAACCTTCTGCAAAAAGACAACAGGCCAAAACTTTTTCTGTCATCAAGAGACAACGCACCCTTTGAACAGCGCAGAATGAGATGATGTGTGAGCCTTAGAAAGCCAGTAGCTAACCAACTGATTTTATTAAAGATAACCCTCAGCTTTGCAAGTACATTACTTTATCATGAGATGAGTAGATTATTGCCCAATAGTCTAACAGACAAAATACAAGACTATGGGCCAATAGTCAATGACAGTCATTAACTAGGAATTTCCTTGCTCTACAGAGCTGATCCAATCTTTTTTTTTAAGTTCTCCTTTGTTGAGAAATATGTTTTTCAAAGTTTACCTTATGTTGGAAAACAGTGGCAAGATATTTAACACTTTTATGTGTCTCACCGGATCTCCTCATAAATCTTCAATATCAAAGAAACACCGAAACAGAAAAACGGAAAAATAGAATTTGACAGCAGATGAGGACCACTTAGCCTACCACATCTGCCCATTTTTTGTTTCTTCCTATACTATCTCCACAGACCCGAACTGATCTCCGGCTCTCCCTCTTGCTTCCCACTAAGATTCCTTTCGCCTATCCCATGCAAATCTGAAGCCCATGTCTGTTTTCGCCCCACATCTTCTGCTGGAAGACTGTTCCAGGCATCCACTATACTTTTGGTAAAGAAGTTGTTCCTCACATCTCACTTGAATTTACCTCTTGCCAGCTTCATTGCATGTCTCCTTGTTCTCATGCATCTTTTCCTCTAAAAAATACTCCTCTCCTGTACCTTATTTACACCCTGAGGTATTTATAGGTCTCTATCATATTCTTCTCACTCTTCTCTCTTCCGGGTTGTACATATTGAGCTCCTTCAGTTTCTCCTCATAGTGCTTCTGATGCAGCCCCTGCACTATTTTAGTTGCCTCCTCTGGACTGGCTTCACTTTTTCTGTGCCCTTCCTGAGATGTGATTTCTAGAACTGGGCACAGTACTCCAGGTGTTTCACCAGTGATCTATATAGTGGCATCCACCTCTCCCCTTCTGCTGGTGACATCCCATTCTATGCACACAAACATCCAACTGGCCCTACCCAGTGCCTTGCCACCTTGAAATCAACAGATATGATTAGTCCTAGGTCCCTTTCCTGTTTGGTGGATGTCAATACCTCTTCCACCATATCCTGTGTTTCTGTGCCAAAAGTGCATGAGTTTCCAGTCTTTCATATTGTCATATTGAAACCCAGCAGCTATGCTCTTGGCTGCTTCTCAAGTTTTCTCATGTTTCTTCACATTCTCACATCTCTGTGCATGCATTCTTTCCACAGCCTCTGGAGTGTCCATCATCATGGTCAGTTCAACATTGGGAGGAAAGCATTTTTTTCAACCAATTATTCAAATTAGGAAAATGATCTTGGAGTTTAAAAGTAACCTTACGAACCTCAGACCTCTCATAAAACAGGACAGCATCATCCATGTAAAGGAGTAATTTGGTACCATCACTGAAACAAGGTAATGAACTCAAAAATTAGGAAAACAGTAGTTGTGCCACTATGGATCCCTTGTGTACACCACACCAGATGGGGGAAATCAGAAGAGGAAGAAAGGATTTGAATCCAATGACTCCTGTTGCTCTGGTAATTGACACCCAAACCAAAACTTCATTGGGAAAGTTAAGACAAGCTAATGACTTAATCAACAGAAAATGTCAAACCAAACTGAAGGCCTTGGTGAGGTCCATGAAAGCAGCCACCACATAGTGCCCTTTATTACTAGTGGCATGTACAGTATCTGGCTGGTGAATCTCATCAAGGTTGTCTTAGTATTGTGATCCTTATAGAATCCATGCTTGGGGTTTGAATGAATTTAGTATTTTAAAAGATGATCTGAATAGTGATTCAACACATTTAATTGAAAAATCTTTGAGAGAGAGAGAGAGAGAGAGACCAAGAGGGAAACTGGTCAGAAACTGGAAACAAAATTACGAGAACCAAGTACCTCATGACCTGTCTCAAGTCAAAGGATCTTGACTTACCCAGTTACCAAAAATCAAATAAATAAAATAAAATAAAGATATTTGGCACAGGTCAAATTAGGAGAGCCAAAGCCAGTGTTCCTAAAGATACTAGAGGAAGTCAAATTGATTCTGAACACCTCCAGATTCCCAAAGTGCTGTTTAAAGAAAGTAGCACTTCTTTAGTCAGTTAAGGTACCATAGCCAGTATCAATGACTGAGATCTCAGATTTGATATTTTTACCATGAATCTTTACTCTTCTGGCAAAGTCTGTTTCTTTTTGTCACAACTGAAACAAATTCTGGTGTAAACTAATCATTTTATGGGCTCTATTGTGCCATTTTTGGTGTAGATGGGGGGGGCAAATGTGTCATAAATGTTCAGAAAAGTTTTGTAAAAAAATGTCATAAACTGTAAGGACCAATAGGTGTGGTGCAGAGTATCTTTAAAACAGCATATATCAATGAAATTAATTTTCTTGAAGTGATATACACATGTAGACTTTGCTTCTTTAGATAAGGGGACTGCAAAAGACAACGGAGTGATCACTAATACTATCAAGCGACACCCCCGACCTACAGATTTTTAATGAATCAATGACCACTACCCAATCAACTGTAGTCCCATTACTTGTTTTGGAGTTCATGCGTGCATGTTCAGAGATCAGTTGAGTGTAGCCCAATTCGATCAGAAGGTCCTTTATCAACTGAATCACCAGCCCATTTCAGTTTAAGGTTACCAAGAAGAATCCATTCTTGGTTACCAGTTAAAATGCTATGAAATTCCTTAGTAATGGTTACCCCTTTTTTGTAAAACCAAGGTGGGGTTAAATTATATTAATTGTTAAACTCTTAAGCTTCTATAGAAATAGGCTTATTGAAAGGAACTCACAGTCACAAGTGATTGGATTAAAAATGCATGCAGTACAATGTCAATGCAGATAAACCATAAATAAAGCAGACCCCACTCCCTTTGCTCACACTATCCTTTCTAAATAAGAAATACCCCACCAACTGAATTTCAGACTTTAGGATATTTTTGGTGAGTCAGTTTTCTGAAACCATTATAACATCAAATTTCTGCAAGTGAGACAATGCTTCAAACTTTTCAAATCTGGCAAGGAGACTTTGAATATCAATGTGCACAACTGACACACTGGAATAATTATGAAGAATACATAGTGCAACATTTGACTAAATGGTGTCAAACTGTATATCAGTTAATTAAAATGGTGCTTAAAAGACATTGTGTGGTTAAGTATATAGGCATGAGAACACTGGTTATAATTCTATTTGTTTGTGCAGTAGAAACCAGCAGCAAAACACAGAAGAAGTGGTGTAAGTGCAAATGATTCTGAAAATTGGCAGTGTCAGTATGGCTTTGATTCTGACCTTTGTCTTCAGTTAAACATTGACACTTCAACCAAAGACACTTTGGATCCTTGATATTGAGGTTTAGCAGGTTACATTGGTGGTAAGTGGCATTCATTATCCACCCCTCCTGGCTTCCCAGTCAATCCCAACTTATTCCATCCTCTCCTGGGTCTCCAGTCAGATATTTAAAAATCAACTAACACCTAGCAGAGTGCCAGGAGTAATATTTTTTTTAAGTGCCCTGGGATGGAGGAGGAAGGTGGGAAGTGACTGGGGTGGTAAAGGCATGGTCATTGGATGAGTTCTAGCCACCTGGAAAGGACTAACATGTTTTTTTTCTAATTAGCTAGTCAATGATCTTAGTGATTCTTTCTGATGTGGCCCAAAAGTTTGTCTGGGCCAAATCGACAATGGCCTTAATAATTCTGATATGGCCCAAAAGTCTGACTTGGCCAAATTGAAGACAAAAGTGCCAGATTTCAGCACATTCATTGAATACTGGACAAATTTGGCATTGGGTCATCTTTAAAATGAGGCAGCCACAAAATATCAGCCATAGAGTTTTGTTGGGGAGGATAATAAAAAAGAAACATTATAGAACACAGCAGTTGATTGCAGTTTTATTATATTCAGTTAATCAATTTTATTTTGAGAACACCAATCACAAAAGCATCTCACAGCACTTAGAGTAAATATGATAATTTAACAACAATTACAGCACACAATACATGAAAGGTCAACTACACACAGAAGTTATAACAAGTTAAAGGAACATGGGCTCCCTAAAAATGTAAAACTCATAGAGTGTCCTGGTTAATTTCCATGACTGCTAAAACTGAAAGGTTATTAATTTTGACTAGAAGGTGGATTGATAAGGGGAGACATGAATATCAGAAAGTATATCTTTTCAAACCCAGAGGTGGAAAAAACAAACAAAACAGGGGATCACACTTTGTTCCCAAAGGTGCCACTGTCCAGAATAACAAGCAACTTAAAAAGGGGATAAAAACAGTGCATTCATGAGATATTGTGGACTATATATACTTAATTTATTGAGTTGTTTTGAAATAGACAACACTGACCATCTGCCCCTACTTATCACCTTTTGAAATGAGGCTTCTTCAAGAGTAGTTGGTCAGTGTTGTCTATATTGTAAGCACACAATAACTTGAGATTATATAGTCCAAAGTTCCTGGAGTGTGCAATGTTTTTTGTCCCTTTTTTAACATACCCATAGGTGGTCCAATGTTGCAGAAGTCCCTATCACCTTCTGTTTTGAATGTCATATGTGGAACAGAAAGAACCTTTTGTGAGGAAGCACATGTTGTTCCTGACCATATAACTGGTGATAAACAATCTGCAAAATAGTCATGCGCCAAGCCAGTGCTTTGTAATCAAACCCTTCTATAACTCAATGTGATGAGTCTTCAGCTTCCTAGTTGTAGTTTACTTTTGTGACTCACTTAGCATTATCTGCAGCTGGGTCAATCAGACCATTACTGTTTAGTCCCTTCTGAGTCCTTATCTCTGTAAAATGTGACTATGTTGAGCGGTTTTCTGCAGTAGGGACAGTGTTATCACAGCTTCTTAGCTCTCTGTATATGATATTTAGCAAACTTGATTGAGTTAGTAGAGAAGCTGAATTAGTTGTAGCTGCCAGTGGGGGTGCATTATGTGCTGTTTAAAAAAAGTGATGCATAGGAAGCAGAGTTAGCCCCGTATGTTTCCTGGGGCTCTGTGGAGGACAACTGTGCTGCAGCAATAGGAGCCAATTCTGGTATGGCTAATGTGTTAGGCTGAAGGGAAGAGACTGGTGCAACCAGAGCATCAGCATTCAGATTATGCAGTGCAATTGAGTTTTCTTATTCCTTCCCTTCTGGAGTTGCTACAGCCAACTACAGTGTGTTAGGAAATTTCTTATATTGGCCATTTCTTCTGTGAATCTCTATATGCCTCAGATGATGTACTTTTTGCCTAAAATTCTAGAACCAGCTAAAATAATCAATTTGGGCTTGGGATGTGTGGCTAGAGTCAATTTTTTTTTTATCATCAGGGTAACTGGTAAAAATGGCATAGGTAAAGGCAGCAGTGTCTCTTTGATCCATTCACTTTGAATATTAGCTGTTGCTGGCTCAGTGGAGAGTGATGTGTTTGTCGGTAAATTTAACATTTCAGCTACAGTATACCTGACAAGGAAGAGACAGGTACAGGTAATGCTGTAACTGTGAAATGAGGGTCTCCAATGTCCTTTTGTTATGTTGTCTTGAGAACTCGCAAGCAACATTTTGCAGTAGTAGTAGCACAGTGAGAGGTGTATCAGTGTTGGCGAATGCAGGGCACACTTTAGTAGGTGCATCCCTCATTCCCCTATTAGCCAGCATGCTAGCACTGATGCAAGAATTCTGTAAAAAGACACCAACCTGAAAGAAATGTGCAACTGTAATGAGAGACAAGATCGTCATGCAGCGGCAATGATGACACACCTCTCATACGTCCCTTTCCTGGTAAAACATTTTAATAAACATAGTAGTGGCACACAATTCACAAACAAAGCCAACATTGAGGGTGCAATCCCGGTGTCAGCATGTCCCCCACCCCTGCATATTGTGTGGCACACTTGAAGCCCACCCCTGTGTGCAGTTGCTCACACAAAGTTGACTGTGTCATCATGTTCCCCAACCTCCATTGTCAGCATGTCCCCCCACCACATGGTGTGACACACTGGGAGCCCACCTCAGTGTGCCACCACTCACACAAAGCCGACCATGTTGGCATGTTCCTCCACCCCCATTGTGTGGCACACTGTGAGCCTACTCCAGTGTGCCTAACAAACCTCATAAAATCCATATTTTTTTACCTGAAAAAAGAAAACAGTCCCACGTTGTGCACAAACCCCACCCTACCCAACCCACACCCACCCTCTGCATACCCCACCTGCCCATACATCCCCTCACTCCAGACTTACTGCTGGAGGTCCAGCACTGTGATTTTCGATGGAGCACAAACACTTCTGGACTTGTCAAAGCCAAACTGCAAAATGAAGAAATGCCGGTAAGCTGTATAATGATATCAATGGGGGGTCAACTTAGGTGAATATCTCAGCCATTTTTATGAATTTTGGTTCCAAATTCTCAACATGGGGTTCTTGCAACCCCATGTCATGAACACATGTACTGTCATCTCGTTATTCGGTCCCAAAATGTGATTTTTGCAGTCACTGCATGAAATCACCTTTCAGGACCGATTAACGAAACAATAGTGTGACCATTCATGAGGTGGGGTCCCAAAAAGTCTATGTTGCAAATCTGGTGAAAGAATTCCAAAAAATGACTGTGCTACGAGTGTGCATTGTGCAGTTTCCACACAGGCTCATAACTTCGCCAATTTTTTATATTTTCATTCCAGATTTTCAACATTGCCATTTTTTCACACCTCCTTATGAACAGCACTGCTGTCATTTTTCACATCCAGCCCGAAATGTGTTTTCACACATCTGGTGTATGGTGGTACGGTCACTGTAGAAAATCAACTTTCAGGACAGATTAACAAAATCACAGTGCCACTGTTCATGAGCAGAGGCCCCAAAATGCTTATGTTGTAAATTTGGTTAAAAAAAATCCCCAAAGTAATTGCATTACGGAACTGCATTGTGCAGTTTCTATGCACGATCGTGACTTCACTAATTTTTTATATTTTCACTCCAGATTTTTAACATTGCCATTTTTTTCACCTCTTCATGAACAGTACAGCTGTCATTTTTCACAACCTGCCCAAAATGTGTTTTTGCACCTGTGGGGCCAAATGGAGCCATCACTGTGCAAAATCACCTTTCAGCTAACTGATAGTGCCAATGTTCATGAGGCAGGGTCACAAAAAGCCCATGTTGTGAGCGTAAGGCCCGAAGACCCCAAGGCACACTGTATCACTTGTCGATATCTGCAGGGTCGGGGGTGAGATGAAATGGTGTAAGAGCATTATGGCTGACAATCCAAAGGCACACACCCAATGCCTGTCAGTCACTGCAGGGTGGGGGTGGGGTTGGTGTCAGTTCAATACTTCACTGGCATTCCTTTTATGCATCTCTCTAACTCCTGCACTACCAATGCCAATGCCAGTAAGACAACATTCAGTATTGACAAATGTTTGTTTTCATTGTAACCATGAGGATTCTGGTAAGCAAGTCTCCTTCAAACTTTTATCTTTCAGTCCTTTGACCTCTTTTAAATCTTGCACTCGTCAGAACTCCCCCCCCGCCCCCCATGCCTGGATGCTGAACTGGGAACTGAAAGCCAGAGCTCTGTTATATTTTTTCTTTATTGCTCTTGTCTTCCTCCTAACAGGCAAAAAGATGATAATGCAAACAGCAATATATTGTCCCTTGATCATTCCCCCCAGGAACTCCACACCACACTTTAAATTTGGCTGCTCTGTCGGTAGTTAAGTTTATTATAAGATTTCTGTTTATCATACACCAACAGTATTCAATTTAAATCACCAATAAACATACAATAAATTTACAATCCTTTTATATTTTGTTGATAATTACACACCTCTTTGGCCCATATTTACATCTGGGTCCGTCGATTCAATTCATACCACTTCCTTAAAATGATACGCTACGACACGGATGTACATCCAGAACCTTTCCTATTTTGCTGGTACCAGTTGGAGCCAGTGTGTAGACACAGGCCCTTCTCCCTTTCAGAGGCCTCACCCTGGAGCCCTACCCCCCAGCCCTGGTGTAAACCCCAGGCTGGGATCCTCCATCCACCCCCTTTCCCCCTTTTCCCCCCTTTTCATTACTTCCTCCTTCCCTACTGTCCCCTTCAACAGGTACTTTTATTGCTCCCTGCCGTCCACCTACAGAGGGTCCTTATGAGTCCCTCTTTGACCCTCATTTTTAACCCTTGCATCCTTCCTTCCCCTGCTTCAATCAGGGTAGTTGGATGGGCAGGTGAAAGCACCACCACTCAGCATAGAAAGAGGGCTTTTCCTGTTCTGGGCTCCTTGATATGATCCCCCTTTTGCTCTGCCCTCTCTCTCTCTGTCTGGAAGTCAATCCTTGTCCCTCCTTACCTGGGGACTCTTTCTTTCATCTGTCACTCACTCCCCCACCCTTCCCTGGGACTAGCTCTCTCCGACCCCCCAACTAGCTGACCCATTGCATCCTGGGAGGGCCTGCCAGGGACAAATAGCCTTGCCTCTTTAGTCAGACAAGCCCTCATAGAATGCTCAGGGCCTTAATATACCAATCGCTGTTGTGCTGTTCAATCATCTTTTCTCTTTTTATTTAAGAAAAAGGTTAGTCTCCAGCCAGAGCTCCCTACCCATGCAGCTTTCTGTCAACCATCTTGCCAGAACCATTTATTTTATAATTGTAAGCATGTTAAAAGTAAACTAACTGTAGTTCATGTGCAGGACAGACCAGTAAATAAGTTCTGTGCTACTGCAGAGAAAACTGCATAGTGCAATACAGAGTATGCTTGCTGAAGCTATAACATTCACTAGGGCAGGGACTTAAATTCACCTAACAGAGGACAGGGATGGGGCAGAGGGATTTTCAAAGATTGTTTTGCTGTTCATATTTATTTTACTAACTTCTGGTGGTGCAGGGTGCAAAATCTTTTTATTTCACTTTTCCACTGTGTGAACCAGCCATTCAGTCAGTGAGGTGAACAGTAAGTGAAACGACTACAGTAGGCTGTTATGTGAATCCTGAGAGTATGTAAGGTCTCTCAAGTCCATGTCCATTAGCAGTTCGTATGGGGAACTGGGTTATTTCCCTCACTATCTCTTATTTCCTCTCTCTAGCGCACCATGAGTCATGTCATTCTGTAATCTTTGACATACTCTGCATATTATCATCATAATTTGTATCGCCTTCTGCTACATCATTGTGTCACGTTATGTAGAAAACATGAAAAACAAAACCAGCATGAGAAAAGGATACATGGTTGGTCCCTCATTCCCACAGAAAAATAGACAATTAATTTCCCAATAGATACACCCAATTAAGTTCCATGTGACTATCCAACTAAACAATTAAGTGCTATATACTGTACCTACCCAATTAAATGCCATATACATACTGTACCCAAATAATTGCCACTACACAGGGAGGCAGTATAGTGCAGTGGTTTAAGGGTCTGAGCTGCAAATTTGGAGACCTGGGTTTGAATCCCACAGCCCCCACTTGCATACTGTGTGATCCTGAGCAAGTCACTTAACTTTCCTGTGCTCCCAGGTCGCACCTGTAAACAAGCTTTCAGCTTAGTGTACTAGTCCTGGTTAAATATCTGCAAAAAAAAAAAAAAAAAACATAATTAGCAACCTACAAGTATTATAACTGCACATTAGCACCTCACAAACACATTACACAACACTTAATTACAACCTTATTAACACATGTAACAATCATCTTAATAATGCATGCAACAACAACCTTAGCAACACATATAACAACAAGCTTAAAAATATGTATAATTACTGGTGACCCCCTTTAACACACGGAGCAGAGCCACATTTCAAATGCCATAATAACTGGTAGAACCAGTTATTACGGCATTCAGAAAGCACCTTACTTGCACTGTTCTCGTGACTGCCTCTTTAAGGTTCTTTGCAGCGTAGTGTGACGGAGTGGTATTCCTTAAAAAAAAACATGAAAATGTAAACAAACTCGAATCCTTTTGATGTTGCTTGTGCACATGCACAAGAAACATGTTGCTGCAGCTTGCTGCAGAAGCAGGTTGTGGAGGTGTGGCACTGTTGTGGCCAGTATCCCCACTGCCTTTGGAGGCTTAGGCCACATTCCTCAATGGGGTGGCACGTTGCTGTTGACACTAGTTCAGCCAGCATGCCACCACCTTGAAACATTTTAGCCTTTCCAATCAGTGGTCGCCTCATAATTGCAGCATCATCTGCTGCAATGAGGGAGTGACTCCTCATTACAGGGCTTGCCGATGGGGAGCCCAATCCCCATCGGCTTCAGTCCCCCATTCCCCTTGCCTATGGGGGAGCCTACTACCTGTCAGCATAAGTTCCCCCTTCTCGCTTTCGTTCTGTGCCGAAGGGGGTGCCCAGTCCCCTTTGGCTCTTGTGTTCCCCCCCTTTGAAATGTGCCGATGGGGGTGCCCAATCCTCCGTCAGCTACAGATCCCCAAAAAAAACACTCAGGCGGCATGCTGGGAGCCCACCCCAGTGTGCTAAATGCCCCTGAAAAAGAAAAAAATATTTTTTTTAAACCTGTTTAAAAAGAAAACGGTCCCTCGTGGTCTCCCTGCCTCCTCCCCAACCTGTGTCCACCCACTGCATGCCCTGCCGCCTCACACACACACACCCTCACCCCATACTTACCTCCAGAGCACAGCGTGATGATCTTTGGTGGACCAGGAACACATCTGCCATCTTCAAAGCCGACCCCGAATTGAGGAAATGACGGTAAGCTGTATAATGGCATAAATAGTTTTTTTGTCAACTTTGGTGCATATCTCAGGCATTTTTGGGAATTTTGGCACCACATTTTCAACATGGGATTATTGGGACCCCTCCTCGTGAATTCAGCCACTGTCATGTCATTATTCCATCCCAAAAGGTGATTTCATGATCACTGTGCAGAATCACCTTTTGGGACTGATTAATGAAACAGCAGTGCCAGTGTTCATGAGGTGGGCTCTCAAGAAGCCTATGTTGCAAATTTGGTGGGAATAATCAAAAAAATGACTGTTTTATGAGCATGTGTTGTGCAGTAGCTATGCATGCTCATAACTTCGCGAAAATATTTTCACTCCAGATTTTCCACATTGGCATTTTTCTGCACCTCTTCATGAACTGTATAGCTGTCATTTTTCACATCCTGGCCAAAATGTGTTTGCGCACTTGTAGCACAGAATAATGCAGTCGCTGTGGAAAATCAGTGTTCGGGACACATTAGGAAAATCACAGTGACACTGTTCATGAGCAGAGGTCCTAAAATGCCTATGTTAAAAATTTTGTGATGAAAGTCCATAAAATTACTCTGTTACGAGCATGCATTGTGCAGTTTCCATGCACCCTTGTAACTTTGCAAATGTGCAATATTTTCTCGCCAGATTTTCAACACTGCCATTTTTTCCCATCTCCATATGAAGAGTGCAGCTGTCATTTTTCACACCCTGGCTGAAATAAGTTTTCGTGCCTCCAGCACAGAATAGCGCAGTCGCTTTGGGAAATCAGTGTTAGGGACAGATTAAGATCGAGTGAGAGAGTGGGAGTGACCAAGCTCAACTGAGCTATGTCAGGACTGCTGTAGATTTCATTGTGGGCAGAAAAAGGCACCAACGCAGGCAGAAGTCAAGCACAAAAGGGCAGCCTGCACCTCTGAGAGAAACAGTGAGCAAGTGAGGGAGGGGGAGTGAATGACCTCAACGGAGCTCTGTCGGGACTATGTAGATTTCTTTGTGGGCAGAAACAAGAGTCAGTGCAGGCAGGGACCCAGTACGAAAGGGCAGCCTACAGCGGTGGGAGAAACAGAATGAGCAAGTGAGAGATGGGGAGTGAATGAGTTCAATGGAACTCTATCAGGACTGCTGCGGATTTCTTTGTGGGCAGAAAAAGGCGCCAATGCAGGCTGGAACCCAGTACAAGAGGGCAGCTTGCAGCACCAGGAGAAATGGAATGAGTGACTTGAGAGAGGGGTAGTGAGCGAGCTCAGCAGAGCTCTGTTGGGACTGCTGTAGATTTCTTTGTGGGCAGAAAAAGGTAAATGTGGAGGCAGGAGCCCAGTACAAAAGGGCAGTCTACAGCACCAGGAGAAACAGAATGAGCGTGTGAAAGGGGGGAGTGAGCGACCTCAATGGAACTCTGTTGGAACAGCTGTGAATGTCTTTGTGGGCAGCAAAAGGTGCCAACACAGGCAGGAGCCCAGTACCAAAGGGCAGCCTGCAGTGCCAGGAGAAACAGAATGACTGAGTGACATAGGGGGAGTGAGTGAGCTCAACAGAGTTCTGTTGGGATTGCTGCAGATTTCTTTGTGGGCAAAAAAAGGTGCCATCCAGGCAGGAGCCCAGTACGATAGGGCAGCCTGCAGTTCCAGGAGAAACAGAATGAGTGAGTGAGAGACAGAGAGTGAACGAGCTTAACGGAGCTCTGTCAGGACTGCTGCAGATTTCTTTGTGGGCAGAAAAAGGCACCAAGACAAGCAGGAGCCCAGTACAAAAGGGCAACATGCAGCGTCGGGAGAAATAGAATGAGCCTGTGAGAGAGAGGGAGTGAGCGAGCTCAGTTCAGATCTGGCAGGACTTTACAGTTGCACACCCTCACGCCCAGGGTCCTTTGTGGTCTTATATTACAGCAGGGTCTCTGGTGGAGACACAAAAAAATGATTGGATACTTTTCGGATCGCTGTAATAATGCAGATTTAGTTGTTCTGTTTATTTCTCTGAGCTAAGTACTGAGCTATGCCATTATGATTGCTGTAATAATTCATTGGATGTCTTGGGTGGGGGGGGTTCTTAGTTCTTAGGCATGGTACTTTCACTTCCAAATACCTAAACAGCACATAAAAGCAAGCAACATTCAGCATTGACAAATGCTTGTTTAGAAACCCTGTCCCTTGTAGCAGATAGTTGAGTTTTAATTATTTATTTTGTGTTAAAGCTGCTGAGTACAGACTGAGGAGAGCAAGTGACTCGTTGACTTCGAAAATGACATTCAAGCGCCAGAGTGAGTGTTTCTGTGGCGGCACTGCCATGCTTGAATCTCGTCTTCTGAAGTCGCTGAGTCACCCGCTCTCCTCAGTCTGTACTAGGTGGCTTTAACACAAAACAAATAACTAAAACTAAGCTATCTGCTACAAGGGACAGGGTTTTTAAAAAAAGGTTTTGAGTTTGTTTACATTTTGGGATATTTTTTAAGCAAGCACTGCTCGGTCACATTACCTTACACCAGCAATTATAAAAAATAAAAGTTATGCACCTGCTGTGTTATTGGAATTTTTTTAAACACCTTGGGGGTATGATGGCCTCATAAACCTCTTGAGCTTCACTCTCGAGGTTTATGGGTCATCACATCCCTTGGGTGTGTAAAAAAATTCCATAACACACAGTTGCATAACATTATTCTCTATGTAATGACTGGGCCATATTTTTTCCTTACGAAAAGCTCGGTGCAATTATCCATTATAACCAGCTGATATAAATGGTGAACACAAGCCACTTTCTCAAAGGGAAAGCCACAAGGCAGATTACAGATTGTGCCATTCAGAGTTTAGATGGCTGTGGTAGTTTTACTTCTTAAAAAAATCTGTTTTGAAGAATTAATATTCAGACTTTTTTGCAGTTCTGCAAGTTTCAGTGTTAGTTCTCTTTGACATCTAGTTCACATTTTAGCTTCTCCTGTACTTGCAGTCAGTAACATTCCTTTGCAGTTATGTTAACACAGAGATCAATTCCTAAGTGCTGCATGAATTATCTTTCTTCGCTGCTTGTTTTATGCTCGTCTGCCTACATAATGTTAACTATGGTGTAAATAAAAGAATTCTGATGAACTCTGCATTGTTTCTTGTTGTCACTGTAGCTGATTAATCCAGTGTATGAATTTCTGCATATTTATGTAATTGCTGTGGTGAAAAAAGATTCTACAGCAAATAAAAGAGATATCGCAGAGTGTAAAGATCGAATTTTACACAAACCCTCAGCACTGGATGCTTCCCTCTCACAGTTTATGTAGCATCCAATGCATTGTGTGTGTGTAAAATTCTCATTATACAAGCTATGCCATGTAATAACCACCTTAATAACACAAATAACAGGGGCCACTGAATGGCTCAGTGGAAACATGTTGTACTTTCATGCAGGCATCTTGGGTTCTGAAGCAAGCCAGAAAGATTCATGATCAGGCAGCCAGGCTGCGGAGTGCTCTCAAGGGGAATGCACGCCAGCCTGGAAGGAAACAGCAAGACTCTGATGCAGATGCAGCCCCTGGCAGCAAGCCAGGGAGCTAGCTCCCTCATGAGGGGTGGTGTCAGCCCAGTTCATGCTGCTGCCGTTGAGGCAGACAAAGACACGTACCCAACACCATGGGGTGCTGGGAGGGATGAGGGGGAAACAGCACAAAAAAGAGATATGTGCCTTGGCTGCCATGTATGATGGTCCCCTTGGTCCTCAGGTCTCCATCTGTATAGATTCCTTCTGGACATAGCAGTGAGGGGAGTGGAAGTCAGGGCTGGGGGCTGAGAAGGGGACCCGAAGTAAGGTGAAAGCAGTGGTCAAGGGACAAAAAGCTCTGTTAAAAAATAACGCTGTTACAGACACCTTGTAAACACATGGAATAACCACCCTAAAAAATCCTCTTACAACTACAGCCCTTGAAGAGAAAAAGACTACAAAACATTCCACTTAAAGAAAGTGCCCTAACATAAAATCATAATTTTATTCAGCACCTGCCTCCAGCCTTACTCATTAGCCACATCCTACAGTGCTCCAGCTCGGTCTCTTTCTCTATCTCTCATTGACTTCCACAGGCCTGCTATGCTACTGCTGCCATCTCCATACCACTACTATTTAAATATTTCCACTGACTGCCATAATGCTCCAGACTCTGACCTTCATGTCTCTCCTTACTCCAACTCCAGACTGTACTCCAAACTGCACACTGCACCCACCCAAACTACAAACTTCACTGCAATCTCCATGCTGCTCCAGACCACTGCCATGCTGCTGCCCATCCTGAAAACACTAAAAGAAGGACCATTGGATTAACTTTGACTTTTACAGGAGACCCTTCTCTACAGAAAACCTAGATAGGCAGATGCAGTCATCAGTATAACAGTACCAGTATTTGATGTGCTTGTGAAAAGGGTAGTCATAGGATTGTAAATCGTTAACAACTCCCACATCCTAGAAACAAGTTAACATAACTTAGGCCCTATTGGCCCCCATCCCTGTCCCGCACCAGCAAGTAATAATGATTCTCAAATTCAAATACATTGACTTTTAAAATGCATTCTAATGCTTCTGTAATAAAATAACAGGTATCTCTACAGCACTGTGGTAATTTTCTAATGCCTGAATCCTATGTTCATGCCTGATAGATGTACACAATGCTTCATTGTCAATGTTTAACCAGACATGATTATCCTGCAATATTAAGGTATTAAATTTCTTCAAATTATATGCGATGTCCTTTAAGTAGGATGGCAAGCCTGTAACACTTTCTTGCAGAAAAAATTGATAAAGTGTCCCAGATTTTTGCAAATAGAGCCATTCCCAGACACTATCAGTATTCCTTGAGAATTCCTTGTTAATTTTTGTTAAAATATGGAATCCTATAATGACCGGGTGCTCTTTCCAAATAAACTTAAACTTATCTTCAGTGATACTCCCATTAGATAGGGTATTTGTGATAATCTGGTACAGCTTTTTATTAAACATCTGCATGGGATTAAACTGTATTTCCCTATAATTATCTACATTGTTTAGTAGTGACATGACTGTCCCAATGTACTGTTGCCTATTCATTATCAGAATGTTCCCTCCTTTGTCTGCTGCTTTGATCACAGTAGTTATGTTATCTGTTAGCTCTTCTAAAGCAGACCTTTCATTTTTTGTTAGGTTAATTGTTTGAGTGAAGTAACTTGCAATAATAGTTCTGGTACCTGGCAAAGAGTATAGACAAACTGTGGAGCAGAAAGATAAAAACAGAAATCTAAGGCACAATAGTTCATGACAAATTCATGAGCAAGTCAGAAGAGCTAGTGAGGTACAGGCTGACTCGAATGCATAAAAAACAAGAACTGAGGAAACAAACAAAATGCAGAAATTTTCTGCCACATTGTACCTAGTAATGGGAAATGCACATGGACTGGTAATGTTTAGTCCTGCTGATGGCAAGGCAAAACAGCTTAAGGATAGGGAATGCCCTGGAAGATCACGTGCAGGGACAACTCAAGTTGGCTTTCAGGTGAACCCACAGAGACTTTTGAAACTGAGGGTGGGAAGAGGAGCTATGGACTACAAGCAGTTCCAGAGTTTTGGTGCAGTAGCATGGCAGGATTGGTCGTTCATGTGGGTGGATGATATGGAGACAATGAGGACTTTTTTGGGAGGACTTCAGCAGGGCCACAATGGAGGTGAGGGTTCCATTCCTAATTATGTTGTGAAACAGCATAAAACAAAGTGATAACTATTTATGGGGATTGCCAGCATTGGTGACTGTAGAGGTCACACTGATGCATTCTGTTTAGCGAAAGGGCAAATCTGCAAATGTTATTGTAGGAGGTTTCCCACTTAACAAGCAGCAGCTTGGAGGCACTAAAGAAGGCTAAGATCCCATAACTGAGGGAGGGGAGTAGGACACCCCTGGCAAAAGCTAAGTGTGCATTGGGTGTAAAGTTGATTTTAACCCAATATACCAGACCAAGCTTGGCATTCACTGTCCAACAAACATTGTGGATGTGGAGAGAGAAGTCAACGTGTGTATCAAGTGTAACCCCAAGGTACTTAAAGGACAGTACCACTTCAAGGGTTGTTCTATCAGTGCACATGATAGAGAGGTGGGTGGGCCAGTTCTAAGTTTACAGAGGACCCAAGAAGTAGAGTTTGAGAACTTTTATTGTTCATTACTACCATGTTTTTGATTAACCAGGCTTGCAGTTTCTGGAAGTGCTCTGTAAGATGGTAGTTGATGAGATATATGTTCTTAGAACTGTAGTGTAGCACCAGGTCATCAGCATTCAATGTGGCACTACACTTAGTGATAGTGGTAGGGAGGCAGTTTATAAAGAGTGAGAAGAAAGTAGGTCAAAGAATTAAACCCTGGGGGACCCCATTGTTAACAACAGCTGATTCAGAGATGGAGCTGTTGAACTTGACCACATCATCAATTTGACAGGTATTGCCCAAACAAGGTGACAGTATAAGTGGACAGGCCCATGTCCTACAGTTTGGAACACATGAGACTGTGACCGACCAAATCAAAGGCATTAGACAGATTATCAAAAATACCCCCAGTGAGCTGACCCCAATCCATAGCAGATTTAATGCCGGTGACCACAATGGTGAGAACAGTGGAGGTGCTATGCTCCTTGCAGAAACCGTGTTTCTCGTGTGTAAGATATCATGGGTGCAGAAGTGTTCAGTGAGTTGGTCAGCCACAGCAGTCTCAAGTACTTTACTAAGGGCAGTGTGCATCACAGTGGGGCAATAATTTTAAAGACATTTCATGTCCCCAGCCTTAGGGACAGGGACAGTACCAGGCATGAGTGACATGTTAAAGATGTGCTTGACTGATTCTCAGTAGTTTAGGTTCAAAGCCATAACAACCAGAACTCATATATGGAGAGAGGCTAGTTAGTAGCTTGAAGACAGACCATGAAGTAAAATGGAGGATGGAGTGTGACGGGATCAGAGGGGGGCATGAGCTTCCAGTTATACCCTCCACACTGGAGGATGGGAACCGGGAGCTGAAAGCTGTAAGGTCCACAAATTGCAGGTTGAAAGCATCAGCAATTGTCTTTGCATTGCTGCAGTGTACTCCTCCTACTAGAATATCATTGGGATGATGCTTAGAGGAGCTTGTTTACCAGGCCCCTGATGTTTCTCCAGAAATACCTTGAATCTTTCAAAGAAGCAAACAGGGTTTCATGGCAAAAATACACTTTTGGCAGTGTGGACTTCATACTTACAAATGTTCTGCAGCCTTCTGTGCTTGTATAGGTCAGACAGTCACTGATGCACATTATGATAGTACCACTTCCTGTCTCTGTTTGAGAAGCTTAAGGAGGTTGCTGTGGAGCCATTTTGTTGCAGTGTCTTTTACCCTTCTTCTGACAAAGAGGGCATGAGACTCCTGTAGAAAGACAGAGTCCTGGGTGAAAGCAGCCAGGACATTGGTGAATGTAGACAGAGGACCAGTCAGTGTTCTCAAGGTCTGAAAGGAGGAAGAAGCCTGGATCGAACTTCGAGTATTCATGGAGGCTTATGATTTTGGGGGCACATTAGGCAGGTTAATTTTCCACATGCACTGGATTGGGGAGTGGTCTAAGATGGTGTCAGGAAATTTACAACTTTCTGGATTTTACCGGGCCTGTTTGTCCTGGTCTAGTAAAGAAACATGTGTGACCCCAGGACAGCCTGGTTGGGTTAGATATGATTTGAGTTAGGCCAAGTTCAGATAGCATTTCTCAGCAGGCAGCAACTTGACCCCAGCAAATTTAAGGTAAGGTCCCACATGATGAGAATTTAATTTGACCCAAATGAGCTTCTGACATGAGCAAGGAGCTGAAACAGGCCGTTAAGGCCACAGGGGGGAGGGTTATATATCTGTATGAGATGGATTTTCTTGATGTTTTCCAGGAGTAGCACAGTGTGGAAGCACTCAACAGGTGGCTCAGCTGGCAGGTGTTCAGAACTGGAGAGACATATAGGTGGGATTTATAATAAACAAGTAAGCCACTACCACGTTTTGTCCCAGGGTGTTTCAGCTTAATATTATAGTAACTAGGGATGGAAGAACCTCATAAGGTTCTGAGGTTCTAAAAGGTTCCGATAAGCAAAAAGAGGTTTGGATCCTTATCCGAACCTTATCCAAACCTTTTATGAACTTTATTGATGTATGGTAACCATATGTTAAAAAATAATTTTAAACCGCTTTTAATCAACATATCTGTAGAAAGAAACAATTAAACCACTGTTCAGTAGTAGCGAATGCTCTCTAATCACTCTTCTGTTTCTGACATTTAAGAAAGTAATACTAATACTGTGTATAAGTTATATTATTAACAGTAGTGATTTCTATTTCTCAATAGGTACAGGCAGGCATCAGATGTGTTTTAGACAGTTAAGTGATGAAGAAGAAGCCAGTAGCACAAAAACAGCACCAGACCAGAACAGAGGGCAGCCAGTCAGATAGGGCCAGTCAGCCAGCTACCATTTCAAGACTGCAGTCGGCTGCTAACCCCACCAACTACAATCAGAGGAAAACCAAAAGTAGTCTACCAGCACTGAAATCAATATGGTTAAGGCACATTTACCAAAAATAACTACTTAGAAAAGAATGAGAAAGTGACTGTGATGACAAGAAAGTCCCAGACCAGATCTCTAGTTTTTTTTCCCCCCGAACCCCACAAACCTCCGCCTGAAGGTCAGACCTGCTCCGTTCACCATCCCCCCATGCCCAGGCTTAGCCCCCTGGGCGGGGCTGTCAGGGGAGCTCCCCCTCAATGAACACTATAGGCGAGCCCCAGCGTACTCCCTGGTCAGGGCCACGGGAGTAGGAACCCCCCCCCAGAGGATGTCAAAGGCAGTGGAAATGGCAGTGGGGCAGGTCCTCATGGCGGGGAGCCAGCATTTTGTTTTTTTTAATGCTTCTCTTGTGGTGGGGATGTGCAATGACATCCCACATCTGCCCCGCTCCCTCAAGTGATGGTGCCAGCACAATGGTGCCCCAGCCTCTGCCAGGGTTCCACAGTGTGCTAGACACTCTACCTCCTCCCCCTGGAAAAGGAAAGCAGTCCCTGGGATGCTCATTCCCTCTTCCACTGTCTGGCCCGTCAAAGTCCTGAGTCCGTTACCAAACCTAGGTCATTGACATCACAGACGGGCCCCCTGCCCCGTGCTACCAGTACGTGATAACATGAATGTGATGTACTGGCTGCACCTCCTACCCACTCCCAGGATGATGATGATGTGGTCGAAAGGCAGGCAAGTCTCAGATCTCTACTTTTAAGCAGTCCGGTGAGTCTCAAAAATGAAAGTAGATATGTCACTCCACAGCTTCAGCACAGGTACTGCTGTCAGTATCATCTTCTTCAAAATCAGCATCACAAATGTAGCCAAAGTCTGGCAAGTTAACCTTCAAGAACATTAGTTTCTCCACATTGTCTGGTGTTAATCTTGTTTGTTTATCAGTCACAACATCCCCAGCAGAGCTACATAAACACTCTGAACAGACACTGGAGGGTGGACATCTAATATACTTACAAGCCAGGGCAGACAGCTTTGGCCAGCATGATTTTTTTTCTCTTGCCAGTAAGCTAAAGAGTCATCCTTAATACTAATGTTGGGCTCAGACAGATATGCATCTACCATGCTTACTACTGAGCGTGCATTTTCTCCTTGTGGAATTTCAATGTCCTGCAGCTGGCCTCAGATATCATCCTCCTCATCGTCTGCTTCCGTACTGGTTTTTGGAGCAGTCTTTTGAATTTGAGGTGGTGTCATTGATGTACTGCTTGCCAGTCCTCCTAATGAAACCTCGTCTACTGCATCAATCAAAAGTTGCCTGTAGTTCAACTCCTCCATATCATCAGAGACCACATTCGGAAGGTGCCTGTTCCAGAAACATGGATCCAGCAATGTTGCTAAGAGATACTCCTTGCTCTGTGTCATGGCTGATAATTTCTCATCATTACTAAGTCCGGTAAGCATGTTATTGACTAGAGATTGGTTCATATCTAAGTTGCTCCTCATTTTCTCTATCCTTTTGTTGAGAAGTAGAATGAGTGGAATAACTTGGCTAAGGGATGCCTTTTCTGCACTGACCTCTTTTGTAGCACTCATGAATGGTTTCAGAATGTGACACAACTGTTCCAGCAGAGACCATTGAGTAGAATGGAGTACAGTGCCCTCCCAGAAATCATTGTACATGATATAATCAACTATAGCTACCTTTTGTTCAAGGATGCGCTCAATCATAAAATAAGTTGAATTCCATCTTGTTGCTACATCCTGAACAAGCTGGAGACGAGGAAGACCTTTGCCCTTCTGGATATCAGCAAGGATGTCACAGGCTTTTACTGAATGGTTGAAGTGGCCACACACTTTCGCACTGTACCCACAGTGGTTGATACTTGCCGGTCATTATCCAGGAAGCTTTGAACGATTAGGTTAAGACAATGGGCAATACAACATATATGTACATAGTTGCCATTGTGAAGTGCTTTTTTAATATTTGAACCATTGTCGGCAACAAAAAAAAACAACTTTCAAACCCTGTGAAGTGACCAAAGCAATAAGTAGTCTTTCCAGTTCTTGCTGAATGTGCTGTGCTGTGTGTGTGTCTTGAAAATGACATACATGAAGAACGCCTTTTTCTGAAACATGATGTTTTTTTTTGAGCTCTGAGAGATCGTAGTGGTAGTAATAGTACCGGTTGAAGTGGTAGCAGACAGACTAGTAGTACTTGAGGATGATGATGAGTTGCCCACAAAACTGACCTGGTGTGCAATAAGAGAAAGATAGGCAATGGTTTGGCTGCTGGTCCACATATCAGTAAAGAAGTGAACTACTGTACCTTGTCCTCAGCCTCTCGGAGAGAATGCCTTACTTGAATTACTAAGCTGTCACACATCCTGGGCACAATGGTTACTGAAAAGTATTTTCTACTTGGCATAAAATATCTTGCCTCTCAGTATTCCACAAGCGTTCTGAAACCCACATCTTCCATAACAGAGTATGGCTGTAAATCAAGTACAATCATTTCTGCATGTTATGATTTATTGCCAGTGCTATGGGATGGTTTTGTGAATATTTCAACTTTCAAAACTTCTTTTAACTTCAGCTGCCTATCGGGGGTAAAGTTACATTTGGTTGGGGGTGTTGTACGACTACATGCCATGTCTGGTAAAACACAGGACCTTACAGAATTATCGTGACCGTGAGGCAAAGTGGACTTTTGGATCTTGCCTGGTGCTTGTCTCCCACTGTTTCAGCGGAATGTTCCTGTTCACCGACAGCCCTGCTAGATTTCCAGCCACCAATGTTAGACTGTTTTTTTGAACCATATAGAATGATAGGATGAATTTGCAAAAGATGTTGCATCATTGTTGTGGTTCCAAGATGCCCAACATTTTTTTCTCCTACTAACACATCTGTTGCAATGCACACATATAGCTTGGCAAGCATCATTTTGATTTACTTAAAAGTAATTCCAAACTGTAGCTGTGGACTGCCTACGTCTAGTAGTAGTAATGACCTCAGTAGGACTAGGACTCGAGTGGCTGGGTTTATGTGTGTAAGACATATCAGCGGAGCATTCAAATTCATCAGGTGAGACAATCATAGATTCCTCTGCAGCACCATTGTCACCATCATCATCATCATCACTACTGTCAGGCTTTGTTTCACTTTGTGTGGCTTGTGCCTTTGACTTTTTATGTTGTCTTGCGCATGCAGCACAGACAACATATTGTGGATGCTTCAGTGGAGAAGCGGGTTTCAGAGGTGTGGTCCTGCTGCAGCCAATGGCATCACTGCTTTTTGTGGCCAGGCTCTGTGGCGCCAATGGCATAGCACACTGTCTATGACAGCAGTTGAGAAACATGCCACCACCTTGAAAGAAATTAGCCACTGCAATCAAGGAGCACCATGGGGCAGTCACTGATTGCAGCAGCCAGTTACTGCTTGCTTCTTCTGGTGTCCCCATCAAACAACATGGCGGCGGCTTCCCATCAGCTTCTCATAGTCCCCACAGAAGCCGAGGGATAGCCGTCACCTTACACAGTCCCTCTGAAAGCTGGGGGTGCTCAATCTCCCTGTTGGCATGCCCCCTCCTAAGTTAATTTGCCAACAGAGGTGTTAATTCCTGTCAGCATAATGTACCCCCCCATTTCTTGTGTGCCAAGGGGGATCCCAATCCCCCTCGGCTCATGCGACCCCCCCTCAACTCTGTATGGCCGGTAGGGGTGCCCAATTCCCCGTCAGCTACAGCCACCCCAAAAAAAACACTCAGGTGGCATGCTGGGAGCCCACCCCAGTGTGAGAAATGTCCCTGTAAAGAAAAAAAAAGTCCTGTGATGTTTTGTCTTTTTTAACTTGTAAAACAGAAAACGGTCCCTCGTTGAGTCTGGTGGACCCTCCCCCAACCTGTGCCCACCCTCTGCGCACCTGCCTCTCCACCCCCTCACCCCATACTTACATCTGGAGGCCAGTGCAACGATCTTCGGTGGACCGGGAACACGTCTCCACTCTTCAAAGCCGACCGCAAACTGAAGAAATGCCGGTAAGCTGTATAATGGCATAAATGTTTTTTTTTTCAACTGATGTGGATATCTCGGCCATTATTTTGACTTTTGCCATCAAATTTTCAACATGGGGTTTTTGGGACCCCTCCTCATGAATTCAGTCACTATCATGGCGTTATTTGGTCCTGAAAGGTGATTTTGAAGTCACTCTGCGGAATCACCTTTTGGGACTGAGTAACAAAATGACAGTGTTGCTGTTCATGAGGTGGCCTCCAAAAAAAGCCCTTGTTGCAAATTTGGTGAAAAAATTCCAAAAAATGACTGTGTTATGAGTGTGCGTTGCACAGTTTCTACGTGCACTCATACCTTCACCAATTAGTAATATTTTCACTCCAGATTTTCAACATTGCCATTTTTTCACACCTCCTTATGAATAGTGCAGCTGTCATTTTTCACATCCTGGCTGAAATGTGTTTTCGCACTACCAGCACAGAATAGCGCAGTCGCTGTGGGAAATCAGTGTTCGGGACTGATTATGAAAATCACAGCAACACTGTTCATGAGCAGAGGTCCTAAAATGCCTATGTTGAAAATTTGGTGACAAAAGTCTGTAAAATGACCATGTTACAGGCGTGCGTGTGCAGTTTCTTCGACAATTTGTACTCGTAACTTCGACAATTTGTAATATTTTCACTTAACATTTTCAATATTGTTTATTTTGCACACGTCCTTATGAACAGTACAGCTGTCATTTTTCAGATCCTGCCCAAAATGTGTTTTCATACAAGTGGCACCCTACGGCGCGGTCGCTGTGGGAAATCAATGATCAGGACAGACGAAGAAAATCACAGTGACAGTGTTCATAAGCAGGGGTTCCAAAATGCCTATGTTGAAAATTTGGTGAAATAATTCCTCTGAATGACTGTGTTATGAGTGTGCATTGTGCAGTTTCTAGGTATGCTCATAAATTCAAGCATTTTTAATATTTTCACTCAAGATTTTCAACACTGCCATCTCTTCACACCTACCTATGAATGGTATAGCTGTCATTTTCACATCCTGCCTGAATGGTGTTTTCCCACATCTGGCGCAGAATGGCCAGTCACTGTGAGAAATCAACTTTTGGGACAGATTAACAAAATCACAGTGCCACTATTCATGAGCAGAGGTCCCAAACACTTTCATGAGGTAGGGGTCATAAAAATGCAGTGTTGCAAATTTGTAGTGCAAATACCAACAAACAGCCAGGGCATTAGGGTTTCTAACCATAACGTCCCACCCTGTACAGGCCGACAGGTGTCATGGGTGTGTCTTTGCATTGCTGGCTGTCATGCTCATGCCATACCATCCCCCCCACTCTCAAGCCACTGACAGGCATTGAGGTGTGCTTTGGACTCTTCGGCCCCACAGTTCACCCCATTCTCCTATGCTGCACCCATTTCAGTGTATGTCCTTATGAAATGGGGTGACTGTAAAGCTGAACACACCAAGGCACACCTCAGCACTTGTTGGTGTCTGAAGGACAGGGTGAGGTAATATGCCATGAGTGTTATAGCCAAATGGGGTGAGCGTAAGGCCTGAGGACCCCAAGGCACAACGCGATATTTGTCACACTGCAGGGTAGGGTGAGATGAAATGCCATGAACAGTATGGCCGATGCCCAAAGGCACACCTCGGTGCCTGTCAGTCTCTATAGGGTGATGTGGGGTTTGACGTCACTTTCATACTTCACTGCCATTCCTATTATGCATCTGTTCAACTCCTGCACTACCGATGCCAATGTCAACAAGACAACATTCGGCATTGACAAATGCTTGTTCTTTTTTTCTTTTGACACTCTACTACTGTCATTATTTTTCTCCACATTGTCACTGTCAGAACCAGAATGAGACATAGCTAAAGGTAAAGGCACAAGCGCATCATCATCATCATCATCATCAGTCTCACCATCACCATCATCACTATCAGACTCAGTAGCGCTAACATTTGCAGTCACAGATTGAGTTATTCGATATACATGTGTCGCAAATCAAGCACCTGTACTGCGAGTTGTACCTGTAAGTGCTTTAACTTGATGTACAATTGGTATACTGTTTGTTTTCGCACTTTTTTTCTCAGACGACTTGCTATTGCCGCTGTCTTTTGACACTTTGTTGGCTGTACTACTGAGCCATTCTGACATAGACAGTCCGCCAACCCTTGCTGGGTTTTCAGTATTTTGAGAGTTAGCCTGCACATGGATAGTAGTAGCAGCATTTCGTTCGGCCCCTTCACCAGACTGTGGTGCTTGTTGTTGTTGTACTTTACTTTTTGGACCACTTCTTTCTGGGTCCTTGAATAAACTTTTTTTTTATGTTTATTACTTCCTTTGCCCCCTGGCTTTTGCTTTACTATTTTCTGAAACATTCATAATGCCAGTTTGTCACTTGTTCAGGGTCAAAAAGTAGATATTATTTTTTTATTTATTCCAGGTGATTTGACGGTATGCAAGAAGTGGCACTGCTGCACTGACAACTAGCTGGCAGATTTTATTTCACACACACACACAGAATTTATTTTGCACACGGCCTACACTAAGGGCAATGTTTCAGGCAATGCTGCTACCCACACAGATTCAGGGACCCTGCTTGGCCTAACCCTCTCTGACACAGTACTTTTTTTCCATTAAGGATTTTTTTATTTATTCCACATGATGTGACAGTATGGAAGAAGTGGCATTGGTGCACTGATGACTGGCTGGCAGATTTTATATTTCACACACCCACACAAACACAGAATTATTTCACACACCACCTATGCTAAGGGCAACACTGATTGTGCTGCTGCTACCAGTACAGATTCAGGGACCCTGCCTTGCCCAACCCTCTCTGACCCAGTACTTTTTCTCTTCAAGGATTTGTTGTATTTATTCCATGTGATGTTACAGAACACCCTGCCCACTGAGCCAAAGCTCACACCCCACCGAGTGAGCACAGGGAGGAAGAGGACAGATTCACTGGCTTCTTGGGGGGGGGGGTCACACAGACAGTATGCAAGAAGTGGCACTAGTGACTGGCTGGCAGATTTTATTTCACACACACAGAATTTATTTCACACACCACCTAGGTTACGGGCTGATGCTGCTGGCACTGCTGTTACCAACAGAGAATCAAAGACCCTGCCAGGCCTAACCCTCTCTGACACAGTACTTTCCCTTCAAGAATTTTATTTCATTTTTTTATTTATTCCACATAAGATAACAGATCACTGTCTTCTTGGGGGATCACACACAGTATGCAAGAAGAGGCCCTGGTGACTGGCTGGCAGATTTAATTTCACACAAACAGAATTTATTTCACACACCACCTAGGCTATGGGCTGATGTTGCAGGAACTGCTGCTGCCAGCAAATAATTAGGGACCCTGCCTGTCCTAACCCTCCTGACACAGTACTTTCCCTTCAAGGATTTTATTTTGTTATTTATTCCACATGATGTGATGGAATGCCCTGCCCACTGAGCCAAAGCTTTTCCTCTACCGAGTGAGCAAAGGGAGGAAGATGACAGATCTCTGGCTTTTTTTTGGGGGGGGGGTCATACAGACAGTATGCAAGAAGTGACACTGGTGATTGGCAGGCAGATTTTATTTCACACCCACAGAATATAACTCACGCACTACGAGGCTATGAGCCAATGCTGCAGGAACTGCTGCTACCAACAGAGAATCAAAGACCCTGCCTGGCCTAATCCTCTCTGACACAGTACTTTCCTTCAAGGATTTTATTTTATTTTTTAATTTTTTTCCATGTGATGTGACAGAATGCCCTGCCCACTGAGCCAAAGATTATACCCCACCAAGCGAGCACAGGGAGGAAGATAATGAATCACTGGCTTCTTGGGGGGGGTGTCACACGGACAGTACGCAAGAAGTGGCCCTGGTGACTGGCTGGCAGATTTTATTTCACACACACATAATTTATTTCACACACCACCTAGGCTACAGACCGATGCTGCAGACACTGCTGCTGCTGCTGCCAAAGGAGAATCAGGGACCCTGCCTGGTCTAACCCTCTCTGACACTGTACTTTCCTTCAAGGATTTTATTTTATTTTTTTATTTATTCCAAGTAATGTGACAGAAAGCCCTACCCATTGAGCCAAAGCTTTTATCTCACTGAGCAAGGAAAGGGAGGAAGATGACAGATCACTGGCTTCTTGGGGGGGGGGGGAACACACACAGTATGCAAGAAGTGGCCCTGGTGACTGGCAGGCAGATTTAATTTCACACACACAGAATTTATTTCACACACCACCTAGGCTACAGGCTGATGCTGCAGGCACTGCTGCTGCCAACAGAGAATCAGGGACCCTGCCTGCCCTAACCCTCTCTGACACAGTACTTTCCCTTCAAGATTTTATTTTCTCATTTATTCCACATGATGTGACAGAATGCCCTGCAGACTGAGACAAAGTTTATACCCCACCAAGCGAGCACAGGAAGGAAGGAAGATGACTGATCACTGACTTCTTGTGGAGGGGGGTTACATAGACAGTATGCAAAAAGTGGCACTGGTGACTGGCTGGCAGATTTTTTATCACACACGCAGAATGTATTTCACACAATGCCTAACTACGAGCCAATGCTGCAGACACTGCTGCCACCATCAGAGAATCAGGGATCCTGCCTGGGGGAACCCTGCCTGGCCTAACCCTCTCTGACACAATACTTTCCCTTCAAGGATTTTATTTTGTTTTTTTATTTATTTCATGTGATGTGACAGAATGTTCTGCTCACTGAGCCAAAGCTTATACCCCACTGAGCAAGCACAGGGAGGAAGATGACAGATCACTGGCTTCTTAAGGGTGGGGTGGTCACACAGACAGTATGCAAGAAGAGGAACTAGTGACTGGCTGGCAGATTTTATGTCACACACACAGAATTTATTTCACACACCACCTAGGCTATGGGCCAATGCTGCAGGAACTGCTGCTGCCATCAGAGAATCAAAGACCCTGCCTGGCCTAACACTCTCTGACACAGTACTTTCCCTACAAGGATTTTATTTTGTTATTTATGCCACGTGATGTGATGGAATGCCCTGCCCACTTACCCAAAGCTTTTCCTCTACCGAGTGAGCACAGGGAGGAAGAAGACAGATCACTGGCTTCTGGGGGGGGGGTCACACAGACATTATGCAACCAGGGACCCTGCCAGGCCTAACCCTGTCTGACACAGTACTTACCCCATCAAGGATTTTTATTTTTATTTTTATTTATTCCATGTAATGTAATGGAATCCCACTGGGCCGAAGATTGTGTAATAAAAAATAAAATAATAAAAATAATAAATCCCCACTGACGTCACTGAGCAGTGAGCACAGGCAGGAGAACTGAGAGCTGACTTGTTGTTGGGGGGCAACTGGGCAAACAGCAAGAAGGCTAACTGGGAGTGGTGTGGTATGGGGGGCACAGTTCACCCCCTCTGCTGCTCCCCCCCAAAAAAACTGGCAGTCTGGCTCTGGCACTTCAGTTTCTTCTTGTCTTTCTTGACACATTCACTTGTCCCCATTCTCCAAGGTTCTACTGTCCTCCCTGAGTCTTTCCTCCCAACTCCCCAATCCCGACTCCCACACCCAACCGAGTCCTCGGCTCTAATCCTATCCCAAGCCTGAGTCCCTGATTCCCCATCCCCAAATTTTCTTTCAGTTCTTTTTTTTAATAAATATGAAAAAATTAAATTCTTTATTTTTTTTTGACTCTGCGAGTCAACTTCTTTCTTGCCCAATGGGCAAACGCAAGCAGCACGCACGAGCACAGAATCATGGAGCAGCCTGTAGAAGCTGCTGCTCCTTCTCCGTCCTGTATTCATCATGTCAGGGTTCCCTAGGTAGGACCATGTGGGTTGCTAGAGCAACCCAATCAGGTGCCACCTTAGGAAGACGGACAGTTAGGCCAGTAAATGAGGAACCAGAGTCTTGTCTCTTGTCCCTCCTGTGGGTTCCTCCTGCTCTTGTGCTTCTCGCACTGTATTTCCCATGATACTATGGTTGTCAAAAACTATACGACCAGCCAAAAGTGTTCAGAAGCCTTTGTTTATGAACACTTTGCCATGCTCTGGATGGTTCATATTTGTGATGAACTGGTTCGCCCATCCCTAATTGTAACCTGGGAGGGAGCAACCCACATTATCTGTTGTGAATTTGACCCATGTCTTAGGCCTGGGAATATAAGGTTGGTAGTTGTTTACCCGGACTGTTAATTTAACTTTGTTATCAAGTAGGCTGCAGATGCTTAAGTGGGCCACCGTTAGAACTACCATCCAGTTTATTGAAGTTGTGACAGGCACAGGCATAGGTCCTGAGCTCGGGGATATGGAACCAGAAAGTGGGAGGTGGAGAAATGCCAGCCACAGGGGAAATATGTGTGAGGTACAGTGTATAGCACTATAGGGAAGATGCAGCTTGTCCTTAAAGTGCTGAAACAATGACAAAATGAGATGACGGTGCTTTGAAGTAGCCCAGTTGTGGGCAACTTCCCTTACAGAAAAAATTGTATGAAATGTTTTCATGTTGCACACGAAAAACTACCCAAGTGATATGTGTGCTGCAAGTATGATTTAAATGTTAAATTGAAACTGATTGCATGCATATGACATGTGTGCAGCAAGCAAGTGTGGAAACCATGATTTTTATGTTAAGTTGGGAAAGACTGCATGCATATGGCATGTGTGCAAAAAAGCAAGTGGTCACTGATAACTGCACACGTAAAAGTTAAGTGATTTGCTCAGGATCACACCATACACAAGTGAGAGTTGATGAGATTCAAACCGAGGTCTTCATGCCTCCAAGTCTCCTGGCTTGTAGTTCAGTGCCTTTAACCACTAAGCCATACTGTCTGCACACATATGGCTTACTTGTACTTCAATATATACTGTATCTGAATACATCTGCATGCATGCGGCATGTTTGTAGCCAGTGTATACTTTTCAGTTTTCTTCTCTCCCTCATCTCATTTTCACAGTTGAACTGCAGCACACATACCAATGGAAACACAAGTTTTTTCTCACCTCCAATAGTTAGTTAGTTAGTTTTTGTTGACAGGGTAAGTGCACTAGACAAATCCTGCCTATTTTCAGGCACAGCCTGGGGGAGGGGGATACAGATGAATGCCAACTGACCTTGAACCAGATTAAGCTGTTGGTGGTATTTTTTTAGTGAATGAGGGAAATTTGGCCAGGACACTTGAGAAATTCCCCTACTCTTTTTCGATAAGTGCCATGGGATCTTTAACATCCACCTGAACTACCACCAATCCAGGCAGATGGGACCTCAGTTTAACGTCTCATCTGAAAGACAGCACCTCAGAAATTCAGCACCCCTCTCATGGTGCACTACAGTGTCAGTACTGGGATATTAACCCAAGTGCCAGATGTGGGAACTGAACCCACAGCCCTCTGACCTCCCAGCTTCAGAGGCGAGTGTGCTACCTACTGAGCCACTGACACTGCAAATCACAAACTTACCCACAAAACCACTTAATTACTTCTGTCTGGCCTGTATTCCTACTATTTTTTCCTCCATAGTTTTGAATGCTTACACACAAACAGACTTTAAGGAGCAAACACAAATGTGGCAATAACTTCACACACACACACATATACACACACCCACATGGCCAGTCCCCCCCCCATGCAAACATACTGTAGTGGGTATGATCATGCTGCTACAGACAACCCACCAAGTACAGACATAAGTAAAAAGTCTCTTACCTGAGTACTAGGGAGCCAGAAGCAGGAGTCTTTAAGAGATGATGTCCATGGGTCAGAGTGCTGGGGTGTACCCCCTTGAAATTAATGCAGTTATTTTCTATTACTGTTTTATATATATTTTAATTGTTTAACCAGGAGTGGCACACTAAGCTGAAAGCTTGTTTACAGGTGTGACCTGGGAGCACAGGAAAGTTAAGTGACTTGCTCAGGGTCACACAGTATGCAAGTGGGGGCTGTGGGATTCAAACCCAGGTCTCCAGATTTGCAGCTCGGAGCCTTAAACTACTGCGCTATACTGTCTCCCCTTATATGTTATCATGGTGAGTTGGAGAAAAATAAAGGCCACTGTTCTACTAACAAGGCCCTTGTTAGTTGAGTGGTGGCCTTCATTAATCTCCAACTCTCCATCAATGATGTGTAAAATAGTAATTAAAAAATACCCTCATTCATTGCAATGGTGCACACTCCTGCAGTCTCCTTTGCCCTTTGTCATGATGTGCCTGAGCATGGGGATATGGAGGTCAGCTTTGCGGGGAAGGGGAGGCATAAGCCTAACTATAGTGGGGCTCGAATAGTCTGTGCATACCATACCGCTTAACTGTTTGTGAATGCAAGTGACAGCTCTAGAATGTCTGTAACATCTTTAAAAGGTACAACTTATTTGGTTTGACAGAAATGTGATATGCAAATCAGGAAAAAATTTAAATGTATAAGATTCATCTGTATATACCCCAGAGCAGTGCATCAGATTTGAGCTTAAACCCATCCAGTTACTAATCAATTTTTTTCCTGACTGAAGTTTCCCCCCACCAAAAAAAAAGAACTTTGTCCCAGTTTTTCTCCCTGACTCCATGCCATTCAATGCCCATCCCCTATGGGTCATGAAGCCACCCAAAGGTGAAGAAACATGAAAAACACATCAATATTTCAGTCCTTCCTCCTTTCCCAATCCTCCTGTAAAAAAATTATTTGCTTTTACTTACCCGGCCATGTGGCCAGAACCTGAAGCCTTGCATAGTGTGTCACCAGCCCAGTTTTTAGTCTGCTCCCCCTCTCTCCTTCACCAGAAGCTGGATGTTAGAACCAACCATCACAGGTCCCCAATGTGGTCTGTGACCAAGTCACCTTGCCATACAAATCCACCCAACCTGGGTTTCTTCCTTGTTGCTTGGTTGCTGCTGTGGCTGCTGCCACACTGCACTGATTAAGGCCTCTGAAGGCCACCCACACCACTATCACCACTGCTGCTAAGCCTAGCTTGCTGCTGTGGGGGTTTATGCTATTTTTTTGTAAAGCAAGTATAGTAGAGTAAGTAAGTAGTCTAGTCTTGAGTTAGCTTCTAGCTCACCCTCTGCCCCTTCAGCCACCAGGGGAGATGGAGACTCACTAAGAGTAGAATAATAAAAATATGCTGCCACAACACTGGTATTCGGAGTTCAGTGTTCACTGACTCTTTCAGGCTGTAGAGTTCAGCCTGTCTACTCTGTGGTTGGAAAGACAGTGTCACACTTGCATGCTCATGTGCTCTTTCTTGGCTGGAGTTCATCCACATCACATGTGACTGTGCCACCACTAATAGGTAGAGAGAATGGAAAACACAGTACAGACACAGTTAAGTCTGAAGAGTACCTGCAGTGTGAACACACACAGGCCAGGTGAGCACTTATTGTGCAAAAGATTAAATCCAAATTTAAAGTCATTACTGCCACCCCATAAGAACAACCTAGGCACAAATATGGGGGGGGGGGGCAACTGCACCCCTCTGCCCTACCTAAATGGCACCCCTGCTTAATGGTAGAAATTCATTCTCAGGTGCTAACATAATGTTTTTTTCACTGTGTTCTGAGTTACCGTATCTCCATGTTTCATGATATGTCATGATCATCATGTGCGTTAGTGTCCCTCATTTTGAGTGTCCATGTCCATCATTTCAGTGACAAAATGTGAGATATGGCACATGCTTCCAAGACCCTACTCACCACAAAGAGTGCTGAGCATGGCCATAGTGTTTATGCTCAATACAGAACGACAAAGGGAAAGTAAGTGAGATGAAACAGTCATGGAGAAACACATTTGTAGCACTAAATATGCAAAAGGGATTTGCATGGTCCAAAACAAAAAGGAGAGGCTTCACAACACAGACGCCCCTCTTCATACATCTGGAATGGGGGATGTTGATTGGCTATATCCTAGGCATTTAGTGCAATAAGCAAACAATACTTTACAAATTAATGGCGATTTAATGACAAAAATGAAAAGCCATTAAACAACTTGCAAAAGGATCAGAATTAATGAGTTTACCTAATTTTTATGAGGATTCAAATACAAATGTATTTTAATGACTAATTACTAGCAGTAGTATAAGAAATAGAAACTGATGTGTTTTTTTAGATGAGATTTGCACCAGCTGAGCTGCTGCACACATAGCAAGCATGCGGCATGTGAACCTGATGTGATGTTTAAATGATATTTACACCAGCTTAACTGCTGCACTCATGTCAAGCATGCAACACGTGAACCTGATGTAATTTTTAGAAGATGTTCACACCGGCTTACCTGCTGCATCCATATCAAGCTTGCAGCATGTGAACCTGATTTGTCTTTCAGACCTGGTTCGCATATGTTCACTTAGTGTATGCGAACCGCATGCAAACATTGCACAATTAAGCATGTGGCATGCATTCAGCATGTAAGCAGCACACCTATATTTTTGTTATCTACACTGTTGCAGAGCATGTTGGAAAAGATGAATTGGTTGCCCTGCGTATTGGCTGGTAAGGGAGGTAGCAAGACCGAGGGGGGAGGGGGAGGACCAGAGTGCATACCATATAAATAGAGAGGTTGCAATATCAAAAAACATAAGCACTGTGAAATGAAATGCAATAATTGTGCTATACAAAGAGCTTCAGGTCAGAAATTGAGACACACTGGATACCCAGTTTGGGACCAAGTGTAAGTCACCACAGTAGTAACAGTTCCTCAGGATAGAATACATCCATCCAGAGATTGTTACAACAGGTAACAGAAATAAATGTTGCATGGCACTAGGGCATCAAAAAAATGAGTGCTGTAAAGTGTTTGGGTTTGTTTGAGCTCCAGCACTTGGGATCCCTTTCTATTTCACTTGTGAGAGGCACAGTGTCCATATGCAGTAGAATGTTCATTGTACCTGTGATGTGCCCATGTACTACTCTCAGTGGAACTGACACAGGTACTCTTTCATCTGCCATTCTCTCAGGCACGGTGTCACCTTCTTGCAGGGAGTCTTGCATTTCCTCAATCTCTATATTGTTCATTTCTTTTAAAAGACTAGCTGTCCTGTGCCTCAGTGGTGCTGATGTCCGTGGTGTTGACAGGTGCTGCTGCATCTCCAGCATTCCCCATTGCAGGTCTTGAATCATTGCTATCTGACTCAGTTGCCTTTCCTTTGGATGTTTCATAGTATCTCTAATCTGTTGGCATTCCTGCCTCCATTCTTTTATGCTCTTCTGCATAAAACACTAAAATTTGTCTCTTTCTCCCACTCAGTTCCATGTTCTAGCTGTTTTCACTCCAGCCACTGTCCCTTGGTGCTCTGTAACTGCTCTTTCCTCTCGTGTGCCCTCTGCCTGCTGCTCTGGTGCTTCCTGGTCCTCTGAGCCAGCCTACTGTTCAGGCAATTCCTTGTCCTCAGGACAGGTCAGCTGCTATGGTGCTTTCATGTCCTCTGGACGGGTCTACTGCTTGGGTGCTGCCCTGTCCTGTGCTGCTGCCTCCTCTTGTTCATGGGACACTGACATGAGGTTTTCTTTATGCTGTTTATAAAAGGACAGTTCATTGTCCCTGGCAATCATATCACACTGTTTGGAACAAAGAAATGCAGTTAGAATTGGAATACTCAAAGGGGACAGAAAATGTATGCTAGTTAGCATAAAGTTCCTATTCTCAGAAATGATATACATTCCCTTAAATTATTCATATTTAACTGTACCTGAATAAAAAGTGATGTGAAAAACTGTATTTTGCATTGTTTTGTTTTTATGGGCAGCATTCTGTTACAGTTCTCTCCATGAAACCAGCAATTTGGAGTTTGGACTATGTCACAGTTTGTGAACAGTATGCTAATTATGAGCTGCTGACCTATCAGAACTATGCTTAGATTTCTGTGCACAAACTGTGACATAGTTAAAACTCCAGATCACAGATTCCATGAAGAGAACTGTAACAGAATATTGCCCATTAAAACAAAACAATGCAAGATGCAGGGACCGATTCTGAAAGGGATACGCATAGCATAACTTGACTTACACCCCCCAAAATGGCTCAAGTAGCAAGTTACACCTGCAGTTGCGACATCTGTTATTCTGCAAGCAGCCTGCGACATGCTTAAAGAGAGCAAAAATGAACCCATGCTTTACCAAAATCACAGGTTTGCTCAAACCAAAAAATAGAGCCACAGCTTACTGGCTCTACGAATAATATACTATATTTCTGTTTTAATAATGGTGAGCAAATACAAGTAGGTTGATTGTAGGGTAGTTATTTAGAAGTTTTTTTAGAAAAAGAAACAAAAGCAAGCAAGACTTTATAGTGCACTGTAACTTCTTAGATTTATTTTGTTCACATACATAACATTGTGTAGGTTACAAATAGTGCTTTTTATTAAAAAATGCTTAATAAAGTGCTTTTAAACTTCACTGCCCATCCATATACAATGTTACAAATTTCATTCACAAAACAACCTACCCGGTCCACTGTGCCAAACCACCACTAACCCCTGCGCTTCGCCTCTCTGGCTTCAAAGGGATACGCATGGTGTAACTTGACTTACGCCCCCAAAAAAGACACAAGTAGCAAGTTACGCCAGCAGTTGCAACATTTGTTATTCTGCAAGCAGCTGTGACATGCTGCAGGCTGCTTGTGCCAAAGTGGACTTATGCCACCATTTACACCGTAAACCCCTTGCGACATGGTGCTAGGGGGTTTACAGCATCAGTTGTGCCCTATTCAGGAAGGGAAGCAACAAAGTTCCCCAGGGCGCTATTCTCTAGCAACCCCTGGGGACATCCAACAACATAAGTTACACCAGTATATAGCTGGCATAACTGTACTTATGTCCCCGGGGCTTACCTGTATGTGCAGCTGGCCTATCCCCAAAGGTATGCCACCCTACCCCCCACCACTGTCCAGAACTCACAGTTGTAGTTAAAGTCCTGCTGGGCTTTTACTGCCTCCCCAATGCCCCGACCCAAAAGTTGTGGTTAAAGCCCTGCAGAGATTTAACTTTCCTCCAATGGCCAATCTCCCTCTTTCTTTCTAATAAGCCCCCACAAGCCCCGATCGGCACCCACCCACAATTAACAGATGAATACACCCTGGTAGTCTAGTGGTCCCACACTCGGCAGTGGCAGATGAGCCCTACCCTCCCACCTGACCAGCCGGTGACTGGCACAGACCCACCTATCACCCTCATGGCCAGATGCTAACTGAGCTCTGCCAGCACATGGACTATTGTACATAGTACATGCTCAAATGAAAATTCATTGAGCAACTACTATGTACAGTAGTACACGCTGTGGCAGAGCTCAGTCGGCAGCTGGCTGCAGTGGTCAGAGGTGGGTCTGTGCCAGTCGCCGGCTGAGTAAGGGTGGGGGAGAAGTGGGGTGGTCTGCTACTGCCAAGTGAGGGGGTGGGGCCACTAGACTACCAGGGTTATGGGGTTGTGGTGGAACACATATGGGGGCTGCAGTTTGTGGATGGTGGCAGTTCAGGGATCAGGACATTAGGAGGGTGGGCATGACTAGTCCTGCTGGGTGGTACTGTGTATTTACTGGGGTTGGGGCATTCAGGGAGGGACAGGGATAGCCCTGCTGGACTTTGGGGTCAGGGCATGGGGGGGGACAGTAATAGATCTGAGGTTCAGTAACAGGTATGACATGGGGTTGGGGCATTTAGGGTGGGACAGGGATAGCCCTACAGGGCTTTGGTCTGCAAGAGGGAATGGGGCATGGAGGGGGGCACTTGCACACATCAGTTCCAGGGGCTGCAGCTTGCAGCAATTCCTACAGGTACGCCTGTGTTTGGCGCACCTGTGGGATTGTCGCAAATTGCAGGACTTAGCCGCGGGGACCTTACCCCTTCCTGAATTGGGTGCAGGGTTCTTGGCATAATTGGGAATGGCTCAAGTCGCCATTGGTGGTGACTTGCGCCATTCATGTAGAATCGGGCCAACAGTTTTTTGTATCACTTTTTATTCAGGTACCATCAAATATGGATAATTTAAAGGAATCAATATATTTTCTGAGAATAAGAACTTTATAAATAGCTGCCAATTAGAAATAAATTTCTGTCCTCTTTAAAACAGAATATTGCCTGCCTGCCTGTGTGCGAATTACACTTATCAGGGTCTCATGGATGTGCAGGTGCCTATCTAGAAAATTGGACAAAGAGCCCACCTGGAAATAAAATAATACTTTTAAAACTTGTGGTCAACATATGTTTAGTGTTAAGGACAGTTTCTATCAACTTACTTAAAATTTGTAGTAGTTTGCATGCACATAAAGTAACATAATACATATCAGTAAATATAAAGAAAGCATTTTGTGAGCAAGGGTAAATTTGTGTGTCAGATTTATAGCTTATACAAAATTCATAGCAGCAGGGAGTTATTTGGGATAGCTATTATTCAAAACAATAATACAAAATAATACTGCCTTACTGCTAATTTCTTGGTCTTCTTTCTGAAAATCTGGGGCTAGAGTCATAAAAAAATCACGAAGTGCAGCACAAAAGTTTGCTTTGCTCTTTGTGATTGCTCAGGTGGTAAAATATGTTATTTACAGTCGGATAGCATTGGGCACTATCCGACTGTGAATAGGGCCAGGTAGAGGCAGTGGTAACCCCATTACCACTAAATCTAACCCCACTAGCGCTGCCCTGCATACCTTTAAATGTCCCGGCAATGAATTGCACCGGTGTGCTATTTGTTATTCACAAAAGCAGCCATGCAAATGAGCCCATTGGGCATGCAAGCTGCTAGCTGACCATTTGCATGCCCATTATGGGTCCATTTACATAGGCACCAATGGAATTTTGCATGCTCCCCCCTCTGGGGGACTGCCAGTCCTGTAGTTATGCAAGAGCCCCCCTGGTGGTCTAGTGGTCCTTCACCATCCCAGGCATCTGATCACCATCCAATATAATAAAATCCTGTTCCTTGGTAGTCTAGTGGTCCCTCCCCCCTCCCCATTCTCCAATTGTTGTCCTGTAGGTCCAAGAAATAATGTCCTGTCCTGTGATACAAGTACAGAAAGAGAGAGGCAGTGCTGATGGTATTCCTCCACCCCCACCATGTCCTCCGATCCCTGGCCCATCGTCAAGCAAGGAATCTGCATGGTGGCTAGCAGTCCCCCCCCACCTAGTGACCCATACTGTACTGTATATACACTCACTGAGAGCTCAGTAGGTGGCCAGCCACAGAGGTGAGAGGAGGGTTGTGTGGGTTGCCAGCTGGGGCCTGGGTTTGGGAGGGATCGGGGGGGACAATGTCTACCAGGGTGGGGGGGTCCACTAAACCATCAGGGTACTGGGGAAGGTTCTGATACAAGGGACTGGGATGTTGGGGGGGAACAGTGGACACCAATGTTAATGTGTGATACACTTTGGATAGGTGATCAGGCGGAAGGGGGAAACCACTAGCCACTAGGGAGATTCCTTGCTTGATGACAGGCTAGCGATTGGAGGACACGAGGTGGGGGAAATAGCACCCCAATGCCTCTCTCTTTCTGTTCTTGTATCATGTGACAGGACATTATTTTTTGGACCTACGGGATGGAGATTAGAGAACAGGGAGGGACCACTAGACTACCAAGTAATGGGATTTTATTATACGGGATAGCGAGTAAATGCCAGGAAGAGGGGAGGGGACCAGCAGTTGCGGATCTAGGGGGTTTTAAAGGGTGCAGGTGCACCCCCCATTGTAACTTACTTGCTTGCTACTGCTGCATTTCACTTTTCTGGAGAAATCTAATATACTGATTGTAAGTACATCTGCAATCAAAACAATAGATTACATTTATATTTTCAGTCAAACATTTAATGGAAACGATTATATAATGGATTAAAAAAAAGTAAAAAAGCTGTACATCAAATATGCACACCACCGCAGCACCCCTCATTGTAAAATCCTGGATCCATCACTGGGGACCACTTGACTACCAGGGAATGGTATTTTGTATTATACAGGACCGGTGATCACACACTAGTGAGGGGGGAGGGACCTCTACACTACAAGGGGCACAGTGTTGTGAGTGGGGCTGCAGTAGTATCTCTGGCACCGACTAGAGTTGAGCAGAATACTGCCAGGTCTTGGTCAGTGGCATTTTCTCCATGCAAGAAACCTCCACAAAAGGCTCTTGCATGGAGAAAATTGTTTATGGATGGCACAACACCATTATGCAGGTCCCTTCCCCCAAATTTGAATTGTGGTCCACTGATCCCTTTGCCCCTGTGCAAGCCCATTCTGATGGTGCAAACTGGCCTTTTGTGAATAACACTATGGTGCAAAACCCAGTTTGTACCACAAACAGGGTTTGTACCAGGGCAAAGCTTTGTGAATCTTGCCCCTGGTGTTTTACTGGTGGAGTGGCATTTTCCTTTCCTCCTCTCTTTCTGTTCACAGGTGCGCTGTTCTTCAGTTACGTTACTGCTCTTCTCTTTCTGTCAGGTCTGATTACATTTTGGGTCCCAGAAAAGTTTGTGGTTCTGAACCTGGCAGTCAACTTCAGTCCATACAGGGCTATGGAGTATGGCCTTTCAGTCAGATGTACAGTAAGTAATCTCATTTCTCAAGCTCGACAAATTGTCCATTATATATTGTTCACCGACTTCAAGACAACCATCCGTTTGGAGCTGCTTAGCTAATACTGTTTCTCACTTCATATTTATTTCATGCCTCTGTGATCCTCAACATCTGAGTTGTCTGCTTCTTAATCCCCAGCTTGTAATTCATCACAGGTAATGGCCCATGCTTACTGTAACTGTCCCTCTACTGTATATCATACTGTGCATTTTTATAGCATGTAACCACATCTTTTGGAGGAGATTTGTAGACTAAGAAACCACCGCCTCTACACTGTTACTATGATCAAGAGGCTGGATGAAAGACATAGCAATGCTGTCCATGAAATGCACAAACATTGGACTCCAATGTTGGATATACAGAACTACCTTGCAGCAGCCAGCATCATGATTTCTCTCTCTGCTCTCTAAAAACATGTTAAGCCATACAAAGAATACCCACTCAAGGTGACAGAGTGCATTAGGTGGGCATCTTTGACATCAGAAGCACCATAAGCAAGATAGTCCTGTACTGCCTCTGTGGCCTTGAGAAAGCCACAGTACACTACAAGGTAATAAGATGGTCCTGTACTGCCTCTGTGGCCTTGAGAAAGCCACAGTACACTGCAAGGTAATAAGATGGTCCTGTACTGTCTCTGCGGCCTTGAGAAAGCCACAGTACACTACAAGGTAATAAGATCATCCTGCACTGCCTCTGTGGCCTTGAGAAAGCCACAGTATACTACAAGGTAATAAGATGGCCCTGCACTGCCTCTGTGGCTTTGAGAAAGCCACAGTGTACTACAAGGTAATAAGATGGTCCTGTACTGCCTCGGTGACCTTGAGAAAGCCACAGTACACTGCAAGGTAATAAGATGGTCCTGTATTGCCTCTGTGGCCTTGAGCCAGACACACTAAAAAGTACATAGCAATGAATATGAAAATTGCATAATTTAATTGATAGGAAATGTTTGGTATATGGAAGCACTTCACTAACTAATGTGTATTAATGTCTTTTGCAGTCGGGCTTCCCAAATTGTGGATCAGCTAACAATGGCAATGAGATGGTCTGTGGCTGCATCTGAAGCCTTGAGCAAGCCACATTACACTACAAGACAATAAGATGGTCTGTGGCTGCCTCTGTGGCCTTGAGCAAGCCACATTACACTACAAGACAATAAGATGGTCTGTGGCTGCCTCTGTGGCCTTCGGAAAGCCACACTAAAAAAAAATACATATTAGCAATGAATGTTACAATTTCATGATTTCATTCGCAGGAATCTTTTGGAACATGAAGGCATGTCATTAAGTAATGTGTAGTCTTTTGCAGTGAGGTTTCCCAAATTGTCAATCATCTAAGAATGGAGGATGATGAGGGCAGTGCAGAAGAGGCCCATCAGAAGCTTGCAGAATAGGGTACTCAGTATCCAAATCATGAATCCGACAAATGTGATGCCAAAGTGGATGGAGTTATAGCTGGGGACGGTAAGTACAGTGCTGTGCCACTGCATGTTTTGCAAATGCAGTGACTGATTTTATAAGAATCTGTGTGTAATCTACAAGTACTGCAGGTACTGTACTGCTCCTAAAAAGAGAAAGATTCTGACATCCCTCACCTCCCCCAACAGTATACAGTATGTCCTCTGATTCTGAAAGCCAACAAACATAAGCAGCTGGAGCAAGTTAAGGCATGGGTGGAAGAAAATGAATAATTTACAGATGTTATTTTTGTGGTGAGAGTAACATAGTGATGCAATCTTTTTGCCCCATGGCTTTCCAGGAAAAAGGATTTCTTGTACTGTAACCACTGCCCAACATCCCTAGAGAATACACATCTGGGGTGCCCTCTTGTGCTGCAGGCCAGGGCCGAAACTGTTATTCAGTGGCAACATGAAAGGTAACTTCTTCAGGGAGGAGACAGTGTCTATTGGTTCCCTTTTTTGAGCAAGTGTTTGCTGATGGGCATTGGCTTTTCCAATGTTCAATACTGGTAGAGACATTTGCATTGACAGTTTCTCTGTGCTCATGGTGGCGACAGACAGCATAGTATTCTATGTATTTTCTTACACATGTGTTTTTCTCTTGTACAGATAATGACCCAAAGCATGCAGCATCTGGGGTGTACATTAGGGACAACAAAGTGAAGTGGGCCAGAATGCCACCCAAAATGCCAGACCTGAACCCACTAGAGATAGCATGACATCAGGTGAAGCATTTCATTCAGAGGTGTATTAAGCCAAGGAATTGTGCTCATCTAATTGAGAAATAACAACCAAGAAGCCAGTCATTTTGAGGGATTAATGACCAGTTGAGGGATGGGTGGCCCGAAGCACAGCCGAAGGCCACCTCCATCCAGCTGGTTGTTAATCCAAGGAAATGACTGGCTTTGAGGTTATTATTGCAATTATAAGTCTAATCGCAATAACAAAATGTATGTTTTCTGTTTTATTTAGGTTTTAGTTGTGTGGTGAGAGCCGTGCATGCCACACAGTGTCAGTCTGCAGCTGGATCAGTCATTTCTAAGACATTAATCACCGATCCAGTTGGCAATCAGGAGCCTTGCTAAGCTCATGAATAATTATTTGACTTATAATATGGGGCATAACACACTTTTGGAGGAAAATGCTGACAGCTGAAGACGGTAATAAATATATTGATTACATGGATAAACTGATGCCAGCCATTGTTCATGCCAATGGTTGAGCCACTGCAATGTAAAAATAATAGTAAAACTAAACTTTGTTTTTCCATCAGTAGGTGTTTTGCTGTTTGTTTGTTTTTTTGTATCTCACATCTTTGCTGTGTCAGAATGCAACACCTAGCCTAACAACACCCACAGGTTTGCTAATCGCAGCTGCAGAGGTGGGTTGCCAAAGAGTCTAAGGAACTATTGAATAATAACCCAGGTTGTGTTGCAGTGTCATGTTCCAACACCTAGCCAGACAGCACCCTGAGGTATGATATCAGGTTTGCTAATCCTGTCTGTGGGGATGGGAAAACTAAGGTTATAGGAAATCATTTTGAAGGAGACAAAAGACTGAAGGAAAAAGTACACCACAAAATATCTCCTTGTCCCTAAAATCATCAACATCAAAGAACAGTCCAGTCCTCCTGCCTTCAAATGACTTTCACAACGTGTTTCTAGCACCTTAGATGCAGTTATGTGTATCCATAGGGCACTGTGAAAAAGTTCTTGATTTTATATATTAGGGCACTGTGAAAAACACCCTTGATTTCAGTGAAAGCTGTATCCCCTGGCCTGCTGATTCATTATGTATTCAGTTGGGAATGGCAGAGGGCGTTTCAAAGGGCATGCTATCTGGACCCGTTATTCAGTTGGGAATGTCACAAAATGTTTCAAAGTGCCCCCTATCCTCAGTCAAAGCTGTATCCCCTGGCCCACAGAATCATTAAAAGTGCTGCTCACACAGAGAAAGTGCAGTATATTCTGGCAGTAAAGCAGAAATTCATAGTGTTAAAGATGGACAGGTACGGGGTACTTATTATCCAACCTTCTGGTTTTAAAGTTAATCACTCATGCAGTATTGTAATGCGTATGTGGGGACTGCTTTATTTATTTATTTTGCACTTGGATTTGTTTTCACACATATTGTATAAATATGAAAAACAGTTCATGTCTCAGAGCAAACAGCTTGATATTTTCACAACCTTTCTTCAAATTCAGAAGAGCTACTGAATAGTAACTCAAGCTGTGTTGCGGTGTCAGGTTCTAACACCCAACCAGTCAGTATGCTGAGGTGTGATTTGAGGTTTGCTAATCCTGTCCATTGAGTGTGGAGTGTTGTCGAAAAATGCAGTAAATTTCCAAATTTCTGCTGTGAAAGCTCTAGTATCATGGTATTATGAACACCATTTAAACTCTGAAATTCTATGCATTTCTCATCCTACTTTCTAATTAAATGAGGTGTGTGGGGCAATGCAGAAAAATGTAATGTGTGAACACAGAGCAAGGGTATCAAATCTGCTTCCCAGACACACAGTCAAGTTTAATTTCTGAATCCAGCCACAGGGGTGATGGAACTCCAACTGTGATGTTAAAGCAGTGTCCCACATTTGCACACCACGAAATCATGCACCACCACGCCCAGTGATATGTACATGTTGGCTGATGATGCTGACGTTGATTACAATTCCACCTACTGTATTTTGGGAAAAGGGATGCTTGGACAGGTGTTAACATTTTTGCAGTAACTGCAATGGAGATAATGGCATTGAACTGCTCTTCTACTGTGCTACTCTATTCAATGCTGATGTGCTTATTGGGTGTTTGATGTGTAAAAGTTGTGTTTAACTTTGTTCAAACTACTTCTCCAAAACGTCACTACGGCAATATGAATTTCACAGAACATGTCACCTGCTTCACCTTTGACATTCAGTGTGCTGTCTAGGTCCGGTCTACTACATTGCATCAAAATGACTATACACGTACATGGTGTCCCAGTAGAGAATGTGGGAAAGCTTGGGATAACCACAGAAAGTTGTGTAGGGTATCCCTTTTCACTTACCTGGACTCCCTGGATGGAGAAGTGATCTGGCAGTTGACCGAGCCTACAGAGAGATGTACAGTACACACCTATCATAGGTTCATGTTGCATGCTTTCTGTGTGTGTGTGTGTGTGTGTGTGTGTGTGTGTACATTGTCAGTGATGTTGTCTTCATCTTTATATCTCCACAGAATTTCCATGGATGTCCGGGATGGATAGTCCTGGAAAGGTGGGACCAACCCGACAGGGCCACATCTGTGGTAGTGGCACGAAGGCACCGGTTGCCCTGTGCACTTTATATCCCAGACTTCATGGTGTGAAAGGTGGACAGCTGGGATGCCAACTATAAGGATTACATGGAGGAATTGTGGGCCCTGGAGGAGCCATCAAAGATGTGTGCATTGTGGAGGGAACTGTGTGCTGACTGTAAACAGCTGCAGACTTGCATGTGCTGCCCGCCCATGCTTGTCATCTGTGCTCTTCTCATTTTAGTGGTATCATGGATGGTGCTTGTGGAGAGAGGATACACAGCCACAACCCCAAGGGTTCAAGTGAAGATTCATAGAAAGAGGAGGGGAAAGATTAGGTCTTCAGTAATTCATCTGTCCATCGATGGAATACAGTTTAATCTTGCTGTATTAAAATAGTTATATACTGTACTACATCTGTCTCATTTTTATTCTATCAGGTGATGACATGCCACCTTGTGTGTTTGTCATACCATATCCAGATGGGAATGTGACAGATTGTTTCCAAGGGTTCCCCCTCCTCAGTGAAAGCTGTATCTCCTGGCATGCTTATGTGTTAAGTATTCAGCTGGGACTGTGAAGGAGTGTTTCCAAGTGCCCCTCTCCTCAGTGAAAATCCTGGCATGCTGATTCTTTAAATATTCAGATGGGAATGGTATAGACTGTTTCCAAGGGCCCCCTCTCCTTAGCTCCACTCATATTCTGTTGGGAATGTGACAGAGTGTTTCCAAGGGCCCCTTCTACTCAGTGAAATCCCTGTCATGCTGATTCATAAAGTATTCAGAAGGAAATGTGACAGAGTGTTTCCAAGGGCTCTCTGTCCTCAGCTGGAAATGGTACAGGGTGCTTCCAACACCCTTCTCCTCAGTTCCCCCCATATTCTGTTGGGAATGTCACAGAGAGCTTCCAATGGCCCCTTCTCCTCACTAAAGGCTGCATCCCCTGGCATGCTGATTCAGTGAATGTTTATCTGGAGATGTGATTGTTTCCAAGGGTCCCCTCTCCTCAGCTGGGAATGCCACATAGTATTTCCAAGGGTTCCCTCTCCTCAGTAAAAAACCCTGGCATGCTGATTCATTAAGTATTCAGATGGATATGTGATGGATTGTTTCCAAGGGCCCTCTCTTCTCAGCTCCCCCTATTCCATTTGTTTTGGGAGGGATTTAGATGAGGGGTACAGCCCCAGCACCACCAACGGACCCCCCACCTTGTCCCTGTGCACCATTCCAGAGGCACAGCCCAAATGAGCCTGCAGCTTTACCCTCCTCCCACCACCACTGCCACCAACCATTGGAAAACCATGAGACATGCTGCCAACACGCACCCTGCCGGGGATCCACTGAGTGACCCAGACTGGGCATCCAATTGGATGCCTGGCTGGGTCCACAGCCCCACCCCTGGCTGCACTGCGGAGTCCTGTGTACCAGGGGTGTGGGGCCATGGATAGGTGGCACATGGTGGTGAATACCGCTAGTATGCACCTGTCCGCAGGTGCGGAGCTGCGTGGGTGAGTTGCGCGCTTTCAGCTAGTATAACCCACCCATTCATGCATAGGGCCCAATAATCTCAAAGCTTTAGCAACATGTACAGTAAACACAAAAAATAAGGGTCAAAACAATTTCAATATACCCCCTAACTGCTTTCACAAAGCAGCCCATATACAGTTAAAACAACAGAAAGCAGTTTAAAAACCAAATGAAACTGTCCATCCCAGCTGCTTTTTCACAGCCAGACCGTAACAATATAAATACCAGTATGAACTTTGCAACACTCATATTTACCTTAACAAAAACGTTTCAGAGCAAACTAAGACAACTGACATATTGCAAAGTAAAAATCAAATGAATGGTGGTCCAGTGGCGTAGAGGGCTGAGGCATTACTGCCTTACCTTCTGCCACGCTGGTGACTCATGTTCGCAGTGCGAGTGGGTCAACAGGGCTCGGCTGGGGAGGGAAAGGATAGAGCATCCGAAGCACAGCTCTCCTCTCCTCTCCTGGGGGAGGGTGGGGGCATGGACCGGCACTTGCCTAACCCCTAGTGGTGGCTGGGGTCTGGCAGGCCAGGTCCCACAATGTGGGGACAGAGGTGGCACTGTCACCTGACATACGGCATGTGGACGCATGCATGGTGCATCACTGGCAGCATTGCATGCTCATCACTGCATCAAGAAACTGGAAAAAGTGGTCCCGCTGCCCAAGATGATGAGAGTTCCCCCCTGCGAGCTGCCCCGAGAGGACACCTCCCGAGCTGGATCCGTGCTGGTGGGTTGAGTTATTCCCCACCCCCTGCCATGAAGAGTAAGTCATGGGGCAATAGGTGAGGGAGTTCTAATCCTCAGAAACAGCAAGGGGGGGGGGCAGAGGTGGCTGGCGGGACCCAGGGGAGAAAAAGAGCAACAAAAAAGGAAAAAAATCAAATAAACATTTCATCTACCATTACCCAACAAATATATTTTTTTAGATTAAGTTTCAAGTTTAGTTCATTAATTCAATCAGTTACAATGTATATGCTTTTTTTAAATAAAAACAATCATACATTATATAAGTTTCTCTAAAATATCAGAGAGACAGGTAAAATAACAAATTTCCTGTTTCATACCAAAAGGCACTTAAAAGTTCACAATAATATGTTGATAAGTTTAGAAAAATACATTTACATTTGATCTTAGAGGGACAATCTGACATTTCGCTTATGGGTTAGTAGACTATGTAGATCAGCACAATTTTCTTTGGTTGTGTATCTGTATTTTTATTAATGTGGGTCAATCTTGTTTAGGTACACCAAATGTCTAAAACTATGAGAATTTATTGTATTAATAGGATGGGGAAATTGAGTAATATTAGCTAATACTCTGGTAAAAACCCAAATTGTGAAACCCAGTGGAAACAGCGTTCGGGTCTGGTTACCTACAGTACACCGCCTCTATCTAGACTGAGTAGTCTTTATAAAATCAAAAGCACCAGTGGTGCAAAATATGTTTGCCCATAATTGCATCCTACCTCCAAACTTTAATGGATAAAATAAATGTTATTAAAAGAAAGGTCAAGCACTTCTGGATTATTGGAAACAAAGAAGATTTGAAGAGTCACATAAGAAGGAAAATATATCTTACTCAGGAATGGGGCTAGCCCATGCTCTCTTTTCCTTTTTGTGTAGTAGGCAAATTAAAACCAAGTGATTCAAAACAAAATCATCAAATATTTATAGTCCGCATTTAGATGTAACCCCCCACTGGCCCCTTATTTAACCAGTAGGCACACCTCCCATAGTCTAGGGGAAAAGAGAGGGGTGGGGGTTACATTAATTTGCCACCATTAAACAAGGTGGGATATGCCAGATAGAGTAGAAATTATAAAAAAAAAAAAAAACACAAATCAAGTGTGGCTATTACCTGGTACACACCTGGCTAGGACCAATACCATGGCTGCAACCCAGGTCCCTGTGAGAAAACGTTTGCTCAGGGCTACACTGGGTTTGTACTTCTGGACAGGGGTACCCAATAACTCCACACACAGGAAGCAATAACATAAATGTCTCTACGAGGTTGGGATTCTAGAGTGTAGCTTTATTCCATAACATAGTAGGAACAACACAAAGTGAAGATGGACTCCCAAGGGTTACACACATGGTAAATGCAGAGATCTGAGGTACAGAACACCAAATTCCCATATTGCATAGTATGACTGAAGGACTTGTGGACTAGCCACCTGTAGAATACACACTTTCTTCCTGGAAATGACACACACGGCCAGTACTTGGCCACTTTCCATATGGCATAGGATAAGGTGTGGCACACAGACCACAAAAGAGCATTACAGGCTCCAAACTCACAAAACCTACAGACATGGGGTAAACTGGAGAAAACCCCACTCACTGGGGTAGAACTGGAGAAAACCCTCTCACTGTGGTAGAACTTTCTTCAGGCATTGGCCACATGCACTAACAAAAAAGAACAAAGGTGGCCTTCAGAACCTGAAGTGCTAACTGGTCACTCCAGATGGGGGGTGTCTCCCACCTTATGTCTCCAAGTTCATACTCAGCCATCCCTCTGGTAAATACACCTCACACTGTACCAAAATTGAAGATACTCTCTAGAAATGTATTTCACACTTAACATCCTCACAAGACACCACAGGGACATCAAAGGTAAAAGTTCTGTTCACCTGGATGGTCACATACTGGACTCCACAGAGGACAGCCAACTTTTAAACTGTTTAGAGTAACAGGGTCCCTTTAACAGAGAATCCACCCGTACAATGCAGTTACCAACTGGGCAGTTTCACACAAAACAAAAGTACAGTACAAGTCACATTAAACTGTTCCCTCAACTCACTGGTGTAGCATTGTTCAATGAGTTTCCTAATCTGTGCAGTGTTTAATTCAATTAATTAGTAAAAGGTTAGTATTGGCTTGCAACTAGCTGTTATGCACTATAAGCTTTATTTTTAGCTGAGTGCTTATGAGTTTCATTTCAGAAGGCAGACTAAACAACTCTAACGGAATGCTGTGATATTTATTAACAATGCTCTTAAGGAATGCTGTGATAGTTATAATCAATGCCACGAAAATGCATTGCATAAACACTGCAAAACAGCTACTGCCATTTCACTAAACAGTTACAAGTGAGTTGAATAGGCAGTGAAGGATGGTTGGAAAACAGTTGAAAGCTTCAACAGTTCGAGTTGCCACTGCAGTGGCATCACAAAAAAAAATGCTACACCAGTGAGTTGATGAACAGTTTAGTGTGACTTGAACTGTACTCACAGAAGATGTACACAAGGCAGCTTCACCAAATGACCTGGTAGGATCAATGGGATTGCCCCTAACATCCTGGCAGCCTGCTGCATCCCTCCTGGGATGAAACACAGAAAGTCCCTTGGAGTCGGTTTCCACCACTTCACACAAGCTGGAAGACTGCAGAACTCCACTAGGGTGAGAAAGAAAACAACACTGCAGCTCTATATCAGAGCTGCTGCTGGATCTGCAACTACACTCTGCAGCCTCCAGTCACCAACTGTTTGCAGAATTCTATCTCCCTCCCTCTCTCACAACAGCTTGCTGTGGCTTATGCTGCTGAAAGAGTTCTAAATGACATGACTCCTCCAGCTCTCAGCTGAGACTGACAACAAAGGGAGAGACAGCGTGAAATCCATTTATGGGAAAATCACTAGCTGCCTTCCCTGCCTACCACTAATTCTAATGGGATTCTTGTAACTCCTGGGAACAATGGGGTTACGTAAGTTACCAGAAGTTATATCCAGCTTTCTGCGTCTAAAATATAATGCATTACTTGAATGAAGTTTAAGTTTGAATCTGGTAAAAATATGTTACTTGGGGTTATCAAAATGAGCTATGCAATATTTCTTCCTGAACTATGTTTTAAAGTGTTTATACCATCGATTATTTTTTTGGGAGAGATCGTAGACACACAGGGCCTCATATTCAAAGCTTTGCACACTGTGCAAAATGTTTGTGCCAACACTGTGACTCCTTATCACTGGAATCACATATTCAGAGGGTATTGTTGCATATGCTATTTGCACTAGTACACTAGTACAGAGATAATGTACGCAGTGCCCAAACCGGGGGTGCTAAGCTGCATAACTTGTACAGTGCAATAGTCAGTGTGACAGCAGTGTGCAAATGGGATTGTACAGTCCAATAGTGCAGCACAATCACTGTCTATAAAAAGTTGTTCTAAACCTGGAGCAAACCCCAGAGATGAAGGAGACACAGCAGGCCACACACTAGGATGGCTCACATAGAAGCACACATCATTTTTTTAATTTTTTTATTTTAGTCTTTGGTAACCGGGTAAGGCCCACTAGGCACAAGTGCCTGTTTTCAGGGGTGACCTGGGAGCACTGGGCAGTTAAGTGACTTGCTCAGAGTCACACAGTATGTAAGTAGAGGTTGTGAGAATCAAACTCAGGTCTGGTCTGCTGGATGTATCAATCTCGTTCACATCTTGTTCCTCTAACCTCTAGGCTATACTGCCAGCCAACCTGATACAACAGGTCATGGAGGATGAAGAGAGGATTAATGTCCACCCTGACTGTGCTGCAAACATGCAGTACCATCCACAAGCCACATTCGAGGTCCTCAGTGATGACCAGATCATGGGCCAGTACAGGTTCAACAGGCCCATGCTCATACAGCTGTGTGAGCTGCTGTCTTTAAGTTACAGACAGCACCCAGTATAGCCATGGAATGTCCGTAGAGCTCAAGGTGATTATTGCACTATGCTTCCTGGCCACCAGAACATTCTAGACACTGGAAGGGACACCACCGGTATCTCATAGTTAGCTACCTTGCAGCTGTTGGGCCAGTTCCTAGATACTCTGCTTGCCCATGCTGGGCAGTTCATCATATTCTCCAGCATGCCAGCCAAGTCAACAGGAACCATGTACCAGTTCTATTGAGCTGTGCATCTACCAGCTGTAGTCAGTGCCACTGACTGCATCCATATTGCCATCTGGGCACCCATCAGTGTAGGGATGGATGTCTATTTCAATAGGAAAGGGATACCACTCCATCAATTGCCAGATCGTGTGTGATGCAACATGGTGCATCATCATTGCCTTGGCATGGTGCTCTGGCAGTGTCCATGGTGTCTTCTGGCAGAACTCCTTCCTGTGCAAGTGATTTGCAGGTGGAGACATCCCTAATATCAACCTAATTGGTGAGTATACCCCAAAGGCCTCTTCACCTCCTCCACATGTTGCAGATTATGACACTAACCAGTGCTCTTTATCTACACAAGGGACAGTGCACATACCCTGCATCCCCAGCTCCTCACACCTGTCCTATGACCAACATCTATTCCAGAGGACAGATACAATGCCACACACAGCGCCATGCACAACATCATTAAACGTGTCTTTGGAATGCTCAAGATGTAGTTTGGATGTCTTGATCATTCCAGTGGCGTCCTACAATACACCCCTCAGTAGGCCTGTGCCATATTCCTTGCATGTTGTATACTACTTGACATAGCACTCAGTTGTGGAATATGCATGCCAGCCCCAAAGGAACAACCTTCAGCAGATTCTGAGCCAGAGAGCTAGGGGATACAGGAGCAGCTCGACAGTCATGACCCCAAGATAGCCAAAAGGGCCCAGGAATATACAGACCATCTCATCACAGACCTTTTCAGGCATGGAGGGTGAGTACAGGCCACAAAGGAAACTGTAATGTGTTAAGTAATGTATGAACACCTAATAATAACAAAACATAGAGTCCACCTAGGTGGGGAGTATCAAAAGGGGACGTAAACAAACTGACATGCTATGGGGGGTTCAAAGGGCAGGTAAAAGGAAATACAAGCCATCCATGCCAGTGGGTAAAAAGGGGTGTCAACACATATACATTCCATCCAGGCAGGGGTCCAAAGGGGAGTAAACAAATATATGAACATACAAACATGCGAAACTGCCAGCAGATACATGACAGATGGTCTATCAAGTCTGCTCTAATGTGCAGCTTACAGTCCATTACACTGCAGCAACCACTCCCACCCTTGCCCTTTTGTCCAAATTCATTCCTGTGCCTGCTGGCACCCCACCTTCCTATGTCCCCTTTCTGACCCTCCCCCCTGACCTGGTCCCATCCCCTCTTTTAGCGGTCCACTGCCTTTATGGCTACCACCTCTTTGGGCAGTGCATTCCACCTTGACACCACCCTATCTGTGAAGTAATGCCTTCTCATTTTCTTGCTGAATCTTCCACCCTCCAACCTCAGACTGTGCCCTTTCATGTCCCTTCCCTCCATTAACTTTAGAATTCCCTCTGTACCTGTCTTGTTTAAGCTTTTCATGTACTTAAAGTAAGGCTGTGCAAAAGACGGATTTCTGATAATTGTATTTGTTGAGTTATTGCATTATTTATTAAAAAAAGTTTCAGCCATTTCAGACTCCTGTATTTGCTAATACAAGCACAGTATCAGGGGTATTTGAGTTGTTATCAGAAATAAAGTCTTCATTTATAATATATGTTGAATTTACTACATTAGTAGGTAGATTAATAGGTTATAACTTAAAGGTTATTATCATGTTTCCAAAAATTCAACATATAAGGTTAGTGGCAGGCATATTGTTTACCTTGTGCATCTTGCCCAGTGTCACACATCATAAAGAATGCATTACATGTGATATACTATGGTTATCCACCCAGAATTCTCTGCTACTTTCCGAGACAATAAATTAAACAAAAAGTTGGTGACCACAGGTCATGTCAAATTATTATAACCGTTTGCATCTTGCCCAGCATAACACATTGTACTATTTAATTTTTTGTTTTAGTTGAAAAACAAATTAAAGACACACTTAATGAAAGGGCCGACTCTGCATGACAGGGCCCTCTCACCCTCCCATATCATTGCAGAAGGTATAACTGGCATAGTTTTGGAAAAGTAAGATCAAAGCATGGGTCATGGTAACTTTGCCTCCAAAGTAAGTTGCCTAACCTAAAGTTACCAATGACCATACCCTAAGCATACTTTACCAATGCCATTTTGAGTCACACTAGCCTCAGTCAAGGTGTAACATGGCTTACATGTCTGGCTGGTGGACTGATGCATTCAGCGTCCGAGATGACAAATGATACTGAATGCAACCCATGGGCCCTGTCATGCAGTGCAGCTAAGCAATGCATTGCTTTTTTTATTTGGTTTTTCAGGGACTATACTGCAGCTACTGAGGGCAGTAATAAATAAATGACGCATGTCATGGGATATACTGTAGTTGCTCACCCACATTTCTCTGCTATTTTTTTTCTGAGACAAATTTTAAAACAGGTTGGTGACTGCAGAACCAGATTGAAAATTGAATATATACATTATTTCTTTGTGAAACAACAAAGTATGAAACTCAGGCCAATCCAGATTCCAGCCTACCCGTATCAGCTGGATTAGACAGGATGCACCTGCGTAATTTATGGTACCACTAACCCAATAAACAATAGTGGTGAAGAAACAAATAAAATGGTGGGTAAATGGTAAAACAGAAAATCACATGAGCATGTTCTGTTAAGTCCAACACAATACATGTATAAATATCACTGATAGTCATAATGTAGCAATGGGAGATTTACTTTCAGAAAAACAAGCTCTTCTACCCGCTCTGGCTTGGGACGGGGACCTGTGTGGAACTACAACATCACCTGCAATACTAAATATTCTTTCAGAAGGTACATTGCTAGGATGGCACCCTAAATATTTTACAGCTACTTGAGTGAGTGCAGGCCACACTGTCATTTTTGACATCCAATATATTAAGGGATCTGTTTTGAAGTGTTGCTCTTATTTCTCCAAATAACTAACCACCATATTCTCTGCACTAACAGTATTCCTAAAGATGGAATCTTCATCTGGGTCTGTGTCTTCTAAAAGACTGATATGAGCCCACATATCACTCCCAGATAGTAGTGTTGAAATTGTAGTAGTTTCACCTACTGCCTGTGCATTACCAAATCCAGTGCCATCACTTTCATTTTCCTGAGAGTGACGCTTGTCATTACTAGCATCATGAGCAAATTGTCCTTCCATGTCACCAAAAGCAGGCATAGTGTCTTTAACATACTAAACCTCCCGTACCAAGTCATTTTTATGTTTGCTTGTGTACATGTGCAAGAAACATTTCATCACAGTTTAGGAGAGAAGTAGGGTTTTGGAGGTGTGGCACTGTGGGGGCCAATGGCCCCAATGCCTTTTGAGGCTGGGCCCATTTTCCTCAATGCCGTGGCATGCTGCTGCTGACACTAGTTCAGCCAGCGTGCCACCACCTTGAAGCATATTCGCCACTGCAATCAGGGGCTGCCTCGTTATTGCAGTGTCAGCCATTCCGCTACAATGAAGGAGCGACTAATCATTGCAGGGCGGTACCTTGCCATCCACATGCCCCCAACCCAGTTCATTTGCAGACGAGCGCGCCCACTCCCCGTCAGCATACTGTAACCCCTTCCCCATTTGTTGTGTGCCAAGGGGGTGCCCAATCCCCCTCAGCATCATGTGCCCCCCCAACAGTCTTTGTTTCCCGACAAGGGCCCAATCCCTGTTGGCTTCAGTCTCCCCTTCCCAGTTCAATTTGCTGGCGAGAAGCCCACTCCCCATCAGCATAATGTTCCCCCAATTTTTGTGTGCCAGGGGTGCCCAATCCCCCCACTTGTGTCTGCTGAGGTGCCCAATCCCCATCAGCTACAGCCCCTCCCCAAAACATTCAGGTGGTATGCTGGGAGCCCACCCAGCATTCCAAATGTCCCTGAAAAACAAATTTCCCACGATGTTTTCAATTTTTGTTGTTGTTTTTTTAAACCTGTAAAACAGAAACCGCCCCTCGTTGAGTTTGGTGGCCCCTCCCCCAACCTGCGCCCACCCTCTGCTCACCCACCTCCCCACACCTCCCTCTCCCCATACTTACCTCCGGAGCCCAGCGCAATGATCTTTGGTGGACCGGGAACAAGTCTGCACTCTGCAAAGCCGACCACAAACTGAAGAAATGCCTATAAGCTGTATAATGGCATAAATAGGTTTTTTTCAACTTTGGTGCATATCTCAGGAATTTTTGGGAATTTTGGCACCAAATTTTCAACATGGGGTTATTGGGACCCTCCTCATGAATTCAGCCACTGTCATGCCGTTATTCAGTCCAGAAAGGTGATTTCATGGTCATGTGGTGAATCACCTTTCGGGTCTGATTAACAAAATGATAGTGCCAGTGTTCATGAGGTGGGCTCTCAAAAAGCCTATGTTGCAAATTTGGTGGAAAAAATCCAGTTTCCACGCATGCTCATACTTTCGCGAATTTGTGATATTTTCACTCCAGATTTTCAACATTGGCATTTTTCCAGATCTCCTTATGAACAGTACAGCTGTCATTTTTCACATCCTGACCAAAATGTGTTTTCGCACTTCCGGCGCAGAATACCGTGGTCACTGTAGGAAATAAGTGTTTGGGACATATTAAGAAAATCAGAGTAACACTGTTCATGAGCAGATGTCCTAAAATGCCTATGTTAAAAATTTGGTGATGAAAGTCCATAAAATGACTGTGTTAAGAGCATGCGTTGCGCAGTTTCCACGCATGCTCTTAACTTCCCAAATTTGTAATATTTTCACTCCAGATTTTCAACATTGGCATTTTCCACACCTCATTATGAACAGTACAGCTGTCATTTTTCACATGCTGGCCAAAGTGTGATTTTGCACTTCCGGCGTAGAATAGCGCTGTCACTGAGGGAAATCAGTGTTCGGGACACACTAAGAAAATCATAGGGACACTGTTCATGAGCAGAGGGCCTAAAATACCTATGTTGAAAATTTGGTAACAAAAGTCCATAAAATGACTGTGTTACAAGCGTGTGTTGCGCAGTTTCCACGTATGCTTGAAAGTGTGCAAATTTGTGATATTTTCACTCCAGAATTTCAACATTGGCATTTTTCCACACCTCCTTATGAACAGTACCATTGTAATTTTTCATATCCTGCCCGAAATATGCTTTTGCACCTTTGGCGCACAATGGCACAGTAGCTGTGGGAAATTAATGTTTCGGACAGATTAAGAAAATCATAATGACAGTGTTCATGAGCAGAGGTCACAAAATGCCTACGTTGAAAATTTGGTGAAATAATTCCACTAAATGACTGCGGAACAAGCATGTGTTGTACAGTTTCCATGTATGCTCGGACCTTCAAGCATTTTTAATATTTTCACTACAGATTTTCAGCATTGCCATCTCTTCACATCTCCCTATGGATGGTACAGCTGTCATTCTTCACATCCTGCCTGATATGTGTTTTTGCACATCTGGCACACAATGGCACGGTCGCTGTGGGAACTCGAAGTTCGGGACACATTAACAAAATCACACTGCAACTGTTCATGAGAAGAGGTCTCAAATGCTTTCATGAGGTGGGGGTTGCAAAAAGGCCATGCAGAAAATTTGTAGTGCAAATACCAACACACTCCCTGGGCCATTAGGGTTTCTAACCATAATGTCCCACCCTGTACTGACTGACAGACATCACAGGTGTAACTTTGGATCACCAGCTGTAATGCTCATGCCTTTCCACCCCCACCCTGAAGCCAGTGACAGGCATCGAGGTGTGCCTTACACTCTTCAGCCCCAGACTTCACCCCATGCTCCTGTACTGCACGCATTTCAGCGTGTGACCTTATGAAATGGGGTGACTGTGAAGCCGAACACCCCAAGGCACATCTCAACACTTGTCGGTGTCTACAGGATAGGGTGAGGTGAAATGCCATGAGCATTATGGGCAACGACCCACAGGCACACCCCAATGCCTGTCCATCTCTGCAGGGTGGAGGTGGGATTGGCATGAGTTCAGTACTTCACTGCCACTCCTATTTTGCATCTGTCTAACTCCTCCATGTCCAATGCTAATATCAGCAAGCAAACATTCAGCATTGACAAATGCTTGTTAAAAGATGCTGCGACCTCCTTTTGTAAAACAGACACTTTCAAATGAGGGCCAAGAATTGTTGCTAGAACATACTTTTTGTCTTCAAATACTCTGTCAAAATGCCTGTGAAGCTGTTCAATGAAAACACCTGCAAGAGAAGCAACCTCTCGATGAGTATCCATTTTTTGCTGGAATGCTTCCATCTTGTGCAACAAAATGCGAATCATGGGTATGACCTGACTTAGGGAAGAAAATTCAGCACTCAGGTCCTTTGTTGCTTGTTTGAATTGTCTTAACACATCAACAAGAGCTTCTATTATACCCCACTGCATTCATGTTATACTGCCACCAATAGCATGCTCAATCGCCATTGCATGCAGCGCCAGTTTTTGATCTAGCAGCCGCTCCAACATATAACATAGAAACATAACGATTGTCGGCAGATAAGGACTACTAGGCCCATCCAGTCTGCCCCTAGGCCCTATACATTATATGTAGCCACTGACCCTATGTGATCAATGGCTTTTCATCACTCTCTCCCCTCTCAGACTTCCCTTGTACCTGCCCCAGGCATGCATAAACCCCTCCACTTGTGCTTGCCCCCACTACCTCCAGTGGCAGACTATTCCAAGTGTCGACTACCCTTTCTGTGTAGAGAAACATCATCACATTACCTCTTAATCTACCGCCTTCCAAATTCATATTGTGCCCCCATGTTCCAGTACTTTTTCTACATTGTGAAAGGTCCCCCACCTGCACCTTGTTTATGCCCTTGAGGTACTTGAAAGTTTCAGTCATGCCCCCGTCTCCTCACCTCCAGTGAGTACATATTGAGGTCCCTTAGTCTCTCCTCATATGTTTTGTGGTGCAAGCCCTGCACCATCTTTGTTGACCTTCTCTGGATAGTCTCCACATTATCTATGTCCTTGGGCAGGGGTGGCCTCCAGAACTGCACGCAGTACTCCAGGTGAGGCCTTACCAATGTTTTATACAATGGCATCACCACCTCCTGCCTCCTGCCAGTGATACCCTGCCTATGCACCCCAGCATGTCACTGGCACTCCCTGCTGCATTTGTACACTGCTTTGATATCTTAAGGTCATCAGAGATGATAATCCCTAGGTCCCTTTCCACCTTGGTGACAGTCAGCTCCCCCCCAACCTGTAGCTCTCCCTAGGATTCCCTCTAACCAGGTACATTATTTTGCATTTCTTTGCATTGAATCTCAAGTACCACATTTCCGACCATCTTTCAAGCTTCTTCAGGTTCCTTTTCATTGTCTGCATTCCTTCTGGAGTATCCGACCTGTTACAGTTCTTGGTGTCATCTGCAAACAGGCAGATCTTTCCTTCTAGTCCCTCTGCAATGTCCCTGATGAATACGTTGAACAGGAGTGGTCCTAGTATTGATCCCTGTGGTACCGCACTGGTCACCCTCCTCTCCCCAGATTGTACCCCATTTACCACCACCCTCTGTCTTCTGTTTCTTAACCAGTTCCTAGCCCAGTTCACCACCTTGTCTCCCATGCCCAGACTACCCATCTCGTTAATCAGCCTTCCATGTGGGATTGTGTTGAAGGCTTTGCTGAAATCTAGGTAGGCAACATCTACAGCCCCTACCGGATTTAGTTCCCTAGTCACCCAATCAAAAAATCTATTAGATTCATTTGATATGACCTTCCTGCTGTGAATCAACGTTGCCTCTGATCCTGAGCACCACTGGATTCCATATGTGCCACTATCCTTTCTTTCAGCAGTGTCTCCATGGTCTTTTCCACCACTGAGGTGAGGTTGACAGGCCTGTAGTTCCCCTTCCCTCTCTACTACTGCTTTTGTGCAGTGGGAGTACATGTGCCCTCCTCCAGTCCTCTGGAATGACACCCGTGTTGAGTGACTCTGTGAACAGGGCTGCCAGAGGTGCTGCTAGTTCCCTTTGCAGCTCCCTTAATATCTTTGGGTGGATGCTGTCTGGCCCCATGGCCTTATCCACCTTCAGCTTTGTGAGTTCTTCCAGAACTCTCTCCACTGTGAATGGACTGGTGTCCACCTCTCTCCTCCCCCATTGACTCTACAACTGAACAGTGGTCCTTGATCCTCCCCTTCCTTAATGAATCCGGAGCAGAAGTATTTGTTCAGTATTTCTGCCTTGTCCAGATCCCCCTCCTTACACTGTCCGTTCTCTTCTTTGAGCCTCACAAGCCCCCCCCCGTTTTTTCTTCTTTCACTGATGTACCTGTAAAATGCTTTATCTCCTTTGTTTTCAGACTGTGCTAAGCCCTCTTCTGTCTGCGCCTTAGCCCTCCTAACAGCCTTCCCTGCTTCCCTTAGGCATTCAAGGTACACCTCCCTGTCCTCCTCCCTTTGGCTCCCTTTATATTTCCTGAGACTCAGCCTTTTAGCCCTGACTTTGTCCCCCACCTCTTTGGAGAACCATAGTGGTTATCTTCTTCTTTTCCCTTTGGCCACTATCCTAATGCATTGGTTTGCCATATCCACTATGGCTACTTTCAGTTTCTCCCATTGTTCTTCCACCCCTTCTATTACCTCTCCCTTCCCCAGGACTGCTTGTATACATCTACCCATTTCAGTGAAATCCACCCCTCCTGAAATCAAATACTCTTGCCCTTGTGTGGCTTAATTGAGTCCATGTGTCCATGTTGAACCACACCATGTGATGATCACCGGACCCTGGCTGCCCTTCCACCTGTATTTCTTCGACTTTTTTCCTATTGGTCCATACCAGGTCTAGAACTGACTTATCCTAAGTTGGCTCATGCACCAGCTTCCTGAGTCCAACCCCTTGCAGGAATTCAAGGATGGATGTGCTTCTGGCTGAAACAGCCGTGTGGGTGCCCAATCCACCTCCGGCATATTAAAATCCCCCAGTAGCAGGATTTTGCCTTTAGCTGCCATGTCATGTATATTCTCCACTAGTTCCCTGTCTACTTCCTTCCTCTGTGTCAGAGGTCTGTAGATCACCCCTGTGCATATTGCTGTTCCATTCCCTGGCTCCAGGGTGACCCACATTACCTCAGCCTCCCCCGTGAATGTTGAATTCCACCTGGTCTCGACATCTTGGACCAAGCGGTGCTGTGGACTATTAGTTTTCTTTTGGAAACTGCTCAAGTACCCATTTGATTTTACTGAGTGATAAAAATGACCACAGATATTTCATGCAATGCTGAGTAAATTACATACCACTTTATTACCACTGATGGTATTACGTACAACAAGATTTATTGTGAGTGCAAAACAGGAAACATGTTTGTAACTCCCATCACTGACTGCTTTCACCATGTTTCTAGCATTATCAGTAACAAACATTCCAGGATTTAATTTGTTTGCATAGATCCAGTTATTCATCATGGCATTTATATTGAGCAAGATTTTGGCAGCAGTATGTTCTTCCTCAAAAACTGTAACATGCAAAAGAGCCATTTTTCGCAATGCACTAGCATAATCTACTGTATATCCTGATCTGATCCAGCAGTATTCTGCACTTCAGTTTCATTTCCAGCAAACTGCACCCAGTGAACTGTTGAGGACAGGTATGCCTTACTAGTATTAGTACTTGTCCAGATGGCAGACGTAAAGTGAATAATACCACTTTCAGCACATTATTTTATTCACAAATGTTGTCTTTCACTGCGGTATAAATGGAATGTACGATAGTACGGCTAAATGTGGTACAAAATAGAAGACTGTAACGGGGTTCAATTAATGTCACAAGTCTTTTGAAACCAGTATCTTCAACAAGAGAGAAAGGCTGGCGGTCAAGAGCTATCATTTCACCTATGCGTGTTGTGATTTTGCTTACATGAAGGTGATTTGACTAAAAAAACTGCCTTGATTCAAAGGCTAGCATTTTAGTGGTTTGCTTCTGCTTACTCACTTGGCTGTTTGAAGAACTATAGAATTTGCTACATAATTCACAGTGACTTTTTTTATATGATTCCACAAACCAGTGGTGGCTAGATGGCTTATTTGCCTACCTCGACTAATACGAGCTTTGCAGTGTACACACACAGACAGCTGTTGTGACATTTTCTGGATGCAAAGTAAAATGCTGCCATATAGTGGATGTGACCCTGGAACAATGTGACTTCTGTGAAGAAGATGAAGAATATTTTTTTGCTGAAGATTTTTGGGTCAGATTTGACCGGAATAAAGCAGAAACAGATGTTTGCGCTGCTGATGGAATACTAATATTGGTGTCACTGTCATTTCTCTCATCATCAAAAGGAAAAGAGAGAGATCTAAAAAATCTGTTTCATTTGATTCACTTAAAATATCATCATTTGAACTGCAAGTGTTAATTAAGGTCGATGAACTACAATCGGAAATAGCCGATGCTGCTGGAGTGGTGAAGGCACTGGATTTGGGTGGCTGTTTCGCAGGAGTACACGGCAGGCCACTTGTTTCTAAGATGATGGAGGCAGTGCCGTATTGCTAGAAGTAGCATCAGTAGTAGCATCCAAGTCATTATTTTGCTCTATTGTATTAGCACGAGCAGTGGTTGTGCTGACAACAGTAGTTGTTTTGCCGGGAGTGGGAATGTTTGCAATGACGAGAGGAGTACTGCTGCTTCCACTGGTAGTGGTATCATTGTTTTTATTTTCTGTGGAACGTGGACTTGTACTGCATTTCACAGATTTTAGAGAAAAGGGGGAAAGCAAGCTTCTTTGCAACAGATGATTGTCCTTTTCTGCTGCTACCACCAACTCTGCTAGTACTGGATGTAGAACAAGTTGGTTGACAACCAGATGTGGTAGAAGAACTTTGTTTTTTATTCAGTGCATTATGTGCTTTAGAAAATGGACTTAAATTTTTTGGTTTAACAATATGACCAGATGTTCTCTGTGTCACTCCAAATGGCACTTTTGCTGTTGGCGGAGCACAAGAACTATTGGTGTTGTCCTCATCACTACTGCTGCTGACTGGGCCTTTATTTGTTCTTTTGCTCATGGCATGGTAAAGTGGTAAAATGGTGGTGACACTGGAAAAATACACAGAGCTACAAAACCTAGTATTGACAAGACCTGTGATTGTTTTAATGGTCACACTGGGCGAGACGGAACACAATGTAACTGACCCTTTGTACCACTGTAATTTGTTTTTAATGGTCACACTGGGCAAGATGAACAAGGACACTGACACTCTGCAGTCTGTACCACTACAGTGCCTCAAGAAAAGAACTGATTTTTTTTTAATGGTCACACTGGAAAAGACAGACAACAATGTAACTGACCCTTTGCACCACTGTAATATATATTTTCTTTAATGGTCACACTGGGAAAGATTTACATTAACACCTCTGCAATCTGACTCTGCACCTGTTTTCTTTCTTTTTGGTTTCTTTTCTCACTAGTATTTTTTTTTAATGCTCTGCGCTCACAGGGCAGGTACAATCTCATAGCCACACACACCCTGGCCCTGCCTTCCCAGTTCCCACATTTGACTTCAGTTTCAGTAAGGCTTCTACTGTAATAGTTCTTTCTGTAAAAAAATGCCTCTTTCTTTTATCTTCAGCTTTCAGTCTTTTCTTTATCTTGACTTTTTCCTTATTTGTTCTGAGTTTCTTCTCACCCTACTCACTCAGTCCCCACAACAATTCCAATGAATGAATCCCCTCCTCACAAGTTCCCAATCCAAGTGAATTCAATGTAGTGCATTTTTTTTCTATATCACTTCACTTTTCCTTTCTCTTTTTTTTTATGAAAATCTTCCAGTTCTCTTTGTCTGGGGTGGACAACAGTGATCCCCTGAACACCTTCAGCTGTCCTCTCTGCCCTCCCTGTGATCTATTCCTTCCCCACCCCCAACTTTACTGCATCATGCATGCACTCTGTGCCTGACCCTGTATACTTTTTTTTATCTAATATTGCAGGCTCTTGCTTAGATTTTTCAAAATACAAAAAATATAATACTATATATGCTGGTGGATGGGTGGGGGCCCAAAGCAGTACAAGCCCCTGATCCGTAAACAAAAAAGAAGACACTAAACAATTTACTCAGAGCAAGCTGCACTGCCTGAACAAAGAAACACGCCTGATTCAATCGGAGAGACTGGCAAAATGGCAGCTCTTCCAACGGGTGCAGTGCAGAGGGAGGTTTCTCTCTCTACTCTAGCTCCATCCCTCCCACCACATCGCCCAATAGCCAGCACTGACAGGCAGTCTCAAATCAGCTATAAGCTGCCTAGCTTGTCAGTCTGGCTTAATTCAGCCAATTGCAGTTTGTCTGATCGTCAGCCATGGCACGCCTCCTTCTACAGACTTGTTCCACTCACTCTTGCTGCCTGACGAGTGCAAACATTAAATGATGCCAGCCAGACAGCCACATGACCTACAGTGTGGCCACCATGTGACTACCAGCAGGCACCCAGATGATTGATGACTTTGAGTGAGTGGAATTGCCCCAGTGGTCTTGTGAGGAATTAAAGAAAATCCCTCATTCCCTATTGTGGTGAGGTGGCAATGGGTTTCACAGCACAAATACAGTCCAAAACATGCCGGTATTCGGGTTTCGGTTTGGCAACCCGAATACCGACATATTCAGGATATTTGTGCTGAATAATATTCAGCATGCACATCCCTAACTTAAAGGTTTCTATCATATCCCCTCTGTCCCTTCTGTCCTCCAGGGAGTACATGTTGAGCTCCCTCAGCCTCTCCTCATAGGGTTTGTCTTCCAGTCCCAGAATCATCTTGGTTGCCCTTTGTTGGACCCCCCTCCAGTAATTCAACATCCATCTTTAAGTAGGGGCACCAGAACTGCATGCAGTACTCCAGGTGCAACCTCACCAATAACATGTACAGTGGCAGGATTACCGCTCCACTCCTGGAGGTGATTCCCCTGGCTATACGCTCCAGCATCTTATTAGCCTTAGCTGCCACCTTCCTGCACTGTGCTGAGTGGTTCATTTGGCCTGTTATTATCACCCCAAGATTTTTCTCATCCTCTGTAATGGCCAGCTGCACCCCTTCTAGCTGATAATTCCTTGGGTTCCTTGCTCCCAAGTGCATGACCTTGCACTTTTCTGCATTGAATCCCAGTTGCCATGTGTCTGACTAATGTTCCAGCTTAGCTAGATCACCTTTTAGCCCCTGCCACCCTTCTATCTCATCCACTACCACACTGATGTGGTTGTCATCTGCAAAAAGGCTGATCTTGTTCTTGATTCCATGTGAGATTTTGGCAATGTAAAGGCCAAACAACACTGGGCCCAGTACCGAGCCTTGTGGTACTCCTCTGGTTACAGCTCTTGGAGTTGACAGTCCCCCACCCCACAACTACCCTCTGCTGCCTGCTCTGCAGCCAGTTCCTGACCCAATGGACCATCTTCTCTGCAGTCTCTTGGTATCCCAATTTGCTAATCAGTATTCCATGTGGCACAGAATCGAATACCTTGCTGACGTTCAGGTATATGACATCCATCGCCTGGCCCCTGTCAAGTGCTCTAGTCACTCATTCATAATAGTCAACCAGGTTGGTCTGACAGGATCTACCAGTGACAAACCCATGTTGCCTGTTGTCCTGGAGACCATTCATTTGCAGAAAGGTTACCAGCTTTTCCTTTAGGAAAGTCTCCATTAGCTTCCCTATAATGGATGTAAAGCTGATTGGCCTATAGTTGCTTGGTTCATCCTTGGGTCCACTTTTGTGGATGGGTACCACATGCAACATCCTCCAATCCTGAAGTATGCACCCTGTTGCCAGTGAGGTATTGAACAAGTCAGCCAGTGGCTCTGCCAGGACCTCTGCCAATTCTTTCAGCGCCCTGGGGTGTATGCCATCTGGGCCAGGGGCTTTATCCACCAACAGGGCCTTTAAGCCTTCCAGTACCCTGCTTGCCAGGATTTCCCATCAGTTAAACCTACCCCTCATGAGCCCACCCCCCATCCCCTTTGGCATTGACCCTTGCTTTTCCTTGGTAAACACTGAGCAGTAGTATGCATTTTGTGCCTCCACCTGATCCCCCTCCTTCTCTGCCCACCCTCCATCTTTCCTGATCCTTACAATCTTATCCTTGTACTTCCTTCTCTCCCTTATGTACCTGAAGAAGTTCTCTGATACCTTGGGCCAGCCTGAGTTCCCTCAATGCCTTGGCGGCCCTAACTGCTTTGCTCACTTCCCTTGACTTCTTCAGGTATTCTTCCCTATCCCCTCCCCACCGTTTGGAGCTCTTAAACTTTCAGAAGGCTGTTTTTTTCACCCTCACCTTTTCTAACACCTCCCTGCTTAACCAACTTGGCTTCTTGGACCTGTCCTTTTTGCTTTGTATCATTGTGCAAGTGATGGTGGCCTCTGTTAGCCCAAACTTGACAATATCCCATTTCTGGTTAGTATCCATGCGAGGGTGGATACCAGCTATATGTCATCCAGTTGGAGGGTCCCGGGGGGGGGGGTAAACAGAAATGCAGGCCATCCAGGCAGGAGGGTATCAAAAAAAGCTTAAATACATATACATTCCATCCAGGTGGTGAGGTTCAAAAGGGGAGTAAACAAATATACATGCTGTCCAGGCAGAGGGTTCTAAAGGCGGGGATAAACAGAAATACAGGCTATGCAGGCTGGGGTGGCATGGATGAGATAGGCCACAAGGGCAAGTGGTGGTGACACATGGGTATTGTGATGGTGAGTCACAGGGGGCACATGTTGGAGAAGGTGGGCAGTTTGCACCCTTGGTGTGTCCCCTACCACCTCCCTGAGTATGGACAGTATGTGCCTTTATAAAATGGTCAAGGAAATCCTAGGCTCCTGATTGGCTATGACAGCATGACTAGCAGGCAGGTATTTCTTGATAGAGCCCGCTAAAAAACAAGTGCCAAATCGGGGTGCCCATTACTTAGGATATCCTGTGGCACCCTGAATTTCACTCTCCTAAATGCCAATTTTTTATCCCACTTAGCAGGTGACTTGGCAGCCATCAACCCAACCACTGCTTAAGCCCCCTTCCCCACATACTCCAAATACACATGCCACACGCAAAATAGCTCTAATCAAGCTTCTTTCTTTCACATGAAATGAACAGTTTTTCTTTTTGAATTATTAGCGCTAGCATGCCGCGTGCTCAGCACTCCTCATACATTTGGCACAGCACTTCCACAAACCGGCTCCCTCACATGTCCCAACTCCACTCCCATTTCATAAAAAAATTCTACAACTCTTCTAGTGCTGTTTTGTTTAAACAGAGGAATGCCTTGAAATTATAACTGTACCTCTTCTGCAGCCTGTACCCACAATCTCGATCCCAATGCAAGTCCTGACCGATCGCACTCCTACTGTCACTGCCACTGTTCCACAGAATAAATGAAAGTACCCCTGTCATGAAGGGTACACCATCCAAAACTCAAATAAATAATAACAAAAAAAACCCTAACCCAACAACAGCACTAGGTACAAATCAAATCAGGCTAGTAAGGGAGCTGGAGGTGCACTGCAGACGGACTAAAACTCCCAAGAAATCATGGACCAGCCATACAGCTCAATCACACAGGGTCTACTAAACAGCAGCGCCCTCTACTGACAAGAAGAGCACACTACAAGGAGTACTTTGCAAGGAAAATTGATTTTCTTTCATGTATTATACACGTTTTTATTATATTTTGTTATTGAAAATGTTACTTTCGAGCCATTTTCTAAGCACAATAATACCCTCCAGGGTGGGTGGTATTGGGGAATACCGGACATTCTAGGGGCTATAAGGCCATCCGTCTGTGGCGTTGGGCCTCATTATGCTCCTGGGCGGTCCAGTATTCCCCAATACCGCCCATCCTATTGGGTATTATTGCTGTATGTCATCATGCAGCATGTGATGTATGCGTGCCATTTCTTGCTGTGTGACACTCTGTATCTCCATAGCAGACTTCAGCAGCTGCTGGTTGGCAGCCGTGTCTCACTGTTGCTGGAGACTGTCCATTGGGACATTGTCAGGCTGGACTCTTGGCTGTTGTAAGGCCCAGGGCTGTACCACAGTCAGTGCTGTGGTACATTGAGTGTACTGTCTCCCAGCTGTGGCCAGGCTACTGTGGTGGGCCTGGGTAGCAGGGTGATAGCCATGCAGATGGAAGGGTCATGGGGTGGCACAGTGGTGGCTGTCCCTGTGGGATTGGTGGGGGGGGGGTGGCAGGGTCATGGTCATACCAGATATCTGGTTATGGATGGCACAGCGGTGTCTGTGCTGGGGATTGTGGGGGTCTGCACCACTGTGACCACAGCACCAGGTAGGGGCAGCAGATGAATCCCACTGTTATGGGGCTGGCAGGCATGGACAACCTCTCCTGATCTGGGGTGGACCCATCTTGTTCCCTGCCCTAAGTGAAGGTCTTGTCATCATCATCTTCTTTACTCTCCTCATTGGTGTCGGTCTTCAGTTGCACGGGGGGGGGCTAGCAGGGGCAGCTGCAGCTGAGACTGACCCAGAGCATCCTCTAGTGTGTCTGGTATGAGGGGGTGAGCTGTTCAGAAAGGAGAGGAGATGATACAGATATATAGCAATGTACTCTACATACCTGTGTGCCAGTCGAGGCAGCATGCATGCCAGGTGTATGGTAACACAACATCCATACTGTCTGTGCGGTGCAGCTCCTACAAGCCCGGGGCCATACACACCACACATCCCTACACCAGTGAATGCACACCCCAACTCTAGTGTACATACACCCCATCACCAGAGATCACACACCCCATCACTAGTGCGCACATACCTGGAGGAAGGGTTTGACATGTTTTCTAGGGTTCTAATTTGGTTCGGGTTTGGCAGGGTATAGTTTGAGTTCAGTTCAGTTTGATCTGATAAGCAGATGTTTGGGTTTGAGTTCAGTTTGATTTTAGTCTTTTTTTTCTGTGTTTAACCAGTTTGAGTTAGAATTCGAGTTAGGTGTCTCTCTACTACTTCCATGTGGATTCTCCTCATCTCACATTGTCTGGGTTTGAGTTCGGTTCAGGGTCATCTTTTTTTTCTCAGGGTTCAAGTTCAGTTCAGTTTGGGGGAAAAACTTAAAGTTCTAGTTTGGTTTGGTTCGATTCACTGACAAACCCTCCTTCTACACATACCTCAGCACCTGTGATCACACAGGCACTAACACATGGGACACAGTAGTGGAATCCCATATAGATGGCTACACACAAAGAGACATGAAAACAGTTATGTGGCCTACAACCAATATGTCAGACGGCACTGGTGTATGCATGCACCCATACATTTATACACACACATATACACACATATCCAATGGGACTGTGCAGTCCGTCACTCACATGGCTGGGCTGGTACCACTTGGCTCTCATTGCCACCTTGTGGCACTCCCATCATCTCCACAGCCATAGGGTGGAGGCTATTGCCTCCACTGCAGGTGCTAGCTGCAGTGTTCTGCAGCCAATGCCTGTGGACTTCCACCTGTCACATGCATCTCCCTGTGTGTAGTCAACAGGACTTCCTTTGTCTGCCTCTTCATGTCCCTGAAATGCTTACATACTACCTCCATGGGCCTGCTCCAGTCGCCGATGGCATTGACCATGTCTGTTATTTTGACCCATGCCTGCTGTATCTGAGCATTTATGCTCTGCCTCCAGTACAAGATCTCATCTTTGGCCATACAGGCTTGTGCCAGTGCCTGTAACTCATCCTCAGAGAAGTGGTGGGCCATAATCTTTCTGTGTCATCCATGGTACCTGCCAGACATGGGGGATGAGCAGTGCACACCCACAGCGCAACACCAATGAAAATTAAATTCAGGCGAAGCACTCACCACCCCTGTCAGGGGCAAGTAGGTGTCCTGGCATTATGTGTCCCAACAGAGCTGGTGGCCTGCTTAATACAGGCTTGCCCATGTGCAGATACAGCCATCGTCAAGGGTACATACAGACAGAGGTTAAATTGGGCAGGAGCCCAGGAACTTAGTTCCACCATCCCTTAAAAAATTGTGTCAGAGTTCCACTGCCTCTGTCATCTTCCTCAAATGACTACTATAGGATAGGTACTCCACCTAGAAATGACAGCACTACAACCACCGAGACATCTAGATGTGAGAGTTCCTCCATCTAAACATTTCCAATGTAACCACTGCATACAGAATACACACAGTGCAACGATCACCCATCTCCTTTTCTAGCCCATTCCACAAACCACCTGCCCCTAACTGTCTGCAGTTCTGCTGTGGACTCTAGGTGGTGCACTGTGCTCCTTTTACATGCTCTAGGCACAGTTAGGCATATTAATGAATGCATACATTCCAGTAATGACATGCTAATGTGGCTGTTTGCCCTTAGACTGTGAAAGCAGCCCATTTGTGCACACTGGCTGAATATCACAGATTTGACCCAAGTGTTAGTGCAGTTGCACTAGTGCAATGTCCATATGTGGCACAGACATGACATCATACACAGCGGACAACATCATCATACAGCACAGCCATGTATCCTATGCTGATACTTAATGATATGGCACATTTCTGCATAGCATTGACCACGCATGTACAAACTGCACACGTACTATCCCATGCCTGCTGGATGCTGAAGCCCCAGCCCCCACTGGAAGTACACAATGTGCACTAAACAATGTTAGCACAGTGCTAATGGCAAAATGTATTGTGCAAACAGAAGGCCACACCCGGACAGCCAGGAGTAGTGCTGTGGTGCTGCTGCCAGAATCTAAGTCCAACAATAATGACAGAGAGGAGGGAGACCTGTCCTACAGAGGGACACCAGGTGGGCCACAACTGAGCTGACCAACCTAGTGCTACTGGTGGTTGGCAGGGAGGACCATTTGCTGGGTGAGGGGATGACTGACAGGTTCAGAAGGGAATTATAGGCATCTGGGGGTAGGAAGCTTCCCAGCAGGACTGGTCTCACCCACACAGGTGACCACTGCCATCACAGGTACAATGACCTGTCAAGTAGGAAAGATTGTCACCTGCAGCAGCTCAAGGTGATGGTGGAGTGTGTCACAGCGTCTAGGCCAAATGAGTACAGAGAGCTGTGTCTATGCCTTTGGTGGTGATGACCAATGTCAAGTACTGCTTCCAGCGTTATATACCTCTCAGGTCAGAAGCATAAGGGACTTGAAGAGAACCAATGTCTCCTTGTTGCGACCCCTCTGTCCTATGGGACCCTTGCAGCTGTATGGCCTGCTCCTACAAATGCTGCTCTGTGGGTTGCTGTCCCAGTGAATGACCACCAATGCCCTGTACAACACAGGACACACTGAGGCGTGCAGCTGCCATGGCATGGTTCTCTGCTACCACAATGACATGGTTACACTGTCAAGGTGGATGAAATGGTAATGCACTGTTTCATTTAATGTTATTCAGGTTTTGTTCACCAAGTACAGTACACTGAACATGTTCATGCCTATTGCAAGGTGTGGCCCAGAAGGATTTCACATGTGTTCTACATGTGCCTATGCTAGTAGGTATACCCAACTGCATGTGTCTGTTTTGTATGCACTGGCCATGTTATGCCACACAGGTGCTGGTATGCATATGCCAGGTAATGCATAGGGTACTAGTGTATTGCGCAGGGTGTGCCAGGCCTGTACCGGCCACTGTATTGGGCTACACCTATGGTACCATGTCCCCCTGTACAGTTGCACTGATATGCATCTTGTGCCCCTGCTGTACGAGATCTGGTACTCCATGTACCTAATGCATACTATGAGGTGTACAGGGCATGTAGCCAACATGCATGGGTATGTTGTACAGGGGTGAGGAAGATGGCAGGATATGGGCACTAAATGGGCAGGCGTACAGTCTGCTAGGCCATACCTACCACAGTGAGATGTATCAAATCCTGCTTTGACTGGGCCATGACATGCCTGTGTGTGGTGCCACATCTGTTCACAATGGTATGACACAGCCCTGCTCCATCCTGTCAATCCACAACATGCACATGTGGGAGCTGGTGCACAGTACTGGCATATGAGCATGTATACTGTTTAGGATGTTTGGTACTGTGCAATGTGATCCACTGCATGATATTGGTCACGTCTCCCTTGTCCTCCTCCACAGACCTCAGCAGCCAGCAGGGCCAAGCCAGGGCCCAGGTACAGAAGAGGTACAGACAGGACCAGCCTGAGGAATCAGCAGATCATAATGGGGCCTAGTGGAGCCATTCTCAAGACATGTCTACGTAAGTACCCTGCATTGTGTGTTTCACACTCGGGGATGCATGTCTACACAATGCTACATGCTTCTGTTGTTAGAGATAGATGTCCATATGTGACCCACTATGCTGCACGCACATCTGTGGGGGCATCAGCTATGCAGTTGTGGTTGGGAATGCTCACTCGGCACTTGCTGTATTGTCCTACCACTGACACTGTGGTGTGTCATGGTCTATGCAGTCTATTGTTGTGCACCTATGTGTGGCAGACATGCTGCCCTATGTGTGTATACTGTGCAGTGGCATGCCTTACACCATGTAGTGGCAAGTCCCCTGTGTTGTCGACTCCATGCACCTGAGATGATGATAATGCTCACAGCTGTGGTTGTTACGCCTGTCAGTATTGGTTGAGTCTCTTGTCCACATGCTCAGGACTAGGTATGTGTAGAATTGTCAAGAGGTAGGTGTGTACCAGTATTACATGAGCACACCACTGTGTCATCATACAGCACCTGTGGTAATCTGCCTGCAGCATTTCCATCACCCATGCCATATGCACAGAATGGCATGCTATTACATCTCAACAGAGTTGTGCATATGCACCATGGGATCAGCTGCAGTGGGGGCACTGATGGTGTTGACTGTACTTTACCATATGAGACCAACATTGTGGTGAATGGTCGTTAGTGTCTGACTAACACAGTGATGACCATTGTATGATTATTCCACTATACACGGGCTGGGCCATGCATAAATTTGGATCCAGCTGTGTCTTTGCAGGGCCCACTGTCCTGAACTGGCTCTGTATGGGTGGGAACCCTGTACCTAAGAAGTGACTGATAGCCGGCCCGGTGGCACTGAGGGTTGAGGCGCTGGATGCCACACCTCGCGCCATGCCGGTGACCCGGGATTGGGAAAAGCCCAGACCACCGTGGGTCAGCAGGGGAGAGAAAGGATTAAGCATCTGATAGACTGCTTTCCTCTCTTGGGGGTGGGATCCAGGGCAGCCCTTTGCAACAGTGGCCCCCGACGGAGACCGGTGGTGCTGCTATGCACTTGGGCGTGTACAAGCGGGGACAACGTTGGGCAGCCAACTCCGGACGTGGGTGGGAGCACCTACATCATGGGCTGATGACATTGCATGCCTTACATTGGGGGGGGGTGCCAGAACAAGGAAAAACCCGGCGCCGAGGATCAGGCGACGGCACCAGTCCCCCATACCCAATGTCGGGCTCTCCTCAACTGGCCTCCGATTTCCTCGGGCTGCTCCCCATCTGATGCCGGAGTCTGACTTGATAAGAGGCATCTAGGTAGGTGGAGGGCAACCTGCCCCAGATAGGGTTAGCCGAGGGTGCTGGCATCGGAGGGGAGGGATAGAAGAGGCACAGTTCAGGGCTCCTCAGGTGGGCAGGAAAAAGGACTGGATGCCTGAGACAGGACCTCGGGGCCATGACAGGAAGGAAAGAGAATTGAAAAAAAAAAAAAGTGTCTGATAACTGCTAGGATGGGGGATCCTCCAGGTGGCTGTACATGTAACACTAACATTGTTTACTGACCACGGTACAATGTTCAATGGTCACACCCATGTACAACACTGCTACACACACATTTGTCTTGCTGCACATGCTGCATGACAATCCCATCCCAATAAAGCAATGCTGTGTGAGCTATGTTTGTGCCTGGGGCTGCTTCTGCAGCAGACCAGGGTGTCTCATGGATATCTGTTGGCCTTCACACCTACTGTATGTTGGCCTGTGTGCTGGATAACTTGTCTGCAGAGTGTTGGGTGTATGTGTGCAGCTCCAACCCACCTGGGCCATCACACTGCCTGTAAGTCTCTGTCTTGGTGCCATGTTACTTATGCGGCATTCCCACTTCTGGCATGGCTGCAATTGTCGTGTCTCTTGCACGTCTCAGTCATGCTCTGTTGCAGCATGGCACACTCATTGTATGTGGAGTCCTTTACTGTTGGGGTCAACAATGTTGCCTCTGGTATGCCACACACATTCCATTGGGGTTGTTTGACTCCCTTCACCCATGTGTGGCATGGTGTACCATGTGTCTGCTGGTTGTACTTCTGTTATGCACATTATGCCACATTGTGTCCCTCACCCTATGTGCACAGCTGGATGAGTTCAGTGTATTGTCTTTCCACAGGTGCCCCAAGGGATGTAGAATTTCATGTGATGGTCCAGGTGGGTCAGAGAATGCAGCCCAGACTGAAGGACAAGATGACCTCCTGCAATGGCAGGTCTGGCTGCTATAGCTGATAGTGTGACATGTGGGGAAGTGCTAGTGTACGATCCAGAACTGCACTAGCACTATACATAAACTGCAGCAGCAGGCACCACCACCACCACTGCCACCTGCAGCCCCTTGGTGGGGCACTGAGCATTTTATTTGAGTTCTGTAACGAGTGGGTGCCCACTATTTTTTCAATAAGTGTTGATTTGTGGTTGTCCATGATGTTCCCTCCCCAGGGGCAGTTGCCCTTTTTCTTTTATCCTCCACCACGCCCCCAAAGTGTGGTTGCCCTTGTTAATTTTTCTCCCTACCCCCCACCCCTTGCTGCAGTAGTAGTAATAGCATTTATTGTGGTTGTATCTTTTTGTATGGCCTGTTGCCGTGTTTTTTACACTTACTTTTTTTTTTGATACCTAGGCTGCTGTGTTGCGTGCCTTTCATTGGTGTCCTTCTCACACCCACTGCTGACACCTGTGTTCAGAGTTATCCTCAGTGCTATATTCAGTGCTGCACAAATGCATTGTCCCTTGTGTTCAGCATTCTTCTCAGTGCTATATTCAGAGCTGTGCAACTGCATTGCCCTGCACCAGCACGTTTCATTTGCACAGCACAAAGTCAGCCCTATATCAAAGGGTGGTGCCAGTGCAGTGCATTTGAATATACCTCAGTTGGGGACTGGCTCAAGCAGTAACTCAAGCGCAGTGCAATTACATCATGCTTGTCTGAGTATGGGTCTCACAGTATCATCTTGAATGGCAAGATCTCTACACCTTTCCTTTATTTTATCAATAGTTTCACTTTTTATGTATTTCTGCTAAGAGAGTTTCAAAGTCCAAAGGGAAGAAAACATTTGTAATAAGGTCCACTTTTATTTTACCCCTGCCTGCTTAGCTAGTTGCAGGTTAAGGGGCCTGGGTACTGAAACGGGTACCTCCACCTGGAGGACAGGGTTATTAGTATCAAGGCTAACCTGGGTACAGCCCTCCGCGACACTGTAATCCCCATCTTTCCCCTCTAGTGGCCCAGACAATATGCAACAAACACTTTCACAGTAACCCCTATTGAGCAAACAAATCCCCACACTATTTGCACTTACCACCAGGGCTGGTTCCACCAGTTCAACCCTGGAGATCCCCTGTAAAACAAGGTTAGACACAGCAAATAACAACAGTGCAGTGCTTTTGGTACAAACTGGAACCACAATCAAATTAAATGCAAAAAGAGTTAGATCTGATTTATTCAGGGGAATTGAACAAGGAAGGGGTGTAATCAGGTTGATTGATTCTAAAACTGATCTAGTCAAGCAATTATGCATGCACTTTTAGTCCCTGCAAAGTCACACGCTCTAGGTACCCAGTTGGAAGTATGGTGGGCTAGTCCGAAACATTGCCAGGAGTAGGCCAGCATCGCAGCTGGTTGGGGCTCTGTGATAAAAAGAAAAGACATGCACAACCACACACAATTTGTAATCTGGAGCCAGGAGGCACAGTTCATGAAGATTAGGCAAAACAATTAAATCAGATGACACACACTTTGATTGAGCTGTTGTTGCAGGGAGATTCCCTGGTGTTTACTCACGCTACCCAATACAGGACACAGGATGGATGAAACGGAGATTGCAGGATGACTTGCTGGTTTGCCAGAAGAAGCAGGGCCCACACAATTCACCGTGGTGTTGTTCCTGTTCGTGATGTTGAGCAGGGAACTGATCCCCAGGCAGGTCTCTCGTCGATGGTCTACTCTGTGGTGTGAGTAGCTGGCTGGGCCAAAGTGTGGAGGCCCAGTCCAATTGGAGAAGAATGTGAATTCAGTCTGGTAGGTGCTGGATGCAGCTTCCAGCAAGCAAGGCACAATTAAGCAGTGGGGAACCAAATCGTGACCCACTAGCAGGTTACAGCACATTTATAGTAAAGCAATCACCATACCACCAAATGGGTAGCAGTCTGGTCACAATATCAGTGTCTCTGAGCAAAACTGGGAGTTCTATGGTGAAAGGATGTCCTGACAGGCAGATCGCGTACAGCAAATCTTCAGTCTTCTTCAGGTTTAAATCTGGTCACTCTTCAGTGGCTTTGTCACACTCCAGTTCAGATACAGTTAGATTACTAAGCCTTTCAAAGGATTTCCTCTTGAGGGATAGCAGAGAGACAGGCCAAACTCAGCCTTTCCATCAAGCTCCCTCGCGAACTATGCAGAAGCAGCTACTCTAATCACTTGAGCTGCTCACCGTCCAAACTCTGCCTCCAGATTGACTCACTACAGCAGACAGCTTGGGAATTTCCCTTCAGTCCAAAAGGTTTGATTTGTTGATTCATCTGTCTGTCAAAGCAAGGGCTCCCCCTCCAGGTACATTTAGGCGTTAAAGTCTCAAAACTACAATTCCTACAGAAATTCACTCCCACAAGACACTTGGGGACAGACTCCATTTTAGGGTCCCCAAAGGTATTGATTGGCCCATTCTAGCAGTCCAGGACCAAGATGGAAGTGATAAACAGACCTGTCCATGCTGCAAAGAAGGCAGGTTAGACAAACTACAATATCATTACTATTACAAAAGATAATCAGCAAATAAGTACAGCTTCTAACAGAGCTCCCTCTGCACAAATAGCGATGATAGAATGGAGCGATTATCTGGCATCCTGGGCAGGACTCTAGCATAGGAACACTCAGCCCCCTCCCATATTAAATAAGCACCATGTTATAAGCAGCTCTTAAAGAGACAGGCACGGAGGCTAACAGAGCACTCGCATGCAAACACTTTTAAAACGCTAAGACACAGGATTCCAGCCTGGCAGTGGGCATTTAGGCACACCCAAGGAAGACTTTCAGGAACCCCCATTTGTAGGGGGGGTTACATTTAGATTATAAACAGGCAGTTTCCATAAGCTACCGTTTAAGTAAAAACACAACACATTTCTAGGGTTACCACCTGTCCTGATTTTCGCAGGACAGTCCTGATTTGGGTAGCTGTGTCCTGCAAAAAAACATAAAAAATATGAAATATCCTGATTTTACAGTAGAAAACATATTTTCTAACTTTCCACTAAATGTTGCAGAAAACTACAATACCTTAACTAAAATACCTTAAAATAATAGGAAACAATAGAAGCAACTAAGAAACTACAATACTTAGCCTTAATTCTGATAATATAGAGAAAACAAGTCTGTCTCATTGGTCGAGGTTACATACTGTCCTGCTAAAAATCATGTTTCAGTAAGAAATGTCCCACTTTGGGCTTCTTAAAAGGTGGTAACCCTATACATTTCCTATTGTGTATACTGGCAAATGACAGCAGTGTAATGCGAAACCCAAATAAACCTTTTTCCACTGTTGTCTTCTTTATGGTGGCTAAAAGTAAAAAGGTTCACAAAACACAGTTTAAACTGTAGAAAACTAACCTTTCACAGAACAGCTTGCACATTCAGTGAGAGAAGTGACCATGTTTGCAGCAAACTACTTCCTACCTACATGGGAACAGAGCTCCACATTCAGAAAAGGTGCCGTAGGAACAGTGTACTGTAAATCAAAACCCAAACATTTTCCCCAAAGTAATCAGCTTTATATCAGTAAAAAGCAGAAAGTTTGAAAAACATACAATTTAACTTGTAAAAAAATAACCATTCACAGTCAGAGTAACTTCAGGGTATTTACTGTACTGTACGTAGTACAGGTAATTTGTAAGTTGTACATTGCAATTGAAATTTGTTTATTTACCTTTATATGGTAATATGCCTATTCCTGTTCATATTGCTGTTCACTGTTACCAGGTTTGTACTGTTGCTCTCCTGTCTTCCCATGTACCCCCCTTCTCCCAGTATATCTCTGAAAATAAGCTATTAGGGCTCAATAGGCCTTTCCTAGTAAAACTCTTTCAATAAATTAATCAATCAATAAATAAATAAATAAGCAAACATTAAGAAAAGACATATGTCCATATTTGTAGCTAGCAGACTGCTTCCTTCCTAGATGGGAATAGGGATTGGCTGCGTACCATCAGGATCACATAGTTGCAATTTTTGCCACGCTGTGCCAGCTTAACTGCTGCAGTGCTGGACAGTTTTAACATTAGTGATTGCCATATTTTGACTAACCTTATGTAATATATAAAATATCTGATAGTAAAGCCCCACATATTCACAAATGCTATATTATCCCCCTTGGGGCTATTGAGCTCTTAAAGTCCAATCACCCTTTGGGCATGAAGTGTTAAGATCTTGTTAGCACCTTGATGGTAATATTTCCTTGTAAATTTATTTATTTGCTTTTGTTTACAAGGTAAGCACGCTAGACAGCCAAGTGCCTCTTTTCAGGTGTGACCCGGGAGGATTACAGGATATAGACAATGCATCAGACAAGTTCAAGAAGACATACAAGAGCAACCGGCATATGCCAATGTGTGCTTACAGCATATGGGACATCAAAAACAGTTAAGTCGGAAGACTAGCAATAGGATACATATTACAGCATAGAAGACATGGGATAAATAGCAATAAGATACATATTGCAGCATATAGGACATCAGGCAAAAACAGTTATATCGGATGAATAAACATAAAATACATGCCAGAGGGTAGATAAGTAGAAAACATAAGCACAACGGTAAGGTATTGGTACTTTGCTATCAGATATTAATTTTCTCTCTCTCTTTCTCTCTCGTATATAATATACTGTATAATATAACAAATAAGTAAGCAATAAGACACAATGGGGTGTGCATTAGACAGATCTAATGCACGGCTAGTGGACGTACTGAGGCACGAGGCCACAGGCCGAGTGTATCCAGTCCCCTAGCCGTGCATTAGAGCTGTCTAATGCACATCCCCGGAGTTGCTTATTGCACTTATAAAATGGGCCTCTGTATTATAAATGGGGTTTCTAGTTTTAGCTGTGCATTAGACACATCTAGTGCATGGCTAACAACCAATCAGATTGCTTGAAATCCTTTGCCCATTTTATAATATGAAAATATGCCATTGATGGATGCTAAAATATTGTGAAGGGCAATATCATGCCCTAAATGTAATATTTTTATTTGTTTACATGTTTCTTGGTGTATTATTTTTCTTTTTTGCGGGGGTAGGGGGATATATTCTGTAATTTGAAAATTTCTGGAATGAGGAAGAATAAAGTAATTGGCACAGAGGTGAAGAAGAGATTACAGGCTGTATAAGTCTTGAATTACAGTAAGCAATGTATACTGTATTTATTACTCTAGCTCAGTGGGCTTTGCCACCATGGCTTTAGAGGTTGCAGACCTGTCATACTACAGCAAACACAGTAAACCCCAGCAGTGGCATGCCAACACCACCCGTCACAAGAAATAAATATTCATTGCTGACCTCAAGGCTTCTATTACCCCCATATATTTATACTGTGCTTTCCAACATGACAAATATTGCATTGCAAAAAAAGAGGTATGCAAGAACAAGGGGGCACAATTTGAAGATAGAAGGGGGGGCGGCTCTGAGGTAATTTAAGGAAGTATTTTTTCACAGAGAGGGTTGTGGATGCATGGAACGGCCTTCCGGAGGAGGTTGTGGAGTCAAAAACAGTGGTGGAATTCAAGCATGCATAGGACAGTCATAAGGCAATTCTAGGGGGTGGGGGTAGGAAGAAGTAGGCTGCTGGTTAACTAGGATCTGCAGCTTATCCATTAGGTAGGGAAATGGGCAGACTGGGTGGGCCAAGCGGTCCTTATCTGCTATCAAATTCTATGTTTCTATGTTTCTATTGGGAGCCAAAATCATTTAGCCAGATTACTGCCATTGACCTGAATTCATGCGGCCTGAATTGAAGCCAAATTAAATTTGTCAATGACAGACCTCTCTCACATTTAGCAGCAAGGTGACTATGGCAATATGTTCTCTTTTCACCATCAATGGACACTGTGCCCTTTACCTTTGAATTGACTGCTAAGGGAAACCTACTGTGCCCTACAAAGGGGGCAGCAGGAAAGGAGCCCCAATATTTCTTGAGATAGACAAAAGGTGGGAGTGTAACAATACTAAACATACACCATTTGTTTGGTAATAATGGCATAATTTCTAATCACTATTCATTTCTAACTAATGGCATATTTCAACAGCCAGTGAGATGACATTGACAATGGTATCACATTTTACTGTGATTACCTTCTTTTTAATAGCAAACTGAATCTGGGACAATTCAAATTTCACCAGAGCTGGCTGAACGCATGTCTGTCTGCCCAAATATATCACCTTGCACACATTTAATAAATAGCTTGTGGTTTAAAATGCAATGTTTTTATAAATTCCTTGGTATGAAAGTCCATCTTTATTTAAAGAAGAGAAATTTTGTTTTATATGGTGACCACACACACACACACACACACACACACACAAACAACATGAATGTAAAGTTGGTATATAAACTAAATCCCAAGTTTCTTTACAATCCCACAGAGGAAGAGTGTAGCTGTCACTATGCACACTGGGAGTTTCAAACAGCACAACTATAGATTAGGGATAGATCAGGGAGAGGTTAAGCACAGGGACATGAGGTGGCTTGTTCTGGGTCACACATAGTGAGTAGGTAGTTATTGAAAGATTCAAACTTGGGCCTCCATGTTCACAGCTGTTCCTCTAAGCATAGTTAACAAACTACCTTCCTATGAGGCAACTAAGTTCATTTTCCATAATATTCTCTGACAGAGAGTGCTATAGAGTGTACATCACATTGCCAGTCGTATTCACAGTAGTATCATCCCAATAATTACAGGGATTTCTCACTTCAGCCTCTTATCTTGGTTATTAAGCAGTGTGGTACGCTGCAGAAAGTTGCAGTTTATTATGACCTTACATGGGAAATCTTGTTCCTCAAGTGCTGCCCTGCACACACGTTAGGGCGGAAGGGTTTCCCAATTAGAAAGCCTTGCCAGTGCTACAAGGAAACGGAAACTGCACTCAGGCCAGCAGGCAGTACTTTAAAGGTGATGCTTTTTTATCACCCCAGAAGGACACAGGAAATGTGAGCTGGGGCTGTCCAGGAGCAGGTGTTTCTCCTTCACTGAAATTTCCCCAGCAATATTTTCAAAAACTGGATTACAGCCAGCACTTCTTTCGTGTAGTTTGGGTATCAGTGCAAGAGTTTAGTGACACCAAAGCAAACATGGCATTCCAAGAGTGATCTGACTAATTCATTGAATCTCTTTCACAAAAGGTTAAAGTCCATTGGGCTCAGTTGACCTAGCATTACACTGAATCCTGTGAGCTGCTCAGATTTTGCTTGTCCCCTTTGTTGCCATCAATTACATTTACTAGGACGAGAGGATGTCTATAAATTGCCTTTATCACAGTCCCCACCCCAGAATTTTAAATAATAGTGGTATTACCACTGCTTTTTCTGTCAGATTCTGTCCCTGTCCCCCTTCTCAACAATGATCAATACCTCTGTATGGACCCTGAAAAGGAAAGAAGGCATGAGATTTTATATATTGTAGGGCTATTCAACTAGAAGTGCTTTAAAATCCAGGAGAGGGAGGGAGGGAGGGGAGAGAATTCTTACTGCCATTAAGCATGCAGGGAGATTCAAACAACATGGAGAGAGAAATCACAGTACACAGATGTTAAGCACAGAGAGATCATGTGACTTGGGGGTGAGGGGTAGGGGAGAGAGTGGCTGAGGGAGGGCATGAGGGAAATGGGGTGACGGCCAGTTCCCTCTGTAAACACAGTGGGAATTGCACACGCGAGGGGACTAGATAGACCATAAGGTCTTCATCTGCTGGCAAATTCATGTTTGTATGAAACGTTTTACTATGAAAATGTGGCTGTTGCTGGAATCAAGCCTGGGTCAACGGAGTCTGTTCTAGAACTACTAAGCTGAAAGGTAAAAAGTCTTCAGGAGTACTTAAAGTAAAACTGTGTGGATTTATTTTTTTCAAACAAGAATTAGCTGGTGCCACCAATAACTATTACTGTGGTGTAACAGCAATAGTTACTACTAATACCTAGTTGCTTTTGACTACTCTCTTTTACCATTTCAACTCAGTTGCTGTTCTTGATTGTTTCTAACTTCACAAGGTTTAATTTTGCAGGTCAGTTCATAAAAAGCTTGCTTTTGCTAAAATAACAAATGAAATTCAGTTTCTCCACGTCAAAATCGACTGCAGTGTGTTTCCTTGTTAAAATAGTGTTTGCAGTGTTGCCCTGTAAAACTTAACAGAGAAATAGATACATAGATAAATAGAATGTGACAGCAGATAAGGGCCACTGGGCCCACCAAGTCTGCCCAATTGTGGGTTTTTTTCAGACATTACATCGCAATCTATTCTCCCCTGAGTCCTACCCCCACCCCCATGATTGTCTTGTGCCTACCTAAGGCAATTTTGAACCCAATCACTGTTTTCACCCCCACTACCTCCTCTGGTAGGATATTCCAGGTATCCACCACCCTTTCTGTGAAAAATTACTTCCTCTCATCCTTCTGGAATTTACCCCCCCCTCTAGCTTATCATGTCCCCTTATTATAGAGCATTTTTTTCTCTGAAAGATGCTCTCCTCCTGTACCCTATTAACCCCCTGTAAGGTATTTAAAGGTTTCTATCATATCCCCCCTCCTCTCCTTCAGGGTGTACATATTTAGCTCTTTTAGCCTTTCCTTATAGGGCTTATGTTGCAGACTCTGCTCTATTTTGGTAGCTCTCCTCTGGACCGTCTCCACTGTCAATTTCACTTCTGAGATGTGGTCTCCAGAACTGTACACAGTACTCAAGGTGGGGTCTTACCAGTAATTTATATGGTATCAGGTTAGAATAGCTATTCCTGAACAGCGCTATCTAAACTGCACTACAGTAACTGTGTAAACCTGAATAGCAACAGGGGTAGAATAGTGAATGTCAACTACCTCTACCCATGTAGCTATTCAGACAATGGAGAAGGAGGGGAGGAAATGGAGAAGTAGATGAAAAGTGTTGAGTCTGGCTTAGCTGCTCCTGTGGTGGAGAGGGCCAAGACTGAAGCATATCAAGCAGTATGGCTCGGGAGACCTGGGTTCTGTTCCCAGTCTCCCAAATCTTGTGGCCACACTTTTTCACCCACCCAAGTGTTTTTTTTTTTTTGTATATGGCTGAATCCGTTCCTTCCCCCAAATTTTTCTCCATTCCCAAGTTCCACCCCCCACCCATGGGGTTGACTATTTATAAATCAGTGTGTGTGTGGGGTGGAACCCCTCACAAAAACAGAAGTTGTGGTGCGTTTTACTCACATGGTAGCAGTCCTGCCTGCGTTTTGCGACTGCTACCACTGGCGGGATTTGTGTAGCCAGCATTTTGGATGGACGCTTTTGTTGTTGATGGCATTCTAACCTAGTGCCGTTTATATAGGGGCAGAACCAGTCTCTTTTCCTGCTGGAGATACCCCTTCCTATGCATCCCAGCATCCCTCTAGCTTTTCTGACTGCCTTGTCACACTGCCTGGCCACCTTTGGGTCATCCGATATGATTATCTCTAGGTGTCTTTCCTGTTTGGTCTTTGTCAGTATCACTCTGCCTATCTTATACTCTACTCCTGGGTTCATATGGTCTGGGTGCATTATCTTGCACTTTTTAACATTATAACCCAGCTGCCATGCCCTTGACCACTCTTCCAGTCTTTTCACATCCTTGCACATTCTATCCACCCCCTCAGAGCGTCCACTCTGTTACAGACCTTGGTGTCATCCACAAAGAAGCAGACCTTCCTTTCCAGTTCTTCTGCTACATCACTTATAAAAATATTGAAGAGGACCAGTCCTAAAACTGATCCCTGAGGTACCCCACTTGTCACCCTCCCTTCCTTGGAGCACACTCCATTTACTACTACCCTCTGTGTCCTTTCCACTGAACAGTTTCTTATCCAGGATACCACATTATTATCTACTCCCAAGTTACCCAACTTGTTTACCAGTCTCCTATGTGGAACTGTGTTAAAGGCCTTACTGAAAACTAAGTAGGCTACATCAACTGTTCTTCCCCGATCTAGCTCCTTGGTTATCCAAATAAGTATATCAAATTTCTTTGGCATAACCTTCCCTCTGTGAAACCATACTGTCTTGGGTCCAGTAATCCATTGGATACAAGATATTCCACAGTCCTTTCCTTTAATAGTGTTTCCATTAACTTACATACAACCAATGTCAGGCTAACAGGCGTATAAGTGCTCACCTGTTCTTTGCTATCACTTTTATGAAGGGGGACTACATCTGCCCTTCTCCAATCACCTGGGACCACTGCAGTCTCCAGTGATTTGACAAAAAGGTCTGTCAGATGTGCAACCAGTACCTTCTGAGACCCCTCAGCACCCTTGGATGTACCCCAGCCAGCCCAATAGCTTTGTTTAACGTCAGGTTATCAAGTGCTTTCTGGACTCTCCCCAACAAAAATGGACTATCCATTTCCTTCCCCCAAACCTTCTGATACCTTTCTGTGGTCCCTCCCCTTCCCCTTCTACTGTGAACACTGAACAGAAGTATTTGTCCAAGATGTTTGCCTTTTCTTTATTACAGATGTTGTGAAGTTTTAATTTGCAGACAAAGTTAAGGCAAAGTCTCCAAATTTGCCTCCGAGGATCATTTTGTGAAGTTTTTCTTTTTAACAGGAAATTCTCCATTGGTGATTTCACCTTGCAACTTTGCTTATAGTTTCTCCTTGGGGCACACAAAGGTGAAGTTGGGTGAAAATGACTTCCACTAACTACTCCTTTTGGTTTTTTTAGACATAATTTGGTCAAATTTATCACATTTGTCTGAAACTTGGTATGGTTGTAGTCCAAGAGGAGGTACATATTTGGTGCATTTGTGATGATTATTGTGGTTAAATTATGGATTTGGCACCATGGTCAAGTTGGGAGGTGAGCTTTGGATGTTGTTCACACCTCATGAATTTTTCCAGGGGTATTACATGGTACTATTGTACTGTAGTATACACTGAGACCCTTCTTTGGATGTATATAGTGTCCCTTAACTCCAAAGACTGGTGGAGTTATGGCTTGCTAAAGTTGCAGTGTTATCCTATGGGACATTAGGGAGGTAGGGTGTCATGTCTCAAACTCTGTGTTCCCCATCTCTGATCCTGAACGACTACTTAGATCATAGTGCCTCACTTATTTTGAAAGGGGGGGTGTCATGTGATACATCTCAGACTCTGTGTTCCCCATCTCTGTGCCCAAACTACTAAGTCAGACCACCATCACTTTAAGAAAAATATAACTGAAAAGAACTAAAACTGCTACAGAAAGACACTGACAAAAAACTTTATGTAAACACACCAAACTAAACCACAGACATAGAAATGAGAAAATTACTCACTACAGATCAAAAATGATGAACAAAAAAGAGTGAGAAACCAAAATATAACACAAACCTCATGCATAGACAAAAAAAGCTCTGGATCTTTCTGGGCTGCTTTGCTTTACAGTACACCTACCTTCCCCCACACCACTGCTTCACAGACTGACAAAACAGAAACCACTACTTTAAAGTAAATAATCAGTGAAAAAATAAACAAAAACCCACAATTCTAGCAGCACAAGGCCCTCTAGAACAATTTATGAGTAATTTGGATTCAAAAAGCTTGGTTTTGAGTCATATTTTAATAGTTTTTTTCTCAGACAAGCACACACAGACTACTCTGTCTTCAGAAGACTTCACTGAAGACAGCCTCCTTGGGGCATACAGCTTGCTTCAGCAGCATGTGACCTCCAATCTCTTACTACATTGCAAACTTCACCTCTGTACCAAACTTTGATAGCGAAGTTATCAGTTTACTCCAAATGTGGACCTTGGAAGGTAGAGTAACTTCATGAAATGAGGCAAATTTGCAAATGAATTCACAAAGTGAAGTTTTTCAAATTCACATATCACTATTCTAGAGCCTCCTCCATAAAGTCCCCCCCCCCCATAGTGGTCTTCTCTTTCTTATACTTTTACTTACTTGCTTAATGCAGAGGTTTGTTGCTTTCACAATGCCATCTTTTAGCCTGGTCCATTTTTCTTCCACCTCCCAGGTCCTCACACCCCCCTTGGTAGATTCATGAGACATTTACCCATCTTAGTAGAATCAGACCCTCTGAAGTCCAGGACCCTCAACTTTATGTGGTTGGATTCTGCAGCTGTTCTTATGTTGAACCACACTGTACGATGATCACTGGTACCCAGATGGCTACCCATCCTGACATCTGCAACATTGTCCCTGTTAGTAAGCACCAGATCCAGTACTGCCCCATCATGAGTGGGTTCACTGACTAGTTGCCTAAGGAATGCCCCCTGCAAGAAGTCCAGGATGTCCCTGCTTCTAGCTGATCCTGCAGCAGGGAGGCTTAAATCTGCATCTGGCAGATTGAAGTTCCCTACCAGCAACACCTCCTCTCTTTCCTCCATTTTGCCAGTTTCTTCTAACATTACTTTACATTTTCCCCTTGAACTGGAGGCCTGTAGATCACACCTGTCTGTATAATCTATAAAGTGTGCTCTTATAATCAATCACACCTGTCTTAATAGTGGCTAGTTTTCCTGACTCAAGGATAACCCACAAAGTTTTTGCCCCTCCATGAGTTATCTGTATTTCCATTGTCTTTATGCTTTCCTTCACATAAACAACACTCTTGATCCTTTCCTTCTTACCCTGTCCTTTCTGAATAATGGATATCAATGCACCATGACTCGGTAATGGCCATGATATCCAGGTCAGCCTCTGCCATGATGGCCTGTAAGTGTGGGATCTTATTTGCCAGACTCCTTAGCATTAGCACTCATGGCCTTCCAGATTTTTTTTAGCTCCTTGCTTGTCACTTCCCCCTTTTTCCTTTTGTCCCCCCCCCCTTCTTTTCAACTGCCTGCTTCTTTTCCCTCCCCCTTCTTTTGCTAACCCCATACTGCTTTGGTTTACTTCATCCTTTGTGGGACTATCTTCCTTCAGAATCTCTACACACTCCATCTCAGCATGTGGGAGGGTTTCTGCCTCCCCTTTTTCTTCTACCTCCCCCCTCTGGCTAGTATAAATGTTCATAAAAAAAAGGTTAAACCTTCCACTTAGAACCATGGTTCACCTTCCCAATAGATTCAGGCCATCAGCTTTGTGTAGGCTCTTATCCTCTCAGGTGAACCCCCACACTCCAATGTAGCCATACCCCTTCCTCTCTGCAGCCAACCTTTAACCATGAGTTGCTATATAAACAAGCATTTGTCAATGCCGAATGTTTGCTTGCTGGCATTGGCAGTGGTAGTGTAGAAGTTACAGAGCTGTATAATAGGAATGGCAGTGAAGCATTGAACTGAAGCCAACCCCACCACCACCCTGCAGAGAGTGCAGGCATTGGGGTGTGCCTTTGGGTCATCAGGCATAACGGCCATGCCATTTCACCACACCCCACCCTACAGACGCTGACAAGTGTCATGGTGTGTCTTGTGGTCTTTGGCTCTTATTCACACCGCATTCCATCAGAAAATACAGTGAGATGGGTGCGGTATAGGAGAATGGGGTGAAGTTTGGGCCTGAAGAGTCAGAGATTGGGCACCCCAGATGCATTCTATCTGATGAGTTGCCAGCTGGGTGGGCACCCAGCATGGCATGTGGAAGGCTTTGGGGACGGAGCACAGCCGACGGGGATTGGGCACCCCTGCTGTACAGTGTGTGCATGGGGGGGGCATGCAGTATGCGTATGTGTGTGTGTGCGTGTGTGTGTGTGTAGGGGAGCGGCATGAGCAGGCGATATCTTATTGCTGCTCACTGAAGCGTAGCTCCCCTTTCAACTGTACTGCACTGCATTTTGGAGCTGTTATAGACAGCTCCAGCAGGCATTGGAGAAATGCGGTCGTGCCTGCAAACACACTGCCTGAATTGGAAGAGGGCTGCCACACCTCCGAAAACTCGGATGATGACACTACATTTCTTGCACATGCGTGCAAGCAAACATAAAAATAAAACAGCTAAGTAACAAATAAAATGCAGACTCACAGTTTGAGTTCTGACTACTTTATTTCCAATGCTATAGTGGGGGGGTGGGGACAGTCCCCAGTTATTGCATAAAACAACACACGGAGAGGAGAGCCTATCTTGAATTTTATGCATACCCTCAGTGTGGGATGCTTTGATAAACCCATTGGGCTTCACCGTCAGACATTATTTGTCATCCAACATGTCAGGTGTGCATATCATTCTCATTATGCACTCCTCCCTATGCATTATTCTCTATGTCTGAACTGGTGAGCAAGTATTTTGATGGGCTCAGCCAGTTGATATTTGTCGTAATAACCCACAGTTTAGTTGGGCACTCATGCCATCTGTCTGTCAAAATCAAGTGCTCCCTCATTGACTCTCATCCTGTGTGTGGGCAGTCTGAACAGTTCCTCAAACATGGCTGATCCGAATCCCCGTTAATGAGTAGCTGCCACAACAAGACTCCTCACCTTCTCATAATCATTTTCTTTATCTATCTAGTTGATCCTGACTTTAAATTAAAAAAAATACCTTATCTGGTTGATCCTGCAGTTCACCAGCTTCAGGCGATACAGACTGCGAGCCAGAACTGGTAAGGACGAGTGTGATGTAGGAAGACAGAAAGAAAGAAAGAAAGAAAGAAAGAAAGAAAGAAAGAAAGAAAGAAAGAAAGAAAGAAAGAAATTGTAACTGGAAAAGGGGATGAGACAGAAAGAATGTGTGAGTGTGTGTGTGTGAGTGTGACGCGGGGTCACAGGACTCAGGCTGGAATAAATTGCTCACCAGAAATTATATAAAATAAAAGATGGGAAAGTGTGTGAAACTCAAATATAATGCACACCCTTGGTGTGGGATGCTTTAATAAACCTTGGGCTTCACCCTCAGGGTTTAGGTAGCATCCCACACCTCAGATGTGCATTAAATTCTTGTATCACACACTTCCCCATCCTTTATTCTATATATAATTACAGATGTGTAAACTGTCCATGCCCAGGTTGCATTAGATACACAGAAACACATGCACACATTAGAGAGGCAATGAAGTTTAACCTTGCTGGTGAAGTTAGGGCAAAGTTGCCAACTTCACCTTCACGTGAACTTCATGAAGTTGGCAACTTAAGCAACTTTACCTGTTTGTTAGGTGATGTTTAGTGCAAAGCTGCAACTTCAATTGGCAGAGTTTCAGCTTTGAACATTTTGAAGTTGGAGAACTTCGCTAAAGTTCTTGCAGAAGCAAAGTTTCAACTTCATACATCTTAAGTTCGCATACATGCACACAAATACTATGCATACACAGCTACATGCCAAACAAATATTTTTACACTGTATTTACCCAAGGTAGCCTGGCTGAGATGCAATACCAAGCATTTAGAGAAGAAAGACATTGGTTTATGGCCTGCAGTACATTTGAGGTTTTTTGATTTGTTATACAATTAGGTGGCAAAAATAAACAAGATTGTTGCTGAAGGCTACAGTATAAAGATCTTGTTCACAATTGTTCTTAAGCTAAACAATGCATATCTAAAGTGCCAGAATGACAAACCTTTGACAAGCCTGCCACCCACACCCCACCACCAGTGTGATATTTCAATATACATTGGCAATCTTTATGCATTTACATTTTTCCAAATTATTTCAATCTATACTGTGAGAGCTTGTGAAGAAATAGTACAGAATGTTACCATTACAGAATACTGATCAAGTTTATTGAAGCTAAGTGGGGTTTAAACTTGTGAGGGGGGGTGTGCTGGGGCTTGAGGCTGCTGCTAGCAGGCACATCAAGGGAGGACTTAGCCTTTTCCTCCTCAGCAGAGGGAAGGGGGTGCCAAACCGAGGCACCTGACTGTATGCAAGGGAGTGGAAGCATGCAGTTAATTGGGGATCTCAGGTTGGGGGGATGGGCGAGGGCAAGGGGCAGGGATGGAGGGTGGTCCTGATTAACACCAGGAGCATGGTTAACAAGATGCTCGAGCTTCAGGTGATGCTAACTGAAGGGAAGGGGCTGTGGGCAGAGGAGGTGGAGTACCACTCATCATTAGGAATGGCATCGATATATGCAGAGTGGAGGGGTAGAGGCAAATGCAGAGGCATTATGGAGTACCTTGCAGGCACCTGGGGGGTAAGAGAGTAAATCTATGGATGATTTATAGGTCATCCATGCAGGTCGAAGAACTTGCGGTAGGCCTGGTGGTGAATCTCAGGGACTACTGTGGTCAGGGGGAGGGTAGAACTGTGGTGCTGGGTGACCTTAACATGTTAGAGATTCATTGGGGAACTATGGCATCCTCATTGACTAAGGAGCAGTGCCTGCTGGACATCTTTCAGGGTGCATTCCTTTCCCAACTGGCGCTGACCCAATGAGGGATGGTCTTATCCTGGATGTGGCGATCTGGTTAGGAACCTAGTAGTAGGGGACCCACTGGCGTGGAGTAATCATGCCATGGTTTGGTTCGTAGCCTAGGAGGGGGAGAAAATTGCACTAAAATGGTCGTGGTTGACTTTAGGGGTGCAGACTTTAAGAGTATGGAGGTGATCCTCAAGGGGTATTTGGAAGGGATCATACCGGACATGGACACAGAGAGAAGGTGGGAAATTATTAAAACAGGGCTCCTGAAAACTACCAAGGCCTGTTTGAAGGTCTGACGCAAGTTTGGTAAAGCCAGAAAGCCGAGCTGGTGGACTAGGGAGGTCCAGGAGGTGGTGAGGGAGAAAAGAGCTGCTTATGGATGATACAAGTGCTCATGTGGGGTCATGGACAGGGGGGAGTATGATATGATATTCAAAAACGTAACCAGGGTGGTGAGATCAGTCAAGTCGAGGATGGAGCAGAGATTGGCACTGGGGATCAGAAGCAGGAGAAAAGGGTTCTTTTGATATATCAGGGAAAGAAGGAAAGAAGAGGAAGACTAGCAGACTGAGGTTGGGGAGTGGGTGTACCAAGGAGGCCAGGGAGCAGGCAGAGGTACTTAATGAATACTTTGCCTCAGTCTTCAGTAGAGACGATGGAGGGTCAACACCTTACGGGGGGAGTCAGGCTAGGAATGAGGAAGGGGGGATGTCACGGATGTTGAAATTCCTGTTGGTAGGGTGAGGGAAGCCCTTAAGTCCCTGAAAATAGATAAGGCAATGGGTCAGGATGGCCTTCATCCCAGGGTGCTAAAGGAAATGGCGGATGTCCTTGCTGCACCTCTAGTGGACCTTTTCAACTCCTCCTTTCAGGTGAGATGGGTGCCGCAGGATTGGATGATGGCTCATGTCATGCCTATCCACAAAAGCGTCTCACAGGAGGAGCCAGATAACTACAGGCCTGTGAGCCTGACATCAGTGGTAGGCAAAATGATGGAGGCCATATTAAAAGAGAGGCTGGAGGTGTTTCTGGAGACATGGGGCCATGTGGATGATCACTAACATGGCTTCATTCAGGGCAGTTCATGTCAGACTAACCTTGTGGAGATCTACGATTGGGTGACAAAGGCGCTGGACTAGGGCAGACCAGTGGATATCATCTTTCTAGACTTCAGCAAGGCATTTGATTTGGTGCCGCACTCTGGGTTGCTGGACAAGCTGGGGGGAATGGGGGTGGGGGAAAGGATGGTTAGATGGATAGGAAACTGGATAACTGGGCAGTTTCAGAAGGTAGTGGTCAGGGGGGAGGTATCATATCCTAGGAGGGCATTAGTAGGGTCCCACAAGGGTCAATGCTGGGTCCACTCTTGTTTAATGCTTACATTTCAGACATCAGGGATGGTATCATGAGTGAAATGAGCCTCTTTGCTGATGACTCGAAGCTGGGGGTAGTAGTGGATGGGGAGAAGGGGAGAAGAACCTTTCAGGGTGACCTGGAGACTCTGGAGAGGTGGTCATACACCTAGAAACTGAGGTTTAATGCCAAGAAATGCAGTGTTCTCCACTTGAGGCATAGGAACCCAGCTCATGAGTACTTTGTGGGTGGGGAGAAACTGCAGGTTTCAGGAGGGGAAAAGGATCTTAGGGTGGTTGTGGATGCCAAAATGAATAACTCTGAGCAGTGTATGAGGACTGCAGCTAAAGCAAATAAAATGCATGGGTGCATCGCCATGGAGGATAACCTTGAGGAGATGGGAGGTGTTTCTCCCTCTGTATAACTGCCTGGTTAGACTGTACCTAGAGTACTGCACACAGTTTTGGCCCTCATACTTGAAAAAGGACATTGCACTTCTTGAGATATTCCAGAGGAGGGTGACTAGGATGATACAGGGTCTGGGGGAAAGATCCTATGAGGAGAGACATGAGGAGCTCAACCTGTACTGCCTGGAGGAGAGGAGAGGAGGGACAGAGGGGATATGATCTAGGTCTTTAAATATCTAAAGGGAGTAAATAGAGTCAACCTAAATAGGGTGTTTCTGCTAAGGGAGGAGGGGGCCACCAGGGTGCACTCCATGAGGCTCATTGGCGGGAGGCTCGGGGGCAGACTAGGAGACTCTACTTCACCGAGAGGGTAGAGGACCCCTGGAATTCACTGCCTGTGGAATTAGTGGCTGTTAACACAGTGGAGGGATTCAAGAGGGGGTGGGACAGGTATAAGAGGAAGATAAAACTAAGTAATACCAGGCCTGGAGGTGTAACTCCAATGGGGATAGGGTCGGGGGATTTACAGGGGAGGCGGGGAGGGCAGCAACGGTGTCCTGAGCAGGTGCTGATTTTCGAGCAGACTTGATAGTCCATTAGGCCTACTCTGCTGACATCTTTGTATGGTAGTATGTTAGTATGCTGTAGTGGATTTTACATTTTCAATTAGACAAATTATTCAACTTGTTAATGCAGTTATACCTTGATAAAACATGCTGGGAGTTATATCTATTTTTGGAATTTCTTACAGATGTAGGATAGCATTTCCATTGGTCTAGAAAAAAATACAGCTAACAGGGTGACTCTTACCTGTATCTTCCTAGTCCCAAAATGCAGTTATAGCAGCAGTTATTTGGTTAAGGTGTAGCTAAGGACAGCTTGCTGACAAGTATCTGCCTCAGGCATGTGAGTGGGAAAGGGTAGTGAAGTGTTGACTGGAGTAAGAGAACAAGCTCTTGCCAGAGCCGGTTCACACATATCAGTGTGACAGTTATTGTGTTGACACCAATATGGGTACAGGCAATATGCTGCCTGACATTCTGCCCCAGGCATTACGACTCCCAGGACAGAGAGTGCCAAAGCCCCATCCCAGGAAAGAGTCATGTTTTGCAAGCAGTCCCCACCCGAGCACCCCCCAAAGCTAAATATAACCTCTTCCAGGGTGGGAATGCACTGAAGGGGGCAGAAATTGTGTGGGCACAAAGGGTGGCATGACTGAGGGGAGATCTAAAATCAAGATCACCCCATTATTGTTGCACTTATTGCAGCACCCAAATTGCAGCAACACAATTCAGTTGCTTTTCTAACAGTATACCATCAGAGCTGATAGGGCTTCAGCCAAGGTCATGGAAGAGGGACCAGAGGAGAAAAGACATGGAACTGCTTGCAGCCTCATGAAGAATGTACAAGCTGATGGTCTATGCATGTGCATTGGCATGCATCCATTTTCTCACCAAGATAGCAGCACATCATGGGCTCCCCCGGTGCTCCCAGACCCCAAGTTCACTGAGTCTGGGTCCAGAGGCATGAGGGTTGTGGTGCAGAAGCCTCAAAACTATTTGTTTAAACAGCACCAGTGACCGCGCCAAGACTAAATATCTACATAATAATGAGCTGCTCATGAATATGATGCATTAATATGCAAGAACTGCTTATTATTGTGTATATATTCTGTCCCAGAGTGGTCATAGGGGCTCTTTAAACAAATAGTTTTGCAGCTTCTGCAACATGGCCCTCGTGTCTCCAGACCTCAACTTAGTGGTCTCAGCTCCGGGAGCAGCAGGGGACCTCCTGACATGCCGTTATCGTGCTGAGAAAATGGATGTGTGCCAATGCGTATGTGTGAACTGCCAGCTAGCACAATGTTGGTGCGGCTGCAGGCCGTTCTGCATCTCTGTTCCTCCAGCCCCTAAAATAATGCCTATGAGAAGACAGCATTGACAGTGGAGTGCTTCACAGACTGTGGAGGCGACTGTGATGCAATGCCAAAATTGTTGCTTGGTTGAAGTGAGTCCTTTTTCACTCTCAAGAGATCTGCAGGACTCCGCCCACTGCAGCCCTATAAAGGACTTCAGGTTGGGTTATTGCTTCTTCCTACTGTTCCTGTGACTTATGCATCAGGATTTATTGATTTTCCTCTCTTTTGTTCTCAACCAAAAAGTTCTGCAGAGCACACCATGGCTCCATTTTTTAAACTGTGCATATCCCAGACATAGCTTTTCTTTCTTCCATTCAAATTTCTCAAAATTAGCAATCTATCGTGTTACTCCAGGTGCAGATCACAATTTTTTATTGCATAAGTAAAGTTATTAAAAGGGCTGATATGAGCAGTGTCAATGGAAGCTGGTAAGCATATTTGACAGGCAGTTTAAAAATATTCTTTCAATTCTTTTGTTCATCTGCTTACCAATTAAATATTCAGAAAGAAGGCTACAACACTTACTGCCCGATAAGAGTGTAGACTGTTTTAATGGAACGAATGCTGATCAATTGGGTATTACTAGGCTGAATTTATTTTTGTATGGAGTTTTTATCTAGAATGCAGGTAAGCAGTTTTCATAATAAACTCACAGCTGACTACCATGTAATGCTATCAAGTGACTGAAAAATTATTACTGTGCACAAATTAGAGTCAGTGTATACACAGCGGGCAGCACAAATCAAAAATTGTATTAATGCGTAGTGTCCCTTTTCTGTGAAAACATTTGACATAAATTACAAATTGCAAAATCATGGGGTGCTCCTGTGGGCCTGGATGGAGTATATTAGTACCAATGCTGCAACATCTTTCCCCTATTGACCCTGGGGACAATAGTGCCAATGTTGCAATATCAGGGAGTCCCTCTGTGGGCCCAGGTGGACAATAGTGCCAATGATGTGACATCAAAGAGCTCCAATGTGGGTCCATTGGGACACTTGTGCCAATTTTGCAAAATTGGCAAGATCCTCAGTGGGCCCATGGCAGCAAGAGTGGCAGACATGTGACATTGGAGGTTTTCCTTTGTGTCATTGTGTGCCTGAGGGGACAATATTGTCAATGCTGCCACATCAGTGAGCTACACTGTGGACCCAGGGAATAATAGTTTTAGTGCTCCAACATCTGGAAGTTCCCCTGTGGGCAAGGCAGAAAACAGCATTAATGCTGTAACATCAAGGACTTCTCCTATGGGTCATGGGAAAAAGAGCAGCAATGCTGCAACACTGGGGAGTGCTCTTGTGGATCCATTGAAGAGAGAAGCTATGCCATGATATGGGGGAGCTCCCTTGTGGGCTAGGGGGACAAGACAGAAACAGAATTTGATTTGAAGAGATCCAAGAAGTAATATTAATTCAACACTACAGTTAAATGCTGTCTTCCCCCAAGTTCCCCAAAATGTTCCCTCCTTCAAATTCTGTTGTCAAACTGTTGCATATTGCAATATCTGGACCCTTCCCCTCCTCAGTCATTGCCACCTACCAGCACTCCTTCTTGCTCCATAGACTCCAACCGGCATTATGATCCCTTGGAGGCTGCTGAGCAAGACGAGCTGCAGTAGGCACTAGCCCACTCCACTCCACTCCACAGTCAGCTTATTCAAGCCCTAATGGAGTGCAACCAACCTCCTGCAGACTGGGCAGCCTACAAATGTCCACCGTGTATCCTGAAAGAGTGTTGCACTACAGTTCCTGCACTTGACTAATTCCCACTATGATTCCCACACCTGCCCACTGTACATGACAGTTTTTGGCCAACTGCCCTCTCTTTATCACTGTATTACTCTGAATACCCCAGATATGATGTACTATGGACCTATACCTACTTTGAGGTACCCCAGTTAGTGCAACACTTTTACTTCAAGGTTTCCCAGTTAAGGATTCAGCATACTGCTAAAAACACACTGTGATACCCTAAGTTTTAAGTACCCTAGATACTGTATATATTTAGTAGGAACCTATAACTCTGCTGCAGTACAAAGCTTTGAGATATCCCAGATAGAAGTTTAGTACAGTCACCCCAAAAACTGTCATACAGTACACTGAGTGCAAATTACCCTTCACAGGGATTCATTATGGTTTTATATACCTACCACAGTACCTTATCTAGCGAGATGAACTAGATACAGTTCTGTTGATGCAACTATTTCCTACTGACCTAAAAGTATGCACCTAGACAGAATATGAATAAAATCACAGTTGTATGTAACAATGACCAGTGAACAAAAACTCTCAGAGGATAAAACCTGGTGGATATTATCTTAGATGAGGAGACAAACAGGAAGAGTTTCCTGCAGACCTGCTGACCTGCAACTCCCTGAGGGCACCTTGCTGCTGCCGTCCTCCTTCTCTATGGACCTCACACTCCAGGGTCCTTTATATTCCAGGGTTTCTGACTGCTAGCACTCAGTTGGGTACTAGCAGTCATATAACCACACACCATCCTCACAATTGCACCCCCATTCCCACTAACTATTCAATACTTGGCTAGGTTCATTCTAGCTTCCTTCTTAGTTCCACACCCTGCAGGCAGCTGCTCAGCTTAAAGCATCTCCTCACAGCAGTGATATTTAAATGCAAAAGCCAAATAGATTACACTTGGGGACCTGCTCATAGCACCTTCTCCCAATTGTTACATAACCTCATACCATAGGTCTAGACAAATGTCAACACTTCCCTCACCTCAGGGCAAGATGCATCTCTTTAAAACTGATCCTTTACTGCAGGCTGGTTTGGCTGACTTATCCCACTTACCCTGGAAACCTTATAGCTGTTTTTTTGTCTGTTCCAGTTTCCAACTTACTGTTCACTCTTGAGTGTAGTTCCTGCTAGCTGTCTTCCTAGTCACCACACCAAGGAGTGAGGGGGTATTAGCAGGGGCACAGGGTCATACTGCATTTAAAAAGCAAACCATGCATTTAATGTGTGCTTATGTTTATTTGATGCATAGTACCACCACTTTTTTCAAATACTTCAGCCACTGCCCTAGAGGCTGCTGCTCTTTACAGCAGCTACATCCAAGATGTGGGGGCTAGGAAGGAAGCTAGCAGAACAAGGATGATAATACATGATTCTCTTTTAATTCATCCTTCCTTCTGATGAAAAATCACTATTTTGGCAAAAAAATGAAGAGCTCTCGGGAGTCACATTCTTCTCTGCCAAGTGACTGAGCTAGAAATGACACTGAAGCATGTGCAGCGTGAGGGGTTCTTGATCTCAAGCATTGCTGATCAACTGCTGCAGGTCATGTCTTTTATAAGCCTAGTGAGTGATTTCTGAAAAAAATGCTGCTTCATGATGTTGACATGCTGAAACGCCAACGTAAAGTCAAGTCCCTTCAAACTGTGTTACCACTGACAAAAGAACCAGTGTTTGATGCCTCCACCAAACTGTTCAGCGTCAGCTCACCCTTAGTGTGATGACACTTTTTTTTTTTGCTAGTGTCATTCTAAACAAGAAACTTACTGGGTGATGACATAAAAGGAATGACTGGAAAAGAAAAGTGTCACCTTTCCTGATTTAAAAGCTATCTCCATCTGAATAAATCCATTTTTATTATTCAGCTATTTACCTTGCAGGATGTCATTTCAGACAAATTTAGCTAGCGTGAGGGGCTAGTGTAAATTCCCATCTATCTCAGGTCAGCATTACCACTAAAATCAGCCTTCATCACAATACCAGATTAACCACCAACACAAATGTTCCTCATTTCTCTCAATAATTCTTATGTGAATGTGTGGGGAAGGGGGCATCTGTCTTCTTTAAGACAATATCTGCTTCAAGGCTAGACACAAATTAATTCCTGGAATCCTATGGTGAGACATTAACAGCCATTTAGAGGATTTAATAAATGCTGTGGAGGCCTAACCTCTCTGTCTAGCCCTGAGTGGAAGTCACTATCCAGAGACACACTGGAGCCAGTCTGGGGATTGGGGGCTGGAGGTCTGCAGGGAGACAGTGGACTAGCTAGACTAAGTTTCTTGTAATTAGTGAGTGAGTATGTCATGTGTTGGGGAGGGGGTGGCAGTGGGGGGCTGCACAGGCTACTTAGACTGAAGTGTTAGAACTAAATTAAATGTATCAGTAATAATACTTTTAACCCCTTTGGGGTGGGAATTTAAAATCTAATCATTTTCTTACTATTATGCAGGAAGCAAAATAGCCTGTTTTGAGATTAAAATTTAAAGTGCTGTTAAATGGCCTCTTTTTTTAGAGTGATAAAATGTATATGGCATTCATAAAAACTGAGGAAAATGTTCTGATTCTTTCTGATTTACAATATCAAAGTGATTGTTTCCACCTGGTCTTAATTATTTCTTTGGTACAATAATTGTTGAGGACATGAACTTGGTAGTAGGAATAACATTTTAAACAGTGGTTCAATGAGGCAGCTTTGAGGGCAGAAATAGTCTGATCTGGTGTTGAAACTATATCTAAATAATAACGAGGAAAAAAAACATTGTTATTATTGATGCCGATGTTATGAGTGTTAGGCTTCTGGCATAGAAAATGATCCCCTCTATTAACTATTCAAGGAAGGACTCTCATCAGTTCCAAATATTTTGTCTTCAGATAGGCTTAATTATTGTGTTTAAGCAACAGACATATCTATATTTAAAGTGGAAAATATTATTTTCTTCATTACCCAGGAGAAGAAGCAAAAAACCACATGTTAAATATGGAAATATAGAAGACTGCAGCATATCAGAGCTGAAAGACATTTTTCCATTTTCACAAGGGTATAATTTAATGAATTTCATGGGTCTCCACAAGAACAGAAGCCAAGTCCCACTGCAGTGCTACGTTCCACAGTTCCCAACATGGAGTCAAAGGCTGTGTGCCTTTTAATGTTTGATATCATTCTGTTGTAAATGCCAGAAACTTTATAAAATTGTGCTACAATATTTAAACTATATAGAGCCAGTAAAAGCATCAAGAGAAACCTTAACCTTTTCATTTGTTCTTTTATTCTTTGCATTGAAAGAGAGGAACATAGGAAATTATAGACAAAAAACAAACAAACAAAAAAAGGTCCATTATGTTCATCTCCTGCCTTCCAGACAGTTGCAGCTTTCAATATTATGTGAAATAATGGAAACCTCTGGGAACCCTCCCTTCTCTCATGAATTCAATTCTAGTCCCAGTAACTTTATACTATATGAAGGGCCAAATATTCAATAGAATTTGCAGGTGTACTTATCCAGAATTGCACTGGCACCCCCATCGCGCCCATATTCAGAAACCCTGGGAGTACCAGCGCAACCTCACAGCACCAAAGCATTATGGTACCACTGTGCCTATGCAAATGAGAGGGTCCCCCATGCAAATTGGTGCAGTGGTACTGTCAAAGATTTGTGCCAGTGGTAAGCAGCCCCCAAAGAGACTCTAATTACCACCGCTGAAAACCACTCTTAATGGTGCATCCCCACCCACCTGAAGACAGGGTGGCTGTGCTGCAGCCACCCACCACTGATCCCCCATTCCATAGTCTATTTAGTTATCTAAAGAGTCCAGTGGCACCCCTACCTCCCTGATCACCCCTACAAGGTAATATCTGATATCCCTGGGATCTAGTTGTACCCCCCACCCCCAACCACCTGTACCATGTACTGTCTGATATCCTGGGTGTCTTGTGGTGCTTTCCACCCCCAATCACTTGTACCATGTAAAGTCAGAAATTCTTGGAATCTAGTGGCACCCCTACCTGTGATCACCTGTACAATGCAATGTCTGATATCCATTTTGTCCGGTGGCACCCACCCATCCCCTGGTCACCCATATACAATGATTAAGAATGCCTCACTGTCCAGTGGTTCCTTCTGCCCCCCAAAATGTCTGTTTACATAAGCAGAGGTCCAGTGTCCACCCATGCACCTGCCCTATCACGTAACACTACCAGTCACATCCCCTCTTACCAGGGTATCTGTGGATGTCCAGTGAATACTGATACAACTGGCACAGTCCTCTTCTTACTTCCTTTGCTGGCTACCATATGAGCCATCAGTGAGCATGCCTACAGTATTTATACTGTATGCACACCACTGAGATTTCATTCAGTGGTGGCAGAGGAAGTGAAAGAAAGGCTGTGCAAATTGCTATATCTCGATTCTTTGGACGTCCATGGACACCCTGTTAACGGGGGGATAGGTGGTGTTATGTGAGCAGGCAAGGCATGTGGGGGACAACAGACCACCAGTGATTGCCTTTACTTATGTCAGTGGGCCTTCACAGGACTGGGGGATTCATTGGATACCAGGGCATTCTTCATTATTGTATATGCGTGACCAGGGAGTGGGTCCCCCCCCCCCATGTGACACTAGGGATGTAACAGATTACATGGTATGGGTGTTCGTGGTTTGGGGTGCCACTAGATACCAGTGATATCAGATGTTACATGGTATAGGTGATTGGTGGGGGGGGTGTAACTATCCACCAAGGATAACTATACATACTATGCAGTGGCCGATCAGGGGTGGGGGTGCAACTAGCCACCAGGGAATGTGTCAAGACACTTTCAGGATGGGTGCTAATGGGGTGCTGTGCACCATGCACATGAGCCTATAATGGGCATGTAAATGTCCCCTTAGCATCTTGCATGCCCAGAGTCTTCATTTGCATATTGTGCTTGCATATAGCCCACAGGGGTCTTGGTGCTATCCATTTCGGGTAGCGCTATTCCCTGTGAGCTATATACAGCCCAGGTCCATGTCAGGGAAGTGCAGTTTCACTTAGTGTTGTGACAACATGGTCCAATATTCTGTAGGATAGCAACAGTCTGCTATCCAATTGAATATAGTAGCTGCCAGGTCAGGTACAAGCACAAGTGCAGCACAAATATTTGCACTGCGCTTACACTCCTGTCTCAATATCAGTTCAACTGCCCTGAACAAACTGAAAATGTCCCATCAGATTAGTGCCATTCAATCCCTTAAAAATGATAACAACTAACACGATATAGTGTCTGTGTTTAGGCTTCATTTTTCCAGGGAATATCTACCTACAGTAGGTTCTCTAAATTCTGCTTGGTGGAACTCTGTAAACCTCTGATCCTTATTAAATAAGAACCGGAGCCCCAGCAGTTCTAAGTAGTACTGATTAGTTCTAAGTATAAATATCTGAATAAATGTGATACAATTTATAAAACAGGGCCAAGCTCTGTAATACTATAGGTAACACAGAGGACCAAAGGGAATACTTGTCACTATACTATTTGCATGAAAACTAAAGTAAAACAAATATAACTAACCCCACGGTTGTAGCACCTCAGGGAGGAGGGGGGGAACAATTGTCACTTGTACTGTAGGTTGCCAAATGTAGTATCTCCTTTTACCCATCACTGAAATTAATGTTGCTGAAATCTCTGCACTATTTATTTATTTATTTAGATTTTGGTAACTGGGTAAACCCACTGAGACCTGAGGTCCCTTTTTCAGGGGCGACCCGGAATTAGTTACAGAGAAAACATACATTGGCATTGATATACAGTAGTCACAGCAGATACATGTTAGGAATCTTACATTTAGCACAGAGTCATCAGGATTCACACAGTTCCCAGGTGTTAAGACAGGTATGCAGTACATTTACATCCTTGCATAAGAGATTCTTGTGGGGGAGTAGGCGAGGTTAAGCCAGTGGTAGCAGGGGAGAGGGCCCGGTCTGGGGGCTAGCGATTACAACCACAGAGGCTGAGTTCAAGGAGATACGCTTTGAGGCCTGACTTAAACCCAGGGAGGGTAGGCTTGTCAGCCAGGCTTGCTGGGAGGGTATTCCATAGGTAGGAGGCAGCGTATTGGAAGGAGCGCTTGCCTGGGTGGGTGCAACACAGGGGATATCAAGGGGGTGACTTGCAGAAGATTGCAGGATTCGGCACTGGACTTTGGAAGTGAGAAGTCCTCGAAGGTGTGGAGAAGGGCCAAGGGAGGAGAATTTGAAGGCAAGACAGGCAGCAGGGTATGCCAGTTTGTGCCGTAGGGTGGGTCAGTTTAGGTCCATGAGGGCCTCATGGTGTATATGGAAAAAATACCTATTTAAGGTACTGTACAGTGTACAGTATTCAGAAAGTAGTTTCATGTCTTCTTTTCTGGATGGGGGGAGGGATCCATGAGACAAAAGACTCTGATGATACGGTACTGAGGGAACGTGAGAGAGAAACATACAAACATAGAAAAAAGATGACAGAAGGAGACCAAGGGTCCTTCTAGTCTGCCCATGTGTTCCTTGGACCTTCTCAGATCCCAGGACCTAACCCCCCTTCTGCCTAATGCCTCCTACTGCTCCTGTTGCTTTGGATTGCACTTTAGCCCTGTACCACCCCAGCTTGATTGATGTCATGGATTTTGCTTCCACTACCTCAGCTGTTAGTTTATTCCATAGTTTCATGACTTCTCTGTATAATAGCATTTGCTAAGTTCCTTCTTGAAGCTCCCCCTTCCACTTCTATTCCTGCCCTCTAGTATTAGAGTCACAGACTCTGCAGAACAGGTCTGAGAATGTCACCTTATTTATTCCTCTCAGGAACGTGTACAGTACGTTTCAATCTTGTCCCCCCATCCCTCTTTGTCTCTAGTGAGAACATATTTAAACGCTTCCAAATGCTTCTCATATGAGTGCCTTTGAAAGCCCTGGATCATTTTTGTCATTCTTCTTTTGACAGTCTCCAACTTGTTTATGTCCTTTTTCAGATGTGGACTCCAAAACTGGACACAGTACTCCAGATGTGGTCTTTCCAGGGACCTGAAGAGTGGTAATATTACCTCCCTTCTTCTGCTGTCGAATCCCCTCCCTTTGCACCCCAGCATTTGTTTGGCCTTGCTACAAGCTTTGTTGCATTGGCTTGTCTGTGTCAGGATGCTACTTATGATGACACCTAGGTCCCATTCTTCCTGTATGGTGCTGAGCTGGACTCTGTTGAGGTAGTATTCTACCCTTCGGTTCCCTTTACCCACATGCATCACCTTGCATTTTTTTGCTTTGAACCTTAGTTGCCAGATGTTGGACCATCTTTCCAGCCTCTGAAGGTCTTTTTGTAGATCCCAAATCTCCTCCTAGCTGTCATCCCTTCCCCTTAGCTTGGTGTCATCCATGCATAGGGCACTTTTGCCCTGAATACCTACACCAATGTCACTGATAAAGGCGTTAAACAGGATTGGCCTCATCACTGAGCCTTGGGGCCACCACTAGTGAACGCACCTTCATCAGATCTCACCCCGTTGACCACTACTCTGTTTTCTTTCCCTGAGTCAATTCCTTCCTAACTGACTATGCACTTGGCTGCACCCAGGTGTTGCACTGTTTCAGCAGGTAGTTGTGCAGCACTGAATCACAGGCCTTACTGAAATCAAAGTAGAGGAGGTCCACTGGTTGGCCTCTGTCTAGTTCCCCAGTGACCTAGTCAAAAAATGTGATTAGGATTGTTTGGCATGACCTTCCTGCCATGAACCCATGTTGCCTGTCATCTTGCAATCCATTCTTATCTAGGTACTCTATCACGTCCTGTTTTATTAAGGTTTCCATCAATTTCCCCACTACCAACGTAAGGCTAACTGGTCGGTAATTGCCTGCTTCCTCCCAACTCCATCCCTTATGGAGAGGTAACACATCAGCTCTTCTCCAGTCTCCCAGCACTATCCCCATTTGAAGTGATCTGGTGAATATATGTACTAAGAGACCTGACAGTTCACTTGCTAGCACCTATACCACCCTCAGGTGTATTCCATCAGGCCCTGGTGATTTATCTTACCTGAGTTGATCCAGATCCTCTCTAACCCTACTGCTGGTGAGAGATGGTGTTTCCATTTGTGGGATACCTTTGTCAGCAGCCTTGATGCCACTGTCTGCTACTGGGATTTTGTGGTCTGATTAGTCCTGATTATTTATAAATATTTGAATAAATGTGATAAATTGCACTCATAGGGACCAAACTCTGTAATAATTATTTATTTAGTTTTTGCTGATGGGAAAAGAGGTCTAGGGAATTCTGCTTATGTTCAGACTTGTTTCAGGGGAAGGGGGAGACAAAGATGCAAATTGACACACTGAACCAGATTAAGCTGTTGGCAGTATTTTAGTGAATGGAGGACAAATTTGGCCCGGACACTGGGGATATTACCCTACTCTTTTCAGAACAGAACATTCAAAGTTTTCCTCTTCCATGTTTAAAGTGCTATGGGCACAATAGGAATGGATTAGTAATTCAGCACTAGTTTAAGTAAGATTATGATTTCATTCAGCATTATGACATTTGAATTTGTTTATATTTTGTTCATTTTCTTCTCTTTCTCTGTTTCAGAATTTGATTAATGTAGATTTTTTTTGTGACGTGAGATCCACTGATGTTATTTTTTATTTTGCTATTTTTTGTGTTCATTATATTCATTCAAATAATCTTGGTCTGGTGTGACCTGACTTGCTGCCATTATTATATCATGTCTTATGTATTAAATAGACCTTAGTTACAAAAGATTTTTACCACAGGCACAATGAGAGAAACTATTTTGTGGAGAGGGCCTCAGTACAAGTATGTTTATATTCATTCAGGTAATATATTTGTAATTAAACTGAGGAATGTTGACTTTCTGAAATGTCAGACACTAACATTCTTTGAACAGCAGGGGTGATCATTTTCCAGCTCTATAAAATACTACAAAAACAAGATTTAGCATCACAATGTGGTTTCTAGTATACAAACCATAGGGCTAACTTGAAAAGCAATGACAAACAATTAGTTATACCCAAAGCAAACATATGCAAGAGAGAGATCACTTCTTCACAATTAGGGCAGCCAAGGCATTGAACCAACTCCCACAAGATGCAGTGGAGGCTAAGGATCTTTCAGAATTCATACCCAGACTGGACAAAAACTTAAACTGGATGGTCAGTAGGGGCTAACTCACCCACCAGGGAGTTGGAGATATTCACAATGGGCATACACCTTCTTGTGTCTACAACAACCTAGTAACCTAGTAACTCAGTGTATTCTGATGACAAACAGGGCCTTGTGTTTATTTATTTATTTATTTGTTTTTGTTAACCGGGTAGGGCACACTAGACAGCCAAGTGCCTATTTTCAGGTGCAACCCGGGAGGGTTACATAGGTAGTAGCATACAGGAGTCAGTTACATACAGTTGAGCAAAAAACAGGATTAACAGGAAATGGATAGGCGGCTGACAGTATAGTACAAATTTAGCAAACAAGAAAACAACAGTCATTAAATGGAATGAAAGAGGAAGCAAGGTATCATTAGAATTGAAGTTGGGGACACGGATGCACACAATTGTGGTGTAAACAAAAAGATTTAGCTACATATATGAGTGAAATTAGTACTATCAGAAGTAAGTGCTGGGGGAAGGGGGAACGGGGGTGGGGGACTGGATAGAATGGGTGAGGCCATATTGGGAGGGAGGGGTGAGGGGGGAGGATGGTGAAGGATGTACAGTCTGGATTGCATTACTAGTTCAGAGGGATAAAGTGCAGTGGGCCCTGAGAGCTCATAGTACATGTGTAGGTAGGGTGATCTATGAGGTACAGGGACAAGCGGAGGAGGATTTCAGGAAGTGCGAGAGCAAGGTTTTGAAGCAGAGATGGGAGGGGGAAGACCAGGTAAGGACTGGAAGCGAGTTCCAGATTTTTGGGGCGAAGGAGGAGAAGGCCCAGTCCCCCGTGAGGGAGCGAGTTCTAGGGACAAACCGATCTAGAGCCTCTCTTGATCTTAGTGTCAGCAATAACATTTCCAGCAGAACTAAATAGCCCTTCTGAGTGAACACTAGCAGGCAGGAATTCATGTACTTCATAGCAATTTGTACTAAAGCAGGCTACATATGTTATTTGGATTTGCAGTATTTCAAAGGATCTGGATTCTAATCAATATTGAGCGCTGACAGGTACATCTCAACAATGGTCTGTTCTGAGGCTGTTAGTGCTGTGTGGAATGGAATGCGGGATTCCACTGGCAGAATTAGTGTGGAATGACCACTCCATCTGCGGAATTTCCAGTGGAAATTTGCCTGTTCTTCTGCGAAATTCCACCTGCTGTGATCCGCGGAATAATATTCCGCAGATCAGTATTTTTTCCACGGAAAATAATTCCACAAACATTACCACAGAAAATACCGAGATCCATAGAATAATATTCCACGGAAATGTTGCGGAAAAACTCAGTCTGCATTTTCTGCCACAGAATTCCACCATTCTGCTTCCAGTGAAATTTGGCAGAATTTTGGTGGAATTTCAAAAGTTCCACGGAATTTTGTTCTGCCAGACTTTGAAAATTCCACACAGCACTAGAAGCTGTGTTAGAAGAAGTGGATAAGGAAGTTACAATTACATCTTACAAGTGATGGCAGGCCCTGACACTGACTTGTGCAATAGTCGGACACTGCTATTTTTTGAAGGTGGTGAAGAAAAAAACCATATAGCACAGTGGACAAAGAAGAGGAAGAAGAGGAAACTATTGTAACAGCATTGATGGGGTAGTCTGATACTGTGTTGCATTGTGAAAAAGATTGCTCTGGATCTGATTCTGTACTGCATTCCATGGTAGTATGCATGTCATCATTTAAATTAATTAGTGTCCATTTATCTCAAAATAAATATCGTCATCATTTAGTAGTTGCTATGATTTTGTACTGCAAGTCCAGTATTGTTGTTTTAATATAGTGGTCAGATTGAAGCATTTTATATAGTTTTTCATCACCATCTTCATCATCATCATCTTTTTTGATCATACGTTTAGTTAGATGTTTTGGTATTGCAGTGGACAACCTGTTTGTGTCAGCAGTGGCAGCATGTGGCATGGAATTGTCAGCATTCTCTACATTATCAATATTCAGGTTCAAGTGGTATTTTAAACATTTTATTAGTGGTATCCCCTGGCTCAGAGTTGTTGTGTTTCCACTCACCGCTCTGGTAATTTCCTCAAATGACTGGAGAACTAAAATTACAAACTTCAATATGGACCACTGTGGCACAGTGACATTTTTGTCTGCATCACCAACTTTATTTTCCAAGAGGTACTATCTGACAGCTTTCCTTTGCTCCAGCAGCTTTTGGAACATAAGAAGGATCAAATTTCACCTAGCAGAAATGTCTTGAATCAGTCTGTGCAAAGATAGTTTGTGCCCCTCCTGTATTTTTATGTTGATTGCATGCAGCGCAAGAAACATATTGCGGCAACTTTCTCAGAAGCAGGTTGTGGAGGCATGGCACTGTTGTGGCCGATGCCCCAACAGTCTGCAAAGGCTTGTCCCACTTCCCCCAATGCCATTGCAGGCTGCTGGTGACAGTAGTTTGGCACGTTGCCACCAACTTCTGTCAGTTTCACTGCTGCTATCGGGGGCCACCTTATCATTGCAGTGTCAGCCATCCGCTGCAATGAGGGAGTGACCCGTCATTGCAGGGCAGAATGTAGGAACCCTGATATTGTTTGTGAACATGGTGGTGGCTTGCCACTGTGTTCATAAACAATATTACCCCCCTCCACCATGTTTATCTGCCAATGGGGGAGCCCACTCCCTTTCTACATAATGTAAACCCCCCCCCGTTTCATTGTCTGCTGACGGGGTGCCCAATCCCCACTGGCAGAAAGGAATTCCCCCCTTTGTTGTTTGCTGATGGGGGTGCCCAATCCCCATCAGCAGAAAGGAGTTTCCCCTTTTGTTGTTTGCCAACAGGGTGCCCAATCCCTGTCAGCAGAAAGGAATCCCCCTTTTTGTTGTTTGCCGACAGGGGTGCCCAAATCCACCATCAACTACAGCTGTCTCCCCCCAAAATCAAGACTCTGGTAGCACGCTGGGAGCCCACTCCAGCATGCTACATGCCCCTGTAAACAAAAAATGGTCCCACAAAGTCTTTTTGGTTTTTTTCACCCCTGTAAAAGAAAAAGGTCCCTCGTAGTCTCCCGCCCCCCACCCACAACCCCACCCACCCACTGCACACCTTCCTCCTCACACCATCTCACCACATACTTACCTCCGGAGCTTGGTGCAATGATCTCCGGTGGACCGGGAACATGTCTGCACTCTTCAAAGCCGACTGCGAACTGAGGAAATGGCGGTAAGCTGTATAAAGGAATAAATAGGGTTTTTCCAACTTTAGTACATATCTCAGGCATTTTGGGGAATTTTTTCACTGAATTTTCAACATGGGGTTTTTGGGACCCCCCCTCCTCATGAATTCTTGAACTGTCATGGCATTAATTAGCCCTGAAAGGTGATTTCTCGGTCACTGCACGGAATCACCTTTCTAGGCTGATTAATGAAATAACAGTGCCAGTGTTCATGAGGTGGGCTCTCAAAAAGCCTATGTTGTAAATTTGTTGGAAAATATCCAAAAAATGACTGTTTTACGAGCGTGCATTGCGCAGTTGGTACGTACGCTGGTAACTTCGTGAATTTGCAATATTTTCATGCCAGATTTTCAACATTTCCATTTTGTCACACCTACTTATGAACAGTGTGGCTGTCATTGTTCACATCCTGGCTGAAATGTGTTTTCACACTTCCGGCACAGAACAGCATGGTCACTGTCAGAAATCAGTGTTCAGGACAGACTAAAAAATGACAGTGACGCTGTTCATGAGCAGAGGTCCTAAAATGCTTATGTTGAAAATTTGGTGATGAAAGTCCATAAAATGACTGTGCTACAAGTCTGCATTGTACACTTTCCACACACCCTTGTAACTTTGCATATTTATAATATTGTCATGCCAAATTTTCAAAAGTAACATTTTTTCACACCTCCTTATGAGCAGTACAGCTGTCATTTTTCACATCCTGACTGAAATGTGGTTTCACAGTTGTGGAACAGAATAACACGGTCGCTGTAGGAAATCAGTGTTCAGGACAGATAAAGAAAATGACATTGGCACCACCACACCCAGTTCCCTCCTCCCTACCCACCAAGGCACCAGACACTTACTGCATCCATTCTCCCCATGTTTCCCAGTCCCCGCCCCACCACCACCAAGGCAGCATACACATTCACTTTGTCCCTTCACACCACACTGCCTGCACTTACTGCCATTAGCTATACCCATAGATTAATAACCAGACTCAGTAGACCAAGTCCATATTTATCCAAGTCCATTGGTAAGTATTGGAAATGCGGAGTTCCAATTCTAATAACAGTCCTTCCAACCTTAATCTAAATGTCACCTATTTACTCATTTTATTTATTTATTTAAAATTTGATAACTGGGAAAGATACCATGAGTGAAACTCGTTTCCAGGTACGGCCTGGGGAAGGGGGTACAGAGACACATACAACTGAGGGTAACTCATAGAACAGATAAGTCACACAGATTATTACATAAATTAGCTTCTAGCAATACAGTAATAGACAATATGATGCAACAGTGTTTACAAAATGTTAATTTAATACTGGAGCCCGAAAAAGAGTTTATAAGCTATAGGGAGCAGATTGTCTCATATGGGGAAGGCTATATAGAAAAAGGGGTACTGGAGAAGGGAGGGGTGAGACAGGGGGAGAGGAAGGAGAGGATGTATTAGGAATGTGAACAGGTGCAGGATGACATAGGGGTAGGTCTTAGTAAGCTCTTAAGGGCAGGAAAGGAGGGGGTGAGGCGAGTAGAGAAGGGGATGCTGTTCCAGAGGGAAGGAAGCCTGTAAGAGAAGGCCAGTTTGCCAGCTGAGGTGCAGACTCATGGGAGTGCAAAGGAACGGGTGCCGATTGACAGTGAGTTGTACAGGGATGGAGTGGCAGGTTTGAGGATAGATGCAAGATAAAGTGGGAGAGTCCTGAAACAGATTTTGGATATGAGGGTGGATGAGTGCAAATAGCATCACTGAGAGAGAGATTGGAGGGACAGGGAATAGCAGAGGTCACAGTGATGAGTTAGTTGGGGGGAGTTGGTGGCAAACCAACAGAAGGCATGGAAGAGGACATTGAGTTTAGAAAGGGAGGTTGCAGGGGTAGCACTGTAGACCACATCGGCATAATCAAAGGTGGGGAGAATCCATTTGATCACAAGGTCATGTCTCACAGGGAGGGAGAGACTAGCCTTGTGGTGGTAGAGCAGTCCCAGCTTAGGATGCAGTTTTGAATGTAGAGAATTAATGTGGGACACAAAAGCGAGTGAAGGATCAAGCCAGAACCCAATGTACTTCAATGCAGGGACATTCTCAAGGGGAGTGTTCTCTCCAGAGAGGAAGGAGGGTAGAGCTTGAATCCTGGAGAGTTTTTGCTTGGTTCCAAAAGTCATTGCAACACAACAGTTTTTTGATGTTTAGTTTTGAACTGTTTGCATTGAGCCAAGAGGTAACTGCCGTGAGGTCCTCTTGTAGAGGGGTTTGAATGGCTGAGGTGGATGGACCAGAGAGGGAAAGGATGGCATTGTCTGCATACATGTGGATGTTGTCACGGAAGCAAACAGAGTGGAGATTGTTTATGAACAAAGAAAATAGAACAGGACTGAGGATTGAGCCTTGGGGGACTCCTGCTAAGATAGGGAGGAAAGAGGATAGCGCATTATTGATTTTTACTAATTGGGAATGGCCAGTTAAGCAGGATCTGAACCAGGACACAGCAGGAGGTGAGAGGTCAGAGTCGCTCAGTTTGTTTAGGAGAAGGGGATGGGCACAGAGTCAAAGGCCTTTGCAAAATCATGGAAAATGGTTGAGGTCATGAAGCCTTGGTCCATGGCAGAGCGGATAGCATCTGTGAAGTGCAGGAGGAAGGTGGTGGTAGAGTGTTTTTTTCTGAAGCCTGATAGAACAGGGGACAGAGTGTTGGAGGTGTGGAGGAACTCATTTAACCTGGAGAGGACCAAGGACTCTTGGACTTTGGAAAGTGAGGGAAGAGGTGATATGGGGCGGTAGCTGCCAGGGGCAGTTGTGTTCCCCCTTTGAAGAGGGAGAGTAGTGTAGCAGATGTCCAAGCCTTGGGAAAAGTAGAGGAGGAGATAGACAGATTGAGAATGAAAGTTAAGGGGTTGACAATTGAGGGAGCAGAGATTTTGAGGAGCTTGGGGTGCAAGTCATCAGGACTAGATTTAGAGGGATTTAGGGAGACAAGAGCCCTATAGACTTCAGAGGGGGATACTGGCTGTAGGTGGAAATCAGAGGATTGAGGGAGGAGGGGGAAAATGGGTTGGGAAGTAGGTGGACCATGCAGTACAGCACAGGTTGTGAAGAACATATTTAGAGCTTCAGCAACAAGGATGGGCTCAGTAACAAGTGAACCAGACACACTGAAAGTGGATGTGGGTAAAACAAGGGAGGGATGAATGAGCGAACGGAGAACATTCCAAAAGGAGGAAGGAGTGTTATTACAGGCATGCAAGTGAGCTTTGAAAAAAATCTGATTTGGCCTGTCAGATGCATTTAGTGCAATTGTTATGGAGGGTACTGTAGGTCTGATGGTCAGCTGGGCTCTGTGAGGTTTTAAATTGACACCACAATAGATCAAGGGATTTACATATGGACAGAATTTCTGGAGAGATCCAAGGGTGGTGGGAGCATTTAAATCTGATGAATTTTAGAGGGGCATGGGTATCCCAAACTTTTGGAAAAATGGATGTAAAGTGAGAGAGGGCAGCATTCATGGAGGTGGAGGAGAGGACATGAGAACAGTTGGCCGAGGCCAGGTCTTGAAGAAGTTTGCTGGCATCTAGTGATCTGAGGGGTCAATACTGGATGTATTTGAGAGGACTGGGGGGAGGACAAAACTTCCTGATGCAGAAGGTGGGGCAGTGGTCACTGAGCACATCAGGTAATATACCAGCAGAGCAGATACAGAGGGAATAGGTAGAGAGTACCCAGTCAAGCAAGAAGTGAGACTGGGAGCAAGGGTTAGGACGGGTGAGTTCTTTTATTAACTGGGTCAAGTTTAAGGCTTCAATCTGCTGACAAGAGTTGAGTGATGAGGGGGATTACCAGTCTAGATTAATGTCTTCAAGAAGGATGAGTTCACCTGATGCTGCAAGTGTGGATGCAGAGGCAATGCAGGAAACGAGGGAAGAAGGGGGGAGTTTTGGGCAGGCATAAAGCACACCCATGAAGAGGGGCTTGGAAGAGGGGTAAGAGTTTTATTGCGAGGAGTTCATGGGACTGGGGAATAGCTTCCTTGTGGAAAATGGTACAAGATAGGGCATCGCAGGAGTAAATAGCAACTCCACCACCCAGTTTACCTTGGTCTTGCCAATGGATGAAAAAGCCAGGAAGGGCCAGCTGATTGCCTGGGATGCGAGAAGACAGCCATGTTTCTGATATGCATAAAATTTAAGGGGAGTGTTGCATGACCCATACTTTTAGCTCATCCAATTTAGGAAGAAGGCTTTGAACATTGATATGGAAGATTCTCAGTCTTCTAGGATGTGCCAAAGGTGGTGATGGTTGGGGAGAGGAGGGTGGCCAGGGTTTGGTTCGATGTCACCAGCCAACAGTAAGAGTAGAAGTAGGAGGAGCTTGTGGGAGCTACGATTTTTGTGCTTCCTCTGCCAAAAACAGATACTTGTGTTTTTGGAATACTGACTTGTAATTTCAGATCTTCAGTTCTTACTACAAGTTGATCTATCTTTCTCTGTAATCCTTTTTTGTAAGGGAAAAGAGTACAATGTTTTCTGTGAAAGCCATAATGGCACAGTTGTTACCTAGAATTTTAGGGGAATCAGACTCCAGCGTTTCGAAATCTGTTGACAAAACATCTATATAAACTGAAAAAAGTGTTAGGGCAAGAACACATCGCTGTCTTACCCCTCTTGTTATCTGGAAAGGCTGCGTGACCTGACCATTTACTCCTGTCTGTATTTTTGCCCATGTGTCTTTATATATATTGTTTTGTAGTTTGTTGAGGGTGTAATTTTTTATCTTTTTTTCCTGTACTTCCTTTTTATTGCTTTGATAAAAAGAATACATACAGTATCCTTGTGCAAGAGGAAGCAGTCAGAGACAAAGACTATGAATGGGGTTTCACTGTAACATAGCTCTTGCATGCACATACAACAGGAGTAGGGGGAAAGAAAAACATATATGATTGGCATAGAGTGTGCCAAGTATCCCAGCAGAGTTATAGTCCCAAATGCCAGTCGCCTCGTGACTGAGGTAACTATGCATGTTAAAAGGTAGAACATCCAACAAAGTGAGCTGCTTGCCCCCTTTATCTCATCTCCCCCACTCCCATAAATCCACCAACAGTTATAAGTAACAGGACTCAGTTCTTAAACTTCAATTTTGTGGTTACTGCAAATACATCGAAGGATACAACATCACTGGGTCAGTAGCTGTAGTCTAATATTAACAAGAAAAACTTCAGCTACTACAGAGGGAGAAATGAATTCACCCCCACCCCACATAGCTGATCCACTACAATGTTCCAGTCTCTAATTTACAACTTGTTAGGCACATAAGTAGGTTGAGGTAACAAGAAAAAATATCCAGTACTCAGCTTTTTTCCGATTCAGAGCTTTCAGCCACAAAATCTTTCACTTGCTTGGTTTTGAACTCGGATTTAGCTTTCTTGGCCCACCGATCCACATCCTTGGGATTGAAGGCTTGCCAACTGCGACCCCCGTAAGTGATTCTTAACCATGCTGGTAGTAGGAATGAATAAATCCCAAAGAATGAAGCTTCTGCCTTACTGCATCAAATTGTTTCCTTCTCGATCGTGTCTGGAATGAGAGGTTTGGAAACACCTTGATATCTTGATCTTGTATCTCCAAAGGATAGGCAACATGGGCCACACTAACAATTATGTTCCTTACCATACCTCTGAACCAGATGTTTTCAAGATAACAGTTCGAGGTTGGTTTGCATCTGCAGGTCACACCGGCCGAGTAGCTCTGTATGCCTGCTGCAGATCTGTCCACTCAAAATCCTCCAGAATAGTTGGATTCTCAACCATCTATGTCTTGAGAAAGGATAAAAGGGTGTAATTTTTTTTCTGAGTTGTGCATGAAGACTCGTTTCTCCCACCCCTTCAGGTTGCCCCCCCATGTTCTCCCCCTTGCAGCTTGTGTCTCCCTCCCTCCATGAGTTGCATTCCTCCACTAATTTCTCCCCTCACTGCACCCCTGGACTTGGTAATCTATATATAGGAGTGCAGGGGCAAAACCCTGAGGGGTGTGTGTGTGGGGCACACCCCCCACATAGAAAGTTAGTTAAAGTTGTTCTTCCACTTCAAAGTTTAATAGGTTGCTGTTTTTGTATTCAGTGGGGACTGTACATTGCCGTTTTGATTTTCAGTGATGCACACTTGCTGTTATGGCAGTCGCTGTGTAGCGATCGCTGTTATGACTAGGAACCAGCGACATATCACCAAGGTGACATTCTTAACCTGGTAATCAACTGGGCATTGCTGTGTTTTCAAGAACCTTGGGTGGCTCTAAATGATAGCTTCCCTACAAGCATAGGTCTGGCTCACATGCTTTTTCTATTGAAGCACCTTTATACTGGAACACACTACCTAAAATACTTTGTTCTGCAATTTTGCTTCCATGTTTTAAGTTTATTTTTAAGCAGTTTTTATTGGAAGTACTGTTTGTAAATGTATTATTTAATGATGTCATTTTGTTAGGCTGTTGTGTTGTATTGTTGTATTGTGTTTAATTAATATTTTGTATTTTATTCCTGGGTCAGATCTGAAAAAGGACTTTTGGTCCAGTGTCCCCACCCAGTTAATAAATAAAAAAATGTAATAATTAAAGTGAAAAATAAATAAATACTTTAACAAATTAAAACCAGGTTTCTATTGTGTCAGAAGCTGCTCTAATCATTTATAAAGTACCACCTACACAACCTCCTCAGTCAGGATAATTTGGGAGCACTGTAATAGGCAGTTATTACATCATGACTGAGTGTACTGTAATACTTTTTATAAGGGATTTACAGAAAGTCAGATTCAACACCTGAAATTTCAGACTATTATAGAATGCAGTAGCATCAATTCTTTGTGTGATGCAGAAATATGTTTTCTTAAATCTTGTGTGAGCTGAATTGTGTGCCAGTAAGGAGGAGAATCAGCTTTAAGCTATAAATGGATGTAACTCATACTACCTAGACAGCCTTCTCATTCCTTACTTCCCTGGCAGAGAAATGCATTCCACAGGGCAAGTCCTTCTTTGCATTCCATTGCCTTGTTTAGGTGTGCAGGTGTCTGAAAGATTGTGGTTGCTGCTTTCACCCTGTGGATCCCACTGACAGTAGATATTCAACTAGCTCCCCGCTGTTAACATTTTTAAAAAATAAGTTGAAGACCCACCTGTTCAGGCAAGCTTTTGATGAAGTCTGAAATTTCACTTTCTGCCCTCTTCGTTGATGCTTCTGCTGCTGATATTAAGTTTTTTGATTGCTATAACTCTTACCTCTTACTCCTGTACTGTATTTACTGTATGTATCTGAACACTGTGAAGAACTCCTGCATATTTACAAATGCTACTGTATGTGTAAGGTATAGGACATGACAGACAGGATTAACATACTAAAATGCCAGCAGAATAGGCCTAATGGTCTTTCGTGTCTGCTCGTTTGGTCAGCCCCCACCCTGGGAGCTGACCTTGCTGCCCCCTTGCCTTCTCTGGCTTCTCCCTTCCCAGTTCCAGATATTCTTGTTGCATTGGATTTTGCTTCCAGAACCCTTCCCCTGTACCTGTCCCACCCCCTCTTGAACCCCTCCACTGTCTCTGCCTCCACCAGCCCCTAGGCAGCGCATTCCATGGCTCCACCACCCTCTCAGTGAAGTAGCACCTCCTCCTTTCTCCCCTGAATCTTCCCCCCTCCAGCTTCCACCCATGCCCTCTAGTGGCCCCCTCCTGCTTCCTTCGAAGCACCCCGACTGTTCCTCCTCTATTTACCCCCTTCATGTACCTGAAGACCTCTATCATGTCCCCCCGGTTCCTTCTCTCTTCCAATGTGTACATATTTAGCTCTTCGAGCCTCTCCTCTTAGGGGCTGTCCCCCAAGCCCCAAATCATTTTGGTTGCCCTCCTCTGGACCCTCTCCAGGAGTTTAATGTCCCTCTTTAAGTGTGGCCTCTAAAACTGCACGCAGTACTCAAGGTGCAGCCTCACCAAGCAGTTATAAAGTGGGAGTATCACTTCCCTCCTTCTGGAGGTCATCCCCCTAGCGATGCATCCCAGCATCCTGTTGGCCTTGGCTGCTGCCCTCCTACAAGTCTCCAAGTTGTTCATCTTGACATCCACCACCACCCCCAGGTCCCTTTCAGCCATCAAGACTTGTAGCATCCCCCCCCCAGGGTGTACACTTGGCCCGGGTTTCTGGCCCCCAGGTGCAGTATCTTGCATTTCCCTGCATTGAACTTCAGCGTCCACTTTCTAGACCATCTTTCCAGAGCCTCCAGGTCCCCCTGTAAGGCCACCCTCCCCTCCCCTCCTCCCCATCCACCACCGTCCCCAGTTTTGAGTCATCCGCAAAGAGACTCATCTCACTCCTGATTCCTGTCCTTATGTCAGAGATGTAGGCGTTGAACAGCAGGGGCCCAAGGACTGATCCCTGTGGGACTCCACTAATGACCCTCCTTGGGGATGAGACTATTCCACCAACTACGACCCTCTGGGTCTGGTCCTGGAGCCAATTTCCTATCCATCTGATCATCTGGTTCCCCATCCCCATCTCTCCTAGCTTATCCAACTGGCCCACATGAAGAACAGAGTCAAATGCCTTGCTGAAGTCTAGAAAGAGGATGTCCACTGGTTTATCCAGGTCCAAGGCACTTGTCACCCAGTCATAGAACTCCACAAGGTTTGTCTGACACAAATTCTCCGGGACGAATCCATGCTGTCTATCGTCCAGGCACTCTGACTTTTCCAGGTCTTCCCCCTAGCCTCTCCTTGACAATGCCCTCCATCACCTTGCCCACCACCGATGTCAGGCTGACAGGCCTGTAGTTCCCTGCCACCTCCCTTGATCCCCCCTTGTGGATAGGCATTATATGCACCACCTTCCAGTCCTGGGGCACCCACCCTGTCCTCAGAGAGATGGTGAAAAGCTCCACCAGGGGTTTCACCAGGACATCCACAAGTTCTTTCAGCACTCTGGGATGTAATTTATCCAGCCCTGGTGCTTTCTCCATCTTAAGGGACCTGAGGGCTTCCCTCACTCTCTCTGCTGTGATTTCCACTTCCCCTACCTCTTCTCCCTGCTTAGCCTTCCCCCATCCTGCCAGTGATGCCTCCCCCTCTCCCCAGACCAGCCGATCGGTGGGGTCCCCCCTCCTCAGTATTACTGTCTCCTCCATGTATTGGGAAGGGGGTGGCACCTATGTGAAGGAAGGACTGAAGTGTGTAAGGGAGGGAAGGGAGGAGGGTAGTCTGGAGTCACTTTGGGTGCAAATCCAGGATTCCAAGAATGGATTCTTAGAATGGGAGTGGTGTACAGGCCACCATCTCAGATGGAGGAGTTAGACAGAGAACTAGCGGGACAGATCAGGAGGACCTGCGAGAAGGGTAGTGTGGTGACTGTGGGGGACTTCAACATGCCAGGAGTGGACTGGAGCACTCCAACAACCAGGAACAGAAAGGAGCAGGTACTGCTGGATGCCTTCCAGGACAGCTTCCTGCTGCAAATGGTCAGTGAACCAACCAGGTTAGGGAATACCCTTGACCTTGTGATGGCAAATGGGGACTTTGTGAGAGAACTTACAGTGGAGGAACCGCTGTCAGGGAGTGACCACCACTCAGTATGGCTCACATTGGATATGGGCAAGGAAGGAGTGGAATCTGGCACAAGAGTGCTGGACTTCAGGAGGGCCGACTTTGGGAGGATGGGGGAAGTGGTAAAAGGGTACCTGGCCAGAATTCAATCTAGTATGGATACTAACCAGAGGTGGGAGCTCATAAAGCTGGGGATAGTGGAGGCAACCAAAACCTGCTGCAAAGCCCAGAGCAAGAAGGCTGGGCTAAGAAACCGAGTTGGTTGAGTAAGGAGGTCATGGAAAGGTAAGGAGGAAAGAGCTGCCTTTAGGAATTACAAGAAAACAGGGAGGGGAGGACAGAGAGGAGTACTTGACAGAATCGAAGGGGTGACAAGGGCAGTGAGGAGCCAAAGCATCTACAGACTCCAGGCTGGCGCGAGGCATTAGAAGGGAGAAGGACTTCTTTAAGTACATCAGGGAGAAAGGAGCTGTAAGGACCACATAGTTAGGATTAGGAAGGAGGGGTTGGATGGAAGATGAGTGCGACTATAAGGCGGAAGCACTAAATGAGTACTTCTGCTCAGTATTTATTAAAGAGAAGAGGGAGGTGACACCCAAGGTGGGAGAAATGGCAGAAGCAGGGGGGGAAGTGGTGACAGATGGGGAAATCATGGAGGGCAGAGTTTGAGAGGGTTTGAAGGCACTGAGGGTGGACAAGGCGCCAGGCCCAGATGGCATTCACCCCAGGGTACTGAAGGAACTGGCAGAGGTCCTTGCAGGACCTTTGACAGACCTATTTAATGCCTCACTACATTCAGAGTGTGTACCTCAGGACTGGAGGATGGCTCATGTGGTGCCCCTCCAAGAGTGGCCCAAAGATGAACCGGGAAGCGACAGACCAGTGAGCCTCACATCCATCGTGGGTAAGCTAATGGAGACTATCCTGAAGGAGGCTGGTGGCCCTCCTAGAGGCCAAGGACTACAGGACAGCAGACAGCATGGTTTCATATGTGGCAGATCCTGCCAAACCAACCTGGTCGAGTTCTATGACTGGGTAACTAGGCAACTAGACAGGGGCCATGCAGTGGATGTCTGCATCTGACTTCAGTAAGGCATTCGACTCGGTGCCACATGAAAGGCTGGGAAGGAAGTTAGTAGGCACAAGGGCTGGTGCAAAGCTGGTGAGATGGGTAGGAAACTGGCTGCAGGGAAGGCAACAGATGGTGGTGGTGGGTGGGGAGCTCTCACACCCAAGGGCAGTGATGAGCGGTGTCCCACAGGGCTCAGTGTTGGGACCAGTGTTGTTTGGGATATTCATTGCAGACATATCATGGGACATCAAGAGCAAGATCAGTCTATTTGCTGATGATACTAAGGTTGGCGCGGTGGTGGATGACCTAGGGGGATGGCAGGGGTTGCAGGATGATCTGGCAAAGCTTGAAACCTGGTCAGACACATGGCAACTGGGGTTTAATGCCAAAAAGTGCAAGGTGCTGCATTTTGGGATGAAGAACCCAAGGAGGAGTTACCAGCTAGGGGGAGTGCAGCTAGCCCAGACAGAGGAGGAGAAGGATCTGGGTGTGCTCATTACAGGGTCAATGAACAACTCAGCACAATGTAGGGAAGCAGCTGCAAAGACCAACAAAATGCTGGGTTGTATTGCAAGGGGCATATCCTCGAGGAAGGAGAAGGTGATTCTGCTACTGTATAGGTCATTAGTTAGACCACACCTGGAGTACTGCGTGCAGTACTGGCGTCTGTATCTGAAGAGGGACATTAAGTTACTGGAGGGGGTACAGTGCAGGGCGATAAAGATGATCAAGGGGCTGGGGGACTTATCATATGAGAGGACGGTGAAGGAGTTGAACATGTACTCACTGGAGGAGAGGAGAGACAGGGGTGACATGATTGAAACCTTTAAATACATGAAAGGAATAAACAAGGCCAGGTACAGAGGGCTGTTCAAAGTAAGGAGGGAAGGCCACCAGGGGCCATGTTATGAGACTGGAGAGAGGAAGGTTCAGGAGGGAGATGAGGAGACACTTTTTACAGAGAGGGTGGTGGCTGGATGGAATGCGTTACCTGCAGAAGTGGTATGCAGTAGAACAGTGGACTGCTTCAAACGAGGATGGGACAGGACAAGGGGGAGGGTTAATGAAGGGGAAGGTTGGAAGGGAGGGGCAGCTGCAGAATAAGGAGTGCTAGCTGCACATTCGAGCAGACTTGATAGACCTCTAGGCCTTTATCTGCTGGCAAATTTCATATGTTCGTATTTCGTATGTTCGTATGATGCAGCACCCCCATTTTCCTTGGTGAAAACTGAGGTGATGTACTCATTTAGCACCTCAGCCTGCTCCCCCGGGTCTTGTGCCCATCTCTCCCCTGTTTTAATCCTACTAATCTGCCCCTTTACCCTTCGTTTTTCCCCAAAGTATCTAAAGAACCCCTTGTTCCCTCTCCTAATTTCCCTGGCCAGGTTCTGATCCCTCCTTGCCTTAGCCGCCCTCACCACCCTAGTGGCCCTGCTAGCCATCAGCTCGTACTCCCCTAGATCTCTTTCACTCCTTGAGCACTTGAATTGCCTATAGACTGCCTTCTTTCCCCGCACCACCTCCTGGACCTCCCTGGTCCTCCAGCAGGGTTTCCGGGCCCAACCGCATTTTCTTCTTACTCTTGCACAGGTGCTGGTAGCATCCTGCACCCCTCTCCTGATGATTTCCCACCTACTATCAGCATCCATGTCTGATCCAATCCCATCCAAATGCTCCTTAAGGATCCTTCCCATTTCCTTAAAATCTGCCCCCTGAAGTCAGTTACCTCCGTCTTTGTGCAGCCTTCTACCCCTCCTAGGTCCAGGCAGAACCAGACCGTGGCAAGGTCACTCCCCGCCAATGGGTCCCTTACCTCCAGGCCCCCAATCTGGTCACTGTCTGCCAGGACCACATGCAGCACCCGCACCTCCCTGGTAGGTTCCCCCACCTGCTGAGTTAGGAACACGTCTTGAAAGACATCCAACAACCTCTGTTCCCTGGTCACCAAGGATGTCATAGTCTCCCAGTCTGTTCCTGGCATGTTTAAGTCCCCCAACACTACCACCTTTCCCCTGCACAGTCTGCAGTGTCTCCCAACATCTGCCACCAGTCTCTCCTCCAGCTCCTCCGCCAGTGCAGGGGGTCTATACACCACTCCTATTTTTACTCTCTTGCCCTCCCTTGTTATCAAGGTGACCCAAATCACCTCCACGGTTCCCTCCACCTCCTCTACTCCCCCTATGCCAATGCAGTTTTTGATTATCATTACTACCCCTCCTCCCCTTCCCTCCCCCTGTCCTTTCTGAACATAGTGTAACCCTCCAGGTTCAGGTCCCAGTCATGTCCTGTGGTGGCCCAGGTCTCAGTGACCACTGTGACATCCACCGCTCCCTCAGTTAGCATCACCAGGAGCTCAGACATTTTATTGCCCAAGCTCCTGGCATTTAGCAGGACTACCTTCCACCCTTTCCCTATACTTCCATTTCTCCTGCTCGTGTTCCCATGGGGATTCTGTTTTCCCCTGGTCTTCACTTTACCAGTCGGCCTTTTCCTGCAATCCCCCAGCTTCCCAGGGGGTGGAGACAGGTGTCCCTCCTTTATCAGCACCCCCTTGACAGCCTTTTCTTCCATCCCTCCCCCCTTCACAAGTTTAAACCCCATTTTTCACCAATGAACCCCTCTATTTTCAACTTAAGGATTCTCCTCCCCTCCAAATTGAGATGGAGCCTATCTCTAGCATACAGCTCTTTATCATCCCAGGTCTCCCCCCAATCCCCCATCAACCCATATCCTCTGGCCTCACACCACTCCCTAAGCCACTGGTTTATCTCCCTAATCTTCGTTTTGTGCTCCCCACTAGCCGTTGGCACCGGCAGGATTTCTCAGAAGGCAACTGTGCATCCTATGTCATGACAGTCCCTGGCAAGCTCTCTGAATCTTGCCTGTATCTCTAGCTCGCTATTTCCCTCAATGTCATTTGTACCCAGGTGGACCAGTATGTCCGGGGTAGCCCCACAATCCTTTGCCAGCTGATATACCTCGTGCTTGGCCCTGTGCACCGTTAGTCCAGGGAAGCATTTTGTACTAACTGGCCAGTCTTCTCCTTCCCTATCCCATTTGATACCCCGATCATAGAATCCTCCAACAGGAGCACTCTGGCCGCTCCTTTTCCTCCATTCCCCCCCTTCCATGTCCCTCATCCTTTCTACAGGCCTATCCACCCAGCCAGCTCCTTGTTCCTCCCTCTGTCTGGGGTTACATGCCGCCTCCTTATTTATCCTGGCCACCTCCCGATCCTATGCCTCTCCTCCTGGGTATCCTTCTGTACCTCGCTAACTCCCCCCTCACTGCTCATGACTGGTCCTTCTCCCCCATCCGCTAAACTAGCCTGGCTCGTCCTCCCTTCCTTCCTGTCTCTGTTTAGTCCCTCCTTGCTTGTTGTGCTCCCCTGGCTTAAACCCTCAGCTCCCTTTACTGTATCCTCCTTGTACTTCTGGTCCTTCTCCTTGTCCTTTCCTCCCAACTGGTCCTTCTCCTCGCACTTTTCCTCCTCTTCCCCTGCCTCTCCTGCTCTGATTCCTGCTCCCCATTTTCCTGCATTCAGTTCCCCCCTGTTCCTCCTGCTATCCGGACTGCCTTCCTTCCACTCTCTTTCTGTCTCTAACCACCCCTGTCCTGGCTCCATCACCCCCTCATCCTCAAGCAGAAGAAGAGAAGTGAAGTGGTTACTGGCGTAAGTCCAATCCACCTCCCATGCCCTTCCTTCTGTCCAGCCCAGCCATTTGCCTACTTCCTGAGAATATTGTCCCTCTGGCCCCCTTTGTGAGGTCCCCAGTTGCATGCCTGCTTCCTTGGTAGTGTTCTCCTTTTGGGTCCCCTCTGCCAGGGGTCCCTATGTGACCCCAAGTGTTCTCCTGCACTCCTTTCCACATGCCTGCCCCAGTGCTTGGTGTAACCCCATGGAGTCCCCTGCCCCCCTTCCCCAACATACCTCCCCTTCCCAGCTGTCTCCTAATCCCCACAACCTCCTCCCTAAGCTGTGCCAGCTGGTAGCACACTGGGCAACCACCGACTTCCAAGCCTAGTCCAGTATCAAGGCTGCTCCACACCCTGTGCACCCCACCACCCTCCCAAAGATGCCGGCCCTAATGATGTGTGGTCCCATCCCCTTCCAAGTAGGTTTCCTTGGGTGAGCCACCAGGTTCCCCACTAGTCCAGGACACACCCCTACTGCCTAATCAGATCACCCACTAATCCTAGATACAGTCCCACAGTAAACCGGTAACCATGTTACTAGGTGCAGTACAACATAGTAAACTTATAAGGGAAATGAACAACTCCCTAAGCTCCTCTCTCCCAGCCTTTAAATCTACCCCCCAGTGGCTAGAACTGCATGAGCTGCACCTGCAGCCTTTTCCTCCAATTGCAGGGCAGGTGCTTCCCTAAAATTAGCAGAACTTCTGGGGAGGGAGGTGGGGAAGATGGGTCTTGGGCTTAAACCCGACTCTCAAGAGAGTGTATCAGCCCTGTGTCTCCCCTCTAAGCCCAGCAGCCAAAGAACCAGCCCAAGCAAATCCCACCAAATAGGTTTTAAATCAGAAGAAATAGGCCTCCACCAGCGCAGCCTGTTACACAGTGAAACATCCAACAAATAAGCCCACTTACAGCCACCAAACCAGTTTTCAAACTTCCAACATCCCCCAAAACAGTACCCTGCTAGCCCCTTAGAAGTAAGAAAGAAAAGAAATAACCTTCTACCAAGTAAAATCCACAAGAAACCCTGTGAAAACAACAAGAAGCAGCTACTGTCCTGGAACACAACTGATTCTGTCCCCTTCCAGTTCCTTCTGAGAAGCCAAAGCAGCTAACACCACAAACCTGATTCAGCTCTGCCTCCAGTCAATTAGCTGAGTGAGACCTGGCCAGACCATTAACACCCTTCCCCCACTATGCACTAACCTTTGCAGCTAGTGAAGTCAGCAAAAAGGAATCAAAATTCAACTCAAAGCCCCCAAAATATGTTTGCTGCCAAAGGAAACAGGTCTCCAATTTAATCAGCTTCACTAACAACACATCAAAATAGGCTTGAAATTAACAGATATAGGTCTCCAATTCAAATAACCAGGCCCAAGCAAATCCCACCAAATAGGTTTTAAATCAGAAGAAATAGGCATCCACCAGTGCAGCCTGTTACACAGTGAAATATCCAACAAATGAGCCCACTTACAGCCACCAAACCAGTTTTCAAACTTCCAACAGCCCCCAAAACAATATCCTGCTAGCCCCTTAGAAGTAAGAAAGAAAAGAAATAACCTTCTACCAAGTAAAATCCACAAGAAACCCTGTGAAAACAACAAGAAGCAGCTACTGTCCTGGAACACAACTGATCCTGTCCACTTCCAGTTCCAGTTAAGCTATAGTAACATACTTGAGAAGAAGATGAGGGCTTCAGCTAAATAAAGGTGTGTTACTAAATGCTGTAGCATAATCTTGGGTCTTTAATGTCTTATTACATTTATAAAATGTTTTTCTTTTTGAATGTTTTAAGGACACTTGTAGTTAATGCATATGTTGTTCTTGGTACTCAAGAGCTGCTGTATCTGATAAAGGGGATTTTACACTACTGGGTCTGCACCAGTGCCAACTGTGCAGATAAATTGCACTGGTGCAGATCCAGCACTGTAAAGAGCTGCAGGAGCATTGCAAGCTGCTCCATTGTGTTCTGTTGTGTCACACTGCATTCCCTGGTTTGTTCAGAATGTGGATCAGTGTGCACTGGTGCAGGCATTTTTTGCAAGTGTGAAAAAACACTGCATCACCTGCACGTGTGCCACTTCCATTCACTAACCCTTCTGCCAGAAATGCCCCCAAAACATGGGAAGGCCACTAGGAATGTTGCACAGCTGCAGCATGTAAAGAGTCAAGGCCGGCAGTGTGACTGGAGCATAGGAAACCAATTCAGACTGCACCACTCCAGTTAAATTGTAAAAGCACCTAAAGAGTTGATGTCTTGTTTGATGACATCACTCAGTTTCTCTTTGAGACCAAAGGAAACATGGAGACAGAACCTGTTTTAATGAGAGATGGTTTGATATTTGAGTTCGCACATGCACATTGAACTCCTTGGGATAGTGACTTTTGAGGGGTGTGACAATGTCTGTCCAATGCAGAGTGCTCTGCAAGGAACTCAACAGTATCACACCAATCATCAGCCAGGCTGGTTGTGATGCTGTTTTGCCTGAAGTGGTCTGCACTTGAATATAAAATGTCACACCAATCATGTGGTGGCTTTTTTCTTTCATCTGCAGGTCACCATGCAGCAAAAAGCTGTTTATGTCGTGATCAGCCTGGCTGACATTTCTGGCCCCCCCACCCTCACCACCCCACTGGTCCCTTCCTAGAAGGTGGGAGGATGCGCTTTCCTAGCCTGCCTTCTCCACTTCCCACTGACTCATTTTGATTGTTTTCTCCAACCCATACAGAGTAGGCCACAGCCTAAGCTCTGTACGGGCTGGGAGTCTACAGTGCCCAAAGTCACTTTCACTCTAAGCGTGATCACACTAGTGGATCCCCCCACCTGACAACATCAGGGTGCTCCATCCCCATGTCAGCATGTATCCCCCCCTCCTCCTTTAATGTGGCACTCTGGGAGCCCACCTCAGTGTGCCAAAAACAACCTTTGGTGTTTCCGACACTGGGATGCCCGCTCCCGGTGTTGAATGCACCCCCCCATGCCCCTATATTCTCAACCAACCTCGGGGTGCCCAATCCCTGGGTCAGCATTGATCCCCCCAGTTCTCTGGCACATTGGCAGCCCACCCCAGTGTGCAGAAATCTGTGTTATGAATAGTTTACCTGTAAAAATGAAAACAGCCCTATCAGTGTTTGTGTACAGCCCCAGACTTACCAGTAGATTATAAAAATAAATTGGATGAGATTTTACAGGATATGGCTTTACCAAAGTTAAACATAGAACAACAAAACTGTTTAGTAGGTGGTATTAGTATACAAGAAATCCTAGATGCAATCGATAGACTACCCGTAGACAAAGGGCCCCCCGCCTTTTACAAAACATTTAAAAATGAATTAGCTCCATACTTACTGGAACTATTTAATTATGTACATTCAGCCTCAATAAAAAAGCCTGCTATATTTGAAGCCAGAATAGTAGTCTTACCTAAACCAGGGAAAGACCCTATTAGTCCTGATAACTACAGACCTATTTCATTACTTAATATATAAGTCAAGTTGTTAGCCAACATTTTGTCATTTCGATTAAAACAGGTTTGGGAAACCATGATCGGACCTGAACAGGCGGGTTTTGTATCGGGAAGACATTCTAGCGACCATTTCCGAAAAATGTGTTACTTGATGTCTGCGTCTGGGGAACCCAGTGCTGACAAAGTGCTGGTCTCCCTGGACGCAGAAAAAGCTTTCGACAGAGTCAATTGGAAATTTCTATTTGACCTTTTGCCCTGCTATGGCATCCCTTCGGATTTTATATGGTGGGTGGAGATTCTATATTGTTCCTCTTCTGCAAGAGTGCTTTGTAATGGGGCTATTTCTGAAAGTTTCAGGTTGACTAGAGGCACAAGACAGGGTGCCCCTGTCCCCAATGTTATTCAATCTATATATTGAGATACTAGCCCTGAAAATCAAGGCAGTGAAGACCATCAGAGAAATAAGAATAGGCGCAGAGGAATATAAAATTTCAATGTTCGCAGATTATATCCTTTTACATTTATCCTCTTGGCACCTATCTTTGCATTCAGCCATGGACACCATACAGGATTTTAGCATGCTGTCTGGATATAAACTGAACTCAAACAAAACTTCCATATTGGCTTTAACTCCGTCGTGTACTAAAACCATGATAGAGGAACTAGGATTGCACTGGGCCCCCAGGTCAGTTACCTTTTTAGGTATAGAACTCCCAAAGGACATGGGTAAACTAAGAACTCTAAATCTAGATCCGGTAATTTCGCAAATGCAACAAGATTTAAAGAGATGGCAAAATTTGCCCCTTTCCCTCTGGGGGAGAGTCAAAGTTCTTAAAATGGTAATATTTCCTTACTGATGTATCCTTTATCTATGTTGAATTTGGCTCTCCCTCAGGGATGGTTTAAAATAGTGGACTCGATATGGTCTGATTTTTTTTATGGCAGGGAAAGAGACCTAGAAGAGCCCTTCATAAATTAGTAAGACCGAAGGAGATGGGGGTACTTAATATCCCCAATCTATTCCTATACAGTATTATATGGCCTTTCAAGGGAGTAAATATTTTCACTGGTTAGGACCACAAAAAAACAGCTCATCTAACTTAACCTGGCTAACAATAGAGAGAGATACATAACCTCCACTCATAGGGTATCCTTAGCTTCCTTGCCATTTACCCATAGTAGAAAAATTCCTCAGACTTGGCAGAATACTCCCCTGGCATGGTTGATGAGAGCTCATGCTCAATTGCGTAACTTCTATAAACTGGACTATATCCATGATCTAGGGCAACCATTATCCAATAACTTAAATCTACTATTGGGAAACAAAGTCATCACTCAGGCATTCTAGGAAGACTGGCATGTGATGAAGCTATCAGAATTAGTGAAAGAGAATAAATTTATTTCACCCTCTGAGTTCAGGCAAACTTTTCAGCTCCCAGCACTACCTATATTCGAGTATCTTCAGATTAAACAATGTGTATGTAAGGCCCTAAACAAGTCCCCAGGGTCTTTGAAAGCAGATATAGTTTTCACAGACCTGTCAGAATTAGCCACCTGGCCCCGACCAATATCTAATTTATATAAACAGTTGGTCGCCATGGCCGAAACTGCCTTCACGCCGACAGCTACTTATTGGCAGTTGGCCACCAATCTCTCTTATGACTCGGCTCGGTGGGAATCAATATGGTCTAACAACTATAAATTCATCAAACAGGATAGGCTCCATCTAGTTAGGTTTAATCTCCTTCATAATTTATACATCACCCCGATAAAGCGGAATCTCATGGGGAAACAGCATTCATCAATCTGCCAGAGATGCCACCAAGATTTGGGCTCCCTCATACATATGATTTGGGCTTGCCCTATAATTCAAAGTTTCTGGCACCAGTTAAAAGATTTTTGTAGCCCACTATTTGGAGAGAGTAATTACTTTACCATTGAGATCTGTGTTCTTGGTCACCTCTCAGCGGTTACTTCAAGCAAATTTAAGTATTATTTGACACTAATTTCGGCTGTGGCATTGCTCCTCATAATGAGGTACTGGGTTAAAGATATTCCACCACCTTTTCGGGAGTGGATACAAGAACTTTATGTTGCTATTAATGCAGAAAGAGCAATTGCTATCCAATACCATACTCTTGGATCCTTTAGTAAGAGATGGGAGCAATTCACATCCTTCATAGCTGAGAGGTGGGAAGTTATGCAGAAAGGCTAGTGCTTCAACTCGCCTTGACGTATTAGATGGATATCAAAAAAGTAAAGATATATGATATGGATTGTATTATTCTGAATTAAGATCATTTCCATAATCAGGAGGTCCTGAAAAGTACTTGATTGGTACATGGAGGGTAAGTTGGGAGGGTGCCCTGTTTAGTCCATCCGATTAGCAATATAGACCAAGGGGAGGAGATGTTGAGGGGGAGGAGGAGGGAGGGGGGATGGTTTTAATGACATTTGACATGTTCAGTGCAACTGTGTACGTACTGTATGTACCTTACAGCTGTATTTTCTAATAAAATTTATTAAATTGCAAAATAAAATGAAAACAGCCCCACAACATATATTTTTTTTAAATCTACGTCTCTTATCATTCCCGCCAGCCCCCATCTCCCAACCCACACCCTCCTTTTACACACCCCACCTCCCTGCACCCCCTCACCCATACTTACCTCTGGAGGTCGGGAGTAGTGATCTTCTGTGGACCGGGAACACATCTGCACTCTTCAAAAGCCAACCACAAACTGAAGAAAATCATGGTAAGCCTTATAGTGGCAATCAGTGGGGTTGTTTCAATGAAGGTTGAAATCTCATCCACTTTTGGAGTTTTAGTCCCAAATTTTCAACATGGAGTTCTTGGGACCACACTTCGTGAATGCAGTCACTGTCATTTCATTTCTTGGTCCCGAAAGGTGATTTTGCCGGTGCTGTGTGGAATCACCTTTCAGGACCAAGTAATGAAACGACAGTGCCACTGTTCATGAGGTGGGGCCCCAAAATGCCCTTGTTGCAAATTTGGTGCAAATCTCCCAAAAAATGACTGCATTACAAGCATCCATTGCGCAGTTTCTACGCACTCTCATAATGTCATCCACATTTAAGATTTTCACTCCAAATTTCCAGAATTGCCATTTTTTCACACCCCCTTATGAACAGTGCAGCTGTCATTTTTTGCATCCTTCTTGAAATGTGTTTTTGCACCTGTGGCGTAGAATGGCGCAGTCGCTGTACGAAATCAACTTTTGGGACAGATTAACAAAATTCCAGTACCACTGTTCATGAGGGGATGTCCCAAAAAGGCCATGTTGAAAATCTGGTAAAAACATTCCAAAAAATTACTGCATTACAAGCGTGCATTGCAGTTTCTATGCACACTCGTAGCATTGGCACTTTTTCATATTTTCACCCCAGATTTTCAACATTGCATTTCTTCATACCTCCTCACGAACAGTACCTCTGTCATTTTTCACATCCTGCCCAAAATGTGTTTTGCACCTGTGGTGCCAAATGGCACACTCGCTGTGTGAAATCACCTTTTGGGATTGAGTAACGAAATGATACTGCCACTGTTCATGAGATGGGGTCCCAAAAAGCCCATGTTGAAAATTTGGAGCAAAAATACCAGCAAACATCCAGGGCATTATGGTTTCCAACCATAACGCCCTCCCTGTACAGACTGACAGGTGTCTAATGATGTAAACCAGTGCTGGAAGAACTAAAATTTGTGTTGACAGTGATGCCTTAAAATGCAAGGCAGAGGAATATACACAGAAAAATATGGGAGGCTTGTACAACAGCAATACCAACAGTGAACTTTTGGCATTGACAAATGCTTGTTTATAGTTTTGTTTCTTTAGCTTTTACTGTTGACAGTGTTTTGTATGTATATTTGAGGGGAGGGGTTCCTACATGACAAGGAGCTGGTTGAAAGATTTTGAAGAAGGAAGAGGAAGCAGTAGAGCAGCATGTTTAGTTAGTGATAAATGATTCATTCAGCTATTTCTTTTTTTTGTTTGGGCTAGTTTGCTACAGTATTATACTTTTTGTTTATGCTGGGTGGTGGCGATGCTTTTTGTAGATATTTTAGTTGTGTTTCATGATATGAGATTTTGCAGTGTTTGTTTTTTTCTGCGGGAGAGGAATTTTAGTTATTCTATTTTAGGCTGTGCTGGCTTTGTTTCAGAAGGTTAGTCTCACTTTAAATTTGTAATGTTTGATTTTGTGCATGATTTTGTTCTTTCATTGGGGGCTGGGGCTAGATATTTAGGTACGTTTTCCATTTTTGCCTGTTCTGACTCTGTTTCTGAAGGTGTCGGCTCGTTTGGATCATTAGGTACGTTTTTGATTTGCATTATTCCAAACCCCACACATACAGTACACACTGGATCCTTAATCCCAGTCCATGGTGATCAAAACCAAAATGCCCATGAAAAAGTCATTGCAATGGTCGGTGGCCAGACCCAGTAGAACAAACAGGAACAACACTCAGATATAGAAAAGCAAAGGAAGTCTCACTGGAACAGACTGTTTCTGTGGCTATCACAGCAATAAACTTCACTGCTTTTGGCAATATAGACAGAGACCATTTTGCTTTTCTACTCCTGAGTGCAGTTTCTGTTCCTGCTGAATCCCTGTTCAAGGCAGGCCATCATGGATATGTAAATCCTTTTTCAAGGCAGGCTGACATGGCTACACCATAACAGATATCACCTTTTAAACTGGCATGTAACTTTGATCCAGTATAGACTGAGAACTGAAAATTACAGACACGTTCATCCAGCTGTAACTCTTCTGTATAGTGCAGTTGCTGTCTCAACCAAGCACCTAGTCAGCCCCAAGGAAACTGAACATTTATTACACTCAAGCAGTAGCATACTGAAGAGGTGGTTTACAGGATGAACAGTGTGTCTGAGCCATAAAATGATGTTTGCTTCATGTGTATAACTCCAAAACACATGAATACATTCAAAAGCTGCTATCCTAGTGTGCAATGCATCATGGGTATGCAAACCCATGTGCAAGGCAAGTTTTCTGTATTTGTAGTTTGTCGTTCTCAGTCTAAACTGGATTAGAGGTGCAAGCCTGTTTTAAAAGATGATGGGCGAGATTTTTTTTCAAAGCCCCGACACAGGCTGTGACAATGGCAGTTTGCGTCGAGTGCCAGTGTGTCTGGGACCCTGCACCCAAATTTACAACGGACAGGGTCTTATTTATTTTATTTATTTATGACTTTCAAAAAAGGGGTGAGTGCACTGATCCCAAGGACCGTTTTCAGGCATGACCCGGGCCATAACACATGGCGCAGGATGAAAGTGGAGTACAAGGTAACAGTAATACACATGAAACTGATTTGATACAAGCAACAATAGTAGACACAATATACAGCTTTGATGCATAGGCCCATTTGAGAACAGTGAATACAAGGTTTCAATATCAGACATGAGAAGACTTGGTACAAACAAACAAATAATAGGCACAGTGTACAATGTAAGACTGCATCGTCCAGTAAGCAAGTAATACACAGAATACTCAGTAAAAAAATGTATACACAATACGTACAGGCAAGGAAGTCAAATATTACTGTGAAAAATGCAATATAACAGTTGTAGGCAAGAAAGTTGACTAGTGTGGGTAGGTGGGTAACCCCTGGGCTGGGGAGTTGACTAGTGTGGGTTGGTGTGAGACCTCTGGGAGGGATGAGTTTTCCAGGAACCAGACTTTAAGGTGGGACTTGAAACTGGAGTGTGTGTCAATGGAACAGAGTTCAGCTGGTAGTTTGTTCCACTGTAAGGGGGCAGCTGCAGACCAAGCTCTGCTACCCATGTTGATGGATACCCTAGGAACAGCTAGAGGGGGAGTACCATTTGAGCTGAGGTTGTGGAGGAGTGTTCAGGTTTTCAAGAGGGCAGTTAGGGGGGATTCTGGAGCTGTGCAGATGACATTGTCTGCCATGCAGCAGAGGGTTAGGTCAAAGCGACCTTACAGCGGTACCCATCCAAGAGTATTATAGAGGTTACAGTGGTGGGTGGAGAACGGGGCCAATAAAGCAAAGCAGCAGGTGCTGTTGTAGGCAGCGGAGAGTTTAGCCATAGCAGTAGCTAAGATCCTGGTATAAATAGGGGAGCAGTAGTCAAGAATAGGGAGAAGATTACCCTGGACAATGGCTAGTCTAGCTTCAGGGGTAAGGTATTGCCTGACTCTATAGGCGGCACCTAACTTTTGATGGAACCTTCTGACAAGGGAATTTGCATGCTCAGTGAAGGTGAGGGAGGGGTTGAGCAGTACTTCTAAGTATTTGTAGGTGTTGATGTCCTCCAGGGCTGTACCATCTGGGGTGAGAATGCATATGGGGGGAGTGGCTTTTAGTTTTGGCCAGAAAGGGCTCAGATCCAAACAGCATGGATTTAGTTTTTTTGGCATTTACTAAGAGGAGGCTTTTTGAGAACCAGCTGTGGGCTGCAGCATAGTTGTGTGAGAGAACTGAGGAAATTGCAGCCATGGATTTGTCACTGTGGAAGAGGACAAGGTCATTGGCATATAGGAGAGAGTTACAGTTGAGGCAGTCGAAGGGAAGTGCATTAACGAATAAGGAGAAAAGGAGGGGACCCAGGATTGAGTCTTGAGGGACCCCCACAGAGACAGGCAGGGTGGGGGGAGCAGGTTTGACCAATACACATGAATTGTGAGTGATCAGTAAGGTAGCTAGTGAACCAGCTTGTGACTGTCTGAGAACAACCAAGGAGGCTAAGCTTGGAGGTAAGGAGAGCATGGTTAGCCATGTCAAAAGCCTTTGAGAGGTCAATGAAGACAGCCCCAGTGGCTTTACCATTATCCATGTTAGAGAGGATGTGGTCAGTCAGTACAGCGAGGGCAGTGGCGGTGGAATGATTCTTGCAAAAGCCATGCTGTTGGTTGCATAAGAGGGTGTATTTGCTAGTGTACTCAGTGAGCTGATTGTGGACTGCTCTCTCGAGTAGTTTACTGAGATGAGGGAGGATGGATATTGGATGGTACTTGTCGGAGGATTTCCGGGTCACTGGATTTAAGAATGGGGATAACCTTAGCTATCTTCCATGGGTCAGGCATGGAGGTGGAAAGGGCAAGGTTAAAGATGAAGGTGAGTGGCTTGGCAATCGCTGAAGAGATCAGCTTAAGAAAGACTGGAGATAGGCCATCAGATCCGGAGGAGCCGTAGTTAGGTAGATGTTTGAGTAGCTTCACTGTATCATGTATGGAGAGGGCTTTAAAATAGAATGGGGGGTATTTGCAGGTGAGTGTCAGAGCTGGAGGAAGATGGCAGTGTGTCAGATATTAGGGCCGGGCTTTGAGGTTGGGCAGTTGGCAGCTTATTTAGGTACATGGATAAGTTGGTGAACTTACAGATGAAGACACTGACCACATCATGAGGGTCGGTCAGCAGTCCATCCTGGGAGTTGAGATGTGGTGCATCGTAGCTGGAGTGGGGATTTAGAAGGGAGCTGACTGAGTCCCAAAATTTTCTAGGGTCTCCAAGGTTGGCCTTTTGCAGGTTGCGGAAGTGGGTCTGTTTCAAAAATGTGGCCTGTTTACATTTGTTCCTCATGTGCCTGTAAGCATCCCAGAGGGCAGAAGAGTGGGGGTTGCTTTGAAAGTGGACCAGGTGTGGTCTCTGGCCTTCATAAGGGTTAGGAGGTCTTTAGAGATCCAGTGCGAGCATCTGACTCTGACCCATCTGGTAGTGACAGGGAAAAAGCGGTCCTGGAGTGTTAGTAGAGTCTGGGTAAATGTGGAAACTGCCATGGCTACATCAGAAAGGGAAAAAGTGTGGACCAGTCCAAGGACTGGGCCTCCTCGAGGAGATTTGTGGAGACTGGGCAGCTGAAATTTATTAGAGATAGGTATTTGGGTGGGGGTCACTTTAGTTTGGAAGACCAGGGGAGATAGGTTGGTGAATGATCACTTACAGAGTCAGCCATGGTGCCAGCGTGTAATGCTCAGTCCTCCCTGTTGTCCCTGCTCTGACAATTCATTCAGTGACCAGACCTGGTGGAGTGTGGATGGATGTACCAGTCACTGAACCAGGGTCCGGAGTGGGGGGAGGGAGCAGGGTGATTGGCACCTAAGTCCCGCAACTTGCGACAATAGTGGCAGTATGCCAAACAGATGGTGCACCCACTAGGATTGCTGCAGCAGCTGCGGGGCAGATATGGTGTGAGCTGTGCCCTTGGATGGGGGGCATATGCATGGCTCATGCCCCACCACTCCCCACCAGGCCCCAATCTGCCCATACTGGGTGCCCCATAAAAAACCCTAGTGGCCTCCCTGCTCCATGCTCGGTATATGCCATTGGAAGCACACAACTCCCTGGTGATCTAGTGCCCACCCACCCCTTGGCAGGTATTGCCAACCACCCTGCACCCCCCCACATTCCAGACCCTGATTCATCAACCTGTACAGCCCTCCACACATCACCAGGTCCAGCTACTAAATGAAATATCAGCAAGTGTTACAGTGTTACAGTACATGCTCTGACATTTCATTCAGTGACCGGACCTGGTGGTGTGTGGAGGGCTGTACCGGTCACCGATTCAGGGATCCAGAGTGGGGGTAGGGAGCAGGGTGATTGGCAAGACCTACCAGGGTGGTGGGGGGCACTAGATCACCAGGAAGTTGAATGCTTACACTGGCATACATCGAGAGTGGAGTGGGGAGGGCACTAGGGGCTCTTGTGGGTACCTGGTAATAGCACATCGAGGCTTGGTGGCAGGATCTCGAGGGTGTGCACAGTTAGGGGCACATTGGGGCTTGGGAATCAGACTGTACTGGTGTATTGTGACTGGGGGTTACACAGTGGCAGGATACGACTGTCACCCTACCAGGTGCTGTCTAAATACCATTGGACCAGCTAAGGCCTGGTCTAAGGGTGCTTAGATCTTTGTCCCTGGGCAGGGTTTTGAAAATCAAGATGGTGGGGTTGTGGCAGCCAGAGTCTGGTGCAAGCCCCCTAGCACCATGCCGCAGCCACTTCTGTGGTGCACAGCTGGTGCTAGCACACTTTGGTGCAAGCAGCCTGCAGATTGACGCAGGCTGCTTTCTAAAATAGCTCTTGGTGCTGACCGTGGTGCAAGGTGCTTGTTGCGTCAAACATGTTGGTCGCACGCACCTTGTGCCATTCTAAGGGCTTTGAAAATCTGGCCCTATATCTTTTCTGTATTTCTGAGCCTGCTTTGCACAAGGTTTTGCATACACATGATGTCTTGCATTGGGACTAAGGCATTGGTGTGGTTTGCGGAGCTGCATATAAACTAAACAATTTTAAGGTACATTTTCCACTTTGCTACTGCAGTTGCTTTGTTTCTTTCTTAGCTGGCTGTTTTTTTCCTTATTGTGTTTTGTAATGGGTGCTGTTTAATGTGGGGTTTGTCTGTGGTGATATCTGATGGAGCTGTGGGCTGGAACGTAGGGGTTTGACATGTGGTTTTGTCTCTTTTGCCTGATACACTTTTGATCTCAAACTCTCATACTGAAAATAACACACATCTAAAAGGGAGAAATGCTTCACCGGAAGGGCAATTACATATAGGACTAGATAGCCACATGTGGAGGACTTTAAATTAATGAGGAGGCAGAATTGTCCATTCTCCATAATGGAAAACTGTCCAGACTTGATGTTGCCCATACTCTTTCAGGCATTGTACAAAGCAAGAGGTGAGTACTGACTTGCTTCATGTAGAGCCCTTCTTGTCTTTCATAAAACAGAAGGGGAGCATTAACTTGCTTCATGCAGGGTGATGTAGGCTCTCTTGTAACTCCCTGTACCTGGGGCATCCTGAGGTTGATATCTGCTGTTTGCAGCTAGTGCAAAATGCTGTGGCCAAGTTATTGTCTGGGTCAACTTGATCCAGCCATATTTCTCCTGTACTGCACTCTCTGCACTGGCTGCCAGTTCAGGGTGGATCACCTTTAAAGTTGGTTTACTGACTTTCAGAGCCCCACAGGGTTTGGGTCTGAGTTACTTGCAAGAGCTTCTGAATCCCTACTGCCCCCTCCAACCTCTCTGCTCAGCCAGTGAGGGATTGCTAGAGATTCCCAGGGTGTGTTTGAAGACCTCAAGAGCTTGAGCTTTTGTTCATGCTGCCTCTACCCTGTGGAAGTCTCTACCTCTTTGGATACAAGACTGCAAGACAGCGGAGAGCTTCAAAACTGCTTTAAAAATGCATCTGTATTTGTGTGCTTTTCCTAATTTCTAATCTGGATTACTTGATTATGTATATTGCATGAATATTTTATAAGTTTTTATATTTTTTATTTTCTATATAAATATTTTAGAGTTTGATGAGTTTTGTGCAGCTCTTTGATATAAGTGAATTATGCTTAACAAATAAAGTTATAATTATAATTATTATTATTATTGTCCCTGCTTAAATTAGGCCATGAGAAATAATTTTCTTAGTATTTTGTTTGTGTATGACTTTAATTGTAGTAAAGAAAATGCACACATTGGTTTTCAGTCGTGTTGTTGGCAGTTTTTTAGTGTTTTTTTTATTTAAACATTTTGTTTGAGTAGAACTTAGTTAATTATTCATGACAGTTTTTACAGTTCCCCAAGAAAATCATAAACTGAAAAAAAATTGCGTTTTTTTTTGTTTTCTGTCATAATTTTATTTTATTTACTTTAATCAGCTTTTGCCATGTCTTACAAAGAATGTGCTAATTGTGATAGAATGCACTGAGTTTATTAAAGTCCATCTCAACAGTTTTTGAAGAAATCGTGAATGCTACCTGAAGCTATACGTAAGTCATTAGTTTCTTTGCTCAGGGCCCCTCAGCAGTAGCTTGAGGCAGCAGACCTGTGGAGAGCCATAACTTCTTTATTTGCTTTTGGTAACCGGGTAAGTGCACTAGACAGGATTGCCTGTTTTCAGACATGGCCCAGGAGATCACAAATCAAAACAAGTTACAAACAGTTGTACAGGGAAAAGCAGATACAATGCAATACATAAAAGACATCTGCAACCTTAACAGGGGAGTAGAATTACAAAGCACAAAAGGGTATGGAATACATTGCAAAGCTTCACAGATCTAAAACTGCCAACAGAATAAGCAACATAAGTGAATAACATCAGTGCTGGTGGCATGGGAAGCAGGGAAGGGACAGGGTAGGATAGAAGTGCAAAGGCAAGGAAAGAGGGATAATATATAAATTAAAGACATTTACATGCATCCAGGGAGGTAAGGTAATTGAAGAGGGCAAGCTTGAAAGCAGGGTGAGAATTGGAACATCTAAGGGAAAGCAGAAGGAAGTTCCAGAATTTGGAGCATGGAAGGAGAAGGCAAGTTGACCCATTTTGGTGGAGCATTTGGGGACAGAGACTGGAGCAGAAATTGTGGACCAGAGGAGTCGGGGGCAGTCGGCCAGGGTGAACAACACAGCTAGGGAGGAGGGGAGAGAAGAACAAATAATATTGTCTGTCAGGCAACCTATGGAATATAAATGCCAGGAAGAGGGGGATAACCAGTGGAGGTCAGAGTAAAGTGTGCAATGATGTTTGAGATGATGGGCAAATAAGGCAAATCTGTAAACATTGTTATAAGTAACATCCCACATTTGTAGGATATTTGCCTATGCTTGTGCAAAGACCAGCAGTGCATAGCAAAGACCGAGGAGCAGAAGTCCTTGGGCAATGCAGATCCTAGTGGCAGAGCTCAGGGCATGGCAGACATGATAAGCCAACCCAATTTTGGCATTGACAGACTTGCAAGCTGCTTTGATATGGAGAAAGAAATTGAGTGAGGGATCCAGTGTGACTCCTAAGTATCTGAAGGAGTCAGTAAATTTTACAGGGGAGACATCAAGACAAGAAACCAGAAATGAAGGTATCAGGACACCGTATTTCCTGCAGGACCCAAAGAGCATAGCCTTGGTCTTGGCAACATTCAGTACAAGGTGGTGAGTTGTGAGCCATGCTTGGATTAATTGCAGGTCGGAAGAGATGTGGGAATTAATGTCAGAGACAGAGCTAGAGGAGACACAGAGAACCAAGTCATCAGCATAGAGTAAGGTGTGACAGTGGGTGGGAATGGTGGGTAGATTGTTCATAATTATAGAGAAGAACAGGGTCCCAAGGATGGAACCTTGTGGGACACCAGAGGCTAGAGGGGCAGGGTAGGAGAGGACTTTATGGTAGGAGACAGACTGGGTGTGGTTGTGCAGGTAGCTGGAGAACCAGGTGAGGGTGGACTGGGAGGTGCCCAGGGAGCCCAGCTGATGCAGGAGCAGTGAATGATTGACAGAGTCGAATGCCTTTGATAAGTCAATAAAGATAGCCCCAGTGAGCTGACCTCCATCCATGCTGGTTATGGTGTCATTAGTGAATTGCACTAGGGCAGTTGTAGTGCTCTAGCCTGATTGGAAGCCATACTGAGCAGGAGATAACAGGTCATAGTTGGCTATGAAGTTGGACACCTGGCAATGAATAAGCTTCTCCAGAAGTTTACTGAGAGTCAACAGGATTGCTATGGGGTGGTAGCTCATTGGGCTTTTTGGGTCACACTTTTTAAAGACTGGTATAACCCTAGCATGTTTTCAGGAGAGAGGCATGGTGCCAGAGCTAATGGAGAGGTTGAAGAGATGCAAGATAAGGGTAGTAAGAATGGAGGTGCCAAGTTTGAGAATTCTAGGTTCCAGTCCATCTGGACCAGTGCTGCCATGAGGAGACATTGTGTTGAGGATCCATAGGACATCAGTTCCAGTGACAGGGCTGACAGTAAGGGGAGGATGGTGCAGTGGGAGGCCTGGGGGTGGGAGGGTCAGATGGAATGGTTGTGTTGGAGGTCGAGGAAGTGGGGGTGGTAAAGAGTGAGTTAAAACTGTTGGCAATGGTGTTGGGGTTGTTGCAGGAGACATTATCAATTAGCATGTCATGGGGGAGTTGAGAAGCATGGCAACCCAGTATATGGTTGATATGTGCCCAATACCTTTTTGGGTTATGGGCAGAGGCATGGAGAAGATCTCTATAATAATTGTTTTTGGCAGCATGGATTGCTTTCTTGCATGATTTCCTAAGGGTGCATAACCTGTTTTGCACGAGGCCCTTTGGAAGCAGTAGGTGAGTACTAACTTGCATCATGCATCACCTTTCAGGCCTTGTTAGAAGCATGAGGTGAGCCCTAACTTCATTTGTGCAGGGTCTTACGGGCCTCCACAAAGCAGGACATGAGACTCTACTTTCTTAATAATACATTTGTGCATGACTTCATAGCACAAAATGCAGGAGTTGGTGTTTTTAGTTGTCTTCTTCACCAGTTTTCATGTTCCATGATTTAACCATTTTGTTTCTGTAGAACTTAGTTCAATTTTCACAAAAGCTTTCCAAGGCAATTCATTAACTATGAAGTAATGACATTTTTTTTTTATTTTTCTTTTGTATTCTCACTTATTTTGGTCTCAGCTTTTTGCTTTTGTCATGTCTGCTAAAGTTTGCATATCTGTTATGCCTGCACTGAGTTTGTTAATGGCCATCTCAACAGGTTTGAGGCAATCATTAATGTTTTTGCTCTTGAAAATGCTAACTGTATTTTTTAAAGTTAGCTCAGAGGTCTTGTAAGGCTGTTTTCTGACAAACCACACAACTGTCAGTCTTTAGAGTGAAGTATTTTTTATGTTTTTAGTTTTTAAAGTTTTTGTTTCTGTCCAGCTTTAACTGGGGAAAAATGCACAAGTCTTCAGCTATCTTTTAAGTGATCCATGCACGGGCAAGATTTTAAACATCAAAGCCTTATAAAGTAAAATGTACAAAACATTTTATTCTGAAATCACCAGAAGGCCCTATTCTGATACAAGCTATAATGAACCCATAGTTTCATAATTTTTTTTTTTTTAGCTTCTCATTTCTTTCCCACCCTGGCCCTAGTCAGCCCTCATCCAGCCACCACCCATCACCTCCATTCCTTCAGGCCCTCACTCCTGCAACCCCTATGGCTTACCCCCATGGTGGAGCAGCAGGGACCCCCACCCGCTGACAGGATCCAGTTTTGGGGTGTTACCTCAAGAGTGGAGCATGATGGGAATGGCCATCAAGCCACAATGACCCACCACCAGGGTCTTTTCTCTTTCCCCTGCAGGAGCCAAGCACGTAGTAATGCCTGCTGTGGGCTCGCACACGCACCCACACAAGCAGCCCCACCAAGCATCTGCCATGCTCACGCCCCACTAGTGTTGCAGCAGTGTAGTGATGAGCCGAGCCCCAGCCTCTGCCAGGGGCCAGGCATGCACCAACCAAGGTTACCCCCCTCCCCAGAGAGGGAGAGCAGTCCATCAGATGCTTGATCAATCTCCTTCCTGCCGACCCCTAGTGGCCCACTCTTGTTCTCGAACGTGGGTCACCAGCATGATGCAAGGTGTGGCATCCAGTGCCTCAACCCTCAGCCTGTATAGTTTCATGATTCAAATCTTTGTAGTTTTTTTTTTTTTTCACTATTCAGGAGAACAAAAAGTTTAATTTTAGGATTAAAGACGTTGTGAATTTAAACTTTGCTGTTGAAGCTGGTGCAAAGTTGGGAACTTTGCACTAAATATGCTGCAGCATTCCTATCTCAGTCTTCGAAACCCTCCTACCACCAAAACTTTAAAAATACTTCCCCCAATCTGATACCTTCTAGTATCCACCTGTTTGCCACCATAGTCCCAGTGATGTTTTTCATATAGACTTTGCTGGGCTATGAGAGGGAGAAGGGAGTTGGGTGCCAGAAGGTGGCAGGGTGGGAAATTATTTATTTTTAAAGGCCTGGGTGGTTGGAGGGGAGGGGTACACTTGTTCTCTGGGTGGCGTGGTATAAATGTAAAATAAAGAGGCTTTTCATTTAAAAATACACTTCGCATAGTTCTGTCCAGGTGATGTGCTATGTGGCCCATCAAAAAAAGAAAACTACCAACTGTGGCACTTCCTCAGCACTTTCACTGGTGAAGATCTACTACATGTAGCTTTTGATGGGCAAAGTAGGCATTTTGCCAGGCAAAGAACTATGTAAAGATTCATTTCACACTATGTTAAGTCAGACCAATGTGCAAAGAGTTTCATGAATCTAAGTTTCCCAACTTCACACATAATTATTCAGGATTTTTATATCATTTTACTCATACAGAGTATAATGTCACAAACCCACTCCTGGGGGCTGGAGCCACTGAGCTCACAGTGCCCTCCCTTAAGTGCAATCCATGACAGAGGGGTCAGAAAATACCCTCCTTGTGTCCTTTTAGAGTGTTCATTTATTTCACAACTAAACACTCACCACATGGGCCCAAAGGTTTCTCTCTGTGTCTGTATCTCTCTCTCTCTCTCTCTCTCTCTCTGTGTAAGGGTAAAATACAGTCTTGAATCTGTAGCCAGGTGAGAACCCTCCTTGGTTTCTGCACTGGGGAAGAACCCAGGCATTATGAGCTCTTCAGGGTTGTCCTCATAACCCTGCCTGTTTCTTCTCCTACAGAGGTGCAGGAACCTAGTTCAAACCCCACAGATCCCTCCAGAGACCTTGCAAACTTTCCCTACTTTAGGCCCCCATCTTCCCTTCCAGGATCCTGGTTTCACTAGCGTGTTACATCTTAGCACTAACATGCATGTTGCAGATTTAATAAACCTTTCCAAAACCTCCATGCACAACAAACCACTCCCAGGCAGATACTTTAAAATAAAAAAAGCAAGTGCTTTTACTGATTACTTACATAATCACCATATGAACATGTAGACAAATTATTTAGATATTTGGTTACAGGATAACTATAAACAAAAGTTAGAAAATCCATTCAAAATGAACTAATGAAGTAACTGGATAATTTCTACCTTTTCTGTAGTGAAAATCAGAGTGCAGAAGATAAGTGAATTCTGCAAAGTCTCTCTTTCTCCCTGCTCTGTCTCAGAGTCCAAGTTTTCTTGCACTGGTCTTCAGTGGTGTATGGTGGTCTTGCACTATTTCAGGAACTTTGGCTTAAGCTCAGAGTCTCTTTTTGGGAGGGCTTATATAGCCATTTCTGCAGCCTGCAATACTGGCCTGGGACTGGCTAGGCCTTAATATTTTCAGGTCTAACTGTTCATCTCTAGGGTAGCATGGGTCTCTTTCGCTCTTTCCAAGTTGCAAGCGAAACAAATGTATCAGTATTTGGATTTTCTCACCATCCCAATTGCTTGGCTAACCACTGATCTATGCTGTCCTTCTGACTCTATAAAAAATGAAAATAGCCTGTGGCAGTTCCTAAAACTTAACAATAGATTTTCTCGTCTGAGCATCTGCCTAACCCTGCTGTAAAACCATTTCTCTTTGGAATTCAAAGTTTTAACATAGAGGAGATGGCCCTCTCTTCTCCTGTCATTTTCCGAAATCTTCCTATTTGATCGGCTGCCAGGAAATTTCAATCCCTTGTTTACATTTCAACTCCTGCTTACCCTATACACAAGACTTTTGTCCCAGGCAAAGGGAGATGTCAGACATTGGAATACACATCAGCTCTTCCCATGTACCTTTTCAGAAAAGTGGCATATTTTGTGAACCTTACATCCTGGCCTTTTGGGAAATTAAACATAAAGAAATTGTAGAGAAATATGACAGCCATATGACAGCAGTGACAAATCACCACATATAACCCTTGAACTTCCAAACTGATTTTCATCAAACTTGCAATACAATGAATCTCTAAGACTGAAACTGGGCACACCAAATTTTAAAGTCTTAGGGGCTAAGATCCTTGATCTAAAAGCTGTCAAAACCTTATTTTTGACATAAACACTAACTCAACACATACATACAGATGTTACTATCCCTGTATAATATATCTTAATTAAAAAAAATACATTAATGCATCATTAAGTTTAAAGTGCGCAAAGTAGGTAAATCAAAAGTTAGGGGAAAAACTTCCTGGAGCATTTTAGAATTCATGCTGTGCTGTTCCTCATGGTATGATTGATCAGTGCACACAGTACTATAGTTACCCTGCTGTAACGTCAACACTATGTTGTCACATAAAGTAAAATACTGATAGAGTAAGGCCTGCATTGAGAGTACCAACATTTGGATAACATCAGTGCTTTATTACATGATCCTTCAAATCCCTAGGAACAGCACAACACAGATTTTCCACCACTCCAGGGATGTTTTCCAATAACTTTGACATCCTTACTTTGTGCACTTTAACTCTAAAGACACATTTACAGTGCATAGTTTTTGGCAATAAATTTCCTTACTTTTTGAGAAAGTGGAGTTGTGACTTGTTGTGTGCAGGGCTAGTTGGGCCCTGCTCAGAACAGGAGTTGATTCCTAGTATGCATCTCATAGGGCCCAAAACAGGAGATACAGTAAGTCTTAGTTTTTCAGCTTATCATGCATGCACCCAGTTTTAAAACATTAAAACTTTGTTACTTAAAAACTGCACATCAGTTCTGTTTCAGATCATGAAAATGCTTTATTCTGGCATGAGATCTAATAAACCTATATGTTTTATAACTTAAATTGCTTGTTTTTGCACTTCCAGATGGCAAAGAAAGTCTTAATTTGGAATTTTTTTACATAATTTCATTAATTAATAACTTCCAAACCACCAGACTGATTCACACCAAATTTTCAAAATAACTTAGCCCCTAGGACTGTGAATGTACATACAAAATTTTCACAGACCAACAGTAGGAGCTACAATTGCAGAGATAAAAGCTGTCAAAAACACGTTGTAAGCATAAACACTATCTCAACCATAACATAGAGGTACTTCTAATTAAAGAAAAGGTAAAGGAAAAAACAAATATTTGAGATATAAGACACAATAGTTCACACATTTGAAAATTAATATTTAATTTCTGGCAGTATGCTAGTGTTTTAATGTCCATGCAGTAGTTAACATGAGAAAGTGGGCACTAGTTACAAAAAGTAAATGAAATAAAAGCTGAAGAATGTCTAAAAATCCCAAAGCTTCTACAGTGATGCTAGGGGCTCATTAACATGAAACATTAATCCGAGACCCCTTCTCCTGGTCTTTGGTGCTCTCTTGGTGGATGTTCATGTGGATGTCCAAGACCCTATGGTACTTTTTGAAACAAGATGGGGAAGTTTTTATTATAAAATACTAAGCAAAGAATACCAATGCCAATATACTTTCAGACTCATCAATCATACATACAAGGGGAAAGGGAACATTGTTTTACCAGAAGTAGCACACTAAGCCAAAGCTTGTTTCTAGATGTGACCTGGGAGCACAAGGAAGTGAAATGGCTTGCTTAGGATTACACAGTATGCACCTAGGCAGCTGTGGGATTCAAACCCAAGTCTTTGGAGCTGTAGCTCAGAGCCTTAACCCACTGCACTATATTGCCTCCTAAATACAAATTACTGTGGCATACAAAGCATTCAGCATTTTGTCGGGGACATAAATTCATGCATTTGTACTTAGAAGCAGTTTATTTGATATAAACACAAAAAATACAAATGGGGGAACCTGAGTATGTCAGACCTAGGCCTAACCTGAAAGCAGGTCCCCAGGAGTAGGGACATTTTTGTATAAGATTACATAAAGCAGAGTTCATAGAAGAATCATTGATCATTCACTCACCATCAACTCACCAGAGAAGTTTACCCAGCCTGCAAAGCGTAGGAGAAGTGCTTTTTAGGGAAAATGAACAATACATCAATAATGAAAAAGTACCACAGGCATCAAAAACAATAGATGAAACTTATAAAGTACAGTGCTTCAAGGAATAAAGAAAAGAAATGGAACTCAAATAATTGCTCATGGAAAATGTTTCCATCTAGTAGATCACAAAGTTCTGGAAACCCAGTCATATTCCAAAGAACATTATTGTTGAAAAGCAGATTCTATCATATGTAAAGGGAGAGACTGATCTAAATACAACTGCTGTCACACATATTTACAATAGCCCTGCCCAATCATAACCTTAATACAACAGAAAATAATCAATATGGCAGAGACATCATATTTTGATGCAAATTCTGTAGATTGCCGTAAATAAGAGTATTATATGTAACATGGGCCCAAAAAGATTCAGCTCAGCTGGCACCAAAGGAGGAAGTGAAGGGGCAATCAAAATATAAATGTTAACTAGTCTCAAGTTGGGCTACACAGTAGGTCCTCAGAAAAAAAATTTCAAAAATACTTCTTTGTTTATTATTATCCTTAACATTTAATTTACTGTGGCAACAAAGCCATACAATATCCCAGTACTGTGCGGGGTTCCTGGATTAGAGAGAGATCTTAAAGCAAAGGGTTTAATTGATTTTGAAACTCCAGGATTTCCTCACCCTACAGAACTAGCAAGGAATTATATAATGCTTTACCATGCTGGTTATGAATAGTATCCCAGGATAATTTCAGTATATTCATTATCTTTAAAAGAGGCTCTAGGAAACTGGGAAAGACCATCACATTCAGAAATTTTGGGTTCTAACTTTGCTATTCGAGTTGTAAAGAATGCATCCAAATACTAGCCCAGTTCATTCATAAGACACGTGCATCAGAAAACCATGGAACGATATTGGATTGAAAAAAGCACTTAAAAAATAAACAGGCTGAACCATATTCAACCCCTCTTTATCCACCGGTAGGTATAAAATGTCTTCTTTAATAGGGTGCAGTCTGCTGTCCCAAACCATTTAAAAAAATAAACTAAATATGCAAGTTTTAAATTGTTGCAGTAAGGGGAATATAGCACTGACATATAAAAATATGGGTAGTAAAAAAGGTTTTGACAACACTAATTCTCTTTTTCTTTGAAAACTATCAGTTTTTCCACTGGGCTACCTTTAAGGTTCCAGAATCTAAACATTTTTCCTAGTTGTATGCAGGCAGATTAGATGATCCAAAATAGAGACCCAGAATCTTAAAGGAAAACTGCAGAAATACAGGTGCCCCCACCCCCAAAAGGCTTACCCCCCCAATTCAGCTTTTCAGGCATGACAGTCCCGTTTTCATGCACTGCCACTTGTTTAATTTTATTTTGAAAAGTCTGTGATCTAAGAATATGGCGGACTCTGGGGGCTCCATTTACTATAAAGGTGCGGCACTGCACCGCTCACTTGTATTGAAGTGAGCGGTGCGGCACCACAGTGGCAGTGTATGAAAATGGGGCTGTCATGCCTGAAAAGCTGAATCAGGGGGTAAGCCTTCCGGGGGTGGGAGGGCAGTATTTCTGCAATTTTCCTTTAATGGGGTTGGAAGATACCTTAATTCCCCCAATAGAGATTGACATGGTGCTATGAGGGCCAGTAGACCGAACTTGACATTTATGAATATTTACCTGAGATCCAGTGACACCAGAAAGAGATTGCAATAGTTCAATGGCTTTCTGTCCAGAGGATTCATCAGCAATAAAGAGACATAAATCATCTGCAAAGACGGACAATTTAACTTCAACAGAGGACAAGGGATGGGGAATTCCACATACAGTCCCCATCTTTAAAAAAGGAAACCAGAAACTCATAAGCAACTATAGACAACTATATGGCCTCCCATTTTAAACAAACTATTTGAGAAAATTGTTGCCTCCCAGATCAGTAGCTACGTGGCCTCCTATGGCCTACTTCCTCTCACACAGCATGGCATCAGAAAGGGGCACAGTACTAGTACCATCTTCCTCACACTTACAAATAATATCTCTTAAACCATGGACAAAGGTCACCTTACAGTTGCAGTATGTTACTATTTACAGAGCTAACTAAGGCCTTTGATCTAGTAGGCCACTCCTTATTTTGCTCTATATTAACTGGTATGGGCCTATCATCTACAATTCTCTGTTTGTTCTAGAACTATCTTACTGATAGATCAGAGGGTCAAATTCAACTCCTCCCTCTCTGTACCAACCAATTCCTTTGTGGGAGTCCCTCAAGGGTGTATCCTAGGACCCCTATTATTCACACTACATATAAATTTAACTGATCAAAATCTGTCTCATTGTTCTGCCATCCTGTATGTCGATGACCTGGTCCTGCATACTAGCTTGCGTAACACTAATACCATTAATCAAAATTTATTTTAAGATGTATCGTATATCTTCGATCTGAAGCCATGGATTGTAATCCAAATTCACTGTTTGAGCCGCGGCTAATGATCGAGGCTGGCTATTCTTAGAGGGCGGATATTAATTAACTGGTTGTCTAAGAATAAATTGATCCTGAACACTACTCAGACTCGCACCATGTTATTTGGCACTACTCCTAGGCTAAGACAATGTCTTTCCCCATTAACAATTACCTACTGATATGGAGGCCTAGTTTCTACAGTCACCTGCTTCACCTACTTGGGGGTCACCTTGAACCACTCACTTCACTTTTCACTCCATGTGTTGGGCGTCTGTAAATCTATCAACTCTATGATGGGTGTCTCTTATAAAGTTAGTGCAACCTTACTCCCCAGGCCAGACTGGCAATTGCCCATGGGATGCTGCTCTCCAAACTTTTTTATGATATTTTGGTTTTCTCTGCTGTGCCAAACAACCCTGCATAGGCAGGATGTTATGTACAACAATGTATGCCACATTGCACTAACATCCAATCTTCTTACTCACCATTGCTTCCTGTATACCAAGCATGGATGGCTTCCCCTTTCTCTCTGAGGGACCTTACATTTGGGTGTGCTATCTTTAGTACCATGGCAAATGGCCTCCCATTAACCTTATCTGCACTTCTTCAACCAGCTCAAACTACATATCCACTCAGATCCTGTGTGAATGGCCCCCTGTCTGTCCCTAGACTAAGTACAAAAGTTGGGGAATATATTTATTGGTGTGAGGTATGTGTAATTCCACCAGCAGAATTAGCACAGAATGACCATTCTGTTGAATGACTTTCCATCAGAATTTCACGGGTTCTTCTGCAGAATTCCACCGGCTGTGATCCATGGAATAATATTTTGCAGAACAACATTTTTCCACAGAAAATCATTCTGTGACTATTTCCTTGGAAAATATTTAAATCTGTGGAATAAACTTCTGTGGGAAGGGGCAGTTCCAACATGGTGTCAGGTGGCTGCTAGCATTTAGAGCTTATATGAGTATAAGAATAAAAAAGCTACCAAATGGTGGATAAATGAAAAGTAATAATATCTTCTTCTTCTGAAGAAGAAGAATACTCCTCACCACGCATCAAACCACTTGAGAAATACAGTCAGCTTGAGCAGCATCCTAGCAAGAGTGTCGGTAGGTCAGGAGGAAACTCTCGTTGCATAGAGATGCTGGTTGCGGACCAGCACAGAACCTCAAGACAGATTTTTGGGACAAATCAGCCTGATTGCACCTGTGAGTGTGGCTTCTTCTCTTCACCCCCATACATAGAACAAAAGTGGCCTAAATTGCCTGCTGATACAACTTTCCAGTGGACCATAATCTTCCAGCTTCGGAAATGGGGAATGTAGATTCTTTTTTTTTTTTACATATTTACATTTTTTGGCCGCACCCAACCATTGGGTCTCTGCCCTGGTCACAACGCCCCTGTACCTCCATCACCCATATGCCTGCACTCATCCAGTTACCCCTGACTTTCCCCTCAGAGGGTGGGGTCTGAGCACCAGACCCCTTTAACGGCACTGAGATCATAGTGACTGGGTGGGTGAGCTGGCTGGGTGGCTGATCAAGGCCAGGGGCAGAGCATCAAGGAGACGGTCGGAGCAGAGTTTTCTCCCCATTTTATGCTGGAGCAGAGATGTGCAATGATGAGCCTCATCTGTTCTGCCCCAGATAGAGTAACATGCGTTGATGCATGGTGACAACCCGACCTCTGGTGTCACTCATACAGCGAACACAAACCACCTTCCACCCAGAGAAGGAGAGCTGTCCTTGGGATGTCCAATCCTTCTCCCCCCAGCTGGCCCTCTGACAATCCAGATCTGTTCCCAAACCTAGGTCGCTGGCATCAGAAGCGGAAATCCAACCACTGTGCCAATGGGCTGGCTGACTGTAGATTCAGACACAGAATGAGAGAATCAGGATCAAAGAGCACAGATGGTAGTTGTTGCATTTGCTCCCGTCGACATATTGGGGGAAGACGCAATGATGGCTGCTTCTGGTGTTTCTGATGGGTCTTCATCCAGGCACATGATTGATTCTATGGGAGACACTTTAGAATTGTTTAAGTGGTCACAGCTTTTTGATAGGAATTTCTAAGCGCTTTCTGATAAAGTGGAATTTTTGCAAGTAGGTGCTAAGCAAAGCAGAGAAAAGATAGACGTGTCGACGAAAAGTGTGGATTCAAACAAAGGGGAAATTAATAAAAACACAACAAAATCACTGTACTAGAAGTGATGACGGCAAACCTGATTAGGGACAATTACTCGATGGCAAGGAAAATTGAAGTTCTTGAGAACCAACAGCGGTACAGGAATCTTAGAACTGTGGGACCACCTAACACAATAGACGAACCTTCTGAATCTGATCGGGACATGTTGAAAGATATTTTTATTTCTTTATTTGAGCTGCCAGAGGATAATCTTCCATTCATTACAAAAGCATAACGAATTTTGCCAAAATCACGAGATAATCCAAATTCCCAACAGAAACCTGAAGTTCCTATGTACAAGAAAGCAACTATTTTTGTTTTGTTTGCGTTCGACTCTGATAGAGATTTAATAATGAGACTTTCCCAGATTAAAGCACCATTACTTTATAAATCTTTTAAGTTTAATATTTTTCCTGAATATGCATATTCTACTCAACAGAGGAGACAGTGTTTTTTGGGTTACTGTCAGGAAATTGTTGAAATGGGTGCTGAGTTTCAGTTACTGGCACCAGCAAAAGTCAAAATTAGATATAAAGGTGTGCAATATTTGTTTTATGAAATAGATCAACTTACCTCATTTATTCATAGTTAGTATAGTCAAAACAATGAAACAGGATCCTCCACACTTTCCGAAGACGAGATGATAAATTTGTGATTTGTTTCTTTGATTGGGTGTTGGAGTTTTTAAATAGGCTATTGTGCAAGGTTGGGGTGGTTAGGGAAGGGAAGCATTATAAATTTTATCTTTATGATATTTGGAAATAATTACAATAATGGGAAGTGCTGTGTTATTAAACAATGTTAGTAATTAACTAAAAGCCTGAAATTAAATTAAATAATTGCAGCAATTATACTGTTGAGAATATTTTGTTTGATTCACTCCCCCCTTTCTCCACATGATTTGGACTAGACATGCCGACATTTAGGTATAATAACAACTATGTATTTAGAGAGTGTATTTTTGTTGAAGTTGTTGATGTTTCAAGTTGTTTTTTCCTGATGGAAAATAGAAAAAAATCTCACTAAAACATATTACTACAAAAGGAAAACTTCTTTGGAAATGTTGCTGAAAACTCATTCTGCATTTTTCTACTGTGGAATTCTGCAATTTAATTTCTAGCAAAATTCAGCAGACTTTGCTAAATTTTGGCAGAATTTCAAAAATTCTATGAAATTGCTTTCCTGCCTGAATCTGAAAATTCCACACAGCACAAGGAATCTACCTTTGCTTATGCTGCTCATAGGCTGTAGAATTCAATTCCACCTGAAGCACAATCATGCCCCTCAGCATCCTTTTTTATGTTTGCTTGTGTGCATAGAGCACAAGAAACATACTGAGATAGTAGAGCATTGCAGAGGAGTGGCAGTGTTGTAGCCAATGCAGCAGATGCTTTAATGGTCACGTCCCTCGGCCACCAATTAATACTGAAGCTGCCGATGATGGCAGTTTCAGAGCGAGTGTCACACTTGAAAGAAATCTGCCACTGCAATCAGGGGCAGTTTAGTCATTGCTGGGTCAGCTCCCCCCTCCCTCCAAGCCAGGAACACAGCTGGACAACAAATTTAAATGTTAGTTCCTTCCCACTGCTGCTGCCTGCCCTGCACTCTCCATTCCCCGTCACACCAGCATATAATGAAACCCTCCCACTGCTGCTGCTGCCCGCCCCACAACATCGGTTCCCCATACCAGCATAAAACCCTCCCACTCCCTCAAATTGCTGTTGCCTGCCCCACACACTCCATTCTCTGTCGCACTGGCATAAAACCTTTCCACTCCCTCCCACCCACTGCTGCTGCTGCCTGCCCCACACCCTCTGTTCTGTATCCCCTGTCAACATTGGGGTGCTCATTTCCCATGTCAGCATGTATCCACCCTCCACCATTAATATGACACACTGGGAGCCCACCTCAGTGTGCCAAAAAATACTTCTTTGATGTTTCTGACACCGGGATGCCCACTCTCGGTGTTGGATGCACTGCCACCCCAAGCCCCTATGTTCTCAGCCGACCTCGGGGTACCCAATCCTCAGGTCAGCATTGATCCCCCCTTCCACTACTCTGGCACACTGGGAGGCCACCTCATTGTGACAAAATCCATTTTGTTAATATTTCACCTTTAAAAATGAAAATAGTCCCTTGACATTTTTTTTTTACCTGAAAAAAATAGAAAACGGTCCCTCGTCGTTCTTGCCGGCCCCCCTCCCAACCTACACTTTTCCATTGCGCATTCCACCTCCCTGCATCTCCCTCACCCATACTTATCTCTGGAGATTGGGAGCAGTGATCTTCTGTGGACTGGGAACACATCTACTCTCTTCAAAGACTAACCAGGAACGGAAGAAATAACGGTAAACCCTGTAATGGCAGTCAGTTGGGGGTTTCAACTTAGGTTGATATCTCAGCCAATTTTTGGAGTTTTGGTCCCAAATTTTCAACATGGGGTTCTTGGGACCCCACCTTGTGAACACTGGCACTATCATTTAGTTTCTCAGTCCTGAAAGGTGATTTTGTGGTTGCTGTGTGGAATCACCTTTCGGGACCAATTAATGAAATGACAGTGCCACTGTTCATGAGGTAGGGTCCCAAAAAGCTCTTGTTGCAAATTTGGTGAATAACCTCAAAGAAATGACTGCACTATGAGTGTCCATTGTGCAGTTTCTAAGCACGCTCGTAATTTCATCAGTTTTTAATATTTTCACTCCAAATTTCCAACATTGCCAGTTTTTCACACACCCTTACAAACAGTACAGCTGTCATTTTTTGCATCCTTCCCAAAATGTGTTTTTGCTTCTGTGGCACAGAATGGCGCGTTTGCTGTGTGAAACCAACTTTTAGGTCAGATTAACAAAATCTCAGTGCCACTGTTCATGAGGGGAGGTCCCAAAAAGGCCATGTTGAAACTTTGGTGAAAACATTCCAAACAAGCATTTGTCAATGCAGAATGTTGATTGCATTGGTGTGTTGAGCTTGCTCACTGCCCCCTGTCACTTGATCAGTCTGTGTCTCCACGTGCTGCAGGCTGCTGTTTTGTACTGGGCTCCTGCCTGCATTGGCACCTTGTTCTGCCCACTAAGAAATCCGCAGCTGTCCCAACAGAGCTCCGTTGAGGTGGCTCACTCCCCCCTCTCACTCACTCATTTTGGTTCTCCTGGCACTGCAGGCTGCCCTTTTGTACTGGGGTCCTGCCTCTGTTGGTGGTTTTTTCTGCCCACAAAGAAATCTGCAGCAGTCCTGACACAGGTCTGTTGAGCCTGCTGACTCCCCCTCTCTCTCATTCACTCATTCCATTTCTGCTGGGGCTGCAGGCTGCCCTTTCCTGTTGGGCTCCTGCCTGCATTGCCACCTTCGTCTGCCCACAAAGAAATTTGCAGCAGTTACAATAGAGCTCCACTGAGCTCGCTCACTCCCCCTCTCTCAGTTGCTCATTCTGGTTTTCCCACCACTGCAGGCTGCCATTTTGTACTGGGCCCCTGCGCACATTCCTGTCTTTTTCTGCCCACAAACAAATCTGCAACAGTCCCAACAGAGTTCTGTTGAGCTCACTCACTCCCCTTCCCTCACTCACTCGTTCTGTGTCTCCTGCCGTTGCAGGCTGCCCTTTTGTACTGGGCTCGTGCCTGCATTGGCAGCTTGGTCTGGCCAGAAAGAAATCTGAAGCAGTCCCAACACAGCTCCATTGAGCTTGCTCACTCCTCCTCTCTCACTCATTCATTCCGTTTCTGCCAGTGCTGCAAGCTGGCCTTTTGTACTGAGCTCCTGCCTGCATTGCCACATTTTCTGCCCATGAAGAAATCTGCAGCAGTCACAATACAGCTCTGTTGAGCTCACTCACTACCGTACTGTCACTCACTCATTCTGTTTCTCTTGTTGCTGCAGGCCGCGCTTGTGTACGGTGCTTCTGGCTGCATTGGCACCTTTGCCTGTCCAAAAAGAAATCTGCAGCTGTCCCAACAGAGCTCCATTGAGGTTGCTCAGTCTCCCTCTGTCACGCGCTCATTCTGTTTGCCCTGACACTGCAAGCAGCCCTTTTGTTTGGGGCTCCTGCCTGCCTTGATGCCTTTTTCAGCCCACAAAGAAATCCACAGCAGTCCTGATAGAGCTCCGTTGAGCTCACTCAGTCCCCCTGTCTCACTCACTCATACTGTTTTCTCCCACCGCTGCAGGCTGGCCTTTTCTACTGTGCCCCTGCCTGCTTTGGTGCCTTTTTCTGACCACAAAGAAATCCACAGCAGTCTTGACAGCGCTCTGGTGAGTTCGCTCACTCCCCCTCCCTCACTAGCTCTCTCGTTCTGTTTCTCCCAGTGCTGCAGGCTGCCCTTTTGTACTGGGCTTTTGCTCTGGGGCCTTTTTCTGCCCACAAACAAATCCACAGCAGTCCCGACAGAGCTCAGTTGAGCTCCGTCACTTCCCTTCTCAGTCATTCGATCTTAATCTGTCCCAAACACTGATTTCCCACAGTGACCGTGCTATTCTCTGGCAGGAGTGCAAAAACATATTTTAGCCTGGATGTGAAAAATGACAGCTGTACTGTTCATAAGGAGGTGTGAAAAAGTGCCACTGTTGAAAATGTGGTGTGAAAATATTACAAATGTGTGAAGGTACAACGGTGCATGGAAACAGTTCAATGCACGCTTGTAGCACAGTCATGTTATGGAGTTTCATCATCACATTTTTAACATAGGGCTTTTAGGACTTCTGCTCATGAACAGTGCCACTGTCATTTTCTTAATCTGTCCCGAACACTGATTTCCCACAGTGACCACGTTATTCTGTGCCGCAACTGTGAAATCACATTTCAGTCAGGATGTGAAAAATGACAGCTGTACTGCTCATAAGGAGGTGTGAAAAAATGCCACTGTTGAAAATCTGGCATGACAATATTACAAATCTGCAAAGTTACAGGTGTGTGTGGAAAGTGTGCAACGCACACTTTTAACACAATCATTTTATGGGCTATCATCACCAAATTTTCAACATAGGCATTTTAGGACCTCTACTCATGAACAGTTTCACTGTCATTTCTTAATCTGTCTGGATTTCCCACAGTGACCACTCTATTCTGCACTGGAAGTGTGAGAACACATTTCACCCAGGAAAGGAAAAATGACAGCTGCACTGTTCATATGTAAGTGTGAGAAAATTGCAATGTTGAAAATCTTGAGTGAAAATATAAATTTGCAAAGCTACGAGCGTGCGTGCAAACTGCGCAACGCATGCTCAGAACACAGTCATTTTATGGAATATTGTTACCAAATTTTCAACACAGCCATTTCAGAACCTCTACTCATGAACAGTGTCACTGTCATTTTCTTACTCTGTCTGAAACACTGATTTCCCACAGCGACCGCGCTATTATGCACCAGAAGTGCGAAAACACATTTCCACCAGGATGTGAACAATGACAACTGTACTGTTCACAAGGAGGTGTGAAAAAATGGCAATGTTGAAAATCTGGCATGAAAATATTGCAAATTCACAAAGTTATGAGTGCATAGCAACTCGCAGTGCACGCTCATAAAACAGTCATTTTTTGATGTTTCCACTAAATTTGCAACATATGCTTTTTGAGAGCCCACCTCAAGAACACTGGCACTGTCATTTTGTTAATTAGCCCTGAAAGGTGATTCCACGCAGTGACCGCAAAATCACCTTTCAGGGCAGATTAAGGTCATGACAGTTCAAGAATTCATGAGGAGGGGTCCCAAAAAACCCATGTTGAAAATTTGGTGAAAAAAGTCCCAGAAATGCCTGAGATATGTGCTAAAGTTGAGAAAACCCTATTTATTATGTTATACAGCTTACCAGCATTTTCTCAGTTCGCGGTCGGCTTTGAAGAGTGCAGACGTGTTCCTGATCCACCGAAGATCATCGCACCAAGCTCCAGAGGTAAGTATAGGGTGGGGGTGTGTGGGGAGGCAGGGTGCGCAGTGGGTGAGTGCGGGTTATGGGTTGGGGCCAGAAACACTATGAGGGACCGTTTCTTTTTGCAGGTAAAAAAAGACTTGGCGGGACAGTTTTGCCTTTACAGGGGCATGTGGTACACTGGGGTGGGCTCCCAGCATGCCACCAATGGCTTTCTTTGGGGAAGCAGTAGCCGATGGGGGATTGGACACCTGTTGGCAGGAATAAAAGGGGGTAAAGAGAATGCTCGGACGGGAGTGGGCCTCTGGCCAGCACCAGAAACAATGGGAAGACCGAGGCTGACAGGGTTTGGGGCCCCTGTCAGCACATAAACATGGTGAGAGGGGTTATATTGTTTGTGAACACAGTGGCAACCCGCTGGCATGTTCACAAACAATATCAGGGTTTTTACATCCCGACCCTGCAATGATGGGTCGCTCCCTCATTGCAGCGGATGGCTGACGCTGCAATGACGAGGCGGCCCCTGATTGCAGTGGTGAAATTGTCAGCAGTTGCTGTGAACATTCCAAACTACTGTCACCAGCAGCCTGCAACGGCATTGGGGAAAACGGGACAAGCCCTTGCATGCTGTGCGGGCATTGGCCACAACAGTGCCTGTCAGTCTTTGCGGGGTGGGGGTGGGGGTGGGGGTTGGTGTTACTTCAGTACGTCACTGACATTCCTATTATGCGTCTCTCTAACTCCTGCACTACCATTGCCAATACCAGCAAGCAAACATTCAGCATTGACAAATGCTTGTTGGTCTAAGGTCCTGTGAGCATCTCCTTAAGTTAGCTCACTGCTACTGTCCTTAGGCTCACTGATGTGCATCCTACTTCTCACAAGTACCTCGTGTATTGTGTTAAAATGATTATGCTTTTTGTTTCTCTTTGCTTAATGTTTTGCATTATGTTAATGTATTTTGCCTGAGCCTTCTGTTGTTTGTATCTGACAAGAACTTCCATGTATCAACTTTGTACACTGTGCCTGTAAATTAGTTGCATCTGCCTGCAGTCAACCATGTAAAACTGTATGTTTATTTAATTTTGGTAATCTGGTAGGCCCACCGAGACCACTGGTCCCTTTTTCAGGGGGTGACCCAGGGTTAATTACAGGGAACATGAAGCATTACATTATACATATTATATGTTGAAAGCAACTATATACACGTCATACAGAGGAAAACATCACTTATTAGTTGACAGTATCAAACAGCACAATCTCAGCAGTACAGAGAAATCAATGACAGACAATACATTAGGAGCATATTGTGCAGGCAGTTCAATAGGAATAAACTGGGGTGTCAAGGAATTAAAATAAAAGGAGGAGGAGGAGGAGGAGGGAAGAAAAGCATTGAGTGTCCAGTCCTGCACATCATGGGAAAGTACAGATGCAGGCCTTTATTATGAATCAAGATCTACCAAGTTTGTGCCTGGGAGACAAAAAACCTTATCATTTATAACAGGAACAGTGGCTCAAGTTAAGCAAATGGGATTTGAGCTCTCTTCTGAAGCTTCTTAGTGAGGTAGAGGACTGGATACTGCATGGGAGCCTGTTCCATGGGGAAGGGATGAAAGAAGAGAAGAACCTGGCTCCACATGAGGTTCTAACTCTGGGCAACTGGAGTAGTCAGTGTTCTGAGGACCTTATATTTCTGTTACAACCCTTACAGAAATATGTGTGTGCTGTGTACATGCAGAATGCATGCCACATGCTTAAATGGGCAGTGTTTGTATGCAGCTCGTATACACAACGTGATCCTAAGCAAACCAGGTCTAAAAAGCAAATCAGGTTTGCATGCTGCATGCTTGACATGAGTTGCAGCAGTTAAGCTGGTGTGAACATCATTTAAACATCACATCAGGTTCACATGCTACACTCTTGCCATGTGTGCAGCAGCTAAGCTGGTAAAAATCTCATCTGAAAAACACATCAGTTTCTATTTCTTATACTACTGCAAGCAATTAGAGTTATTACAATACATTTTTATTTGGATTACCATAAAAATTAGGTAAACTCATTAATTCTGATCCTTTTACAAGTTGTTTAAAGGCTTTTGATTTTTGTCATTAAATCGCCATTAATTTGAAAAGTATTGTTTGCTTATTGCATTAAATGCCTCAGATATAGCCTGTCAACATCCCCTATTCCAGATGTATGAAGAGGGGCCTCTGTGTTGTGAAGTCTATCCTTTTTGTTTTGGACAATGCAAATCCCTTATGCATTTTTAGTGCTACAAATGTGTTTCTCCATGACTGTTTTATCTCACTTACTTTCCCTTTGTCATTCTGTATTGAGCATATACACTATGGCCATGCTCAGTACTCTTTGTGCTGAGTAGGATCTTGGACACATGCACTGTGCCTCATATTTTGTCACTGAAATGAGGGACATGGACACTCAAAATGAGGAACAATGAGGGACACTAGCCCACAGGATGATAATCAGGACACCTCAAGAAACATGGAGATACAGTACATCAGAATACAGTGGAAACCATTGCAGTAGAATCTGAGAATAAATGTCTACCATTAAGCAGCAGTGCAATGTAGGCAGGGCAGAGGCAGTTGCCCCCCCCCCACCCCCCATATTTGTACCTAGGTTGTTCTTATGGTGTGGTAATAATGGCATCAAATTTGGATTTAATCTTTTGCACAATAAATGTCCACCTGGCCTGTGTGTGCTCATGCTGCAGGTACTCTCCAGACTTGACTGTGTCTGTATTGTGTTTGTGTTGTCCACTCTCTCGACCTATTAGCAGTGGCACAATCATGTGATGTGGATGAGCTCCAGCCAAGAAACAGTGCATGAGTCTTGCAAGTGCAACACTGTCTTTCCCACCAGAGTAGACAGACTGCAAGCTACAGCTTGGAGGAGTCACTGAGCACTAAACTCTCAATTGCAGTGTTGTGGCAGCATATTTTTGTTGGTCTATTCTGTGTGAGTCTCCATCTCTACTGGGGGCTGAAAGGACAGAGGGTGAGCTAGAAGCTAACTCAAGACTAGGCTACCTGCTTACTCTACTAAGCTTGCCATGCAAAAAAAAAAATCACAGACCCCGGCCACAGCAAGCTAGCCTTAGCAGCAGTGGTGACAGTGGAGTAGGCAGCCTTCATAGGCCATTATCAGTACAGTGCAGCAGCAGCCACAGCAGCAACCAAGCAAGAAGCAAGCAACCCAGGTTGGGTGGGTTCGTTTGGTGAGGTGACTTGGTTGCGGACCACGTTGGGGACCTGTGATGATCGGTTCTAGCATCCAGCTTCTGGCAAAAGGAGAAAGGGGGAGCAGACTGAAAACTGGGCTGGTGGCACACTGTGCCAGGCTGCAGGTTCTGGCCACATGGCTGGGTAAGTAAAAGTAAATAATTTTTTTACAGGAGGATTGGGGAAGGAAGAAGGACTGAAATATTGATGTGTTTTTCATGTTTCTTCACCTTTGGGTGGTTTCATGACCCATAGGGGATGGATATTGAATGGAATGGGGTACGGGAGAAAAATCAGGATAAAGTTCTTTTTTGGGGGGAGGGGGCAGAACTTCAGCCAGGAAAAAGATTGGTTAGTAACTGGGTGGATTTAAGCCCAAATTTGATGCCCTGCTTCAGGGTATATACAGTTGAATCTTATATATTTGAATTTTTCCTGATTTACATATCATTTTTCAGTCAAAACAAATAAGTTGTACCTTTTAGAGATGTTACAGACATTCTAGAGCTGTCCCTCGCATTCATGGACAGTAGAGTGGTATGGTATGCACAGACTATTGGAGCACCACTGTAGTCAGGCTTATGCCACCCCCCCCATGAAGCTGGCCTCCACATCCCCATGCTCAGGCACATTATGACAAAGGGCAAAGGAGACTGCAGGGGTATGCACCATTGAAATGAATGGGGTGTTTTTTTATTACTGTTTTATACGTTATTGATGGAGAGTTGTAGATTAGGCTGCCACTTGACTAAGAAGGGTCTTCTTAGTAGAACACTGGCCTTCATTATTCTCTAACTCACCATCATAATGTATAAAATAGTAACAAAAAATAACTCCATTCATTTCAAGGTGTACACCCCAGCACTCTGACCAATGGAAATCATCTCTTAAAGACTTCTACCTCTGGCCCCCTAGAACTCAAGTAAGAGACTTTTTAATTCCTGTATATCTATACTTGGTGGGTTGTCTGTAGCAGCATGGCCATACCCACTACAGTGTGTGTGCATGGGGGGGGGGGGACTGGCCATGTGAGTGTGTGTCAAGTTATTGCTGCTTTTCTATTTGCACCTCAAAGTCTGTTTGCGTTGAAGTATTCAAAACTATAGAGAGAAAATAGTAGGAGTACAGGCAAGACAGAAATAATTAAGTGGTCTTGGGGGTAAGTTTGTATATTGGGGTGGGAAAAACCATGTGTGTTTCCATTGGTATGTGTGCTACAGTTCAGCTCTGAAACTGAGATGAGTAAAAGAAGAAAAGGAAAACTTAAAAGCATAACAGAGGCTACAAGCATGTCGCATGCATGCAGATGTAATCAGATACAGTATGTATTGAAGTATAAGCAAGTCATATGTGTGCAGACAGAATGGCTTAGTGGTTAAAGGCACTGAACTGCAAACCAGGAAACTTTGAATCATGAATACTGTAAATAAATAAAAAGAGAACTAAGAGAGCTTCAGTAGCAGATAAGTAGTGGAATTGCAGTATAATGTGGGGAGTGGTGCAATGTAGTGGCTGTGGGGCAGCCATATTCAGGCAGACCTTCTGGACACTGAGGTGCTGCCCTATCTGCATGCATCTCTCGGGACTGAGGGATGAGGTAGCCAGACTCAGAGCGGAAGTAAACTGGGTCAGGAGTACCATCACCCCTGTCCAGGAACCACCCAGTCCAATGCAGCTGCCTCAAAGGATGCCGAGAACGAGGAGCACTTGGATGACAGTGGGCTCAGGGAGGTTAGAGCAGTCAGGCAGAGGCATCCCAGATCCTATTCCTCTCAAGAACTCATATGCCACACTGGAAAATGAGGACAACCAAATAGAGGTACCCAGGGAAGTGGAAGGAAGGATGTGGAGGTTAGGCAAGGAGGTGACCTCAGTGGGGAAAGCAGTGGACCCCGAGAGGAGGAGGAAGTGAATCCTGGTGGGACTCCATCATAAGAGGGATCCAGCTAGGACCACAGGAGGGGGAGGACAGGGAGGTGAGGTGCCTACCAGGTGCCACGGCATGGAGGGATGGAAGGAAGATACTGGGGATCACTGGGAAGGCAAGACGGAGGGTGAGCTGGATGTCATTATCCACCTAGGTACCAATGACTTGGCAAATGGGGAGCCAAAGGAAGTTCAGGAAGAGTTTAGGAAACTGGGAGGGTCTCAAGCAAGTAGCTACTTCTGTCACTTTCTCAGAAGTACTACCTGTGAGAGGCAAGGAGAGCATAGGAGTGCATGCACCAGGAACTTTAACTCATGGTTGAAGAACTGGTGCTGTGAGAAGGTTTGGATTCATTGGTGACTGGGACCCATCTGGAGGGATGGAGGTTTGTTCAAGCCCTGACGGACCTGCATCCATCCTGGAGAGAATCAAGCACTCAATGATAAGTTTAAATACTACATTGACAAGCATTTAAACTAGCAAAGAGGTTAAGAGCCAGCAAGGATGGTACCTACTTGCTCACCCCACAGCTAGTAATGGAACCAGTGAACCAGAGGAGTGGCTATCTCTGCAAAGCAGTGTGCAAAAGTTGGAGATTAGTGTCCAAAAGGTGGATAACAGAAGGGGCAAAATTCAGCAGAAGGGCAGACAGCAAGGAGAACCAGGGATAAATGACAACCAAGGAAGGGGCTGGAGTAGAACAGTGAAGCAGTCTAGGGAGGTCAAATCATGGAAAGCCATGTGTCAAATGCCAGGAGCCTTAGCAACAAGATGGAAGATCTGGAGGCTGTCATGGTACAGTCAGACCTGGACATTGTGGCCATCACTGAAACCTGGTGTAATGATAACCATGACTGGAGATGGCCATACCTGGCTACAACATATTCAGAAGAGACAGAGCAGGCAGGAAGGGAGGAGGGTGGCACTGTATGTGAAAATGACATAAGGGCCACACAGATCCAGGAGGAACAAAATGGGGAGAGATACTGTGGGTTAAGCTGGAAAGGAAAATGGGCCAGCATCCGCACAGGTGTGGTCTATAGACCACCAGCCCAGGAGGAAGAAACAGATAGGGAGATGATGCTAGCCATCCAAAGGATGGCTGACAAGGGTGAGTGAGTACTGGTTGGCGACTTCAATATACCAGATGTGGACTGGAGCATCCCAGCAGCAGCATCAACTAGGAGCAGATTTATCCTGGACTCCTTCAGGGTGCCTTCCTCAAGCAACTGGTCATGGAACCAACTCGGCAGAAGGCAATACTGGACCTTGTGCTCACAAACAGGACAGTGTGATGGGGGTAACAGTGGGGAGCACCTGGGTAACAGTGACCACCAGTCATTGTGGTTTGAAATCACAGAAAGAGCAGAACCAAACCACACAAAACACGTATCCTGGATTTTAGGGGGCAGGCTTTGGGAAAATGGGGAGATGCTTGAAAGAGGCATTAAGGGGAATGGGACAGGAATCAGGGATTGAGGAACAGTGGGCAGTATTTAAAATGGGGATTATAAGAACAACAGAATTATGCATTAAGCAGGTTAGCAAGAGGAAAAGAAAGAGGAGACCATTATGGTTTTCCAAAGAGGTAGCAAGAAAGTGAAAGCCAAAAGACTGCATTCAGGCAATACAAAAGACACAGGCAGAAGGGGATAGGGAGAATACCAGGAGAAACAAAGGGAGGCAGGGAAGTCAGTAAGGGAAGCCAAAGCTCAGACAGAAGAACACATTGCAAAATCAGTGGTTAAAGGGGACAAAACCTTTACAGGTACATAAGTGAAAAAGAAGGACAAAGGGAGGGATAGTTAGACTGAAGGGAGGATGGGAGCAGCGTGGAGGATGACAACAGTAAAGCTGACATATTGAACAGGTATTTCTGCTCAGTCTTTACTAAGGAAGAGGGGTAATGGGTCTGAAGGGAGTACAAGAGGGTGAGAATGGTGCAGAAATGGACACAAGTCCCTTTACGAGAAAGGGTCTGAAGGAACTGGAAGTAATAAGAGTTGACAAAGCAATGGGGCCAGATGGGTGCACCCAGGGTCCTTAAAGAACTAAGAGAGGTGGTGGCTGAACCTCTGGCTATCCTGTTCAGCCAATCACTGGAAACAGGGAGGTACCCAAAGACTGGAGGACAGCAGATGTAGTCCCTTATACAAAAGTGGGAACAAAAGAGGAACAGGGAACTACAGACCAGTCAGCCTCACCTCGGTAGTGGTAAAGATCATGGAAGCACTACTGAAGGAGAGATTGGTGGAACATCTGGTTGTCAATGGACTACAGGACCCAAGGCAGCATGGTTTCACCAGGGGAAGGTCATGTCAGACCAACCTCATTGAATTTTTTGACTGGGTGACTAGGGAGGTGGATCAGGGGAGGGCAGTGGACATGGCCTATCTGGACTTCAGCAAGGCCTTTGACACTGTGGCACATAGAAGACTATTACACAAACTGGGGAATATGGGTGTGGGCAGGACAGTAGTGTGGTGGGTAGGTAACTGGCTGGGTGGCAGGACACAGAGGGTGGTGGTAAATGGCTGTCACTCCACAGAGGGAAGAGTGACCAGTGGGGTACCACAGGGATCAGTGCTGGGACCGGTCCTATTCAGCATCTTCATCAGTGACATTGCACAGGATATAGAAGGCAGAATTTCACTGTTCGCTGATGACACAAAGCTCTGTAACAGAGTAGACACACACAGAGTGTAGACAGAATGAGAAGGACCTGCAGAAACTTGAAGAATGGTCAAGGGTTTGGCAGTTGAAATTCAATGCAAAGAAGTGCAAGATAATGCATATGGGGCACAAAACCCTGGCACAATATATCAGTTGGGGGTGAGGATATAGCATGCACCAAGCAGGAAAGGGATCTTGGGTTGTCATCTCTGATGACCTCAAGGTAGGGAAACAGTGTGACAAGGCATCAGGTAAAGCAAATAGGATGCTGGGATGTATAGGCAGGGCATCACCAGCAGGAAAAGGGAGGTCATAATTCCAGCTATACAAGACACTAGTGAGGCCCCACCTGGGTACAGTGTACAGTTCTGGAGACCATACCTACGTGGGACATAGACAGGGTAGTGAAGGTTCAGAGGAGGCAACAAAGATGGTGCATGGGTTGCATCACAAATCCTATGAAGACAGGTTGAAGGAACTGAACATGTACTCCTGGAGGAGAGGAGGAGAGAGGGATATGATAGAGACATACAAGTATCTTACAGGGAGGAACAGGGTGCAGGAAAACACTATTTTTAAGCGAAAAGATGTTTCAGGACTAGAGGCATGGGATGAAGTTGGAGGGAGGACGATTCAGAGGAAACATGAGAAAGAATTTCTTCACAGAACGGGTGGTGGACAAGTGGAACACCCTGCCAGAGGAAGTGGTGGGGGCTGAAACAATCACTGGATTTAAGAATGCATGGGATAGACATAAAGGAATTCTAGAGGTCAGGGGTAAGGGGAAATAGACTTCTAGGAAAACAAACTGAACTTACAAGCTCAAATGGGCAGACTAGTTGGGCCATAGGCCCTTATCTGCCGACACTGTCTATGTATCTATGTATCTATGAAGACCTGGGTTTGAATCTCATCATCTACCACTTGTGTATGGTGTGATCCTGAGCAAATCACTTAACTTTTATGTGTGCAGTTATCAGTGACCACTTGCTTTTTGCATGCATGCAACATGCATGCAGCCTTTCCCAATTTAACATAAAAATCATGGTTTCCACTCTTGCTTGCTGCATGCATGCCATATGCATGCAATTGGTTCCAATTTAACATTTAAATTATACTTGCTGCACGCCTATCACTTGGGTAGTTTTATGTGTGTATCATGAAAACATTTCAGATAATTATTTCTGTAAGGGACTCTTTGAGCTGCAGCAGGATTTTTTTTGACTGGGGGTGCTGTTCTGCATTAGTTTGAAGGCTAAGCATAAGGAGGGGTAGGTCAGCCTCCCTTCAAGTGATGACAGTACTGTACAGTGGTGGTCATGTGGCCTGGCTGAGTTGGCAAACCTTCCTATTCTATGATAGAGTGCATTTGATTTTACATTGACAAGTTTGTTGTAATCTCTCTGTTCATGTCTGAAAATAGGCATTTGATTGTCTAGTGCACCTACCTGGTAAATAAAAACTAAATAAATAATAGTAGTGGCCAAAAGACCTAATGCTTGAGAGCGGAGATGTGGCTGAGAGGCTGACTGCTTGGTGCAGTATGATGTGACCGATAGGCCTATTGTTTTTGAGCAATATGATGTGGTGGACAGGTTGATTGCTTGGAGCAGTATGATATAGCCAACAGGGTGAATACTTTTATAAGCACTATAATAAGGGCGGCATGCCAAATGCTTGTGAGTGATAGGATGTGCCTGTCAGGTCTAATCTTTGTGAGCAGTATGATGTGGCCAACAGGCTGAATGCTTATGAGCAGTATGGTGTGGCTGTAGGGCCACTTGCTTGTGAGCAGTATGATGTGGCCAACAGGCCAATTACATTTCAACAGTATGCTGATGCTAGGATGATGGAGTAAGAGTTATAACTTTGTCGGCCAGAGGATGGAAGCTCTGAATTGCACTAAGAAGTTCATGTTGATCATCTCAGGAAGCTCATTTGAAGGAGGAAGATTGATCTGTATTTATTATGGCTAAGGCTGCTTGGTTATCAGAGTAGAATACAACATGTTGATTGCTCCAAAGGTGACCATAGGAGAGTGTCTATTGCAATGGGATAAAGTTCAGACAAGGAAAACTTGGATTAAAAATGAGAAATGTCTCGGATTTCTGATGGTTTTAAACAAGCAAATCAGAATGAGCCACAAAATGTAACAAAACCATAGGATGGAATTGCAACCAGGAAATCTCACTTTTTGATTCTGGAGCTGAATCTTTACAAACCTGGATATGCCATTCTAGTCTAAGTGAAAATGTACCCACATGATGAGGTCTAAAAAAGCAGAAGCAGTGATGGTATGGAGATAATCCAGAGCAGTGCCAGTGACTAAATGTGCCACATTAAGAAAGGATATGAAACTTCTTCCTCAGGGAATAATCTCATCCAAACCTGAGGTGTTCTAGCAAGGATAACAGGTTTTGTTTTTCGTAGGATCATTTGGATGAAAAGGAAGAGAACAGATCTGAAATGTTGCACCATTTATCTTGAGACATCTGGATCTATTTAAGCAAACTAAAGATTTGGAACAATTATCTGAACTGGTTGGCATGGAATGAAGTCTAATATGGAAGCCTTTGTCAAGGCCTGGGAGAAGAAACAGAATCATATTCAGATAGATGGGTAGAAAACAACTGATGGAGGTGAGGAAACATAGTAACATAGAAAATGATTGCAGAAAAAGAGCAACAGTCCATCCAATCTGCTCAAGTTCCCAATCTAACCTTGGGACCTCCTGTCCATCCAGGGTCTAAGTCCTCCCCCTCCTACCCTCTTACTCCCATTCTCCTTCCAGTTTCTGTCACCCTGAGTGACCACTATATCCTTCATTCCGTCCCAATCACATTTGAAACCATTAACTATTTTAGCACACACCACTTCAGCTGGTAGACTGTTCCATAACTCCACAACCCTTTCTGTAAAATAATACTTCCTCATGTTCCTCTAGAACCTCCCTCCTGCCAATTTATACTCATGCCCTTGGAACCTTGAACTAGTACTCAGGTTATGCAGTTCACCTTATTATTCCTTTTAGGCACTTGAAGGTCTCAATCACATCTCCTCTCTCCCTTCTGGTCTCCAGTGAGTACATGTTCAGTGGCTTGAGGTGCTCCTTGTAAGACCTGCGCTGTTGGCCCTGAATCATCTTTACTACCCTGTGCTGCACCATCTCCAGCCTGTCCCTATCCTTCCTGAAGTGAAGGCTTCAGAAATTGGTGCAGTACTCCAGGTGTGGCCTTACTAAAGATCTATGAAGAGATAGTATTACCTGCTTCCTCCTGCTATCAATACTCCTCCCAATACATTCCAGAATCCTACTTTCCTTACCATAGACACTGTTGCACTTTCTTGACTGTTTGAGGGTGTCACTGATGATAACTCCAAAGTCCTGTTCCTCAGCCATAGTACTAAGTCTCACCCCACCCATCCAGTACTCTCTCTTGGAGTTCTTATTCCCTAGGTGCATTGTCTTGCACACTTTGGCATTGCATTTCAACTGCCAAACCTTGGACAACTATTCCAGCTTTTGTATGCCACTTTGCATTTCCCTGATCCCCTCACCATTATCTTCCTTCCCATAGAGCTTAGACACAACCTGCCCCTGATTCTTTCCCCAATGTTGCTGATGAACATATTGAATAGGATTGGGACCATGACTGATCTTTGTGACACCTTGCTCATGACCTCCCTCTCTTGTGATTTGACACCACTGACTACAGCCCTCTACTGTCTCCCCTTTAGCCAATTACTTACCCAATTTACTATGACCTTAGCTGCACCCAGATCCTACATCTTTTTCAGCAAGTATCTGTGGGGCAGCAAGTTGAAAGCCTTGCTGAAGGTGAAGTACAGCAAATATACAGCATGGCCCCTATCCAGTTCCCTCATCATCCAGTCAAAGAAAACTATCAGATTAGTCTGACAAGAGCTCCCTGCCATGAACATGTATGTGCTGTTTAATATCCTGGACCATCTGCCAACCGCCTAATGAAACATCCTCAGCAAAAACCATTACAGTGACAGAAATCAACAGAAATTGACAGGTCGCTGTGATGGTCCCTGCTGAAACAAGCAGTGTATCTCCTGGGGTTTCACCCCCTCCCAGCTACAACTCTGTCTCAGAGTTGGATAATTGAATACTGGGGGGTGTGGGGTTCAGTGGGCACTGCCCCCCCCCAAAAAACACATTGACATCACCGATAGCACAATGCCGACACTCAGCATTGTGTCTGTCAATGGCGGGGATGTCGGTGACGTTGCTGTCACCGGGGTATAGGTAAACCATACTGGACAATGTTGCTCTCCAGGTAGTCCTCAAGGATCATTTTAACCTGTGACTTCATCAGCTTCCCTACAGTAGAGGTAAGACTCACAGGTCTGTAGTTTCCAGCTTGTTCCTTGTCCCCCCCCCATGGAGCAGAACCATGTCCAATGGCACAGGGTCTTAATGTTGCAAGACATTATGTCTCATGGCAAAATCGCACTGTCAATACAGGGCAATTTCTGCCATGAGGCATAAGTCTTTTTTCAGCAGAGCTCAGCCCCACCCCCCCTATGGAGGGCTGCACTTGGATCCCCACCACTAAAGATTCTCAACTCCTGGGGATCTAACTTGGGAGCTCACAAAAGTGTGAAAATAAAAGATTCTGGGACCGGGAATCAAATCCAGTCCCAGACGCAGCGTCTGGGTTCCTGCTGCTGTAGCTCAGTCCTGTGAGCCACAGCAGCTGTTCAGCAGAACCCAATCCCAGCAGAGGCCATATCCTCTGCCTGGGAGAGCGATACTGGTGCAATACCATGTACAGCAGTATACACGCTATTGCACCAGTAGTGGTTACGGACTACGCCGTAGCCATTTAGCCATAGTGTCGTATGCTATTAAGCATGTGCTATTATGACCCTGCAGGATGTCGGACACCCTCCAGTCTTTTGGAACTACTCCCATCTGTAGAAAGCTGTTGAATAGTCCTACCAAGGATTCAGGCAGTTCCACTGCCATTTCCTGAGTATCCTCAGATGCAACCCATCTAAGGGCTGCCAGCCTTTTCTGGACCTTTTACTTGTAAATGTTGGCTGCCTCATTTCCGGGACCCAATTAGTGGCTGCTTTGAAGACACTTTCTGGCTAGGACCTGCTGTACTTCCTAGTGAAAACTGATAAAAAATAATCATTAAGGATGGCAGCCTTTTGCCCATCCTTCTCTACATAGATACAGTAAAGTTAAACTTCATCAGTGAAGTTACTTCAAAGTTGCAAAATCTCTACTTCGCAGAACTTCAAGAAGTTCCTATTGTCATCAGTAACTTTGACTTTGCCGACTTCAAAGAATTTTTCTCAGGCTAAGTGGCACCTTTTCCCATGAAGGTGCAACTCTGTGAGCAAAGTTTTTGACTTTGCGGAGAAAAAGTGGCACTTCACCTGGCAAAAAACATTGCAAAGTCGGCACTTCAAACTTCATCATGTTTTCAACTTCACACATTTCTACTCCTCTGTTACCCAACCCCCTCTAATAGCCTAAGGATTCCCTCTCCTTTCTTTCATTTTCCCCGATATATTGGAAGAAATGTTTTTCTCCTCCCTTGACCCCTTCTGCAATACACAGCTCTGTGTCTTCTTTTGCCTCCCTAATCACCCTCTTTGCCTCCTTATTTCTCAGTAAGTGTTCTCCCGGTTTTTCCTCCCCCCCTGCTTTTCTTTGTACTTGTAGAAAGCCTTTTTGTTGGCCCTCTCCACTTCCCTGACTCTTGCTGATAGCCATAATAGTCTCTTGAACCTGTTCCTTTTGGTTACGTTCTCATGCGTAACTTCGATGCCTCGACAATGCCCCCTTTATTACGTCATCACTCCTCCACCCCACCTATGATGTCTACCCTGACTAACCTTTCCCTGACCAGCTCCCTCAGCCTGCTGATGTCTGCCCTACTAAAATCAAGGACTTCAACTCTTGATTGGAGTTCTCCAGTCCCAAGGGCAAGTTTGAATTAACTCATTCACACCAGAAGAGCTCTTTGAGACTTCCACCACTTGTGCCCTGTATACTCGTAGCACTGCATCCTAGGCCTTTCTAAGCAAAATCAATCCATAATCAGCATGCCACAAACAAATGTGAATACTTCTTGAACCGTAAGTGCTACACGCAAAGTACGAGTGGTAAAGTTGTTCAGCACATTACCTTTCCAGTGATGCTATGCAATCATTTGTAATCTAGTTGGTTTTTATTTTATACTAGCTGAAATACCAAACAACTGTGTTTTTCTTCAGAATTTTTCAAGGTGCTTAGGTGAGGATTGAGAGACAAATGTCAGCCATGCACACCATACCTTAAACAAATGTGAATAACTCCTAAAGTATACGTGGTAGTCACAAAGTATCAGCAGCAAAATTGTTCAGCATGAAATTATCTTTCTAACAGTGCTGTGCAATCAATTCTGAGTAATTTGGTTTGTTTAATATTTAGGTAAAAACTGCTGACTCCCTCAGACGTTTCCAGGCCTGAGTGTAAGTCAGCTGAGTACGTCTACAGGCGTTATTGGCCTGAGTGGCTATGTTTTCAGATGCCACCTACAGGTGTATTTAGGCCTGAATGAGTTAAATGGAGTTACAGTCACTGTTTCCAAGTGGCTCCCCTACTCTCATAGCTCCTACCACCTCTGAGATGGTAAGCACCACATCAGGAATGGCAATCTGCCTGATGGGTTCCATAACTAGCTGTACCAGTAGACAGTCCTGGAAGGCATTCAGCAAGGCCAGACTTCTGGTGCCCCTGGCCACCGAACATCCAAGTCAATGTTCAGTTATCCCACTACCACTGTTTCCCCCTTAGCTACCCCATCTTTCAAGTTCTTCCACAAACTCTCTGTTCCACTCTTCCCCCTGTCATGGAGGTCTACAGATCACTCACATGTGCATTTTCTTGCCTGAGGCTGCTGTGAGTTGCACCCACAGTGACTCTGTCTACCCATTATTACCCCTGCTGCACCCATCTTCCAGCAGCTCAGTGCCATCCCTGACATAGAAGGCTACTCCTCTCCTCCACCTTTTCACCTAGTCCTCCTAAACATTGAGCACCCAGGGACTGTCAGGTCCCAGTCATTGTTTTCCAAAGCTCACTTTTCCATGATGACCACAAGGTCCACCTCCATTTCTGTCATCAGCACCTGGAGCTCACTGATTTTATTACCCAGGTTCCTGGCATTAATGCATACCCCCATCCATCTGACCCCTGAGCAGCCTTTTCTTTTTATAATTAAAAGTTTATTAATTTTATGTATCATAAGAAAACACATATACAAATATTCATCCTGGCTGTGACAAAGTCCCATGGAAAAAGAACTCTAAAGTAGCTGAACCAATGGAACTTTCATTAGATAATATAAAGGTTTTCATAAATTTTTAAACTAATCTATTCACTATAAGGAATCAAGAAACTTTAAAGTCTCTCAGAGAGCCAACTTGAAATTCTAAGATATTACACAAAAATTATCAAATGGACAGCAGAGGGGGGTCAGAGGCTGAAAGTGGATTTATCCCTGAGATTACATCTACAAATACATTGGTTGTACTAGCAAAATGGCCATCAGACATTATTAAGTTAGTGATATGCATTTCCTTTCTGTTCCAGTGGCCAAAGAGCAGTAGATAGTCTATTGTAAACAGACCAACTGAACTGACCAATGTTGAGCAACTGAGAGTCATAGTGGAATGTGAAGGGTGTCATACATGGGAGCCTAAAGTTGTGGGCTATTCAGGCGAAAGAGGGATTAGAAGCCTTCTACTGGCCTAGCCTGGCCTAGGTTTACGGGCTGAGCTGCCTGCAGCATAGAAAGAAGTCCCCATCAGACTTATGAGGTGTTGCAGCATACAGCAGCCTTGAGGAATTCTGCAATGTGTAGATGCCAAACAGGGCCCCTTGAGGTCAGTGTAGGTGTCCAATTTCTTATGCATACTGTAATGCACCCTTTCAAGACTAGCCATTTTCACGAATTCTAGCAGTGATTCAGAGGTGTGGGGAGGTTCTTGTTCCTTCCAGTGTCACAGCATTAGGCATTTTGCAATAAGTGCCCCCAACAGCCACCTTTTGGACATGGGCATTAGTGCAGCCACATAATTCCCAGCATACAGCAGTGATAGCATTACAAGCAGTGGGGTGAGCAAGATGTTGTGCTTAAACAGGTTATTCAGTATTTTCTGGATTCCTTTCCAGAAATCTTGCAGGGCTGAGCACTCCCAAAGGGGATGTGTGATGCTACCAGCCACCTCGGAGCATCTCAGCACATATCTGAGCTCATTAGTCCCCACCTGTGTAGTTGCTGGGGGCATCCTATGCCATCAATGGAGTATCCTATATTGGATGAAGTGGTTTCATGTGTTCCTGGCTGCCTGTCTGCCTGCCTGAGGCTAGTCTAACAGCACTCCTAGCTACCCGGTGAGATCTCCTGTCCTAGTTCTGCAATCCATTTGAAATGGAGTGACTATCAGACCTGGTCCCAGAGAAAGAAGACTATTGCAGATGAATCCCACCTGGAGTGGCTTGCCCTGTGCAGGTAACAGTAACTTGTCTAAATGGTGCATCCTCTGTATTTGTACTGTGTGACATTTAGGGGCCCAGAGCATGGCACATTTGTAGGTACTGCCAGTGCTGGTGTTTCCTAAGTCTAAATGTCTCTTGTAACTGCCCGAATGTTTTGATACAACCTGTATTCTGAAAGAGGCTATGAAGTCCTTTTGTTTGCCAGTTATTCCAGTTTATAGCTGCACCCCCTATCTTCAAGAATGGGACTGGGTTATGCCATAGTAAAAACTGGTGTGACTTTGCTGGGGACCACTTCAGGGCTTTGCAGAGTTGTACCCATAACTGTCCTGGCTAGGAGTAGTGTGGCGTGGGTGGCTACTGATGGGGGAAGTTTCCCAAACATGACTGCCTTGAGGGGATGTTCTCCTAACACATAGGTAACACAGGTGACCCATATGGGCCACTTCTCTGGGTCTACTGTTGAGAAATTTCATGCTAGTTGGATTTGCATGTGGGCTTCATATTTGAGGACAAAGTCAGGGAGTTTAAGGCCCCCCATTCCAGGGGTTGCACCAGTTTGTGATGGCTAAGTCATTACGGTCCCACACTCTAAAAGAAAGAAGGCACCTTTTGCCTGTCAGATTTGATCATCTCTATTTTGAACCTGATTAGGAGGTTGTCCTGGATATACTGAAGCATGAGGGCAGCCGCAATTTTGATCCTCAGAGGAACAGATGTAGGCAGCTTTATCTGTCCGGGTCTTTCTTAATCTCTTCCAACAGTAGAGATAAATCCAGCCTAGCAAGGCAGCATAAATCCCATGTGAACTGCATGCCTAGGTATCTGATGCTACTCCCTGACTTTGTCCCAGCCAGGATGAATATTTACAGTCCCTGAAGCAAGGCCAGAAAGGCTGCGAGTCTATTACAGGAGGGTAGTAGAAGTGACTTAGCCACACTGGTCTTATAGCCAGATAGTCTGCAAAACTGGGCTGGGACAGATTTCTCTAGTTGAGTTACTGTCAGCATAATATCATGAGTGTGTATGCTAGGGTCTTGTGTTCCCCACCCATGTGAATGCCATGGATGTCTTTGTCCAGTCATATGGCCTGCAACAGTGGCTTGAGGGCAAGGACAAAGAAAAGTAATGAAAGGGGACAGCTCTGCCATATGTCTCTCCCAAAGGGGAAAGGGGAAGAGGGGCATGCATTTGTGACTACAGAGGCAGGAGCTCTGTGGTAGAGTGTGCGGATGCATCCACTAACGTTTTCCCCAAAGCCAAAAACCTTTAGCACATGAAAAAGATAATCCCATGCCAACCTGTCAAATGCCTTCTCTGCATCAAGTGAGATAAGCACCGATGGTGGGTGTGGGGATGCCACCACTAATATCAAGTTCAGGAGCCTCCTGGTATTGTCTGTTCCCATACATTGTGGGATAAAGTCCAGTTGATCTCTGTTGACCAATGTGATGATCACCTCCTTCAGCCTTCAGCCTAGTGGTCAAAATACTTGGTGTAGACTTTGCAGTCTATGGTAATGTGTGATATTGTGTGGTAGCTTCTCATGAATGTGTATCTTTCCCTGCTTTAGGTATGAGAGTGATGACTGCAGTTCTCATGGAGGGTGGGAGTTCTCCAATTTCATTAGCTTCTTTCATTGTGTCTGCTAGAGGTAAGATAAGGACTTCCCTAAAGACGGAGCGAAATTCTGGTCTTCCCAGTTGACATGGTGCGGAAGGCTGTTTCTAGCTCCTAGTGGAAGACTAGGTTTGCTGGCCAAGGCACCTAGCTTCACCTGAGCTGTTTCCTTCTAGGTTGCTTGAAAAGACAGAGCAAAGAACCTTACCAGAGCAAGGGAAAGGATTAAGGCTTCCTTTGGCTAGGCAGATATACTGTGTGTTGTTGTTTTTATTTTTTACTCACAGGGATTGTTACCGTATGCTGCTAACATTTTATTACTTTATTTTTCTCTGATTCAAATTGTTGTTGTTGGGTATACCTTCTGCTGCATTATTACAGGGTGTGCTTGCAGGTGTGTGCTAACAGATTACAGCTGTAATCTTCTGATTCAAATTGTCTTTTGCGAGGTATATCTTCTGTTACTGCTTTATTTTTCTCTGTAGCAAAGTGTTTCTTACAGGATATATCTTCTGTGAAATTAATACAGGTGGTGCTTTACAGGTTTTACAGTTTTATCTATCATTAGGATAAGCTTTCAGGGCTACTTCATTTGTTGCTGGCTGATTGTTTCTGCTCTTACCTCCTTGTTTCTTTTGTCCGTAGTTCTTCTTTTTTGGCAGGAGAAGGGCCCAGCCACCCACCCCCATCCCCAACCACCCCACACTACACTCCTTTTATAGGGTAGCACAGTCATGACATTTCCTGTGGCAAAGCAAGAAGGGGCAGACCAGTGGGGTATCCACACAGTGACCTCATTTACAGGGGCACTAGTAATTTAACTTGATATAACAAGTTATACAAAAACAAACAAAACACAAAATCAAACTTTTGCTTTCATTTTCTTCCTTCTAATTACTCTGACCAGGTTATAAACCCAGTAACTTATCTGGAATGGATATCATTAACTGCAGGTACTGTGGAACACTTTTCAGAAGGGCAGTTTTACAGGATTTAGGACACTGTCCTACATGCAGAGCCATTGAAGATCTAAGGGTTCAGTTTCAGGCAGCATGGGCAGAGACTGAGTGGCTAAAATTGCATATTCAAGAGGAAATATATTATAAGAACCCCCCGCCATTTCCCCAAAATCCAACAGAAGCACCTCGACCAAAGAGGATAGTTTGCCTGGGAGGGTGGTAGGTGGTTAGAAGGGGCAAATCGGGTGCCCCATCACGCGGTGCTCTCTAACATTTTACCTCCAAAAACCATATGAAAACTACAAACAGGTATCTGCCTCTATCTCCAAAATCAAACAAAGGGGCAGAGAACACTGCAGAGCAGGACACTGCAGCACAAGAGCTAGCACAACAAAACTCACCCAAAACAGGAACCAAAATAAAAAAAGCAAAAAGGAAATCCAAAAAACTTCTGATCATAGGAGACTCCATGATTTGGGGAGTTGATATCTATCTCCAGCTAGGGGTAATGGTCAGATGTCTCCCAGGTACATCAGCATGGAGAGACACTGACTGCATTGATAAAATTGTTCAGGAAGCAGGAGAAAACATTGACATCCTGGTACACATAGGGACTAATGATCTCGCCAGCCAGTCAGTTGTGGAGACATAGGAACACCTGACCAGGCTGGGTGACAAACCATCATCCATTTCATCTGGCATCTCCTTCTCTGAGATTCTGCCAGTCTGGGAAAGGGGGCAAATGGACAGAAGGTCAGAGAAGAGGAGATAGGGGAGCTAAACATGTGGCTCAAGGGCTGGTGCCAGGAGAAAGGACACAAATTTGTAGGGGACTGGCAACAGTTTTGGGAGTGAAAGTTCTTTAAATTTGATGGACTGCATCTGACTAAGTAGAGAGTCAGTGCATTGGGGCAGAAGTTTGACATCTTTGCAGAATATGTAAACTAGCAAATGGGGAGAGGGGTGCAGTACCCCATATGTCGAATGGGAAGAACCCCCCCCACTAGTGGTCAAACAAGAGTTCAGCATGTTTGCAGTTCATTTGCATCACCAGGTAAGGAAAAAGATACGGCTCACCATACGACACACATGGAAAATGCCAGACCTCACCCAACAACTAACACACCGAAATCTGGCCAATGGAAAATCATGTATACAAATGCTCGCTGTCTGGGAAACAAGATCCCAGACCTGCAGGCAATAATGAAAGAGGCTAAACTGGACATAGTAGCAATTAGCAAGATGTGGTTTACCAGCAGCCACACTTGGGAGACTTCAGTATCTGGCTATGTACTGTTCAGAAGAGAGTGAGGTGCAAAAAGGGGGGGTAGAGTGGCCCTGTATATCAATGAAAATATCAAAGCTACAGAAAGTCAGAATACACATAAGGTGTCAGAAGAACTGTGGGTCACCCTGGAAACAGGAAATGGGACAGTCATACGAACTGGAGTTGTCTACAGACCCAAGACCAGGGGGAGGACATAGACACATTACTGTTAGAAGATATACAAAATATGACAGCTAAAGGGGAGGTTCTGATAATAGGAGACTTCAACATGCCAGATACAGATTGGTCAATACCAGCAGGAACATCTGCCAGAACTAGACACATGGTGGATTCCCTGCAGGGGAGGGCCTCAAACAACTGGTACAACAACCCACAAGAGACAGGGCTATCCTAGCTCTAGTACTGACTAACAGGGGAAAGGATCACAGATCTCCAGGTAGAAGGCCACCTGGGGGCCAGTGACCATCACATGGTATGGTTCAATTTGGCCACTAGAACAAAATCATCCCATTCCAAGGCAAACATATGGGACTTCAGAGGAGCTGACTTTGATAAGATGGCCAACAGAGTTAAGCTAGGCCTGGTATAAAGAAATACAGGTGAAGGGGTACAGGCAAAGTGGGCAAGCATTAAGGATGTAATACTTAAAGCAACATCCCATTGTTTTACAGAGAAAAGGAAGTGCAAAAGAAGAAGGAAACAACTTTGGTTCTCAAAAACAGTAGCAGAAAAGGTCAGAACCAAAAGGCTGGCCCTTCAGGAAATATAAGGGAACACAGCAGGATGAAGATAGGGAGGCATACCAAACTTCCCTAAGGGAAGCAGGGAAGGCAGTAAGGCAGGCAAAGGTCAAAACTGAGTAAACACTAGCACAAACAGTAAAATAAGGTGACAAGACTTTCTATAGATACATTAGTGAAAGGAGAAAGTCCAGAGGGGGTATTGTTAAGATCAAAGGAGATAAGGAGGTGTGTGAGGAGGAGGACCATGTGAAAGCATCTATCCTAAAAGATACCTCTGCTCAGTATTTACTGAAGAGAAGGTAGGGCAGGACCCACAGCTCAACACCATGGACACGGGGGTGCACTAGTCCCTTCACAAAAGAAAGGGTCCTACAAGAGTTCGGTAATCTCAGGGTGGACAAGGCAATGGGACCTGATGGCATACATCTCAGGGTACTAAAGGAGCTAAGGGTGGAACTAGCAGAGCCATTATCAGAACTGTTTAGTGAGTCTCTGAGCACAGGAGACATTCCAGAAGACTGGAGAAGGGCTCATGTGATCCAGCTCCACAAGAGTGGTAGCAGGAAGGAGGCAGAGAACTACAGACCAATCAGTCTTACCTCAGTAGTGGGCAAGATTATGGAGGCACTCCTTAAGGAAAGCATAGTGCAACACCTGGAATCCATAGGAGCACAGGATACAAGACAACATGGGTTTACAAAAGGAAGGTCCTATCAAACTAATCTCATAGATTTCTTTGACTGGATAACCAGAGTGGTGGACCAAGGGGGAGCAGCTGATGTCGCCTACCTTGACTTCAGCAAAGCTTTCGATACTGTTCCACATAGAAGATTGATTAATAAGCTGGGTAGGCTCAGGGTGGGTCAGAGTTTGGTCAACTGGGTGGCAAATTGGTTGACGGGCAGAAAACAGAGAGTGGTGATAAACAGTATACAGTCAGAAGAGATGCAAGTCACAAGTGCAAGTCACAAGTGGGGTACCTCATGGATTAGTCCCGGGGACAGTCCTCTTCAATATCTTCATCAGCGACATTGCAGATGGACTGGAAGGTAAGGTTTGTCTGTTTGCAGATGACACCAAGATCTGCAACACAGTAGATGATCCAGATGGGGTGGACAGACTGAGAAGAGATCTGGTTAAACTAACAAAATGGTCAGAAGAGTGGCAACTGGGGTTTAATGCAAAGAAGTGCAAGATCATGCACATAAGGAAGAGAAACCCTGAAGCCACCTATAGGCTGGGAGGGGAGTTGCTGGCAGTCATAAGGGAAGAAAGAGACTTGGGCATCATCATTACAGATGACCTGAAATCATCCAAGCAGACCTCTAAAGCAGTAGGTAAGGCTAGGGAATGTTGAGGTGTATTAGTAGGGGTATTACAAGTTGGAAGAGGGAGGTAATAATCCCTCTTTACAAGACACTGGTTAGGCCCCATCTGGAGTTCTGTGTTCAGTACTGGAGGCCACACCTTCATAAGGACATTAACCAAACTGAGGCAGTCCAGAGAAGGGCAACCAAAATGGTGCAAGGACTGCATCAGAAAACATATGAGGACAGATTAACGGAGCTCAATATGTATACCCTAGAGCAAAGGAGGGAGAGAGGTGATGTGATCAAAACATTCAAACACCTTAAGGGTATTAACAAGGTGAAAAAGTCTAACATGTTTCAGTATAAGAAAAATAGCAGGATAAGAGGACATAGCATGAGATTAGAGGGAGGCTGATTAAGGGGTAATGTAAGGAAGTTATTTTTCACAGAAAGGGTGGTGGATACATGGAACGGCCTACATCAGGAAGTGGTGGATATGAATACAGTGCAGGGCTTCAAACAGGCATGGGATAGGTATAAGGGAGCAATAAAGATGAGTATGAATAGATAGGCCATTGACAGAGCAAAGGCCGATGGCACATTTATAAGGTAGAAAAATGAATGGGCAGACTGGATGGGCCTTGCAGTCCTTATCTGCCATCAACTTCTATGTTTCCTGTGAGAGATCTATCCAGAGTTTGTTTTAGATCAGGGTCTAGCTTAGGGAGATCCAGAGAGTGGTGAAGTGGAAGAGCTCTGCCTCTGAGGTGCACATCTCTTTGCTGTATTGTTTTTTGTAGAAGTGCAGAAAGGAGACATTGATGTCCTAGGACTCTTTCTTGACTTCACCCATCTGAGTTTTGATACCTGGGATTCTAGCTTTCTCTTGGCACTTTTGTAGTTGGTATGGCAGCAGGCACCCCAATTTTTTCCCTGCCTCCCACAAGGACTGTTTGAGACAGAATAGTGTGAATTCAGCCTTTAGGTGTAAATGCATGTTCACCCTGTATCTGGTGCCAGTGATATCACCTAGGAGCCCATTAGAATTGGTGAGGTTAGCCCTACATTTGGCCTCCAAATCCTTGAGAGCTTGGAGCTGTTCTTCCAGATCTCACTGCTGAGTTCTCTTAAAGTGTGAGGTGTAGCTTATACACCACCACTTAATGTATGCTTTCAGTGAGTCCCAGTGGTCTACTGCAGATGTGTCATTTAGGTGGTTATTAGCCAGGACGGACCATATATCCACCCTTAGAGACTGACATAGGGCCTTGTCTTTCAGCAGGGATATGTTAAAGTGCTACATTTGTTGGGCAGCATCTTGTATTGGTGATGTGAACCATGTGAAAGAAACTGGGGCATGATCAGAGATTATCACTGCTCCAGTCTTTTCATCCGTCACCTCCAGCATCCACCTATGCAGACCAGCCAGAGGTCAATCTATGACAAAGATTGATGTGGCTGAATAAAAGGAGAAAGCTCTGCTACTTGGGTGCACTAGACGCCAGATAGCTATAAGGCCTAATTCAGAGCCATTCCCTTGAGTGCCAGAGAAGTGAGTGTAGGTTTCCTGGTAGGCACCTTGCTTCTATCTGTGAAGTCCTCCACCACAGTGTTGACGTCACCTCCCACCATAAGCTATCTTTATTGCTATGACAACAGGATCTGTGCCAGGAAATTAAAAAAGTAGCCTCCTTACTGTTTTGGACACACATCATGCACAGTGTGACCTCTTGCTCACAAAGCATGCCTAGGACTATAACATGCAGTATCTACCTTTAGGGTCAGGGATACATCTGTCTGCTGTAAAGGGATTGTTTTCTGAATGAGTATAGTTAGTCTTCTGCTTTTATTGTTAAAGGTGCTAACATACACAAAAGAGACCCAACCTATTTTAAGTTTGTCTGTTTCCACTTCTGTTAGGTTGGTATCCTGAGAAATGCAATACCTTCCCCTTCCCTCTTAAGGTAGTCCAGATTTTGTAGCACTTTATAGAGGAGTGTATGCCCTTACCATTCCATGAGATCCATCTGATTAGGTGTCCCTTCATGTTAAATCACAAGGATCAAATGGAGGAGTTGCAAAGAGATCTACTTTATGACTTTCAGTAAGGGAGTGCCAGGGGCGGTAACACTGGCCTTAATGAGCTGTGCTTTGTGGATGGGTGTTGTGGAGTTGTCCTCAGCCAGAGTGGGCCATACCCAAAATTCCATATGACAAAGAAGGCTACAACAAGTTCTAGGCTATAAAGGTGAGAACAAGCAGTGAACTTTATTGGGCTGTTTGTATACCACAGCCCATACAAATACATCAATGAAGACCATAAAATGTAAGCTGAATCACATTGGATTTTTACTCTTCAAAAACCATATCTGATCATCATATGGTCCAGTTATTTATAGACTTCACACCCAATATTCAACGAGACAAACTTTGGAGGATTAATAACCAAATTCTAAAATCTGAAGACCATGCACAACATTTACAATCCTTCATTTCTAATTTTATGATAGATAACTCCCCATCCATGCCTAAAATGGATGTCTTATGGTGCTCATTAAAATGTGCCTTAAGGGGTGAATTAATACACTAGCAGCAAAACGTAAAAAGCAGAGGGAACAGGCCCTCTCTTCTCTTATTGATCAGATCACATTAGCTGAGGCAAATCTCTCAGTCCTGTCTCCCAATGCAGACTGGGAAAAAGTTGATTCCCTTCGAGCCCAGTATAACCAGTTACTGGCCGAAAAGGCTGAATTCCTCATGCTTAGATCTAGGGCAACATACTTTGACCAAGGTGAACGGGCGGGGAAGCTCCTAGCTCTCAGAATTAGGTCCCAGATGTCTGACAGGATCGTTACCTCCCTTCAATTACCTACCGGCACTGTCCTTACTTCGCCTAAAGATATCTGTGAAGCTTTTAAACATTATTATGAAGGCTTGTATACCCCCACTAACTCCTCTTTCTCTCAACAAATGTTTAATTCCTTCACTACTGATATCAATCTCCCAACACTTTCTGAGGTACAATCTTCTACATTAAAAGCCCCTATTGAAATAAAAGAAATAATGGAAGCCATTGACTCACTCACACTGGATAAATCCCCAGGTCCAGATGGATTCTCCCCTAATTTCTACAAGGCCCCAAAAAGTACATTGGTACCTATCCTTCTAAACACTTTTTAATATTTTTACAAAAATGGTATCTCTGACAAGTCTTTAACCCAGGCTACTATTGTGGTCCTACCCAAATCTGGTAAGAATCCTCTATTCACACTAACTACAGGCCCATGTCACTCATTAATGTGGATCTTAAAATCCTGGCCAAGATATTGGCTTTAAGACTGGGCCTGGTCTGGGACTCTTTAATCAGTGCAGAACAGATAGGTTTTATTAAGGGCCGTCATTCATCTGATCACCTCAGGAAGTTGGCCCATCTATTTTCTGTATCCAAGGATTCTCTCATCTTGGCTGCCTTAGTTTCCTTGGATGTAGAAAAAGCCTTTGACAGAGTGTCCTGGGACTATCTGTTTTTCTTACTTCCCAAATATGGCATCCCTCAGGAATTTGTAACTTGGATTAAAATACTCTACTCCTCTCCGTCAACATGTGTACAATGTAATGGGGTACTTTCCACACCCTTTACTTTAAGACAGGGCACTCGTCAAGGCTGACCCCTTTCACCATACTTATTCAACCTTTTTCTAGAACCTCTCATCAGAAAACTTAATTCCTCTCCCTTAGTTTCGGGGATCACAATAGGGAACTCGGAATATAAACTTTCCGCATACGCGGATGATATCCTATTGCATATTTCATCTCCTTTGCTATCCCTCTCGGCTGCACTCACAATAATTTCCCAGTTTAGTTTCATCTCCAATTATAAACTGAACCTGGATAAAACAGAAGTATTCCCTTTAATCTGTACTTCCAAAAAACAGAGATAGTTAATCTGGGCCTACAGTGGCGATCAGATAGACTTAAATATTTGGGTATTTTTCTTCACCCCTCCGCCAAGATAATGAAACAGCTTAACCTCAACACCACTCTAAGTAATACACAAGATGATATTAAACATTGGTCTTTACTACCCCTTTCTCTGTGGGGTTGTATGAGTATAGTAAAAATGAACATATTACCCCGTATATTATACACCTTACAAATGTACAACTGGGATTTACCCAGTTCCTGGTGTACTCAGGTTCATAAAATCATTAACTCCTTCTTGTGGGGTGGGAAGAAATCAAGAAGAAACTACTGTAAGCTTACTCGGGCAAAATTTGGTGGTAGCGTATGAGCTCCCAACTTTTATTTGTATCATCTTGCAATACACCTAACTAGATTGAGGTATTGGATATCCCTGTCAAATTACCCCTCTGACTCCCTTTATTTCCCTCTTTGGTTAGAAATTGAGAAGTCCTTGTGTCTGTTACATGATATGGTCCCAGAAGCCCTCCCTTTTTCACATAGGAAAAATCTTCCAAATAAGCTGAAAGGATCCCCACTAGACTCCCTTCTGATTACACAACACCAACTCAACATCTTTCTTAAGATCAGAGGGTATAGAGATATAACACAACCCCTTTTTAATAATCCCAATTTGTTAATTTTGGGTAAACCAATTAGGCCTAATATTTTTTGGCCTAACATGGGGTTTGGAAGAGTGGATGAGTTAGTTACCAACCATAAATTGATGCAATTTCAGGAAGCCTGTACCCAGTACCATTGGTCTTCCACCCATGTTTTCAAGTACTTGCAGATTACCCACATGTTATTACAGCATTTTGGCACTGGGATGAGGACTACCCCTTTTTTAACTACCCTGAACCCATATCTTAATTCCCTTCCGTCCACTCATTTAATTTCATATGCCTATAGGTTTCTACAAACTATGACTGATGGGTTAGAAGGACAAAGAAGCTACTGGTGGGACCATTCTCTTCCAACTTCTGTACCCCCTACATGTTGGCCAAGAATTTGGAAGCATTTATATAGATATATCAAATGGTACAGGTATAGATACATGCAGTTCCAAATTATCCATAACATGTACTATACCCTGTCTAAACTATATCGGATGGGGTTCCTGTCATCTAATCTCTGTGTCAAATGTTCGCAAGTCCAGGGGGATCTGCTGCATATGTTATGGTCATGTGATAGGGTTTCCCATTATGGAATTGTATTAAATCCTGGTTGGACCCATTATTAGCTCTCTCAGATAAGTTTACCCCTGAGATCTGTATTTTAGGGGATTACACAACCCCCCAGGACAGTACTCAAAGGGTCTATATGGCACTCATTTCTGTATGTGCCAAAAAGGTACTACTCAGACATTGGGTAGATGCTCTCACACCTTCTTATACTGAATGGCATAAAGAAATAATGTTTGTTATCCAGGCAGAACATGTTATTGCTGGGATCACCCATAGAATAGAAAAATATAAACAACTTTGGGATTCTTTTCTTAATTTGCTATTAATCCAGTCTAACACAACAACTTCTGGTATAAGTGCTCCTTCCTAATTTAACCATCCTTTCTATTATGGTTTCCTTCAGACATATATTCATAATTACATAGGCTCTTATTTGTGGTGGGGGGATAGGATGGAAGGGGATTTTGGGAAGGCGATGATTTGGGAAAGACTGGGGAGCAGAGGGTGGGGGGATACAGGCATCAAGATACATTCTCACTCAACAATTGCTGTACATTTATGCTGTTGGAAGTTCTGTTTTGTAGATATGCATCCAGCAATGTATGACTTCTTTGTTTAATGAAGCCTGTATGCTGGATTTAGAAACTCAATAAAATATACTTAATATTAAAAAAAAATGTAAGCTGCACCACTGATAATTGCTGTGGCCCTGATCAACTGTAAGGAAATAAATAACCAAAACTTGTTTGGCATGACAGGGCTTAGCCCACACAGGAGTGGAGACTCCTGAAGTTGTCACCCTAGTGCCTCTGCTCGTCTACTACTCATGTGGATGATACATGGCCACAACCATGCCACCAAGCCTTCCTAGGCTTTAGTTGCACTGCTATTGTACAGGTGGCTGTTGTAGCCTTGTACCAGCCAGCAGATTGACATCTGAGCTGAGGAAAGGTAGGTGAGAGAGAGGGACACAGTTCAGGGGTGATAGTGCCCCAAGCAGATGGTGTGCCTTGTCAGTGATATGTCATGGCCTGAATTTGCCTAGGAGTTGGGGGAAGGGATTACACACAGTGTTCCAATAAGCTTTAATGCATAAGCAAGAGAGTAAAGGTATTCAGTAAAGCCACCAGCATCCTGTTGTAAGGAGGAGTCTGTGGAAGGGGAGGAGGGGTGAAGTAGATAAAGATTAGGGAAGGCTGATGTTGCAGGGAGTTTCAGCTCCCTCCCTCCCTCCCAAAGGCTGTAATTGATAAGGGTGAGATAAAGAATTTAAGTCTTGACATATTCTGCACACATTCACACAGCTTCAGCTTCTCAAATGTGTGCATGACCATAGAGTGAACTGTGGTAGCCAGTCACTGTCATGGGGAAGTGGCAACTCCGTTTCAAGGACTGTTGGCTAGGGTACATGGGAGGAAGCATGGAGGGGTGGTGGCAAATCAGACAGAAGGTGTCTCTAATGAGCACAGGTGGCATCAAGGTCGGGGCACAGCAACTGTGACTTGGCATGAAAGGCCAAGGCATCAGGCCTGATCCAGTTACTAGTGCTCACTCTTTTATTGACACATCTCCATCTCCCATCTCGCGAATGACTTCAGGAAACTCTAGACTCTTGCATTGATCTGTGAGCAGAACCAATGCCCAGGTCGGAATAATGTTCAAATGTTGGATACGATGCAACTTAAGGGCTCCACTGCACAGGGAAAGGAGAGAGGATAGAGGTGGGATATGGAGAGGCAAGGATCAGTGTGAGGAATAGATTGGGGAGATAGAGAAGAGGAGATAGGGTGAACAGGGGGGAACCAGGCAGTAGGTTCTTCCAGTCAAGTGGCTTCGATGCCATTTACAAGCAGTTGTATGATAGTCTGTGACCATAGCGACTGGGATTGAGTGCCTAGAAAAATAGCAACTCAATCTTGATGACTGTGATCACGGCTACCTAGGGAGGAGGGCGACCGGATACTGGAGTTAGTGAATACGGTGACAGGAACTTGCGGGTATATGCGCACATGCGCCTGCGGGGGGAAGAGACATGGGGGAAGGATGGAATGTAGGAGGGTTTATGGCGGGCAGCTGCCAAGCAGAATCACTGGCATCATAGGGAGGGTGGTCAGCTGTGAGGCATGGGGTACTTATAGTTATCTTACTCTGGGGAGGGTGGAAGTTTTATTTCATTGTGGTTCTTCAGAATCCTTGGACTGTTTCTGCTCAGATAGTAGTATGGTTACATAGTGTCACATTTTTACTCTGTAGATATTAGGATACATGATCCCTTTTACTTGGAAGTTCATGACAAGTTGAATTCCTTTGGGTAACAGTTGCAGTGATTGATGGGAGTGATGGCACATTAGAAGTGTGTGTGTGTGTGTGTGTGTGTGTGTCTTTGCTTGCATATATGTGTGTGTGTGACTGTGTGTGTGTATATCTCCTTAAAACTAGTTATCTCCCCCTCCATGATATGGGGGTATGGGGTGGGGTGTGCTGTGTGTGCATGGGGGGAGAGAATTTAATTTTTATTTCTTATTCAGATTCTTTAGACATTTTCAGTACATCAAGTTGTTATATTATACACTGAGAATATATTAACATCTGTACATATCAGGCTGCATGGTCTTAATTTCTTGGTGGTCCTCGACAAGTAGTTTTTTGTTTGGCACTTATACTGTCAACTTATATTTATATTATCATTTATAAACTCCTGTTACTACACTACAGGCTTTTGAAGTTTATGGGGCATAATATCTAGCCGGAGAGTATAGTTAGGTAATGGGTCCAGTTAAGTTTTACATATCATACAGTGTGAACTACTGATCTTTTTAAGAAAGCTTTACTGGTTGCTGTTTGTATGTTATATATACATAGATGCTTCTTGTAGTCCTATCTTGTGGTGCTTGTTTTTAACTGACAATTTTAGTATGTCTTTAATCCAGGTGGGGGTTGTTTTTCAGTAACTGCATTCTTATACACATTGTGACACTTATAATTTGATTTAAGAGCCATCTGCTCAAGTAGTTTTTATCTTATAAGTCAATTTAATTTATATGCAGTAGAGTTCTTTGTAGTCTTTTGCACTAAGCACCTCTGACCCTTAGACTCTCCCAGCTAAAGGTGACATGGTACTGTTAAGCTTCTCTGACTTCATCTTCTGTTTTTATTTAAATGAGTATTTTAAACCAATGGGGATTTTTTTCTGGGTTTTTTTCTGCATGATCTGGGTGTTAAAAGTATTGTTTTTTCTAAATAACTGTCATTACGCTTCTGATGAAGGACTTGTTGGCCTGAAAGCTAAAGCACTTTGTTCTTTTTGTTACATCTATGTTGGTCCAATAAAAGGTATTAAATCATTTGCTTCTGGATCTGTTTCAGGAGGGTATGTAATATGGTCATATGAGGACCAGCTGTATCCCTAGATGAAGCATCTTCAATGTTAGAAATATCAGGGAGTTGGGCCTGCATACTTGACATGGAGCTTTTTGTTCTGCTACTTTGATTGAATAAACTCTAGATGATCTGCAAACTTCAGCCAGCGTGCATCATTTTTTTCTTCTTTCATCATGAACAGATTTCTATAGTAGTTTATTGGGCTGAGCAACTATACGAGCAATACCAACTTCAAATTGTTAACTGTTAATATTCATTATTTCCAATAGCACTGTATGAAGTCCAAATCACCCATTGCTTCACCTGACACAAAATGGCCACCCAAGACAGAATGAGATTGACATGGGGTAGTAACACCTAATGCAAAAATAGTGCAGCAACAGATGACGCAGGCAAAAGGGTGTGCGCTGAAATAAGGTTGGGTAAAACACCAACCTACACAAACAGCACATACCAGTCTCCAGAGTGGGCTTCCTTGTGTTCTCCCCCACACCACCCGAAATGTAAATAACAAACTCCGGGGGGGAGTGGACTTAGGAAATGGGGAGAAACTCGGGAGCGGGGATTTTTTTTTTGTAAACAGCAAAAAGCAGTAGCATGGGAAGACCTGGGGGGAATCGAACCATGGTCCCAGGTCTCCCACGTTTGTCCTGTGCTGGTGCCTTAGCCACTCCACCATGGGAGCAGCTTGACCAGGCACCCAGCACATGGTAAATTAATGCCTCCCAAGTAAAGTGTAGGGCGACAGGAGTAGCAGTAATTCCCTACTGCTGTGCTACTCCTATTGCTGTAATTACAAGGATAGTCTGCACAGCATGGTTAATGCTGCGCTCAGTTGCATGCATGGTATTGACCCGTTACCAATGAGATGTATGAGAACTAAGACAGTGCTAATGTTAAATGTGAAAAGAATGGACCAGACTAGTAGCCCGCTGTAGCATTACTGCTTGCTATACCAGAGACCCAGGTTTGGGAATGGACCTGGGTCATTCTGAGGCTTGCTTGGGGAGGAAGAATTGAGCATCCCATGTGCAGTTCTCTTTCTTCAGGGAGTGGTGACACTGTATCCCACTACATGTCTTCCACCTAGTGAAGGCTGAGTGGCAGCACAGTGAGCACACAACAGCAGGGCGGGCTGAAACTAGATGCTGTTAGCATACATGTTCACCACCATGCTCATGTCACTGCATGCTGGCAAACCTTGGTAAAAAATGCAAGAGACAAACCCAAGCCCACCGTGGATGATACCAGCACCCTGTACAGGCTAGCACACTAGGGACATGACACCCTCACCCAATGCATGATAGTCCTGGGCATGTGGTGACTGAGGTGTAACTCCATGAAAATATAGGTGATAGAACTGGGGAGTGCTGTGAGGAAGGTGGTGGATTGAAGGATGGAGAAAAAGCTTGGTTAAAAATTAAAAACAATAAAATTAAATGAATGACTGATCCCAGTAACACCATTTTCCTTGACTACTGTAGTTAAAGCTGAAAAAGACATTTTGATTTGCCTATACTGCAACATATTTCTAGTATGGGCAGTGTTTATATGAATGTGTTTTTAAGAGCTTAGGGTCATGCTAACTGGATCTGATTCAGATCTGGACCCTCCTCAACCAAAGGTGAGCTGTCGGATAACCTTGCATCATTAATGTCACATTTCTGGAGATCTAGGTTAATCCAAGGTAGAATCCAATACAGGCCACTGAGGAGTTGCCTGCACTGTAAACTTTAGCCTGGCTTGAATTTGGATCTTGATTCCACCCCCAACTTCCCTGACCCTTGAAACGAAATGATTGCCACTGGGTCAAAATCCTGGAGATCTAGGCAAAAATCTGAGCTTTGCTAACATCTACCATACACATCCCAAATCTGTGTCACCAGTCTGTTCCAAAAAATTAATTCTTAATATTATGTTTATGAGCGCTTGCATATAAACAATATACGTACTGTAATAAATCAAAGAGAACATACAATGATAGCAAAAAACATTTCTTAAAATAGATATGATAGTTATCATCTGAATTAGTTAGATTCAAAGGAAAAAGTAGTTGCTGCATTTCTCAAAAATGCCCCATTTAGTCAAATGCAATTAATCCATACTGGGCAACATGTCTGATCAGTTAGTGCCACACAAACTGTGTTTGTGATGGTACTGCTCTTATGGCAGTTTTTGCACCATCCCTATATTACAAGCTGCCGTTTGCATGACATAAGGCAGTTTGCAGAGCAGCATTAAGACTGATGGTGCACCTGAGGCACATGCAAATGAATGGCAGAGCTGTACACGACACAATGGTACAGTATATTGGTAGCCCAGAGAATGGAGTAATTAGCTGTTTGCACAAATCAACCATATGCACAAGCATGCTTTAACTGTAAGCAAATAGCATGGGCAATATAAAACAGTGTACTGGCACCCTATAAATGCCAGTTATGATGCAGTGGTGAACCAAGGGAATGAGCAAACAATTTTAATGGAGCTCTCTGTAGTATTGGTGATGGAGGAGAGAGTCCTTGAAACCAGCATTGTCAGTGGACATCAATATGATAATATACTACTACTACTAATTTTTTTTTGTACAGCGCAATTCCAGTGTCAAAGCACTTCACATACAAACATCAACAAATCATTCACACATAAAATAACAGATTCAATTCAAAATCTACAGAATAGCTTAAAAGTTCAAATATTGAATGCCTGTTTAAATAAAAAAAGTCTTCAGACTGGTCTTAAAGCCCTCCATGGTCCTGCACTCTCTAACCTGATGTAGTCCTCACTGAGTGAGCTTTGACCGAGTACATTACAGTTCTCCTGCTGGCCCCACTAGACATAGCAATACATTTGTTTCATTCTGGAGAAAGGTGTGTTTGACCCTCACATCTCACCCTTCAAAATGGTGGATCTGGATTACTCTGTTGTATTCTATTAGTGATGATCCCTGTAAGCTGCTGAGCAAGTGTAGTCACAACTGGGTTTTGTACTTCTTCATGGGTTTGTGCTTTGCGCTGCTCTCACAAGGGGTATATTGGTAATGTGTTCTAGTACCATAAATGAAAGTGGGCATAAGTGGGATAGACATGAGCACTGTGAAAATGAGTGGGACTTTAAACATGGGAAATAAGTGAATGTCCAGTAGGGTACAATTCACAAATTTAATAGAATCTGGCAGACTCGATGGGTCATGAGGCCTTTATCTGCTGCAAATCATTATGTCGCTATGTCACCTGATAAGGATTGAAGCCATGTTAGTGGGCTTCTTCCAATATGCAGTCCCATTTACCAGGATTAATTGCCAGATAATTCAGGAATTCAATATCCTCCATGGGTAATTGATTTTTTCACATGGTAAACTGTGAAATCTCAAACAGTGTCTTTGATTTTGTTGGTTGGTGCTGTCCTTTCTATGGTCTTTCATGCACATTTGTGCACTGCTAGAGCAAAGCTTAGTGCCTGAATTTGTACATGTTTTGAACATTCTGCCCACTGATCCTTAACAGGAGAGGAAAAGAAAAAGCAACATACTGATTACAGACTGCATTCAATAGGTATTGTATTACAAGCTTGCATAGCAAATCTGGTCAGTAAAATTTTGGTAGCAGATAAAGCATTATATATATATATATATATATATATATATATATACACACGTATGTATATAGTGACTATGAGCTTATTATACTCCATATGCTCCTCAGTGCAACAGGAAAATCTGTCATCCTTGTATAACTCGAACTATAGAATGCAACAGCATTAAAAGAATGTTTTAAAGTAATACTTCAGAACTGTGGATTTAGTTTGGTTTCACACACTGAATACTACATATACATGAGTTTTTTCATCAGAATAACATCTCACATCTGTTGAGACCACTTATTACTTGAACTAACCAGGTTCTTTATATCAAGGTAAATACTGGTGCTGAGCACAGAGAAAAGAAAACAAAGGGCACTTTGATCCCAAGAAACTTTTTCTTGATAAATATTTATATTTTTTGTGGGATGAAAGTTCCTTTTCTCCCATAGTCCCTGATCTGTACTAATAATGATATTAACATTTTCATCCCCACTATGAAGGAATGTATTAGCGCAAAAGAAAGTGAGCAACAAAACCATGGCAAAGTTCTTTCCCATGACTGCTGAGCAACACACATTTATCTGCAGGAGTCCAGAACGACAAAAGTAAATATTGCTGGTGTCAATTAGCCAATAAAATGAGATTCACGTATCCGATGCCAATGATTATGTAGTCATCTTCAGATCACTGGAAGGCCTAAATAGGTAGGGGAATGCATCTGTAGCACAGTAAAGGGTTCTCCAAGTCTGGTTTCCTCTCCTGGCTACTCAATTTTGGATCTCATTACCTCAGAATAATGAAATTAATCTGTATCAGCTTGTTTTCAGGATGGTCTTAGAAATTACTCACAGATGATCCCAAACATGAGAACAACCTTAACCTTTGTTCTTAGCTTTCGTCCTGCTACTTGTGATGGGGCAATACTAGATCTGGTACTCACAAACAGAGACAGTGTTGCTGACTTCAAGGCGGGAGGTTACCTTCGGGCCAGTCATCACCGTACAGGATGGTTCAATATACGGATGGCTATGAAATCGAACCACAAAAGGGTAAGGGTCCTAGATTTCAGGAGGGCAGATTTTATGAAGATGTGTGAATACCTCAGGGATGGCCTGGCAGGGGGGATGACTAGTGTAGGGTGAAGGAACAGTGTGCAAAGCTAAAAAGGGCCATAGTGAAGGTAACAAACTCTGCATCAAGCAAGTGAGTAAAATCAAGAGGAAAAAGAGACCATTATGGTTCTTGAAAGAGGTGACAGAAAAGTAAAAGTTAAAATGGTAGCATTCAGATGGTATCAGGAGATGTAGAGGGAGCAGAATACTGAGGGTGAAACAGAGGGAAGCATGGAGAGCAGCTAGAAGTGCAAAACTGCAAACTGAAGAGTGAATAGCCCAGGCATTAATGAAAGGGGTCAAGACATCTTTTAGGTATGTAAGTGAAACGAGGAAGACCAGGGGTAGGATTGTAAGATTAAAAATAGAATGGGGGCTGTGCAGATGGGGACTAATAAAAGGCTGACATCCTGAACAAATACTTTTGTTCAGTGTTCACATAGGAAGGAGAACGGGAGACACCACAAAAAGGAACAGGTGAATTTGCTGAAGGGAGGTGGACACTAGTCCATTTTTGGAGGAGACAGTCCTGAAGGGAATCACCAATCTGTAAGTGGACAAAACAACAGGACCAGACAGAGAGCATCCAAGGATATAGAGGGAGCTCAGAAGGTACTGGCAGCGCCTCTGACAGTCCTGTTTAACAGCTCATTGCAAATAGGAGTGACTCCAGAGGACTGGAGTAGGATGGATGGAGCCCCACTTCACAAAAGTGGTAGCAGGGAAGAGGCTGTCAGAGGACTGCAGCAAAGGTCTATTAGAATTCTGGGTACTCTGAGCAGACTAAGTGGACCTGGTGGTCCTTTACTACCATCACATTCCTATGTTCTTATATATCAGTCTGCCTTATATCAGTGGGTGGAATATTGACAGAATCACTGCTGAAGGAAAGGAGTGTGGAATATCTTGAATCCACGATGTTTCAAGTTCTGAGACAGCATGGATTCATAGGAGGTGGTCATGTCAAATTAATGTGATAGATTTCTTTGAGTAGATAATGAAGGAACTAGATCAGGAAGGAGCAGTGAACATAGCCTACCTAGATGTCAGTAAGGTATTCAACACCATTCAACACAGGAGGCTATCAAGCACACTGGGAAGCTTAGGAGTGGGTCCAAAGGTGATAAACTTGATAAGCAATTGGTTAGGGGGTAGGTGGCAGAGGGTGATGGTAAATTAAGTTAATTCCAAGGAGGGAATGGTGACCAGAAGGGTGCCTCAGGGATCGGTGGTGGGACCAGTCCTCTTTAATGTCTTTATAAGTGACACTGCAGAGGAGCTGGAAGGGAAGATCTGCCTCTTTGTGGATGATCCCACAATCTGTAATAGGGTAGAAACACCGGGGTTAGGGGTATGCAGAAAGGATGAGCAGAGACCTCAGAAAACTTGAGGAGCGGTCGATGGTTTGGCAGCTGGATTGCAATGCAAAAATGTGAAAAATGATGTATTTGAGGTACAGAAACCCAGGAGCAGAGTACAAAATAGGTGTGGAGGTATTGACAACCACCAAGCAGGAAAGAGACCTAGGGTAATCACATTGGATAACCTATAGGTGGCCAGGCACTGAAACAAGGCAATTGGGAGGGCTACCGGGATGCTGAGGTGAATAGGGAGGGGTAGCAACAGCAGGAAGGGTAAGATGGTGTTGCCACTGTATTAAACAAGCATTTGTCAATGCTGAATGTTGTCTCACTGGCATTGGCATTTGTAGAGCAGGAGTTAGAGATGCATAATAGGAATGGCAGTGAAATATTAAACTGACGCCAACCCCACCCCCACCCTGCAGAGACTGAGAGGCATTGGGGTGTGTCTTTGGGTCATCAGCTATAATGTTCATGCCATTTTACCTCCCCCTACCCTGTAGGCACTGACAAGTGTTGTGGTGTGCTTTGGGGTCTTTGAGCCTTATACTTACCCCAGTCAATAAGGAAATACGCTTAGGTGGGTGCAGTATAGGAGAATGCCCATAGTGACCACAACCCCATTTTCATTGTACGTAAGGTTCATCACCCCAAACCTCCCCCTAAAATCATATAGCTCTGGTCCTTGAAATCCTAAGACCTTACTCCAATCAGCTTTGCACTCACTTCCACCAAATGGGCCACCTCTCCACTGCCATTTCTGTCGACCAAGCACTTAACTATTTTAAGGATAAATTCATTGCCACCTGGAATGCCTTTGCTCCTTTCAGATAGACCAGAGTCTGTGGGCTTCACCTCCCCTGGATCACCTCCAAACTACTGGCCTGCTTCAGGGAGTGTGATCAGGCCTGGAGAAAACACAAATCTACTAAACATTCAAACTACTACGCCAAGTACAGAATGCTACGCAATTCATGTACTAAAGCTACTAGACTGGCCAAGTCTGATTATTTCAACTCCTCATTCCTGACTAACACTAAGTCTCCATCTAAATCATGGAGGGTAGTTCATGCCCTATTCTCTCCCCCCTCTCACCCTCCCCCTCCAGTTCTGAAAATAAATAATTCCCTAGTTTCCGACCCTGGCTCCATGGTCAATGAATTTACTGCCTACTACACCTCGTGTGCCACGTCTCCTCTAAATTCCCCCTCCCCATTGCCACCAACTAACTTCAGCCCTTTACCTCAGACAGTGCCTACCCTTCCCCCATTTCCCTTTTTTACTATCTCTCCTGACAAAGCTCTTAATGCTCTCCTATCCCTCAACCCCTCTAAAGGCTCCTCACCAGATGAGCTTGACCTTAAACTTCTTTATCTTTCTGCTCCTGCAATTGCTTATCCTATCTCCCTAATCCTTAACCTGTCCTTTATTTCTACCCAAGTACCCTCACCCTGGAAACACACTGTAGTCCTTCCTCTTCCCAAGGGTGGTGACACATCCACTCCTGGCAATTATCGCCCCATTTCCCTCCTTCCTACCCTTGCCAGATCTCAAGAACATTTAGTTCTCTCTCAACTATCACCCTTCCTTTCTGATTCCTCCTTCTTCACCCAGTTCCAAACTGTTTTTTGGAAGAACCACTCAACAACCACCTCCCTCCTCAGGCTTACTGACTCCATCCTTTCAGGGATGTACAATGGCCTGATCACCTTGTCCATCTTTATTGACCTAGCTAAAGCTTTCAACACTGTTTCCCATCCCCTGCTTCTTGATTCACTCTTCTCAGCTGGCCTTGATCCGTCAGCCACCAACTGGTTTAAATTCTACCTCATTGGCAGGACCCAGTCAGTGAGAAGCCTTGATTCTGTCTCCCCTCCACTCCCCATCAACACTGGTGTCCCTCAGGGCTCAGTGCTTGGCCACCTACTCATCTCCATTTTCCTTAATGATCTTCCCACAGCCTGCTTATCCTCTTCTATCAACATGTATGCTGACGATACTGTTTTGTACTGTTCTGGCAAAAACCTTGCTGCTGTGCAACCTCCTTACAGCATGACTTCAACCAAGTTCAGCTCTGGTTTGCTTCTCATCAGCTTTTTCTAAACGCCAAGAAGACAGTCTCAATGACCTTTGGCACCAGGCAGAGACTCTCTAAGTTCCCAGCCTTACCCAACTTCCACACCCTTGATGGGACCATCTTGGAGGACACCTCCTCATTTAGATATCTGGGAGTTTGGCTGGACCCACATCTCAACAGCTTAGTGCATATCGATGATATCCTGAAGGAACTGCGCCCCAAGCTTGGTGCTCTGTACAGGAATCATAGTTGCATCCTGCTGACTGCGAGGTGTGAAATTGTCCAGAAGATGATACTCCCCATCTTTGACTACTTTGACGTAGTCTGTGGTGCTGCTCCCAAATCTTACCTGACCAAGTTGGACATTCTCTTGAACTCCTTCTGCCTCTTTGCTATTGACTCCCCTTCCCGCTTCCACCACTGTGAACTCTATCACTTTCTAACCTTCCTTCCACTATCTCACAGACGCATCTCTCACTGTGTCAAATTAACCTCCAAATTCTGGTTCAGGGGGCTTCCCTCCTAGCAATCATCCTCTCTCCACTCCACCTCCCCCACCCACTCTCTCTCTCAGATCAAATGATGTCCGCACCTTGACAGTCCCTAGCTGCTCTACCCTCATCAGTCAGACTGATTTCGCCCATCATTTCCCTAAAATCTAGAATTCCCTCCCCCTGAAATAAAAGACCCCTCCTCCAACTACTCCCTTATCTCTGCCTTCACAATTACCTTTCCCTCAGCTGTTCCTGCTTTAACCTACCTTAATACCTATCCCCAGTTTCTGCCTTCCTACCATGACCCCCACCCAGCAGGGTTCTCAACATCTTGAAGGGGGAAATCAGGAAATGGCTACCCCTTCTCCTCATATTCAGTTCTTGCCTCTCCCCCCTCTCTTCTCTGCCTGCCCTTCTGGGTCACCAGTGTGCACAACCTAACCCCATCCTTTTTACTCCAACAACACTTGCGTACTACCTTGAGCCTGCTCCTGTTACACTCTTGCACTATAAATGGTTCTATTGCAATATTTACTGTTTTGTACATTCATATGTTCTTTTGTATGATTTTGGACATGTATTGTAATTTACCCAATGTTCCACTACTGTTTATTGTACAATACCTTGTGTTACAGCTGTTGCACAATCTTACAATGTTGTGTTGTTTGTACTACCCACATACTATTGTAACTGATCATCCTTCACAACCCTATGTAACCCCCCCCCAGGTTGCACCATGAAACATAGAAACATAGACTTTGACAGCAGATAAGGACTGCTTGGCCCACCTAGTCTGCCCATTTCCCTACCTAGAGGATAAGTTGCAGATCCTATTTAACCAACAGCCTATTTCTTCCTACCCCACAAAATTGCCTTATGTCTGTCCCATGCATTCTTGAATTCTCCCACAGTTTTAGACCCCACAACCTCCTCAGGAAGGCTGTTCCATGTGTCCACCACCCACTCTGTGAAAAAATACTTCCTCACATTGCCCTTAGGCAGTCCCCTCTATCTTCAAATTGTGTCCCCTTGTTCTTGCACATCTCTTTTTCTGAAATATGCTACCCTCTTGGACTTTGTTGATTCCACTGAGGTACTTAAACATTTCTATCATGTCCCCTCTCTCCCTCCTTTCCTCAAGGGTATACATATTAAGCTCCTTTAGCCTCTCCTCATATTGCTTCTCTTGCAGACCCTGCACCATTTTAGTTGCCCTCCTCTGAACTGCCTCCATCCTGTCTATGTCCTTGCAGAGATGGGGATCTCCTTAACTGGACACAGTACTCCAGATGGGGTCTCACCAACTGTCTGTACAGGGGGATAACAACTTCCTGTTTTCAGCTGGTGATGCCTCTCCCTATACATCCCAGTGTCCTCCCTGCCCTCCCTAAAGCCTTCTCACATTGCTTCTCACATTGCTTGCCAACCTTAAGGTCATCTGATATGATTACGCCCAGGTCAGGTCCCTTTCCATTTTTGTTGTTGTTACTACCTCCCCCATTGTGTAATCTTCCCCTGGGTTTTTGTTTCCCAGGTGCATTACTTCGCACTTCTTTGCATTGAATCCAAGCTGTCATACTTCTGACCATTCCTCGAACCTTGCCAAGTCCCTTCTCATCCTTTCCACACCTCCTTGTGTATCAACCCTGTTACAGATCTTTGTGTCATCTGCAAAGAGGCATACTTTTCCTTCAAGTCCCTCTGCAATGTCACTTTTAAAGACATTAAAAAGGACTGGACCCAGTACTTAACCCTGCAGTACCCGACTAGTAACCTCTCTTTCTTCTGAGTGGACTCCATTTATAATTACCTTCTGTGTCCTGTTGTTCAGCCAATGTTTTACTCAGGCTACCACCCTGGGACCCACTCCAAGGCTGGTTAATTAGACTACTAATCTTTTGTGTGGGATTGTGTCAAATGCCTTGCTAAAGTCTAGGTAGGCCATGTCCACAGCCCCTCCCTGGTCTGCTACTTTGGTCACCCAGTCAAAGAAATCAATTAGATTAATCTGAAATGACCTTCCCACTGTGAACCCATGCTGCCTTGGGTCTTGTACCCCACTGGCCTCTAGATACTCAACCATGAGACGAGCAACTTGTTGTTCAGTGTGCCCTCCTAGTGAAACATTTCAATAAATAAAATAAATAAATAAGAATGGGTTGAACTTTGGGGCCAAACACCCTGAGCACACCTCAATGCCTGTCACTGGCTGTAGGATGGGGTTGGGGTGGAATGGTAGGAGCATTACAGCTGATGATCACAAGTCACACCCCTGACGCTTGTCAGTCTCTACAGGGTGGGGTGTTACAGCTGGAAACCCTAACGCCATAGGCGTGTGTTGGTATTTTCACTCCATATTCTCAACATGGGCTTTTTGTGACCCCACCTCATGAAAAGCGGTACTATCAGTTTGTTAGCAGAAAAATGATTTTGTACAGAGACTGTGCCATTTGGCGCCACAGGTACAGAAACACATTTTGGGCAGGATGTGAAAAATGACAACTGTATTGTTCATGAGGAGGTGTAAAAAAATGGCAATGCTGAAAACCTGGAGTGGAAATATAAAAAATTGGTGAAGTCATGAGCATGCACAGAAACACAACACAGGTCCTTAACCCAATTATTTTTGAGATTTTTTTAACCACATTTTCAACATAGGCATTTTGGGACCTCCCCTCATGAACAGTGGCACTGTGATTTTGTTAATCTGTCTGAAAAGTTGATTTCCCACAGCGACCATGCCATTGTACACCACAGGTACAAAAACACATTTTCACCAGGATGTGAAAAATTACAGCTATACTGTTCATAAGGAGATGTGAAAAAATGCCAGTGTTGAAAATCTGCCATGAAAATATTGCAAATTTGTGAAGTTATAAGGGTGCATGGAAACTGCACAATGCACACTTGTAACACAATCATTTTATGGACTGTCATCACCAAATTTTCAGCATAGGCATTTTAAGACATCTGCTTATGAACAGTGTCACCGTCAGTTTCTCAAACTGTCCTGAAAACTGATTTTGCACAGTGACCGTGCCATTCTGCACCGGACATGTGAAAACACATTTCGGCCAGGATATGTAAAATGACAGCTGTACTGTTCATAAGGAGGTATGGTAAAATGCCAATTTTGAAAATCTGAACTGAAAATATTACAAATTCACGAAGTTACAAGCGTGCATAGAAATTGCACAACACACACTCTTAAAACAGCCTTTTTTGGATTTGTTTCATCAAATTTGCAACATAGGCTTTTTGACAGCCCCCCTCATCAACAGTGCCACTGTCATTTCATTAATCGGTCCCAAAAGGTGATTCCACACAGTGACAGAGAAATCACCTTTCAGGACAGAATAATGTCATGACAGTGACTGAATTCATGAGGAGGGGTCCCAATAACCTCATGTTGAAAATTTGGTGCCAAAATTCCCAAAAATGCCCAAGATATGCACCAAAGTTGAAAGAAACCTATTTATGCCATTATACAGCTTACCAGTATTTCTTCAGTTCGCGGTCAGCTTTGAAGAGTGCAGACGTGTTCCCAGTCCACTGAAGATCATTGCACTGGACTCTGGAGGTAAGTATGGGGTGGGGGGCGGCAGGATGTGCAGCAGGTGGGCGAGGGTTGGGGGAGGGCCACCGGACTAGACGAGGGACCTTTTTCTGGTTTGCAGGTTGAAAAAAAAATTGCAGGATTTTTTATTTACAGAGGTATTTTGCACACTGGGGTGGGCTCCCAGCATGCCATCTAACTGTTTGGGGATCTGTAGCCAATAGGGGACTGGGCACCCCCCTTGGCACACACCAAATGTGGGGGGCATTATGCCAATGGGGAGTGGGCTCCCCCGTTGGCATATAGAAGCATGAACTGGGGGACTGAAGCCAACAGGGATTGGGCCCCCCATCAGCAAAGACTGTTTTGGGGGTGGTGCATGGTGCCAAGGTGGATTGGGCACCCCCTCACACAGAACTGCAATGGGTGGGGGGCCATTATGCCGACAAGGAATGGGCTCCCCTGTCAGCCCATGAACAGGGTCAGGGCTTGCCAACAAGGGGATTGGGCACCCCTGAAGTTGGCATTGTGGCAGGTGGCAGCAGCATTCATTGCCGCCATGTTTATTGGACTGCCTCACCAGCATTGACATGTCAGAAGGCGTGTTCTGGTGCCACTGCATGATGAGCTTGGCTCTCATTGCAGCAGACCTTTTCTCAGATGTACTCATCTCATTACTTGTTGCTAGTGTGGCGCCTGCATGCTGCGTTATTGGGGAATGAGGAACGCATCTACTAATGTGTGCCCTGCATTCATCCACAGTGACCGCACCTCCAAATCAGCTACTACTACAATATGTTGGCTGCTGCACACGTGCAAGCCAGCATAAAAAACAAGCATTTGTCAATGTCGAATGTTGCTTGCTTCTATGTGCTGTTTAGGTATTTGGAAGTCATTGGAGTGCAAATATTAAAAATTTGCAAACTTATGAGCGTGCGTAGGAACTGCACAACGACGACGCGTAAAACAGTCATTTTAGGATTTTTTTAACCAAATTTTCAACATAGCCATTTTAAGACCTCTGCTCATGAACAGTGTCACTGTGATTTTCTTAATTTGTCCCTTACATTGATTTTGCACACCGACTGCGCCATTCTACGCTACATGGGCGGAAACACATTTTGGGTGAGATGTGAAAAATGACAGCTGTACTACTCATAAGAAGGTGTGGTAAAATGGCAATGTTGAAAATCTGGAGTGAAAGTATTGAAATTTCGCGAACTTACGAGCCTGCGTAGGAACTGAGCAACGCACGCTCGTAAAACAGTCATTTTTTGGAATTTTTGCACCAAATTTTCAACATGGGGTTTTTGGGACTCCTTCTCATGAATGATGTGACTGTCATGGCAGTATCCAGGCCCAAAGGGTGATTTTGCAGTCACTGTGCGAAATCACCCTTTGGGCCTGAATAACGCCATGACAGTGACATCATTCATGAGAAGGGGTCCCAAAAACCCCATGTTGAAAATTTGCTGCAAAAATTCCCAAAAATGCCTGAGATATGCAACAAAGTTGAAACCCCCCTATCTAGGCCATTATACAGCTTACTGGCATTTCCTCAGTTCGCGGTCAGCTTTGAAGAGTGCAGGCGTGTTCCCGGTCCACGAAGATCGTTGCACGAGTCCGGAGGTATGGGGGTGAGGGGGCATGGGAGGCTGGGTGCGCAGTGGGTGGTGTGGGTTGTGGGAGGAGGGTTGGGAGACGCTCCGCAGGACCGTTTTCGTTTTCAGGTTAAAAAAAAAAAAGAGCGTGGGACGACGGCTGCCATGCTGGGGTGGGCCCCAGCATGGGCCAAGGATGTTGGGCGTTCAGCCAACGGGGATTGGGCACCCCATCGGCCAGACCTATTGCCATGCTGGGGTGCCCAGTGGCACCTACAACTGGGGGGGGAGACGCAGCTCAGCCGATGGGGATTGGGCACCCTGTCAGCTATGCAGTAGGTGCGGGGGCATGCATGCCTGCATGTGGGGAGCTACGCTTCAGTGGGCTTCTTATCTCTGCTCACTGAAGCGCTGTGAATTCTTTTCATCCATGCCACTGTATTTTGGAGCGGCGCAATACAGACAGCTTCAAAATGCATCATTTACAGGGGCCACGCCTGTCAGCTCACTGACTGAATTGGAGGAGGAGGTGACACACCTCCGAAATCTCTGAAGATGGCACTATATTTCTTGCACATGCGTGCAAGCAACATAATAAGGTGATGCACCAGCGTGTGGTCTGAAAAGAAAACAAAATGGTAATATATAATGCACACTGAAAATAGAAAACAGAGTTAAAATTGATGTTTTCACCTATGATCTTCAGGAACTAACTAAATTACCCCTCTAACTTTGCTTTTTACTCTTTTAGATAATTCCTGAAGAACACCCAAGATTGAAATGTCAATTTTGACTCTATTTTCAGCATGATTTTAATATTACCAGTTTGTTTTGTCACTGTATATACCACTGGTAAGACCCCACCTGGAATATTGTATTAAGTTCTGGAGACCACATCTCTGAAAGGACATAGATAGGTTGGAGTTAGTCCAGAGGAGGGCAACTAAAATGGCACAGGGCCTGAATCAGGAACTTTGCGAGGAGTAACTTAAGGACCTAAATATGTACATCCTGGGAGAGAGAAGGGAGGGGGATATGATAGAGACATTAAAGGAGATAGGAAATTATGTTTACATGGTTAACTGCCCAACTATCTTCTTTCCATGCCAGTTATGTATTCTGATATGCTTTGATGATTTTTTGATAAATAAATAATCTAGCGTTGGTGTGCTCTCAGATCTACCCTGAGTCTCACTCTCCTCACCAGCTACTGATCTTGATTTTCATATTTCTAAGACATTCTATGATATCAGAAACTCCCATTCCATGCTATTCATCTGAATGGCCTGGAAAGGTGTTTGTAATGTCATAGAATGTTCAGGCAGTATGAAAAGAGAGAGCAGCAACTGCTGAGGATAGAGGGATTCAGGGTCCTTAAAAGGCAACAACATTGGATTATTAATTTAACAAAAAAGGTCAACTATATCTCAGAATATTGGGTAACCAATACAAGAACACCTTGAGGGCTTCTAGATGTGTAAAAACTGTTTCCTATCATCTTTAAAATACCTCATGGGGTAAATGATTTGCAGGAGGGAAGTATTTTTCAGAAAAAAGTATGAAACTGAAGGGAAGGGGGTAGATTCAGGATAGATGTGAGGATGTGCTTCTTCAAAGAAAGAGTGATGGATTCCTGGAACAGCCTTCCAGTAGAGGTGGTGGGGCCAAAAACATTGGTGGTGTTCAAGAATACATGGGATAGGCATAGGGAAATCTTAGGGGAAAGAAGGGGGGTGAGATGAATGTGTTTGAGATCAAGTAGGATCTGTGGTGATACTGTAGGCAGGGAAAAATGAGCAGACTAGGTGAGCTAAGCGATCCTTATCAGTTGTCAAATTCTGTTTTGATGTTTCTTTGTTATGACACATCCCCTTGAATATGCCCTCCTGTAAGGATTCAGGAGAGTAAACATTGTGCAGTGTGTTGAGACACTGCTTGAGCAGCATTGACATTCAAAGGCCACATCCAAGCTGTCATCCCAACAATCATGGCTGCTACGATCTTGTATTGGCCTTCAACTAGGAGGGTGTGCTAGTGGCTGCCAATGCTGCTCCACAGTCACTGGTGGGGGTGCATGTATACTAGGTAGCACATACCCCCCTTCCTGAGAGCAGATTGCCTTGCATCAGCCCCCTATTGGTCTCAGTGTGGGGTACCTGAATCTACACATAAGCCAAGGTCTCCCAGGGGGGCAGTATGGATCATTACCAAAATCAACCATGAGGCTGTTGTTACTGGGGCTTTCAGCTGCATAAGGGGGTCTACCAGGGTTTATTCTGTTAGGTCTCAGGGACAGCAAGACATGCTGGGGCAAAGGGGCAACAAAAAGAGTTTGTTTCTAAAATAATTCATAAAAAGATGAAAATAGAATGAGATATCCTCTATTCTGTCTTATTTGAAAGTTACTTCAACCACTGTCCCCACCTAGGCTAATCAGTATCATTCAGTGAAGGCAGTTTACTCACCCACTAAGATCCTCAGCCTTCCCTTTGCTGGTTATACCCAAGGTATGGTTCGCATCTGGAGAAGGTCATTTTCCTACGCTGCCCCATATTTGTGAAATACTTTACCATCTGAGGTGCTCAAAAGTCGTCCATGAACCCCTTTACATGTTAGTGCTGTACTATGGTCTTAGAGTAAGTAGAACCCCCTGTTTATCCTGTCCTAATCTCTTCTTTACCCTTGTTGTGCACCAGCTTATATTATTGATTTTTATGATGTGTATACTCAATATTTTAGATTTTTGCTCATTAACCTGTTTAACTGATAATGGCATTAGTTCAGTTTCCCTCATGTTATTGGTTTTCTGTATCTGCTGCTGTATTTATTTTCACCTCATCCAGTCTCAGTTGCTTACCTTGCTTGTTCAAGGACTGCTGTTCATTCATTCCACCCAATGTATGCACTTACTGTATGGAATATTATTTGTGTAACTAATTCCAGGTTGCCTATGAAAAATGGATCTATGGTCTCAGTGGGCTTACCCAGTCATCAGAATTTAAAATAAAATAAATAAAAATTCATTGAAAGAGGGGACAATATTGTCAGTGTGAGCAGCAGCTAGTTGACTCAGCTCTCTGGCTCATATTGTAATAATTATGTTCTGGAGAGGAAGAATGTGACTTCTCCATCTAAAAATAAAACTAAGGGTGCTATACAAGCAGAAAACAGCAGCAGTGGCTGATATGGGTTCATCGAATCTCAATGAAACTCCTGTTTTTTCTGCAGCATTCATCCCCATTATGATGACTGCAACCTTTGCACCACTACATGAGTTGGAAAAAACCATCAAAAGTCTTAGGAGATTTGGGTTAATTTAGATCACAAACTGAGCCAATTGTCAAAATGGCTGAATGCCTGGAAAGAGAGGATGAGAGTGCCAAACCTTTGGTGAAAGTGCTCTCAAACACTTTAACTAAAGTACAGGATAAAGTCACTTCACTGGAAGCTGTCTCACAAATCAGCACCAGAAATTGCAAAGCAATGTGAAGAAAGCTGTAAACCCTAGAAAATTTTTATATTTTGCAAATGTTTGTCTTGTGACGCTCCTAGTACTTGATAAAAATTGCAAAGTTCAAAGGAAATTGCAAAGAACGTTATGATATATGCAATCTTTCTCTTTCTCTGTTACCCAGTAATTTGCCATTTATCATTAAAGCTTATCATGCAATAGGAAAGCACCCAATGCAAGCTAACAATGTGCTGTGTGTTAGTCATTTTGAACAGAAATGGGAGATCCCAGGTTACAATCACACCACAGCTACTGGTTCACTTACCTTTGGATAAGGCACCTGACTTCCACATGCATCGGTCCTTCCCAGACGTAACTCTGTCTGGCCTCTTTCAGAATGCTTGAGCTCTGCACCTCTCATTAGGCAGTAAAGGGGCCAGGTATGAATCAGGGCAAGAAATCCTTTTTCTGGATACCACCCCAACTAGATGACATCACATGAGTAACCCATGCTAGAGCACTATGTGGGTGTCCCTTATACTTTTGCTTTCTAAAAATAACTACAAAACTATAATAACAAAAATTCCTCATAAATAATTTGCCTGTTTAAGAACCTTTCTCATTCTGTATTTAAGAAATATGACTTAACACATTCAACAGAAACAATTTTCAGATGTGGACATCATGTTGAAAAAACAAGGAAATCCTACATGGTTCACTGTTTTTAGAGTCTATTCACACTGTTCATTTCTATAAGCTTATGAAGGCAATTCCTAAGGCAGATTTCAAGTGCTAAAGTTACCATTCTTGTCGGGTGAATTAGCTGACTTGGGAATGGTAGCTGTTTCATGGCTTCAGAACAAGCAAACTTGCTTAAGGTACAAAGCAGCCATAGTCATCTCTATCAAACCTGTCAACTGACATACAGGTTAAGACACTGGTTATTTGCACACATTAAGACTACCACTGGGGAGATGGTCTCTCACTGGCTGCAGGGTGTGGAATGGTATGAGCATTACAGCAAGAATCCCAAGTCACACCCCTGATGCCTGTCATTCTCTACAGGGTGGGGTGTTATGGTTGGAAACCCTAACACCTCAGGCATTCATTGTTTTTTTCACTCCAAATTTTCAACATGTTTTTTTTGTGACCCCACCTCATGAACAGTGGCAATATCAGTTTGTTAGTGGCTGCTTATGCACAGCTGATCTACGGCATTTAGCACTACAGGTACAAAACACATTCCGAACAGGATGTGAAAAATGACAGCTGTACTGTTCATGGGGAGGTGTAAAAAAATGGCAATGTTGCAAGTCTGCAGTCAAAATACTAAAAAAACTGGTGAAGTCATGAGCGTGCATAGAAACTGTGCAACGCACACCTGTAATGTAATTAGGTTGGGGATTTTTTACAGCAGATTGTCAACACAGGCATTTTGGGACCTCCGATCATGAACAGTGTCACTGTGATTTTCTTTATCTGTCCCAAACAATGATTTCCCACAGCGACCACACATCTCTGTGCTGAAAGTGAGAAAACACATTTCGGCCATGTTGTGAAAAATGACAGCTGTACTGTTCATAAGGAAGTGTGGAAAAATGCCACTGGTGAAAATCTGGACTGAAAATATTACAAAGTCATGAACTTAACGAGGGTGCGTGGAAACTGCACAATGCTCACTCATAACACAGTCATTGTATGGACTTTAGTCACCAAATTTTCAACATAGCCATTTTAAGACCTCTGCTCATGAACAGTGTCACTGTGATTTTCTTAATGTGTCCCATACATTGATTTCGCACACCGAATGCACCATTGTGCGCTACATGTGCGGAAACACATTTGGGGCGACATGTGAAAAATGGCAGCTGTACTGTTCATAAGGAAGTGTAATAAAATGGCAATGTTGAAAATCTGGAGTGAAAATATTGAAATTATCAACTTCTATGAGTCGCGTGCATAGGAACCGCGCAACGCACGCCAGAAAACAGTCGAGCGCAGGGAATTCAAACCAAATTTCAACATAGGCTTTTGAGATCCCACCTATGAACAGTGGCAGTGTTATTTCATTACTCAGTCCTGAAAGGTGATTTCGGGCAGTGACTGTGAAATCACCCTTCGGGCCTGATGAACACCATGACAGTGAGAGCATTCATGAGAAGGGGTCCCAAAACCCCCATGTTGAAAATTTGGTGCAAAAATTCCAAAAAATGGCTGAGATATGCAGCAAAGTTTAAAAAACCCTATTCATTACATTATACAGCTTACCAGCATTTCCTCAGTTCGCGGTTGGCTTTGAAGAGTGCAGACGTGTTTCCGGTCCAATGAAGATCGTTGCGCTGGAGTCCGGAGGTAAGTATGGGGTGAGGGGGTGGGGAGGCAGGGTGTGCAGTGGGTGGGTGGGTGGGGCAGAGACTGTGAGGGACTGTTTTAAGTTTCAGGGTTTTTTTCTTCACATGATGATGCGGGACGTTTGCCACCCTGGGGTGGGCTCCCAGCATGGCACAAGGATGGCTGGTAGGGGCGGGGTGGCGTGGAGCTGACAGGGGATTGAGCACCCCCATCGGCAATAGCATCTGTTGCCATGCTGGGCTGGGCTCCCAGCGTGGCACCCTGTACTGGAGGGGGGGGACAGTGGAGCCGACGGGGGATTGGGCACTCCCGTCAGCTATACAATGTACATACACTGGGGTGGGCATCCAGCGTGACATATGTAACACTGCTTGGGTTGGGGGTTGCAGCACAGCCAACGGGGGATTGGGCACTCCCATCGGCTACACAGTGTGTGCATGGGGGGGGAGCACACAGTATGCATGCCTGTGTGTGTGTGTGAGTGTGTGTGTGTGTGTAGGAGGAGTGCGCATGAGCAGGCGATATCTTATCGCTGCTCACTAAAGCGTAGCTCCCCCTTTCAACTGTACTCCACTGCATTTTGGAACTGTCATAGATAGCTCCAGCAGGCACTGGAGAACTGTGGCAGCGCCTGCAAACACACTGACTGAATTGGAAGAGGGCTGCCACACCTCCGAAAACTCGGATGATGGCACTATGTTTCTTGCACATGCGTGCAAGCAAACATAAAAAGGAAAAGTAACTCTAACCAACTTTAGCTAATAGCACATATGACCTGTTTACATGAAACACACAGTATACTATGGTTATTCACACAAAACTACTAGAAGCCATACCTAGCTTGTACAATCATTTCTTTTTTATAAGCTTACATTTTATTGAGTTTTTTATATAATGTTTACAATCAGAAATCAAACAGTTCTTTACATTTCCTATATCTATAGAAGATGCAATTAAACAGCCTTCACGTTTCCTATATCATAGGAGATAAAATTAAACATTACACATTAGGGATAGCATAAGGCCATTTCATGGGGGGGAGTCATGGATAGGGTATTTTTCATTAGTCCATTTCATGGGAGTGAGGGATCATGGAAAGGGTATTTTTAATTATAACTAAACTAGCAAATCTGCAGCTACAATCTAAGACAAATCAGTTCATTTAATTAAACAGAAGCACTCCACCTTAGCTAGCAATGTCAGACACAAATTAAATTAAGGTAAAATTATATATGATTTTATATCTTTTCAAATTTAGAAATTAAAAAATCCATCAAATGTCCATCCTTTTCATGGAAGCAAGTACATCCTTATCTGAGTCAATTGGCGAAGTGGTCAAGTCATGTTCTGATGTATTTGAGATAGTAGAGTACTGTGATCTGAGGAACACAACTAGCTGGTCAACTTGAAAGAAAATAGAAGTTTTTCTGTCATTGATAACTTTGACTTTTACTGGTGGTAGAAGAGTGAACCGTGCCCCCAGTTCTAAATCTTCTTGTCTGTAAGCTAGGAACTTACAGCACTGTTGTTGTGTCTGGTAGCAATAATCAGGAAAAAATGTTATATCGTCAGCCTTTATATAATAGCAGACCCTTCAGTTTAGTCAGCTTGAAAATAAAGTATCAGAGTCAAATGCCAGGGTTACTAAAATTGTAGATTTTACTGATGCACCTGGATTGATATTCTTCTTCTTCTTCGGTGGCCTAAATGCACCAGTCAGCAATGGAGGATTATCAACTGGAAGATCAAAGGTAGTGATTAAAATATCTTTTACCAAATCTCGCACCGTATTAAATTCAGACTACACACGTAACAAATCAACAAATGCAGAAGGTATACACCAGGACCTTCCGTATCTAATATGTCATGCAGGGCATGCTTACTACCTGTAATGTGGTTACATATTTGCATTGGCCCAATATCACTAGATGAAAAGATTTAAGCCCCATAATAGTAGCTATCTTGCTAAGGCTCTGCCAAACCCACAAAACCCCTAAATTTATCACACTATGTTTGCTTTGCCTATGCAGGCAAACATAAAAAAGGGAAATATAATTACTGACTATATGTGAAGTATGCTTAAATATGTCTAAAATAATACTTTTTTTTTCAAAAGTATCCAGTGAGATGTAAGGGAATATTTGCCCATTCGATTCAATTTGAATACATGGGAAAAAGGGGTACTGAACTAACTTCAGGTTTGCGTGCGTGGGTAAGCCTGATATAGTATTTCTTTTTTGTTTTGCCTTGCTTAAATAAATGTTATAAAAATAGAAAAATTGTGAGCTTTCCATTACAGCTTTATCTCCAGAGATCCCAGTTTTTCAAAGAGCATTCCTACCACACACACCACAGCCAGTATCACATTAAATTCAAATTGTTCATGCCATATTGCAAGTTAACAGAACATTTGTTGCTCAGCTGTTTAAAAAGAGCATGGCATGTATTTTAAGTACAATTTTAAAGAGTGATACCTTTTTTGGGGCCCCTGAACTCTAGTGAATTAATCACTTTCACCTAGTCTGTGATACTGTTCATGTCATTGACTGGTGCATTTAAATAACATATCCAAAGTTAACAATCCCTGCTGTTTTAGCTCCTCTTTATACTGTTAGCTAAATTGTGTAGTCCTCTAATCAACGGTGTTGCCCTTTGTTGAACCATCACTTCTGTATCCTTCCAGTAGTCCAGTTCACAGAACATCACAAATAATATAAATGTGTTTTGACCAGTGCTTTATAATGTGGTGACATTATTACCTTTCTTTAAATGCTGCTGATTCTGTTTTGATAAGTAAAAAAATCTATATGCTCAAGGCTCAGTGGTGTGGAAAGCTGAGGCATGGATGTCTCACCTCCTGCCACACTGATGACCCATGTTTGAGAATGGACCAGGGTGACTCAGGGTTTGACAAGTTGATGAAGACTGAGCATACTAAAGACAGCTCTCTTCCTTTGGGGAGGAGGAATTTGGAATCCTGCCACTCATCTGCATCCTAAAGGAGGCTGGCTGGCAACACCAGCAGAACCAGCAGATGGGGTTGGGGGAGTGTGCTGATAAAACCCACATGTATGTTAATATGCACATTCAAAGTGTACATCTCAGGCAGATCTCCCAGGGTGAAAGTGAAGGAAAATTCCCTGGCTCACTCAGCATCCTGACAGGTGTTGAATGACCCTTTGTTGTAGGCTGCATGCCAATATATGGCTGTTGGACTCATCATGGTTAATCGGTAAGTCCACAAGGTGGGTCAGTGATGGGACTAGGGCATGCCACTGAGTCCAGTGATGGCAGGAGTAAAACAGGAATAATAATAAAAAAAAATTCTGTATGCTCTCCAGAATGGTCCAACAGCTTGGGGGGGGGGTGTTTATGATAACTCACAGTCACTTTTCTGCTTAGTTTCCTCTGATGGTGAGTCCTTGAGTCATTTATTTCTTGTTCTTTTTCTCCAAATGTCTCTCTCTTTACTTTATCAAAGTTAAATTCCATTTTCCAAATATCCATCCAACTACTTGATGTAATGTATTCAAATTTCTGCAGATGTTTACTGTCTTCTTCTGTACTAACTGTCCTGGCCAGTAAGTGGCATCTGAAAATTTACCAGTACATTGCTGACCCCTCCTTCCCATCAGTTATATAGCATAAACAGTTCTGCCACAGTACCAACCCCTGGGGTATGCTGATTGCTATTGTTTTTCAACAAGCCCCTACACACACACACACGCACACACACACACACACACTTTTCTTTCATTCCTTGGCCTCTGTTGCTCAGTCAGCTAATTATCCACTTTTTAGTAAGTAACCAACCAGCCACAGTTTCCAAATTTAGTGCACACATCACTTGTGTGGTTCTTATCAAATGCCTTAGAAACATGGACTTGTGTTAAGGGTTAGAGTGGATTTCTGTTGCCTTGAGTGGAAACAAGTTACCAGCAATAGGCTATAATGGCCAATGCCACAAGCAGGAAGCGTTATTGCCTACTGGAAGGTCATTTTTTTATCCTTCCAGGTCATAATGTCATACACTTAATAGTGTACGACATTATAGCTAACCCGAAACAGCACTGTCCATGACAGCGAATGGTGCAATACCGCATATACTGCTGTAGGCGGTATTGCACCATTCATACAATCCCAGGCAGAGGATAAGACCTCTGCTGGGAGTGAGTTCTGCTGAGCAGCTGCTGTGGCTCACTGGACTGAGCCACAGCAGCAGGAACCCAGGTGCTGTGTCTGGGACTGGGTTTGATTCCCAGTCTCAGACATGTTATTTTTTCTCCACAATTTGTGCACTCCCCGAGTTGGACCCTCCCGGAGTTAAGAATCTTTAGTAGGGGGTCTGGGGGCACAGCCCCCCATAACAGGGTGTGTGAGGGAGGAGCCCCCCATGGAAAAAAGACTTATGCTGCTTGGCAATATCACGCTATATTGGCAGAGCAATTTTGCCATGCGGCATATCTTCCGACATTATGACCTCATGCCTTTTTTTATCACAAGGACAAACGTTTTGCAATTCTGTTTCATTAAACCTTTTTTCTGACAGATTTATACAGCTTCGTGTAATTCGAGTACAACTTTCAACTAACCAGCAGCTATGTACAGCTACTTTTAATGCACAGCAACTCTGTTTATTTTAATATTAATTATTACTACTTGGATCTGAATATCCTCAAATGATTGGTCAAAACCAAGTCTTGTGACAGTAATGAGTATACAAATACTGATCAGATTTTTTTTTGAATATAGTGGAAACTCTTGAAATCCTGACCCCCATGAAATCAACTATTGACTTCCAATAGTCATTTTGCACTCAGTCTGTGGCTTTGGGCAATATAGATATTAGAAGTCAATACTTAATCCCTCAGGGTTAATATTTTCCCAAAATACCCCTCCACTGAGGTCAATGTTTGTATATTATTAAACATTGGACAGAAAGCCTGGCCTGAGATTGGCCAAGATCTGGTCATATGACCAGTAATAGCAGGTGATTATTGCCTCTTAAGCTCCCTAATGATGAGAACTGGTCCTAACAATACGCAACAGTTTCAAAAGCCTATTAAACTTACACATGCACATGAGCCATTGAAAAATGTGGCACCAGTACCAAGCATCCCTGATTATATCTTTACTCCACTTCCTGTTTCCAATTTCTTTTTTAAATATTCCCTGGTAGTCCAATGACCCCCCCCAACTCACCCCCACATCTGGTCATGGTGATAACTGCCCCAGTCCCCCTCATCCAACCTTGAGATGGTAGCCGGTATACACTTTCTACACACCTTTGCCACTGTGTTATTCAGATAACTTTCTCAATATTGTAGTTGCATAAGTATAATATCTCTAAAGTTATTTGACTAATAGAGTTACTACACTTGTGTAAAATGGCAGATGGCAGCAGAGGTGAGTGGAGAGTAAATACCAGCCACTTTCTTAAGGCAAAAGAAAAGAGCAGGAAGGCAATCACCTGAACCAGGATGGAGTGCCACTGGACTACCACAGAAAATATGTCTTTTATAAATCATGAGGTTGAGGGATGTGCGTTCCTTTGCTACCAGGAACACTTGGCATTAGCACTAGACAGATAAAGTGCAGTTCAATTGCGGGGGAGTAAAGGTAACTCAGGCAAGGTTTAATAAAAACAGATGCTGACCAGAGTCGCTTCAGGATATAGTGGAAAAATCCTCCCCCATGGGATAAACTATGGACTTTCAATAGTTATATTACCCTCAGTCTTTGGCATCAACCATTGTCAGTTCATGGAATGGAGGCTTCTGATGGAGTATTAGCAATATTAGAGGACCTTCTCCCAAAAGCAGATACAGTAGTTCACAGGGCAAAAAAATAATGAGACAATTGACTCCTGATTAAAAAACACTTTATTTTTATACAAGTTATACCTTAATTGTAGTTGATGTTCTGTGATGTATCCCTTTCTATCTAATCAAGGCCAGTGGTGTCAGTATTCTATCACAGAATGTTTCTCACAGGGTGTCTCTAAAATGCTCAAAAATCCCACTTAACCAACTTGGCTTGCCATGCTCACATGGAAGCTTCCCAAATTTAATCATGCCCTCTGGACTTTTGGAAGGTAAAAGTTTACCAGTACCAGGAGTACTATCATTTAAACGTCTCATAGGAGAGGAAAAAATGCTCCTTGAGCTTTCTCCAGGTGGCCATATGGTCACCCATACCAGGGAATATGAAATCCAGAAGCCAGGAGGCCAATGATAAATGGAGAAAGCCTAGATGAAACAAAAAAATGTTTTAATTTAATAAATCATCTACAGTAGTACATGGTTCAATAAAGTGAAGCATGCATTTGTTTTAGTTGCAACTAATAATTTTTCAGAAGTCACTGGCCAGCTGGCTACTGGGTTTCTTATTACCTGGGTAAATGTTCAAAGTACTGTGTGAAAACTCTGGCCTCCTACAAAGCAGTAAAGGGATGTAAAAGTATATCATCAGGACATAAAGGCATTTTAAATGGCAAATGCACTTCTATTAACACATTTCTTGATGCTTGTTAAAGATTAACAGATTTTTAAATCTAGAAAACCAAACATCTTCATTACTTTCCACTAGTACATCTTCAGTAGTCATTCATGCACCACCTAGCTACTAGATGTCTTATAACCCTGGTACAAGTCCAAAACATTGGAACCAAAACCAAATCATGTTCTCGCATGTAACACCAAATTTTAGTAAAGTCCATACCAGGATATCACTGCATTTTAAATGTCAAATGCATAGCTATTAAAATATTGATGGATGCTTATTAAACCTTAATTGAATGTTCAATAAAGTAAGAATAACTGCCTTAATATAAATTTCTTAAATACACAATTACCTTTCAGCTACATCTGTGTTAAATGCCCAATATATCTCTTTATGCAGATGATGATGTCATCTTCTCCAGTGACAAGCATGTGGAGAAACTGAGGCTGAGGCTTCAGTCTGACTTTACAGCCATCCAAGAATGGTTCACTTCCAACCTGCAAGCAATGAAAAAACACACACACAGGCAGGCACACACATACACACACACACACACACACACACCAAAAAAACTGAATGTATGCTTTTTGTACCCATAACAAAACCCACACCTCCCCTGTCTTAATCATTACCTCCACAACTGGAACCCACCTTGAACAAGTGCATACCTTTAAACATCTTTGGGTTACATTTGACAGTATATTGTCTTTCAGTGCACATGTTGACTTCTTGATTGAGGAAGTCAGCTCTGGGCTAGGGTTATTATACAGGCATAGAAAAAATTTTCTTTTCAGAGATTAAGATGCTACTTGTACAGTGCTTCATGGCAAGTATTACTGATTATGGGATTGTAGTTTATGGCTCTGTAAGTGTCAGTGTGATGCTCAGAGTCAGGAGTCTATGCAATGGTCCTTCCCCAAGACCTTGAGGGGGAAGGAGATATTGGTGTCTGGGCTCCCCTCTTCCCTGGAATGGATGACAAATTCCTGTGATGTCTGCTGCAGGGCTGCCAGGTCCCAATCAGGCCTCCCCTGCACCCCTGACAAACAAGGAGTCTGGGGTTGGCAACCCCATGGGCAACGGGGATCCATTTGGGGGTGGGTGGTCCTGGTGGCCACTGCAGGGATTGGGTGACCAGGGCCCAAGGGAGGAGTGGTACAGGGTGACTTAAACAGAGATACAGATAAGCTGTGGTCTCTTTTCCCCTACACCCTCCAGCCAGAAAGCACAGGTGAACAAGTCAGGAGTGCAGTCTGAGCATGCCATGTGGCAGAGACTGCAGGACGGAGTGGCCTAGTAAGCCTTATGGAGTCGGGCGAGGGGTCAGCCACAAGATGACAGCAGGTTGTGGTCAGAGCAGAAGGCAGGAGCTAGGGGAAGTGGCAGGAAGCTTTTAAAATAATAAAATAAATAAATAACCTACTTACAGTAGTTGGGGGGATTAATTACTGATGGTCCAGAAGAGGGAGAGCACAGAATACTGGATGCCAAGTCAAGCTTCTTTGGTGGTGTGTCCAGGCTTTACAAGCCACCAACTGGCCTGGGAAAAGCAGTACTGGGAGCAGTGGGGGCCTTGAGGGGAGGTAGGACCAGAGAAGGCTGCCAGCATAGTGCCTGCATAGATCAGGTGGAGAACAGTGGAAGGACCCCACAACCTGAAGGGGGTGGCACTGACGTGCCAGTAAAGGGAAAAAAATAAATAAACATACAGAAAGTGGAACATGGGAGGATAGGTCAGTGATTGTAGCCCCTGAATTGCAAAATTGGAGACTTGGGTTGCAAAACTCCAGAATCACAAAACTGGAGACTTGGGTTTGAATTCTATTGGCTCCTGCATGGATACTGTGTGGCCCTGAGTGAGTCGATTAATTTCCTTGGGCCTCCAGGTCATATAAGGTTCTTCAGAGAGTGCCTTTCCAGAGTTAAAAATTAAAAAAAATTAATAAATAAACCAAAAAAGATGGAAAGTTGATTGGTGCATAGGGAACTAGAAGGACACAAAAAAAAACACGTTAGGCAGGAAGAGCGGATAAAACCGTGGTCAAGCAGCATTTCTGGTGCAGTTGGCAAAGATAGCCAAAAGTCAGGGAACAGCATGGCTGGAGACATGCTTGAAGACACCAGAGAATCATCCAGGAGGTCGGAGAGATTGGAACCCAAGGCCCAGGTTACAGCCGAAAGGTAGGAAAACTAAGCCAAAGAAAGGTATAAGGGCCCATTTGCAGGTATTGGCCATGCTCCCCTCGATGCCCAGCAGGGAGAACAGTGATTCAGAGGAGATAAATCCCAGGTACCCGAAGGTGAATCCTCAGGGACCTCGGAGGACAAGAGAACAAAAGAGACACAGGCTGGGGTGGGATGGAAGGAGAGGTCTTGGGCCAGACAGCAAGACAGAGGTCTTCCTGTGCATGATTCTGGCTAGGCCACATCGTCCACGGTGCCTGTTACCTAAAAAGCCTCGGGGATGGTATGATTCCTCAGATGAGGAAGGGGGGCCCCACATGGAGAAGAAAGGAAAGAGACCCAGAGGCTGGGCACTACCTCATAGAACCCGGCCGGGTCCTCCCAGAGCTGACAAAGACTGGTCATGGTAGGCACCCCCTTGCTTAAGAGGCCCAGAAATGGGTATGAGTCATCATCAGATGAAGACCGGGGGAGACAAGGGCTCCAGGGAGGGGTAAGAGGCCCATTGTCAGGGATCATTGGTTGGGCTCCCCCAGGTTCATTAGAATTGGGCAGATGCTGAGGTCGAGCAGTGAATCAGAAAAGGAGCCCGACAGTGGGTGTAGCCAGAAGCCAAGGAGGCCAGTAGTACTGTCTGATTTGGAGGAAGAAGGGGGGGTAGTGGGAACGGAAAAGGGGGAAACAAGATGGAGGAGGTCTTGGGGCATTAAAGAACCTGGCCTCTATCTTGATGGGGTCTGTTAAAGTGGACAGCACTGGGGAGGGGGGTGGAAAAGGGGGGGTGCCTAAACATCTGTACACTAGTGTGGAGGAGGAAGAGGTAGGTGCTCATCTTTCAGACAAGACTAGGGCAGCAACACACAGGAGGGAATTTGTCTATATTTTTACTCTGTTGCATGGGGGGAGGAGGAGGATGATAAGAAAAAAGGGGGCAAAAAAGACAAGATTAAAGAAAAGAACTGGTTGGCAGGGTACTTGATATACATGTGCGTCTTGTGCCGGGAGAAGCCATAGCTTTGCTGTGGCCTTCTCAGTCATTGGTCCAGGGTCATGAGAGTGCATGCAGCTTGGGGGCGGGGCTCTGCTTGGCTTCATTATGATGAGGTCTTTTGGCTTCGATTACATAAAAATCCAGGAAAGGAATGGGATCAAGTTGACATGCCATTGTAGGTGGATGTAATAACAGTTAAGGCTTATGTCCAATGAATGGACTGTGGCCTCCTGGTAAAAGAGGACCCGGGGGGGCAATAAGGACACAGGGACGTCAACCAAGGTGGTCCACCAGGGTATATTCTAATGTGGGCACATTACAAGTAGGTGCCTGCCAAAATGGTGTCCCACTTGTGGTGACTGCCCTGATGGCGAGGGCATAAAGAGGGTGACCAGATGGGGAGGGTTCGCAAAAGGTGACAGGATGTCGCACATGTATATGTGCATGGGGGGAGCAAGCGCGCTGAGTGAGGGGCGGGGGGGTTCATGAGGGTTGGTGTTGTGGATTGCCACTGATCTGGAGCCATGGCGTGGTGCAGTGGGTGCTGGCCTGGGTTGGCAGGGATGCAGGTTTGGGATCGGGCACCGGCATATTTTTTGGCGCCCGGCTCGAGACAGGGAATTTTTTTATTTCTCTGTGGATGAACCCCTCCCCCAACATGCACCCCCCTGGAGTTGAGACTCTATAGTAGGGGGCATGGGGGGAGCAGCCACCTGCATTAAAAAGAAATTCTGAGTTTTGGCCCCCCTTTCACTGGCACTGGAGTTGCAAGGCAGTGGGGACAAAGCATGCCACAGTGTGGCCCGGCCGGGAAGGACACCCCACAGTGAGGGAGAGTCCGGGTGCATGAGTGGCCAGCACAGCCAGGGATGGCCAAGGCCAGGGCATAACCACATGAAGAAGCAGTACTGTCAGTCCAGGTAATCCCCAGAGTACAGATATCTCCGAGAAATCACATTGCTATATGATATACTCTCGATGCTGTGTAATACTGTACTATGTCCTACTGGACCCATGTCAGGAGGCCTATTACGAACACTGAGGACTAAGGGTTTATTGTTTCTCATTCCACTGTCAACCCAGATAATATCATGTAGGTCAGGTGTGTTTCCATTTCGTTGGCTATATATAATAATATAATGTCAATAAGGAGCAACACCACATCCCATTCTATCGGTCCTATCATTATGGACTTGTATGTACCCTGACGTTGTCCTGTGCTCTTTGTCCGGTCATGTCTGTTTGTCAGTGGTGCCTCCACCACCTGCAGGCCTGCTGGGGCTCATGGTTCTGCTGCTTGCTGTTCTTGGGGGTGCCCTTATCATGCTGCAGAGCTGTTTGCTCTTGTACTAACATTCTGTGTTTCTGTGCACTCGCCTTTCCTGTATTGGCGCTTTCTGCCTCGCCCCCTGATACCACGCTGTTCATTAGGTGCTCATCATGGCTGCTACCAACCAGGCGAGTACTTTGAGGCCCCGAATTTAAAATTGGCAAGGGATAATATGGAGGTAGTTAGGGAAAAAATAGCCAAAGAGAGACGCTTGGGGAGGATTGTTGGATCTTTTATGGCAACCCCATTGGACAACTTTAGAGTTTCACCAGTGGGAGTGGTACCAAAAAGCACATCAGAGGAGTTTAGGATGATCACTCACTTGTCTTTCCAAGAGGGAGGTTCAGTGAATGATTTCATAGACCCTGCACTGACCTTGGTGCATTATGCAACATTTGACAGGGCTGTGAGCGAGATGGCAAAGTTTGGACGGGGGGGCACACATGGCAAAGGTATACATTGAATCCACCTTCCAGTTGCTCCCTGTCCACTTGGAAGACTACAGTCTGCTGAGTTTGAAAGTTGACAGGGAATATTACATACAGAAATGCCTGCCAATGGGGTGTTTCATTGTATGTGCATATTTTGAAAAATTGAGTACATTCTTACACTCGGTAGTGGAACAGATGAGCTTGGGGGGCGGGGTCGTTCATTACCTGGATGACTTCTTGGTGATGGGTCCCCAGGGGAGAGATGCCTATGGCAGAATGCTATGGGGACTGCAAGAGGTTTGCCAGACTTTTGGCGTGCCCCTTGTTGAGGGGAATACCATAGGTGTGCAAGAAAGATGACATTGTGACAAGTACAATAGTTGTTGGGTCATCTGAATTTCACATGCAGGACCATACCAGTGTGGTGGGCCTTTGTATGGAGACTAGCCAAGGTGACCATCAGGGTCCGCCATCCCCACCACAGGATTAGGATCCCTCGGGCAGTGAAGGAGGATTTGGCCAGCTGAGCCACCTTTTTGGAAGACTTTAATGGGGTAACAGCATGCCCTGAGGAGGAGATGTCTGACACAGACCTGGAGCTGCTTACAGACGCTTCAGGAGGCCTGGCGGTTTGGGGCCTATTTGAAAGGGGAAAGGGGCATGGCTAGCAGGGACATGGCCAGCATTGTGGGAAGAACAGGGATTAACCAAGAGCATCACATTCTTTGAATTCTTTCTGATTGTGGTAGCTCTAGTAGTGTGGGGTACGAAGCTGAGGAACAGAAGGGTGGTATTTAGGTTCACAATGTCGGGGTGGTACATGTAATCAACCAGCAGTGGGGAATGGCTGGGCCAATAGGGGACTTGTTACGTGTTTTTGTGCTGAGGTGTTTGGTGAGCAACATACACTTTAGGGCCTGACATGTTCCCGGGGAATGCAACAGTATAGCTGATGCTTTATCTCATTTGCAGTGGGAGCGGTTCAGAGCCCTGGCACCTGGAGCAGACGACAGTCCAGTGAAGATCCTGCAATTCTTGTGGAACCTGGGGATCTTGAAGACTGGGCATTGATGTGCCAGTCTTTGGCACCCAGCACTCGGAAAGCATATACAAGAGGAGTTGAGGAATTTCTGAGGATTCTGGACTCCCATGGCTGAGAGGAGTCTTGGCCTATCCCAGAGAGGCAGCTGCGTTGGTTTGTGGTGGCATTAAAAAAGAAAGGGAGTACAGCAGTGGTGGCAAGCCATCACCTAGCAGGGTTAGGGTGGTTCAGCAGAGCAATGGGGCTGGAGGATCACACTTGGTCATTCAGGATCAGGAAACTGCTGGAGGGTTGGGGCAGTTCACAACCTAGAACCCCAGCTAAAAGGAGACCTGTGAGCCCTCGGACATTAGAATGCCTGGTGGGGGTCTTGCCAATGCTCTGCACAGGTCACCAGGAGGTATGGCTGTTGATTGCAGCATTTTTGTTGGCCTACTGCAGGGCCTTTATGATCTTGGAGGTCACAGAAACCAGTAGACAGGACCCCTCTAGGAGAGGATTGGAAGCAGGGGATGTGGTGCTGTCTGGGAATAGGATATTGGTGTGGATTTGGAGGTCTAAGACTGATCAATGGGCTCGGGGTATGTGGGCAACACTTAGGGACTGGGAGGTGGCATTGGAGGATTAGGAGGGAGTTAGCGAGGTATGAGGCGGGGACACAGGATGTGGGGTGGGCGTACTTCTGGCATAGGGATGGCACACCACTGACATAGTTTCAGTTTACAAGGATTTTTAAGAAAGCTTTACATACAGTGGGAAAGGAGCCATGTGATTATGGAACCCATTCACTGTGGATTGGGGCAGCAACTTGAGCAGCAAGCAGGGGCACGACACAGGCAGAAATTAAGGGGCTGAGAAGGTGGAAACATAGAAACATGGAAACATAGAATGTGATGGCAGATAAGGAACACTTGGCCCACCTAGTCTGCCCATTTTCCTACCTAACAGATAAGCTGCAGATCCTAGTTAACCAAGAGCTTACTTCCTCCTACCCCCCACTAGGACTGCCTTATGTCTGTCCCATGCATTCTTGAATTCCCCCACTGTTCTTGACTCATGACTTCCTCAGGGATGCTGTTCCATGCATCCACAACCCTCTCTGAAAATACTTCTCACATTACCTCTGAGCCATCCCCCATCTTCAAATTAGCCCTTTGTTCTTGCACATCCCTTTTTCTGAAAGATGCTACCCTCTTGGATTTTGTTGATTCCCTTGAGGTACTTGAAAGTTTCTATCATGTCCCCAATCTCCCTTTTTTCCTCAAGGGTATACATATTAAGCTCCTTTAGTCTTTCTTCGTATGTCTTCTGGTGCAGACCCTGCACCATTTTGGTTGCCCTCCTCTGGACAGCCTCCACTCTGTTTATGTCTTTGCAGAGATGGGGTCTCCAGAACTGCACACAGTACTCCAGATGGGGTCTCACCAACTGTCTGTACAGAGGAATAACAACTTCCTGTTTTCTACTATTGATGCCTCTCCCTATGCATCCCAGTATCCCCCCAGCCTCCCTTACTGCCTTCTCACATTGCTTGCCTACCTTTAGGTCATCTGATATAATTAACCCCAGGTCCCTTTCCATTTTTACTGTTGTCAGTAACTCAGTCTCCATTGTGTACTCTTCCCCTGGGTTTTTGTTTCCCATGTGCATTACCCTGCACTTCTTTGCATTGAATCTGAGCTGCCATACATATGACCATTCCTCCAACCTTGTCAAGTCCCTTCTCATCCTTTCCACTCCATCTTGTGTATCAACCCTGTTGCAGATCTTTGTGTCCTCTGCAAAGAGGCATACTTTTCCTTCCAGTTCCTTTGCAATGCCACTGATAAAGACATTAAAAATGACCGTTCCTAGTACTGAACCCTGTGGTACCCCACTAGTAACCCTCCTTTCTTCACTGTGGACTCCATTTACTACCACCCTTTGTGTCCTGTTGTCTAGCCAATTTTTTACCCAGGCTACCACCTTGGGACCCACTCCAAGGCTGGCTAACTTGTGTATTAATCTTTTGTGTGGGACTCTATCAAATGCCTTGCTAAAATCTAGGTAGGCCATGTCCACAGCCCTCCCTGGTCTACTACTGTGGTCACCCAGTCAAAGAAATCTATTAGATTTGTCTGACACGACCTTCCCATCGTGAATCCATGCTGCCTTGGGTCCTGTGCACCACTGGCCTCTAGGTACTCAACAATTATTTCCTTCAGAAGTGATTCCATCATTTTCCCTACCACTGAGGTCAAACTAACTGGTCTATAGTTTCCTGCCTCTGTCCTGCTCCCACTTTTGTGAAGAGGAATCACATCTGCCCTCCTCCAGTCCTCAGGTACCACCCCATCCTCCCATGATTTGTTAAAGATAGTAGTCAGCGGTGTCACTAGTTCTACCATTAGAATTCTTGGGTGAATCCCATCAGGCCCCATTGCTTTGTCCACCTTCAATTTTATCAGTTCTTTCAGAACCCTTTCTTCTGTAAATGGACTGGTATAGAGCCCCGTCTTCAGAGTGTTTCTCTTGTTTGGTTTAGGTACCTCCCCTCCTTCTTTGTGAATCCTGAGCAGAAATATTCTTTCAGTATCCCTGCTTTTTCACTGTCACCCTCTACCCACATTCCCTCCCTTTTATTAAGCCTCAGTATCCCTCTTTTGGTCTTTCTTTGCTTCCTAATGTACCTATAAAAGGTCTTATCCCCCTTCTTAACAGAATTGGCTATCCTTTCCTCGGTTTGGGCCTTTGCTATTCTGATTGCCTCCCCAGCCTCTTTCTGCTTTAACTGATAAAGTTCTCTGACCTGCTCCTTCTTTGTTTCCTTATATTTCCTGAATGCTATCCTTTTCTCCTTAACATTCCCTGCCACCTCTTTTGAGAACCATAGCGTTTTTTTCCTTCGTTGAGTTTTGTTGATTTGCTTTACACAAAGGCTTGTTGCCTCTGTGATGGCTGTTTTGATTACTCCCCATTGTTCCTCCACCCCTCTTTCTTGCCTGCTTGCTAGTGCTTTTCTGAGGCACTCTCTCATTTTCCCAAAGTCAGCCCTCCTAAAGTCCAATACTCTTGCTTTTGTATGGCTTGATTGTATGGCTGTGTTTATCGTGAACCACAGTTTGGTGGTCGCTTGGTCCCAGATGGCTACCCACTTCTAAATATGTGATTCTTTCTCCATCTCCATTTGAGAGTACCAGGTCTAAGATTGCTCCCTCCCGAGTGGGTTCCAATACTAGTTGTCTGAGGCATGCCCCCTGTAGGGCATCAAAAATGATCATGCTCTTGGATGTGCCTACAGCAAAGGTGCTCTGGTTAACATCTGGCATATGCAGGTCACCCATCAACAATATCTCCCCTTTTTCTGTCATTCTAAGGAAGCCTTCTATCATTTCCTTATCCATTCCCTCCCCCTGAGATGGGGGTCTGTATGCAACCCCCATGTGGATTGTGGTGCCATTTCCTGTCTCCAGGGTGACCCAGAGTTCCTCATCTGCTCCCTGTTTACTCTTTAGTTCTGTTGCTTTGATTCCTTCCTTTACATGGAGAGCTACTCCTCCTCCTCTTTTACCCTCCCTGTCCCTCCCGTAGATTGTGTATCCTGGTATGTTGACATCCCAGTCATGGTTCTCTGTGTACCATGTTTCTGTGACTGCCACAATATCCAGGCAACCCTCTTCCATCAAGGCCACTAGTTCAGGGAGCTTGTTACACAGACTACAGGCATTGGTACTCATCACCCTCCACTTTTTGATGGCCTTACCCCTTTTAGCCCCATTCCTGTCCTTACTGCCTTTATCTTTTTTCTTCACATTTACCTCTGTCCTTCTCCCTAATGACTTCTCTACCTTGGTGTTTACCTCACTGATTACTGTGTTTTGTGGGGGGAGGCTGGAATTTCTCTGCTCCTTTTCTGTGCCTTCCCTCTTGGCTAGTTTAAATGCTTGCCAATGAAACATTTAAACCTCTCACCTAGGATCCTGGTTCCCCCCGGACAGATGCAGACCATCGCACCAGTATAGGTCTGCATCTCTCCAGGTGGCTCCCCAGTCCCCAATGAAGTCAAAACCCTGAGCTCCACACCAGTTTTTCAATAATTTATTGAATTGCCTGGTGAGGAGTATCCTAGCATCACCCTTGTCATAGACAGGCAGCACCTCTGAGAAGGTTACCATATGCTCTACTTATCTAAGGCCCCTCCCCAACTCTACAAACTCCTCTTCCACTGCTCTGATCCCATTCCTAGCCAGGTAATTTGTCCATAGGTGGACAATGGCATCCAGCTCCCTCCCTCGTGCAGCTGCTCCCACGATCCTGAGGATTCGCTTCCTGTCCCTCCAAGCCGTGGCACCAGGCAGGCACCTTACCTCCTTCTCCCCTTCCTCCTCCATTTCTAACCCCCCTAATGATTGAGTCCCCCACCAGGAGTTGTTTCCTTCCCCTGTGGGGTCCCATGCCACCCTCCTGTGGGTCTCCTTTGTGAAGATTCCCAGCATCCTCCTTGGTCTCCACTGCAGGTGCCTCCATAGATGTACCACTATCCACCAGAAGAGTGGATGAATTGTGGAGAGGTACAGCTGGAGGAATGCAACTCTGTTCCACCACCCTCTCCCTTCCTGAGTCCACCCTGGTCCAGCCTCTCCTCTTTCTTGACAACCTCTGAGGTAGTGGCATTGGCCCTAGTGGTCCCTGGGTGGGGGAGGAGGTTTCACGAATCCTAGCCAGGACAGCCTGGAGATGGGAAACCTCCTCCCTCAGACCAGAGAGGTGCCTGCAAATAGGGCAGCATTGCAGCCTTCAGAATGTCTCCCGGAACACTGCTGCCTCACAGCCATTGCATTGCACCACTCCTATCATGTCTTATTTTGTGTCCCCTCTCCTGTTTCTCTGTGTGCTCACTCTCTCTCCTCTCCTTACAACTCTCACCCTTCCTGTTCTGGGACAGCAACTTCCTATATTCTTCAGTAGCCTCCTTCTTCTTTGCTCAGTGTCAGACCACCACCAGCTGGGGGGTAGAGTGAGCTACTTTTTTCCTTTACGGTTGACAAACCCAGTGTTTCTCTATGATCCTTCCCTTCCTACTGCCAAACAGGAAGTTCCTGTTGACAGTCAAATCCAGTGGCTATAAAAGTAGAACTGGCTTAGGTTGGGTGGGATGGAGGGCAATTAGTAAGAAAAAAGGCTAGCAACAGGAAGTTGTAATTTGAGTCACCTGCTTTTATAGTGTCTAAGCCACACACCCAATTAAGCTCTCTCTCCTCCTACTGGTATAGCAAAGTAAATTGATACAGTACCCTTCACAGCACAGAACACACACTGACTTTCTTTCTTTTCTTTCTTTTTTTTAACCCTAAATAAGACCCCTTCTACTTCTAATAAAGTATCTGTCTTGCTTAATCTCAACAGACACTGACTCCTGCTGAGATATAAGTGTTAAATTAATAAGAAAGTGTAGCTTCTTTTAGTTAGTTGCTTTCTGCTCTACAAGCAAGGCTAGCAACAGTAACAGGAAGTCAAAGGCATTTAAAAGGTATACAGGCCATACATGCTTTAACTTGTTTTTATTTGTTAAACAGATTGGATGGGAACCAGGAAACGGGCGTGGATATGTGGTCACTCTTTTATCCATTGGGCTGCTGCCCATGAATGGTCTTGACCTGGGGGTCCAGTCCAGAGCTTCTGTGATACTCCTGTGGAGGTACAATGGATGGGGCACAGGGCTATGCATTGGAATCAGTTGATTCCCAGGTTGCAAGAAGAGTGTCAAAAGACTACACATCTGGACATCTTGGTCATCCACCTGGGAAGGAATGATGTGGGTGCAAGGAAGTCTGTTGCATTGTTGCACACCATGAAGAAGAACATAGCCACCATCCAGCACAGCATGCCAGGGACCAGGATCATATGGTCGCATATTGTGCAGCAACAACAATGGTGAGATGGGACAAAGGGCAAGGGTCAGGACAGAACCCGGATGAAGATCAATGGAGAAATGGGGACATTCAGGGTCTGACTGCTGGGTGGTGTTGTCAAACATGACCACATAACAGTGACAGAAAATGAACTATATCAGCAAGATGGGATACACTTAACTGATTTGGGACTGGATCTATTCTGCAGAGACATTTATCTGGTTTTAACCCATTACTTAGAGATTTGGGGCCATGGAATAATGGAGGGAGGACTGGATAAGGAGTGGGGAGTGAAGGGAATGGTGTGACATGCTGTGGGGAACCTGATGAAGACCAGGCAGTTGGCAGATAGGGAGTGTCTTCAAGGTTCCCTAAGGGTGAGTCAGGTTAGCCCAGCTCAGAAGTGGGGGGAAAAAGGGGGGCCCTCCAGTGCCCAGCATGGAATGGGGGCTCCTCTTATGGGTGATCTCAGAGGGTGTGTCTCTGGCCTGCACCCAGCATGGATATGCTGAGATCACCAGAAATTCCCCTAGGTTGCACTGGACCTGTGAAGGGGCCCTCTGCGATGGGCCCCTGATGGTAGGTTTTCCATGGTGGAGGTCTGTGATCTCTGGAGTCAGACAAAAGGGGAGGAAGGCTGAGGGTCCCCTCCAGCATGGAGGGCACTAGGCCTCCTACCCGGATGGTATGACCCCTTTAAGAGCCCAACAGCCCACAGCCTTGCCAAGGGGAGGCAGGCAGCGGGTGGGATTCTCTCCTCTCCTGATGGGGGCCAAAAATGAACCTTGGAGAGGCTACCTTCAGTGCACATCTAGTCTGCATTAGGAATTGGTTTTAATAAACATATGGCTGTGGCCATTCAAATCCCAAATTGGTGTGTTTATTGGTTCTTGGCCTAAAGAAATGACATACACGCACACACACACACACCAATGTGCCATATAGCAGCCTGAACTGGATAAATCTTGATGCAAGGCTGCTCTACCACACCCTTGTCACTGGCAGAAAGGCATTACAAGGCTTGCTGTCCCCTGCCCTATAGTCAATGTACAATTCACTGGATAGTAAATACTCTACCAGGTGTGTGGTGCGACCCTACTGGGTCAATAAGTCATATGCTTAATAATGAATGACAAAACCCCTAAAGAGAAACAGCATGGTGCAGGATAGCGACAGGGTGCAATACAGTGAATTGGTCTATGCATGGTACTGCACCTTCGCACTGTCCCAGGCAGAGGATAAGACCTCTGCTGGGATTAGGATCTGCTGAGCAGCTTCTGTGGCTCGATGGGATGAGCCACTAGCAGCAAGAGAAACAAGCAGTGCATTTGGGACTGGGTTTGATTCTCGGTCCCAGATCCATGGAACTTTTCATTTGTTTGCACTTTGTGCCATATTTACATTTAAACTCCCCCCGGGAGTTAGTTATTTTAGTTGGGGGTTTGAGGGTGCAGGCTCCCATAACGGGGGGATGGGGGCAGAGCCCCTGGTAAAAACAAGACTTACGCCACATACAATATATTGCACTGTATTGGCAGTGCAGTATATTGCTGCAGCATAATATCTTGGCGACATTATGACCCCGTGCCTGGTGAGACACCCTACTGTTTCCTTGAAGAAAAATCTCCTTCATCAATCCTGTTTTCATACCATTTTGCTAAGCAATGGAATGACCTGCCTGACTCTCTAAAAACCTGATTGCTCTATCAAACTGTTAAAAATTTCAACTGTTCTCTTCACTTACCTCACCTGGAACATGCAATTGCTACCACTTACCATCAGTATTACCCCCAACATATATATGTACACTGCATTTTCTCACGATGTAGTGTCAACGTGATACCCATGTACCGTTAGCTACTTTACTTGCACCAATTGGACAATATCATCTTACCTCTGTCTAAAGGCATCTAATTGAAGTTTTATTGCATTGTACACTTGAAACATGCTCTGTAATTGTAGACTTTTGTTGTACCTGACTCTAAACCTTTGAAAATAGACTCTGCCTGAAGGGTTTTATGTGATATGAAAACTAAAACTAATCTAAATACATAATAATGCTTATTAAGCACATTTAACAGCTTATTAGGTGTCACTAGCTTGGTTGTTTGTTAATTAACTACTATTTAAGCCACTAATTTTACATATCCTTTTTTTCAACTTACAGAAGTGATTGCAGAACCGATTCAGGCACTTAGATAATAATATAATAGAAATGAGCCTGTACTGGATCAAGACTAACTTTCTTTGTCAATCTCCAGTTTAACATTTTACACAGTCTCTAATGGACTCCATTATGCCTGTAGTATATATGCACCTAAGTCTTTTACTGTTGTTGAAAGCATGGTCAACTCATCACTGGACATCTTCATGTGTTTCTGGAGTGATCCAACGTCTGTCCCAAGATTACTACTTTGAGGAGACAGCTGGTATTCACCTTCCTAGACTACCTTTTCCTGTTCAAAATGACTTTGTATCCATTGGCTGAGATCTTTTATCCAAGTTTAAATTCAGTGGGTTAACCAGATGAGCGTAACTTTAGTAGTAATCAGATGAAAAATACTCTATCACTGAAAAGATACAAACCCTTCAAACATATGTAAATAACTACAGTATAACAATTTTCAGAAGTGGTAGTTTTTAAGCAGGTTGACCACAAGCTTTCTGGACTGTCTTGATTTGAAAAACCATGGAAGAACTATCTAGAGAACATATCAGCCCTCTCCTCCCCATATATCTCATTAGGAACCACCAACTATCTCTCTCTCTCTCTCTGCAGAAAATTATGATTACAGATATGAACTAACCCTTCATCTTCTGAATGTGAAATCATGCAACTTGTTAAGACATGTGCCCCTTGCTGGATTCACTCAGTCACAATGCCATACCAGAACAGTTATTGTTATTTTTTTAACGTACGATGTATAAATTATACTGTGCATTTTCTATAAATATGTTGTATTATGTACTCTCATTTCTACTATCCTCAAAAAATACTTTAATAAGTAATAAAAGGTGTCTTTAAGCTAATGTACTGTGCATTTAGTATAAATATGTTATATTATGTCCTGTCATTTCTACTATCCTCAATAAATATTTTAAGTAAACAATAAAAGATGTCTATTAATCCTGTTATTTTCTCAGGAGGATTAAGCAGTTAAAGATGAATAATTTGTAGCTTCTGTATCAGAAGATGATAATTGATTTGTTTTATAAGAAACTAAGGTGGGGATGGTCAACATTTCTCTATTTTAATTAGAGCTAATTCTAATAAGAATTAAAAAGGATTGAAAAGGTTCTTGTTATAGTCCTCTTTACAAACCTTGTATTTTATATACTGTACATATGCAAAAAAATCATGCACAAAAACCTCTCGAACTGTTTTCTAAGGGGTGGCTCTTTTTTGGTTTCCAAATGTTAGAAGTAATCACATTCCAGGGGTACCTGTATTTTGATAAAATGACTCTTGCCCATTCCTATTAAGGCAAACTGTACTTTCCAAATTAAGTGCTTGCCATAGATTAAAATGTGCATTGACTTAAACAGAAAGTGTGTCTGTGTCTTCGTCTTCTTCAGTGAGATATGTGGGCATGCAAAAAGATTTGAGCAGTAACCATCAAAATGGATTTAAATGCCTCTACTGCTATCCTCCTTTCTTAGTGAGAACATTTTCCTACTTTTTTAGTTAGAGGGCACATGAAGTGGCTCTACAGAGTGCTCTGTCTAGAGAAGATCCTCTTGAGGACCACATTAAGAGGTATTTACTTCTACTGTGGAGGTGATGTATTAAAATAGTCATGTCAGGAGACTTAAAAACAGCAGCTTAGTACAATGAGGCAATAGACTTGTTGCTCTTTATTTCATAAGTATGTTTCTAGTCTTCCATCAGTTGTGCTGTAGTATGTGTTATGCTTATTTTTTTTGTGCTCCTCCCCGACCCCGCGACCGACCAGTCCTTTGGACGCACATGCCCCACTGCTACCACCATGCCCCCATCTCTATCTGCTGCCCTGTCTTGGTGGTCCCTGAGTAACCAGATGTAACCCTTCATCAGGTGGGTCCCCCCTCCAGGGGGGAGAAGTGCCCATAAGCACATTGACATATCCTGGGGGTCTGTGGGGTCAGCTCAGGGAGATCCCTGGCTATTGTGGCAATGGAGGAACTGGCAGCCATCATTAGCCAATCGGGGGGAGATTTTCTGGTTTTCAGTCCCCACCCATAGCAGCCACACCAGCATCTCTCCTGGCAAGATGCACAAGCGATGCATGTGCACCCATGCCACATCATGTGTCATTGCTGGGGTTGCTCCAGAGTGGCACAGACCAGCACCCCCCCCCAGAGTAGAGCATCTTTCAGACACCCTATACCCTCCATGCTGGCATCCGCTCCTGATTTCCTGGGTTTGGGCATGAACCTGGATTGCCAGCATGCCAGGTGATCCCCCATCACCTGGCACCATAGAGCCAGCATGTTATGCTTATTTTCTATGAAATAGTAACAAAATAAAATGAGAAAATATGTTAAATATTTAGATTAGATATGGGTATATGATTTCCGGTGTATGTTCAGTCTGGTATAGAACAGCCTGAAGGTTCTTTTAACGTACATACATCCTAGGAATCTTCATTTTCATGTGATAAGTCATCACAAAAATTAAGATTTACTGATACTGTGTATTGATAAAGACATGTGGAAATTATCACTTTTCATGCAAAAACACTGTTTTTACAATGCAAAATCACAAGTTTCCAAGTAAAACAGCAATTGCAGGCACAAACTTGGGTTTTCACTAGTGCTTGGTTAAATGCATCTGCTTCAGTACCCATACCAAAGGTAGTGAAGCAGATTACAACATGAAGCTGAAGTGAGCTTTACTGCACCTGTAACCAGAATGAAAATACCTCAAGAGTCATCCATAGGTGGTAAATTCAAATTATATGGCTACCCTCCCCAGCCCGGTACTCTCCTACCCATCCCCACCCCAGCAAAAGAGTAATCAAGATGCTACAGATAAAAAGTCAGGCTTGAGGCACTGTGTCAAGACTATAGATGTTGCAAAGTGCCACTTCTCTGGCAAAGTTCCGGCAAAGTTGTGAAATTGCCCACTTTACCATTTTGCCACTTTCAATGAGTTTTATTGGGGAAGTGGCACTTTTTCTGGTGACGTCAGGTAAAGGTTATATGTAGGATTGCATTTCTTCATACCTCCTTTATTTTTTTGGCATCCTAGTTACATGCTTTTGTCCACTAATCATTTTATAAGAAAGAGATTATTTATGGGTAACCTTTATAATAAGTTTTAAGTATCTAAGGATTCCACTAGGCACTCTATGGCAGGTACAGGTACCTAATAATACAGGGTCCATTACAGGACTCATCACTCATCAGTGTTAGATTGGGTTCTTGTTTCTGATGTTTCCAAAAGTGTAAAGTCAGGTGTTTTATTAGACTGTATCAGTGATCACAGTCCTGTATACTGCTGTTGATCTGCAAAGAGGAGATCTGTACCTCCAGTTTATATTTATTCTCGTAACATTAAAAAACTGGACATGGTCAAATTTAGGAAGGCTTTATCTCTATTTCACTGGTCCTTTTTGGACAATTGTTTGTCTGCCGGTGATGCATTGCAGGTCTTCTGTAGCCAATTTAATTCTATCTGTGACTTCTTTGTTCCCCTGAGAAGGCTGAGAATCATGGGTGATTGACAGGAGTGGGTCACACCAGGGTTACTTGAACACCTGAGAAATAGGGACAAAAAGTGGAAATTATATAGAAAGATTATATTGGAGTTCATAGTAGAAGAATAGGAAAGTCAAGAAGGCAAGGCCCATATGGACTTTCCCCACAATTCAGTGGCGTTAACAGGTGTTGCCAACTTCAGCAAAATATTTATCCAATCTATTCTTAAAGATACTCAAATTTTTGGCTTCCACCACCTCCTGAGGCAATCTGTTCCACATTCTAATTGCCCTACACTTAAAGCCATTCCTACTTAATTCTGTCCTACTCATTACTTCCCTCAACTACCTTTCATGCCCTCTCAATTGATATGAGTTCTCCCTGATTACTAATCCCAACTCAGTTTTAAGATCTCCATCTCTTAGAACTTTATACGAAAACAATAAGTCCCCCTTTGCCCTCCTATTGACTAGGGACCACAATCCCAATTTCTCCATTCTATCCTCATATAACATTCCCTCACAACCTGATATCAGTCTAGTAAAAGATCTCTATGGCCTTTCTAACAATTTAATATCCTTCACAAGAAAGGGACTACATACAGTGGAACAGTAATCCAGAATGGGCCAGAGACACAATCACCCTCTTAGCTTACAAGGAAGCCCATGATAAATGAAAGTCATTGATTCGGAGTTTAAAAAGACAGTTTCTTATTAATAAACATAAGCAGTTCAAGGGGAAGAATGTTTTGGATCCATGAAATTTAATAAATTACCTAACTGGAAGAAAACCCAGTGCATCTCCACAGACATTAAGGACATCAATGAGAATAGAAAATGAACCATCAGCATTAGCAGAAGAATTCAACAAATACTGTATTTTTCAGATTTATCAGATTATGTGCCATGTCTTGACCCTGATAATTTCTGTGATAGTTTTGAAATCTGCGATTTTATGTTGGGTCAAACTCACCCAAATTTTTATTTTAGAATCCTCACCCCTGGTGATGTGTTTTCTTATTTAACTGAACTTAGTCCTCCCCCTTTGGTGGGCAATGATGGGTTGGACTTCAGACTCATGAGTAGGGATGTGTGAAAATTAATTTCCACCTGCAGAATTTTGGCAAAAGTGTGAATTTCACTTCTGCAAAAGTTTGGAAATTATTTTCGTAACTTTCACAGAAATTCTGCCTTAAAACTGCAGAAAAAATATAAAAAACTGTGGGATAATTTATTAAACTGTGGAAAAAAATCCACAGAAAGGATCACTGCCAGTAGTAATTTCTGAGGCTTTTTTTGTTATAATTATTTATTATTTATCAAGTGTAGGATTACAAATACCTTTGAGCCATGGCTCTTTTACAAAGGTTCCACGTCAGAGAAATACAAATTATGGGGAACATCAAGACAGGCATTACAACAATGTGGACATTGCAACCAGAGTACAGATTAATACAGTTCAAGGGTAGCATTGTAACAAGGCAGCTAGTGGCATTTGTCAGAGAAAACAGACAACAGATAAGAAGTGCCAGAGTCATAGGGAGAGGGAAGAGGGGGGGGAGAAGGAATGTAGAAAGGGTGGCAAGAGGGTGAAAATTGCAGCATTGGGTATACCAAGATGTGAGGGTAGAATCCAGTGGGGGGGGGGCAACTAGAGCAGAATGGGAAGTGGAGAAACACGGTTAAGTTGGGCAGTCACAGGAGCTGTTGGTAGTGAGATAGTACCGGAGCCTAGTTTTAAATATACCTATAGTTGGGGCAGAGGAGATGGTTGGGCTGAGGCCATTGAACCAGAGTGGTGCTCGATAAGCAAAAGAGCTTTGTCCCTGTGAAGTGTGACAGTGGGGGACTTTCAGTAGCTGTAGCGTGGATCTCCTAAGGCACCATTTGTTAATTCGTGTTGTAACAGAGTTGAGACCCCAGAAGGTGCAAGACCAAGGTAGATTTTTTGACCATGGAGCAGGTCAGAAACTTTATGCAGTTTGATAGTTGAGCTAGCCGGTCTGAGGTACAGGTCACATGTGGGTGAGACGGTGAGCACCAGTGATGAGCCGACATGCTTTATTTAAGGCAGTTGAGAGGCATCTAATGGTTGTGGTTGTAGGAGCCATAAAATGATGAGACCATAGTCTATTACAGAGATCACAGAGCTCAGGACTGCAACCTTCAAAGCTTCTGGTGTGAGGTGGTCTGTGTTTGTAGAGGAGACCAAGCCGTGTATTAGCAGCTCTAGCTACATTATCTACATGAAGTCCATAGAAGAGATTAGGGTCAAGCTGTATCCCTAAGTATTTGAAGGACACCACCTGATCTAGAGTGTTCCCCTGGGTGGTGGAGATAGCCAAGTGGTGTAGCGTGTGTGGGTTATTAGAGCTGCAGAAGAGCATAGATTTGGTTTTCTTGTCATTGAGGACCAGTTTATGATTAAGACACCATGTCTCTACAGAACTGAAACCAAGTTGAAGGTTGTGTTGAAGAGTTGCAGGATCTTTGTGAGTGAAGAATACAACAGCATCATTGGCATATAGTATGATCTGCTCAGAGCAGTGGCAAGGGATGGAGTTTAAGAAAAGGCTAAAAAGGAGGGGTCCCAGTATGGATCCCTGTGGGACACCCGAGCAAACAGGCAGGGTGTTAGAAAGAGTGTCCGCAATTTTTACTCTCTGTGACTGGTTTTCTAAGTAGCTTTTAAACCAGAGAGAAGAGTCGGGTGATAACCCGGCATTCAGTAGTTGGTGTATTAGTAGTCCATGGCATACTGTGTCGAAGGCCTTGGAGAGGTTGACGAAAACGGCCCCTGTGAGAAGGCCATTGTCAAGGGATTTGTGCAAAGCTCCAGTGAACTCAAGAAGGGCTGTGGTGGTGCTGTGACCTTTCTGGAAGCTGTGTTGTTGTGGACAAGGTATATTGTATTTATCCAAGTGGTCGGTAAGTTGATCAGCCACGATGCGCTCAAGTGCCTTAGAGAGTGGGGGCAGTATGGAGATAGGGCGATAATTTGAGTGAATCGTCTTGTCCCCACTTTTATGGATGGGTGTCACGGTGGCTGTTTTCCATAGATCCAGGAATTTTCCACAGCTGAGAGAGAGGTTTAGGATTTTTGTTAATGGATGAATTACCTCATCGAGGGTGAGCAACAGAAGCTTAAGGTCCAGGGTGTTGCTACTAGATCTAGATTTAGAGATAACTGCAGTAATATAGCAGCGAGCTTCATTCAGCCTTACCTTCCTGAAGTAGAAGAGGGGATGGTTAGACTAAGGGGCTGAGGTATTTGGAGAGTAGGCCCTGTTTTCGAAAGAGTCATGGGGTAGAACAGCACTAAGGTCTGAAAAAGCCATGTTAAAGATGTTTGCAATCACCTTGGGGTCAAGGGTTGAGGATCCATCAACCATTAACTTGGCCAGAGAGGTTTTTGGCTGCTTCCCTGTGACATCTTTGATATTGTCCCAGAAAGCACTACCATTTCCCCATGTATTGGTGAGAGCGTCTTTGTAATAGGTGGATTTCATTATCCGTATGGCTTTTGTGCAGGCATTTCATGCTTGTTTGTAATTTTGGATGTCCAGTTGTTTGCCAGTGGCCCCAGCAACTGCCCAGAGGTGATCCCTTAGTTTCAGCTGTGAGAGAAGAGCCGCGGTGACCCATGGGTTAGAGAGAGATTTTGTTTTGCACCTTTTAACAGGGGCAAAGAGGTCGCAGGCTTTGTTGAAAATTGAGATGAAGTGATCAAGAGCTAAGTTAACATCTGTTGCTTCATAGATGGGTAGCCAGTCTTGTAGAAGCAGGTGTTGTTTGAGACGTGGAAGTTTTCCACGAGGAAGGACTCTGCTAGTGATAATTTTGGGAGGGTGCTTAAGGAATTTGTTAGACCATGCACACATGACTGGGGAGTGGTCACTGAGTGAGTCTGGGAGAATGGTCATATGAGAAATCCTTGTGGGGTGAGTGGTGAGGACCCAATCCAAGTGGGTACTGGTGCCAGTCTTGTAGTTAATCCTAGTAGGGGAGTTTACCATTTGCGTGAGGTTAGCAGCCAAGATGGAGTCTTTATAGGCACTGGCACTCGATGCTAACCAGTTTATTTTGAAATCCCCTAGTAGAATAAGTTCAGCTTCGGGAGGATGAGAGTTGATAAAGTTTAGGACGTCATTGAATCCATGTTTAGGGTCCCTGGGCAGGATGTATACGGAGACAATAGTTAGGGCTTTATGGTTGGGACCTAGGACGATTTTTATTGGCAGAATCTGGGCTGAGGCAGAAAGTGATGGAGTTTCTATAGGGTGCCAAGACAGGGAGTCTTTGATATAGATTGCGCAACCACCGCCTTTTTTGGATATCCGATCCAGCCTGTGGACATTGTAGCCCTGTATCATTACTGCTGAGTCAGGAACTTTAGGTGTCAGCTAAGTTTCCACCCCTGCAAGGATGTCAGGGTTGTGTTGGCATATGAAGGATTGGAGTGCATCCAGCTTTGGTAGTAGGCTGCGGATTTAATGGTTGCAAGATAAGGGCACCTGGAGTTTGTGTGTGGCCTGAGCTTCTAGGACCAGGATTGGGATGGACGCTGCCTGAGATGAGAAGGAGGAGGAGGAGTAGGAGTTTTAAGGAGCAGAGTCGCAGCTCTTTGAGAGATAGTTTTGATTGTTGTTTCCTGGAGTAGAAGTTGCAAGGTTCCAAGCGGTGTCCCATATGGACTGCAAGGTGGTACAGTGTAGAGAGGTGGCCACACTTGTTGAGACTAGTGGTTGGGTTAAGTAACCAGGAATATCCAAACGGTGTGCCAAGCACAAGACTCGAGTGGAAGTGGAGAGTTCCCTTGGAGTAGCAGTGGAAACCAGAGTAGAGGGTGGCGGGGGTAGGGGGGGGGTGGGGTGGCTAGGACCAGGGAGAGAGAAAAGGGGGGCCAGGGCAAGGAGAAGGAGGAGAGGCAGGAGAAAGGCAGAGAGAGCTCACATGGCTAACGTACTAGATAAAGAGAAAGAGATATAGCCCTCTAGTGGTGAGAGGATATAATCTGCTAATGGAAAAGTCAACAGTTAAAAAAAAAAAAAAACTCTAAATTCTAAATTTTAACTGCAGTTTAACTCATTAATCCACCCCCCACTGATCAGGGGTCCCAGTAAATACCTCAAATCCCTTCCTTGGACCCTCATGGTTTCTAGTGGGCCCCCCACCCACCGATTGTGGCTCCCAAAACATTCTATTTCCCTGATATCTTGCAGACCCCCTCCTTATCCTGGATTCCTTAGTCCACAAATAAACAGCTGTCAGTCCACCAACTCATCCCCCTCTATTCCCAGTATTCCCTGGTGTCTAGTGGACCTCCCCATCCCAGATCCCTTGTAAAAAAAAACATAATCTCAATTCCCTGGTGTCTATTAGACCCCCACAAACACCACCCTGACAGTTCATCTGCCACCACCCAACTCCCTTCCCCATCTTGCCCCTGAGCAGGCCACCAGCGCAGCACTCCTCTCTCCTCCACTACCAGTGGCCCACTGAATTGTCAGTGAATAACTGAATGGTTGTACAAGCAGGCACTTCTTCACTGACAGTTCATTAAACTGTGGAAAGAATAAATTCCACAGTTTTAATGCTTTTTCCGCAGTTCACAAAAAAAGTCCACAGAACTCAGTGAAAATCTGCGGAAAATCCTACTTTCACAAATGGCAAAAGTTCCGCAATTTCCGAGAAATTTCTGAAAATTTACGGAAGTTCCGCCAAAGCAGAATTAGCAACTTTCACCCACCCCTACTCGTGAGGATCAGCACCGATATTTATTTGTTTTCCACTGACTAAAAGTTTTTATTTGTCACTTTACCTTGGCCAGTTCCCAGAAGTTTGGAAACAGGCTACTGATGTCCCTATATTTAAAGCTAAGGTCTTTGTTGGCACCTTTATCTAAGATTTTAGGATGAATTGCATTTGATCAGGTGATTGAATATTTACTCCGGTATGAAATACTGACTCCAGCACAGCATGGATTTGAGCCAGGCCACAGTATGACGACGGCCTTGCAAGGGTTTAGACAGGTGGTCCATCAGACCCACGATAAGGTTTTTTTTACTGCAGCCACCTTTGTGGACCCCACCAAGGCCTTTGACTTGGTAAATCATAAACTGCTTTTGTCTACTCTTTTTAAACTGGGCCTGTCACTTGAGGTTGTTGGTTGGTTTGCGAGCTACCTTTTTGGTCACTCCCAAATGACAAAAATTTAAGGAAGTATTTCACTCCCACTGGTAGTTCCACTGGGGGTTCCTCTAGGTTCTATTTTGGGTCCCCTTTTATTTATTTTATTTTTGAACACACTACCCTTAGTTTGTTTAAACATCCAATTTTTTCTTTATGCTGATCCTCACAAGCGGTCCTGATTTCCTGAAAGCACAAAATGATTTGGCTTATGATTTGGTTGCTATTCAAAAATGGTTTTGTACTAATTGTTTTGTTCTGAATGAAAAGAAGATAAAAACTATGTTTTTTTATAACCAAAGAAAAAAGCTGGCAGATGTTCCCACTGGTATCCTGTGATGAGCGCTACCGATATTGAGTGCTTTCAAAAAAGGCAACTCAATAATGGCACCATGTTCACAGGGCTACTGGACAGGGAGGGCAACCAGATAGGGGCCGGCAAATATAGTGACAGGATGTCACTGTATGTACAAGCATACAGGGGGGAGTGAGCACGTCATGCAACGGCGGAAGGGGAGGGAGGGTTTGTGAGGTGTAGCACAGTGGTGGTCTGCCAAGCTGGTAATTTAGCATGGTGGGTTGTTGGCAGGCTAGGGTTGGGAGGGAGCCGGCTTTGTATCTGGGTGCATTGTTTTTTTGCACTGGTCCGGAATTTACTCTTTTTTTTGTTTTGCACCCCCCGACATGCACCCCTCCTGGAGTTGAGAATAATTTAGTAGGGTGGTGCGGGGGGGCATAGCCCCCCTCATAAACAAAAAAATTGATGTCTTCGGGACCCTTTTGCTCTGCACCACGAGTGTACATTGACAAAATTGATTTTTAGCCATGTGCACTCACCCTAATGGTGGATCAGCTTTCTGCAGTTGTTGTTATGGCATAGAACCTTTCTACTCTTTCACTGTGTACACTGAGGGGTGACAACACAGAGTAGGTTAAGATTTTTAAATATTTAGGACTCCTGATAGATGACTCTTTAGCTTATGAACAGCACATCAACACTATGATTAAAGTAGTACAGCAAAGACTGGGGTTTCTTTATGGACTCAATTCATTACTAACTCCATCTACTAGAATGTTGTTGGCTCAGAACTTCCTCTTGCCTCTGATAGATTATGATCAGTTGTTCTATCATTCTGCAGGTTTAGGGTTGTTGAATAGGGTTAAGATGTTACTAAATCAGATTGCGGGATTTATCTCCCAGTTATGATATTTAACACAACATTGTTATCTCTGCAAGCATTTTGGTTGGCTTCAGTTAGATCAGAGGTATCAGTTACAACTTGGTATTTTGGCCAGGAAAGTAACTTTGAACAAGGTACCTTGGTCTTTTTTATGGACTATTTAAAAAACATTTTCCCACAACTCAAAACCTTTTAAGTCAATGTACTTGGTTTTCAGTTTCTATGATGAAGACTTCTATTGGACAGAGATCATTGTTATATTTGCTTGCTTCAGTTTATAATGACTTACTGTCATGCATAACCAGTGTTTGTAACACTTTACATGTCTTTAAATCAGTTCTGAAAAAAACATATTTCTGCTAGCAATGGCTGTGAATGTTTGACTGTTAATTTGTGGTTTTGTTTATTTTGTTACGTATTATGAATATCTTGTTATTATTTATGTATTATGTATATTCTGTTATTTGTTCTGGTCGCTCATGTAAATGGGTCTTTGGCCCATGGACTTTTCCAGATTTTAAATAAATAAAACAAACAAACAAACAAACAAGTCATGGTGAAGTTGCAACTTTGCTGGCAAGTTTGCATAGCTTCACTTGAAGAAGTGTCACTTCACTTGCTGAAAACTTTGTGAAGTCGGCACTTTGCACTTCATGAATTTTGTAAACTTTGTCAATTAATTCACAAACTAAAGTTTGCCAACTTCGCACATCTTTAGTCAAGACCCAATGGTATGGTTTAAATTCAATCATTCTCCCTGGCATATCTTCCCATTACTCAAAAGTACCTGGCCATTCATTAACCTCCCTTTACAACCAATCAATGATTTTGGGGGAAACAGTAGTCCATTTACTACTCCAAACAATTTTGTCTTCACAATGTATGTAGGTACAAAGTTAATCCCCTTTCCTGTCTTTAGTGACAAAAACTCTGTGATGTCCATGCAGAGTGCATGACTGGGAAAGGAAAGGGTAAAGTTGTCTTCACCGCTGATGACCCTTAGCAGAATGATTGGTTAAATCTGCAGAGCACTATCAATGACTCTGACTGCTAACCCTCCTCCCTTTCCAGTCATGCATGCCACATGAAAGTCACATCATATTTTTTTTTGTTTTGTTACTGGAGACAGGCTTGGGTACTTTCTATAGACACTGTGATGACCATTAGGGGGACAGCTGAGTTAACCTGGACTGGAGAATGAACTACTGGACCCACAATCAGAGGGGTATTGTTGAGTGGGGCTCAATGGGTGACAGTAATTTGGGTGATGGACCATAAGGGCATCCAGTCAAAAGGGCTACACATGGTGAAAAAAAAAAAGAAACTCCACAGAGCCACACAGAAACAGTGTTTTGTAGGGGGCTTTGTGGCCTGCTCCATGCATGTGGGGGGCTTCCCCCCACCGCACCTCCCTCACTATAGACAAGCATCCTCAGAGCCACAGCCACCACCACACGAGTGGGGCTGATATGACCTAGTGCTCTTTTGTCACAGTAGCCCAAATTGCTGTTGCCTTTTTGAATTCACTCTTTTTGGCAGAGTTCTTGTGCCTTCACCCTTATGACCATTATCACCATAATAAACAAGGTACTTTTTTCTAGGGAGAGGGGTTAATATTAGCTATGCTGTTAGGTTTGGGCACAGTGCCAAGAGCTGACTTTTCTTTTTACAGATCATCAGTGTTTTCATTTCTTGTTGCTGTTGTCTGAGGAAAGGGTTGGGGATTTGCAGGAGATGACATGGGTGGGGGACAGGGTTGCACTGGTTCATTTAGCTGGCAAGTGCCACTGAAAGTAGTGCACTTTAAAAATTCTCTTCAAATTTGGGACACTACGGGTAGGCAAAATGGGTTATTTTACACCCACATTACTAAAGTTATTAAAAAAGTTACACAGAACTAGTTTTACTTGAAAAAGGTAGGATTTTGCACAATACTTTCTAGAACATTTGGCCAAATATTCAATATTCAGGTCCTGTGTTTTGGGGTATTTGCTATTCATTGAAAAAGGTGTTTTCTATTATAGGATAAGTTAAAAAACACTAAAACACCACCATTAACCCCTCTTCAAACCTTGTGTACCATATATACCTCATCATCCCTTTAATAACTGATACAGAGCTGCCATTAATGAAACACAAGCTACATGGAAGCCCTCAATCCACCAAACCAGACATATCCCTTGCGCGGACAGTAGGGGTGGTCATGGTCACAGATCACGTGATTACAGTCAAGGGGGAAGTAGTGTTGTGGCCATGAACATAGGAACAATGATCATAGTGGTTGCAGTAGTGGTGACAGTAGAAATGGTGGCTGCTGGCAAGAATGGCATTGGAAGTGGTGGGAAGTACACTTGCTGAGGATGTAGCAACCATAGTGGCACAGTATCTTTTGGAACACTAGTGGTGGTTGCTGAGACTTGCATATGGCATATAAGATCTAATGTCCTGTCACTACTGGTATAGAGGGATGTGACAGTGAACATGCAGATGGAGCAGGTGGTGACACTATTGTAGTAGTATTGTCACCATTCTCACTGCTATGAAAATCAGAAGGTTCACTTGGAGAGAAAAAATATTTAAGCCCAATGAGTACATTGAAACTCCCATCTATCACCCTGTCTCTCACCATTTGGGGCTGAAGGTTCAGATGCTTTGCTGGGGCTAGACCAAGCATGCTTACAAAGTTGCTGAGATATAATGAATCAGGTCAGTATTGGTTACTGTGTAAAACCCAAACTACTACTGTGTAGTGCCTGTGTGTGTAATGCTTCACTAAATGCTTGTAGAACAGCAATAATACACACACCAACTCTAGCAATTATACTGTACCACAAAAAGTAGCAGTAAATACAAAAAACACAGCTTCTATGAAGGATAAGAGGACAACCTCTTTAGTCACACGTAGAATTGTGCGAAGTTGGAAAAAGTCCCAAATTTGCCACAGTTTGTGAAGTTAATCTGTTTTGTAAAGTGCCAATACACTGTAGAGGGATAACTTCATAAATTTGGTAACTTCGCTGGTGAAGTGACCTACAGGTAAACTTTGCAATATACTATGGGATTGGAGGTCACATGGTGTGGAAATGAGCTGTATGCCATGGAGAAGTTGTGTTGCATTCAGTCTTAAAGAATACTTCTTTTTCTTTACACAAAGCATCAAAACAGAGTGCTCACTACCCAAACGTAGATGATATTAACCAAATTTAATAACAAAAGTGTTAATTTTTTTGCGCATGTTTGCAGTATAAAAATGTTAAAGTGACAAACGTGCATCGCCATCAAACTTGTGCAGGTACAGCCTCACTAGACCACCCGCCTGTGCAATTCGCTCAATAGTAATCCTCATAATATTTATTTATTTATTTATTTAAAGTTTCGGAATTATAACCTTTGAGTCAGCGACTCCTTTGCAAAGGCTCCACGTCGGGGCAAAAAGACAATGACAACAAATAAGTAGTAATAAGGTACAAGGAGATAACAGGAAGAGCAGAAGCTTTTTACATTTTGCAATCAGAAGATCTTGTCACTGGAGGGATAAACAAAGAAAAACTAGATTAATTTCCTGACGCTATGCACCTTTTGCAGTCAAAGACCTTGTCTTAGGTTGGATAGCAAACCTGCGATTTAGTGGCGAAGTGTATTTAGGTGCAACAGCATGTTTCTGATTCTAGTAGGTAACTCTTGATGCTGGTTTTGAATTGACTAATGCTTGTGGCTTGTGCTATGGATGGGGGTAGTTCATTGAGCCAGATGGGAGCACGATAAGAAAAGACCTCTGGCCCCAGCGAGGTCCTTTCTTGGGATTGCGATCGTGTTTTAGCTGTTTGTCTTGGAGTACTCCTGTGAGTGTTAAGTTTTATTAGTGGGTGGAGTCCAATGGGAGCAAAGCCCAGCTGGATTTTTTGGCCTGGAGGCAGGTGTGGTAATTTAGCCTGCCAGCGAAAAGTCAGCCAGTTAGATTTTTTGTAGAGCTCGCAGGTATGGGTTTGCTTGTCACTATCCGTTACCAGCCGGCTAGCTTTGTTTAGGGCCAGGTTGATTCTTTTTATTGCTGTGGGGTCAGCTGATCCATATATTGTTATTCCATAATCTACCAGAGATAGAACCGAGCTATTCACTGCCAGCCAAAGGGCGTGGGGTGGGAAGCATTGTCTATGCCTGAACAGGGTCCCTAGTCTGGCATTTACTGAGGCTGACAGTTGGTCTATGTGCCTGTGATAGGTTAATGATGTGTCTAGTGTGATACCCAGGTATTTGAAATGTGATATTTGGTCAATTAAGGTACCCTGATGGTTGGTAATGTTTAGTTGCGAGCTAAAATGGTGACTTTGTCTGTGTGCAAAGACCATGGATTTTGTTTTGCTGAGGTTTAGTACTAGTCGTTGGTTTGCTAACCAGTGTTCTATTCATGGAAATTAGTTTGTAGCTTATGCTGAAGAGCATTCAGAGGAGTCTTCCAATAGATTACTGCATCATCTGCATACAGCAGGAGCTTGCAGTTGCAGGCATTAGGGATTGCATTCAGGAATAGGGTGAAAAGGAGAGGGCCTAGAATTGATCCTCGTGGTACAACCCGACTTAACTGGAAGTTTAGAAGATAGAGTGGTATTTATTTTACTTCTTGTGTCGGGTCTGTAGGTAATTCTTGAACCATTGTATGGCATCTGGACCCTCGCTGAGTGATGGGAGTTGCTGTAAAAGTAAATTGTGGTTAACAGTATCGAAGCTTTAGTTAGATCTATGAAAATTGCCCTGCTAGGTCACCTCGTCGAGAGCTTCCTGTGAGTATGACGTAAGCGTGAGGAGAGCCGTGGTAGTGCTATGACCTGTTCTGAAGCCATGTTGTTCGTGGCAGAGAAGCGAGTGGTTTGTCAGGTAATCGGTGAGTTGGTCAGCCACCTTCTTTCGAGGGCTTTTGAGAGAGGGGGAAGAATCGTGATAGGTCTATAGTTACGGGTCAGTTGGGTCTCCCTTTTTCAGTAAAGGAGTGATGATACCCTTTTCCAGAGAGTTGGGAATTGCCCTAAGCGAAGAGATAGGTTAAAAAGTTTGGTCAGGTGAGGGATAGTAACATCTAGTGTTAGTCGCAGGATTTTGAGGTCTAGGCTATCACTGCTGTATCGTTTATCTTTTAAGGCCTGTGTAATATAGCGTTTGGTTTAATGCATGAGATAGATTTAAACCGGAAAGGTGGACTGCTGGACTTGTGGGCGGGTTTTGTAGTGACGAGGTGGGAGGGCTAAAGAAGTTTGGAGGAGTATCGTGGCTGAGGTCAGAGAAGAATTATTCAGTGTATTGGCTATGATGCTGGGGTCTTGTGAGGGGTGCCATTAAGAGTTATTTGGGTGGGTGGCTGGCTAACAGATTTCACTTGGTTCTTTGATGTTACTCCAGAACTTGTCCCCACACCCCAGGATTCCGTTAGGGCTTGTTTGTAGTGGTTTGTCTTAGCTTGTCGAATGGCGTTGTACACTTATTTCTGGCCTGCCTGTAGTGCTGCCTGTCTTGAGGGTCTCTGGAGTCAAGGGCTTTATACCAGAGGTTATCTCTATGTGACATCTGGTCAAGTAGGGGTTGTGTTATCCACGGCGTATCCTAGCTTTTATAAACTTTTGGCAAGGGGCATGTTTGTCACAGGCTGATGTGAAAATGTTTATGAAGGAGGTGAGGCTCCATCGATGGATGTGGTGGTGTGGACCTGGGACCAGTCACTGGAGGATAGGCTGTGGATAATCTTGGATATTGCTCCCTGTTTGAGGTGTCTTTGGTAGGATAATTTTGGACGTGTGTGAGGGCTCTTGTTGGACCAGGTACAGGAGAGAGGAGAGTGGTCACTAAGGACATCTGGGAGAACTTTGATGTCAGATAGATGTTTGGGGGAGTTAGTCAGGATGAGATCAAGGAGTGTATTTGCACCTGTTCTTGGGTCCCGACGTGTGGGGGTTAGTACAACCTGAGTCAGATTGTGGGCCGTTGCTGCGTCTTTAAAGGGATCTGCACCTTTTGATAACCAATTTATATTGAAGTCACCCATTATTATGAGGTCACTATTTGAGGGGAGCATAGCTATGTTAGCCAGGATGGAATCGATGCCTCACTCTGGTTGTTGGGTATATAAACAGACATTATATACAATGGTTTACCATGAGAGGCCAATTGTAATCTTTATGGTGACTGATTGGGCCCAGAGTTTTGGGTTAGGCAAAGGGATTAGTAGTGGCTAAATTTTGCTCTGATGTAGATAGGGCTCCCACCTCCCCTTTTCAACCCTATCATCTCTAAATAAAGTGTAGTTATTTAATGCAACTGCGAGTCTGGGACACGGTAGTTAACCATGTTTCAGATGGGGCAATGATGTCAGGAGAATGTTGTGCTACCCACCCTTGGAGAAGAGGTAGCTTTTGGTAGGCTACGTATGTTCATGGGCGAGCTTCAGACCCGCATAGCTTGGGTTTTGCATTGTTAGCTGAGGACGGCCCTGGGTTAGGGTGTATGTCCCCAGCCAATAGTAGAAGTGACAAGAGCGCATGCCTGAGTATAGCTAGCTGGAGCCGTTTTGCAAGTCTGTTTTGTTGCTTGCAATTGAACTATATTTTGAGACTATACATGGCATGGGAGAGCCTGGATGACTAGAGCTTTTAGAACATGTAAAGGGGCGTGTTGGAAAAACTGAGTTGATTTGCATAAGGTAGTGGAGCTTGGGCTGCCTTCCTCACGCCCTATCATTAGTATAGCTGAGGTTCAAGGTTATGTTAGGGAAGGGATGGGTTCTAAAGCCTGTGTTTGGGAGGTTGTTTCTTGGATGGATAGGAGAGGATCTGTATGAGACCAAAGTTAACATAATTATTAACAGATTAAGTATGGTTTGGTAGCTTAACATGGTTGTAGTTTTTGTTTTTAGTCTTACTTTAATCAGTATGTGAACTTGAGTCCCCTACTGTTCAGTCAGTATAATGAGCAAATGGAAAAGTGAGCTGATTAGTTTTTGCGCTCACGTGATCTAGCCTATATATGTGAGAGCCGACCAAGGGTGGTGGTGGGGGCGGTGGGGGCCGGCGCGCAGCGCTGGCCGGAGTTTCAATCTCGCAGTCAAAACAGGAGCTGGCCGTGGAAACTTACTCTGCAGAGGGAGGCTTGTGTGGGGACTTCGAACTCGGTCCCTCGCGACTGCCAGCGACCTTGCTGTGGGGAGGCCTTCTAGGAAAACGCTCACAACCTCCTGGTCCTCGGTCTGTGGACAGAGAGAGGTAAGTAAGCTGATTAAATACCACAGACCAAAAGGTCTTTAAAGGGCTGGGCTTACTGAGCAGACTGGATTCAGCTTACCCCAAGCAAATGATTTAAATTTAATTTTTTTCTTTTTTTTTTTTTGTGGGATATCAATAGTTACAGCTGAGTATACTGTGGCTTTAGCCAGGACTAATCTTCTTTGTGGAAATTGGAATTTAAAAAGAGGCGCCTGAAAAGTAAAGAGGCTCTCTGGACTGCAAATAAATGGACCGTTTAAACAAAAGCAGTTTAAACGCCAGAAACAGCGCTTACCGATTCAGGCAGGATACAAAAACAGCAAGCAATTTAAAATGGTGGACTACAAACACAGTGTACATTCAGAGTCAGCGAGAGCCCTCTAGTCAAATTTATCAGTCTGCTTTGAGTGGGGAACCCAGATTAAGTTGTGTAAATCTGACTGCAGTGTCCCAAATCTCACAGTCAAAACAGGAGCTGCCTGCGTGGAAAACTTACTCTGCAGAGGAGCGCTTGTGTGGGGACTCGAACTCGGTCCCTCGCGACTGCCCGCGACCTTGCTGTGGGGGAGGGCTTCTAGGAAGCAGCTCACGACCTCCTGGTCCTCGGTTCTGCAAGAGGGCGCTTGTGTGGGGACTGAACTCAGTCCCTCGCGACTGCCCGCGACCTTGCTGTGGGGGAGGGCTTCTAGGAAGAACCGCTCACGACCTCCTGATCCTCGGTTCTGCAGAGGAGCGCTTGTGTGGGGACTCGAACTCGGTCCCTCGCGACTGCCCGCGACCTTGCTGTGGGGGAGGGCTTCTAGGAAGAGCCGCTCACGACCTCCTGGTCCTCGGTTCTGCAGAGGAGCGCTTGTGTGGGGACTCGAACTCGGTCCCTCGCGACTGCCCGCGACCTTGCTGTGGGGGAGGGCTTCTAGGAAGAGCCGCTCACGACCTCCTGGTCCTCGGTTCTGCAGAGGAGCGCTTGTGTGGGGACTCGAACTCGGTCCCTCGTGACTGCCCGCGACCTTGCTGTGGAGAGGCTTCTAGGAAGAGCCGCTCACGACCTCCTGGTCCTCGGTTCTGCAGAGGAGCGCTTGTGTGGGGACTCGAACTCGGTCCCTCGCGACTGCCCGCGACCTTGCTGTGGGGGAGGGCTTCTAGGAAGAGCCGCTCACGACCTCCTGGTCCTCGGTTCTGCAGAGGAGCGCTTGTGTGGGGACTCGAACTCGGTCCCTCGCGACTGCCCGCGACCTTGCTGTGGGGAAGGGCTTCTAGGAAGAGCCGCTCATGACCTCCTGGTCCTCGGTTCTGCAGAGGAGCGCTTGTGGGGACCAGAACTCGGTCCCTCGTGACTGCCGCGACCTTGCTGTGGGGAGGGCTTCAGGAAGAGACGCTCACAACCTCCTGGTCCCTCGGTTCTGCAGAGGAGCGCTTGTGTGAGGACTCGAACTCGGTCCCTCGCGACTGCCCGCGACCTTGCTGTGGGGGAGGGCTTCTAGGAAGAGCCGCTCACGACCTCCTGGTCCTTGGTTCTGCAGAGGAGTGCTTGTGTGGGGACTCGAACTCGGTCCCTCGCGACTGCCCGCGACCTTGCTGTGGGGGAGGGCTTCTGGGAAGAGCCAGCTCACGACCTCCTGGTCCTCGGTTCTGCAGAGGGCGTGTGAGGACTCGAACTCGGTCCCTCGTGACTGCCGTGACCTTGCTGTGGGGAGGGCTTCTAGGAAAAGAGCCGCTCATGACCTCCTGGTCACCGGTTCTGCAGAGGGCGCTTGTGTGAGACTCGAACTCGGTCCCTCGGGACTGCCCGTGACCTTGCTGTGGGGAGGGCTTCTAGGAAGAGCCGCTCATGACCTCCTGGTCCTCAGTTCTGCAGAGGAGCACTTGTGTGGGGACTCGAACTCGGTCCCTCGCGACTGCCCGTGACCTTGCTGTGGGGGAGAGCTTCTAGGAAGAGCCGCTCACGACCTCCTGGTCCTCAGTCTGTGGACAAGGCACATACCTGAATGTGCATTATTCTCTATTTATGTACACACACACACACACACACACACACATATACACACCTCTTGTACAGTGAACTGCATGGAGGGAGTCAGCCAACACCCTCCTCAGTTGTACAGGTAAACAAGCCTAGAACCAGATAACTAAAGGAAACAATTCAATGAGACAAACCTAACCCACTGAAAACTGCACCAGTTTAATACAAAAAGAAATACGTGCACACAGCTTCGAAGAAAAATATATTAGGCATGCACTCGCAAGTTATGTGCAGTGAGCTGCAGGAGGGAGGCTACAGCTGACACCTTTCTCAGTTATGCAGGGGATTTGGCTTGGAACCAGAGGACAGAGAAAGAAAGTGCTTCACCCAAAAAACTCACACTGGAGCTGCATGGCAGTGATCAGTGGGGGAAGGGTGTCAGCAGAAAATCCTCCTGCTCCCTGTCACAGATCCCAGCCACAAAAACAAACATACCCAGTCAGAAAGTCAAACCTAAGCCTATAGAGCAAACTAAGATCTCTATTTTTTAGCAAGTTTAAGGTCTGAGGAGCAGTAGAACTATTTCTCAGAAATGACAGCCTCCTGTCCATTACAGTTTGGAGTTAGGAGGTTACATGGAGTGCTTGCTTGTGAGTTCCAACAATGGCCTCTCTGACACTTAGAAATCTAATCAAACAGTTATTTCAGAGTAGTGGCCAAATAGTGGGCTATTCAGTAAAGGCATCTAAATATTCAGAAGGCCTATTATTCATGGTATTTGGGAAATAATATTCATCCCAAGTGAGAATGCATGGGGTTTGTTTTGTTCAGCACAAATCTGGATAAGCAGAATTTGAAATGGGAATAATTGCTCTAGTTTTTCTGCTTTTTCAAACAGTTACTTTGCATGTATTTGGAATATTAATTGATTTGTTGATGCATATCATTTATTTGTTTATTTATGTATTTATTCATGATTAAGGGCTATGCACTACTGTGAGCCAAGTATGTGCAGGATGCACATACCCATCCCACGAAGCTCCACACCCATGGACAGGTCTGTGGTGGCTGGCATTCACGAATGCTGGCCACCTCTGTGAACCTGTCCTTGGCCCTGCCCCCAAACATGCAGGATCATGGGAGGTGGATCGGAGGACACAGGAGGGCATCCAGTTGTTTGCCTACCCTGGTCCTATAGTAGATCCCCTACTCTGCACTGAACAGGGGATTGAGAATTGTGCGGTGGTGCACAACTGTAAATTTTAAAATTGGTGGGCAAGTGCCCAGATAGCTGCCCCCAGCCCTCAATGCCTGCCCAGAGGGTTGGGGTAGCATGGTGGGGGGGTTCATCCCATCATAGCTAGAGGTGTTTTGAGAAGTAAAACTTTGCCCACAAATTTCACTCGAAACCCCAAAATTCACTTTGTGCACTTTGCGTGAAATTTTCACCATATTTCAGAGTTTTTTGGAGCAAAATGAGCAATCTGCATGCAAAGCACAAAATTTGTGGTGAAATTGTGTGATCTGCCTGTGAATTTGTACAATTCATGGACTGCAAATTGTGTGAAGTATGCATATTCACAAATTCATTCATACAGTGAATTTCACAGACTTCACATATCTCTAATGGCAGCCAGCAGGTCTAATCTGGGGGGCATGCCATGGATATGGTAGGATCCTTGTTGCAGGATCTTGCACTGCCTTGCCCAGCAGTCTGTGTCTTCTTGAATGGCACATGCGTGTAGCTGCAAGAACAGCTAGGCTATCAATTGTGGAAGGGGCATGTGCCACTTCCATGAATGCCTCAAGGGGTCTGCAGGCCCTTGATGTATGGCTCTAACACCTAGGCATGCTTATGAGCAATGCTGGTATTGCTTTCTCACTATATGTTTTTGTTACCATGCATGCTGTTCAGCAGTGGAGCTGTATTGTTGGACTGGACATGCTTATGCACCCCCAATCTGTGGTGCATAGGCATTATGCCCTATGTGCATGGGGCCATTATCTGATATTTATTTCACCAAGTAGGCATACAGAGATCTCATGGAATCATTCTTCCTGAATAGTGGCCAAAAAGTGGACTGTTCTGAATACTTAGAAAGCCAATTATTCATGGTATTTCAGAAACAGTATTTATAATTTCTTATTTTATTTGGCTAGGCACAGGGCCGGCCTTAGCTAGGTTCAAACTGTGTCCCTGCACCTTGGGGGCCCATACTTTTATTTTGAGGAAGCAAAAATTATTTAACACATTTAAAAATGCCTAAATGCTGTTATAAATGAAAATGTTTACCAGCAAATCAAAGTGGAAGACAACTCTGCTACTGCTACAAAAGGTGGGATCAGCTTTGCTGCAGTGGAAAATATTAGGTTAAGTAAGTGCTAATGGTGTTAATGGCCATACTTTACAGCTCACAGGTTGACTGCTTTCACAAACAAAGGGCTATATTGACAAGAGAACATGTATGTAACCTGGACATGTAGCTGAAACAATGAATGATATGACAAAGTCTGTTTCAAAAGTATGTCACCCCATGAAAAAGGGACCTATGATCTCAGTGGGCTTACCCAGTTACCAAAATCCAAATAAATAAAAATGTGAGCACTCAAAATCAGGGATCTATCTTATATTGTTTTACTAGCCCACACACTGGTGCAAATTGTCCAGGACTAATGCAGCTAACTCTCTACTTGTCCATCTTGACTAGTGTAGGTTTTCATGGCTGTTAATGAAGTTAAAAAAGTCTGTACTGTAGCAGGCTCTAGTCCTCATGCTAATCTCTCTCAATGTTCCAGATGGCCTGGTATGGTTAACAGCTCATTAAGAGCTGCAATTATCTGGCAGTTCAAGAGGGGGATCCCACAAAAGACTCAATGTGAGTCATTATCACTTCGCTGTTAGGACTTTCAGCTTGTGTCCAGGGTGTGATCAATGGTAGAGTGCTGTTAAGTCACTAGCTTCCAGTTTTCTGAATGTGTCTCTGTCTAAAAAATTGTCCCATATTAAGACTAGGGCCCCTCATTTCCCTACATTTTGAGTGTCTGTATCAAATATTTCAGTGACAAAATGCAAGGAGGTATACAGGGTTGTCCCTGCAGGTGGTGGGTTTTATCCCAGCTTCACCATAACTTCCTTCTCCCTTCCAAATCTCTTAAAAAGGGACTGTGGTGAAAAATGCTATACAGTAGAATTCAAATAAGCATGCCCCCAATAAAGTTCATACCAAATATTAGGTTTCTGTGTTTCTTTATTATAAAGTTATGAGCTATTTTGTGACACCGTTTTCACTACCTGTTCAAAAAAGTCAGTTTTAGTGAAGAGCTGCTGATGTCATCTCCTGAACTCACAAGCTAGTCATCCCTGTCAGTAATCTTATAGGACCTGTTTCTCTAATGCTTTAAGATCATTGTGTAATGGCTTTCACAAGTAAAACAGGCAGCACCATTCTAAAAACATTGCTATAAAATCTATGTGGTTGAGGTTTTGTAACAAAGTTGACAAATATTTATTTTACTGCTTTTTTTGGCATGATTCATTTCTTCAGAACTGTAGGATGCTGAATCAACATGACTCCTGTCTGCTGACACCATTTGTGTTGTCACTCTACAGTGCTTCTTAGGAAGTTTTATGTCTACAAGTGTTGAAATGTTGGTAAATGCATTGCTCTTTGTCAGTGTCTGTTTTATAATAAATTTTAATAGGGGTCTTACATGTGTTAATTCCTACTGGGGTGAAAGTGTTAATCCTGGTAAAACAATCATTTTAATGTGAAGTACAACACAGATGAGCCTGAATACAGGTCAAGTGACAGCCTGCCAGGGAGAAAACAGAAAATGAGCTCTGCTCAAATGAGTATCCCATTCATTCATAGTTTGATGATGAATAAAATAATGATTGATTGAATGATTGCTTGATTGATTGAACATTGAGCTGACTACTGCATAGAAACTCAAAGTCAGGTTTAAAAACATTATCACCTCTCCCACTCTCATTTACAGGGTGATGGAATAATTATTTAAAGGGCCGTCCTGAGACATCACCTCAATTGAATGACGTGTGAATGATCACAGCCTTTCACCACATCACAGATATCCAGTCTATGAATCTCATAGCAGTGTGCTATGATGCATCACCCAGCAACCCTGGAGAAAAGGACCACAACAAAAAAGTACCAAAAACAAACTAATAAAACAAATAAATTTGCCAACTGTGTTACAAAACCTGAAATACAAAGTTTTTAAAGCAATGTTTATTGAATGGCCCTGCCTGTTTTGCTGGTGAAAACCATTACATGTAATCTTTAAACTTTGGAGAAATAGGTCCTATAAGGTTGCTGACATGGAAGACTAGGCTGTGAGTTCAGGAGATGACATCAGCAGCAGCTCTTCACTGAACCTGTCTTTTTTGAACAGGCAGTAAATTTAGGGTTGTAAAATGATTTATAACTTTTAAACAAAGCAACTTAGGGATCTCAGTTTTGGCATGACGATGATTGGGGCTATGTTGACTGATACTCTGAATTCATTAATGCCAGTAATTTTTACCATAGTCCCTCTTTAATTCTGTTCTTTCCCTGGACACCACTGCAGAACAGACTCTGAAATGACCATAGCTGCCATTACTGGCAAGTGTAGGGGTTCCCCAGCTCTTCTAAATGGGCCATGCCAGCCATCAATATCTATACAATTCCACCCAGAATGTCCTTTCATCCTAAAAACAAAACTTTGGATCATGTATGGTACAAAAATAAACTTTAATAAAATACATCATTTGAAAGCTTAAAATATGCATTCCCGGGGTACACATCTCATTCTATATAGAAATAAAGATAGTATAGCATTATGCCTGTGTACTATTTCCCCATGGCTGATGAAAGGACAATGTTAAAGAAAAATCTGTTATTGTTAGTGCAGAGCATATTAAAATCAATGCTTTTAAAAATAAAAATGTCATAGTTTTCTATTTCCCAAGCCCCTTAGGTTTGTGTAGCCTCCACCCCAAAGAAATCTTAGATGTGCTCCTGGTTCACCTGAGACAGTACAAACACTTCCATAAGTGCAGGTCTCCAGCTGACTGTAGGGTGAGGGCTAAGAGTGTCTTTCTCTGCCTGACTCTGTTTATTAACCTGTAGGTGGTGGTGACAGTGGGGTGAGGTGCATGATGATGTCAGCTATTGTGTGTGTTGTCAGCTATTGTGTGTGTGCAGAGCTGCTCGACTGCAACATTTGCTGTTGTGATATTGATTGGTTGGGGGGTGTCTACAGAAAGAGAAGAGGAAGAGGAAGAGAGGAGGCCATAGTACAAAACAATGATGGTGGGGGGGGGGCTCACTGTGTGTGATGGCATTGCAGTCTTCTTTTTCTGATGGGTAGCAGGATACATGTGCAATCAGAGTATTTCTTGACTTGCAATTTTCCTGTATAAATGAACAAAATGTGCCATTATAATTGAGGACTAGTGCAACCATCTATGGACTAGTGCAATTTTGAATCAACTTGTCCTGCTGGCTAGTGCAAACTTTTTTTTTACGGGTGGTGCCTGCTCACAATGGCTCAAAAACCTGACCAGTAAAGAGCAAAACTGGATTTCCTGATAGGGACCCTGAAAACCTGATCACCAGGTAAAAAACCTGACAGGTGGTCGCCTTATGAGGTGTCCCGTGATTTTATTTATTTTTTTACCAGGAGAGACAATTAAAAACTTGCTTACAGGTGCAACCTGGGAGCACAAGGAAGGTAAGTGACTTGCTCATGGCCACACAGTATGCAAGTGGGGGTTGTGGGATTCAAACCCAGGTCTCCAGGTTTGCAGCACAGAGCCTTAAACCACTGCACTATGCTGTCTGCTATGATAATCCTCTCTATTCTCTTTCACACCTCTGGAAAAGTTATGTTGTTTAACTTTTTTTTTGCAAATCAGAGTAACTGAGGTGTGAGTGTCCAGTGATGATGTCCCTGTCCTTTCAGAAATGAATATGGCAGTAGTACCAAACTTACTTAAGTTCTGGCTCCAGGCTCAGTCAGATTCATTTCCAATGGTGAAGTCAAATAATTAAGCGCAGTCAAGTGCACTAATTAAAAGGTGCTGGTTAAACTAGTAGACCTGCTATTACTTTATTAATACAGGACAGAAGGGTTAATTAGGTGTAAATGTTGGATGTGTGTGGGGGGCCCACAGGGAATTGAGTGGTAGGGCCCAGCAGGGGGCTGCACAAGGGGCAGAATGATTAAGGTTGGCCCTGGTTAGGCAAATGCCCCAGATGTGCCTACTCAAAACTGATGGCTTCTATAATGTCCAGTGGCTTGAAACTTCCACATTTTGGTCTGTATTTCTGGGCTACCCAAGCGTCCAAATATTTAAGATGGTTTACCACCCGGGAAGAGATTGCCTCCTATTCTTATGTACCAGAATGGTTGGTTTCGGAGAGTTCCTTAATATCCAGTGTGAATATTTCTCCACAGGCCCTATTGTACATTTCCATTAAGGCCCTGCCATCTGAATTGTGCAGTTCTCAAATCCTGACTTCCATTCAGACACACACACAGCTATGTACCTTTTTAAAGTACCAGAATACGAAAGACCTTATGCAACCAATGGTGGGCAACTCCAATCTGAAAATAGGGGGTAAACATATCTCCTCATTTTGACTCACTCAACTTAATGGCCTTAGAGTTAAGGATCTTTTCCCAGACAGGGACTGTTTGGACTATGGCACAATTATGTCTCTATGTAATCTGGATAAGAGCCAGATCTTTTAAGTATTCCAGTTACGCCACCTCCTGATACAAAATTTCTCTATTATGAGAGAGTCTGAAGATGCGGGTCAGTGGTTTGAATCCATGGTTGTTTTATGTGGCAAACCCAATGTAGTGTCCCAAGTGTATGCCTCTTTTTGGGAAAGAGTGCTAGATACCCAATGTGGGATCCCTAGGTAATGGTCTATTCAGTTTCCCACCCTACTAGACAAATGGAATTCCATCTGGAAAAGTTCTCACATTTATGTTTTCCAAGACAGATTAAGGCTCACTCAATACCACATCTTAAACAATATGTATTGGATCCCCATTAAGCTTCAGAAACTGGGCAGAATTCTGGACGCCTTATGTGCTAGGTGCTGACAGCATGAGGGTGATCTTAAACACATATTTTGGGAGTGCCCCTCGATTAAAGACCTTTGGGAGATGAAAAGGGTTAGGTCAGACTCTTTGCTGGGCCTTGGAGACCTATTTATTCCTGAGGTTTGTCTAATAGGTGACTTTTCTCAGATACCCGTTAGAAACCGTAGGTATCATATAGCCATGATAACATTAACCCTGAAGAAGCTGATATTGCGCCACTGGCTTGATGGTCATATTATTACATATACAGAAAGGCTGCGGCACCTACTATTTAACCTCCATGCAGAGCAACTTAAAGTCAGCCTTATGAGCTCATTGCCCCACTACAAATGGGTCTATGAGGTTCTTCATGTTTTATATCTACTTCAGACTGGGTTGCCATCGGACTAGTCCCAGAGATGTCTTATGTCCCTCTCGTTAGTCCTAACTGTCATACCAATACTCCCCTATATCTGTGTGCAAGATGCTATAATGGTATGATACCTTTGATAGTCTTGCTATTGAAGTGCCAAGCTGGGGAGGAGGGCTGGGGTGGTGGTGGGGGCCCTAACATGGGGCTATTGCTGGTTTGAGTCTCATTCTACCTGTGTACGTTATACGCTCCATGTTATGGCATCCTTGTAAAACTCAATAAAGTTTTAATTTCAAAAAATAAATAGTATTCATCCCTATTGAAAATGCATGGGTTTATTTAGTTAAGCACAAATGTGGATCAGCAGAATTTAGAAACATAGAAACATAGAAGTTGACAGCAGATAAGGACCGCAAGGCCCATCCAGTCTGCCCATTTCTTTTTCTGAACTGGAAACAGTAATTCTAGTTCTTCTGCTTTTACAAACAGTTACTATGCAGGTGTTTGGTATATTTATTGATGTGTTTGTAACCCCCTTGTTCCCAGGGGTTACTAGAATCCCAGTTAGAATTAGTGATAGGCAGGGAAGGCAGCTAGTGAAATGCCAGTTAAATGGGTTTTGCTCTGTCTCCCTCTCTGCTATCAGTCACAGCTGAGTGCTGAGAAGGTGATGTCATTCAGAACTCTCGCAGCTGCATAAGCCACAACCCACTGTGCTGTGAGTGAGGGAGATAGAATGTTCACATGTAACCCCCTACAAATGGGGGTTCCCAAAAAGTCTTCCTTGAGCTTGTCTAAATGTTCACTGTCAGGCTGGTGTCCTGCATTTTAGCAGTTTAAATGTGTTTACCAGAACTTGAATAGCCTCTGAGTACTGTCTCTTTAAGAGCTGCCTAATTGCAGCATGAGTAATCTGAGAGGCAGCTCTGTTGAAAGATGTAACTATTTGCTGAAAATCATTTACAGTGATAATGATAATGTAGTTTGTCTAACCTGCTTTCTTTGTAGCAAGGACTGTTTTGTTTGTCGCCACTATCTTGGTCCTGGACTGCAAATTGGACCAAACAGTACTGGTGGGACCTAAAATGTAGCTGGACTACAGGAGCTGTCTGAATTTAAAATCTGTAGGAACTTTAGTTTGGAGCTTTTTTGTACCTTGTGTGCAACTGAAGGGGGAGCTCTTGCTTTGAGTGACAGCCAAATCAGCCAACCAAATCTTTTGGATCTTGGGAAAGTCCCGGGCTGCTTGCAATTTTCAGTTAGAACTAAGCTGGAAGCTGAGCAAGAAGGAGCTGAAGTGTTTCTGAGCAGCAGTTGTGAGTGGATTTGCATGGCAGAACTGTGACAAGGCTAAGTTTTTGGCCTGCATACTGGTGTGCTGCTCCTGAGAGGGAGAGAAGAGAATAATTTTGGACTAAATCCAAGTTTGTGTGACTAAAGTAAGCTACTGAAGTGGGCCAGGCTGAACCTGAAGAAGACTGAATATTTTTGCTGAATGCGATCGGCCTGTCAGGAGTTCCAGCTATCCCTAAGCTCCCGGTGTGTGCAGAGACTTTGCGATTGCGCCCGGGGAGAACTTTGCCTGGTACAGTAGAATTCCCGTACATGTAAATGTGATATGAGCTGCTAGTGGGTTGTGAGTTAGTTCCCCACTGTGTGAACTGTGTTCTGCTTGCTGGAAGCTATATCCAGCCCAAAGCGGACTGCTTCCGAACTTGTCTTCATGAGGTCTGGGCTTTGCCAGACTGGCCCAGCCAGACTACCCACTGCACAGAGAAGCCATCGACGAGAGACCTGCCTGGGGATCAGTCCCCTGCTCCACGCTTGAACAGGAATGATGCCTCTGCGACTTGTGTGGGCCCTGCTTCTCCTGGCATTCCAGATCAACCACCTGCAGTCTTGATTTTCGTCCAGCCTGTGTCCAGTCTTGGGTATCGTAAGTAAATACCATGGTAGCTCCCTACAACAACAGCTTAATCTGAGTGTGTCATCTGATTGTCTTGTTGTTTCGTTTCCTTTATGGACTGAGCCCTCTGGCTCTGGATTACAAATATTGTGTGCTGTGCATGTTGTGTTTTCCATCACAGGGCCCCAACCAGCTGCAACCCCGAGCAACTCTCCTGGCTAGCCCATCTCTTCTCTACCTGGGTACCCAGAGGTGGACTTTGTGGGGGGACTCAAAGCACATGCATACCTGCTTGATTGATATAACCTTTAAGCTAATTAACCTGATTTTGCCCCTCCCTTGTTCAAGTCCCCTGAATAAATCAGATCTAACTTTTTCTGCATGTAATCTGACTGTGGTTCCAGTTTGTGCTCAAAGTACCATACTGTTGATGTTTGCTGTGCTTAACCTTGTTTACAGGGGGTCAACAGGGTCGAGCCAGAGGAACCAGCCCTGGTGGTAAGTGCAAACAGTGTGGGTACTTGTGTGGTGTACCAGGGGTATTTTGAAAGTGATTATTGTAGTATTCAGGCCACTAGAGGGGAAAAAGGGGGGTTACAGTGTCCCAGAGGGCTGTGCCCAGGTTAGCTTGACCACTACCAACCCTGACCTCCTAGTGGAGGCACCCATTTCAGAACGCAGGCCCTTTAACCTGCTACTAGCCAAGCAGGCAGGGGTAGTAGCCCTTGGGATAGTGCCACCTAGGGGTTACATACAGTAGTCTAGTAGTGGAGTTCATGGAGGAGGCTGCAGAATGCAGCTACAGCTCCTCATGCAGCTCTGAGATAGAACTTCAGTTTTTCCTGTACAATTTTGTTTCTCACCCTAGTGGAGAATAGTCTTGCCAGCTAGTTGAACTGGAGGAAACCTGTTTCTTTGGGTTTTCCTGTGCTTCATCCCAGGAGGGGTGGAGCAGGACTCCAGGATTCAGGGGCAATCCCCGGATCCTCAAAGGATTTTGGAAGATGCCTTTTGATGACAACTTTCTGTGAGTAAAATGTTTTTTGTTTGAAGTTTGCCCAGGAGTACCTGCAGTTTTAAAGGTGGATTATCTAACAAAGGGACACTGTCACCTTAGCTTTTCCTTAAAAGTAGTCTTCCTTCAGTGGAGTCAAGTATGTGACCGTCAATGTACAAAACTTTTAACTTTGGCACCCCCTGTGGTGTCACTTGTAGTATGTTAAGTGTGATATACATTTCAAGACAGCATCTACAGTTTTACAGTGTGTGAGGTGTATTTTACCAGCTGAATGGCTGACTATAAACATGGAAGCAAAAGGTAGGAGACCCCCCATCAGGAGTGACTGGTTTACTTCTCCGGGTTCTGAAGGGCACATGTGTTTCCTCTTAGTGCACATGGCCAATGCCTGAAGAAACAGTTTACCCCAGTGAGTGCAATTTTGTTCAGTTTTCCCCAGTGAGTGGGATTTTCTCCAGTTTTCCCCAGTGAGTGCGATTTTCTCCAGTTTTCCCAAGTGAGTATGATTTTCTCCAGTTTTCTCCAGTGAGTGGGATTTTCTCCAGTTACCCCTTGCATGTGGGTCCTACAGTGTTGAGCATGTAGTACTCTGTGTGATCCTTGTACCACATCCATCCTTGCAATATGGGAAAGTGTCCTAATACTGGCCGTATGTGCCTAGTAGATGGAAAAGTGTGTTCTTCTAGTGGCTATTCTACAGTTCAATTTCTTATCCTGTGATTAATGGGAATTCATGAAGTTCTGTACCCTAAATGTCTGAAGTTACCTTGTGTATAACCCTTGGGGGTCCATCATTGCTTTGTGTTGTTCCTATGTGTGTTTTGGAATAAAGCCACACCTGGTTGTGTTCTGCATTGGTCCCATCTTGTTTATGGTGGGCATTCAGACACAGATTTTCTGGTACCTTTTGTGTACCTTCTCTTCCTGTAAATGATTATGGTTCATAAGTAACCCCCACCTCTCTCTCTCTTTATCATGCCCCAGCCCTGTTTTGGTGGTGAGAGGTGTGCCCTTCTAGTTAAATAAGGGGGCCGGTGGGGGGGTTACATGTTGATTTACATTAGTTATTTATTTATATTTAGGGCTAAGTACCAGTGTGAGCTAGGGATGCGCGAGTTGCATGTACTCAGCCTGGGAAGGGTCACACCCATGGACAGATGCATGATGGCTGACATTCTTCAATGCTGACCACTGCTGGGCACCTGTCCTCATCCTCACCCCCTGTACATAGAATTACATGGGTGGACTGGAGGACAGAGGTGGGCATCCAGTTGGATGCCCGTCCTGGTCCTGTAGTAGATCCCCTACTCTCCATCGAGTAGAGTAGGGGATAGTGGGATGGCGTGGGATCATACATTTTACAATTGATGGGCATGTACCCAAATGGCTGCCCCCATCCCTCCCTGCCTACCCAAAGGGCTGGGGCAGTATGGTGTTGATGGGGTTTCACCCTGCTGCAGTCAGCAGGAGTAATCTGGGTGGCACACAACAGATAAGACAGGGTCCTTGCGGCAGTATCGTAGAAACCCTCACCCACCACTCCATGCCTTCTTGAATGGGCATGGAGTGCAGCCACACCCTTCACACTGTCCTGGACTGTTCACACATGTATCTGCATGAATGGCTAGGATATCAAGTGTGGAGCACCCATTCTGTGAATGCTACCAAGGGTCTGCAGGACCCCTTCTGTGAGGCTCTGACACTTTGGCATGCCTACACACTGCAAATACATGGCACATAGTTATTATGCCCTATGTGCATAAAGGCCATTATCTGAAATTTTTTTCACCAAGTAGGCATACAGAGATGAAATTGAGTCACCTGCAGTTGCAACATGGTAATTAGGAAAAGAAGATAGGAAATGGGGTATGGAAATACAGGGTGCAAAAAGAGAATAATGTTTATTTATTTATTTGAATTTTGATTATTGGGTAGGTCCACTGAGACATCCAAGTTCCTTTTTTCAGAGGCAACCAGGAATTAGTTACATACATTAGTGAAAAATTCACAATATTTACAGAGCAGAAAGAATAGACATTAGCCATTATATGAACAGCTCCTCAGGTGGCACACTGGATGTATCTTTGCTTTACAATCAAAGGGTCAGAGGTTTGATTCTAGGAGAGGGGATGTATTTTCTGGGGCTGGCAGTATAGGTTAGAGTAATGAGCTGTGAATGAGCTTGGTGCATCCAGCAGACAGATCTGGGTTTGATTCCCACAACCTCCACTTGCTTACTCTGTGACTCTGAACAAATCACTTAACTTCCCCAGTGCTCCTGGGTCACCCCTGAAAATGGGCACCTGTGCCTAGTCGGCTTTACCCAGTTACCAAAGAATAAAATAAAAAATAAATAAATAGCAGTATAATGTACATACAAGGTACTGGATTAGTTACAATCATAGCACAATGAAACAAATATTCATGGGATTGGGATGATAAATGGGGAAAGAGGAACATTACTGGAAGGGGATTTCAAAAAAGCAGAGGCATTAAATAGCTATTTTGCCTCAATCTTCACAGAGGAAAGAGAAGGCAGGGGACCAGGATGGGCTGGGGAGGGTGACAGCCACAGGCAGGTGGGTGTGGCAGAATTCACGCTGAAGGAGTAAGGGAAGAGCAGGGTAGACTTAGGGTGGACAAGGCAATGGGGCCTGATGGAATACACCCAAGGGTTCTCAAGGAATTGAAAGATGAACTGGCGCCACATCTGGTGAGGCTGTTTAACTTGTCCTTGGTCACAGGGGTGGTGCCAACAGACTGGAAGAGGGCAGAGGTGGTCGCACTACATAAGAGGTGTGTGGAAGGACGAGGTCAAAAACTACCATCCCATTAGTCTTACCTCAGTGGTGGGGAAGGTAATGGAAACATTACTTAAGATCAGGTTGATAGAATACTTGGAGATATATGGCATGCAGGATGGCAGGCAGCATGGCTTCACCAAGGGAAGGTCCCATCAGACTAACCTGATAGAGTGTTTCAATGGGGTGACACAAATAGTGGACCAGGGAGGAGTGGTGGATGTGGTCTATCTGGATTTCAATAAGGCCTTTGACACCATTCCGCATGGTGGAATGGTGCATAAGTTGGATAGACTAGGGGTGGACCTCAGTATCACCAGCTGGGTGGAAAACTGGTTGAAGGGAAGGAGTCAGACAGTGGTGGTAAATGGGACACATTCCAGGGAATGGGCGGTGACCAGTGGGGTGCCACATGGGTCAGTGCTAGGACCAATACTTTTTAACATCTATGTTAGTGACCAAGTGGAGGGTCTGGAGGGATGGATGTGCCTGTTAGCAGATGATACAAAGGTCTGCAATAGGGTGGGTTTACCTTGTGGGGTGCAAGCCATAAGGTGGGACCTGGAGAGGCTGGAGAGGTGGTCTGACACCTGGAAATTGAAGTTTAATGCACAAAAATGCTCACTGATGCACCTGGGGAGGAGAAATAGGAGGGAAACTTACTCCCTTGGGGGGTGTTGATTAAGGAGAAGGAAACAGAAAGGGATATGTGGATTATGGTATCGCGTGACCTTGAGGTGGGCAGCCAGTGTAGCAGGGCAGTGGGAAAGGCAAATGGAATGTTGGCCTGCATTGCATGGGGTTTTAATAGCAGGAAGAGGGAGGTGCTAATGCCATTATACAGAACCATAGTCAGGCCACATCTGGAGTATGGGGTGCAGTTCTGTCGGCCTCACCTACAAAGAGATGTTGAGTTGATGGAAAGGGTACAGAGAAGGACAACCAAAATGGTACGAGGGATGCAGGATGTACCCTATGAGAGAAGATTGAGAGGGCTGAATTTGTACCCTCTGGAGACTAGGAGGGAAAGGGGGGACATAATTGAGACTTTTAGTATCTGAAGGGAATAAATAACGTGGAAGGTGATAGCTTGTTCAAATTGAAGAAGGGATTGAACACAAGGGGACATAGCCTCAAACTGGAAGGTGGGCAATACAAAGGTAATGTCAGGGGCAGTTTTTCAGAGAGACGGTGATGGAGGCCTGGAACAAGCTGCCAGGGGAGGTAGTGGCAGCTGAAACAGTGGAGGGGTTCAGGAGGGCTTGGGATAGATTTAAGGGGTTAGGAAAAGAGAGTGGAAGCATAACAGAAGGGGGGAGGTAGGGTGTTGGGCAGACTAGATGGGTCGTGGGGCCTTTCTCTGCCATCACATTTCTGTGTATCTGTGTATATTCAATAACAAGTTTCTGGATCACAATTACAGCAATGCATTGTTCATAAAAGAAGGCAACTGGAGATGTACAGGCTCCATCGGGGGGGGTGGAAGTCAGCCAGTCTATTCCCAAAGAGAGATTTCTTAGACAAAGATGCAGCAAGTCAATGTTTGCACTTCCAGTGGTTCGCAGCAAGTGTGTAGGCTTTGAGCCTCTTTTTGAACTGTGCAGGAGTGGGGCAGTTTAGAATTTCACATGGTGGTGAGTTCCACAGAGAAGGGGAAATGAACAAAAAGGGTCTCTTACCAAATGCTGACTGTACCCAAGAGATTTCAAGTACTGTGTACAAATATAAGTAAATTAGCTATATTTTATATCACACAACTTGATCTTTGGTGAAAGAAAAGGTTCTGTTTAGTTCAGAACTTTAGAAGCAGCCTGGCTTGCAGAGTTATATATATACATACATATTTTTTTTTCAAAACATTCAGTCCATTTCTAACTTAAATACAGTGTATTCTGAGTAATGGTAGGTTTGCTGACATTAAGGATATTCTTCTACTTAAGTGGCATCTCTTGCTGTTCCAGAATATTTTTTTCCCATGCTAAGCTAAATACATCTTATAGTCTATCCTGCACAATAAATTAGGAGATTTAGGGTTTCTTCTGGAAACAGCTTTCTTCATCTGTTTACTGTTTCTATTCTGCTATGATCCAGACTTGCAGATGTGTGTGATGTTCAGCTTTGTCATTGCCATTCCACAGTTACACCCCCCCACCCCCACCTCTGTTTGTAAAGGTGCAGGCCTGCTTCATCAAGGCATGTCATCAGCTTGATGAAAACAACCTGTTGCTGACAGGACCTTTGACACTTTTCTACCCAAGCCTGGGGGAAGCCAGTCAGGTGCAAACTGTCTGTTACGCACTGGAAAAATTACAAACATTCCAGCATCACACAAACCACAACCTAGAGATGCTGGGAAGGGTTGTTTTTGTTGTTTTAGTTAAATATGAATATGCAGTTTTGCAAGATGCAAAAAAAACCAAACCTTAGGTAATGAAGTCCATGTGTGGTGCACATGTGTAGCATTTTTCATGGTCCCCAAGCTTGCTATTTTAGAATGATATTCACTTAACTGAATGAGAAAAAAAAGTTGGAAAGGACCACCTGCTGTGTATTTTAGATAAACAAACTAAATATAAGTTGTTATTTTATTTGATATGAGACTTGCTCATTTCGATGAAATGAGTAACTTGGTGTATTTCACAACACGTAATACACAGGTATATTTATTTTTCAGAGAAGATGCCATCTGTCACTCTGTTGTGGAACCTAAATCTGTTTCTGTGCTGATTTTTGAAATTCTGACTGAACAGAATTCCATGGAATTTCAGAACATTCTGCCTAATTCCACACAATTACAACATTCTGAAAGAAGAATGTAAAATACAGACACAATTCTGGATTTGGCTTCCACAATAAACCATGAAAAACTAATCCACAGTTTAAATTAAAACAGTATCAGAATTCTGCACAGTTTAATGGAAAATTTCAAAATATATCTCAAAATTGGAATTCTGTTAGAATTTTGCATTCTGCACAGCTTGAAATCTTATTCCTTTTATTGGCCTGCTTGTGAAATTGATGTTTTTTTTTAATTGAAAGTGGATTTCTCAATGGTTGGTACAGTATATTTATTACAAACGATAGAAACATGAGCAGGCCTATTCCTATATGGGCTAATGTGTTCCTCAATGGAATTAGAATACATATTTCCCTATACTGAACATTTTAAAATGGCTGACTAGATTATGATGGGTTTCCTTGTATTCAGTGATGGCCGGGAGCAGGACAAACATAACTGGTGGGGCCACATTATTATTATTAACTGATGTCTGCCGGGTGCAGTTGATCATTTCACTAAAATACTAATGTGGCCATCTGGTTAAAATCCAGACACTTGCCAGGTAGATTGTAACTTGACCAGCAGTGTTATTGCACCAGGCAGACTGTAATTTTTGTAATACATGTCTGAACATGATTTGAACCTGGGGGCATCTGCCAAGTTACTGTAACTAAACACTTATTGGAAATGCAATACCCTCAACTAAGCACGTTGCATATGGAACTAGTGCTAATTACAAGTAACACATATTGAAAAGAGTCGTAATTTTTCAGGTTGACATATATTTGTTAACACCGCTTTTTCTGTGGAGCTCTGTTTTAACCCATTTCCACAGCTTGGTGAACTGGAGCACTGGGAGTCTATGTGACTTGCTCAAGGTCATGCAGTAAGTGTTTGGTTCTGGTGGGATTTAAACCTGCAGTCCACTGGTTTCAACCTGGTGCTGTAACCACTGTCCCACACTACTTCCTTGCAGATGCAGTGTTTATACTGTATCAGTATATTGTATGATGCAGATGGCAGTGTATGGTGGTGGTGGTCATGATAATGTGTTAATCTGGGACATGATGGGTATGGTGGTAGCTTTTTATGTTACTATATTATGGATTTGAGGAAGGTTTTGTGGTTGGCAATTGACAGATGTGGTAATTTCTAATGTTAGCACATGGCAGAGATACAATAGTTATGACTTCTTAGGCTGTTAATCAACAGAGGTGGTAAGAACTTCTCAGATTTGCATAATATGGAGAAAATAGCAACACAATATTCTGATGCTTACACTCTTTCTGATTAAGCTACTGTAATTATTTTTCTGTCAGTGAATATCTCATTATTAAGATGACACGACACTATGATACCCCCTGCCCCATACTCTTACCTCCACTAGACCCATTCAATATCTCACATACCATAACTTTCCCTTGTTTGTTTTCTAAATGTTTCATATATTTCCCTTTTATCTTTCCAAACACATCACAGTTTGCTTTTCATTCAGCACTCTTCATTCCTCCAACTTCAGACTTTCAGTACTACAGTATCTCCCTCTCAACCATTGGTGGGAGACCTTTCAGCATATTTTAGGCTTGCATATAGTGGAGATGATAGTTTTTCAGTAGAGTGAGGTAGTAGTAGTAATAGCAGTAGCTTTTTATTTTGCCTCATGGTGCAGCTAGTGCTTAGAAACATAGACAATGATGGCAGAAAAAGACCAAGGGTCCCTCTGGTATCTGCCCCAGGACTTATTGTCCATGTGGGGTTCTACCCCTCTTTGTCCTTGTCCTCTCCCCACTCCCCACCCTACTGTTACTGACTAGAGTAACCAGCAAACCCTTCACTTTTTTTAAGCCATGCTCGACACCAGATATGGTCTTGGCACTCACCACATCTGCTGGCAGACTGTTCCAGTGATGCACCACCCTTTCTGTGAAATAGAAATTTATGACATCCTCTTATATCTCACCCTTCCCCACCAGTTTCCAATCACGATCTCAGGTTCTTGAATCTTTACTCCTGCTAACAGTTCCCTGCAGATCACTTTGTTTATTCTGTTCAGGAACTTGAAGGTCTCTATCATACCCCACCCCTTTCACCTTGTCTCTAGTGAGTACACATTCTGTGCCTTGAGACAATCCTCATAAGATCTGCCCTGTTGGCCCTGAGTCAGTTTGGTCACTCTGCACTGCACTGTCTCCAGCTGTCCCCGTCCTTCCTTTGTTGATGACTCCAGAACTGAGCACAGTATTGCAGGTGCAGCCTTACCAATGACATATATAGAGGTAGTAATACCTCATTTTTCATGCTGTCAGTACTACAGTCTTACTATATGCCTTGTTACACTGGCATGATTGTTTGAGGGCATCACTAATGATGACTCCCAGTTCCCTTTCTTCTGCCATAGTGCTTAGATTTACCCCTTCTGTCCAGTATTCTGTCCCTTGGTTTTAGTTTCCTAGGCACATAACTTTGCACTTTCTGGCATTGAATTTCAGCTGCCAAACCTTAGACCACCTCTCTAGCCTTTGTAGATCCCTTTGTATCTCCCTCATCCCTTCTTCATTATCATCCCTACCACAGAGCTTCAAGTCACGTACAAAGAAGCACAACTTAGCCCAGATGCCCTTTCTATAGATGCTGATGAACATACTGAAGAGGACAGGTCCCAGGACAAGTCCCTGCAGCACTCAACTCATGATCATCCTCTCTTCCAATTGACACTGTTTAACACCACTTGCTGCTGCCTCTCCTTCAACCAGTTTCTTATCCATCTGCCTCTGTCCCTGGCTGTGCTCAGGTCCTTCAGCTTCCACAGCAATCTTCTGTGTGCCACTGAGTCAAAAACTTTGCTGAAATCAAAGTAGGGAAACACACAGCATAGCCCTTACCTACCACCTTTGTTACCTAATCAAAGAAACTATCAGTATGGTCTAACAAGACCTCAATGCCACAAGCACATACTGTTTACTGTGCTGTAGATGGCTGCTTGCTAGGTAATCCACAAGGTCCCTCTTTGGACAGTGACTCCATCATTTTGCCCACTACAGAGGTAAGGCTGACAGATCTGTAATTTTCCTGGTTTCTCCGGGTACTTCTGTTATTGAAAGCCGTCAGGATGGTCAGAACAACACTTCTGAACCAAACTAAGAAACACTAATAACAAGATGCATAAGAAAATGATTGCTTCTCAGAAGATCTCCAGGAAAGAGATTAAAATAGGGAGAGATTGTCTCTTCCAAACTAAATACAGATCCTAAATCCCTGAAGAAGCCTCATAGGTGAACTGCTGGGTTGTCCAGGGTCTAAGGGTATGCATTTGAAATAAAGCAAGAGACTGTTTAAAGAAGCTTTTGGATATGCCTGGCTTTACTTTATGCTCCTGGTACCCTCCATTTCTGTAGTGGACTATGTCCACTATACTCCAGTCTTTCAGAACTACAGTACCCTGTCTGAAGTGAGCTATTAAACAGCCCTACCAGGGGTACAGCCAGTTCCACTGCCAATTCCTTGTGCACACTTGGGTGCATCCCATCCGGCCATGGGGCCTTATCTACCTTTAGGGCTTTGTGCCCCTTTCTCTGGTAAAGATTGGCTGCTTCATTTCAGGAATGTCCCTGACAGCCACCTTGATGCCACTTTTAGGCTGGGGCCCGCTGTCTTCTCATTTGAAGACAAAGGAGAAGTAATCATTAAGGAAGGCTGCTTTTTGTTCATTTTCCTCTGCAACCAACCTTCTTGTAGCCTAACAATACTCCCTCCCTTCTTTCTTTTTTCCTTCATATAACTGAATAATTGTTTTTCCCCACCCTTGATCCCCTCCACAATATGCAGCTCTGTGTCTGCCTTTGCCTCCCTAGCCATCCTCTTAGCATCTCTAGCTCTCATTTGGTACTCTCCCCTTTGCTTCTCCCCTTGCATTTCCTTGTAACTGATAAAACTCTTTTCTTTGGGCTTTACCGCTTCCCTGACACTTTCCAAGAACCATATTGATCTCTTGTATCTGTTTTGTTTGGTAAAATTTCTCATGGATGATTTTGCTCCCTTGAGAATGGTACCCTTGATTGCCCCTCATCTTTCCTTTGCACCTCTGATGCTGTCCAAACTGGTCAATTTGTCATAGACCAACTCCCTCATCCAGTTTAAGTCTGGTCTTCTCAAATCTAGGACTTCAGATTTTAATTGGGGTGTTCTAGTCCTGAGGGCCAGCCTGAACCAAATGGAGTTATGGTCACTGGAAGCCCAGAGGCTCCCTAATCCTTACTCCACCCACCATCTCAGAGTTGGTGAGCAACAAAATCAAGAATAGTTGCCAGTCTAGTGGGTTCCTTAATCAGCTGCAACACCAGACAGCCTTGCAATGTATCCACCAACAGCACTTGGCTTCTGGTGCACCTGGCAGCTGGAATATACCAGTAAGTATCTAGCAGGTTCAGATTACCCACCACCATCACTTCCTTCTTCTTCACTCCCCTTGTCAGCTCTTCCTTGGGCTCCCTGTCTCTCTCTCTCTCTCTTTCTCTCTCTTCCCTTTGTCTTGGTGGTCTGCAGATCACTTCAACCATATTTTCTTTTCAGATGGCTCCATGAGATGGACCCACAGTGACCCAGAGAAGTTGGAAAGATGGCCATAGGTATGGCAGCTCAGATTTAATGCAAAGAAGTGCAAGATCTTGCACATGGGGAGTAGAAAGCCAAGGGAGAGCAACAAGATGGGGTGGAGCTGCTGGCAGTCACCGGGGTGGAAAGAGATCTGGGGGTCATCATCACAGATGACCTGAAGGCCACCAGGCAGGCAGCAAAGCCTGTGGGGAAGGCCAGTGGGATGCTGGGTTGCATAGGAAGGGGTATCACAAGCTGTTGGAGGGAGGTACTGGTTCCACTGTACAAAACGCTGGTGGGACCACATCTGGAGTACAGCCTACAGTTCTGGAGGCCACTCCTACATAAAGACATAGATGGGATGGAGACAGTGTAGAGGAGGGCAACTAAGATGGTGCAGCAATTACGGCATAAGACATATGAGAAGAGGTTAAAGGACCTCAATATGTATACGCTGGAACAGAGGAGGGAACGGGGAGACATGACAGAAATGTTCAAGTACCTCAAGGGCATACATAGGGTGAGAGGGGATAACATCTTCCAGTACAGAAAGAGTACTAGAACAAGGGGTCATGACATGAGATTAGAGGTGGGCTGGATAAGGGGAAATGGGAGGAAGCTATTTTTCACTGAAAGGGTGGTGAATGCATGGAATAGCCTGCCCCAGGGGATGGTGGGAGCAAGCACTGTGGCAGGATTCAAGCATACATGGGATAGGAATAAGGGAGCCATAGAGATGAGAAGGAATAGTGTAAGCAGGTGACCAACTAGTGGCACCATCTTGCATTACAGGTAGGGAAAACGGGCAGGCTGGATGGACCTGGCTGTCCTTTTCTGTGAACAACTTCTATGTTTCTATGACCCAGTTTCCCCTTTGTTTCTCCTGATGTGTCCATCCTCCACAGCCTCTATTTCCTCCCTGACATGCAGGGCTATGCTTCTCCTTTGCCTTTCTTCATCCTATCTAAACATTGTGTAACCTGAGACTGACAAGACCCAGCCATTATTCTCTGTGGTTCAAGTTTCTGTGATGGTGATGGATACTAGGTCCACCTGAGTGTCTGTCACCAATGTCTAGAGCTCACTGATTCTATTACCCAGACAGCTAACATTAAGGCAGCCCCCCTATAAACTAGTTCCAGATCTCCTGTTACTGTTTTGTGATCCTACTCATGCATTTCTTTCCATTCTCCTTAACTTCTTATTTTTCCTGTTGCTTGAAAACCTTGAGAACTTTCCCTGGTAGCCTCTTCCAGTACTCCTGTTTGAACCTCAACCTCATATTCACTCACCTTATTGCTACCTGTCCCCTGTATAGGGAGACCAGTAGTAGTTTTTCCTCCATCACTCCAATTATCATTGTTCCCCTAGCCTCAGTGTCCCCTGCAGTTAGCTTTACTGCCCACTGTAGACATGAAATGTCTGCCCCAGTGCACTGGTCACCACTCTTTTCAGGTGAAGGTCATCACCTTCTTATGTTGGCATATGATGGAGACAGTGTTAACTTAAAAGAGAACTACAGTTAAAATTTATGAAAACATATGTTGGGCACAGTGTTTTGATTTTGCATGTAGTTCTACTGTATTCTTTTCATTGTTTGCTGTTAGGAATTTTTCTAAAGCTGACTACTTGTTTTATGGTCCCTGGTGATCTCCATGATAATCTTGTATTGCCTTTCCTTTTCCTACTATGCCTTCTGTCTCATGTGGCAGTGATGCATTGGAGAACATTAATTCCATGAGTGCTTACTTAGTGTCTAGTCTGAAGCAGCAGAACTGTTCTTTCAAGGGCCTCTCCATATCCAAAGAGCAATGATAAGGGCTTCATTAACAGTTTGGCAAACACCTGAAGGATAATTGAATGGGTTATTCTTTAAGGAAACAGCTTGGATCTTCACTAATGTAATTGATGACCTGGGGCATTAATCTGCATGCTTTCTTTAAGGCTGTGTGTGGTATAATGAAAGGAAAAGCTTTAAAAACAAAACTTTCACTCCTCTTGGCTAGACCTAGGCATATTCCTTGAAAATGAAAGCATTGGATTAGACTGAGTTATTTGAGGTCGGAACAGCACCTCATATCATTTAGATTTTGTTTTCATGTCATCAGACAACTCTTTTCATGTATATGTTAAGGATACAGTATATCTGATTGCTTTAGCATATTTTCACTGTTTATACTGGTCCCTGTAACTATCCTGGGGGTCTCCATTTTCTTATTTTTGAAATGTCATTGTCCCAGAGAACTATAAAAGGAAATCCCATGCTTAGAATTTTCTCAAGCAGTTTCTTTCTTACATGGTATTGTACATTTTGTGAAATAAAATTTGCCCTGTGAGTTACAGATGTAGAATTGTTTTGATCTACTGTGTAAATTTTAAAGAACGTGTCTTCTTCAATTCACAACACATAAAAATACCACCTCCATAAAATGTGTTCTTCCCTGGATATACTGTAGTACACTATACAAGTGGTAATGATTTATTTTTTCCAGCACATAATGGAAATAGTACTAAGTCTTTCTTTTGACCCATGACAGAGAGTGAAGTATAGTGTCTTGAAGGCCCATGATGAAATGTTCTGTAACTTCTTATGATGGCATGAGATGGAGATGGTAGAAAACAAACATTGACCAAAATGCCTTACTTTCCTGTGGGTTGTAGACACACAAGCTCCGAAGATCATTGATAAAGAGACTTGAAAATCATAAAGCAGCAGTATTTGTTAGTCATCATGTAGTTTCTTTTTTTTCAGCAATAATGTTTGTCTGGCAAAACAACAATATACCAATTTTCATTTTTGCTTTCTTTCATTCTAATACTAAGATATGTGATTTTGAAATTTCTGCTACCATACCCTTCTTGCTATGAAACAAAAACAAACTTGGTACATTCACAGTATGAATCTAGCATGTACATTCGACAAGTAACCTCAATGGAAGAGATCTTTAAAAAAATAGTGCATGGCAGCCATGTTTAATGACTTGAGTCATTAATGACAAAATTAGCTATAAAAGAAATTTTAAAAATACCTGAAAAAAATGAAAAATGCACTGAGGGTGAATCTAAAGATGTCTGAAATACTTGTTTTGCTAGAAGAAAGAGTGATGAATTTTTTGCCAACTAACAAATACTGCTGCTTTAATGAGTCAGGAGTGAAAATATGTTGTTATTCTCATCTCTGAGTGTTCAATGGCACACAGTGCTGCCCAAGACCTAATGCCAGTGCCATGTGTAACAGAAATATAAAGTAATGCCGGCCATGATGCATCACAGTACTTTGCAGTATTACAGCAGAGTGCTGCAGTATGTTGCAGGGAACAATGCAATTCAATGGCAATTAAGTCCTTTTGCCAAGTAGCATTTTGTGACATATTATTTACTGCAAGGTACAGCATTGCATCTGAGTTGGCTCCACCAGACAATATAACTTGTGATAAACAGAACATTATAACATAACCATGGATGCATGCAAGTGTGAAGCAATTTGACAGAACCCTAACATATTGTCTGAATAGTGTACTTCTACCATGATTTGACTATACAACTGGGCCATATTGTAACTGAGATGGGGGATATTCATTGCTATTCAAGAAGGGTGATGTGGCAAGCTCATTTAAACCCTGCAAAGTTTAACTGCTTTAAACTGAGAGTATCTTGATTTGTGCATTCCTTTCCTTCTGTTAATGGAGCAAGGATAATTGTTGTTACCTCATAAATGGGAATGATTTTACTTACACCACTGAGAAAACATTTTTCTTTCAATATTAATGGTTTTCATAAAAAGAAAATGGAGTAGAAGTGCTTGACTGCATATCCAAAATCAATGCAGTGCTCAGCTGACTTACAGTAGGATATTCTTGGCACATACATTAAGAAAAATGGATTATTTTTAATAGAAGCAGGGGGGACTTGCATTATTTCCTCTAATAACCAGCTGGGTCACCAACCCAGCAGGGTTTGTTGTTCCTCTCAGTCATGCCAGTTTGATAGCCAGAACAGATTACAGGAATCCAGTATACACCCTGGAAAGTATTTATAACACTTAGCCCCATTGCATTTCAGTACTACAAAGATAAAGAGCTAGTGAACTGCGTGAGAATATTATTAACATTTAAATGTAGTCAGCTATAGCATTTTATATGAAGGGTACTGCTCCATTTATTTGCTAATTAGATTTTCTACCTGACAGTATCAGGTATGATTTGTTTGCCTGGATGTTGATATAGCTAGTTCTATTCTACTTCATACTCCATCAGTACTGTGTCCTCACTAACTGTGACAACACAACCACTCAGAAAAAAGCAGTCATCTGCTGCCAGACCAGTCACTTGTGAAGTAGCAGTGAGCGAGTGAGGTCACAATGCAGATGAGTAATGAAGAGGAACAGAACTAGATACAGTACATCATCAGCCAAGTAAAGCACTGCTCATTACGTCAAACCTAATATTACTGGATTGAAAACTTTCTAATGAGCAAAAGAAAAGAGGCAGATACTTCAGAAACAAAAAATAAGAATGAGCTACTTTAAAAAATTAATAACAGTCTCTGTCTGCTAAATTTGATGCTACTTGCTCTTTAACTTCAATTTATAAAAGTACAGACCTGTCATTGAATAGTGAGCTGTTGCCACCATCCTTACAGATGCTTTCTGTTCTCCCTTAACATTTATTTCCAACATCCTGCTCCTATCTGCTACTTTGATGATGGGGCTTGCCAAGGTTGCACCCTTCCTCATGCTGGGAGACCAAGTGAGTGACTACCATCACAGTCAACGTCAATGATGTTCCTTTTTCAACAGTTAGAGGGTGTATGAACCTACTAAAAATATATAACCTTTTTAGTACCTGTTTTCCACTGTTTTATTCCTGAAACAGGAAATTAGTCTTGTTCAGTTTCTGAACAGGTACAAATCAGGCCCTGTAATATGTTAGTAGCTACTGTATTCTGCCTGTACAAGCAGCAGACCCAAAACAGGCATACCACATTTCTTCATCTGTGGCTGGTTCATGCCTGTAGTGCTTTTAGTGATGCTGAGCATTTGTTAAGATACTTAATTTGCACACTTTCTGCACATTATGTGCACTTTCAGGCAAATTACAGACATACCATAGGCATATGATTATAGGCATACTATAGGTACAGTATCAGACAAAGAACAGGCAACTTACAGACATTTAACAGCACTGCAGTTCTGACCATATGGCCTGCATCCTCCCTCCCCAAATGTTAAGCACCTCACCCCCATAAGATACTTTCTGAAGGAGTACACTGAGGCTGCTCACTGTATTTTAAATAGCAAGAACATTATTTATTATAAGGAGCTTGGAAAGAAATAGTGCTTTTAGTTTTTGTGCCCATCAGCTAGACTTTTTGTGGGTCTTACAACAGGAAGAGATATGCAAATTTAGCAATAATACACAACAATGTGTATGATATCATGTGATATTGTCCCACCGTTGGTGCGTTGTAAGGCACGAGGCCATAGACCAAATGACTTCAACCATCTGAGATGATATCCCACGATATTGCACACCTTGGAGTGTATTATGGTTGACAAGGAATAGATCTATATTGATCTTGTTAACTGATGGTATGATCTTCTTCCAGACCGAGATTATGTACTGAGATATCATTGCAGCTTAATGTCATCTTGGCCAATCAAATCTGAGGATTTTGACCATCCATTTCATAACTAAGCAATGATACATAACAAGATGGGCAATATCATAGTATATTGTCCTGCTTCCAGGGCATTGTGAGGCACGAGGCCATAGGTCGAGTGACTTCAACCACTTGAGAAGGTGTGACATTCCATGATATACCACATCTTAGAGTGCATTATTGTGATTGAAACAGAACCATTTTTATAGAAATAAAAAACAAAATTGTTAGTTTTAAGGATTTTTTTAAATTTTCATTGATTTATGACATGAATTGCTTGTTTATTTGATGAATGAACAGCATTCATCTCACTGAGATTATTTACTGAGATACCATCCTGGCTGACTGTGGTCTTGACCAACTAAATTTAAAGATTCTGACCTTCCATTACTTAATAAAAGAGGTCAAATCTCATCTGCCATCAAGTGATCCTAAACACACCTTTACACTTGACTGACCCTTATCAAACTGTTGCTTTTGTTTAAGCTAGAGCTTTCATTTATATTGGTTTAAAAATGTTCTGACTAGGAGAACTACTTTTTGTAAGTGCTGTATGTGTCGTATGCTTTCATAACATAATATGCAGTACATAGTGATAGGATTTTCTACTGAGATCTTTTTCTCAGAGACTAGTGTCACCTATGTTTTTTATTACATTACTTGATACCTCAGAGTGTATACATATGAAACACTAGCAAGGAGATGATGGAAGGTTTGATTCCTTTTATTGGACCAACAAGTGTCTTGTACAAAGATGGAATTATACGCTTTTGGATCCTCACAGTTCCCTTCTCCAGGTGAATAGAAAAACAGAGCAACATAAACAGTATTTATATCTACTGAGGAGCAATTTATAAACAAAAAAACATAGCAGGAAGTGAAGCAAGAAAGTGATAAAAGGGGACTGAAAATAAAAGTCTATATAAGTAGCAAATTAAAAAAAAACTGTGTGAGATGAAATGGGGGGTACTAAATAGGAACAGGTCAGTAGGAGATAAAAGGAAGCTTGAAAGGGAAAAAAAAAGATCAGACAGGAACACAGATAAGAAAGATCTGAGATTAAAGGAATATGAGGTTGGCAGAAGGTCGAATAGACAGGAGATGCCTAAGAAATGCATGGAAATCAAAAAATTAGAAGAAACAAAACAACAAAGGCCCAGATAAACAATGCGGCTAGAATCTCTTTTTGTGAAACACTAGCAACAAATTTCTGTACTTTTGACAATCTCACTGAAAAACATCTGAAACTCTTTCCACAATGTAGTTCGATACCTTCCACCCAAGGAAAATGTTATTGCCTTAAACATTTTGGCCATTGACTAAGAAGGAGCCATTCAGACAAATGCCAGCCTGTAAGCAGGAACTGTTTTATTCACATCTGACTGATTATGGTGTTGGACTAATTAGATAGATGCTGTAATGGTTTTTGCTCCAGCAGTTTCAATTACTGTACCTGTGAAACTCTGAACACGCAGCTGGGAGCACCCCTGTTAAACACCAGGGATACTAAGAACACAATCAGTTTGCAACCTTTCATTAGACTAGTGATTTAAACAGGCAAGAGTAACATTATGCTATCACACCAAGATAACTTTTAATAACACATGTTGAAAAATATTAGGAAGGATTTCTCTTAGAAAAATTAAAAAAAGGTGATTCACATTTAGAAGATGGGATCCATTTTCTTTGTATATTTTAGTAACAACCATGAAGTGCATCCCAGACATTAGGTGTAAAGCTGCACAAGATTTCCAAACATTTGCTTGTGCTGAATTTCTCAAAATTCAGAAAAAATGTGTGAAACTTCACATTTGGGGATGTCAGCAAGTTGCAAACTTTTTTTCCCTTATGACTTAAGAAGAGCATTTGTTGTTGACTTGAGTTCTTTTCCATGACTTGATGAACCAGTGTTTGGTGGCAAATATTTATTTTATCTCATGAAGGAAAAAAATTTACAATTTGTTTATTTATTTTTTTTTATTTGTTGCAGTAATGTTTCTTCATACACATTGAGGACTTTGAGAGATTTCCACAAAATGTTTCAAATATTGCACACATTTTCATGAATAGAAAATATACAAATTTTTCCAAAATTTATTTGTGGTAAACATGATTTAAGCACTTATTATAAAAAGGGTCTGAGAAATGGAGCTTTTTGATTGGCTGCAAACATTCTAACAACCTTATGTTAATCTTTTATTAACATACATGTAGAGCGTAACCATATGCTGAACAAGGTTTAACACTGTTTAAAAACATTTTTTATTATAATAGCAATAAGGCACTCCCAGGAATTATGTTATTGGTCAGTTAATCACCCTCTTGGGGCATGTGGCACTCAGCTACACCTCGTGCCACAGTACACCCGAGAAGGTGATTAACAGACCATTAACATAACCCTTGGTCATGCCTTATTGCTTAATAATTAGGAGGCAGGGGTGCTCTCTATGAAGCCCTTTCTATTTCAGTACAAATGGATACCCCACTTATATAAGCCACTTCAGGATTAAGCTTGTTGAAAGGGTGAATGGTGGGGCTACAGGAGATCTGTCCAAGGAGTATAAATAAAAATCCAAGTCAATTCTATAAAAATGCATTTTTAAGGAGTTCTACTATGTAGAATACATAACCCTAAATCAGCACAAGTGCGTCCTGTAATGTATGAAACACAACTTTTCACAGACAAAATTATCTTGTTTAAATTGCTGTGTCATTGAATGGCTACTTCGCAACACCTGGGGATCTATAGCCCATTCCCTTTGGCATTGAAAGCTTGTATATTATTGTACGTGCATTTGTTGAGATATATAGACTTCTACAATAAAAATTAGATTTGCAAAAAGCAAATACACAGGGAACTGTGTCCAGTGGTTCCTCCAACCCTGACATATTTTAGAAATCAAAGGTGGTGAACTCTGTGGGTGAATGTATTATTTCCAGTGCCACATCAAACCCATATGATGCAGAAATTTTGAAGAGAACTGTCTGGAGTAGGGCATTGGTAAAATGTAAATTCTGTCCATAACATTCTGGTGAAATTACAATTCTATTTCCATGAATTTACTGAGATTTCTGCAAAGCCTTTAGCAAACTTTTGCCAAATTTTAATTTTCAGTTATTTCCAACTGATTCAACATGACTTATTCAAGTCACCATATCTGATATGTTCGATACCCACTTCAACATTGACATGTGCGGTTCATACTACGGTTCATACTATGATGTGTACAGCAGCAGAAGGCTAAATGACCATTTAAATCTTCTGTTATTTACCTGAAGTTAAGACAGATTAGCTCCCACATTAATCAGTTTATCTAGACTGCTTTAAAAAACAGTTTTACTTTCACTGATAATAACCTATAGTGGAAGAGATTCCAGGGATTTACTACCCTCTGTGAAAATAAATATTTTTTGTTTAAAATGGTTGAATTTTTGGCACTTTAAATGAAAAGGATGTCCTTTTGTGCCTAGAGAGACCTGCTTAAATTCAAATGTCATCTCAGTCATCATGTAGGGATCTTTCATTACATCCCACATCAGCAGTAGATCACCTCTTAATCATCTTTCTAGGGAAGGGAAGGGAAGGAAAGGAAAGGGGAAGTGGAAGGGGAGGAGAGGGGAGTTTTAAGACTGCACAAGCAGTGTCACACCCTGCAGCAGCAGACCAAGTGAATTTGGTAGACTTGGAAATGTACAGGGATATCTGTGAAATATTTATTTGACAACTGTTACAGGGGTGCGGTTGCAGCCCTACAGTTATGGTTGAGTAGGCTACTTAATGTTAAACCCCAATTTTTGTACCTTAGTAACTTTGGTGTCTTTTGACAAAATAGCCAAAATGTTGTCATACGTGGTCAGGCTGCTATAGTCCCTAGACATGGAAAGTTTCCTTATGGAATGTTGTTCAGTTTTCAAGATAGAAGCACCAAAAAATGGAAAAAAAAACATTTTTGGTTTTCCTATACTTAGCATTGGATAATTTTTGCTCTCACCCACAGCCTATATTGGTGAGGAATTATTTCATGAAATTTTCAATGCTGAAGGGGCCCATGCCACGTGTGTGCCTTTGGAATGTTTCCTGAAAAAATATTATACAGTTCTAGAGTTATAACAATTTTAGAGTTAAAGTTCTGACACGAATGGTAAAAAATAAAGATTGCGTTGCTTATTTTCATGATTTATGTCTCATGCTGAAAAAAAATACCAATTGTGTCAGCCAACATGTTTGTCTCACAAGATTGAAAATGCATTTAAATGATCTGTTTAAAAAAAACACCTGAACCTAGATAATGGATCTGTTTAGCTAGATTCTTTTTTTTTTTTTAACTTGCAAGAAATACCTTTTCTGGACCCCCAAAATGCAGGCTGCCCAGCTTAGTGAGAGGAACCATTTACCCGCATTCTCTGTATAAGAACAGTGGGGACTTTCTTGAGTTCTGCAGCCACAGCTGGAAGTCGAGATGCGGGCTACAGTGAGAGCAGTGAGCTGCCAATCCACTGTTCTCCCTGTCTGTCTCTGTCTCAGTTCATCTGCTACCTGTCCGTCTGTCTATCTATCTATATATTTATCTATCTATCTTTTTAATGAACAAAAGCAGTTTTTTTTTTTACTGTCACTCACTAACACACGGTGGGGTGGGGGGGGGCTCACCTGTACAGTTAACTAGTCTTGGCCATCTCAAAAGAGCAAGCCAGAATAATGCAGTGTAGATTGCAAATGAGTGCTTCTGTGGTTTTTCAGATGGGGTTGTTTTGGGGCTGATTTTATTTGCTGCAGCTACTTAATGTTACTGTCAAAAGGGGAGGGAGGGAGGGATGGTCTGGGGTGTAAAGAACAGAATCTTCAGTGCCATAGTAACAGAAGAGGATCTCCAGCTGGTCCAGGGCAAGAGTGTATGCCAATCAGGCTGCCACTCAGCCTCCATGTGCCAAGTTGCTGTTTTGACTGACTCTAAGGCAGGTGCAATAGTTTCACAGTAGTTTCCCAGACAACCAGTACAATTTCTCAAGAGCACTTCAAAAGGGTGGTGCTAAATCAATATAGTGAACTTCAGCACTTCCAGCCTGTAAAGCATGGTACACTGATGTATGTATCCAGAAAAACATTTACTTAAAAGTTATAGCAATACAGCAATAAAATCAGGGATTTACAATTGCAAAATGTGCAAGCCATTCCATCCTGGGACACTGTCCCATAACCGAATAGTTTCCACCTGTCTGGTTCTCCTGTCAGTTTGCCTGACTTGGCCCCAACCCCAGACTTCTACTTTTTCCCACTACTTTTGGTTAAAGTCTTTCACCATCATGCAATGTCAGACCACCAGACAGTTCCTTAACCATTTCACTCTCTGCATTTCAGTTGGTGTAATACTCCTGCGATGTTACATTACATGCAGTACTTAAAGATTTTTCAGTCCAACAGTAATATTGTAATACATTAATAAAACTTATATACTGCTGCGTCTGTTTAATTAATTTAGGAAGTTTTTAGGCTATATTGTAGTCTATTGCATCTGTTTTATTTTTTGTTTACTATTGTTGAAAATGCTTCATTTGCCTACCTGTAGAGTGTGACATAGACAGCCAGTTCTGAGTGCCGGATTATATTTTTTAATATAAAATGTATTAATGTCTCTGCTGACTATTCAAATGCTCTAGGAATGACCTCTCTCACCCCCCCCCCCAGATTTTAGCTGACAGATGCAGTCCAAGACAACTGCTGACAGCATTGTATCACACACTCAGTCTTTTTAGAGACAATGTGTTACTGGAAGACTTTTATTAAGGATCCTGTTTCTCTGAACTAATTACTGAGTTGTTAAGTTAATTTTATTAAGAGAGAAATCATAAACTAGGTTTATGATGTTAAAATAAGGGAAGCTAGGATGTTACATGGTGGTGTTGTAAATTACCCTATGAAGCTTGTGTGAAGAGGGTACAGCATGAGATCAAAAGAGGTGTCATTAAAACTGGAGTTATGTTAAGGTTGAAGAATTAATACCTTAAAATTATATCCTGTGGTTGTATAAAAATATATTTTTGTTAGATATTTGACCAGAGGAGGGGCTAGATGACTTCATCAAAAAGGAATTGGCAAATACTGCTTGAAAAGATTATTCTCTTTTACTATTTAGATGCATTTGTATCTGACACTGACTAAGGAAACATCTGAGCACTGAAAAGAGGTATTTAGAAAGCTAGACAAAATCTAAATATAGTTGTAGGAATTGCACTGTTTTAAACCTCATTTTGTTTAAAGATTTGTATGTCTTTTGATACAAGAGTTCTGTATTGTTTGTTTGACGTATTATTATATATTTTAGTAAAAACTCTAATTTTAGAGCAAACCTGGTATGTCTTTGAATTGCTTTCTTTTGCTAAGAAATATTTATGATTCAGCAGACATATAGCTTGTATGATGGCACCAAACTGGAAACAGAAGCATTTTAAATCTGAGGTCTTTATAAAGTTTTAAAGGGTTCATCTCTGAATACCTGGTTAGGTGCCCATAGGCAAAGACATCTGGCCCCCCAAAGACAGATATATCTGAACCTGTGCATTGGGTATGCTAGCAAGAGGCTACAGTTTGAATCCCTCCAGAACTGAGACCAAAGGTTGATCCGAACTCACAAAAACAGACAAGAGGGTTACCTTGTCTGTTACACTGTTCACAAGACTGCACTCAGAGCTTAGCACTTTGGGAGTAGAGGGCCAGACCTGCTGAGTGAATCGGTGACATATAGCACCCAAAGCCTCAGGGATGGGGTGCTAAATAAATAAAATGACTTACTATTAGTTTGTAAGGAGAACTCCCCCCCAACAATGTTTTGTGGTATTAACTTGAAATGCATTACTGACTAATGATCAGGGTCTCATTTAACTCCATTCTGCAAATAATTGATTTCCAAAACAACAAGATAATTTCCAAAACAAAAAAGGGAGTGGGGGGTAATCAATTTATTGATTGATTGACTGATAAGGAAAACAGATGATGGGACATACAGGCATTGCAGTCCCAAAAGATAATTGTTTCTCCGAATGTGAAGATATTTAACTAGTAATATATGACATGCTAGCCCAGCATGCTAGATACCACAATTATTATATGTAATATTTTACATGAACAGACAAAATTGGAAAGCAAAATTCTCTCTTCCCTACCACTAAATAATTAACTGAACACCTACTCTCAACTGATTTGCTTTCGCAGGGTTGGCACTGAACGAATTATTGCATTCAGCCAGTTCCACAAAATGGACTAATCAAGTGTTGTTAATGAAAGCTGTGTAGTGTGAACTTGGTTTCTGCATTATGCATGCTTTCTGAATTAAGTACTTTACGGAATGAACAGTTCAACAGCATATATTGCACAGGGTTTTGTGCCAAGTTCCTTTTTTTTGATTTATTCTTTAAGAAATGCAAAATAAATAAATGAAACAACTAAGAAACAGTTCCAAGTTTACCTTCCAAAGGTAAGATTTAAACAAGTCATCCACACTTGAAGCAGCATGAACGCTCACAGTAAGGGGGTTCTAGGGAACAGGACTAGCATCTGCCAACATGCAACTCAGTACTAACTGGAGCAACTAGCAACTTTTGGTGGCAACTGAACTTTAATGAGTCACTCTCACCTGCAGTGTGCCGAGGTGGTGAGGTTGAGGGACTTATCAATGCAAAGCTCCAGGCAAAGATTTTTACTCCAGTTACTACTGGAGGGCTCTGGAAAACAATCGTTTAAAAGTCATTGTGAGTCTGTCCTGATCAGGTAATTTCTAAAACCATAAATCAGCCATAACTGTCCAGGATCACTGCCTTAACCACTGACTGCCAATAAGGGCTACCTGGAACTGCCATGGGGTGGAGGGAGTAAAGTAACTTGGTGGCGGAAGAAAAGCAGCCAATGCAGTGCATGCTGTTGAGTGCTGCATCCTCAGTCTCAGAGCTGCAAAACACTTTTGCCTCCCATCTCCAGCTCCTAACATTAGATGTGTTTCTGGGTGGAGAGCAAATGCTGTAGGGTCCATTCCAGCTGAGTCTTGCTTACTGTAAGATGAGACAGAACCCACGACTGCAAGCAATCACGTGTATAGTTCCTGTTTATAGAACTAATACAGGTCTCCCTACCCCCTCCAGCCCACTGGATTGGCATTCCCAAAACTGAGTTAAATATAGTAGGTGAATGGAGTTGTGTAACTTAAGGCATTAAAATGCAACTTCCAACTTGTTATGACACTTAATCATCTGTCTGTCTGTCACTAGCATCTACATTACCTATGTGTCTTTCAGACTGCAAGCTCTAAAATGTATATGCTTCTGGGAGGTTAGTCCCCCCACACTATTGCATTTGTTGTACTTTCAAAACCCCAAATAAATCTCATTTTTATTCAGTGCTGATTTTAATGACATAGGTCCCTATACATTAAACAAAAAGTTGCCTATGTGCCACATATCCGAATCATGTAGGCAACCCTAAGCTGGAATGCCGCACAGTGTGGGGTCTTGCAGACCCCTGGTGGTATTCACAAATGGCATGCGAGGCAGTTAATGGTGGATCCCTTGACTGGGTGGTCTGGAGGTGTTCTGGGAGTATGCCTTCACTATGTGCCATTCACTAAAGTGCATAGTGCTGTGCACGAGGGCGCATATGATGTGCAGGTTATGCCAGGTTGGACCCTTTTTAACCTCAGTATGCACCCAGCCCCAAGAACACAGGACCCCTGCCTGGCCCCAGCAGCTGTATGAAAGCACCCCTTGCACACATCTGCCTTGTCCCTGTCATTGATATTGCAGCCCCCCAAACACATGGAAGCCCCATCCCCATTGCATTCAAAGCATACCCCCAACACAAATATACCCTGTCCCTGTTGCATCCAAAGCATCCCTCCCCAGCACATGTAGGCCCCATCCTGGTGTGTGTTAAGTATCCCCCCAGCACACATGTACCCCATCCTGGTATTTGATAAGCATCCCCCCAGCACATGTAATCCCCATCCCGGTGTGTTCTAAGCATACCCCCAGCACACATATGCCCTGTCCCAGTGTTTGCAATGCAGCTCCCCCTGCATACGTAAGCCCTATCTCAGTGTTTGCAATGTGGACCTCCACCCCCCAGCACATGTAAGCCCCATCCTCGATGTAGAACAATCCATCCCCCACCCCCACGCATAGGTTCCCCGGTCCCCCACACAACCTTGACCCCTGAACCTGGTACTCCATCAACATCATTGGTCACCAGTGGACCCCAACCCAAACTCCTCACACACCCAAGCAGCAAAAGGACAAAATCACACAAGCAACCACAGACAGTCATCATCAGGTAAGACAAACAACATATAACTGTTTCCAGATAACAGAAAATTAGTAGCACTGAAGTGCTACCTTTCATGAATTTGTATCTGCAGCTGCATAAGTACAGGCTCCATCTGTGTGTGTATGTCATACAGCATACATGACCACCTGTGGCTGCAGACAGGGTCTGTGCTTCTGCAGACAGAAGTACTGTTGCAGTGTAGGAATCATGATTTCAGCAATGGATCTGGAAATTTTTCAAGAGGGTAGCAGTTCTGTCTAGGGGCTGGCATTTAGATTAAGTTAAAACAGTTTCTTTTTGCTGGTGAAAGAGGTTAGTGGGTGCTACCTTGTTACATACAGTAGCTGGATCGACAGTGCATGGTGTTCTGTATGTAGCTGTTCTATACCTGTGGCTGCAGAAGCACAGGCCTCTCAGACAGAACTGCATGCATTTCTTACAATGTTGATGCATACCTGTGGCTACTAAAGAGCTTGCTCTTAGAGGCCAGCACTTCTGCAGAAAAAAGAACTCTTGTAATCAGGGTTTCATGAAATTGTATCTGTTGCTTCAGGGGCCTGTACCTCTGCATACAGATGTAGTGCTGTGATTTTCCATAAAATATTGGTAAGGCCTCACCTGGAGTACTGTGTGCAGTTCTGGAGGCCACACCTGCACAAGGACATAGATAAGGTGGAGACTATCCAGAGAAGGGCAACAAAGATGGTGCAGGGTTCGCATCGCAAAACATATGAGGAGAGACTAAGGGACCTTAATGTGTACTCACTGGAGGAGAGGAGACAGCGGGGGGACATGATTGAAACTTTCAAGTACCTCAAGGGCATAAACAAGGTGCAGGTAGAAAAAGTAGTAGAACAAGGGGGCACAATATGAAATTGGAAGGGGGTAGATTAAGCGGTAATGTGAGGAAGGTTTTCTACACAGAAAGGGTAGCAGACACTTGGAAAAGTCTGCCACAGGAGGTAGTGGGGGCAAGCACAGTGGAGGGGTTTAAACATGCCTAGAACGGGCACAAGGGAAGCTTGAGAGGGGACGGAGTGATGCAAAGCCATTGATCACATAGGGTCAGTGGCCACATACCATGTATAGAGCCTGCGGGCAGACTGGATGGGCCTGGAACATTATTTGCAGCAAAATATTGCCTTTACTGACAAATGTTACCGCCTACGGCATCGGGCCTCATTAGACTCCTGGGCAGTCTGGTATTGCCCAACACCACCCACTCTGTCGGGTATTATTGCTTGCTTAGAGGGATGGTCAAGAAGAGACAACTTATGACCATATGGTCACCAGAGGAATCTGAAAGTTGAAGAATAGCAGAGTATCTGGAAGACCTCCTTCTAAGATGCCCTGGCCTTCCCAGGAGGCAGAGAGATCCATACTGAACAGGCCTATTATGCACTAATACTGAGACCTACCTGTAGCGTAGCAAATTCCCAGAGGGCCTGGCTGCAAGGGTATGTTATAGGGCCCCCCTGTTTTGAACAGACATCAAAATTATGATTTGGGCCCCTCAAACCTCATGGGCCCGGGTGCGACTGCATCCCCTGCACCCTTGTAGCTATGCCCCCGAGACCTACTAATCCACAAGTGAGGCTGTGGTCCATTGTAATGATATTTTCTAGTTACAGAAATAAAGAAGATATACTTCGGATAGGTTGGCAAAAGAAAGATATTGCCTGAAACTTAGTCAAACATTGTTTCAATTCGGATGACTATCCACTGAAGTGATTCGCAAATGATAGGAGTGTGCTGAGATTCTGTGGATAATAAACAGCAGCAAAGAGGCACCTTGAAGCCAGCAAGCCTTTGTCTGTGGGCCCTTCACCTGACAGCTGTTCAGACTGTGGTTAGGATGGGTAGGACAGGGGAACAAGAGGAGGACAGGGGTGGAAGAAGTTAGTTTAGGCGAGGAGCAAAGGGGCTATTTAAGGACCATGGTATGGTAGCACAGCTTCTTTGCTCCTTCATCCACAGAGATTGAGAGGCATCACTAACAGCAGGACTATGGCAGCAGCACGATCAGGGTGAGAAAACTCTGTAGAATGGACAGCATTTTTTGTTGATAGCAACTGGTCCTAGGGAACTGAAAGAGTCAAACTGGTGTTTTTTTTTGTTTAAAGAAAAGAGCTGAGACAAGGTTTGATAGGGCTCTGAGGGACAGCATTACTTAAGGCAGAATCCGTGAAGGGGGCTGTGGGCACAGATGACACTCGAGCACTCACAGAGTGATGCAGGGCTCAGCACAGCTGAGCATCAAGTCAGGGCTTCTCTGAGGAGTTTTATGAAAAAAAAGTTTCCGATTCCCTCCTGGTTTGAGTTTTTGCGGGTGCAGAGGAGTAGATTGGAACAACTATCCCCCTCAGTAGGGGTCAACATATCATTGCCAGGTGTTGGATGGCTTGAGGCCTGAGAACCAGTCAGCAAGCAGGAAAAAGACAAAGGCAGACTGTGAAGTATATAGTAAGTGCTAGGGGCAAGGCACACCAAGCAATGTCATGGAGGTACTGACAGCAATGTGTAGGCTGAAAGCTCAACTAGGAGCAGGGCAGCCTCGGAGAAGAGAAGAGATTTTTGAGTAATTTCAATGAAATGAGCCCTTCAGTAGGGGAGAACAAGGAGCATGGATGCTCCCTCATACAGTAGCCCGAAGGGGGCAGGCCAAATGGCCATTAATAGATTGCCATGGCAACGAGGCAGCAACCTGGACAGACCAGCACCCAGTGTTGAACAAGCCACAGTTTACTGGGTGGAGGAAAGTGTGAGCCTGGGATTTACTGGGTAGGGTACCGTGACCCAAGTGTGTAGTTCAGAGTCTCAATAGAAGGACAACGTGGGTGTGGGAACCACAGTCTCATGCACTGGTAGCCATCTTAGGCCAGAGCATCTGTTACCACAGAAATGGTGGTCTGACTGGTGCCATTATATTCACTAATCAGAGAAAGAAGAAGAAGAGCAGGAGGAGCATTGGCTGGAAGCCAGGCTGCCATGGCAAGGCTCTTCCCCCATGAGCCTGAGTCAGACAATGCCTTTTCGGTCAGGGTAATAAAAATAAATGTAGGTGGTAAGCAGGGGAGCAAAGGAAGGGAGAAGGGGGACAAGGTATGATGCTGTTATGGTTAGTAACTGAGGTTTGTGTGCACATTACGGCCCCGTGAGAACAGAAGACCTAGTATGTACATGGCCAGGTTGTGTGTTTCTGTCTTTTAGCTCATGAGCAGAGCAAGGTGTTGGGAAAAGGTAAGGCAGAGCAGAAGAAAGGGGAATATGAGTTTTAGAAGCAGTTGCAAGCACGGATACAGGTGCAGCTGAGAGACAAGGCCTGGTGGGTTGCCTGTATTCTGGACTTGATGGGGAGCTCAGAAACCCAACAACAGAAGGGCTGTCAGGACTTCCAGCTCAGACGACACTGAGAATGGAACCTACAGGATGCCAGCCAGCCTGTCCAGCATCATTCAAGGCATAGGGTAAGAGGAGAATACAAGTATCTCAGCAGCCAGCTAGGAAGAAAGCGGCAACCAGGAAGCAGGCACCCAAATAGACATCAAAGAGCAAGAGGCAGCAGAGGTTGCTGACAACATCAGTGGCAACGGAGCAAATCAATTTTGGGACCTGGAGTCCAGAACAGATGAAGGAGTTGCTGGAAGGCACATTTGACAGAAGTAACCACAGGGAGGGAGTCAGTACCAAAGAGTCCCAGGAGCACCAGGGGCTTCACCCTTCTGGTCTGGTAGGTTCCCAGAGGGAAGTGGCAAGGGAGACAAAGGGCACCTGGGGTAGTGTCCTGCCCTTTGCCAGTGCCAAGTGGACCAGCCCTGTCCCAGATTACAGATCAGGACACCAGCAGTGGAAACCTATTCATAACCAGGGATTCCAGTGGTGCCACTGAAGTTTCAAACGTGGGTGCCAAATCATCCAGGCGGGGCGCAAGCGAGCATGGGGGGGACATCAGTCAGCACTGGAGCAGAGGCTCAACTGCCTCCTTGCTTACCTGGAAGGTAATGCCTGAGGTGACTCTGCTGCAGCAGGTAGGGGCAGAGACAGATGAAAGTGGGTATGTGGGAGTCAGATTCAAGGCTAGTGGACTTGATAGTCACCCCAGGGTAACCCCAACTCCAGGGGGCCTGTCAGTGGTACCATCTCCAGAACTGTTACTCCCACAGCTGGATTGATCAGTTTGGGAGAACCAATAGCATCTCACCTCACAGAATAGGTGCAGGCACATATTTTTGGGGGTGATTATGTGGATGTGTTCGCATTCCTGAATTGACCTATGGAGCCAGAGGAGGAGAAATACAAAAAAGATAAAGATGAAAGGACAGAGACAAGGAGAAGGGTTCAGGTCTGCTGCACCTGGAGAATTGGTAGGCAGCATGTATGATATTTGCAAGGACAATGCAACTAGTGGCCCCCAAAAAGATGCATGGTTTGTGGAATTACTACAGCAGAGTCATGGCAATGTATATCAGTAAGTTGGGTTATGGGAGGCTTGAATACGATGAAGAGTTTTGATTCATCTGAGGAAGCAAGACATTAGGGTGTGTTGGACATGATGCTGCTGTGGGTGATTGAACATGGGGGTGCAGCACATGGACAGTGGTTTTCCTGTTAGGAGGGCCCTGTCCCCTAGGAGAGAGAGGCACAAGGGGCTTCGGCATGGGGAGGGGCCAGGGCAAGGTGTTGTTATGACTATAACCAGGGAATTTGCAAGATGGAGTGGTGCAGATTCAAGTATGGCTGCATGGCCTGGAGTCACTTTCATCAATTCATCCAGTGTGAACCTGGGGGTGCTGCCTCCTGGCCATTTTAGAAGTGGCAAATCAGGCTTTCAACCCTAATAAGGGGTGGACCAAATAAGGCTACGGCTTCTCCAGTACCCCAACAAAGCAGATGTCATTTTCTGGTGGAAGAGTTCACAGTCGGGTTTCAGATTTCATACAAGGGCCCTCAATGGCATTACAAAGCTGAGAACTCATCAGAGATCAACCAGATCTGGTCAGGGAGAAGTTTAAAAAGGAAGTTGGGGCAGGGAGGATCAATGGTCCATTTTTGTCCCCACCATAACCAGTTCTGGTTGTATCCCCGTTTGGGTTGGTGCCAGGGGAGTTCAGGATGATAAATAACCTGTTTTACCCAGCATACATTGACCTGTGCTTCGTGGTGGTGACATACACTTTATTTGATAAGGTAGCAGAAGTGGTGGGGTTGGTGGAAAGGGGCTTTGCTTCAAAGGTAGATATAGAGTCGGCCTTTAGATCATGTCTTGTTCATGAGAGGGGTAGGGATTTACTAGGGGAGAAATTTGAAGAGCAGTACTATGGACACAGGTGCATGCTCATGGTGTGCGCAGTGGCATGCACAGTGTTCGAGCGTTTCAGTACTTGTTTGCAATTTGGCGATTATGCAAAGGGCAGAGAGGACAGAAGTTGTTTATTACTTGGATGACTTTTTGTTTGTGGGAATGGCCAGTACTGGGGAATGTGAACATTTACTGAAGGTTTTACAGCTGGTGTGTGCAGATTTAGTAATGCCTTTGGTAAAGGCCAAGACCAAAGGCCCTGGTACAGTGCTGTCCTTTTTAGGTATAGAAATTGATATTCAGGCCACTGTCTTTCAGTAACCAGAAGACAAGGTGCAGGCATTGTGGAAATTATTAACCAATGCAGCAGAAGCAAGCAAAATTATACTGAGAAAGCAGCAGCAATTTTTGGGGCACCTGAACAGTGTGTGTAAGATCATGCTGATGGGGAGGACCTTTTTACACAGAATGGAAAAGGTGCGGCTGGCTGCATGAAGCCACATCATGACCTCTGGGGAATGGAGGGTATGAAGGAGGATTTGGGTGTATGGATGGCTTTTTTGAAGTAATATAATAGTGTTTCAATACAGCCAGCAGGCACCACCAGCCAGGAAATAGAGCTCTACACGGGTGTGTCAAGGGCCTTCGACTTTGGGGCGAACTTCCAAGGAGCTTGCTGCACAAAGCAGTGGTCATTTTGGACTTCCAGTTACATCACTTCCTGCAATGGAGTGAATTTTGGCAACTTTGATGTACCATCATCAAAACATCTATTACCAAGGTATCCTGTGATAAGGGCAAATCAGTTTGAGCAACTCAAATTGAGCGACTTTGAAAAGGGCAACATGCACTAAATAGCGGCAGTAATAACAGCGACTGTGTGCAGGGATGGTGAAGTGTGCCATCTAGTATTACACACCATTTTAAATACAGTGTTGTCTTGGAGTCAGTTAATTAAAAATAGGGGGGTTTGGGTGGGAAAAGCCCCCTGCATGGATAGTGCGAGTGACAAAGCCCCCTGCATAAAATAAAGAGATATAGTGTAACACAGTTGTATGGTGGCTGGATATGGTTCATTGTATGTAGGCTGCTTCCTGACCTGCTGCAGCCATGTTGTCATTGTAGCATTGTGGGTTAGGCTGGTTGTTAGGTAGGCAGGTTGTGAGTCAGGCAGGCTGGAGAATGTAGGGTTCAATTCTGGGTGCTGGCATGTGTGCATAGTGTGGGCCTGTGTGTGAGTGAGTGTGTACATGCAGTGTTGTTAAGGACTGTGTTTTTTTTTTATTTTGAAGTTGGCTGTCACAGGTGTTTTTACTTTGGTGTTGCAGGTGTGTTGTGTTAGGCATTAGTGGGTTCTATAAGAAGGGCGTACTATGTGGGTTCGGTGTTGTGGAGTCTGGTGCATGGGCATGGCTGATGAGTTTCTGTAGAGCCAGAAGGGGAGACCGCTCCTTTTGTTGCTTACAACTGCCAGTTTCAGATGTGAATGTGTATTGGAGTGATATGCATACTGGGTGTGTTTTGCTTTGATGGTGGGGGGGTTGGTTGGTTGTTGAGTCACCGTTTAGATGCTCACTGTTTCTTTAGTAGGCTGTTATTTATTTATTTATTTACGAGTTTAACCAGGAAGGCATACTGAGCAGTGTTGCTCGATTCCACATGCGACATGGGGGTCAAGACCCAAGACAATAGTACATACATTTGGTACATAGTTAACAACACAATGAATGGCCATCCACCATACAGACGATCGGCAGATAGATACAGACAGTCAGAAGATCGATACAGGAACAATTTAGATGGTTACAACTGAGCACAGAAACAATTTTTATACATAATTTGACATTAGTTATAGCAAGAGCAGCTGGAGGAGAAGTGGGTGCTGAGTAGGCGATTGTGATGGCTGGGGTTGGGTGAGTGTCTTATATCAGCTGGCAGGGCATTCCATAACTGTGGATGTGGTAATTGAATGCAGCCTGACCTTTGGTTGTGCACATAAAGGGACATGGAGGAGCCTGGGGGTCAGTGCTTCTGAGGGAGTAAGCGGGGGTTGTTGGGAGAGGGTAGAGGCCAGGTAGGGGGGTAGGAAATGGGACCAAAATTTGGCTACGAACCTAGCACTGTGGGTTAGTCTTCGGTCTTGGAGGGACAGCAGGGCTAGGGAGCTATATAAGGTGCAGTGGTGGGTTGTTTGTGGACAGTCGAGGATTAGCCAACAAAAAGAGTGGAAAAGGGTGTCAAGGCTGGCCAAGACAGAGGAGGGAGCGATAGTATAGACTATATTGCTGTAGTCGAGTACTGGGAGGATACTTTTTTGGACAATAGCGTTCCTAGCAGGAGAAGGGAGGCAGCTTTTGTTCCTGTATAGGGCTCCGAGTTTAGGGAGAAGTTTCTTATGTATGGAGTTGATATGTGTGGTGAAATCGAGGTGCGGGTCGAGCCAGATGCCTAAATATCTGAAGCTGGTGCATTGTTCCAGGAGGGTCCCTGCCAGGGTTTTGAAGGGGTGGCAGGGGACTTGGCGGGACAGTCTTTGCTGTGAGCCGAAGTTTAGCAACATTGTTTTGTTAGGGTTTAGGAATAGTTGGTTTGACCTGAACCATTCCTGGATGGTGTTGAAATCCTGCTGTAGGAGATTTGACACTATGCTTGTGGAGGGGTCTGTGACATACAGTACTGTATCGTCTGCATACATTTGTATGGATGCGGAGCGACAGGCTGATGGGAGGTCATTTAGGAATATGGAGAAGAGCAGTGGACCCAAGACTGATCCTTGAGGAACACCGCCGGTAACTGGGAGGGGGTTAGAGACATGCGAGGTGACTTTTACAGCCTGGTGTCTGCCCAACAGGTAGTGGTGGAACCATGTGGTGGCTGGTTTGGAGAGCCCGCCTTCAGTTAGTTTGGAAAGGAGCAGAGTATGTGAGATGGTGTCGAAAGCCTTGGCTAAGTCTATAAAAATAGCAGAGGAGATGTGGCCTTTGTCAATGCCGGTGAGTATGTCATCAGTGACTCGTAGCAGGGAGGTGATGGTTGAGTAAGATTTGTGAAAGCCGGATTGGAAGGGAGTTGAAGAAGGAGGAGGCATCCAGATGGGGAGAGAGTTGAGCGAGGACAAGACGTTCTTGCGTTTTTGCCTGAATCAGGAGTAGGGAGATGGGGCGGTAGTTGCCTGGAGAGGAGGGGTCACCCCCTTTCGGTAGGGGAATGACGGTAGCCCATTTCCATTCGGAGAGTAATTTACCCAATGTGAAGGAGAGGTTGAATAGTGCTGCTAGAGGGGCGGCTCTGTCTAGGGCAGACAAGTATAACATCTTGGCATCCAGGGACGTAGGGCATTTGCCTTTGTTGGGGTTCAGGGCGCATAGAGATTTGAATACTTTGGCTTGGGATACAGGGCAGAAGGAGAACTGTGAGGCTGGTGGGGGCATACTTGGTTGGGGGGTGGGGCCCTGGGGGGTGGACACTGGAGGATCGATAGAAACGAGTCAGTTCAGCTGGAGAAGTAGGTATTGAAGGCATCGGCTACCTCTCAGGGATCGGTGATGTAGGTGCCCTGAACTGATGGTGTTGGAGGTGGAGGTTAGGTGGGGTGGGTACAGGGGATTTGAATGATTTCCAGAAGTTTGTCGGGTGGTTTATGTTTGCACTAAAAGCCGATAGAAAACAGTTCTTTTTTGCCTGGCGAATGAGGTTAGTACAGGAGTTGCGGAGGGCTCTGTAGGATTGTAAGGATGCCTGTGTGCCCAGTTTTTTGTGGGCTTTCCATGCGTGGTCCCTGGAGTGGCATTTGCTGATGATATCAGCGGTGATCCAGGGAAGGCGGGCGCCTTTGACTCTTTTTGTGCGCAGGCGGGCATGTTTGTCCCAGACTTTAAGAAATTTGGCCTTGAAAGTTTCGAGTGCAACGTCAATAGATGTGGCCACTGGGATGAAGGACCAGTCTACTTGGCCTAGGTCTAACACGAGCGATGCTAGGTCCAGGGAATTATATGACCTTGTGAGCAGCGTCTTTGGTGGGGGAGCTGTGGGTCTGTGCACTTTCCTGATCAGGAAAATCATGTGGTGGTCACTTAAGGAATCAGTGACCAGGCCCACACGTAGAACCCTGTGGGGGTGGGAGGACAGAGCCCAGTCCAGCAGTGAATGATTTTGTGTTTTGTGGTTTAGCCTGGTGGGGTCTTCAATCAGTTGTGTGAGGTTTAGGGTCTTGATCTTGGTTTTAAGGTGGGCCTTATCTATGGCAAGCCAATTGTGATTATAGTCTCTGATGGCATGAAGCTCGTCTCCTGTAGTTAAGGACTGTAGGGTGGCCAGGTGTGTAATGATGTCCATTGGGGGGGTGCCAGGAGGGCAGTAGGTGCTTGCAACATACAATGGGGTGGTGCATGGGAGCGATAGTTTGATTAGGAGAGAGTCCATGTGGGCTGGAAGTGAGGGAATTTGCACCATTGTAAACTGCAGACTAGTGGAGATGTACATGGCAGTTCCTCCTCCTTTCTTGTTCCCTAGCCTATCATGCCTAATGATTGTATAGCTAGGTATGGATACTTCAGCATCAGTATGCTGTGGTTTTAGCCAGGTTTCGGAGATGATGAGAATATCAGGGCGGTGGGTTAGAGCAATTGGTTGCAGCACAGAAATTTTATTTAGTAAGCTGCAGCTGTTGAGGTGCAGGAGCCTGAGACCTTTGAGGAATGAGAATGTGGTGTGGGCGTTTGCAGTGGTGGGTCCTGGGTTAGTCTCAATATCCCCGGCCAGAAGGAGTTGCAGTGTAATAAGCTGCTTGGTTGTAAGCCAGAGGTATTTAGGGATGGTGGTATGTGTGTTATCTGAGGCTATATGCAGTGGGCAGTGGAGGGCTGGGATGTGGAGGACAGAATGACCAGGGAGAAAGGATGGGGCCAGGATGGTGGTGCTAATGGGCCAGTTGTGTATGTTTGCCAGGGCATGGGCATGTAGGAGATGAGGGGCAGCATAGTCGTGCTGGGGGTTGAGGCATGGTGGCAAATGAGGGTGGGGTTCCCTGTTTGGGAGGTCTGCTTGGGGTAGAGATGTCAGTGAGGCCAGTGAGAGAAGTAGTAGGGGTAGAAAGTGCAACATCATAATCAGAAGTAGTGAAGAAATGCTATGTCAGGGGGGTAGCGGCCTCTAGTGTTAGCAGCTGATAAGCTGCAAATGGGAGAGTGGGCTGATAGGTTTTTGCAGTCACGTGGTGAGCACTATAAAGCTAGGAGGTCACCAAGGGCGGTGGTGGGGCCAGAAGCCCAGTTGAAACAAAAAGGTCTCTGTGGAAGGCCAGAGCCCTTGCAAGCACTATTGTTCTGTTCAAACTGTAATGGCTCCAAATCGCGCTCCGACTTCAGCGGCAGGTGTCCGTACCTGCTTCGGGGGGGGGGCTTCCTTGCTGCGGCTGCTGGCTGGGGAGGGCTGAGTTACCCCTGGGAGCCCTCGCAACCCAAGTCCCAACAGCAGATAGAGGAGAAGAGAATTTATGTTGAGCAGAGAGGGAGGAGCAATCTCGACCAACTAAGTACTTTCTAATACAGCACAATTCATTCAGCACTTAGTATCAGGGCACAGCAAGCTGTTTTCTGGGGGATTTAATTAAGACAAAAATGCAGCTTCCATCAGCTCAGTAATTCTTAGAACAGCTTTATTCTATGGGTGCAGCACGTTGTATCAGGGACGAGCAAGCTGTTGGCTGTGTGCAGCATCAGTCCGAATACGTACACAACAGTCATAGAAATAGTTACATAAGCACTTTTATTGCAAAGTTAAATATGAATGTTTTGTTCTGCTGAACAACTCGTGCCCCCCTGACCTTGCCACCTTTACAAATGTTAACTTTGTGTCCCTCCCCTCCTCCAGTCATGATAATGTTTTATTAGTGCCTCACCACCACCACGTGGTCACAGCATGGGTGACCCGGTCCAAAATATGCACTTTGGCCACAGTTTAACACAGCCTCTTGCCACCATACTGTGCAGAGCAGGCATGGTCAAAAGAAAAATATGACAGGAGAAAAGTTTGATAAAACTGAGACATAAATCTGGTCTGAGTCATCATGTGAAGTGGTGCCCCCCCCGCCGACCACCAAGAGATGAAATAGCTGTTTTTGGCCTTGTTTGCCAAGTATTTCAGCCAGAATCTCTGCACTGATCATGCCAAACAGGGCCTATAAGTTCAGAAATGTTTCCCAAAAAATGTGACATTAAATTCAGACAGAAATCAGATCTCAGCCATGTTGTTATATGGCGCCCAAGCCATCACCTGCACCAAAACATGGTCTTTGGTCCACTGTTTACAAGTCATCTCACCTTGAATCTCTGTTCTGTGAGTGCAGGACAGGCTGTACATGTCCAGAAATTTGACAGGAAAAATGGTAGATAAAATTGAGACAGAAATATGGTCTGTGTCAGGATGTGAAGTGCCCCCCCACCCAGACATTAAATTGCTTCTTTTGGGCTGTGTTTAGCAATCATTTCAGCCTGAATCTCAGTGCTACTTGTGCCAAACAGGGCCCACAAGTCCAGAAATGTTTCCCAAAAAATGTGACATTAAATTCAGACAGAAATCAGATCTCAGCCATGTTGTTATATGGCGCCCAAGCCATCACCTGCACCAAAACATGGTCTTTGGTCCACTGTTTACAAGTCATCTCACCTTGAATCTCTGTTCTGTGAGTGCAGGACAGGCTGTACATGTCCAGAAATTTGACAGGAAAAATGGTAGATAAAATTGAGACAGAAATATGGTCTGTGTCAGGATGTGAAGTGCCCCCCCACCCAGACATTAAATTGCTTCTTTTGGGCTGTGTTTAGCAATCATTTCAGCCTGAATCTCAGTGCTACTTGTGCCAAACAGGGCCCACAAGTCCAGAAATGTTTCCCAAAAAATGTGACATTAAATTCAAACAGAAATCAGGTCTCAGCCATGTTGTTATATGGCACCCAAGCCACCTCCTGAAACAAAACATGGTCTTTGGTCCAGTGTTTACGAGTCATTCCATGCTGAATCTCTGTTCTGCAAGTGCAGGACAGGCTGTACATGTCCAGAAATGTGACAGGAAAAATGGTAGATAAAATTGAGACAGAAATCTGGTGTCAGTCCTGATGTTAAATGCTGCGCCACCACCTCATGGACCTGAAAAGGTGTGCCATACAGTGAAAATGAATTTGTCCTGCAAAATGTTGCTGCTACTCACAATTGTTTCCTTTTGTTGCTGCTTTTTCAACTGATTGAGATAGACATGTAGTAGAATTATCATTTCCCTATGCTGCTGTCCTGATTGACTGTGTTGATTGACTCTGTGGTTGTAATTTGCCTACCTGGCCGTGGGAAGGGAGTGAATGACATTTTGGGGGCACTATAGCTGTCTCTGACTACTACTTACCAAGTTACCTCAAGAAGTACCGTTTTGGATGGTTGATGGTGGATCATCTCCACAGATTTCATCCTGCTGCTGCTGCACACATAAGCATTTGGCTTTATTTTTTTTTTCCTGTGCAAGATAATGGTGTTGGTGGGTTGGTATTATGGTGTCTTGAGTTCTAATATGTTTGTACTGCTTTTATATTATTTTTCAGTGTGCTGTGGATGACATCATCATGCCAGGCCAGGATTATGATCTAGGCATGTTGGAACGCACCACATCCAATCCCAAGGCAGACAGTAAGTATTTAATTTTTCATTACTAGTGGGGTACTTCTGTTACTGCCATCTGCATGTCTGAGTTTGATAGTAATAATGTTCTCTTTTGCTTCTGTCAACATCAGGAATTCTGGCTAGGTTAAGTCTCTCTCCTGCTGCCACTGCTGCTGCTCAATCAGATCCGGGGGATTTATTTAATTGTGAAATGGTTCCACTTTCACAGTCCCTGAGGTAAGTATTTCTTCATTTGTTATGGTCTTCTGTGGGGGGAGGGGACTGGGAGGATGTTGGTGGGGGCTGGAACATTTACAATGCTCAAAATGTGCTCTTCTCTTTATCTTATTTCCAGGTACACAGTACTGTTAGGGGACGGGGAGTGCCTGCTACTGTGCTTCATCATGGTCTGGAATCATTTGCACTGCCCAGCATGTTCCTTCTTCGGGTGATTTCAGCAGTTTAATGACATCATGGGGTATGGTAAGTATATATTTTTTTCTATGCTTGTTCTAATTTGCTTCCTAAAACCAGGTATGCAGATTGATGAGTATTCATTTTTCCTTATCTTTGGTCTTGCCTAGGTCATTTTCCTATGTTGAGGTTTCATCCTATTTCTGTGTGATGACTACATCCATCCAGGCCCTGCAGGAGCTGTATTGCAATTTGCGTGCAAGACAGAGTGTGTTGCTTGAACTGCAACGTTGGCCACTGGTGTCCATACCATTAACGAGTAAGCACCACCCACATCCAGAGAGGAACTATATGTGGAAATGGATGGTTGAGTGGGTGTTTAGTAAATAATTAGGTGGAGGGGGCTAATGTGTTGTCTAATCATTTGAGTTGGCAGAGCTGCACTAATCATTAAAATTTGGAATCCAAACTGAGGGCAGCATACATCTCACCCTGCCTTCCCCTGCCCCCCCCCCAAGAACCATCACAGTTTAGGTACAAGAACTTTAACCTGGTAGTATAGCACAAGTAACCTTTTTGGGGTAATTGGATGTTGTAAGTTGTTAAGCCTCTTTATGATTACTTTTGTAATTAATGACTAGCATCATTAAAGATGGCCACCATTCACCATTTCTCAAAATCTGTTCAACTTGTGGTGTTAATGGTTGAATGAGCATGGTACATTCATATGCGACTTGTACTAGGAGCCAGGGTTCTTCAACATGTCATGAATAGTAAGTGGCAGAAAATATTTTTGGGGGCACATGGAGTGCATGGGTGTGTCAGGTGGTGGGAAGGAGATGGGGGAGTGGTGTGGCATGTGCCATCATGGGCACTGTTAAGGACATCAAGACAACATATCTTGCTGTAAGATGTGGTTAATAGACAAAATGAAAAGTAGCATGTGTATCTTGATATTTTTTGCTGTGAAACATTATAACTGCAATCATGCAAAATCTTTATGGTTTATGGTTATTTATTTATTTAAGAGTTTTACCAGGGAAGCATACTGAGTGTGAACCACTCGATTCCAGATGTGCCCTGGGGAAGGGGGGAGTGGAGAATTTACAGTAGAAACACAAGGAAAAATACACGAGAAATACAGTAGAATATACAGTATAAATACAATAGAATAAACATACAGTAAGTATACTTAGACTTGCCCTCTAATAGAATATATATAGAGAATACATAAGCGGGGGACGCAGTGGGTACACTGCTCTAACCATTAGCTGAGGACGATTATATACAAAGTAATATGCACAGTACTAAATTATAACATAGTAACACTATGATTCGGCATGGATAGGGATTCATGAGCACAAGTATGAAGCAGTGCTTCACAGTAGATTGGGCAGGAATTATCAGGCACAATCCTAGGCCCACAGCGGTGCTAGTTGCATGTGCAGGTGGAGGAGAAATGCGTCTTAAGGAGGGAGTTGAGATGCTGTGTGTTGGAAGCATGCCTAATGTCTACTGGCAAGGTGTTCCATAATTTAGGCATGCAGTATTTGAAGGCAGCCTGACCTGTAGCAGTAGACATATGTGGGACATAGAGAAGCCGGGAGTCTATGTTCTTGAGTGAGTATGCAGGCAGGGGTAGAGCTGCTAGGGCTGCCGCAAGGTAAGGGGGGAGAGACTGCATCCAGAATTTCACTATTGTCCTGGCACAGTGGGTCAGTCTCAGATCCTGGAGGGATGGGCGGTCTAAGGACCTGTAGAGGTAGCAGTGATGGGTAGTGGGAGGGCAGTCCAGGGTGAAGTGACAGAAGGAGTCGAATAGAGGATCAAGTCTGGCTAGGGATGATTTGGGAGCAGCACCATAGACTACGTCCCCATAGTCCAGTATTGGAAGCATCATTATTTGTACAATTGCCTTACACGTTGACAGAGGGATGCAACCTTTGTTGCAGTATAAGACACCCAGCATGAGGTACCGTTTCTTGAGGGTTGCATCGATATGTGCAGTAAAGTCAAGGTGCTGGTCTAGCCACAGCCCAAGGTATCTGATGGATGAACAAGCCTCCAGGGTGGTACCATCAATAGTGTGGAAAATGGAGGTGGAGGGAAGTTGGGAGAGTTTCGACCTTGTACTGAAAGTTAGGGAGGCAATTTTCTTAGGGTTTAGAAAAAGCTGATTAGAACAAAACCGGAGTTGGATACTACTGAAGTCCCATTGGAGTCTGGTGCCCACTTCAGAGGAAGATGGACCAGAGGCATACAGTACTGTATCATCTGCATACATGTGAATGAAAGTGTGTGGGCAGACCGAGGGAAGATCATTTAGGAAGATGGAAAACAACAATGGGCCAAGGACCGAGCCTTGGGAGACATCTGTAGTGACAAGAAGGGTGATGGAAGAAGAAGAACCAATTTGGACTGATTGAGAACTGCCTGCAGGTAGGAATGGAACCAGCTGGTGGCAGAACCCAATAGTCCAGCAAGGGAGAGCTTGGATAGGAGCAGGGAGTGAGAGACCGTGTCGAAGGCCTTTGAAAGTTCAATGAAGATAGGTGAGGTGATGTACCCGTTATCCATTCCTGTGAGGATGGTGTCAGTGAGTCTTAGAAGAGAGGTGATGGTGGAGTGCGATTTCCTAAATCCAGCCTGCTAAGGAGTGAAGAAGGAGGAGAAGTCAAGAAAGGGGTAGAGCTGAGAGAGAACGAGGAGCTCCTGGATTTTTGCCAAGATGGGAGAAGTGAGATAGGGAAGTAGTTACCAGGGGAGGAGAGATCACCAGCTTTATGGAGGGGGATGACTGTAGCATGTTTCCAAACAGATGGTATAGATGCAAGCATGAAAGAGAGGTTAAAGAGAGTGTCCAGCAGGCTGGCAATGGCTGGGGCAGATAGGCGGAGCATTTTGGAGTCTAATCCTGAGGGGCATATACCTTTGGAGGGATTGAGTGACCAAAGGGCTTTTAGAACTTTGTTAGAGATAACTTGGTGAAAGGAGAAATGGGAGGCTGGGGGGGGATGGAAGGGGGTGACTGCGCAGAGTGGTGCGGAAGATCGGACAAGAGAGAAGATGCGCAGCTTGGGAAAAACATGTTAAACTCAGTGGCCACAGTGCTCGGTTCAGTGACAATGGTGCCTGCCACATTGAGGGCTGGTGTGGGGGTTTGGGCCGACAGGAGGAAGAGAGATTTTATTGACTTCCAAAACTTACTTGGGTGGTTAAAGTTTGTGTGGGCTGCTGCTTTACATAGGCTGGGGGTCTGGAGACCAAACAACATTTCACAGCAAAATGATCAAATGAAAGTGATTCACACTGCAGCAGACGACACATACCCATAACCAATACAATGGTACATAGCTAAAAATAAGCTATAACACTATACTGAGCTGAAAGTGGTTTGGGGGCGGGCTTTGAGTAAACTCAGTCTTTTTCCACTTCCACATCATCCAAGAAGCACCCGTCACAGTCTTCAAGACTGGAGGTGTCACCCAAGGGATTGTCATCATCCTCATCACCGAGACACAGTTCCTGTGGCAACATCACTGATATCACTGTGTTGTGTGGAATGTGCCTTTCGTTCATTTTGATGAATGTTAGTATGAATACATTCCTGGTTAACAAATTGATCCAAAGGTCACTCACAATGGCCCCAGCCACACTTGACTAAACACTCATTCCGCACTGACACTGGATGGTGGGAAGCTCAGGTATTTCACAGCAACTGATGTTAGTGCTCGCCAGTCAGTCATTTTGCTGCTCCAGTACAGCAGTGGCACGTCAGTAATGGCAAGGTGCTTTGTGTCCCCCATGTTGGCCTCCACCATTCATTCTGCTGCCCTGAGTCCAGCTGCCTTATCTGTCTCCTCCTCCTCCTTTTCCTCCATATCTTCCACTCCCGCCTGAAAGAGAATATCCCAAATGGGATTGCTTGCTGTTTTCTGCTCTGCCTTGCCCATTTTCTCTGATTGGGTTGCCTGTGAGCCGCTGATGGTGGTAGCAACACCCGGTTTTGCCACAGTGCCTGCCTTTTTTATGTGTGCAGCATATACCATTCTAATGAGGTTATCTGTCAACTTTTGCACTCGCTGATGACCTCCTTCAGTTATAGAGGGCAGGCCACATTTGTAGCATGGATCCAGCATGGTGGCGATTGCAAAGTCAGCTGACTGTAAAATGCCGGATACATGGGTATTTGTGTCCAGCACATGGAGCATGTGATCCATTACATCACAACTGCCATGATCTCCACTTGCCTCCATCTAGTGACGCACTATAACTAGTGTCTGCCTCAGCACACGTATGAGTGGTATGGATTGACTTATACAAGCAGTGTCCCCACTCACTGCCTGTGTAGCATGCTCGAATGGACAGAGAATGCATATTAGCCCATCCATTTGGTGCCACTGATCTGTTGTTAGAGAGATGGACACTCCAGCACTGTCACAGGTGGTGTGCACCAGTAGGTATTCTGACACAGCCTTATACTGTTCATACAGCCACTCAAGAATGTACAGTGTGGAGTTCCACCTGGTCACAACATCAAGCTTCATCCGGTGCTGAGGCAGATGGTTATTGTGCTGTAGCTCACGTAGATGGTCACGGGCCTTTGCAGAATGGTCGAAGTGGACACAGATACGACTTGTGACAGTAACTGTTTCCTTAGCGTCTGCACAGTCGAGAAACTGCTGTACAACAAGATTAAAGCAGTGTGCCAGGCAGGGCACCTTGAAAAAAACACCATCACTAATGCTCTTCACTACATTGGAGCCATTATCACTTGAGATGCATCAAGCTATGAGTGACTGTGTGTGAAGCCACCCATCAATCTCTGACAGCAGAACATTAAGAATTTTCTCAGCTGTGTGAGAACCAGTAACACTTGTCATACTCAGGATCGCATGCTGTCGAATACCAGGTGTGTTGCTACCACCACAGTTTTGATTTCTGCAAGTTTTGCCAGGCCCCAAATCAAGTACCACCCCAGGCAACAGTGCCCAGTGTGCTGTTATGCATAGATACGAGCTTGCAGCTGTCTGCCCACTGGTCCACATATCCATACTAAGATGGATATATTCTCATGCACTATGCTTCAATGCATGTCTAATCGAATCAGTCACTCTACTGTTCAGCTCTGGCATGGCACGCTTAGAAAAATAGGTTTGCGATGGAACCTGCCATTTGGGACAGACACGGGCCATCAACATGTGGAAACCAGCATTCTCCATGAACAAGAATGGCAACAGATTGATGGCCAGCATTTCAGCAGTGGCAGCATTTAACTCTCATGCAGCAGCATGATTGGGGGTACTTTGTGTGCCGCTCAAGGATGGTTTTCAGAGTGGGCTGCATCTTTGGGGCTGTTCAACCAGAATGCAGTACTTGTGGCAGCATTTATGTTCTTTTAGGGATAACACTTGACTCTTGGGGCTGTGTAGTCCACATGATACCAGTTATTTTTGTTACTTGTGGGTGTGGTGGCGTACTTTTCAGACTCAAGGGACTGGGACTGGCACCTTCACTGCTATGCCCACTACTCGACAGATCAAAGGATTGCTCACCCTCCTCCGCCACTGACCCACTCTGCCCTCCCTCCTCCTGCTCTTGCTCTACTACATTTAACTTGCCAAGGGAGATGCCACCAACAGCTCTGGCATCCTTCTGGTGTTGCTACCATCTCAGAGGGTGCTTGTTTTTCAGGTGGGCGTGTTGGCCACCAGTGCCTATGTGGCTTCCCTTTTTGCCCCCAGCTAACACGTGCTTGATAAAGTTGGTATATTGCTATGGTGTCATCAGCAGGATCAAGCACATGAAAGTCCCAAACTAGGGACTTTTGACCTCTGGACTTCAGATGTTTCTGGGACTGGGATAATTCAGAAACAGGCATGGAGGTGTGTGTTTTTTGGGCTGCTCTCATCACTTCCATATGACTATTTTTTGGAGGGGGGTTACTTGACTGCTTGGAGGTTTGCTTATAGGCTTGGTGACAAACTGACCCACAGGCTGTGCATGTAAATGGCCTACATCACCCTTGACCTTTTTTAACTCAGGATCCCATGTGGGATCATCCCAGTCGTCATCATCACCACCAATAGCAATGATGTCCTTGTCATCCTCCTCCTCCCTATCACTATCTTCTTGCAGCATTGCACCTTTTTCTTTCTCTACAACAATATCAGGGGGCTGACTATCCCTGTCTCCAGGATTATCAGACTCTGGTTGAATATTATCATCACCAACTCTTGCAGGGACAGGGACAGTCACACTGACAGACTTATCACCCTCCTTCTGGACCACTGTTCATGTGCTGGTGTCAGTGCCTCCCAATCCCTTCTTCTCACTGTCATCATCCCTCACCAGCATGGATGCAACAGTCTGAGCCTTAAAAATGTAAGACACAGATACACCAGTACTTCCAACAACTCCTTTGATGGTACAACCACCAGTGCCCACAGCAGAAGACACTGATGGAGACGTACATGTGCTTTCACTACTATGGGGAGTGGGACCTGAAAACTGAAGTTGTACTCTTTTCAGCAGACTTCTTGGCCCCTCATCCCCCCTGCCATGTTTCCCCACCCTGTACTGGGCTGTCTCTTAGCATGCATTTTGCTGGTTGCTGCTTTAAAGCTTTGCCTTTCTCTGGGAGTATATCAAGAAAGGATATATTACTAACTGTGTCAATAACACCTCACACGTCACACCTACAGTACTGGCTTCCTTGTAAGTCCAAATACTATCAGGACAGGTAGCAGCACTTAGAGAACAACTAATACCATATATGGTAGGTAGCCTGTTCTTGTAAAAACAAAGACGTAAGTGTTTTCTTTCCCCAAACAGGAATTAAAGCAACACACACAGGGAAAAAGTGCACAAGTGACCGACTTTAAATACAGATCACCTGTGTCTGGACAACTAAAGTACTGTAGTGTGTTATTACTTAGTTAATGTCACATTTTTTTTTATTATATAAGGGCAGAGACAACCATAAACCTTAACAAAGGTGAGTACCACACAATATGGTAGTGGTCTGGACAGGAGAGATCAGCAAGCAATCTCTTGAAAACTACTATATTACTATATCATTTTTTATACTGCACACATCAGGTGTTAAACAAACAATGCTGTAACAGAGAAAGGGTAACGTAAGTCAACTAAAACAGGAACACTGCGCAATGTGCTGAGGCAAGCTCCAGCAATAAAATACAAGAGAGCAATTCAACAAAGCAGCGACTGTAAATGGACAAGTTTAAGTGATCAGGTAAAAGTACTTAAGTTTCCATACAAAAAAATGTAGAACTGTTGATTTTCACAGTTTAAGTGACACAGGTTAACACTCCAGCAAACAGAACTAACCACAGACAAATAAAAATAAAATAATGGATCACCTCTGTGTGTTTAAAACTTTAGAATTCACAATCACAACTAAAAGCGGAAGAATGGTATAGTACAGGCTAACAGTGGCAGGAACTCTCAGACCGGACAGAGTAACTTTTCAGAGAAAAAAAAAATGTCAAGATATAACAAAATTAAAAAGAAATAACAGTAAAAAATAACTCAAAACTTAGAGTAATCTGTTTGTAGAAGGCTAAACAATAGCCTGCACTGGTTTACACTCCTACTCTACCCCACTCGGCTCCTTCAAAGACACAGGCAAAAGTAAAACCTAATTAAACTAAGTATTATGCAAAAATCCAGAAAATTAGAAACTGTTCTCTAGAAGCACTAGGAAAAAACTGTTTATTTTAGAGCAATTAGTTCTCAAAAACAAGTTTTAAAGAGGTTTTAAAAGGCTTTATTGGCTCTGATGCACCACAACAGACTGCTCTCTGACTCAACACACAGCAGAATGAGCTGTAAACAAGCTACACATGATATTTGACCTGTTTACCTACAATGCATTGCAACTTCGCTTTTGGAGCAAAATTTCGCCAGCAAAATCAAGTTACGCTGTCGAAATTGTGACACAAGGTGAAATTTTCAGCATTAATGGGCGAAACTGGCCGAACAAGGCATTTTATGTGAAATTTCGCCATTACACAAAATCAGAAAACCAGGGTAAATTTCCTTTTGCCTATGCGAAAAATTTCACGTAATTGCAGAATTACGCAAAGTATTTCACCAGGCAAAATTTTTCAGTTTCGCACAACACTACTTCTGGTAGCAGGCAGGGACTTCAGACATTTGCTATTTGTGGCTGATATCCTTCCTACCCTGATGACTCCTGAAATTTCTCTTCCCACTGTGTGGGAGGTGTTTGCTACTTGTGGCAGACTTGAAGAGTATAAACTCTAGGAGCAAAAGGCAGAAGTTTTTTTAATGAGTTCACACCATCAGCCAACTTGAAATTACAATTCCTCTTTAAGCAGCAGAAAATGGCATTTAAATGCCTGGTCATAAAACTTACAAAGCAATTACCTCATTTGAAACTTCTAAATTATGATCCTTTAACACAACAGATTACGGGAGACCAAACTCATTAGAACAAGTTGGCCCTTGTTTTTTTCCACCACTTAAAGTCATCTGACAAGATATTTTGCAATGTGTTTCTTTTTTTCCTCCAGACCCTGCCAATCATGCCTAATCCAATTTACTTTACTTCCCAGAATAAATTAAAGTTTTATAGGCAGGGGGCATCCATATGCATTTGATTTACTATACTTCACCTACCCAACTTGGAAATTGTACGCATAGGCCTGTCAGCTTCATACTAATTGCCTAATGGCTAAGAAAATTATTCTAGGCTTTGAACCCCCCCCCAGGGTCCAAGCGCTCCTTCGTACAGCTCGCAACCCCACCCTCACCAGGGGTTCTGAACATCAACTACTGCACATCCCTCGGTGCCACACCATGCAGGGTCTAAGATCCTTTGCTCACAGAGCCCCCAGCTGGATAAATGGACTCAACAATGACATCTCCTCACTGCAAAAGCTTGGCCCCTTCACAGCCAACCTCCGCCTCCACCTCTCTGCCTCCAGCTCTTGTGACTGTTCCCCCTAATCTCCTCTCCCTCATAGCACTTACTTCTCCCTCTCCTTCTCATTCCCCCCCCACCCCACCTTTGCACTTTCGTGAGGCCTGCACCTCTCCATAATGATCCCTCCTAGCCTCAATCTGTCTCAGTTTTACCTTGTCCTGTCCTGGTACCTATCTTCCCCCCAGATTGATGTATTCAACTACTAGAAACTGTTTGTATTCTGGTTCTGCCTTGTTACTCAGTTTTATGTTCATGTATGTATTGCTTCACACTTGACGTGGAACCTTTGTAAAAGAGCCTTGGCTCACAGGTACTTGTAATCCTAGACTCAAATAAATAAAATAAATAAAAATTGCCTGTGGATATCCCATAATTTTCATGCATACTGGAAACATATTTATTGCACCGTTATTGATCTGTTCAATTTAGACTATTACCAGTTTTGCACACCCCCAGTTGCTACTCAAATTCAAAAGTTTCCAAGTATACAGCTACTATAATGAATCACTGGTTAATTATCAGAAATAATTTACTCACTGCTGTCTGCTTGAAACACTTTAGCCCTATAAAATTGAATTTCCCATGCTCCCCAAGTAAGATTGATATAGTGATACAGATGTGAAGTTGTCTTGGACTCCATTTGTTTTTCCACTTTTAGACTCGCAAACTACTTTCCAGTTGCCTGCCATGGACTGCTGCCATTATTTGCAAGTATGTTCTTATATACCGAACTTTAAGTCTCCAGCTGCCTCTCTCCAGGAGAAGCCCTCTCTGCTTTTACACCTTTTAATGAGCCACATTAAAGGGGAATGGTGGTTCCATCTTTTCAGACAGCTTTATAAAGCTTTGTTACACATATCACCTGACCGCACAGAGTCTATTCTACAGAAGTGGAACTCTGAGTTAGGAACGGCTCATACTTTGGCAGAATGGCTAACATTTGCCACTCCTGCTTGCTGCTTACAGTCTCATGGCAACAACTTGCTGGCATGAATTTGCTTGAAAATGTCAGTCCAGATTTTTCCATTTCCTAGAGATAGTGGCAAAATATGCACACCATAAGAGAAAATAAATAAACAAAAATAAACTGTTGCTCCCACTTTTGTGAACAAAACAACCAGCTATGATTATCTCATAAACAGATAGCAAAATAACTAGATACCTAGATAAACAGATAGACGGACAGATAAAATAAAATAAGAGAAAAGAAGAGAAGAAAAGAGAAGAGAAGAGAAGAGAAGAAGATAAGATAAGATAAGATAAGATAAGATAAGATAAGATAAGATAAGATAGCTGAAAATATTTTGGAATGAGATATAGTATACAGCACAAGTGTGAAGAATCTTGAAGGCTATGTCTAGTAGAGCCACATGTGTTTTTATTTTTATTTGTTTTGCTCTGGAATATGATAAATACGGTAATATCCTTATATAGAACAGTTTTAATTATAAATTTGACCTTACAGAGAATGCCAGAATAAAGGGCCATTGTCAAAAGGCAGTTTTCCCTTATTGAGAAAAGTGGGATAACAATGAGGCCTATGCACGAACATGTGTGAACGTCACCTATATGTGGTGTAGCAGCGGTGCACACCTACATGGCATGCAGGCAGTCTGAGGTATGTGCTATGCACAAACACACATGCAGAACAGGTGGATGCCTGAGCAGGGAATACAGACATGTGCCATGATGAGCACACACCAGGTGGGCTTGCAATTTGCAGCCACACCCGTTGACCCTGCCATATATGGACAACCGCACCACCCTGTGCACATCTGCAATAGTGAATGTGGCAGTGGACACTGAGGGCATGAAGCTTTGGAGGATAACATGGGAGGAACTTTACTTGTGGTACCTGAACCACCACTGGTAGATAATGACCCTGAATATGGCTGCAGAAAAATGTGGGGATGTGGCCGAACACACGCTTCCAGATGGGCATGGTCCTCCATCTTTTCTGGGGGGACAGATGGCAGCCATGGCCTCTAATATACAGTAGAACTATGGGATCCTGTATGGGGCAAAGTCACTAAAGACACTGGCTGGAACAAAAGCCAGGCTATGGCTGGATATTCAGGCCACCGTCAACACTACCAGGCTGGAGGCATGCACACTGGCAGCGATAACGATAAAGCAGAAGTGGGGTCAGCTGTCAAGTGTAAGCTTGCAGCTGTCACGCAATGCCAGATCGGCACTGTCAGTAGGCCACCCACACAGGAGCACAGCCTATTCCTCTTAGAGAGTATGGTAGCAGAGACTCTCACTGAGTTGTCACTGCAAGGGGAGGAGAAGGGCATGGATATGCAGCCAGGTGTGTAGAACATTGCATAGACATGCTGGGGGGGGGGCAAACAACACAGCTACACTAACCACCCTGTGTTGCACCATACAGACCCTGTGATGGAGAACAAGCCTGAAGATGAGTCTGAAACACCTATGAAGGTAGGTATGTGACTGGAGGCCAGCGCTGGCAGCCAGGGGCAGGAGGACAGTGCAGGTAGGTACTACCCTCTTTGGCCTGTGATACTCCCATGAGATGCTCACAGCTCTGTCACAGCCTGAACACCTGCCTTGTTTCTCACTCCCAGGTATGATGCAGGTGACACTGGCAATGCCGGACCATGAAGATGTGCCAGAGGATGCAGGCATGGAGACCTAAACACAGGTGGACGAGGACAAGATGGACACAACCACTCCAAACAGTCCCCCAGCCCCTCCTCCTGTGCAGAACCCCTAACACAGACATGACCCAGACAGCAGGTCAAGTATGGCCTACAGGACCCAGTAATCCCTGCTGTGCAACCAGATATGGTGTGATCCCTATCACAACCTGCCAGCACTGTCAACAGACACAGGAGACATTCATCATCCACTGGTGCTGGACAGCAGAACATGGGAGTGGGGGCTGCGGAAGACAACACAACACCTCTGTAACAGTGGAGATGAGGGCCCATCAACCTGCCATACTCACAGGCCATCCGTGAGAGGTATACTCCACTCATACTACCGCAAGGAGGAACAGACCTGGTGCAATGCATGGAGCACACAGGACTGACTGAGGCCCGTGACATCTCCCACATCCTCTGAAAGGACCCTGTGGCATAGTATGCTGATGCATATTGCACCTTGGTCTCCGCCAACATCTCCTGTGACCGATGGGTCTATGGTACCTCCTGTGCATGGATCATGTCACAGAGGCATTTGATCATGTCATGGTCCAAGCATAGTATCTTGAGACAGTGTGTGTCCCGCAGATCACTGGCATCCAGCCATGGCTGGCATACATGTGGCTGTGGCTGTGCCTTCAATGCCTGCTCGTGTTCCCTTTCACCATCCAGCAGGAGGACATTCATCAGTAGGACTGAGCACTTCCTGTGTACCCCTGTGGTGATGCCGTTGCATGAATGCCAGGTGGTGTGTGTTACATGCATGTCTGTGATTCACCTGACTGAGTCCCTGACTAGGAGGCTGCACAGCTGTCCTATGCTGATGGAAGCCCCTTTAAAGGGGTGTGAACCCAGCATACCAGCAGGGTGATGTGGCATGCATGGGCATCACCGGGTCATTACTGTCCTGTATCTGTGAAACATGGCAGCAGCTCAAGGAGTGTCTGCACTGACTGTTGGGAGGGTGGGTGAATACCCTTACCAGTTGTGGAAGGTGTCCTTCTTCACTTATCAGGATGTGCCAGAGGTGGTAATTGATCTGGCAGGTGACCGAGCCTGCAGAGGTACTTGTACATGCATGCCCTGTATTGTGTGTGCTGTGTTAGTGATGTTGTTGTCCTCTTTATATCTCTGTAGGACTTCCATGGACATCCTGAAGGGATTGTCCAGGAGAAGCAAGAACATCCAGATGGTGCAGTAGCAGTGGTGATAGCCTGTAGACAGCCGTGGCTACTGTACATCCCAGAATTCCTCTCCTGGAAGGTGTGCAGTACAAGAATGATGTAGGGGATATGGGGGCCCTGGTGGAACCCTCATAGGTTCATGCTGTGGGGGGAGGTGACACTGGGTGCTGGCTGTGCACAGCTGTGACCCTGCATGTGCACCCCACTCATGACTGTCCTTGTCACTTCAAGTGCATTGTGGGCCTCTCAGTCATATGGGGCTAGTGGAGAGGGTGTACACTGCAGCCACCCCTAAGAGGTCCAGCAGCAATTCGGAAGAAAAAGAGGACTAGGCACTAGACAGAGGTCAGTTGCAGTGTAGCACCTGTCCATTGACAGGGAATATAATGGTGTTGTTTTATGGCTGCAATGCCGAAAATAAGTAGTTTGTACTACACCTGTCTTATTGTTATTCCAGTATGTTATGTCATGTCACTGGCTGGGACTGTCATTCCTGGGGGCTAGGCATTGTCCCTTAGTGTTTTATGGTATCTCTGTGCTGTTCCTGCATTATGTGTTTATATTGCACATTTCACAATGTTACACTGCCGGTTTTGGACCCACGTGTCACTAAGGGTCATCCGCTGTGATGGTCTATCTGATCATGTTCCCATGATCCATACACTACATGCATTGTGTCCTGCCCTGTATGCTAGCCCTGCATGCCTGCATTTTATGGCAGTCCTCCACATTCGTAGTGCCACTTGTGTGGTCCCACGCGCTGAAGTGTCATGTTATACAACACGAATATGCATATGTGTGGGGTGCGCATCCTGTTATGTGCCATGCCCCTCCACCTGTGCATAGTGCTGTCATGAAGGTGCTCCACATGGGATCAGCATGCCTTACATGCATGTTGCATGGCTGTTGCATGCATGTTTGAGGGTTATATGTCTTTTCATGTGCCTGTTATGTGCAGCGCTGTCATAACAATAGTGCATAGGCCTCACTAAGAACAATTTGAGAGACTGGAGAATGGACTACAATTTTACATTTAAGCATGGTACTTATCTTATACAACATTTATCATACTGGTTCATACAGTAACAATTTATAAACTCACAGCAGAGTAAGCACATATACTGTTTGAATGATGTGTAATTAAGAAAGAGACATTGCAGAGGAAAAGGCAGGAAATGAAGGCAAAAACACGCAAGACCAATTAGATGTGTAACAATAAGTATAATCAATTGTAAAAAGGAGCCTGGATGCACCAGTAGGGATCTGTGGGACTATGGGTTATGAGTCAGTGCTCAACCACTAATTTGCAAACCTCAGTCTATTTATCTATGTGCACTGAGACAGTCTGTCTCAGTCCAGCAGAGAGTATCTCATTATCTATGTAGGGAGCTCGAGATAAGAATCTTTGTTGATTGTTAGAATTTTTTTGCCTGTATTTATTAAGCCAGTATATTTTTTATGTGAGTGCACAATAAGGACAAAGGCTGTCTGACCTCCTATCTTATCTACTAAAGACGGCTGTGTACAATTACAGCTAATGTTAACAAAACTCAGCTGTGAGTTGCATCAGTAAAACCCCTTCTGGTGCCAGCAGAGTACTGGCTGCAGCACACACTCTTTGAGTTTATCCTGGCATATTCTACTGGCTTTCCACTGGGTGTTAACATACAAACAGAACTTCAGATTTCTGATCTGTGGCTGGATGGACCCCCCACCCAATAAAATATTAAAGAGCAAGTAGCTGTTAAAATAAAAGGTGAACTGCTAAGACAGTTTTAACACTTATGTTTAAATGTAGTGGTTTCTATTTTTTAAATTTTGCCCTGCGGTTGGTTGACTAAATAGTTCAGATAATACTTCACTCTGCCAATCAAAATGACTGTCCCTAACTGACATCATAATTGCAGTTTGATGTCATAAATGAAGGCACTACAGGCATTACGACAGTTGGATCAGTAAAATTCATGTCATACAGATATTTTGTACAGGCTACAAAGATGTGTTATTTAAGCAATAAGGCACGACAGAGAGTGTGTGTTATTGTGTAATAACATCATGCATTGGATGGTTGAAGCACAAGGCCACAGGTTGAGTGTGTTTAACACCCAAGAAGTGGCATTATTACACAATAACACCCATCCCTGGAGTGCCTTATTGCTTTTATACAATGTCCTGTTTATTAACAAAGAAAAAAGATTTAAAAAGAATGTTTTATGTAGTTTTTTTCCCCTTAATTTTCTGATATGCAAGTATATCTTAAAAAAAAAAAGAGTCCACAATTTCTTATTTCCCAACTAGGTGGTACTGCAGGTATGTACTGCCTGATTTCTCACTGTCAGCAAGAGTCATGGTGTGTGAGTCCTGTCTTCCGAAAGCCAGCATTCTCCCCCCCCCCCAACCACCACCACCGTATACCTGTAGTTTTTACAAGATAACATTCTCACAGTATATGCCGACTGGTCATGAATTTAAACAGCATAGCTGTTTTTAACTAGGTGGCTGAGATGAGACTAGTAATTGTCCCCAGATCCCCACCAATAAATACACAGACAAGTATATATGTGGGTGATCACTTTGGCAATCAATTTACTTATTCTTTCTTTGTTCATATTATGTTTACACTTCTTGTTATACACATTTCTCCAATTAAACATTTTACAAACATTCTTCATTCCATCTCCATTTTACCACATAATCAATTACAGTCCATTTATTGTCCATTTTACAATATTATTCCTTCGATTTCTTGTCCTCTTCTCCCCCCCCCAGATGTACATCATGGGGGTCTGACTTCTCCCATCCTCCTTCTTTCAAAGCGGGTACTAGTGTATGCTCTGACCGCTTGCTTCTTGCCGATTTTCTTATTTCTAATTTTCTTATATCTTATTTTCTTTGTTCCTCCACCCCTTCCCCCCATCTTCTCCCCCATCCCTGTTTTTCCACTAGTCCACCTCCCACTTGCAATGGACGTTGTACCCCCCCCCAAAAACCAAGGGAAGGAGGGGGCCCTGCTCCAGCTAACTTCTGCTGCACCCAGGGCCCTAGTGTGTTGACAATCTCTTCATTAAAATGTGCGAAACTGAGACTGGAAAGGTGTGCCCCATCACCCCAGTAGTACTCATCTCTTTCTTCCACTAATCCCCTATGCACCACCATACCACCCATGCTCTCGAACAGCCTTCCTACTCTGGCATTCATGCACTTTCTAGCCCTGTCCACAGCTTTGTAGTTGTCCACATGTCTCCACACCCTCCGTGGAACCATGTCCGACCAGACTAGGGTCACCTCTGGCCACCTGTCCTTAATTTTTTCAACCTCCCTTTTTATCTGATGAAAGATGTCCAACCATGGCCTGGTCCCTAGTTTGTTGCCTCCCAGGTGGATCATGATTAAGTCTGGGCAACTGTGTTCCCTCCTTAATTCCAGAGTGCTGGAAATAGCTGTGCCCATTTCATGTCTCTCATGCCCCTCCAGATTAACTTGATGCTGCTGATGTTGAAATACAGCTGCCTACTGAGGCCTCCTGGATGCCCACTTCTCTGCCTAATGGACAAAAGAGTGGCTGCATATCCAAACCTCCAGTCTCCATGTCCTTACTGCTGAAAACCATAAAGAAATACAGCGTTACTATCTGTCTTAATTTTGGGCCTGTTACCCATCTCCTCACACTCCACCTGCTACTGGGAAGAAATTAAAGACATCATTAGTATTTGGGCAACGTGTTGCGAACATATCTTTTATAGCAATCAGAAGACCATCTCCCTTTCTCTTTGATATCCCCTGGTGTGTCTCCCCTGGCTGCCATCTCGTAGGCTACCCCAAACTGGAATGAATGGGATGAGTATCCTGTCAGGTTTTCCTCCAAGAAGCTCAGCCCCTTCTTTAACACACCCACCACCTGAGCCCCCATCACCGGGGAACCATCCCCATGTAAGATTATTAATGGATTCCCATCCCGTTTCGGCCCAACCCTGTATGCGTGCAGGGGTCCCACCAAGCAGATGGCGGCATTCCTGTGGTGCTGCAATATTACCCTGTTTCCCCTGCTGGCCTGGTTCATCTTGGATTGCCTTACCATAACCAAAATCCCATCCCCCATCCATACCATGTCCTCCAAATGCAAACCGGCGGACTCGTCCACCTTGCCATGTCCTACCACCTCACTGACTCTGAACGCCCCACTATACATGGCTGCAAACACTGCCCGGAACAGGACTGCCTCTCTACTACATCTGCGTACCTGGTGCAGTACCTCCACTAGCCACTTTAGCAGGCCCTCTGTCAGTGGTCTCCTGTTGTCCTGGGTCCTCCTGACCTCCCTCATCCATTTCTACATCATGCGCCAAATGGGGTTACTCTTTGTGGGGTCCTCCCATCCCATCAGTATGCACAGCTGGCCATTGTGATGTGTGCCAGCTTGTTTTTCCACCCTGACACAATGAATTGCGTGACTTGATCCCCCATCACTGCCCCACTTACCTGGCAGTCAGATTGCACCTGGAATGCCTGAAAGGCCCTCCATGAGGCTTCATATGCCTTTAGGATCCTGGGGGACCAGGAGTTGTGAAACAAATGTTTGGCTCCCCCGATCCAATCCTCCATACGTAATCTGGAACTGCCGTCTGCATGGGTTTTGCTCCTGGGGCAATGGCCCGGAACCTGTTCATCTGCAGGAGGGAGAGACAGGCAGCTATCATGTTATTCACACCATCTGTATGCCTAGCCCTAAATGACATATTCAATGTGAGCTGCCGCAAGACCAGCTGTCTTAGGACCCTCATGACCAGCACTGACATTGCCCCATCACTGTTTAGCACATCCACCACTGCCCTATTGTCACTTCAAAAAGTAACCTTCTGATTCCTTAGCCCTCCCCCCTGACTTCCGTTGCAACCCAAACTGGGAATATTTCTAAGAAGGTGATGTCCCTTGTCAGGCCATCCCTGACCCATTTGCTTGGCCATGTCTTAGCAAACTATTTTCCTCCAAAATATGCTCCCATGCCTACGCCCCCTGCTGCATCCGTGTATAGCTGTAGGTCCGTGTTAAAGACCCGTTCGTCCTGACAAAATGTCCTACCATTGTAGTGGCTTAGGAAGGTATCCCATACTTCCAGATCCTCCTTGGTCCCTCTGCTAATGTCCACCCAGAGGTGCAGCCTAGATACCCCTTGCATTGCCCTCGCCAAGCCCCGTGTAAACGTGCGACCTGGTGCTATCACCCTACCGGCGAAGTTCAAATGACCCATACGTTGCCTCACTTGTTGGAGCTGTACCCTCCACTGGGCCTGCACCGTCCCCAGTAATGCCCTTAATGTTTTCACTTTGGCCCCGGGAAAGTGAAATAACTCCCCTACCACGTCAATTTCAATTCCTAGAAACTCAATGGTCTGGCTAGACCCTTCTGTTTTCTCTGGTGACAAAGGCACCCCTAGGTCATGGCACATGGCCTCGAAATCCCATAACATCCTTTCTTTCTGTTGTCACCATTCCCCTATTAATGGGAAGTCATCCAAATAATGGAACACTGCCTGATGCCCATATTTTTCTTGAAGTGCCCATTGTAACCAGACGCTGAACAGTTCAAATGTTGCACAGGCAATGGAGCAGCCCATGGGCATCACTTTGTTGAAATAGTAATCCTCTCCTATCTGGAAACCCCGTAAATCCCAGTCTTCTGGCCGAACTGGCAGCTGGTGAAAAGCCACTTCTATGTCCGTTTTTGCCAGCCATGCCCCTTGTGTTGCCCTAATTAGCCTAAGTGCTTCTTCTAATGTAGCGTACATCACCTTGCTGTCCTCTCACTGATGTGGTCATTAACCGAATCTTCTTCTGGATAGGACAAGTGGTATATCACCTGGAATTCCCCCAGCTGGTTTTTCTGTACCAGACCTAGTGGTGATATCCTTAGGCTTGGCAGTGGAAGTTGTCCAAATGGTCCCTCTACCCTGCCAGCTGCTATTTCTTTCTGGAGTTTTTGTTCCAGCAACTCTTCCCTCGCATTAACCGACTTCAAATTCTTTGCTTTTGTATCTTTTTGGCCTGTTTAAACTGTAAACTGAACCTTTCTCTGAAACCCACCAATAATGTGGTGGCCAGGTATGCTCTCAATCACTCTTGCAGCACACCCACCTTATTGGGGGTGTGTGCCAGGTGGAAATCCCCTGTCACCCCAGTCTTCATTATCATGCTGTTGGCTGTAGTGGTATTGATCCCTACCCTACCCGGTCCCCCTGCCCTGGGTCACCTTCCCCCACTGCTGGCCTTAGAACCCCGCCTGGTTACCCTGAAAGGACTGGTTGTAAGTTTTCTCCTGACTCGCTCCACCTTTGTCCCAGCTGTTCTTGCACCTGGAGGCTGGGTGAGTGTCCCCATACCTGGAACAAGCATGTCGGAACCGGCAGTTGGGCCAGGAGCAAAATGCCCAGTTGTAACCCCAACCGCATTTTGCTGCTGTCCCGCTTTTCTTGTCTCCTTCCCCTTCAGCCCCGGTAGCCCCCATACATGTATCCAACCATAAGTCAGTCTCTCAGGTGTCCCACTTCACGTCCCCAAAATGCACCATCCTCTTTCTGAATTTTTATTCATACTTTAGCAAACTATATCCTCCCATTTTATTTACATTTTTTATAATCAGTGACTATGTCAACAGGGGGGTAGCCAGCTCTGGCTTCTATGCAATAACTATGGCCGTATACTATGTAAAACCAGTAGACCAGTTTTCCCATGTTTTCCCTTTCATAGACTTCTCAGCTTCCCCCTTTCCCAAAAGAACAACGGCTGCGGCCATGTCCTCTTTCTGAAAGCTCTCCTTCTCTTCATATTTATCCATGTTGTCCACACTGGCCAGAGCGAAGATGTCTACAAATTCACCCTTCCAAATTTTTTCTTTGGTGACCACGGGTACATGGTTCTTGATCCTAACACCAGGTGCTCCAATCTCAACCCTGACTCCTTTCTCCCCCATGGCCCCCCCTTCTGCGTCGGCACCATCCCCTTTTTCTTTGTTCCTCAGTTCCCCCAGTGCTTTCTCTAATTGGCCTAAGCCATTATCACCCTTAGCTTTTAGCATTTGTTCTACATATTCTTTTGCACTGCTTTCCAATGTAACCTCGTTATTACCTGCTTGTGAGCCTGCCTGGGGGCTGGGACCTGTAGGAGGAGCTGGATGGGTGCCGACTGGCACTGGCAGGGTAATTAGCTGTGTCACTGGGGCAAAAGAAACTGGGTTCAGTGGCCTCTCAGGCTCAGGTATCGAAGCAGGAGAAGGGGCCAGTGCTGGGGCGGGCACCTGTGCAGGAGAAGGTACCTGGCAAACTGTCTCTGTAGTGGGGTCTAGGTGCGTTGGTCCAGCTGGTGCCCTTGGTGCCCTTTTATTGTTTTTCCCTCCATGCTGCTTGTCCCCTTTCTGCTTCTTGCCCTTGCCCAGTCTAGGAGGGTCTGCTGTCTCCAGCAGTAGGTTTGCCTTGGAAACCAGTTCCATCACTGCACTGTAACACTCTTCTTTGGAGGGCTTGCTCTTCCTGGAGGCCATCGTCGCTTCTTAATCCTGGAAAATATATAACAGTAACCATTACCCTCTGCATGCCCATACCGATGTTCCCTTCTACCGTGGTTGGGCCTCTTATTCTTGTCGTCATACTCACCCCCCCATCACAGGGACCTCCCACTGTATTTATAACTATATATCTTCCTTTTTCTTTTTTTTTTTAAAACTGGTCAGCCCTGACATTGCCCTGCTCTAGGGGCCCTTATCTTGCACTGCAAGGGTGGTATTTCTATGGCCTTTTCCTTCTACTCTGTCTAAATAATGACCTGGTATACAGCATGTCTGGGTTTTGATTTTTTTTTTACTTCAAGTTCCCTCCCTAATGTCCACTATGCTGGCATTCCCTTACTGAGGTCCCCCTGCTGGTGCAGATCCCCTGTGTGCTACCATGCACTTTACTTGTTGTATCCTTTTCTATATTCACTTTTTTTTTTAAATACACCCCATTTACTTATTATTCCCCTTCTTGTCATCCTGTCTCCTTTTGTAGGTTTCCTGCCTCTTAGATCATCTCTGGCTCACTAGGCCATGCGGCAATGGGGTGGCCCTTTTTTGCCCAACACCCCAATGGCGATACATGGAAAATGACCACTACAGCAACAGTCACTGTAATGGTCCGCTTCCGTGTTTCACTTTCCCCAACTATCCTGCCCTTCCCCGGACTAACTACGACCTGGAGTTGAGAATCCTAAAGTCTGGGGGGTGAGGGGGCAGAGCCCCCTGCATGGGGGGGTGGGTGCAGAGCCCCCACAGAAAACACTTGGGGCTTGGGCAGCACAATACCTGCATCGGTATTGTGCTGTTGCTGTGCGGGTGGTCAACAGATTTACTGTCAACCAAACTTGGTGCTTTCTCGGCAATGACATCAGATGCCATTGCCATGCGGTCTTCTCATGCTCACCCTGATCATTTTCTTCTGAGGCCTAGCTTTCATTATTCATTTGTTTATTTGGGCTTCCTTCGTGTTTTGTTATATGTTTTTCTTGTAAAATACCCCCCCCCTTTTCTTTTATTATGCTCCATGCTCCCTGCTCCATGTTTGTACATCTCCTGCTCCCCTTAGTCGTCTTCCACTCACCAGGCCACGTGGTGATGACATCAGATGCCATTGCCATGTGGTTCTCTCAGGTTCACCCTTGTTTTGGCCTGCTCGGCCCATGCATAAGCCTGGCTTTTTGGCCTATAGCCCTGCCACCCCACAGCCACAAAAAACACTGCTTTGTTGCCTGTGGCAGATATTGCTCCCTCTCTGCAATCCCTTGCTGTCCTTCATCTTGCTTCTGTGGCGGTAAAGACAGCCACCACCGCCGCAGGCCCAACCTGAACTTCACTCTGTCTCTCTGCTGCTCCCATTCTCTCCTCCTAAACCATGTGATAATATCAAGTGGCCCCCGCTGCTTCCTTACATCGAGGAATGCCTGGAGTCTCACGGTGATCTGTTGGATAATGCTGGCTTCATTGAACACTCCACCTCAAGGCCCCAATCGCTGTCTTGACCCCTAAATGCCCCATCTAAGCTAGTGAGTCACACTACCTCCAGCTGCTCCAAGCATACAACAAGATGCTACCCTGCCACATATTACCAAAATCGCTGACTGCCGCCAGGCACGGGTTAACAATGTCACTGGTGCAAACACTCCCCCACCATATCCTTCCTCTGAGCTGCATGCAGTCCAGCCCAAACACATTCTGCATCAATCATTTGGCACCATAGCCCCCCCCCCCAACGGTGCAATGAAAAACATCCTTTGTCCCCCAAAGCCTGCCTTTGGTCAATCAACAGAAAAAACTGCTTTTGCATTTGCTGTCCTTTTTATTTATTTATTTTTTTAACTTACCTCGGTTTTGCAAATCCTCAGTACTCACTTGTAGTTGGTTCAACCCAGGCAATCACTCCTGTACCATGATTTGGAAATAAATCTTACCCCAATTCTTATTGTAGATTTACCACTAAATTAACCTACTCCTATTTAACTCAGAATACCTAGCCAGAAACAGCCCAGTGGCTCAGTAAAAAAACTGAACTCAGAATAATTGCCAAAATGATATGCTTCCTAGAGAAAATTTCTCTCAGAGCAAAACTGTGAGCTACCTGGGCCTGTGTTTGCCCTTAACTACCCCTGTTGATCACCCTTCTTTCTCTCTCTCTTTCTCTCTGCCAATTCTTGCTTCCTAACTCACTCCAGCCCTAATATCATAGCTCATCCCCTTTTATGACCTCACCAAGCCCCCCTCCCCCTTTCTTCTTCAGCCTCAGCCTCTCACCATACCTTGTCTTGGGCCTGTGGACAATGGAGCCTGCCCTTTGAGGGGAGGCAACTGTCTTCAGAGTGTTGTTTTTTCTTTGTAATTAAATACATCAAGCTGAAGTATACCAGGGGGAAGAGTGGGAGAGTTGTGATACCAAAGAGGAGCATGGTAAAGGACTGATGAGCTGTGGGTGAGTGGGGCACCACTGTCCATTGTTACTGGTGTGAGAAGTTGAGGTGTTCTGCTTTTGTTGTTTTTAATGCTGCCTATATGAACTTTCTTTGCTGAGGAGTGGTGCTTTGTATGCATGACAAGAAAGAGAAAGGAGAAATTGTTTAACCAGGAAAGGCACATTAATCCAGAGCTTTTTTTTCTAGGAGTGACAGGGGAGCACAAGGAAGTTACTGTAAATGATTTGCTCAGAGTCAAATAGTATGCAAATTGGAGCTGATGGGATTCAAACCCAGGTCACCAGGTTTGCAGCTCAGTGCCCTTAACCACTACACTATGCTGCCTCCTGCCAAGAGGGACTGGTAGTGGCAGGGGAGTATGAAGCTGCATCTGATCGCAATTCATACAGTAGCTGAAGCTGTTTACAGCAGCAGTAACCTGTAGAGAGTGGGATGATTTCTAACTGTGTTATGTGGTCATGTATGTGTTTGGACTTCATACAGTGATGTTGTTGTGAAATAAGATCACTGTTCTGGACAACCATTGACCAGTCAGAATACAGGAAATGTCCTTGCAGTTGTATAAAAAACATTGAAAGATCAAATAAAACAAAATCTGGTCAGATCCACCACGGCTACATAATGAAGTTAGTGAAGTTGTGTGGAATTGTTAAGGAGGTATGGAGAAACAACACAATGATTTGTAAGTAGTAAGTTTTGTTTTAGTTTCTGTTTTAAGGAAGGCATACACATTATTAAGAAAATATATGGAGGTCTACATTGTAATGGAAGGAATAGGTAGCTTACAAAAGAACCCCAGAGCAAATGCCACTGATGTATGTGTTATCCCGGATGATATTGGCCAGACAGCCACATTTTAAAGAAAACACAATTGCACATACCCCAATAATGCAAAGCATCAAGGGAAACGTATGCAAATCCCCATGATGGTACAGAAGGTGGCAGTACATGAAAAAGTAATGGCTGGCATATGTTCAGCCTTGGGATTAATTACGCAGTTTTTTTTTTTTTTGGAGAAACAGGGTTTTTGTCCATGATGTAACGTAAGTTATTATTTATTTTGTTAACCAGGTAAGCACACTAGACAACCAAGTGCCTATTTTCAGGTGCGACCCGGTGGATTACAAAGTACATTCAAGAACAGCACGCATAACAGGGTCCATACAAGAACATCAGGTGTTTACATTACAAGCAGAAGGTAGGTAACAGCATGGCACAAGCATGGAAGTCAGTAATCAACATACCGGGGCAGCAACGCCCTAATGGATAAGGGTAACAGGTAAAACAAGTAGTTATAATTTGAGTTAGAGAGACCTAGGAAAAACATGAAGATAGAACAGTACATGTACACAATTCATCAGCAAGAGGGTCAAAAATGGACCCAAGCTAATCAATATTTCTAATAGCTGCGAGCTCGCACGTGGATAAGGTGCATACAGGAACAGGAGATCTGTCACCTAAGCTATTTAAGCAGTGTGTTGATGTCACAAAGTCAGGTGTAATAATGATGGACTGTTAGAGAAAATGTGATATTAACTTTCAGAGGGGGTCGCTTTTGATAAGGGTAAGATAGTTATGCTTGTGATAATGGGAATATTAGGAAAGTATGAGGTCTATGCAGAAGTGGAGGACAAATATGCACAGTTTCATAAGTATGTGCTTAGAGTGCAGGCAAATGTGATATGCAGGTTTGTTTTAGAAATAGGTAAAAATAGCGATACATGCAATTGATAGAAAGATAGATAATTACATAGACTATATATATATATATATATAGAGAGAGAGAGAGAGACAAACAGCCAGCTGGACAGACAGACAGGCAGAATAGGAATGGCAGTGAAGTATTGAAGTGACGCCAACCCCACCCCCACTCTGCAGACATGGACAAGCATTGGGGTGTGCCTTTGGGTCATTGCCCATTACGTTCATGCCATTTCACCTCACTCTACCCTGAAGACACAGACAAGAGTCAAGGTGTGCCTTGGGGTTTTCAAACTTTACACTCACCCCATTCCATAAGGAAATACGTTGAAATAGGTACAGTATAAGAGAATGAACTTTGGGGCTGAAGAGTGAAAGGCACACCTCAATACCTGTCACTGGCTGCAGGGTGGGAATGGGGGTGGAATGGCATGAGCATTACTGTTGACAGTCCCAAGTCACACCCCTGATGCCTGTCAGTCCCTACAAGGCAAGGTGTTATGGTCAGAAACCCTAATGTCCTGACCGTGTCTTGGTATTTTCACTCCAAGTTTTCAGCATGGGCTTTTTGTGATCCCACTGCATGAACAGTGACACTATCAGTTCATTAACCAAAATGTGATTTTGCACAGTGACTGTGCCATTTGGCACCACAGGTGCAAAAACACATTTTGAACAGGATGTAAAAAATGACACCTGTACATTTCTTGCTTCAGTAACTGCTCAGTATATCTGTTACATGACCTGCTTATTGACATTTTATATCTGCTATGCAATGTACTACTGCTATGGCTGTATGGCTGAGAGGGACCTGGGGGTGGTGGTGGATGTCAAGATGAACAACTCAAAGACTTGTAGGAGGGCAGAGGTCAAAGCCAACAGAATGCTGGGATGCATCTCAAGGGGGATCACTCCAGAAGGAGGGAAGTGATACTTCCTCTGTATAACTGCTTGGTAAGGCCACACCTTGAGTACTGCATGAAGTTTTGGAGGCCACACTTAAAGAGGGACATTGAACTTCTGGAGAGGGTCCACAGGAGGGCAACCAATATGATCTGGGGCTTGGGGGAAAGGACCTATGGGGAGAGGCTCGAAGAGCTTAATATGTACACACTGGAAGAGAGAAGGGATGGTGGGAAATGACAGAGGTCTTCAAGTACATGAAGGAGGTAAATAGGGAAGGCACAATCACCATGCTCCGAAGGAATTGGGGACAACTAGAGGGCATGTGTGAAAGCTAGAGGGGGGAGACTCAGTTGAGAAAGGAGGAGGTGCTGCTTCACTGAGAGGGTGGCAGAACCATGGAATGCGCTGCCTGAGGGCTGGTGGAGGCAGAGACTGTGGAGGGGTTCAAGAGGGGGTGGGACAGGTACAGGGGAAGGGTTGCGGAAGCAGAGTCCAATGAAGCAGGTATACCCTGGACTGGGAAGGGAGAAGCCTGAGAGAGTGGGGGGAAGCAAGGTCAGGTCCCAGGGTGGAGGCTGACCATACCAGCAGACATGAAAGACCAGGAGGCCTATTCTGCTGGCATTTTAGTATGTTAGTATGCTTACTACACCAACATCATGAACCATAAAACAGATGACTGCCATAACTAGGGAGGCAGTATAGCACAGTGGTTTAAGGCTCTGAGCTGCAAATCTGAAGATCTGGGTTTGAATCCCACAGCCCCTACTTGCATACTGGGTGACCCTGAGCAAGTCACTTAACTTCCATGTGCTCCCAGGTTACCCCGTAAATAAGCTTTCAGCTTAGTGTGCCACTCCTGGTAATACAATCGAAAGAAGAAAAAAAAAACACAATATATTTTTTTTCTTGCTTTCTTTTGCTACTACAAGCTTTGACTAATATATCCATCCTTATGTATAGCTTATGTGTCTGTGACCTAGGCAGAACTACACTTAAAATCTCACACATAAATAAATAAATCATCAGAATAGCATCTATTTCTGTAGTATATGCTTCCATTTCAAGTGCCCATGACACTATGTATATATATTTATATCTTTTAACTTCAAAGCACTAAACCTATTCAAATGCAAAAAACACAGGACTTTATTCTCTTCACACATCACTGTTAAACTTTAGATCCCAGAATGGCAAAGAAACAATTTAGACTTCACTCTTGCATGCCACTGTCACACCCACTTCTCATGCAAACAACAATCAATTAAAGAAACCCTTTCATTTCTATGCTTTTCACTCTTACATCAGAGAGGCATAAATCTTACAGAACTGCTAAAAAAACAGATTTATCAAGACTGGAGTTCTGAATTAAATCCTGTTGTTTACAGTACCTATGTCAATAATAGTTTACTGGCTACAAATGATGCTATAGACATGACATTAACAAAATGTCCTGTTTTACATGGAAAACATCCATATAATGAACTTGTCATACAGGATTTGTGGCCTTCAGTCTGCATGTATCTGACAAAGCAAAAGGGACCTGCTTGATCCTTTTTTTCTATTTTATTTGTATGCCCAACTTGCCCATACTGTAACAGCCACATATTGACATGCTTAGAGTGAACAAAAAGTCAGCTCTGATAGTTAGTTATTCCAACATGATAGATCCACCACATGCACCTCCCACATGAACCAAAAAAAGTGTGGGTGGATCTTTGGGAGCTTCTTGGGTGGAGATGGGGTGGATCTTACTCATCCCAAAAAACTAATGCTGCCTCACACTGCTCAGGTCCCAGTTCTTGTACCTACCATTTAAGAAAAATAATAGTGCCCTGCAACCATTGACTACTATGAAACATATTTATTTGAGGGTGGAAAACATTTCTTGGAAGAGGGTAAGGCAGAGGAGACTATTTACACCTTCAGTCAGTTCCACAGACAGAAAACATGACATCACTCCTTTTGTACATGCAAAATGTTTGCAGGCTCAGCCCACTGCAGCCATAAAAATATACTTTCTTTTGAATTGTAATCTAAAACATTATGTTAATAAAAGAACATACTAAAGTGTAGAGCTGCACTTTAGCTGCAGTGCAGCAGACAGTGTGAGCTCCAGACACCAAAAATAATTAGATATTTGGTTAAACTCCACCATCTGTTCTGTTTTAGCCATTTAGCCATACCGTAGGAGTCATTTTTTCAGATGGATTTCTGCTATGTTGGCATAAAACACTAGCCAACAGTGGCTAATAAAAATGTATTAGCCAAATTATTTAAAACAAATCCAAATGGCTCTGTGACTAATGCAGCAAGACAACACTGGTTACAGAACTGCTTTGCAGATGGAGAGGTTGGCTGTCATATGATTAAACAAGATTCCCAGAATCCAAGGCCTGACTTTTCAGTAAGTTTTATATTGCAGCCTTCTAATATTAAGTCCCTTAGATATTTAAAATTGTAGCAACAATTTAAACTCTTAATGTTACAATAAAAAAAAAACTAACTAATTATTAATGAATTAATTTTTATTTCTTTTTTGGTTGACCGGGAAAAATGACTAGGAAAAGATGTCCTATTTTCAATAACATCCATGGGATGTTTACAGAAAGTGCCTAAGATAAGACAGTACAACACAAAACAACACAATTGTTTTTGCAAGAAGCACAGTAGTTACAGACTGCATATACATTTACAGAATAAAATAAACTGTGATTCAGAACAACCATGTATAACAACTTTCATTATGATGTGGAGAATATGACATAGTATGCTGTCCTTAAAAATAATGTTTATTTTGGGGGAACAGTGGTAAGGCCAAAAATATAGTTACGTTTACAGAGGCCTTGCTGTAGTACTCTGAGCACACTTTTGAATCTGGAGAGTGTTTTAGTTTGCAGCAAAGTTAAGGGGAGGTTACTGCAGGTGTTGGGGTCCAGGTGGGAGGGGGGAGGATCTTTAATCTGCACGTGTTTTTATTAGAGAGGGCATTCCTGTTTCACAACAAGTTGCTTACCAGTGACATAGGTGCATAATTTGTTACTAGCTTGAACTAAAGGGTTCTTCTTAGATTTCTACTTGCTTCAGGGAACAGTACATCCATCTGTGTGTTAAGAAGGCAATAATGGGTCATTATGGAGAAGGGAAGTACAAATCTACATATTTTGTTAAGAGTGGTGTTCAATTTGTAAAGACTATATTAGGGATATTTTGGAAGAGAACATATAAATAATATACTGATTTGCATTAAAATTTATCCAATAAAGATCGAAAAGTAACTGAAGCATGAGGCCTCCTGCAGATATGGTCAACACATTGGTGACTGGTTTGAGCACATTATCATATCTATAGTAGCAGTGTAATGAATGGGGCCAGATCAATGCTTATTTACAGTATATTGTATTGAAATCCAGTCCTATTCATTGCTGCCTGTGGAATCACACTAGTTTTTTTTTTTTTAAACTTATGAAGGACCTCAATATGTATGCACCAGAGAAGAGGAGGAAATGGGGGGATATGATTGAGACATTCAAGAACCTCAAGGGCATAAATAAGATTAGAGGGGAAAACATCTTACAGCACAAAAAGAGTACTAGAACAAGGGGACATGACATGCAATTGGAGGGGGGCCATATATGGGGAAATGGAAGAAAGTTCTATTTCACTGAGAGGGTGGTGGATGCATGGAATGGACTACCCCAGGAAGTGGTGAGAGTACGTACTGTGGTGGGATTCAAACATGTGTGGGATAGGAATAAGGGAACCACAGTGATGGGAATGAATAGCTAAGAGAAGGAATAGCTAAGCCAATGACCAACTAGGGCCATAGGCTGCTATTACAGCTAGGGCAAATGGGCAGACTGGATGGGCCTGGAGGTACTTTTCTGCTGATAACTCCTATGTGTCTGTATTTTATTGCTTATAAAATAAGGTAATGCATTTTATGAGCCCATGTCAGATATCAACAAGAGGTACATCCATCAAATGGAAAACAGTTTGATACAATCTAGATACTTGCTTTTTGATAATGTGGGTATTACGTAGATAGCACATAATTACTTCAAATATTTTGAATAGCTACACCTTGTATGAGTGGGAGAGCTAACCAAAGACAGTATGAGATACTAAACATTATAGACTCCTGCTTGTATTAGAGATATTGTTTCCTTCAAAACATGGTATTTAATATTTGAAATTTTGTAACCCATTTTGCCACTAGATAACAGTTGGCTTACTTATTATCTGAAAAGTATATCCTAAAACATTTCAAACAGAGCAATGGGTACGCTCAAATTATAACTATCTTCTGAGCTATAAAGCCTGGTTAATACCTGGCAAACAACATTGTATATATAGTTCCTGGCAAACAGCATTGTACATATTTCCTGGCAAACAACATTGTATATATTTAACATCTAAAATACAGAAAAATGTTTGCACATAGGACTTGTTTGGTTTCATATGCTATAGCTAAAAGCACATCTGGTATTTCTAAGGTGTGAATGGCATTAGAAAAAGAAGCCTTTTCAACATAGTACAAGGGTTTTCGGCACTATGCATAAAACTAGCAGCCTGTTATTGAACATCTAGAAATATATTCCAGAGTCTCTCCACGTGGCAACCACCATTTGTGAAAAAGCAGCCCAGACCCCTGCTAAGAGGCAGTGTGCCTGTGGCAGAGTGGCCTAATGGATACAGCACCAGGCTGCAGAGAAGCCAGACAGCAGCAAACTGGGTTCAAAACTTAATCATGTGATGTGATAGATCAAGTATTCCTCGGGGTAGGGGAGCAAATATTTTAGGAATATGGTGTTCCTAATTTGGGGGGGGAGGAGGCATCCAAGATCAGTTCCAGGAATGAGTTATTGAGGAGGGGGTGAGTGGAGTAAGTAAGATAACCAATATGGGGAGGGGTTCAAAAGTGGGCTGATTGGTTATGATAGTAACATTAAAAATAGCACCACCCCTGGGTGGGTAGAAGCAAACAATGCTGCATGAAGCACAGTGCTGTTCCACTGTGCCTTGCAAAGAGTAGCAGAAGGATAGGAGAGGCTCAGACTATCTTTTCGTACTATGTGTGCTGCTTACAGGCTCATTTTCAGGTAGTAAAGTAAAGTAAAAATGTATTTGTTAAATGTCTTTCAAGTTTCAAGTTGTTGTAGGATGGTCAGTGTGGGGGGGAGGGGGACACTGCAAATTGGCCCTCCGAGTCAGCCCGCTGGGACAAAACCAAGAGTGAATTAAAAGGTCAGCCAGAATAAAAGATGGGGTGACAGTGGGAAAGGTGGGGGTGGGGGCTGACTAGCTACTATGCATTTAGAAATGACCAACTGAGTCTTGAACCTAGCCCAATACTGGAAATCCTTGAACACAATACAGTTCAGGTAAGAGATGGTAACTCGGCTCTGCATCAGTAACTGCACAAACTAAGAGGTGTGAACATTGCATAAGCACCCAATCAGCACAGTAGTAGCTTGCAGGGAGTTAGTAAATAACGACCCTAAACTGATAAGTACACAGAGCAAATCAAAGTAACAGTAGAGTAAGTTCTAACACAACAAATGCACAAAATCAATTAAAGTAACTGTAGAATATGCTCCAACACAGTGCAGTACTGACTAGAAGAGACATATATAAATCAATCAACAGAGGTCTGCCAACTGATCAGCTGTTCCGCTGTGCATTTCAGGGAGTAGCCAAGGGATGGGAGAGGCTCAAACTACCTTTGTGTGCTGTGGGGGGGGAACAGGGAGAGAAGATGAGAGAAGGAAGCAGACACAGGAGGAGGAGAAGAAGGCATGAAAAGAGAAGGCAGCAGTTACAGGGTAAGAGATGGGGGAAGTCTCCCAACATGGAAACTCTGGAGGGAGACTGGGTCATGGTGAGACTAGGGAGTGAATAATCTTTCATGATTTCAAGGGATGGCATAGGTTACTGTGAAGAGTGGATGTGGAGTATGTGGACCTCGTAAGCCTGGTAGCACTGGTACAGGAATTGCAAAGGCACCAATAATTAGCCAGGTCAGCAGGGGGAATTAGTAGTCTTATGAATCTGCTTGGCTTGTTCTAGCTTGGAGGCAGGCAAGCAGTTCCACTGACATCCATGGGAGGTAGGAACCTCTGACACTGTTTTTTTTGAAGGGGGTGGTGATCATAGACACCAAGGAACTTAGAGTTGAATAACTAGATTGCAGAATTAATGCTGATTGCTGCTGAGATGTGAGACCAATTAGTAGAGAGTATGTCAGCATGGAGAGAGGATATGTTCAATGACCTAAAAGACTGAATATGGCTCAGTTTAGGAAGAACTTTGGGCCACCAAACTGTGCACATTCAGTAGATCATATGGTAGTTACTAATTGCATCTGGTAAAGGTTCCAGCATCCAAGATTCATTAAGGGTGGATAGAAAGAACCCAGTCCAACAAGGACTGGTTAAAGGTTTTAGCACTGAGGCAAGTGGGGTCACAGAGCAACTGGGAGAGTTGCAGAGATGTAACATTTTGGCCTAATTACAGGGAAGAAGAGGAAAACCAGTTGATGCAGAAATCTCTAAGAATGAATAACTTGCCCAAAGAGAAGGAAGAGGACATAGTTGACAGAAGCTCAGTTATGGAGGCAGGAGATAATACTGGGGAGCAGTACACCCCTGCTGCAAAGATAGCAACAGAGAAGAGGAGTGATAGTCTGATAAGGAGCAGCTCATAGGTGAAGAGAGTGGAGACCAAGAGCACTGGCTGAAATTGAAAGTTAGAGATATGTAGATTGCCACACCACCACCTCCTGTAGCTCAATCCTGCCTGGCGATTGTGAAACCAGGGAAAGCAACAGAGGTATCAGGGATCTTGACAGAAAGCCAGGAATCCAAGATAATGAGGATATCTGTTTTCTGGTTTAGCATATTTGGTTGCAGTTGATCCACCTCAGGGAGGACACTGAAGATTTCTAGGTGAGACAAATGCAGCAACTAGGAAGCTGGTTAAAGAAGGTGGGATCAGTATTAAGCTCAACATTTATTTATTTATTTATTTAAAATGTGTTCACCGGGAAAGGCACACTGAGCCTAGCCTCATTTCCAGTTGCGATCAGGGGACATGAGTAGACATATTACAATACAGGGGGAAAGACAACAATAACATTTTACATTAACAGAATTAACGGGATAATGCAATGGTTTTAAACATAGAATGAGTTTGACATGGATAGCCATCATAATTTTTACATATTTTCATATTTACATATTGTTCACATTTTACTTATAGAAAAATAGACAGGAATTATAAGGAGAGTGTGACAGGGGGAGGATTTGGAGGTGGGAACAGAGTGAGGTGCTTGGAGGAGGGGAAGTGGGGGGGGACAGGTGCGGGGGGGTGGGGTGATAGATCTGAGTTGTCATTTGAAAGCTGGGAGGGAGTGGAATTCATGGATGGGAAAGGGCAGTTGGTTCCAGAGGTGAGGAAGGAGGTACGAGAAAGCAGAGGCACCAGCCGATCAGTGCCGGTTGGGAATGTCGAAAGAGCGGGAATGCCAGGCTCTAAAGGGGTAGGTGAGAGTAGGTGCAGAGGAGAGGAGTGAGGAGAGATATGGAAGGAGAAGGCTGAGCCAGAATTTAGCCATAACTGCGAGTGGATGAATATGCCACTTATAAGAGTATCATCTGCCGCCATAAGCAACAAGTAAACTGGTGACCCACAGTACAGCGAAACCCAAATCCTGAAACATGAAAAAAGACCCAAACAGTGAAAAATGCTGCAATGGTCTGAGGTTATCCAATGTGGCTTCTCCCAGTGTTGTGCCCTGTCCCCAAAACAACTCTGACCTGGAGCTGATTATATTTAAATGTGGGGGGTGCGGGGGCACAGACCCCCAACAAAAAAACACATTCATTATTGATGGCACAATACCGAGTATTGGCATTGTGCCATCGCTGTACTGGCTGTTGGCAGATTTACTGTAGATGAAATGTGGTGCTTCCCAAATAAACAAGGTGCTTAAGAGACTGTATGCACCACTTGGAAGGGGAAGGGAAGGGGTGGGAGGTGCCATAGGGCTTTGTGGTGGAGCCAGGAACATTGAAGGAGATAGCACCCAGGATACTAGGGGTATGGACACAGTGAGTAAGTAAGTAAGTACATGAGTAAGTAATTAAGTACATTTTATTTTTAGTGGTGCTTTTCCCTGGAGGCCAGGGGCACTTTACAATTAAATAAAAAGCAGAAGTAGACCAATTAATATGTAAATAAATATATAAATAAATACATGCACATAAATTTAGATCATAAAATAGCTAAAAACACAGCTGGGAAGCTAACCAATCATGGGAATCATAGGAATACTTCAGTCCTAAAATGCTTGATAGAAAGGATGCATCTTAACACCCCTCTTAAAGGCCTTCCAAGAGGGATTCTCTCTCTAAGGGCTCTCCAGAGTGCATTCCAGAGCACTGGGCCAGCCATCTAAAAGGCCCTGCCTCTCAATGTTTTTAGCCTGGCCCTCGGTACAATCAAGAGGCCCACATCAGAGGAACAGAGAGAGAGTGTGTACGCATGTCAGGATGCAGTAGATCTATCAGGTAGCCAGGACCAAATCCATGCAGGGCCTTACAAGTTAGTACCCAAATTTTAAAATAGATACACCACTTAACTAGCAGTCAATTGAAAGGCCAGTCAGTAGTCTGGCACCTGCATTCTGCATTATCTGCAGGCATCGCACTGAACCTCTGCTGACCACGAGGTATAAGGTATTTCAGTAGTCTAGCTGAAATGTCACAAAATCCTGTACTACAGCCACCAGGTCTGGGGGGGGAATGAGATCTATTCCAGCTGATGTTAATTATATGGTAAAAGCTACTCCTGACTACAGCTGACACCTGAGCCTGAAGCGTCAGCTCTTCATCCAGAATGACCCCAAGATTTTTCACCTTTGTGGTAGCCTAAAGCCTTGATGAGTCAAGCCACAGCCTCGTCTCCTCAGCAGCTGCCACTTTCCCCTATAACCCCAATTAACTGCTAGTACATTATTCTTGTAACTGTTGAGTCTCAACATGCTCAGTGACATACAGTTCTGGATCCCAGTCAAGCACTTGTTAAGCACGTTCACCATCCCCAATGTCCCAGCTTAAAATGACAGGTACAGCAGGGTATCATCTGTCTAGCAGGCGCAGTATATACACTGCAAACAAGATTTGTAGGAGGACCAGCTGTTGTGGAACACAATAAGGCAGTGGCAGTGGATGAGAGGAGAAATTTCCCAGCACTACCCTCTGTATCATGTCTCTGATGTAGGACTTTAACCAGCAGATGACTGCCATTGAGATCTATGCACTCCCTCTGCTGATCCAGCAGCAAACTATGGTCTACAATGTCAAGGGCTGAGGAGAGATTAAGGAGAATGAGAAGTTTCCTCTTTCTTGTATCACACACCCTGAGAAGGTCATTGTGCACCCTGACCAGTGCAGTTCCAGTGCTATGCTTAGGCCTAAATCCAGACTGGAGAGACTCATTGATGTTGTAAGCTATGAGGTGTGCCTTGAGCTGCAATGCAACCACTTCCTGAATAATCTTTCCTAAGAAAGGTAGGTTAGAGACAGGTAGGTAATTCACCAGGTTGTCTTGGTCCAGAGATGGCTTCTTCAGAAGCGGCCTCACCAGTGCATATCCTTAATGCAGCCAGGAAGACCCCCTCTGACAAAGAACACTGGACCATCTTGGCAAGTACCGGGACCAGATGCCCAGCACAGCCCACCAGTAGCCATGTTGGATCCACTTTGCAAAAGCTTGGTCACAGCACAAAAATCACATCAAACATTTCTTGTGTGGCAGTCAAAACTCTCCCCATTACAGCTAATCATATCTATGGGGTGTTGACTCAATACTGCTGGGTTGACACAGCCCATTTGACAAGATCTCGGCCCTTACAGAGGACACCCTGTCTGAGAAAAAACAAGCAAACATCTCACATTTAGCAGGTGAAAAAACTTTCATGGACTCCAGACAGGTTGGATGAAGTAACCTGGGGTTGATCCCAGTCCTTTCACAGAAGAAAGGGTTCTGAAAGAACTCCTAAAACTGAAGGTGGACAAAGCAATGGGGCCTGATGGAATTCACCCCAGAATTCTAAAAGAATTAAGGGGAGAACTAGTGAAACCACTGACTACACTTTTCAACAAATCATGGGAGGATGGTGTGGTACCTGAGGACTAAAGATGACAGATGTGATTCCCCTTCACAAAAGTGGGACCAAGACAGAGGCAGGAAACTACACACCTGTCAATTTGATCTCTGTAGTAGGGAAAGTGATGGAATCACTTCTGAAGGAAAGAAATGTTGAGTACCTAGAGGCCAGTGGGGCACGGGTCCCAAGGCATCATGGGTTCACAGTGGGAAGGTCATGTCAGACGAATCTAATTGATTTCTTTGACTGGATGACCAAAGTAGTAGCCCTGTGGACATGGCCTACTTAGACTTTAGCAAGGCATTTGACACAGTCCCACACAAAAGATTAATATACAATGTTAGCCAGCCTGGTAGTGGGTCCCAGGGTGGTAACCTGGGTAAAACATTGGCTGGACAACAGGACACAGAAAGTAATTGTAAATCGAGTCCACTCTGAAGAAAGAGGGGTTACTAGTGGGGTACCGCAGGGTTCAGTACTGGATCCAGTCCTTTTTATTGTCTTTATAAGTGACATTGCAGAGGGACTAGAAGGAAAAGTATGCCTCTTTGCAGATGACACAAAGATCTGCAACAGGGTTGATAAACAAGGAGGTGTGGAAAGGATGAGAAGGGACTTGGCAAGGTTAAAAGAGTGGTCAGAAGTATGGCAGCTTGGATTCAGTGCAAAGAAGTGCAAAATAATGCATCTGAGAAACAAAAACCCAGGGGAAGATTACACAATTGGGGGGGGGTAGTAACAACAACAAAAATGGAAAGGGCCCTCGGGGTAATCATATCAGATGACCTTAAGGTTAGCAAGCAATGTGAGAAGGCAGTAGGATGGGCTGGGGGTATATTGGGATGTATAGGGAGAGGCATCACCAGCAGAAAGCTGTAAGTTGTTATGCCTCTGTACAGATAGTTGGTGAGACCCCATCTGGAGTACTGCATCCAGTTCTGGAGACCTCATCTCTTCAAGGACATAGACAGGATAGAGGCAGTCCAGAGGAGGGCAGCTAAAATGGTGCAGGGTCTGCAAGAGAAGCCATACAAGGAGAGACTAAAGGAGCTTAATATCTATACCCTTGAGGAAAGGAGGGAGAGGGGGGATATGATAGAAACTTTTAAGTACCTCAGTGGAATCAGCAAAGTCCAAGAGAGTAGCATCTTTCAGAAAAAGAGATGTGCAAGAACAAGGGGACACAATTTAAAGATGGGGGGGTGCAGTTCAGGGGCAATGTGAGGAACTATTTTTTCACAGAAAGGGTGGCGGACGCATGGAACAGCCTTCCTGAGGAGGTTCTGGGTCTAAAACTGTGGGAGAATTCAAGAATACATGGGACAGACATAAGGCAATTCTTGTGGGGGGTAAGAAGAAATAGGCTGTTGGTTAACTAGGATCTGCAGCTTATCCTGTAGGTAGGAAAATGAGCAGACTAGGTGGGCCAAGCGGTCTTTATCTGCTATCAAAGTCTATGTTTCTATGTTTCTATCTACAAAATGAGGATGTATGCCTCACCTGGAAAGGGAGGTAACCAGATATATGTAAAAGGGGACTAGGCCTCACACGAATATAGAGGAAGCAGTTAACAGAAAAACAGATGTAGGCTTCAACCAGATGGGGAGGTAACCAGTTAACAGTAAAAAGTGCATTGTCCTCACCCAAATGGGGAGGTAACCAGTTAAGAAAAAGGACTTAGGCCTCACCCAGACAAGGAGATAAGCAGTAAAACAGTTAAAGGGACATAGGCCTCACCCAGATGGGGAGGCAGGCAGTGAGATGTTAGTAATGAGATTATAATTTCAAACTTAAACTCAGGAAGGGGGTGAACAGGAAAACAAGAATGCATAGAGCATAACAAAAAAATGACACACTGTGTCCTTGTTATGGTTCAACCAGTTGAACACACAGGGAGTCGCGCAGTACACTAAGTAAAGAGAAGGTGGTGCTAATGAGCACTTTGAGTCAAACAAATTGGTTAATTCACAGCAGAGATGAAAATTAACAAATGAACAAAGACATGCGGTACCAAGAATGTATGATGATTCATCTGTAATTATTTTTGTTTATTCTTTTTGTGCTATGAGGTCTTTGGGATGCCATAAATCCTGAGATAATGGATGAAACATAGGGCATACAATACATCACTATATTTAACGCCTAGTTAATCAGTTATATTTTGGGGATTAAATTAACAATTTCAAATTAAGAAAACAATATTCTTCTGGAACTAGTCAATTTTGGCATCCTATTGTATGCATTAAAACATAATTGATGACCATGCATCTGTTCAACTCCCGTATCATTCAAAATGGCTTCTCTCATTTTTTTTTCATACCTTATTTATCCCCTGATGCTGATGCTGCTCTTTCTCTGCCAAGCAACCTCCCAGCCCTATCTGTTACTGATCTCCAACACATACTTGCTCCAATGGTGTCCACTGGGGGCCTTTCCCCTAAGTGGAGTTTGCTTGGGAAAGCCAACAGTCATGGCTTCCCTCGGGCATGTGGTACTGTATGTGGGGACTGGTTGGCAGTCAGGAGCAATGGGTCCCAAAGTGCTGGCCCTATTCTGCAAAGCATCAGATTTTTACAAGTGTGTTTTTTCCCTGGACTGCTGGCCAGGGCTCCTAGGTGTGCATGCGCACATATGGTCGGCACCCCACACCAGAGCCAGGCCGCCCCCCCCCCACATCACCTTCCAGATGCAAAATTCCTGTGGGTCACCCAGGTGGTGGTGTGGTATCAGAGAGTGCAGCCATCGCTGCACCCTTGGACACTTCCAACCCCCAGTCAGAGCCTGAAATCCCAGGCTCATTCTCAAACCCGGGTCATGTCATTACAAGTGGTATCACTGCCGCTATGTGGATAAGCCAGCAGCAAATTACTTTTTTTACTCTGTCACCCACCTTTTTATTGTGTTTTGAGTTACTTCTTCCTACCAGACACCACCTAATTCAATTTACTTGCATTCCTTTCTTATTTTTGTTTTTATCACTTTATTTAGTGGTGAGGACATACCGTATCAATCTACTTTTTAACAGTAATTATTTTATTTAGTTTTTGTTGACCAGGAATAGAGGGCTCAGAAATACTTCCATTTATCTTCTGAGATGGTATAGGGCTGCTGTCTAGACATCAACAGAATGTTCCTTTTTCTTCTGCAATTAGTTTTGCAACATGTTTTTTCTTTCCTGTAGTGTGGCAGCTAGCGTCTGCTCTTGAACTTGCAAAGAATTCATAGGTTCCTTCTTCATAGTTTAAGCAACAGGAGGTCTAGGTAAACCATTATTTACAATCTCATCATTTTATGAATCTAACTGCATGATCTCCTGGTTTTCATGGGTAGGGAGCGAGGTCAGCTCCCCTGCCCAACCACCTCCTTCTCCACACACACCAAGATCCACCATACACTGCTGCCACACAGCAGGAAATAAATTTTTCAATGCCAAATGTTGATTGCGTTGGTCTGTTGAGCTCGTTCACTGCCCCTCTGTCACTCACTCAGTCTGTTTCTCCCGGTGCTGCAGGCTGCTCTTTTGTACTGGGCTCCTGCCTGTGTTGGCACCTTTTTCTGCCCACTAAGAAATCCGCAGCTGTCCCAACAGAGCTCCGTTGAGGTGGCTCACTCCCCCTCTCTCACTCACTCATTCTGTTTCTCCTGATGCTGCAGGCTGCCCTTTTGTACTGGGCTCCTGCCACTGTTGGTGGCTTTTTCTGCCCACAAAGAAATCTGCAGCAGTCCTGACACAGGTCTGTTGAGCCTGCTCACTCCCCCTCTGTCACTCACTCATTCTGTTTCTGCCGGGGCTTCAGGCTGGCCTTTTGTATTGGGCTCCTGTCTGCATTGCCACCTTTTTCTGCCAACAAAGAAATCTGTAGCAGTCACGCTAGAGCTCCGTTGAGCTCGCTCACTCCCCCTGTCGCTCATTGTGTTTCTCCCAGTGCTGCAGGCTGTCCTTCTGTAGAGGGCTCCTGCCTGCATTGGCACCTTTTTCTGCCCACAGAGAAATCCGCAGCTGTCCGGACAGAGCTCTCTTGAGGTCGCTCAAATCCCCGTCTCACTCATTCATTCTGTTTCTTGTGGTGCTGCAGGCTGCCCCTTTGTACTGGGCTCCTGCCTCTGTTGGTGGCTTTTTCTGCCCACAAAGAAATCTGCAGTAGTCCTGACAAAGTTCTGTTGAGCTCACTCACTCCCCTTCTCTCACTCACTCATTCCGTTTCTGCCAGCGCTGCAAGTTGCCCTTTCTACTGGGCTCCTGCCTGCATTGCCACTTTCTGCCGACAAAGAAATTTGCAGCAGTTACAATAGAGCTCCGTTGAGCTCTCTCACCCCCCCTCACTCATTCTGGTTTTCTCTCCACTGCAGGCTGCCTTTTGTACTGGGCCCCTGTGTGCATTGCTGCCCTTTTCTGCCCACAAATAAATCTGCAGCAGTCCCAACAGAGCTCCGTTGAGCTCACTCACTCACTCCCCCTCCCTCACTCGCTCGTTCTGTGTCTCCCACTGCTTCAGGCTGCCTTTTGTACTGGGCTCCTGCCTGCATTGGCGGCTTTTTCTGGCCATAAAGAAATCTGAAGCAGTCCTGACACAGCTCCATTGAGCTCACTCACTCACTCATTCCATTTCTGCTGGCACAGAATAGAGTGGTCGCTGTGGGAAATCACTGTCCGGGACAGATTAAGAAAATTACAATGACACTGTTCATGAGCAGAGGTCCTAAAATGCCTATGTTGAAAACTTGGTGATGATAGTCCACACCAGATTTTCAACAGTGCCATTTTTTCACACCTTATAAGCAGTACAGCTGTCATTTTTCACATCCTGACTGAAATGTGTTTTCACAGTTCCGGCGCAGAATAACGTGGTTACTGTGGGAAGTCAGTGTTTGGGACAGATTAAGAAATTGACAGTGGCACTGTTCATGAGCAGAGGTCCTAAAATCCCTATGTTGAAAATTTGGTAACGAAACTCCATAACATGACTGTGTTACAAGCATGCATTGAACTGTTTCCACGCACCCTTGCAACTTCGCAAATTTGTAATACTGTCACGCCACATTTTCAACAGTAGCATTTTTTCACAACACCTTATGAACACTACAGCTGTCATTTTTCACACCCTGGCTAAAATATGTTTTTGCACTCCTGCCAGACAATAGCAGGGTCACTCTGGAAAATCAGTATTTGGAACAGATTAAGATCGACCGAGTGAGAGGGCGGAGTGACCGAGCTCAGCTGAGCTCTGTCAGGACTGCTGCGGATTTGTTTGTGGGAAGACAAAGGCCTCAACACAAGAGCCAGTACAAAAGAGCAGCCTGAGCACTGGGAGAAACAGAATGAGAGAGCGAGTGAGGGAGGGGGAGTGAGCAAACTCACCAAAGCGCTGTCAGGACTGCTGCGGATTTCTTTGTGGGCAGAGGAAGGCATCAATACAGGCAGGGGCCCAGTACAAAAGGCCAGCCTGCAGTGGTGGGAGAATCAGTATGAGCACAGTATGAGCGAGTGAGACAAGGGGACTTAGTGAGCTCAACGGAGCTCTATCAGGACTGCTGGGATTTCTTTGGGGGCAGAAAAAGGCACCAATGCAGGCAGAAGCCCCGTACAAAAGGGAAGCTTGCAGCACCAGGACAAAGAGACTGAGCAATGAGAGAAGGAGACTGCGCAACCTCAACAGAGCTCTGTTGGGACAGCTGCGGAGTTCTTTGTGGACAGACAAAGGTGCCAATGCAGCCAGGAGCCCCATATAAAAGTGCAGTCTGCGGCACCAAGAGAAACAGAATGAGCGAGTGGCAGCGGTAGTGAGCGAGCGGCAGCGGTAGTGAGTGAGCTCACGGAGCTCTACTGTGACTGCTGTAGATTTCTTTGTGGGCAGAAAATGTGGCAACACAGGCAGGAGTGCAGTACAAATGGCCAGCTTGCAGCGCCGGCAGAAACGGAATGCGAGACTGACAGAGGGGTAGTGAGCGAGCTCAGTGGAGCTGTGTCGGGACTGCTTCAGATTTCTTTCTGGCCAGAAAAAGCCACCAATGTAGGCAGGAGCCCAGTACAAAAGGGCAGCCTGCAGCACCAGGAGACATAAAATGAACAAGTGAGGAAGGGGGAGACAGTGACCTCAACAGGGCTTTGTTGGGACTGCTCCAGATTTGTTTCTGGGCAAAACAAGGCAGCAATGCATGCAGGAGCCCAGTACGAAAGGGCAGCCTGCAGTGGCAGGAAAACCAGAATGAGTGAGTGAGTAAGCTCAACAGAGCTGTATTGTAACTCCTGCAAATTTATTTGTGGGCATAAGAAGGCAGCAATGCAGGCAGGAGCCCAGTAGAAAAGGGCAGCCTGCAGCGCCGGCAGAACAGAATGAGCGAGTGAAAGAAGGGGAGTGAACGAGCTCAAGGGAGCTTTGTCGGGACTGCTGCACATTTCTTTGTGGGCAGAAAAAGGTGCCAACAGATGCAGGAGCCAAGTACAGAAGGGCAGCCTGCAGCGCCAGGAGAACCAGAATGAGTGAGTGAGATAGGCAGAGTGAGTGACCTCAACGGAGCTCTGTCTGGACAGCTGTGGATTTCTTTGTGGGTAGAAAAAGCCACCAACACAGGCAGGAGCCCAGTACAAAAGGGCAGCCTGCAGCGTCAGGAGAAACAGAATGAACGAGTCAGAGAGGGGGAGTGAGCCACCTCAATGGAGCTCTCTCTCGGGACAGCTGTGTATTTTTTCCTCAGCAGAACAAGGTGCCAACAGAGGCAGCAGCCCACTACAAAAGAGCAGCCTGCAGCACTGGGACAAACAGAGTGAGCCAGTGAGAGAGGGCCACTGAGCGAGCTCAACACTCCAACGCAATCAACATTCGGCATTGATAAATGCTTGTTATTTTACAGGGGCATGTCACTGGAGTCTTCCTTTTGGGGGGGGGCTGCTGTAGCCGACAGGATTGAGCACTCCTGTCGGCCCAGCAAAGGGTGGGGTGATATTATGCGATGAGGATTGGGCACCCTGTCGGCAGAGAATATATCAAAAGCGGAAGGGTTTACATAATGCCGACCCAGGTGAGTAGGCTCCCCCGCCGGCAACATAAACATGGGGGGCACTGAAGTCAATGGGGATTGGGGACCCTGTCAGCAAATAAACATGGTGGAGGGGTTAATATTGTTTGTGAACATGGCAGCAAACTGCTGCCATGTTCACAAACAATATCAGTGTGTCAAGATTCCATCATGCAATGACGGATCACTCCCTCATTGCAGTGAATGGCTTACACTGCAATGACGAGGCAGCTGCTGATTGCAGCGGCTGATTTTTTACAAGTTGGTGGCACACTGGCTCAACTAGTGTCAGCAGCAGCATGCCACGGCATTGGGGGATGCTGGACAAGCCTTTAAAGGCTGTGGGGGCATTGGCCACAACAGTGCCGCACCTCCACAACCTGCTTGTGGAGAAAGCTGCCGCAATATGTTTCTTACGCATGCGCACAATCAACATAAAAATGTTGTAAAACTAATGGAAGAAGAAAAAAGAATCGTGTACTGGTGTCTAGACAGTGGCCCAACACCCTGGCAAAACTGTAACTGTGCTTTAAGCAGAAATGCTGGCAGCATCTCCCATTCTGCATCATAGCAGTCCTCGAAAACTTCAAGGTAAAGCTTTACAATGTGTAGGGTAGAGGTTGCGGAAAAGTTTACCAGATATAGATCAAAAAGATTTTTGGCTCAAACACTTCACTGTGCACTGAGACAGCTGTAAACAAGCAGCCTGAAACTATACTTTCACAAACTGAACATTCAAACAAGATGTTAACTTCTGTGCCTCATTCTGCTGTGTTGTCCTCAGATTCAGATTAAACTAGTGCACAAACTCAGGCTGTGCTGTCACACCAACAAGGACAGCTGGAACCAGGTCTGAGCACTGCTGACAGCCCTGAACTGCAAACAGCTACACCTGGCCATAGTGGAGCCAATATTAGCAGAACTGAGGACCCCTCTACCTCACATCTCCTGTCCAACCATGACAATGTAAGGGAAAATGTTTCCTTTTGTTGGGACTCATTAGCATACTGCAGACACTGTCTCAGCCAGGTACCAACTCAAACCTACATGCAGTGGACATTTTGAACACTCAAAGACAGCATGCTGAAGAGGCAGCTTTCAGGAAGAGTAGTACGTGGGAGCTGTGAAAGGATACTAGTAGACATGAGATATCCAAATTGTTTGGATTTGTGCATCTCCCCAAACCACACACATACACTAAAGCCTTAATACTAGCATAAGGCATAATGGCATAAGGCAAATACTTGGCAAAGCCAGGCTTTCAAGGCTTCACCAGAACATATATAATCATTTAAACAGGCTTGTAAATCTGGTCCAGTATAGGCTGAGAATAACAAAGTATTGACATCTATTTTATTCTGTTGGGTTCCCTTGGTGAACTGCAGTCATTGTCTCAGCTAGGCACCTAGGCAAAACCCCAAGCAATTGACATTTAGAGCACTCAGAGTGAACATACTGTACTAAAGTTTGTAGTACATGAGCTATATAAAAGGAAGCTGGGAGAGAAGAAATATCCAAATTGCTATTTCCGTGCATTTCTCCAAACCATACACATACTCTAAAGCCTCAATACCAGTGCAAAACATCAGGATATGCACATCCCTGTGAAATAAAAGCTACTAAGGATTTACCAGAACTGACATATTTATAATTTGGTGATTATGAGAGGTGCCGAGCCAAGACTCATTTCCAGGTATGGTTATAGAGAAGGGGTGACAAATAAAATGAGTCAAAATTTCAAACAGTACATTAAAAAACAACATAAGCAAATTGGCAAAAATGTCCAAAAATGGTTACAAGCCAAGGTTCAGTTTCACTGTAAATAGCTTGGAGTAGCAGACAAGTAAAATTAATTAGGCAGATATATTAAACACAATGAAACAATGAAAATATAAAATGACTATATATAAGATACCATTTGCATGTAGAATAAAGTGTAATTATATACATGAATAATAAACCGGATGCATGTAGAATAAAGTATAAAGTGTAATTACATACATGATTGTATAAATAAATTAAAGTGCAAAATGCAACATGCATGTGGTATATAATATCCCACAAAAGTTGGTATTGTTATTTAGCACGAACAGTCCAATCTGCTCGAACCTCAGGAGTAGCAAGGGGGAGTCAGGCAATGGAAAGAGTAAGGAGGGGGCCAAAACAGGAGTTTGGAAGGATAGGCAGGAATTAGGAAAGCATGAAGCTCAAAAAAATAAGTAAGTAATCTTTATTTATAAAGCACTATTCCATAAAATCATAGTGCTGTACAGAATACAAATGATAAAATCCATAAAATAACAAAATATAAAATTAGTAATAAATACAACAGACCAATAACTATATATAACAGAGCACTAAACAATAATAGTTTCAGGGAAAGCCATAGTAAATAAGTAAGTTTTTAGAGCTGATTTGAAGCTGTCAGAGGTCAGGCACTTTCTAATCTGATAAGGTAGAGAATTCCACAGGGTTGGGGCTGCATAAGCAAAACAACGAGCCCCAGCGGTCTTTAATCAGACCCTGGAAATCTCCTAGCAATCCCTCGTTGGCAGAGCAGAGTGAGCAAGAGGGGCAGTAGAGGCAAAGGAGATCTTGAAGGTAGCATGGTCCCTGCCTGTGTAAGGCTTTATAGGTCAGTAACCTGACCTTGAAGGTGATTTGCCAATATATAGGCAGCCAGTGCAGCTCGCGGAGCACAGGCGTGACATGGCTAGATCTTGGTAAGCCAGTCAACAGTCTAGCCGCTACGTTCTTCACTAGCTGCAAGTTACAATTATCAACCCCCAGTAGCCCTAGGCAAAGGGTATTACAGCAGTCAAGGAGCGAAGTCATGAAGGCGTGGACCAGTGTCAGAAGGTCACCAGGTGGTACCAGGTGCTTAATCTGGGCAATATTCCTAAAATGGTAAAAGGAGGTTTTAACAACAGCTGACACCTGAGATTTTTGTGTCAGTCCACTGTCAAACACCAAACACCACACCCAGATTTTGCTCCTGAGCAGCTGGGTGCCCCCTAGCCAGAGCCCAGAAGGCAAACCAGCCAACAGTCCTCCACCTTGGCAACTTCGGTTCACTCCCAGCACCTCAGTTTTGTCAGGATTAAACTTTAGCCAGTTGGTACTCATCCAATTCTGGATCTTGGTGAGGCAGCTGTTAAAGGTTGAGATCGCATTATCTTGTTTGGGCACAAAGGATATGTAGAACTGAGTGTCATCTGCATAGCAGAGAAAACTCAGCCTGTACCACCTTATGATGTCTCCCAATGGCAGAATGTACACTGCAAACAACATGGGGGACAGCAGAGAGCTCTGTAGAACCCCACATGGCAGAGGAAGAGGGGTAGAGAAATATATTCCTGATACCACTTTGAGTCTTGCCAGTGAGGATTGATCAAAACCATCTGAGGACGGTACCAGACAGTCCACAGAGTATCTGCAGGCACTCCAGCAGAACCCCATGGTCTACAGTGTCAAACGCTGCTGAGAGATCAAGGATAAACAGAATGGAATGGCTTCCCTGATCTCTTGCTGTCAGAAGATCATTTGGCACCCAAACCAGAGTTGTCACGGTACTGTGCCTCTTCATAAATCCAGACTGGAGTGAATGCCAGATGCTCATCGAGCTGCACCGCAACCAGCTTTTCAATTACCTTGTCCATGAAGTGCAGGTTATAGATGGGTCTGTACTATAGCTAGATAAACAGTCTGGGTCAGAGGCAGCTTTCTTTAGAAGAGGTGTTACAACTGCCTCTTTCAGAGGATCAGGAAAAACTCCTGAATGCAATGAGCACCAGACAATCTCAGAGAGGACCGGGCTGAAGTGGGTCAAGTAATGGAAGGGGGATGGAATGAGAACAGTCATGGGGGATGGCAGGCACCAAAAGGGATTAAATGGGACCTATGGAGTGGTTTGAGACAGATAGAAGAAGGAGGAAAGTTAAATAGGCAAGGGGAGACTGTTCCAGACATTGGGGGATATGGACCGAGAAGGCAGATTTCCCTGCAGAGGTTTTGCTGCAGGGAATGAAAAGGATTGTGAGTCAGAAGAGCAGAGGGAGAAAGGTGGTGGGGGCTAGAATGGTCAATAAGTGAGGAAAAGTAAGAGACAAAGGGAGAGAACCAGAATAGTGAGAGGAAGGAGGAGCAGGGGTGGTGACAAGGTTAAGTGACGGAAGACTGAGGCTGAAGTGGAGAGATCAGTGAGAAGCAGGTGGAGCATTAAGAGCAAAGTGACAGAAGGAGTGAAAAGGGGGGTTAGGTTGGTCAGGGTGGATTTGTGGGCAGCACTGTAAGTCACATCCACATAGTCAAACATTGGCAAGATCATTTTATTAATAATATGAAATCGGAACAGGAGGGGAGGCAGAACATACTGCAATACATCTAGAGTATAGAGTTTGGTACTGGTGCCACACCTCACAAAGGATATTAACCTGCTGGAGAAGGTCCAGAAGAGGGTTACAAAGATGATAGTGGGTCAGCAGGGTAAGGCATATGAGGAGAGATTGAGGGCACTGAACACGTACTTCCTGGAGGACAGGAGCGAGAGGGGGGATATGATTGAGACCTTCACGTACTTGAAAGGGATAAATAAGGTGGATACGGAGGGTATCTTTAAGCTAAGTGTCAACCATAACACGAGGGGACACAGTCTTAAGCTGGAATGGAGGAGTTTTAGGAGGGAAGTCAGGAAGCACTTCTTCATGGAGAGGTGGTAGACACTTGGAATGCGTTGCCAGAAGTGGTGGTCTTGTTGAAGATGGTGGGCAACTTCAAGAGAGGCTGGGTTAGGCAAAGGGGGAAGGTAAGGATCATGGGTAGGGAGGATGGAAAGGTTGGGAGGTGTATGGAGGGGGCACAGACAGTAGCTCAAGCTGTGGACTCTGCAATATGAGCAGACTAGATAGAGCAACAGGCCTTCTTCTGCGGGCTTCTTCATAAGTTCATATGTAATACAGTGTGCCTAGCTTAGGGAGGAGTTTAGTGTGCATGGCATAAATACAGATGAAGAAGTCAATTTAACCCACCCACACAATTAGATACTTGAATCTGGGGACAAATTCAAGGGAGAGGCCATAAAGGGCATGAAGACAGGAGTGTTTGGAGACGAGCAAGGCAGCTTATGGCAAAAGTCATGATCACAGTCTTGGCTCTGAAAGGAATTTTTTTAATTTAGTTTGTTGACCAGGCAAGGAGGGATAGGAAATACTAGTGTTTGCAGCTTTGTCCTGTGTGGGGGTGGGGGTAGACTGATATTGAACCAGGTTAATCTGATGATGTAGGCACTGGGGAATTTTGCCTGCACTTTTTTTGATTTCTGTATTCTTCTGTTTTAGTTTTCCTTCGGGGGACTTTTTTTTCTGTTCCTGATTTCTGTTATAGGCATATTCCCATGGTTTTCAGGGAGATTTTTATTAACTACTCTTATGACCATTTTTACTAGAATTGGGAAGTGGTCACTCTTAGCTCTTCTGGTAACCACCAATGCCTCAAAATCAAATGCCAGTAGAAGGAAAAAAAGTAATCAACAACTCATCTGACCGAAAAATATGCGTGATGGACGATGCATGTGCTGCAGTTTCCAGTTAAACTAAATGTTTTTACTATGATTAGTTCCGTATCATTGATTAGCTCCCATATGATGTATTATAAAACTGGGTAGGGCATTTCCTGCATCCTGATTGGCCATGAGGTTCTGAAGCCATGTGGTTTCATAAAAGAAACCCTTGACTTCACACTCCTTCCAGCAAGCAGAACACAAGTGCACTCAATTATCTATGCCTACCAGAAATTTTCTGAAAATAATTTCTCCCAGCTATCTTGCTGTTTCATAAAACACCTATCCCATCTCACTCAACATTGCTTAAAAAACACTGTCACTTTCTACAACACTCAGCCACTTACTGCCATTTACACAAATAACTACATACAGTCATATAACTACATAAAACATACATTGTAAACCCTACTTTCACGTTTTTTTTGTTTAAACTGCCAGTGCCAAACAAGACCTTATGTTCTTTATCACCATTTTTCATCTCACATATACAGTAGAAACTAATGCACATGCCACAATTTTGACCATCTTGGAATCCCCTATTTTTTTTTTTGTTTTACTCCTCCCAAGCCCTCAGCCAGCCACTCCTTTGGGCCACCTAGGCCTTTGCCCTGCCACCATGTCCCTTTGCCATCCACTGCCCCATTATTGCCGCAGCCTGGGTAACCCCATGTAACCCTCTGCTGGGAGGACAACTCCCCCATGGAGGGGCACTGGGAGAGGACAGTCACCCTGGGTGCAGCAGGGGTCAGCCAGACACTTCCAGGCTTCATGGCGGGCAGGGACCAGCCACCGTCATCCGGTCAGCCAAGTGGCTTCCTGTTTTCTCCCCGGTCCCACCCCTACCTCCCACGAAATGGTCTGACCATGACAGCGTCCTGGGGTGGGAGCATTCAGCGGCGCATCGAGGCTACATGCTGCCAAAAATGCCAACCACTAGCCACCACTAGGAGCTGTCAAACAGCAGTCCAGGACCCCCCCCCCCCAAGGAGGGAAGCATCCAATGGATGCTGTAAAATCCCTCCCTTCCAGACTCTGCTCCTGACATCCAGGCTTGGGGCATGAAACCAGGTCACCAGCATGCCAAGCGAACACCCATCACTCAGCACCACAGAGTCAGTGAACCCCTATTTTTTTGATTCCCTCTCTGTTTAGTCACAGTGTATAACCCCAACTAAATATTTACCAAAAAGAGAGAAAAGATAGACATGCTGATCTAATGTTTTTACCACAGCTAAAATACCTCATGAAACCCAGTTCCAATTTCTGCCTCTCATGGTTAATGCCATTACTGTTACCTACTCCAGTTCTACATTTGAGCTGGGCCCAACATACTCACGGTGGATAATCCCCCAACTCCCTCCCTCACAAATCGCTACATAATAATCAATTCCCACATCAGCAGTTTAAAATATATGAATACCACAGCTCCCTGAGCTATATATTACAAATAATGGCCTTTTATTTTTGTCATTTAAGATGTTTGAAATGCTTGTGCTTTTTTTATCATTCTTTTAATCAACAGTCCATATCACTTCAACCTTGATCTGTCCTCTGCATGTGGCACTGTGGACCATGGGGTGTTATTGGACAGGCTGCAGAAGTACGTAGGACTCACCGGCAAAATCATCAGCTGGTTCGAGTCTTTCCTGCTGAGTAGGTGTCAGAGGGTCATTTTAGAGAATTATTCCTCTGACCTAGTGGCCGTTCCCTTTGGAGTGCCCCAAGGCTCTGTCCTTTCCCTTATGTTGTTCGCAGTGTATATGCTGCCCCTTGGGTGAGGTTATCAGGGGTATGAGCTGAGTTTTCATTACTATGCTGATGATACTCAGCTCTACCTGTCCTTCACACCCGGAAGACCTGATGCCGTTGATGTGCTGAATAACTGTCTGGCTGAGATCCGGGCTTGGACGTCATCTAACTGGTTGGGGCTCAAATCAGGTAAGACAGAAGTATTGGTGGTGGAGACGGTTCGAAAGGGGGGTTGAGTGGCCTCTGGGGTAAGTCTAGGGTTTTTTATTGGCCAGACTGAACTAGAGGTCTCCCATAAGGCTATAAAAGTGGGTGTTGATATGGACAGCGAGCTAATACTTGATTCTCAGGTGTTGGCTGTTGTCCGTGTCTGGTTTTTCCATCTCCACAACATCGCCTGAATTAAGCCTCTCATCCCTCCTGACGACCTGGCCACCCTAATACACACGTTTGTCACCTCAAGGCTCGACTACTGTAATGCTCTCTATTTCAGGGTCAGTGGGTGTGTGCTGAGACACCTGCAGTTGCTGCAGATTGCTGCAGCCTGGCTATTGACAGGTATACCAAGATCCTGTCATATAACACTGGTTCTGCGTGAACTGCACTGGCTGCCGGTGCAATGGTGCACCCCCTTTAAAATAGGTCTTTTGACCTATAAGACCCTACATTGGTTGGGTCCGGGTTAGCTGAAAGCTCCTGCACACCGTTACACCTCAGGTCACTCCCTTAGGTCAGCTGAGGAAAGCCCTCCTGGAGGTGCCCACGATGAGATTAATATCTTCAGGTGATCGGACCTTTGAGGCTGCAGCCCCAGTTTTATGGAATTCTCTTCAGGGCTAAATCTGGGAGGCGCCTTCTCTGGAGTGTTTTAAAAAGGGTTTGAAAACCTATCTATTTCAAGTTGCCTTCAAACTATCATTAGCAGAATTGTTTATATGTTTAGAGAATTGTTTTAAAGGATGTATGCTACTGATTTTATTGTACTGACTAACCATATGTGCTATTGTCTGGTGGTGTTTGTAAGGGTGCCCTGACCCTTCAGAGAAGGGCACACAAAATAAATAAAATCTACTACTACTAACCCTTTTATAGAACTGGCTGTACTCTGGATAGCAACAAACTATCATTTTGTTTTACAAAAATGTCTCTGCAGGGTGAACATGTGTGCAGTGACTGGTGGAGTGAACAAGCAGAGGAAGGAAATGGCAGTTTAAATTGGCCGGAGCATCAGATTTGCTATAACTGGCCTCTTCCCTCCTTCTCCATCTTTCTCTCTCATCCACAGAGCAGCACAGTATGAGTAGTCCTCTCTGAAAAAGTTGTGCAACATGGGAGAGGCAGCTAGTTAGGCAATGCATGCACCTGTGCAGATTCGGCTGTCTCCTACCTGGACTAGACCTCCCTCCAATCACCCAGTACAAATAGCTAAATTAATCTAATTTGCCTCTTCCGTTTTCTTAAATTAATCTGATTTGCCTCTTCTGTTTTCAGCTTTGGCTAATGTTTACATGGAGTAACTGGCTACACTACCCAATGTGACAGAGGGGGGTCAATGATACTGGTTATGTCTTTTCATTTATAACAAAATTTGGGCGGAGGGGGGTTGCAGAGTGAACTGAGACAGGTTGGTGTGTTTATGTTGAGGTGATAGTTCAGGGGAGAAGTTGTAGCAAGGAAATATGGGGGATTATATTGTATTAAGGATAGTTTCTTCTCCTTCTTTTTTTTTGTGTGTTTTGATGCTCCTTCTCGAAATGTAATAAAATATTGAGTGTATTTTTTTTTTCATTTCTTGCATGTTACCCATTTTATAACCATAGTAAGATACTCCAGGATGTGGGTTTCTATTTGTAATCCACACTTCCAGGTGGTGAAGGCACTCAATACAAGTGTCTCATGCCTCACAATGCATATGAACATAAGGTTTACAAATAAAAAACCTATACCCTGGAGTATCTTATTGTTTACTAATCCTGGACAGCATAATAAGGTCTCCTATTGTATGAATGTCGTTATGTATGGACTTTGTTTTTTGTATCTGTCATAAATAATAGATGTTAAGTTTTCCTGTTAAAATGAATTAAAAAAAAGAGGCCTCCCAGATGGCCCAGCAGCAGCACGTTGCGCTGCCATGCTGACAACCAAGGTTCCGAAGCATGCCTGGGAAGTCATGCTGGGAGGTAGGTTTTGACCAAGACAGCTGCCACTCAGCAGTGCACCTCGGTTGGGGAGGGTTGGCATCAGACTCTGCTACCACAGTGACCCCTGTGGCAGGGCCACTGAGCTTGCTTCTCCTCCTCCTCCTCCTCCTGCATAGAGGGTGCTGCTGCTGTGTGTGGTTGTTACAGGCACACATTTCCACCAGGGGATCTAGGCAGGGCCGGATTAAGGCATAGGCAACATAGGCACTAGCCTTGGGCCCCCCACCTGCTAGTAGGCCCCGACAACAATCCCCTAACTGTATTTACTACATACCCATTTCTTTGTGCTGAATTTTTTTGTAATGAACTTGACTGCTGAATAAGATGAACAAGGCAGAAGCTGAACTATGATGAAAATCTCACCTACCTGACTAGGTGAGATTTTCATCAGCTGATGACCTCAAGGGGCTGGAACCAGATTAACTTTTAAGGTGTAAACAGGCTCTATTCCTTTGCTTTGTCTGCTTGACTGTGAATTTCACCTCCCTGATTAGGTGCTAAGTACAGGTGATAGCTATGTGGTGTTCCAGCCAGACTGAATTTTTAATGTGAAAATAGGGCATTTTCCTTTGCTTTGTCTCCCACTCCTCTGGAATCCCAAGTGGGAAGAAGTAGCTAGAAAGATCCCTACCCCCCATTTGGTGTTCCTGATAGGGAGAATGACTGGTGGTATAAATCCTGTATGGGGGCCCCTTGCAGTAGTTTGTCCACTACTTGTATCATTTGTTGTGCATTTTGGGGGTGGGGGGGGGGTTATCTTTCATACTGGAAGAATCAGACAGCCAGTAGAGCCAGCTTATTGGAGAGCATGTTCCAAGTTCCAGATGCCTCTCATTAGCACATAGATGTTCTGTGACATTCCATGGCCCGGGATCATGTACTATGCAGACAGAGGTTGTGGTTCACAAATCTAAGGCTCCATCCACACTACAGCCGAAAGGTCTGAAACGGTCTGAAAACAGTACAGGCTGAAACTGTTATAGTGTGTCCACACTAGAAGTGGAAATGGTTTCAAAAACAGTACAGCCTGTCCACACTGTTACTGGAGCCCAAACAGTTACCAACCCATGTAGAGCTGGGCATATCTCATGATGCAGCAGTATGCAGAGAACCATTCCCACTCCCGGTATGTCTTCCCCAGCACAATATCACCACCGAGAGCCAAGTATGTGAATGCCACAGTGCCATGGTGTGTTATTGGGTGTGGCAGCCACAGTGCAATGTTCTGGCAGCAGAACATCCAGCATGTTTTGTGCAGTGGGCTGCTTGGGGCACTGCCCCCCCAAACGTCAGGCACCAATACATGCTGCTGCCGGACATCCTGCAGATAGGCCATGATCCAGAAGTGCATGCAATAAACAGTATGGTGCTCTCCTGTGGTGTGGGACAGGGCTGCACGGTGCTGCAGTGGCACATCCACTGCAGGCCCTGACACTAGACATGCTCCACACTGCAGCACACATCCATGTGCCTGTGGCAGTGGAGCAGCAGAGACGTGCAGAAGTGCCCCACACCACAGAAGGGTGCCGGACCATGTAATGCCTGCACTTACTGCGACGGACTGTACTGCAAGACATCCCATGGCTGCAGTGGGTCCATGACACGTTGCAGCTGCCCAACTACATCCTATGGACCCACTCCCACTAATCTGCCCTGGCGCTACCCCACTCCAGTACTGTACATGCTGGGCAATATGCCCCTGCAGGATATGTTGTGCAGGGACATACAGATCATATCAGGCATGGTGTCCAGGGGAGCACTGTGTGGGATGAGGGTCTGGTTCCCAGTCCACCCCTGCTGGCCCCTGCCTACCCGCAGTCTGCCCCCAACCCACCCTGTCCCTGGCCACAGCTGCTGCATACCAAGTCTTCCCCCCTACCCTCCATCCGTGTCAACCATCCCAGGCCCTGGATGCTGGGAAAGAGCATGTGTGACCGCGTACAGTGGCCCATCAGGCAGGGGTGTGGATTGGAGCTGTGTAGTTGTCCCCATGTACCGATCCCCCATGATCGGCGGCCATGTCACAGTGTTGAACCACACCTGTATGGGACATATGTACAATGGTGGGGAGTCACAGCCCCTCATCTGTGAGGTTAGGGGGACATCACGTTGTCCGGTGTAACCATGGCTGTTATGGGTGCCACTACCGGTACACAAGGACAGGCATATTGTGACATACGATGGGCATTACAGCCTGGGAGGGAGAGGCCTGTTAGGGGCAGCAGAAGGCAGGCCTCCCTATGTGGAATGGCAGTTGTCTGTTAGGGTCTAGTACCAATATCTGCCATATACTGTTCTGAATATTAATATCCCACCTCCGAATGCCTGCATTGCGGTGTACTGTCGGATCATTCCTACCAAAATACATATGTCCGATGACTGGTCCATTACACTCACAAAGTATTTCCGTGCACACTGGGTGCATGTATAGTCACCATTCCATCATGTTCAGGCCATCACTACAGGTTCAGATTGCAATAGTTGGGATGGCAATGGAGTACTACCTAGATGCACGTGCAACAGACACATACAGTATTCGTAATGCATCAAGACAGTGATGTTGAGTATAATCATACCAGAGCATGGAGCTTTCATATCCACATACATGCATTTGCACTGATACAGTCTGGAGGCAAACAGATGACAAAGCACGTACCTGCATTTAACTACCCCGTGCAGTACCCTGATATCCTGACACCTCACATGTAGTTGATCTGTGCCCACCTCCCACATCTCCGTTCATGGAACATCGCACAACATGTTGTGGTGCAGCAGTGCACGTATAGGATGTGCACGTGGTGATCTGAACGTTTTGTACCTTACTGTTACCATGGTATCATACAGTAGTATGACCCAGGGTACACCTAAGGAACAACAGTCGACACCTTTTGGAACATGTGCCATGTCAAACTGCCGTGCCCTAGAACATGGATACATTAATGCCCTGGGGTATCATTATCCTCGATAACATGGAACATGGCTTATTCTATATTGGGCTATTGAAGAGGGGCACGTGGAGCTTACACACAGGCACATGCCTTTCTATCGGTTGTCCATCTGCTTGTATATGTGCAATTCCTTTCTCTGCAGTTGATCCCCCTGTGCATAGGTCTGCTGTCCTGAATCTGTGCCACTCTGTATCTGTGACCTGTGAACTGTTCTTGTGCGTGCAACTGGGTATTGGCACATTGTAGTCCCAACTCTGGTAACTGATGACTGCTCTATGTACATAGCACCTCTAGTATCACCCTGCATCACTATGTCGGGAATGTTGGGCACACTAGCATTGGGTTACTATGGTCGGTTACATACTTGTCGGGATACACACCTTGTTGGGCAAACGGAGTCAAGGTACGATTTGGTGGTCATACGCATGTTGGGAATATGTACGGATCCCATCAGTTCTTCATATGCCTCTTTAGGGGCCGCTGTGGTACTTGTTCTGGGATGGCTGCACGGGGTGTCTTACGAGGGGGGTTGGACATCTGTGGAGTGTGATGCTGTGGGCATGCATTGTCGGGTGTGGCTTGCTGTGCTTCTTTCCCTGGTTGCCTCCTGTGCTGGGCGCTGGCATCATCGAGCTGCTGCATGGCATTATGGTATACCGGTGGGCAGGAGGGGACCTGGGGCTACATGGGTGTCCATTTACACAACGCTCTGTAATGTTACAGCAGTGCAAATGTTATGGAAACCGTTGCTGAAATCGCCTCCCAACAGGTTTCCACAACGGTTTCGGAAATGCCTGCTGTAACATTACCAGTGTAAACGCTAGCCGTTGTGGTACCGTTATCTCTGAATTCACAGCCTCCTCTGGAAGTCCATTCCTGTTCTCCACCACCCTCTCCATGAAAAACTGACCTCTCACATTGCTCTTGAAGTGCCCCCCGCGGAGTTTTAGTCCATGCCCCCTTGTTATGTTCCCTTCCATCATGTGGAACAACTTCCCTGTGCCTCCCCTATTCATCCATTTGGTATATTTAAAGGTCTCAGTCATGTCCTCCCCCCCCTCCCGGTCTCCAATATATATAGTCCCAACTCCTTGCACCTCTGTTCATTTGACTTGCCCTCCGTCCTCAGCACCACCATGGTCACCCTCTGTTGGACCTTTCTGATTGAGTCTATATCTTTGCACAGGTAAGGCCTCCAAAACTGGACACTGTACTCAATGTGTGGCTTTACGAGGGCCTGATAAAGGGGCACCAGGACCTCCTCATGCCTGCTGCTGATCCCTCTGCTGATACCTGCCAGCATCCCATACAGCTTCCCCACCACCCTTGTGCATTGCTTCCCTACCTTGAGGTTGCTGGAGACAATTACCCCCAGATCCTTCTTGTCCTCTGACACCCTGACTCTCTCCCCCCACCCAACATATACTCAACCTTTTGGTTCCTGTGCCACAGGTGCATAGCAGCACACTTCTTGATGTTGAATTTTAGCTGCCAGGTCTCCGCCCACTCCTCCAGTAATCTCAGATCCCTTCACATGTCCTCCATCCCCAGAGGTGAGTCAATTCTATTACAGATTTTTGTATCATCTGCAAAGAGCGCCACCCTCCTTGACAGTCTGTCCACAATGTCTAGTACATAGATACTGAACAGGAGAGATTCCCGCACTGATCCCTGGGGAACTCCACTCCTCACCTGCCCAATCCCTGAGTATACACCATTCATCACCACCACCACCCTCTGACTCCTATCCACCCACCAGATTTCAACCCATCTTGTTATTTTGAGCCTTACCCCTATGCTATCCAATTTGTTGACCATACTCCTATGGGGTACGGTGTTGAAGACCTTACTGAAATCCAGATAGGCCACATCCATCACACTTCCCTGGTCCACCAGCTGAGTCACCAAGAAATTCAATGAAATTGGACTGGCATGACTTGTCCCTAGGGAACCTGCGATGTCTGTCACCAGCAGTCTGTTCACTGCCTGGTACTCCAGGTTCATAGTTGAGTTTGGACTGGGGCAATAAGTGTCATGAAAATGATCATCAAAGTTATGAAAAAAAATGGGCTGAATTTTCTAAGAATTTTCACAGACGGCTACAGAACAAATGAAATAACCCTGGCGTATGACCAAAGGTATTAAGATGGGTATTAAACTGTCTGAAAGGTGGAAGTCAGAGAGTTGTGGTAAATGGTATGCACCCGGGGAAGACAAAGTGGCTAGTGGGATGCCACAGGGTCAGTGCTAGGTCCAATACTCTTCAATATATTTGTTTACAATATTGCTGAAGGGCTGGTAGGGAAGGAGTATCTGTTTGCAGATGATACCAACATTTGCAACAGGGTGGACACTCCGGGGGGATGGAGCAAACGAGAGAGGACCTTAACAAACTGAGAGTGGTCAAGAGCCTTGGAACTGGGCTTTAATGTAAAGAAACACAAGATCATGCACCTGGGTCACAGGAACCCTAAGGCTAAGTGCCATGGGAAGGGGGGGAACTGATAGTCACAAGACCTGGGGTAATTATTTCTGAAGACTTGAAGGTGGCTAAGCAGTGTGATAAGGTGGTGGGGAAAGCCAGCAGGACACTGGGGTGCATAGGCAGTGGGATCACCAGCAGAAGACGGGAAGTCATACAGCTGGTGAGACCTCACCTTGAGTACTGTGTACAGTTCTAAAGGCCCTACCTCTGAAAGGACATAGACAGAGTTTAAGGGGTTCAAAAGAAGGCAACCAAGATGGTAAAGGGCCTGCACTTAAAGGCTTATGAGGACAGATTCTGGGAATTAAACATACATCTTTTCTGGAAGAGAGAGGGGAGACATGATAGAGACATATAAATATCTCACAGGTGTGAACAAGGTACAGGAAGGGAGTATTTTCTAGAGGAACACTTGCAAAAGAACCAGGGGTCAGACGGTGAAACTGGGGGGAGGCGCTGAGGGGGAATGTCAGTACGTTTTTCTTTTCAGACAGGGTGGTGGGAGCTTGGAACAGACTCCTGGTGGAAGTGGTGGAAGCTAAAACAATCACAGGCTTTGAAAACGTGCAGGATAGTCATGAAGGAATCCTAGCACCAAGGCAAACATGGGGAAATCTGAGGACTTACAGGGGGCTAAGGAGGGGCTATAGACAGGATTAATAGAGTGGACCAGGTGGGCCAGGCGGGTCTTATCTGCCAACAACTTTTATGAGAAAGGGGAGCAGAAAGGCATGAATTTTGATTCATATTTTGTTGTCCATGTCTCTTGCAAACTGTATCCTAACATGAGATGCAGTTTGTATATAAATGGATTCCCAAGGCACCTTACAGTCTGTGATAGGGTCCCTTTGTGGAAAAGTGGCATAGTCATGGCAAAAGGAGGCCCCAGATTTCTCTTGGCCTAGGGCCTCAGGTTACCTTAATCTGGCCCTGGATCTAGAGAGGAAATTAAAGGGTGAATAAAAGCGGGTAGCTGCCTGAATGATGACTGGGTTCAGCCTAACATAGAAACATAGAAACATAGAAGTTGACGGCAGATAAGGACCGCAAGGCCCATCCAGTCTGCCCATTTCTTTTTCTACCTTATAAATGTGCCATCGGCCTTTGCTCTGTCAGTGACCTATCTATTCATAGTCATTTGTATTGCTCCCTTATGCCTATCCCATGCCTGTTTGAAGCCCTGCACTGTATTCATAGCCACACTTCTTGTGGTAGCTATTCCATGCATCTACCACCCTTTCTGTGAAAAAGAATTTCTCACATTCCCTTAATCGGCCTCCTCTAATCTCATGCTGTGTCCTCTTGTCCTGCAATTTTTCTTATATTTAAACATGTTAGACTCTTTCACCTTGTTTATGCCCTTAAGGTGTTTAAATGTCTCGATCATATCACCTCTCTCCTCCTTTGCTCAAGGGTATACATATTGAGCTCCGTTAATCTGTCCTCATATGTCTTCGATGCAGTCCCTGCACATTTTGGTTGCCCTTCTCTGGACTGCCTCAATTTGGTTAATGTCCTTGTGAAGGTGTGGCCTCCAATACTGCACGCAGTACTCAGATGGGGCCTAACCAATGTCTTGTACAGAGGGATTATACCTCCCTCTTACGACTTGTGATACCCTACTAATACACCCTAACACCCCCTAGCCTTACCTACTGCTTTAGAGGTCTGCTTGGATGATTTTAGGTCATCAGTGATGATGATGCCCAAGTCTCTTTCTTCCTTTGTGACTGCTAGCAACTCCCCTCCCAGCCTATAAGTGGCTTCAGGGTTTCTCTTCCCTATGTGCATGATTTTGCACTTCTTTGCATTAAATCCCAGTTGCCACTCTTCTGACCATTTTGCTAGTTTATCCATATCTCTTCTCATTCTGCCCACCCCATCTGGATCATCTACTCTGTTGCAGATCTTGGTGTCATCTGCAAACAGACAAGCCTACCCTCTAGTCCATCTCGAGGTCACTAATGAAGATGTTGAATAGGACTGGCCCCAGGACTGATCCCTGAGGTACTCCACTTGTGACTTGCATCTCTTCTGACTGTATACCATTTACCACCACTCTCTGTTTTCTGCCAGTCAACCAGTTGCCACCCAGTTGACACTTCTGTACGCAGCCTACCTAGCTTATTTATCAATCTTCTATGGAACAGTGTCAAAAGCTTTGTTGAAGTCAAGGTAGCGACATCAACTGCTCCCTTGGTCCACCACTCTGGTTACCCAGTCAAAGAAATCTATGAGATTAGTTTGACAGGACCTTCCTTTGTAAACCCATGCTGTCTTGGATCCTGTGCCCCTATGGATTCCAGGTGTTGCACTATCCTTTCCTTAAGGAGTGCCTCCATAATCTTGCCCACTACTGAGGTAAGACTGACTGGTCTGTAGTTCCCGCCTCTCCCTGCTACCACTCTTGTGGGCGGGATCACATAAACCCTTCTCCAGTCTTCTGGGACCTCTCCTGTGCTCAGAGACTCACTAAACAATCCTGCTAATGGCTCTGCTAGTTCCTCCTTTAGCTCTTAAGTACCCTGGGATGTATGCCATCAGGTCCCATTGCCTTATCCACCCTGAGCTTAGCAAGCTCTTGTAGGACCCTTTCTTTTGTGAAGGGAGTAGTGCTCACCTCCCTCCCCTGTGTCCATGATGTTGAGCTGTGGCCCTGCCCTACCTTCTCTTCAGTAAATACTGAGCAAAAGTATCTATTTAGGATAGATGCCTTTACAGGGTCCTCCTCCTCACATGCTCCCTTTTCTCCATTATTAGCATACCCCCTCTGGACTTTCTCTTTTCACTAATGTATCTATAGAAAGTCTTGTCACCTTCTTTTACTGTTCGTGCTAGTGTTTCCTCAGTTTGGGACTTTGCCTGCCTTACTGCCTTACCTGCTTCCCTTAGGGCAGTTTGGTATGCCTCCCTATCTTCATCGCTGTGTTCCCTTATATTTTCTGAAGGCCAGCCTTTGGCTCTGACCTTTTCTGCTCCTGTATTTGAGAACCAAAGTGGTTTCCTTCTTCTTTTGCACTTCCTTTTCTGTCTAACACAATGGGATGTTACTTCAAGTATTGTATCCTTAATGCTTGCCCACTTTGCCTGTACCCCGTCCCCTGTGTTTCTTTTTGCCAGGCTAGCTTAACTCTGTTGGCCATCTTATCAAAGTCAGCTCCTCTGAAGTCCCATATTTTGCCTTGGAATGGGATGATTTAGATGTAGTAGCCAAATTGAACCATACCATGTGATGGTCACTGGACCCCAGGTGACCTTCTACCTGGAGATCTGTGATCCCTTCTTTGTTAGTCAGTACTAGATCTAGGATAGCCCTGTCTCTTGTGGGTTGCTGTACCAGTTGAGCCTGACCAGGGTATATCCCTGAGTGCATGGTACATCCTTGCACCAATGAACTACTGGATGGGAGAAAAAATATTTATGAAAACAATAAAAACATGAATAGACTCAATGACCTGGAGGAGGAAGGAGATGATAGAATGGGATTTACGAAAGACATACTGGAAGGAGGAAACAAAGGTGGTTAAGACTATGACAGAGGAGAGCCGAGAAAGAATCAGTTTCCCCTGCATTTTGGCTATGGCTGCATGATGGGGCAATAGTTTCTGGGGGAAGAGGAGTCACCACTTTGTGCCCTTTGTGACACCTTGGAAGAGGTGGACTTCAGCATGCCTCCATGCCTCCATGCCCTGGGAACAACCATGAGTTGAAATGAGAGGTTAAGGAGTGAAGCAAGCAGTGCTGCAACAGCTGTGAAAGAGAGATACAGTAGTTTGGGATCTTACCAATCAGGGTTGCTTGCTTTGAAAAAAATTAAGTGAGTAGATTTGAGAGGACTGCGGTAGGAAAGCTATCTGAGAATAAAAAGAAGGTGTGAGATGGTGACTAAGTTGTGGAAGGGGCAAGGGGAAAGGGTAGTCAAGAAGTTGAGTTTCACAGGAAAACAGAGAGGGGGAAGGGAGTGGGCATGAGTGGTGAAAAGAATAATTCAAAGCAGTTGCTACTATGTCTCAGGGGATTAGAGATGGAAGAGTTAATTTGAGGACTGGAAAAGACAGCTCTAACACCCAGGGTGCCTTATGATTACCTTGATAAGCAGACATTTGCCCAGGCTTATCTTTAAGGCCTGTACTGTCTTCATAATGTATCTGCTGGTAGGCTGTTCTATATATTTAGCAACCATTAGGATAAGAAGTAATTCTTAGTGTTACCCTTTTTTTTGCCTCATATGAACTAAATGGTGTGTCCCCAGAATTTTAGCCCATTTTACTTCAACTGACAGCTTCTGGTGCATGGTACAAATATAAAATGATAATTATATTGACTGGTCACTGATTTAATTATAAATACACATTCAAAGCTAGCTTTCTCTGCTATCCAAAGGGAGTGTGTGTGTGTGTGTGTGTGTGTGTGTGCTAGCTTTATGTGCTGTCCAAAGGGAGTGTGTGTGTGTGTTTTAGCTATATGTGCTATCCAAAGGGGAGTGTGTGTGTGTGTGTGTGTGTGTTAGCTTTATGTGCTATCCCAAGGGAGTGTGTGTGTGTGTGTGTGTATGTGTGTGCTAGCTTTATGTGCTATCCAAAGGGAGTGTGTGTGTGTGTGTGTGTGTGTGTGTATGCATGTGTGTACACATATGTAAAGTTTATGAGTATGGGAGTTGGGAGAGTTCCACTTGGAACTGCTAATCACTTGACAAGTTCTGGCTGCCTTCTGCAATAAGGGAAAACAGGAAGCAATTTAACAACCAGTCCCGCTTCAGAAGCGAAACCTCTTTGTTGAAGACTTACAGAGCTGGCCTAGATCCAAAGGCCCTGAACACATTGAGAATAACCTGAACTTCATAGCATTTAATAAAGTTAAAAACCCTGCTGATCAGTATTTGTTTTTAATTTAGCATCTGTTGCAACACCCCCGAAGACCCAAAACATTTTAATGCAGTATATAGTCCCTTTTGTATAGAAGCCTCCCTCAATTTCAAGCCAACTTTGCTACAGATCAAAATAGGTTAATATACTTGTTGAACCCCTGACCGTATCATTAACTTATTATCAGACAATGCATCAATACCCAAGGATAGGAAAACAGCTTTAGCTCTCCCAACCTATAACAAATTCTGGTCAGAGCCAAGTCAGCTGCAAATACGCTGGCATGATAAAGGATATACTATAGAATAATGTGTGGCTTAGTTTATGGGTTGTGATATGTAAAAATGCCACATTTACTGAACAACAGGGAAACAATATGGGGCATATATTCAGCTATCCTCCAGTAATTACTGGGGGGAACAGGGTCAAGTAGCTGGCATGCAATGGTATAGATTCCCATGCAATCTATAGCACTGTATTACAGTTGTAGTGTAGTCTGCACCCCACTGATTTATTTTCCTTCAGAGGTGTTAAAACAGCAAATTTTACTTTTTCCAGTTTTGGTCATGCCCAGAAGACCACTAACAAGAAGTCTGCTTTCAGTATTCAGAAGAATTCATCGAGGGAACCCATCACCTTTGATCTAGGATCCAACATTTCTGACAGTGGTCTTTGGATATATTTGTTCCTTATATGTTGCATTTTATACTTTATTTAGTCAATGTTACGTCTTTGAGAGTGTATATTTTACATAGAAGCAGTCCTTCCTCATTTTACCCCTGAAACTCATTCATACATTTGAGTTTCCCCTTCCATTTCTTCTGTCTGCGTAGTTTTAAAATGTGACAGATGGATGATATTGGGATCTAGTGGTTAAATTACAGGCTTGGGAAGTAACATGTTGCAGTGTAAAATCTTCCCACATCTACTTACTCACTCTTATCCCAATTAAGTTACAGTGGCTCTAAGTGTCAGAGGGTCATAAGATGTCAGGAATGATGATGTTTTGCAGCAGGATAAACTGGATTTTGCTTTGCTTCTGTTAAGAAGAATGTGCTGAACTGAACTTTCTGAACAAAACTATTGCACTCACTTTTTATCCATTCTTCATCCCTCCCACCACCTCTGATTTCTGCAGAAGGCATTGTATGTAACAATGTGGATCCAAGTGAAGGTGTGACTTTAGAACTGGTACCTTAATGGGAGCCATGGGAACGACCTTTGAAAATAAGGAAATGAACACTAGAAGGCATAACAAACAATTAAAGCCGAAATATTTTAAAGCAGTCAGAAGAAAACACTTCTCTACCCAGAGAATTGTTACTATGTGGAACAGGGTTACCAGACAAAATTATAAACAGCATTTCTAAAACTGCTTTTAAGAATGGAACTGATTGTCTGATATTATCTTTGAATTTGTCATGATATCACCACTGAAACAGTGTGTGTGTTGGGGGGGACATTATGGAACTCTAGGCCTCCTTCTGCTGACCATATCCTGAGTATTTTTTTTTTCAATTCTCTTTCTCGCTCATCGATCCGGAACTCTTTCGGGCTATCCCCACTGGCCTAACTGCTGTACTGTCCGCAGTCCCTCCAGTCATCTTCAAAGTCATTATGACTCCCCGAGGCCGCGTAGGCTAACAGACCCGGAGAGATTGAAGGGGCAGTCATGGGAGACTGGTGTTGGATGTGTGGCAGCGGCGCTGGAGGAAGTCGTCACCTATCCGGCCAAGATTTTTTTTTCTCCTTTAGTCCCCTCCATCCTGTGTGTGGTGCATGTGTCCCAACTACATCGCATGGCTACCCTGCCGCATCGGGTCACACTGATATACATGCTGCCCAGTGCTCTGCCATGCCCCCAATCTCCACTGGGGGTCATTGGAGCACCGAGCCACCCAACACCCTCCCCCCAGGACAGGACAGCAGCCCATTGAGTGCTCCATTCTATCCCTCCCCTGCTGACCCCTGGCACCCGAGCTTATTCCCAAACCCAGGTCAATGACATGGCGCGAGGTGCGGCGTCCAGAGCTTCAACCCTCAGCACCACAGGGCCAGCCATATTCTGAATATTAACCTAGGTATACTGAACACGGCAGATAATTGAGTTCTATTAAAAAATAAAACTTTCTTGCAAAAGTATCATATTTTGTGAATCAAAGGTCTGTATTCCACTTGTGGATTCTTGGACTTAATGGTGTTTTAAGCTTGGTTTAATCAAAGTGATTCTAACTGTTGACTTGCACTTCCAGGAAGTTTACAGACAATCATTCGAGGCTATGTTGCTAATTACCCAAACTGGGATTTTTCAGAACTGATTTCAAAAAATTGGAGCTGGCAGTGTAGCCTAGAGGTAGAGTAATGAGCTGTAAATGAGCCTGGTACATCCAACAGACTTGGGTTTGATTCCTGAAGCCTCCACTTGCATATTATGTGACTCTGAGCAAATCACTTAACATACCCAGTGCTCCTGGGTCACCTCTGAAAATAGGCACTTGTGCCTAGTGGGCCTTACCCAGATATCAAAGAATAACAATATATATATATATATCTTCTGGAATACCCTCATATGTCATACACAGAAATGAAGAAATACATTCTTACTAATCTAATATTGCTACTTGAGAAATTTCCTATACTTTAAAACAAGTATAATGCTTTGTATTTTTCATTTGCAGAAAATGAATTAACATAAATTTAAAAAATCATTCAAGTTCCATTTTTTGAGTGACTTTCTTACAATCACTCTTCACAACATTCTGGAACTGCAAAATAATAGACTATTATCTGAGAGAAAAAAATGAGAATGCAGACTTTCCTCCATTTTTTAGGAATCAGGTAGGGTCGTGTCAGAAAATAGTCATTTCCTATGGCTAGCACATCCACCCGGTAAGCAAAAAATAAATAAATAAATGCAATTATTTTATTTTCAGACTCCCTCCAATTTTACACAATACTTGTGCTATTCAATGGATTCATCAGTCCACACCCTGAACTACTGGGCCTTCATTTACATTACAAAATTGTGACTACTGTGCTGAAACTCAGCAGGTCGTGGACCCAGGCAACCACAATCAACAAAGCTTGGGCCTTCAAAATTCTGCCGAGTCCCCTTCTATTAGCCAGTGTTGCTTTCTGTTACTGCTAGAAAAGACCATGTGAACTTCCCATGGGAGTGTTCACATTCTGCACACAGTAATTTCAGAACACTTGTTTAGAATTAATTATCACCTTATTCACAATGTTACAAAAATCTTGACCGTACTCTAAGATGTCAGACTTTTAAGACTGCACCTAGTTACACCTCTCAGAAGATAATAAAGGGAAATTAATAAGGGACAATGGCACTAATCAGCTGAAAAGCTGAAACAGATGTTGGCATACTGTATGTCAGTACTGATGACAGGCAAAAAATGGAGGTAACTAACATCAAGAAAAAATAGAACACAGGGCAGCATGGCAGTATAGCAAGGTTGGCTGACAATAAGGGGGCATGTGGTGAGGGGGGGAAAGCCATGAAAGCACTGTACATTGTAATCCAAAGATCTTTACAAGACGTGCACAGTGGTATCAGTCAGCAGGTGAATACAGGGATATTAGATGAGTGTGAGGGAGGCCAAGGAAAGCTGAGGGACTGGTTGAGCAGAGAGAAAGATAGAGCAGGTTAAGCACAGTGTCCAGATTTCCAAAACATGTGCTCATGCAGTTTGGTTGCTCCAGTACATTTTAAAAAATTGCTTGACAGATAACCACCTGCCATAAAATGTCAAGGGACAATCATCAGCAGAATCTGTAAGAGCTGTAATTCTGCTCATGCCCCTGGACATTTGGGACACCAAATTTTGTGCTAAAAATATATTTTAAAATGTGCTAAAGGAACTGAATTGCACATGTAAATGAGTTGCAAATCTGACCCTGAGAGATTAAAGAGGAACTCTTGGCTCATTTCACAAAGCCCTAGCCATGACACAAAGGGTATAGGAAACTGATTATGTGTCCTGACACAAAATCCAGTCTATTCAATTAAAAAGGGAGTCCTTGCAAAAAGACATGGTCCACATAATGAAGACAGGCATTTCATGCTTGGCTAGGATCATCCCCAGATTATATGTGACAACTGAGGCAGTCCTGTGAGATGGTGACATGCTAGTGTCCCTCATGTTCACCACCATTTGCCATTACCAAAACATGACAATTACTATAGTCTTTGTCTTAACTATAGGCTTTGTAAGGTGAGCAGAGCCCACAGTTCTCCTTTAAGGGACTTGGTTAGGGTTACATAGCAAGTAACAGGTTGTGGTAGGATTCATTCAGACTTGGACTCCAGATTCACAGGTCTGCTCTTTGACCACTAAGCTTTATTGGCTTGTAAATACTACACCAGAGAACCAAGCCCCCTTGAAATGCATTAACACTAGGACATAGCTTAATGCAAAGCTTTCATTTAAAAAGAAACATACTGTATGTTCTTAGCCGTAATGGTTCATTATGTTGTAATTTCTAATGATAATTTCTTTGAAAAGTGACAATTTGGGAATTCTTAGGACTTGGAACATGGGCAAAAGTTTCAAAGGAATCTGTCCATCATGTGTCTGCCCATTTAATTCCAGCTGCATCAGTACCCATTTAACAGTTCTGTGAATCCATCTGGGTTGCAACTGAATTGGTGTAAAAAAATTATGCAAATTGAGACTACATCAATCTGTGACACAAATTTCCTTGAAGTGTCACCTTTTGTTGCAAGTGGATTAAACTTTTGAAAACAATTTGGGGGTATGCAGACACATGGCTGAATGTGGATGCAGACACAGCACAAAATTGTATCCACATGACAAATCTACATCAACACCACAAAATTGGATCCACACGTTTTATAATCTGGACTTTATTTTGTTATTATCTTCCAATAAAAACCAAGAAGATTAGGGGTTACTGACAAAAAGGAAATATTTGCTATTTAATTAATGGTATGAGATAGAGGCATAGATGGTGAAAAACCATCAAGACCACCAAGAAAAAGGGCAAAGGGAAAGCAAAACTAAAAAAAAAAAAAGATTAAAAATGTATTGCTGAAAAAAATATTCATTTTTTACTTTTTACTTGCCTGGCCGATTGCCAATTGTGATATGTATTGCTCTCCCACATGGTGAGCCGAGACCCCTGTGTGAGCCTGCTCATGCACTCTGAGACATTAGGGTGTGGTGATGCAGTAGAGACAGCATTCTTAGATTTTGAAAGGGGGGATGAAGGCATTTTTGCTTCTCTGACACATCTTACAGTAGATGGGGAGGCCGTGAACATTATGACTGTACACAGTTTTGCCTTGATGTATTGGCCACTAAGCCATTTTGATTTATTTACAATAATGTGGCAAAAAATGTTTTTTTTTTATTAGCTACTGTTGGCTACTGCTTTTTTATGCAAAGATAATAGGTGTCCATTTGAAGAAAAGGCTAATATGGTTAAATGTCTAATTCGAAACAAGTGGTGACTAAAAGAGAAATCTTGGGATAAGCCAAATTGCTACTTCTTTATGGTATCTAGAAGCAACACTTCATGGCCACTCAAATTCAGCCTGCACACCACTTTAGGCCAGGCATGCAAGGAGCATCCTAAGAGTGTGATGGAGAGGGGAAAGTTCAACATGTGGGAAGACACAAGGGCTGCCATCTACCTGGATGACATCTTGATGCAACACACACTAACAGACCCAGTGCTCCTCTCAGCTTGTCACTGTGCTGGGGTCAAATTAATTGTATGCCAGAAGGCTGTTTTCCCTCCTTGCAGACCTGCAATTGAAGGGCTTTCCTCATGGTATTCTTCCTACCCTGTAGCCTGGTCAGAGCTGGTAATCTGGCCGGAAATTGTAGCCGGGTCCTGCGAAGCCCACAGGCAGGGGGTGCAGCAGACAAAGTATTTGGAGTGGATGTGAGTAGACTGGCAGTTCTGACTAAAAGTAAATTAAAAAAATATTTTACTTTTTCATGTGTTGATACAATATGTGAAAGAGATATTACAATGATAATAGTAAACTGATACTCAATTTCGAAAACACCTAATTTTGTTGTTTCTGCCTCAGTTGCTCATTTTGCACTTGCTCCTATATTAATCTGTGTTTTCTGAATGCACTTTACTGTAACTGCGAACTGTGTCTGTACTATGTATTTTGCATTCTCTGTTCCCTTCCTCTAGGTCACAATTGGAAATATGCCTCAGCTCAGTGTGCCTTTCATTGTCACTTATTTTCAAATAAATAAATAAACATATGACATTGATAATTTATTATATACTGATAGAAATACATTGATTGTATTTGAGAATTCTAAAAATGACATGACAGTGTATCGATAACATTATGTTAGAGTATTAATATATAAGCTTTGAGGTCAGAAGATGCCACTGGTTGCTCTGTTAAGGAACCAGTGGCAAGTTCTTGTTTATTTATTTAATTAAATGTCATACGATAGCTCCTTGAGATGAGACATATTGGGTCAGATACACACAGCCATAAAACTGTGGTACACAGTGGTTTAAACCCAATTTATACTGCAGTTTGAAACTATGCACCATTGTGCTGTGCACGACTTGGCCATGACTCACAAGCAGTTCTGCAGGGAAGGGGTAGGCAGTTGGGCTAATTAGAGTGATGGCATGCATGTGAGTCACAGAAAAATACTCAACAGCTCAACACGCCAGTCATAAATCACACAACCCCATGATGCAGATAGAAAAGGTGGACACAGTTATACATCGGATGGGGGGGGGGTCACTGCTTTGTGATCTGGAACATGTTCTGGTTGGAGTAGAGTTTAAGGGGCACTATGGAAGGGAAATGTACTGGACAACATTGAAGAACAAAGAGCTATGGTTAGGCAGGGGGCCACTGAACCACAAAAGACTGTATAAGGTATATGGTAAATTGAAAGACATGTCAGAACAGAAGTGAGCCCCAGGTATGGGGTGATGGGGTGGGGGAATTACTTTGGTATTAGTATAGCACAGGGCTCTGTGTATAGCTTAATGTTATGCCATCACAGATCCAATTTTCCAACAAAGATACATTTCTTTAGCAATTGTTTCTTCATTTACACGCTGCTTAATCATGGAGATTTTCTGTTTAAAACACATTACCATGGGCTGCAAACAGCATGGTTTCCCTAAGATAAATACCTTAATTTTGAGACTGCATGAGTAATATATTTTTTTATAACGCATGTAAGAAAAATCCTGTACTGTGACTGGCTGCAACACCAGTACAGCTGTGCAATTATCTGCCCATAATTACATGCCTGCACTTCTTTCAAGATGTCAGCTGCTTCATAGCACAAACTCTGATCTGACGCTCATGCTGCTGAAGCCACACAGAATGCCTTGTGCCTAACAACACCCTTGAGAGGTGCGTGGTTATTTACCCATAATCACACACTCAGTCGTGTCTTACTGCATTCTTAAAACATGTCAGCTCCTCATATTGCTCTCACTACAAGTGAAACAAAAAGGTAATTTTAGCCCATGGTATAAAGCCCCACAGAGCATATGTGTATAATTGTGAAATACTGGTAAAGAAGTCACTCATTTAAAAACATATTTTATCTTATTAAGAAATGTCATGCTTGAAAAATGCCCACAAGGCTTTAAGGGTATACTTAAAATTGCCTAATAGAAAACACAGCTGAATATTAAAAAGCAAGGTGTACCAGGTTAATGGAGAATCCTCACAGACCTCAGTCTACTGCCATTGTACCTGGAGGTCTTGATTTAGAGAACAGCCTTACAAATATTTTTCCAAGTTTCTTTAATTTAATGTAATACAATGTCTTCTTGAACCTGCTACACACTGCATGTCATATCCTTATATATCAAATCCCTGACTGCCCCAAAACTTAGCCCTTAATGATGTTTCCAAAGAACTTGGCCATGGGATTATGTGTGGATTGTACTTCATACTGTAGAAACAGTAACGTTCACACTGCAGCGTTTAACAATGCAGACACTGATGGCACTGATTACATCTCCCTGAACCGTACACATTGTGGTGGCTATGTATTACACTACCTTCCATACAGTAGGTGGCATTGGCATGGGGTAATGGAAATTGCTGTATTTGAAGCAGTGTGATGAAGTCTGTAACCCATTAAACTATGTGACTACAGGTGGCTGTGGGAACCTGGCTGGCTGACTCATTAATTTTCAAATTATTAGACTGGTGCAGTAGTGCCATAGTTAAGGCTGCGCAACATGTTCTATGTTAAACCCCTAACTTTGCACCTTAGTAGTTTTGGCAATGTTTGAGAAAATTAGCCAAAATTTTACATGCCTTGTCTAGTAGGCAAGGTCTATAAAAAGTTTTGTGTGTGGTTTCTGAGATCCGTATATGTCGTTTTCCTGTAGACATCTAATTTCTTTTGTATATGTAACTGCCCAGTCCCTTAGGGTTACTAGAATCCCATTAGTATTAGTGTTAGGCAGGTAGAAAAGGCAGCTTGTAAATAGCTCACTTAGATGCTGCTTACACAATGACATAGTTGTTTACTCAGCTAGCCTGAGGGAAGAATGATTATGTCATTTAGAACTCTCACAGCAGCATAACCATTTCTGAGTCAGCTGCCCTGGGGACATTTTAGAATGTTCAGTTAGTCTTAGTGTGGGAGTCAGAGTGGCAGGAACTCTGCCACTGGGGCTTTGAGTCATAGGGCCCTGTGTTTCTCACCATAGTTTGGATTACAATCACTAGCTCCCAGTGGAGTGGTGGAGACCTTTCTTAGGCAGGATTCCTTAATATTCACTCCAGGAGAAGTGAAAGGGTCTGCTAGTTCAATTGATCCAAGGGGCAATCCCTTGAAGATCCTTGTGTGTGTGTGTGTACAGCTGCCTTTGAGAAGGACTTTGTGAAAGACTTTTCTGACAAGCTGCCAAGGGAAAGGATGTTTTCTGGTTGTTCCCATGCCTAAAGTAAGGGGCAACAAGTCTGTGGAGAAGTATGCTTTTGGGGCTGTTTTCCATGCCTAAAAGAAGGAGCAACTTAACTGTGAGTACAAAATGGGAGACAAGTTATATAGTTATGGGTTTGTTCTGGAGTGTGTGTGCCCAAATAAAAGGCTAGATCACATCTGTGGTTGTTGTTATTACAAAGGTTCATTTTTGGTTATTGTACCCCCATCCCCCCTTCCTCTAGATAATGAGCCTGGTATACATCCTAATGCTAGGGGTAGTACCAATCTTAGAATTTCTGCTAAAAGTAAATGGCATGCCATATGTGGGTACCAGTCCTGTTTTATGGGGGGTGCCAACTTGCCAAAAGTGGTGTGGGGGTTACATATACTTAACATGGGTTTTTGGTTTTCCTCTTATCTACAACCTACAGAGAACAAAATTTTTTCCCAAAACCTTCAGGGTGGAAACGTGCTGTGCCAAGCTACTGCCTTTGGAAGGTTTTGTGAAAAAATATTAAAGAGTTCTACAGTTAAAAGGATTTAATTTTTATTCTTGTTCTGAGTATGCTCAGTGGATTTTTTTTGGATAAATGTTCTGACCTGATGCAAAAAATGTTGTGTCGCAAGGACCGTTTTTGGGTTCTCACCACTTGCTTCTCACAACACAAATTTTGTTTTGTGCTGTGAGAGCTGACATTTTGTTTTTTTCCCCCTCAGACTAAAAAAATGGAAAATATCTAAAAATGGTGCAATTTAAAAAAACAAACACCTGAACTTAACTAAACTAGGCCCATTTAGCTAGATTCTGCTGTTTGTTTTTATAACATTTTTATAAAATAATGACCAAAAATACCTTTGCTGGGTGTCCCAAAATCCAGGATAACCAGCTTAGCGAGAAGAGTCATTTACCCACATTCTCTGTATGAGAACAGTGGGACTTTCTTGAATTCTGAAGCCACAACTGGAGTTGTGCTGCCAGCTTCAGTTGAAGCAGTGAGCCAGCGATCTCCCTCTTCCATCTATCATCTGTCTGTCTGGCTGTCTGGTCATGTCTGTCTGTCTGTCTATCTATCTATCTATCTATCTATCTATCTATCTATCTATCTATTTGTTAAGTGGAACAGGGTGCCCACTCATAGTACTACTTCCTTTTCCCTTCTCCCCTCCAGGTCACCCGCCTACCCTTCCCAATGTTCATTTATATATTTTTTTAATATAATATAAGCAGACAGGGGTGCTCACCCCAATACCACTTCTCTTGACCCCCTACCCTCCAGACCACCCACCCCCCATTCCCCAAACAGCAGCCTGACACTGGGCTCAATTCACCAGTGTCAGAATGTGCAAGGAAATAAGGAAAGCCATCCCTCAATAATTTTTGTATACCTCTGTAACAAAGAAAATGGTCTGTCACCAATCCTACCCCCCCACACACACACAGCCACCAGACCTCCCACTAAGCACCCACCATGCCACATCCCTCCACACCCCTCATGCACTCTCACTCAACTGAACAAGTCCCATGAAGTAGATCCACTCTCTGACTGAATACATGTCTTGCTGCTGGAACCTACAACAGTGTTATGAGAAAATCAGGTAAGTGCTGTTTAATGTGTTTCAAAAGGGTTTTCAATTTTGATTTAAAACTTTTTTTTTTTTTTTACATATTTTGATCACACATTTTCAACACGACCTTCCTGGAACTCCACCTCATGACCAATGGCAGTGGAATTTCATAAATCTGGCTCGAAAGATAATTTTGTGGTCACTTTTCAAAATTACATTTTGGGTGAGATTTGAAAATTTTCATCATACTTGTTCATGAGGTGGGGTCATAAAAAGGTTATGTTGAGAATTTGAAGTCAAAACATGTGCAAACAACAAAGTTATGGGACTACATTGAAATGTTTCTATGCTTACTTATAAGTTCACTAATTTTAAAATATTTTGACCACAGATGTTCAACATAGCCATTTTTATGCACCATGTCATGAATGTGACAGCTGTAATTTTTCAAATCCTGGTCCAAATGTGTTTTCACACCTGCGGCATGGAGTGACATTTTGGTGGCGTGAAATGATGGCTTTGTGGGGATTTGAACATTTTCACTTACTGGTTACAGGAAGTGGGATAATAAGAAGGGTATGTTGAATATTTGGGTCAAAATACATAAAAATGACAAAGTTAAGAGCATATGTTGAAATTTTTCTATCCTCAGTCATATCTTTGGTAATATTCCATGTTTTGACCCCAAATTTTCAACATACCGTATATACTCACCTAAAAGCCGAGTGTTTTATCCTTCTTTTTTATTCCTTTTTATAGTACTTTGGCTTATATGTGGGTCACATCAGAAATTAAAATAAAAAAGGCAGACGGGGAGACTGAAACAGCAATGGAGCTGCACTGTAAGTGAAGCCACTCAGTTGGCATTAGTAGAGCTGGGGGAGAGTGTTTAGAGCGAGGGAGGAGTGTGCATTGTGGCAGGAGATACCAGTGAAGAAGCCACAAAAAGAGCAAGAAGGCAGCAGTAGTGAGAGCCAGTGGGCTTAATATGACAGGATGCAGGCAATATTAAGGAAGCACTCCCCGACAGAATGGACTTGACAAGGACTTCCCCTGCCTGTTGTGAGCACTGTAGCACTCTCCCTGCAGGTGGCAGGCAGAGCTATGTAAACATAGCAGCCTTGGTTGGTCAAAGTGGACAAAAGGGATCACTGAAGAGAGAGAGCTGCAGTGCGGCTTTTTAACACTGAGCACTGTAATGCTTTCAGGGATCGTGTGAGCAGAGCCACCAGCTCGCAGGTTTGAGCAGCGCAGTACACATTGAAGATCTAGCCTGACATGTACTGTACTGCTGAGTTGGCAGTTTCACATTAAACCCTCACTCCTTCTGTCCCCCATCAGGATTATAACACTGGGGAAGTAATTTTAATAAAAGATCCACACTGTGCCACAACCAGCACCAGCAGCTCACAGTAAAATAAACCAAGAAAGGGGCATAGATCAAACAATCAAATGCATTTTTTTCTGGGTCGCTTATACGCGGGTCAATGTTGTTTACAGAAATTGCATCTCAGGTTTGGGGGGGTTGGCTTATATGTGGATTGGCTAATACACAAGTATATACGGTAGCCATTTTTGACACCGACTCAAGAACTTGACAGCTTTCATTTCTCAAATCCTGGTCAAAATGTGTTTTCACACCTGTTGCACAGAATGATTTTTCAGGGGGGATTCGAAAATTTTCACCTACTGGGTTCATGAGGTGGGATCATAAGAAGGCTATGCTGAAAATGTGGCATACAAATATGGTATAATGACCAAGTTATGAGTGAACATTGCAACATTTCAGCATTCACTCATAACTTCTCTAATTTTCAATATTTTGACTCCAAACTTTCACATAGCCATTTCTTCACACTACTTCATGAGCCTTCATCTGGGCCCTGCACATCTGTATGTGTTCCCACAGGTCCTGAAGGGAATGAGGATTTGATTCCAGTATCTCAAAAAGAAAAGAAATTCTTGCCAAAAAACTACATTAATGCATTGGTTAGGGTTCAGGTTAATGCCACAAAAGTAGGGAAATGTGGCATTAGGGTTCCCAACACTAACTCTCCACCCCACTCCCCAAGCAGCAAAAGGAAAAAAACAAAACATTAGGGTTTTGGGTCTCCAGAGTCTTGCCAAATTAATGGTGTGGTCTTCCTTGGAGTTGTCAACCCTAATGCCCACCCCATTCCCTAAGAGAACAAGGTAAGATGTGGTTTCCTTTCTTCAAGTAGGGCCCGGCAGTCCCTGTGTGAAAAATGCTACAATAGATTGTATTTGCAACCTGTGGTGAGACATACTTCTCTACTTTTGAAAAGTGTATCGGTATGAGGTGCTGGATTGGAGCTGTGCCTTTTACTTTGGACAAGTGGCTATGGGCTGGGTGGAGGGGTGAGCATGTTGTTGTCAACCAAGACCCCACTACTGATTCCCCAAGACTCTGGAGAGCCAAAACCCTAATGTTCTTATTCCATTTGCTGGCAGGGTTGGGGTGGGGGAGGAGAGTTAGGGCTGAAATTCCTAGCAACACATTTCACTACTTTTGTGGCATTAACTTGAACTCTAAACAGTGCACTAACATATTTTTTTGCAAAGAATATGTAATATTATTTGGAAAAACTGAATTAATGCAACAGTTAGGGTTCAGATTAAACTAACAAAAGTAGGGAAATGTGATGTTAGGGTTTCAAACCCCAACACCCCTGCCCCACCCCTGAAGCAAATAATGGGTAGAGTCTTCCTTGAGGTTGTCAACCCTAACACTCACCCCATTGCAGTAATAGAAAAGCTGAGATGTGATGTAGACAGGTGTATATGTTTCATGAGTTCATAGAATGTGGTGCGTATTAGGGTTGATAACTCCAAGGAATACTCTACCTGTCATTTGCATCAGGATTGTGGCAGGGATACTAGGGTCTGAAACCCTAACATCACAGCTCCTTACTTTTGTTGGTTGAATCTGAACTCTAACTGTTGCATTAATACAGAATTCTTTACAAAGAATTCCTTACTTTTTGAGATAGTATTATCATATCCTTATTTGAGTGCAGGGCCCCCCTCCATAGATGCTTATATTTATGTTGCTGTGAAAGTGCAGAGCCCTCTGGGCCCTGCATTTCCATTTGTAAGTTAATGGAAAACAAATTGTCAGCATAGCCTTCTTATTACCCTACCTTACGTATCCGGTACTGGAAATGTTGAAATCCCCACCAAAGCATTATTCCACACCACCACAATGTCATTCCACACCACAGGTGCAAAAACACAGATTGACCAGTATTGTAAATATGACAGCTGTCATGTTCATGAGGTGGTGTAAGAAATGGCTATGCTGAAAATTTGGGGTAAAAAATATTTTAAATTACCAAAGTTAGGAGCGAACAAATGAAAATAGCAATGGATGCAAATAACTTTGCCATTGTTACATATTTTGACCCCAGATTTTCAACACAGCCTTCTTATGACCCCACCACATGAACAAGGGCGGTAAAAATTTTCAAATCCTACCAGAAAGGTGATTTTGCCAAGTGATAGCGAAACCACCTTTTGGGCTTTATTTGCATAATTCCACTGACATTGTTCATTAGGTGGGGTCTCAAAAAACCCATGTTGAAAATTTGGGCTCACATATGCAAAAATTGAAAAGTTATGCCACAAAGTTGAAAACTCAATTGAAATACATTGAATCGTATATACCTTACTTTATCATATAGCAGTCTGCATTTCCAGCAGCAAGACGTATCTTCGATCAGAGACTGGATCTTCACCCTGAGACCTGTTCAGATGAGTGAGGGTGTGTGTGTAGGATGGGGTGGGGGTGCTCAGTGGGAGGTTGGGGTGGGGGGGGTCGGATTGGCGAGGGACTGTTTTCTTATTTACAGGTTAAAAAAATAAAAGACGTTGAGGGACTGTTTTCTTTATTACAGACAGGATGGTGACAAGAGGGAGGGGGTACCACTAGACACCAGGGGAAACAAATGTAAACCAGGATGGCATCATAGGGTGGGGGTGCCAGTTGACAACAGGGAAATATCATGTAAATATTGGGATGGCAATCTGAGGGTGGGGGTGCCACTAGACACCAGAGAAACATTACAGATTATGGGGTGGTGATCAGAGAGGTTGGGGAGTGCCATTAGACAATAGGGAAATAAAAATTAATATGAGGATGTGGATCAGTTGGTGGGGTGGCACAGACACCAGGGAAAAGATGCAGGGAAATAAGAAAGGATTTTCCCCTCATGAAAAAGGATCTTTATTTTGTGACTCATGATGTGAAAAAAATAATCTTTTGTCATATCCTGAGTCATGAAAAAAGAATTATAATCTTAAAATAACAAAATGTGAACAGCATTTCTCCAACAGGTAAGTGCAGAATCCTGCTAATGTGGTCCCAATGAGCCAGATAGATGTGTTGGTCTCTCTCCAAGATGTCATTCTTGTGGGTTTTGAAATTTTGTTTCTTCAAAAATAGAAAACAAAGGGGCCAGCCCAGTGGTACTGATGGTTGAGGCACTGGACACCACACCTTGCACCATGCCAGTGACCCAGGTTCAGGCAAGGGCACAGGCTCTGGCCACCAGGGGTCGGCAGGGGGAAGGAGCATTGAGCATCTCAATGGACACTCTCCTCCTTTGGGTGGGTTACCAGGGGTGCTTCATGCACCCAATGTCCTTGAGGGTCGGTGGGAACACTGACTTTCAGGGCATTGGCGGCTCCTATGGTGCTGGAGATAGGGAGGGGAAGATGCTGTTAGGCACTTGGCAGGCATAGTGCATAAGCACATAACCTCCCAAAGCTGGAGTCTTCAGGGGAAGAAAGGGGACCACAAGAATAGCAGAAAACAACCCTCGCTGGTCCTAGATGATGGCTGCTGTAAGCCATCCAGCCACAGATCTACAGGCAGACCCCACTGTGCAGGTGCTCCATGGAGGTGGAGTAAGGTAGGAGTTGCTGGGGCACTCTAGGGGCAGACTCTGCAGCTGGGGCATGAGTGGTATGAGTGGCCTGAAGAGTGGAACAATGAGGGCAGGTTAGGAGGGATAAAAAGAAAGTAAAAAAAAAAAAGGAAAACAAAATGACAACATATGAAAAAATATTTTTTCACATGCAAGAGGATTCATCAATAAGAAAAAGGATCCTTTTTTGAATGACCCAAATCTTATTTCATTCTCTGCAGTTAACTTGAAAGTGACTAGTGAGCATGCTCAGAACCGAAATTTAAAAAATCCATAACTTTGGAATGGATTAATATTTTTTCACCAAACTAGCAAATAGCATATCTGTCGGCCAAACCCTTTCCAGCCTGAAAATTTCAGGCCAAATGTCCGAACCATCTGGTTGCTAAAGGTGAGCAAAGAAAACAGGAAAAATGACCCAAAAATCAGTTTTTCACACTATCCAGATAGTGGAATCCACACATGCCACTGGAATGAAAGTTGGCATGTCAAGAGATCTACCTCCAGGACCAAGTATACAAACTTTAATGCAATTCCACTGAATGGAGGCAAAGCTATTAAGGTGCAAAATTTGAGGTTTAACATTAAACATCCTACTCAACCCTAACTATAGTGGAGCAACCACACCACTATAATGCACAAAAAAGAATATATCAACAAATAAAACAGTTAGTTTAGGACAAGTACAGGACTCCCTTTATTATTGCCCCATTTTGTTACAAGAAAAAATGGGTAATCAAGGGTGGTGGGTAGCGATGGGTGACAAAATTCTCTTTTCAAATGAATTCACAAATTCTGCAGAATTTGAAAAGGGTAAACTGGCTGAATTTACAAAGTTTTGAACTGCAAAGTTGCCAGTTTTTCGGCACCTTTACAAAAATGGGATTGTGAAGTGGCCACTTCACAGAAAGAACAACCAGCTCACAATAAAACCTTTACAAATTCAGTGACATTGACATTTCTGGGGTGCACAGAAACTTGTTTTGCAAAGGTGAATTTTGCCCACTTCACAGCCACTTCACTGGAAAGTTTAAATTCGCAACATCTTTGGTGTTGGTTAACAAAGGTTTAGTCAAAACACACTGATTATTTTTGTTAAAATGATTGCTTCTGGAGGACTTCTGGTTGGAACCCCTTGTGACACTCAGACAGCTGGTTCTGATTAATCTATGATTGGGAGGGACTGGGAGAAATACCTTCCCCACCTGTTGTTTGCATACAGGGAGGTGTCCCAGGAGTCGACAAGATTTTCCCCTTCAAACTCTGATATGGATGTCAGGTACGTGGGCCCCTAGACTTGATCCAGGAGGACGGGGAAGGCAAGCACACCACCCAGAGAACTCCCATAGTGGATTACATCCTTAAATTTAGAGGAAGGCTGAAGGAGTGTATGGGGACAGCCCAGAGCAACCTGGCAGTTGCCCAACAGAAACAAAAAGTGTGGTACGACCACAGAACCAGAGGTCATTTGTACATGGTGGGTTAGGAAGTCATGGTCCTTATTCTGGTCCAGAAAGACAAGCTGCAGGCTGAGTGGGCAGGACCATACAAAGTGGTTAGGAAGGTAAATGATGTGAACTATATTATAGAGTTACCTGACTGAAGACAGACTGAAAGGACGTACCATGTCAACATGATGAAGCCATATGAAAATAGGGCTGACATGATGTTTGCAGTGTGTAGTCCTGGGGAGGGGATGGACGAAGGACACCCCCTTCTGGACTTGCTGGAAGAATGCAAGTGGGAGTCCTCTGTGGAGGCAGTAAAATTGTCTCCCCAGCTGACCCTGGACCAGATCCAGGAAGTAAGGGAGGTTTTAGCAGACTTTGCCTCATTGTTTAGCACCAAGCCTGGACTAATTCCCTTAGTGACTCATGATGTGGAGACAGAGACATGGACGCCCATACAGCAGACAGCATATCGGGTGTCAGAGGCTGTCCAAAAAGACATTAGGAGGGAAGTGGAGGAGATGCTGGATTTAGGGATAATCCAGAGATCCCACAGACCCTGGGCCTCACCCATAGTCCTTGTGCCCAAGCCAGATGACTCTACTCATTTCTGTGTGGACTATCATGGACTGAATGCAGTCATGAAGTCAGACACCCACCCAATGCCCCAGATAGACTAACTCCTGGACAAGTTGGGAGGGGCGACTTACCTTACGACCATTGACCTGATCAAGGGGTATTGGCAGGTAAAGTTGATGGACAGAGCTAGGGAAAGGTCTCCCTTCATCACTCCGGGAAGCTCATCCCATGCAGGAGATAGAGCCCCCAAATTCAGTCTAGGTGGGGAGGAATTGTGACACTCAGACAGCTGGTTCTGATTAATCTATGATTTTTGTAATATAAAAATGTGTTATTGAGTGTCTCTCATGAGACATGCTGAAACAGCCTGTGGAATGACACCCCCCTCCCTGGTTTTTGCTACAAGGTGTTACCTGGAAGGCTAGGAGATAATTACAGGCTAGGAGAGGCCTAAATTAAGCATCTCCTGTTTATCTAGCTTAAATGTAGCTTGCCAGCTGACAGGATAGAAAACATCCATTTTATGACGTTTAGAGGAGGAAAACCAGGTTATGTCACACTGGTACAAAGTTATAAATGATCCTCTGATGTCTGTAAAGCAGGATGTTGCTCTTGGATGAAAGAAGGACTTGGAAATTAACCTTATTTAATTTACCTTCTGAGTGATGACATCCTGATTATATAATTTTTAATAAACAGAGGAGGAGCTGGGTGACATCATGAAGTCATCAGGCTTAAGACCGTTTTTAATTATGCTGTGAGTGACCTGTAAAGACACACATGTTTGGACTCTCTTTGCAACAACATCTGTCTATCAGCACTATTACAAGAGATGCATTAGATATATAAGTCTAATTTTCTGGTGGTAGGAATTTTGCACTTTTTTTAACCCTTGTTCTTTTAAATGATTGTATGTTTTTGTGATATATGGTTGTGTATTTACATTTTTGTATCTATTTTTAAGTAAACCTCTACTTTAGAGACTACTTGGTGTGCCTTTGAAATTCTTTTTTCTTGACAAGTGAAACATACGTGGTTAAAGTTAACACTGTACAAAGCATACTGGTTTTACCAAACGGGGAAAAGGTAAGAGTTTATTCTGAGGTCTTTCATTGAGTTTTTAAGGGTTCATTTTGTACACCTGGTTAGGCGCCCATAGGCGAAACATATCTTTCCGCCCTGAAGTGAGCCTATACATTGGGTACACTAGCAAGAGGTTCACAGTTTGAATCCCTCCAGAACTTGAGACCAAAGTTTGATTCGAACCCACAAAACAGACAGGAGTGTTACCCTGTTCTGTTAACTGTTCATAAGACTGCGCTCAGAGGTTGGCACTGTGGGAGCAGAGGGCCTGACCTGCTGAGTGGGTTTGTGACAAATTGGTTGGCAACGGTGTGATAAATTTTGGTATTACAATCTTTTATTGTTCTGTGTGTCAGCTTGAGACCATCAGCTCACTTGCAAAGAAAGAGAAAGGCAGTGATTTATTTTTATAAAAAGGAGACAGAACTATATAACTTGGCGTACAGTCAAGTTCCTATCCGTTTTATTTTTTTTTCTAAGTGTAAGTCAGAGTAGCCATATTTAGGGAAGAAGATGGCTTCCAACTACAGCAGGCACACTGTAGACTACTTAAAGCAGTTGTGCGGGGACAGAGGAGTCCCATTCAAGGTGAAAGTCAGCAAACAGAACCTCGTGGATGACCTGATGGTAGCAGATACCCAGAGCATCTAGTCACAGACAGTGACTGAAAAGGATCAAACCTTGAGTTTGGCAGGGCTAGCAGCTAGTGCAGTGTCCAGATCCAATGAGGAGGGCAACAGGGCCACTGTCAGCGAAGGACCACAGCGGCAGGGGGAAAGTCACCAGTATCCTGGATCCCAAAGTACTCAGGCTGCAAATTGAGTTGTGCAGAATGGAGCTGGAGTTCCAGAGGGAGAGAGACCGTGAACAGCGGGAGGTGGACGTGAGGCAGAATGAGAATGCTGAGACGCAGATTGTGAGGAGCATGAGCACCAGAGGCAACATGAACTGGAGAAGCTACGATTCCAACTAGCGGCACCAAAGCAGATAAGTGGCTTGGGTTTAACTGGAACTACAGGACTGGGTTACCAACTGAATTCCAAATTGATAGCCAAATTTAAAGAGGGGGAAGATATGGAAACCTTTTTAAATTCTTTTGAAAAAGTTTGTATTCAGGCTAAAATTCCTATTGAGTCCAGGAGCTTCCAGCTATCTTTGCTACTTACCGGGGGAAAGCTCGGGATGCATTGGGTCAAATGGACAATGAGGACAGTGATGGTTACAGCAGACTTAAAGCTGCACTGTTAAAGAAATTTGAATTAACTGCTGAATCATACAGAGCTAAATTCCATATGCTCAGGAGAAGCCCTGACATGAGCTAGGAGGAGCTAGCCACGAAACGTCAGTTTTTAAAATGTTGGTCATAAGGAATTGAAGCAAACTCTGTTGATAAAGTTGAACATGTGATTTTGTTAGAACAGTTTTTCTGGGCATGCCCATCAGAGCTGAAAACCTGGCTGGAGGACTGAGATCCCAAAACAGTGCAAGAGGCTGCTGAACTCTCGGACCGCTATGCCAAGAGCAGACCTGCTCTGAAAGCAAATGGGGTGGGTGTGGTAATGCAGAGAGGGAAAAGCACACCTTCAGGGCAGCTAAAACCCTCACTGCCTCCACCAAAACCAGTTAGCCCCAGATTTCAGAGAAAAGATTTCTCTGAGAGAAGAAATGAATGTTGGTTGTGTAAAGAAACTGGGCATATTGCCAGACAGTGTCCCAAAAAGGTGAGCAATGCACAACAGGGAGCTAGGAAGGAAGTGGGTTGTTTGTGTCTCCCTGGAAGCATGCCAGTGAACATGAGGGAACACATGTACCCAGTCATGGTGAATGGTGTACAGATGCAAGGGTTAAGGGACACAGGGGCATCCTTCACCTTGGTAAAGGGGGATATGGTAGAGCCGGGTCAGCTTATACCCAATAAATACGTCACTGTACAGGACTTTACTTTTGAAGAGAAAACATTGCCCCTTGCTAGTGTTCTCCTGGAGTGGGGTAAAACAGGGGGAAGTGTGTAACAGGTGGCTGTAGCCAAAACCTTAGCAGTGGATGTGATCCTGGGCAACAATCTCAAACAAGGGATGGTGTGTGCAGTTACCCGTAGCCAAGTGGCAAGGGAAAATTGTAGTTCCCTGAATACCACGGAAGCCATTATGGAAACCACTGAGAGGCTGGTTCCCCAGCCTGTGTCTCCAGATTGGGAGATTAATGGAAATGAGGTAGAAATTTCCCCAGTAGCAAGTAACCGCACAGCTACAGAGGGTCACTCCAAAGAGGGAGGGGTGACCCATTGTCAGAGGGTTGGGATTGACAGTGATCCTGAGTGCCCTGACCCTAGTGCTAGGGATCCTAGTTTACAGACTGAAGAGGACCTGTCCCATGCCTTGGGAATGTATGAAGGGTTTGCAGGTGCTCAGAGAAGTGACTCTAGTCTAGAGAAACTGAGGGCTTGTGCAGACTCTGACAGGTCACAGGGAGGTGACAGCAGACATAAGGTTTATTGGGAAAATGGACTGATGTGTACTCAGGCTGTGCAGAGAGAGGGAGGGGTGCTAGGCAGGCAGCTTGTCATTCCCAAGGGGTATCGTGAGCAGCTGCTCAAGATTGCACTTGATATTCCCTTGTCTGGTCATCTGGGAATCGCACGCACTAAGCAGCAGTTGGCCCAGAATTTCAATTGGCCTAACTTCACCCAGCAGGTGAAGGCGTATTGCAGGTCTTGTCACCGGTGCCAAGAAATAGGGAAGGCAGGCAAGAAAACCCAAGCTGCCCTTATTCCATTGCCCATAGTGGAGGAGCCATTTCAGAGGGTGGGAATGGATATTGTGGGGCCGTTAAATACCCCCAGCTCCTCAGGGAAGAGATTCATCCTGACTGTGGTGGATTATGCCACCTGGTACCCAGAGGCAGTCACCCTATCCTCACTGAGGAGAGACAAAGTGGCAGATGCCTTACTTGGGATTTTCTCCCGTGTTGGGTTTCTGCAGGAAGTTATCACCGATCAAGGGGGTTCCTTCATGTCGGACCTGATGAAATATTTATAGGAGAATAGTGGGGTGGTGCAGAGATGCATGACACCGTATCACCCACAAGTCAATGGGCTTGTGGAAAGATTCACTGGCACACTGAAGTCACTGTTCTGGGCATTTGCTGAACAGCATGAGAGGGACTGGGAAAATACCTTCCCCTCCTGTTGTTTGCATAGAGGGAGGTGCCCCAAGAGTTGACAGGATTTTCCCCCTTTGAACTCTTATATGGACGCCGGGTACATGGGCCCCTAGACTTGATCTGGGAGGACTGGGAAGGCAAGCACACCACCCACGGAACTCCCATAGTGGATTACATCCTTAAGTTTAGGGAAAGGCTGAAGGAGCTTTGTGGACAGCCCAGAGAAACCTGGTAGCTGCCCAACAGAAACAAAAAGTGTGGTATGACCACAGAGCCAGAGCTCGCTCATACATGGTGGGTCAGGAAGTCATGGTACTTATTCTGGTCCAGAAAGACAAGCTGCAGACTGAGTGGGCAGGACTGTATGAAGTGGTTAGGAAGGTAAATGACATGAACTACTGTACATTGTCGAGTTACCTGACTGAAGACAGACAGAAAGGATGTACCATGTCAATATGATGAAGCCATATGCAAATAGGGCTGACATAGTGTTTGCAGTGTGTAGTCCAGGGAAGGGGCCAGACAAAAGAGACCCCCTTCTGGACTTGCTGGAAGAAAGCAAGTGGGAGTCCTCTGTAGAGGCAGTAAAATTGTCTCCCCAGCTGGCCCCGGACCAGATCCAGGAAGTAAGGGAGGTTTTAGCAGACTTTGCCTCACTGTTTAGCGCCAAGCCTGGACTAACCCCCTCAGCGACTCACGATGTGGAGACAGCGACACAGATGCCCATACAGTGGACAGCGTATCGGGTGGCAGAGGCTGTCCAAAAGGACATTAGGAGGGAAGTGGAGGAGATGCTGGATTTAGGGGTAATCTGGAGATCCCACAGCCCCTGGGCATCACCCGTAGTACTTGTGCTCAAGAAAGATGGCTCTACTCATTTCTGTGTGGACTGTCATGGACTGAATGCAGTCACAAAGTTAGACGCCTACCTGATGCCCCAGACGGATGAACTCCTGGACAAGTTGGGAGGGGTGACCTACCTTAAGACCATTGACCTGACCAAGGGGTATTGGCAGGTAGAGTTGATGGATGGATCTAGGGAAAGGTCACCCTTCATCACTCTGATAGGCTTATTTGAATTTAAAGTAATGCCTTTCGGAATGAAGAACGTTCCAGCCACTTTCCAAAGGTTGGTGAACCAGGTGTTAAATGGTGCTGAGGAGTATGCTGTGGTGTACCTGGATGACACTGCCATCTTCAGTGCCAGCTGGGAGGAACACCTATCCCACCTTAGGGAAGTGCTGGGCAGGATACAGAGGGCCTGGCTCACTGTCAAAGCCAGGAAGTGCCAGGTGGCCATGGGAGAGGTGGCATACCTTGGGCATGTGTTAGGCCGAGGACAGCTCTGTGCTAACCAAATAAAAATAGAGGTGACCCAGGCATGGCCCAGATCAGAAACACAGAAACAGGTCAGGAGTTTTCTTGGGACAGCAGGGTACTATAGAAAATTTGTACCCAATTACAGTGCCCTGGCTGCTCCCCTATCTGACCTGGTAAAGAAAAGGATGCCAAAGAAAATTACCTGGGGACCAGCCTGTGAAGAAGCTTTTACCAGATTGAAGGAGGCACTGTGCAGTGCTCCTGTTCTGACAAGTCCTGACTATAGCAGACCCTTTATAGTTCAGACTGATGCCTCAGACGTGAGTATTGGGGCAGTACTTAGTCAGACATCCAGCCAAGGGAGGGATCACCCAATAGCATACCTGAGTAAAAAGTTACTTCCCAGGGACTAGGCATACTCCACAGTTGAAAAGGAGTGTCTTGCCATAGTGTGGACCCTGAAGAAATTAGAGCCATACTTGTATGGGCAGCATTTTGTGGTACAGACTGACCGCAACCCCCTGGTTTGGTTATTGCAGATGGGAAAAAACAATGGTAGATTGCTAAGATGGTGTCTTGCTTTGCAAGGGTATGATATGACAATATTACATAGGGCTTGAGCCAAAAATCTGAACTCTGATGGTCTGTCTTGTGTCTACGAGGAGTGAACTGAATTGGGAAGCTCATCCCATGCAGGAGATAGAGCCCCCAAATTCAGTCTAGGTGGGGAGGAATTGTGACACTCGGACAGCTGGTTCTGATTAATCTATGATTTTTGTAATATAAAAATGTGTTATTGAGTGTCTCTCATGAGACATGCTGAAACAGCCTGTGGAATGACACCCCCTTCCCTGGTTTTTGCTACAAGGTGTTACCTGGAAGGCCAGGAGATAATTACAGGCTAGAAGAGGCCTAAATTAAGCATCTCCTGTTTATCTAGCTTAAATGTAGCTTGCCAGCTGACAGGATAGAAAACATCCATTTTATGACGTTTAGAGGAGGAAAATCAGGTTAGGTCACACTGGTGCAAAGTCATAAATGTTCCTCTGATGTCTGTAAAAGCAGGATGTTGCTCATGGATGAAAGAAGGACTTAGAAGTTAACCTTATTTAATTTACCTTCTGAGTGATGACATCCTGATTGTATAATTTTTAATAAAAAGAGGAGGAGCTGGGTGACATCATGGAGAAGGCAGGCTCAAGACAGTGTTTTTAATTATGCTGTGAGTGACCTGTAAAGACACACGTTTGGACTCTCTTGACAACAACATCTGTCTATCAGCACTATTAGAAGAGATACATTAGATATATAAGTCTAATTTTCTGGTGGTAGGAATTTTGCACTTTTTTTAAACCCTTGTTGTTTTTAATGATTGTATGTTTTTGTGATATATGGTTCTGTATTTACATTTGACATTTTTTTATCTATTTTTAAGTAAACCTCTACTTTAGAGATTACTTGATGTGCCTTTGAAATTCTTTTTCTTGACAAGTGAAGCATAATTGGTTAAAGTTGACACTGTACAAAGCTTACTGGTTTTACCAAACTGGGAAAAGGTAAGAGTTTATTCTGAGGTCTTTCATAGAGTTTTTAAGGGTTCATTTAGTACACCTGGTTAGGTGCCCGTAGGCAAAAAGATACCTGTCCCCCCCGAAGAGCAGAATTATCTGAGCCGGTACGTTGGGTACACTAGCAAGAGGTTCACAGTTTGAATCCCTCCAGAACTTGAGACCAAAGTTTGATTCGAACCCACAAAACAGGCAGGAGGGTTACCCTGTTCTGTTAACTGTTCACAAGACTGCACTCGGAGGTTGGCACTGTGGGAGCAGAGGGCCTGACCTGCTGAGTGGGTTTGTGACACCCCTTCCAGAAATAATTATGTTAAATTTTATTGATTTTATTTATTTAGAAACATCGGAATTACAGTCCTTTGAGCCAGAGACTCTTTTACAAACGCTCCATGTCAGGTAACATGCAGTAATAATAATACAGTGGGATTACACAACAAGGAGGTAGATTTAAACATTAGTTTTACAGTCAGGTATCAAGACAAATGGGTAGAAACTAAGCAGAATGAGTGCAACATACTAAGTTTAAGCAGGGTGGAGATCCCTTGTCAGGCAGGCATGGGTTGAGATCAAGACTTTAGCAGGATTGAATCCATTGTCAGTGGGTTAGCAGGTAAAGGGGGAGAGAGGTGAGGGCAATCATATTCCAGGGGTGCCTTACGAAAAGGGGGGGAGGAAAATCAAGGGTGGTCTAGTAGCTGTCACAAGCACCAGAGGAGTGGAGCTGATTCCAGAGGAGGGTTTTAAAAGGGCCTAACCTGTTTTCAGATGTGATGGCACTGACAATGTTTCATGCTGCACACATAAAACTACCCAAGTGATATACATGCTGCAAGCATGATTTAAATATTAAATTGGAACAGATTGCATGCATATGACATGCGTGCAGCAAGTAAGCAAGTATTTAAACCATAATTGTTATGTTAAATTGGGAAAGACTGCATGCACGTGGCATGCGTGCAAAAAGCAAGTGGTTACTGATAACTGCACACGTAAAAGTTAAATGACTTGCTCATGATCACACCATACACAAGTGAGGTTTGTTAAGATTCAAACCCAGGTTTTCATGCCTCCAAGTCTCTTGGCTTGTAATTCAGTGCCTTTAACCACTAAGCAATACTGTCTGCACAAAAATAGTATGGCTCACTTGTACTTCAATACATACTGTATCTGACTACATTTGCACACATGTGGCATGCTTGTAGCCACTATTATGCTTTTCAGTTTTATTTTTCTTCTCTTACTCATCTCAGTTTCACAGTTGAACTGTAGCACACATACCAATGGAAACACATGTGTTTTTTCCCATTCCAATACACAAACTTACCCACAAAACCACTTAATTACTTCTGTCTGGCCTGTACCCCTACTATTTTCTCTCCATAGTTTTGAATGCTTCCACGCAAACAGACTTTAAGGTGCAAACACAAACGTAGTAATAACTTGACACACACCCACATGATCATCCACCTTCCCCCCACACACACACTGTAGAAGGTATGGCCATGCTGCTACAGACAACTCTCCAAGTATAGATATAAGTAAAAAGTCTCTTACTTGAGTACTTGGGAGCCAGAGGCAGGAGTCTTTAAGAGATGATGACTATAGGTTAGAGTGCTGGGGCACACCCCCTTGAAATGAACTGAGTTATTTTTTATTACTGTTTTATACATTATGATGGTGAGTTGGAGAACAATGAAGGCCACTGTTCTACTAACAAGGTCCTTGTTAGTTGAGCGGTGGCCTTCATTAATCTCCAACTCTCCATCAGTGATGTATAAAATAGTAATACAAAAATACCCCCATTCATTTTAATGGTGCACACCCCTGTAGTCTCCTTTGCCCTTTGTCATATTGTTCCTGAGCATGGGGATGTGGAGGTCAGCTTCACTGGGGGTATAAGCCTGACTATAGTGGGGCTCCAATAGTCTGTGCATATCATACCACTCAACTGTTCGTGAATGCAGGGAACAGCTCTAGAATGTCTGTAACATGTCTAAAAGGTACAACTTATTTGTTTTGACTGAAATGTGATATGCAAATCTGGAAAAATTCAAATGTGTAAGATTCATCTGTATACAACCCGGAGCAGTACATCAAATTTGGGCTTAAATCCACCCAGTTACTAATCAATTTTTTTCCTGGCTGAAGTTCTGCCCACCCCCCCAGAAAAAAGAACATTGTCCCGATTTTTCTCCCTGGCTCCATTTCATTCAATACCCATTCATCCCTTATGGGTCATGAAGCTGCCCAAAGGTGAAGAAACATGAAAAAAACATCAATATTTCAGTCATTCCTCCTTCCCCAATCCCCCTATAAAAATAATTATTTACTGTTACTTACCAGGCCATGTGGCCAGAACCTGTAGCCTGGCACAGTGTGCCACCAGCCCAGTTTTCACTCTGCCCCCTCTCTCCTTCCACCAGAAGCTGGATGCTAGAACCGACCATCACAGATCCCCAACATGGCCTGTGACCAAGTCACCTCACCAACTGAACCCACCCTACCTGGGTTGCTTGCTTCTTGCATGGTTGCTGCTTTGGCTGCTGCCACACTGCACTGATCAAGGCCTGTGAAGGCCACCCACACCACTGTCACCACTGCTGCTAAGCCTAGCTTGCTGCCATGGGGATCTGTGCTGTTTCGTTTGCATGGTGAGCCTAGTAGAGTAAGTAGATAGCCTAGTCTTGAGTTAGCTTCTAGCTCACCCTCTGCCCCTTGAGCCACCAGGGGAGATGGAGACTCACTAAGAGTAGACCAACAAAAATATGCTTCCACAACACTGCTATTGAGAGTTCAATTTTCACCGACTCCTCCAAGCTGTAGTGTGCAGTCTGTTTACTCTGTGTCGGGAAATACAGTGTTGCACTTGCAAAACTTATGCTGTCTCTTTCTTGGCTGGAGCTCATCCATATCACATGTGATTGTGCCGCCACTAGTAGGTGAAAAGAGTGGACAACACAATACAGACACAGTCAAGTCTGGAGAGTACCTGCAGCGTGAGCACACACAGACCAGGTGGGCATGTATTGTGCAAAAGATTAAATCCAAATTTAATGCCATTATTGCCACACCATAAGAACAACCTAACACAAATATGGGGTGGGGGGGGGCAACTGCTTCTGCCCTACCTAAATGGCACCACTGCTTAATGGTCGAAATTTATTCTCAGGTGCTAATGCAATGGTTTACACTGTGTTCTGAGGTACTGTAACTCCATGTTTCACGATGTGTCCTGATCATCATGTGGATTAGTGTCCCTCATTGTCCCTCATTTTGAGTGTCCATGTCCCTCATTTCAGTGGCAAAATGTGAGATATAGTGCATGCTTCCAAGACCCTACTCAGCACAAAGAGTGCTGAGCATGGCCATAGTGTATATGCACAATACAGAATGACAAAGGGAAAGTAAGTGAGATGAAACAGTCTTGGAGAAACACATTTGAAGCACTAAATATGCAAAAGGGATTTGCATGGTCCAAAGCAAAAAGGAAAGGCTTCACAGCACAGAGGCCTCTCTTCGTACATCTGGAATGGAGGATGTTGACTGGCTATATATCCTAGGCATTTAATGCAGTAAGCAAGCAATACTTTACAATTAATGGCAATTTAATGACAAAAATCAAAAGCCATTAAACAGCTTGCAAAAGGATCAGAATTAATGAGTTTACCTAATTGTTAGGGGAATCCAAATAAAAATGTATTGTAATGACTATAACTGCTAGCAGTAGTATAAGAAATAGAAACTGATGTGTTTTTAGATGAGATTTGTACCAGCTTAGCTGCTGCACACATGGCAAGTGTGCAGCATGTGAACCCGATGTGATGTTTAATTGATTTTCACACTAACTTGGCTGCTGCTGTCATGTCAAGTGTGCAACACTAGAATCTGATGTCATTTTTGGAAGATGTTCACACCAGCTTACCTGCTACACACATGTCAAGCTTGCAGCATGTGAATCTGATTTGCTTTTTAGACCTGGTTCACCTAGGATCACTTTGTGTATGCAAACAGTGCACAATTAAACATGTGGCATGCATTCTGCATGTAACAGTGCACCTATATTTCTGTAAGGACGTGACCAATATGGCCATGTAACCCTGTAGCGCTCAACTTCAGGCTATACACTATTTTAAAACCCTTTTTATGAAGTTTGAATTGGGATCTATTTATACTGGATTTTATTAGTATTCATTCTAGTGGAAAAAATGTTGTCATTTTTTAAATGAAAACCACTACTTTCCCTCTCAGAATCATCGAGTGAAAGTTTGGCTGTTTGAGACATGGCAACCCATGGCTTCAGGACCTCCACTTGTGTTGGACTATGCTACCATTGCCCAAATGTTCAATAACATACTGGAGGAGATCATTGCTATCAAAAGAGATGGTTTAGTACCACCCTTTAAGAGATAAGTTCTCATAGCCTAGCAGCGGTGCTTGACATCTCACCCCTCTCGTTGGCAAGCAGTGACTCAGTGACCCTCGTGAAAGCCTATAACTTGGCTGTCGCCATGGCTCTGGATTCCATTGCTCCAGTCCAAGTTCGCCCTCTCTCCCTTCGCACTCAATCCCCTTGGTTTGATGGGACTCTGAGGGAGATGCAGAGATTAGGACGAAGGTTAGAACATTGCTGATGGAAGTCCGCCCTTGATACCAACCATCTTAGATTGATAGACCATTATCAAGTCAATCAATCTGCAATCACCCATAAGAAGGCAGAATTCCTGTCCAGGGAGATTGCAGCCACTCAGAATCGACCAATTCAGCTTTTCCGAACTGTGGACAGACTGTGCAACCCAGCCTGACTACTTGTCCAGAAAGCTTTTTCGCAATTAGAGTGTGACGAGCTTGCTCAATTCTTTGCTAATAAGGTGGCTGATATCAGGGCGGCCCTTCAGCCAGCGCATTCTATGGGCATTGCTCTTGATCAGTTCGAGGTCACAGCACCTCGACATTCTTGGAGTACCTTCAGCCGACCAGAGTTCATAGATGTCATGCAGATTGTCCAAGGTGTATGTCGTATGTGCTGTAGTTTGGACCCTGGACCAACTTCCCTAATTTTGGGTTGTATTGATGTTATCGGTCCAGTCCTTGCATGGATAGTCTAGTGCTCCCTGGACTCTGGAGAGTTTCTGAGCTCTCTAAAAGAGGTGGTGGTAACATCTCTCTTAAAGAAAGTTACCTTGGACCCAGACTGCCACGCAAACTACAGACCTATCTCTAACCTTCCCTTTTTAGGGAAGGTGATTGATAAAGTAGTGGCAGCACAATTGGAGGACCATTGGACCATCCATGACATCTATGAACCTCTCCAGTCCGGTTTTCGAAAGAGACATAGTACCGAGACAGCACTGGTTCGGGTGCTCAATGATCTCCTGATGGCTAGAGATTGGAAGAGCCGGTCCATCTTGGTTCTTCTGAATCTCTCATCAGCATTTGACACTGTGGACCATGAGGCATTGCTTGGTCACCTGAGGTATTCTGTGGACTGTTGGGTATGGTCCTCAGGTGGTTTACATCATTCCACACGGGTAGAATACAGAGAGTGGTGTCTGTTTTTTTTTCTTCTGGCCCTACTTCTCTGGCATGTGGGGTCCCTTGGGGTTCAGTGCTATCGCCCATGTTGTTCACGGTGTATATACTACCCCTCGGAGACATTGTAAGAAGGTATGGGCTGAGGATTCACTGCTATGCTGATGATACCCAGCTCTACCTTTCTTTTGCACCCGACCAGGATGGAGCTCTCTCAGTCTTCAATAACTGTCTGAAAGAAATCCAGGAGTGGATGGATTATAGTTGACTGAAGTTGAACTCAGAAAAGACTGAAGTGCTGGTTGTGGACCTGGGTCACAGGATGGGGGGGTTGGGGGTTGGTTAACCCTCGGTAATTTTTCTCTGTGGCATGTCACTCCCGACCTCTGAACCGGTGCGTAACCTGGGAGTAATTTTTGATGAAGGACTGACCCTGCATTTGCAAGTCTCAGCTGTCATCAAATCTTCCATTTATCATTTTAGGAATATTGCCAGGATTAGGCATCTGATTCCGTCTGGCGACCTTTCTATTTTGGTCCACACCTTTGTGTCCTCACGCTTAGATTATTGCAACTCCCTTTACCTAGGGCTTCCTGGTTTTGAAATCCACCACTTGCAGCTGGTGCAGAACATGGCAGCCCATCTTTTGAGTGGGATCTGCTCAATCCTGTCATATTTCGCCGATGCTACGTGGACTACACTGGCTGCCAGTACAGTGGCGGATCACCTTTAAAGTTAGTTTACTGACTTTTAAAACCCTACACGGGCTTGGCCCGGATTACCTGAAAGAGCTCCTGGTCCCCTATTGCCCTGGACGATCACTCCGCTCGGATGAAGAGGGGTTGCTAGAGATTCCAAGGGTCAGTTTAAAATCATCTGGAGCAAGAGCTTTTATGTTTGCAGCCCCTGCCCTTTGGTATTCTCTACCCCGCCGGCTTTGGGAGTGCACAGCTGTGGAGGGATTTAAACAATCCCTAAAGACTTTTTTGTGGTGTCAGGCATTTTGTGATTAGTTTTTCCTTTTCTTTATGATGTATTGCTATTTTAATGTATAACAATATTGACGTTTGCTCTGCTTTTAAAATGTGAGGCGCCTTGGTTATAGATAAGGCGCCTTATAAATAAGCAATATTATTATTATTATTAAAAACAGTATAGATGCTCTTCATTCTCAGATGGATCAGATGAATATAAGAGTTTTTTGATACCAAGATTATCTTACAGCAGTTAGACTGCCAGGCAGATTCTCAAGGCACAGAGATTCATCAGCTAAAAAACTAAATATGTCTCTTATGGGATTAGACTGATGATCTGGAGGGCTGGGGACAAAGGAACACTATTAAAATTACTGATGTACTGTAGGGAAAAAATATGAATGACTACATTCAGCACCTTCTGGCAGGACTGCTAGGCAGTATAGTGCAGTGGTTTAAGGCTCTGAACTGCAAATGTGGAAACCTGGATTTGAATTCCAACAGCCCCCACTTGTATACTGAGTGACTCTGGGCAAATCATTTAACTTCCTTGTATTCCCAGGTCGCACCTGTAAACAAGCTTCAGCTTATTGTGTGTCTCTCCTGGTTAAAAAAAGAAAAAAATCCTGCTGGCAGCTGGACATACAAAGTTCCCACAGGTCACTTGCTCCTTGACCAGAATCAGGGGAGAAAGCCAGACCCATTCTAGCCCTGTTCCTGTGGTATTCGGTAAAGGAATTGGTACTCAAACTTGCCCAGGAGAAAATGCCATTGACTTGGCACAAATGCTGAGTTTCCTTTTTCCAGAACTACACAGCCCAACTAAATAGGTTGACAGCTGCCTTAATAGTGTTCTAACAAGCACACCAAAAAGTAGGGGTCAAGTATCGGATGACCTACCTGGCCATCTTCAAAACTGAAAGAAACAGAGTTTTCCATGAGTGTTCAGAGGTACAGGAGTCAGCTGAATTTATACAGTGCTCCACAGGAGTGGAGGTGGTAGCGATCTCCCCCAAAACAAGGTCCACACAACAGTATGGGCGGTAACCACTATGGAACAAAGAACACTTCCATGAACTCAACCTCATACTTCCCAATCCCTTCATTGAGACAGGCCCCACCTAAGCACTGGCAGAGAAGGCACACAAAATACAAAAAGTCCAGATCCTCTCCTGCTGCTGAGACAACAACACAGAGGCAGGAGCCAGGGCTCAAGAGCCTCTACAGGCAGCATATCAGACACTTTACCCCCGATCGCTCTCATCTGCCATTATTAAAGGATCTTTGCCAGCACCATTGGAACAGCAAAATCACAGCAACCCTCCACAGTAGATGACAAAATCTTGGATAGATGTGATCCAGCTACAGGCAAATGTCATGACTGAACAAAAACATCCTGAACCAGTACGCATCAACAGAAACAGCAGGGACAAGCATCGGTTAATTTCTCAGATCTCTGCATTCTGACTTTAACCAAAAGACTCCTTGTATATAGTCTGTAATGTAGCTGCTCCACTCTGTACTACAATCCAACTAAACTGAACTGAGGCATGTCTCTTTTACACATATATGAGGGCATTCTTAAAGCTATGGATAGTAAAGCACAGCTACCCTCCCCCGGGAAATCTTCAGCTCGATATCCAGGATTCACATCCAGTATTTCCACATTTTGATTATCATAGCTGTATGGCCAGGGAAGGTGTGAGTACAGGGATCTGAGAAACTGTTAGCAACCTTCCCCTCTGCCCCTGAGTAACTGTCCCCAAATATGGGCACATCCAAGCCCCTGAATTACCTCATCAGTTAATCCCCACAATCCCCAACCAAACTCTCTTGGTAAGGCTGTGGAACTGCCAGGAAGTAATCCTGTTGAAGGACTGAAAGGGGTAAGGGATGGGACACAAAAGAACTCCCACCCCCCCCAGTTACCCCTATCTTATGACCCAGACCACCCCCATCCTATAGGTTACTAGATGCAGCTCAGCCCTAGATTGCTTGGTATTCCTCAAAGTTATATTGGTTGTCAGTATAAATCGTTAAGGGTCATCTTCCCTCTGTTATACAGGGTGGATAGGGTTTGTTAGGCTTCTGTAATGTGTTACTTAGGGGGCAACTGTGTGGTTACATACCTTCCACTCCTTCCTTTCATCTCTCCCCATTTCCCCTCCCTTCTCCTCCATCTCCCAACCCCCCAAAAACTTGATCTAGCTGGAGTTTAATGGCAGACACTGACTGACCCCTTATGGTCTCAATAAATAGGGACAGCCTGTGTAAGGTAAATAAATATAATTAATTGGGCAGCCCTAGGCTGTATTCTACTCAGATGCCGAATTATCGAAACGACTTCAGTGGGAATCCTCTGAATGACAACAGATGGCTTTGACAAGCTGAGGCCAATTCTTGTCCCCAGCCTAGTGACAGTCCTTGCAGTGACCACCCTCTACCTCATGAATGTGCACACATTCAAGTGGGAAGCTGACTAGCATTGAACAGCATAAAGTTAATAACTCAGAGAAACTACACTGCGAGACACCCAAAATAATAGGAGATGCCCTTAGTAGGATGATGTGTAAATATGTGTCTGTCAGGGTCTCCCAGACAATGACAGCCTATGGCTAATGAAAATAAGAGACTATGCCATCTAGTCACACTTAGGTAATGTTTTTTGCAAAGGTCTAACAGCAATGTCACACTGAGCCCTTTGAACCCAAATCATTTCCCTCCTTTCTAATTGACATTAAGGGGAGTCCTGATGCATAGCTCTAACAGGAATATCCCCTAACTAGTACCTCAGTGTAATTTACAAAGAGCCAAGGAAAGCATGGGAATCTCAGTTATCATGTGATTCCCGCCTCTCCTGCCACTCTTTGTAATCTGGAATCTCACAGCAGGGGCTGATTGAGCCCTTGAGGTTTCATGTGTACTGGGTAGGGCTGTGAGATTGTGATAATTGTTACTACTGGTGGGGACTGGACCTTTAACTGGCAGTCAGTTGGAGAACTGACAGACAAACTACTGTATGAGAGCCCTTTAAGTGACAGCTGACAGTTTCAGTAGCCAGAGACAGGTTACGTCAGCCACACAGAGGTTTCCTCTGTGGCAGCTGGTCCCTTTCACTCTTGAACATATGCACATTCATGAAGGCTGCCTCTGTGGTGATTGGTCACCTTTCCCTCTCAGATATGCAGGCACTTTGAAAGTAGCACCAGTGCTGGTTGGTGTCTGCTTCTCAGGCACGTGCACGTATATGAAGGCAGACTGCCAGCCTGCACTGCCTCAAAGGTAGGACTCTGGAAATGTTTACATGTGACCCCACTGCAGTGATAAGATGAGCTAAAGTGACATAGGGTACCAGATGAGTGCACCTTTTAAGATCTGTCAAATCATGGAGACCCCTAGCAAAATATAATAGGAGTCTGAAAAAGAGATTTCTGTACAAGCACCATAAGGAGTTTAGTTTTTCCCTCCCTCTGGATGGAACCTGCTGCTCAACCTCAGCTGCTGTTATTCTAACACATATAGACCATGGTAGCTGATGTGAAGTGCGAGAAGCAGCTTACAGACTGCCCCATCCACCACCTCCCCCCACAATTAAGGTTGCATAGCCCTGAAATGGAATGACGGATTTTACTCTTCGGACAGGCTCTACTCCTCTCTTCTACTCCCTCCCCCAGCCTTCTTATCTTGCTCCTGTTTTACTCACCTTTCTGAATTTGATGTGACTTCAACTCCTCTAATCACTCATGCATTGTTATATTTCCCAGAAACGCAGTTAGACCAGATGATTAGCTGGTCAATATAGTGCTACAACAATAGCATGGCAATAACTGTGCTGTGTAAAGCGCAGAAACATTCCAAGCGACAGGGGTATAACAATGGTAGGGAATTACCACTATCCCTGTCGCTCTACGCTGACATATGGAAGTGATCAAGTTGCCATGTGTGTGGTGGCTGGTCAAGCCACTCGCATGGTGCAGTGGCTAAGGAACCAGGACATAGCAGGAATGGAGACCTGGGACAATGGTTTGGTTCCCTACAGGTCTCTTGATGTTGTGATTTTTTTTGTTTGTTTTAAATTTAATTTCCACCCCCTCGAGTTTCCCCTCATCCCCTGAGTCCACACACTCTTGTAGTTTATTTAAATTCTGGGGGGGAGGCAGAGCCCCCTGCAAAAATAGACATTCCCATTGTTTCAAGTGGTGTGTGCTGGGTCAGTGTTTTGACCCAAGTTATTTCAGTGGACAATGTTTTCCTTGTGGCATTAATTGCTGCTCTGTTTTTGGCAGTGACATTATGACTCTGTGTTATTTAGTTGAGGCTAACATGGCAACACCATGGCAGGATCTCCACTGCAACAGAAAACAAGGAAATTCATGGCTGCACTCCTGAGTCACAGCAATGGTCTGAAAAGAATCAGCATGCTGACACAATGTCCCAGCCATCAATTCCACCTCGGAGCTCTCCCTCAGGACACACAATTTTACAGCCGGCCCGCGCTGGCCAGTGGGATTTCCGGCTCGTGCAGCGACCGGGTTCGGGAGCGAATCCAGGTCGTCGGAGGGCCGTCCGGGGGGAGTAGGATTGAGCGCCCGCTGGGCAGCTTTCCTTCTCCGGGGGGAGGGTGTGGGTAGTGATTGGTGCGTTGAGGACCCCTGGCGGAGGCTGGGAGTTCCCACGCAAGCCGACGCTTGACAACTCATAGGAGGCGGGGCGGATGGTGACATCATGGCACGAACCCGCCTCCCCAGAAAAGCGGAAAATGGAGGAGCTGCCTGCCGCCGTGAATGACGCTCGCTGGGGCCTCAATGTGCTCCCCAGGCCAGGCCCCTGACCTAATCCCAGTGCCCTGCGGCATAACCCGAGTGCCAGGAGCCCACCATGGGGGGCAAGCCATGGGTATCAGGGCTGTGGCTGGATTTGGGGTGCAGAGGCCGGGGCCCGTGACCGGGTGGATAGTAAGGCGGCAGGTAGCTCGGGGGAGTAAAAAAAAGCAAATTTAAAAAAAAAAAAAAAAAGGACACACAGTTTTGTGTGAGCCTGTGTAGTACTGCATGGGGACCCAGGACTCCTGTGCACGTAGATGAGAGGAGAATGTATTGCAATGGTTCACATCCATTTTTTGGGTAGCAGCCATCACTAAGAATGGCCTCTTCATACATGCTGCACCTGGCAGTGCCATGCACTGAGTAAATTATGGCCTCAGCCTCACCACCATCAGCCAAGAGATAGGGATCCTCAGCAATAGTGAGTCTAACCCTTTCTGAGAACCATGAGGGAAGGAAACCCTTCTGACTATAACCTTCTCTTGTCTCTGTACCATGGCTACCTGGACTGCAGGCATGGAATGTCTGTTCTACTGCCCCCTTTCATCCTACTGCTTCATGCTGTGACTGCTCCATTACTGGCTTTCTCTTATTTTGCAAGGCTGAGGAGTGGGTGGTCTACCTCCACAGCCCTCCTGGACAGACAACCCTAGGGTCAATCGATGCTGCAATGTCCTGAGGCCATGGAAGCAGGGGGCGCCTAACTGTTCCTGATTTATATCCTCCCCCCATTAAGACAGGTACATAGTTACTTTTCATATATTAAGTTCCTGAGTTTACCCCTTTGTTCCATTCTGTTACATGGAGTTATGCCTCCTCTTTCTGAGCCCAAAGACAGCATGGCATGGACAAAACTGCAAAGTAAATGAACTTTTGAAAGACTGATTGAAGAAACATGGTTTGTTATGGATGAAGAGGTTTTACCAGACTCCACCTTTTTCAGGTCCTAATCCTTATAAACTTTATTTTAGACCACATTTGTGGTTTGAATTTTAAGTGAGGTTTAAACATTTTGGAAAATTAACTTTAATATTACATCAGATATCCTTATGTATTTTCATTAAAGAAATTGTTCTAGTTCTATGTTTGGTCAGTTTATAAACTCAGTATGTATTGCAGGGTTACTTCAAGAGTTGTTTCCAAGCTAAGGTCCACACTCTCTTTAACTACTGGATCCCTCATAGAGGGTATCCTGTGAGGTGGGTGCATGAGGAAGGGAGCCGTCCATAACGGCGACTCCTTCCCGGCGCAATCCCTCACTGCGATGGGAGGGTAAGGTGACTGGATGAGGGGGTGGGCTAACTCGGTGACAGGATGTTGCTATGTATATGCACAAGTGGGGGAGCGAGCATGGTGAGTGTGGGCTGGGAGGGGGTGGAGGGGCTGTAGGGGGTGGCACTGTGGTGGATGGCAGAGCTGCGTTGTGGCATCGGGGTTAGCTAGTGGTTGGGGTAGGTGAGGTACCGAGTCTGGGTGCTAGTGCGATTCTATTGAGCTTGACCCCAAACCTTTTTTTTAATGCTTTCACCCCCCTTCTGACATGCACCTCCCTGGAGTTGAGAATCCTTAAGTAGGAGGGTGTGGGGGGCGAAGCCCTCTGCAAGTGGGGTGTGTGTGGGGGGGCACAGTCCCCCCAACAGAAAGCATTAAAAACTATCCTGGCACCATTGTCCCTGTGTGTAGGGTTATCAGAGTGCCGAAATGTTCGACTTGACTTGTGCAATAACGGTGATCGCTTATGCTCTCGCTATCACATAGACTCTTTATAGAGGCATCATTCCTAGAGCCTCAGATTCTAAAGGTACATGACAGATATGCAACCACAGAAGCATGATAATTCCTGTAACATTCTACATTTAGGTTGTCAGGATGGCTAGTAGGAAATCTAATGTAAAATTTGTCTCATGAGAAGTGCATACGAACATACAGAAACACTGGCAGAAAAAGGCCCTTAGGTCTATCAAGTCTGCCCAATTGTGCAGCTTGCAGTCTACTATTACTACAGTGTATTAATTACCCTATGAAGTGGAAGAGGTGGTGCTATCTCACCTAAACAAGCATTTGTCAATGCCGAATGTTTGCTTGCTGGCATTGGCAGTGGTAGTGTAGAAGTTACAGAGCTGGGTAACAGTAATGGCAGTGAAGTATTGAACTGAAGCCAACCCCACCACCACCCTGCAGAGAGTGACAGGCATTGGGGTGTGCCTTTGGGTCATCAGGCAAAGCGGCCATGCCATTTCAGTACACCCCACCCTGCAGACACTGGCAAGTGTCACGGTGTTCCTTAGGGTCTTTGGTCCTTATCGCACCCATTCCATTAGGAAATACAGTGGATGGGTGCGATATAGAGAATGGGTGAACTTTGGGCCGAAGAGTCCAAGGCATACCTCAATGCTTCTCACTGGCTGCAGGTGTGGAATGGTATGAGCATTACAGGCAAGAATCCCAAGTCACACCCCTGATGCCTGTCATTCTCTACAGGGTTGGGGGTTATGGTTGGAAACCCTAATACCTCAGGCATTCGTTGGTATTTTCACTCCAAATGTTCAACATGTTTTTTTTGTGACCCCACCTCATGAACAGGGGGAATATCAGTTTCTTAGCCAAAAGCTGCTTATGCACAGCGACTACGGCATTTAGCACCACAGGTGCAAAAACATTCCAAACAGGATGTAAAAAATGACAGCTGTACTATTCATGGGGAGGTGTAAAAATGGCAATGGTGTAAATCTGCAGTAAAAATATTTAAAAAAATGGTGAAGTCATGAGCGTACATAGAAACTGTGCAACGCACACCTGTAATATAATTAGGTTGGGGATTTTTTTACAGCAGATTGTCAACTCAGGCATTTTGGTGCCTCCGATCATGAACAGTGTCACTGTGGTTTTCTTTATCTGTCCCATACAAAATGATTTCCCACAGCGACCATGCATCTCTGCGCTGAAAGTGTGAAAACACACTTTGGCCATGTTGTGAAAAATGACAGCTGTACTGTAAATAAGGCAGTGTGGAAAAATGCCACTGGTGAAAATCTGGACTTAAAATATTACAAAGTCATGAATGTATGAGGGTGCATGGAAACTGCGCAATGCTCACTCATAACACAGTCATTTTATGGACTTTTGTCACCAAATTTTCAACATAGCCATTTTAAGACCTCTGCTCATGAACAGTGTAACTGTGATTTTCTTAATCTGTCCCAAACATTGCTTTCACACATCAACAGCACCATTGTACTACATGTGCGAAAACACATTTTGGGCGGCATATGAAAAATGGCAGCTGTACTGTTCATAAGGAAGTGTAATAAAATGGCAATGTTGAAAATCTGGAGTGAAAATATTAAATTTGCAAACTTATGAGCATGCATAGGAACTGCACAACGCACGCTCGTAAAACAGTCATTTTTAGGAATGTTTTCACCAAATTTTCAACATAGCCATTTTAAGACCTCTGCTCATGAACAGTGTCACTGTGATTTTCTTAATGTGTCCCATACATTGATTTAGCACACTGACTGCGCCATTGTGCACTACATGGGCGGAAACACATTTTGGGTGAGATGTGAAAAATGACAGCTGTACTACTTATAAGAAGGTGTGGTAAAATGGCAATGTTGAAAACCTGGAGTGAAAATATTGAAAATTTTTGAACTTACGAGCGTGCGTAGGAACTGCGCAACACATGCTCATAAAACAGTTGTTGTTTGAAATTTTTCCACCAAATTTTCAAAATAGGCTTCTTGAGAAGCCCACCTTATGAACACTGGCAGTTTCATTTCATTAATCGGTCCCGAAAGATGATTTAGCACAGTGACTGCAAAATCACCCTTCGGGCCCGAATAATGCCATGACAGTGACATCATTCATGAGAAGGGGTCTCAAAAACCCCATGTTGAAAATTTGGTGCAAAAATTCCAAAAAATGCCTGAGATATGCAACAAAGTTGAACCCCCATCTATCCCATTATACAGCTTACCGGCATTTCCTCAGTTCACGGTCGGCTTTGAAGAGTGCAGACGTGTTCCCGGTCCACCAAGATCATCGCGCCAAGGTCCGGAGGTAAGTATGGGGTGGGGGTGTGTGTGTGGGGAGGCAGGTGCGAGATTGTGCACAGGGTGCAGGTTGTGGGAGGGGGGCCAGGGAGACTACGTGGGACCATTTTTTCTTCACAGGTGTTCTTTTTGTTTCCAATGATGATGCGGGACATTTGCCATGCTGGGGTGGGCTCCCAGCGTGGCACAAGGATGGTTGGGGGGGCATTCAGCCGATGGGGGATTGGGCACCCCCATCGCTCAAAGCATCGATTGCCACACTGGGGTGGGCTCCCAGCGTGACACCCAGTACTCGGGGGGGGTGAGGACAGTGGAGCCGACGGGGGATTGGGCACCCCCTGCTATATCATGAGTTACCACGCTGGGGGTGGGCATCCAGCGTGGCATTTGGAAGAACTTTGGGGGCGGGGGCGCAGCACAGCTGATGGGGTTGGGCACCCCATTGGTTATACAGGTGTGCGTGCGTGCGGGGGTGCGCCGCCTGCGTTCATGTGTGTGTGGGGGAGCTGCGCGCAGGCAGGCGATATCTTATCGCTGCTCACTGAAGCATAGCTCCCCCTTTGAACTGTATGCCACTGCATTTTGGAGCTTGTCATAGACAGCTCCATCATGCATTGGCTTACAGGGGCCGCGCCTACCAACACACTGATTGAATTGGAAGAGCGGGTGACACACCTCCGAAATCTCGGAGGATGGCACTATGTTTCTTGCATATGCGTGCAAGCAAACATAACAAACATAATAAATATATCTTAATTTCTGAAGACCGTTTTTTTTTTTTTTGTGCATGCATATGTGACGTATGAATGAGGGATCTACTCACTGTAGATCAAGGGAGGATGTGAAATGGTGCAGGTACATGGGGGGGTGAACAAAGTGGTAGACAATAAGCCCTACCAGAGCTTCAGGCTGATGTAGCACAGCGATACATGGGGGTGAACAAAGTGGTAGACAGTAAGCCCTACCAGAGCTTCAGGCTGATGTAGCACAGCTGGACTAAGGCAAGGGAGGATGTGAAATGATACAGGTACATGGGGGTGAACAAAGTGGTAGACAGTAAGCCCTACCTGAGCTTCAGGCTGATGTTGCACAGCTGGACTAAGGCACAAGCACCCACGGCATGTTCTTATAGTCCCCATTTATATGTCCATTTATGTTCTAACAGCGCTGATTGCCTAACTGAGCCAAGATGTAAAACAGATACTAAAATGTCAGGTTTATTTCAGGTGACCATGTTCTTATAGTCCCCATTTATATGTCCGTTTATGTTCTTACAGCATTGATTGCCTAACTGAGCCAAGATGTAAAACAGATACTAAAATGTCAGGTTTATTTCAGGTGACCAGGATCGTAGTGGGGAGAGGGCAAGTGAAACAATGTCCTGAGAATGTGCTTAAACTTATTAACCGTTGTGCCACGGGTGATACACGGTCCAGAATCCCTATGCGTTCAAATTATGTTTGCAGCCTAAAGGTGCTTAGTTGGATTGGCATTTACATTACTCAGCGGCAAATCTTTTTCATACTTTTTGTGATCATCGGTTAAGATATAACCACTAACTGATGAGACACTTGGGGGCATGAAACTGTGCTATCAGCAAAGTTGCATTTGCAAAGCCCTGAATATTTATCTGTTGATAATGAAATGAAAACTGTCAGCTGATAACATTCAGCCACTGTCCATTGCACAGAATAGACATCTCACTGCTAGATCTGGAGCAAAGGGACATGCACTTGCCAATGACACCACTACAGCTCCAGATACGGAAGAAAGAAGTTCATGCACTTTCATCGCTGTTAACTTTTTCAGCATTTTAAAACAGTTATTTAGCATCTGAACTAAGATGTTACACATCGCTGAACTGAATTGTGACACCAGAATCCCTGCGATCAACATTTGTCAGCAAAAGTGAATTGAAAAAATCAATAGATGTATAAAATGGTAAGTGACATGAGTCAATAACAACATATCTGCATGTAATACTTGGCTTAAAATTTGAGCACCACCATATTCCGTACCACAGCGTCAAACAGGGATGCCATTTATAATTCAGCTAATGTCAAGCAGTTTTTGAGCCATAGAAAGTATTATTGTATCAGTATGGTGGCAGCAACAGGATCAGGAAATTATGAAATAAAATGCAACAACACCCCCGTCAGCCATATGTTGTGCGGGTGGAGGGAGTGCATGAGCACCCAGGGGTGGGCTGTTAGACGGCTTCAGATTCACCGGAGAAAAGGGTGGATTTGATTGTGAACTACGGTTGAATTTGTGTTTTCTTTTTCTATACCTAGTTTTCGCTATTTTGTTAGGGCACATGTCCAACCCTAAGATGTTTAGGGTCACAAGGTGATGTGGCTTCATTGAGCATCTGATTTGAGAAAGAGCTGTGTGATTCTATCTAAATGCCAGCTCACGGCAATTCAGAGAAAAAAAAAATATTTTGAAGCTGCATTACCAGACTAAGTGTGCAGTTTAGTGAATTACCACACGGGGGTGTGTATATGACAGCACTAAAAGGGGCATTAAAGTGCTTCAGTCATGAAAACCTCCCCCACTGTCTGCTGCTGTAATGCATAGCAGTATGTTCTCCTTTGTGTATTCTGGCTGTTCTTTGCTTCAGCTGCAGGTAGTACAGTATGCTCAAGTTCGTTTGCATAGGTTTTAGCAGCGGGGAGTTCACATTGACAGAGTCTAGTAAGAGAAAATGCTTGGAATCACACATACAACGAAGTCTGAGTTTTCACATCAAATGCTGAGGTTTTTTCTGGAGGATTAGAACCCACAGGTCCATGAAGGTGTGCTTTGGAGACGCTGGCGTATGTAAGGACTGTTAGGCACCCACACATTTTGGTGGTCCTGCTTTGGCAGGGAACAGTTTATTAAAGTAATGATGTGTGGCTTGTCTCTCTAAGCTAGACAAGACTACACCATCCTATCAGGCAACCGTAGGGTTACCACCTGTCCCTATTTTCGCAGGACAGTCTTGATTTGGGCAGCTGTGTCCTGCAAAAAAACATGAAAAATGCTAAATGTCCTGACATTATTGTAGAGAAAAATATTTTCTGATTTTCCTCTAAATGTTGCAAAAAACTATAATACCTTAACTAAAATACCTTAAAATAGTAAAAAGCACAAGAAACAACTGAAGAACTACAACACATAGTCTTAATTCTGATTATTTAGAGAAAACATGTCTGTTGCATTGGTTGAGATGACATATTGTCCTGCAAAAAATCCAGTTTCAGTAAGAAATGTCCCACTTTGGGCTTCTTAAAAGGTGGTAACCCTAGGCAACCAACACAGTTGATCTGTGTGTGTGTGTGGGGGGAGGAGCTACTCACTGAAGCGTAGCTCCCTCTTTCAACTGTATGCCACTGCATTTTCAACTGCTGTCATAGACAGCTTCAGCAGTGATTGGAGAACTGTGACCACGCCTGCAAACACACTGACTGAATTGGAAGATGCTGACACACCTCTGAAAAACTCAGATGATGGCACTATGTTTCTTGCACATGCGTGCAAGCAAACATAAAAAGCTAAACTGTGACATATCACTGCTGCAGGAGACTCGCATGCTTCCAATTGAGACCCTTAAACTGCAACAGAAATGGGTAGACCAAGAAGTGATCAGTTGGGAACCCATAAATACATGGTTCTTTCATTTTTATAAAAAAAAAATACCCCCATCAAATTCTTGGACACTAGAACTGGCAGTGATGGCAGGTGGGTGATCATAAGTCTAGTCATCAATGATCATACATTACTTATAGGAAATGTTTATGGCCCAAACAAAGATTCCTCAGCTTTTTTTCCATCACTGGCCCAATAGCTATCTGAAATATACTAACCTGGAGACAGGCTCATTTTAGGTGGGGACTTTAATAAAGTGTGGGACCAGGGTGCTTCTAAGGAAGGAGGAGGGGGCCACTAGAGGGCATGGGTGGAAGCTGGAGGTGGGAAGATTCAGGGGAGAAAGGAGGAGGTGCTACTTCACTGAGAAGGTGGTGGAGCCATGAAATGCACTGCCTAGGGGGCTGGTGGAGGCAGAGACGGTGGAGAGGTTCAAGAGGGGCTGGGACAGGTACAGGGGAAGGGTTCTGGAAGCAAAATCCAATGCAACAAGAATATCCAGAACTGGGAAGGGAGAAGCCAGAGAAGGTGAGGGGGGCAGCAAGGTCAGCACCCAGGGTGGGGGCTGACCAATCGAGCAGACTCGAAAGACCATTAGGCCTATTCTGCTGGCATTTTAGTATGTTAGTATGTTAGTAAGTGCTGGACAAGACTAGGTATACATGTCTAATATCCACTCAACCTTGAAGAACCCTAAACTAACTAGCAACTTAATTGTCACTTCTAGACCCATGGAGAGCACTTCATTCTGCTGACTAGGATTTTACCCTTCACTTAGCCAGGCACAACACAAGCAACTGATTGGACTTTTTCTTCATAGAAGCCACTGCCTTAAACATGGTCCAATCCACAGTCATTGGGCCATTCATAATCTCTGACCATGCACCAACTTCCCTCACTTTAAGATGCTTAAATGTTGCTATAATACCAGCAAGGGTTTGGAGATGCTCTCAGAAGCTGTGGATTGCTGGGTCATGCAGGGGTCATACTGACATTGGTTGTGAGGGGCTTTCAGAAGCTGCAGGTGATTGCTGGGTTGGTCAGGAGGGATCTCAGAAGCTGCCAGGGAATCCTTGGTTGGGTAGGAGAGGGATACCAATGTCAATGAGATCATGAGCCCTATGCACAGCAGTAAACATGGGTGCCCTCCTGGCTCAGCATGACCTCACCCTCCTGGCACCACAGTGGTGCACACCCCTGCTACCCAAAATACTTAAGATGCTTAAATATGGTTCCATATCATCACAGTGAACATTTTTTTTTGATGAACAAAAACAGTGAAGCAAAGTCAGCGCTGGCAAAAAACACGATCAGCAAAACACAGAGGAGCAAAAGCAGAGAACAGGACCACAAGCTTCAGAAAAACACAAATGGAACAAGGATGAGCAGGGCACTTCGAGGGAGGGAGGACTCAGGAGGAGGACAAAGTCAGGAGGGGATTAATGTGATATTCTCACTTGGGGGGGTGTCTGAACACAGGGAAGGTGACAAAATCTGGAGGGGAAACAAAAAAATTTACAGGATCCAGAAGTTTATTGAATAAGTAAGCAGTAAGACATAGCTAGGTGTTGGTAGAACTGAGATACCCACACACCCAGAGATGTTGTGAGGCACGAGGCCGCAGGCCCAGTGCCTTCAGCTTCTGGGTGTGTGGGTATCTCAGTACTACCAACACCCAGCCATGTTTTATTGCTAATATAAAATGAGCCCATAGGCAATTTAAAAAAAAAAGAACATTCTAAAAGTTTTCAATGCCACAAAAATATACTAAAATGTTGCTAAATAATGTACAATAGTCCCACCACAGATGTTTTTCACCTGTCAGCCATCTGTCTTTCGTCACACTCAATACCTTGTGTGATTGTTTACTATGGAATAGGAGAATTCAAAGCTCTGCATTATTCCAGTAGCAGAATGCCACACACACACGCACACACAGAATGGTGACATGGACTACATGATTTCAAAATTCTTCTGAGTTCCACTGACATACACACAGGCCTCAAGTGGATCCAGAACCTCAGTTTTATCTGTTGCCAGTTAAAGAGCAGGGAGTTCTCTGACAAAGTGGTAGAGATCTGAGGGAGATTTTTCATGGTCATCAAAGAAACACCAGCATTGAAAACTCTGAATAGTACCTTTTTATTTTTTTGTACACTTTATTTATTCACCTTCCAGCCTGGACATCCTTCCAAGGCATGCACTCGACCACCAGCCTCTATTTCCATGCCTGAACCCTCCATGTTGGAAGAACTCCCCCGAACACCCCAGATCGATCTAACCCGCTGGATCACCCTCCAGGGGCGGGTCCATCCTCCCATTACAGCCTATCTGAAATTAGGGAGATCGAGTCTGGAGTGAATCGGGTCAGCCCTGGAGCCTTCCAACCTACAGTCTGGCTGTCAGGATGTGGGCTGTGTCCCTGGCACCCCCTTCATCTCCACAGGTGAGAAGGGGTATTTCTTCTATGCTTCTGGTCCCCTCAGGAGTGCGGCATGCAATGACATCCACGTACGGTCCTCCTGCTGACGTCTGCCGCACTCCCACCCCTTCTTCTGGCTAGCGTGTCTGTATGACCCTTGGTCTCCACCGCGGGTCATTAGGACGCTGAGCAGCCCCGATTCCCTCCCCTAAGAGAGGAGAGCAGTCCTCCAGATGCTCAATCCTCTCTCCCCTGCCAACCCCTGACGGCCCAGGCTCATTCCCAAACCCAGGTCACCAGTGTGGTGCGAGGTGTGGCATCCAGCACCTCAACCCTCAGCACCACCAGGCCGGCTCTGAATAGTACCTGATTTTTAAAATTTGTGTATGTGTGTAAGGGAGGGGGCTCATGAGTGTAAATAACATTAAATTATTTACTTACCCTTATTAATTTAATTGACTTTTATTTTTAGGGCCTAGTTGAGTTTTTTTATGCATGAGTAAAGTGCTGCAGCCATGTTTATGATGGAAATTAGGAAATGAGTGGCTTATGAATTCTGTGAGCTGCCCTGGTTGGCAGGGATTTGTTTTCAACCATTGGTGGTACGCTGTTACTGCCATGGCTAGAACTAAGTCTCAGCCAATCAGGACACAGGGATTTCCTTGCCCATTTTATAGTGTGATTTTATGGGTTCTTCCTCCCCCCACCTTGAATAACAAATCCTTTCCAACCCTCCCCCCCTTTTGTGAGAGGTTGGACAAGTATTGTGCCTGTACTAAATGTATTTCACAAATGTGCTTTAATATATTTTTCTTCTTTTTACGTTCGCTTGCGCGCATGAGCAAGGAATGTTTTGGGAGAGTAGCACACTTTGGAGGTGTGCCTCTCCCTTGCAATCCACTGCTCCATTGAGCAGGCGTGGCGGTCCTGCACCAATGAGTGCGGGAGCTGTGTAAGACAGCGGTGGTCTTCGCTTCAAGAAAACCACCGCTGTCGCCTGTGCACCACGTCACGCCACCCCTGGCTCACGCTGCCCCAGCGTCCGCCGCCCCAAAGCTTTGGTGCCCGCTGGGGCCACCCAGCATGGCAAACATCGTGTTGTTTGCGACAGGGGTGCCAATCCCCGTTGGCCCTCGGCCCCCCAGCTATCCTTCTGCCACGCTGGGAGCCCACCCCAGCATGGCAAACGTCCCCAGTAGCTCTTTTTTAACCTGTAAATCAAAAACGGTCCTACGGCGCTTCCCCAGTCCCCTCCCACAACCCGCACTCACCCACTGCACACCCAGCCTCCCCACATCCCCCCACCCCATACTTACCTCCAGAGCTAGGTACGATGATTTTCGGTGGACCGGGAACACGCCTGCACTCTTCAAAGCCGACCGCCGAACTGAGGAAATGCCGTAAGCTGTATACTGGCCAGATAGGGAGTTTCAACTTTATTGCATATCTCAGGCATTTTTAGATTTTGCACCAATAACATGGTTTGGGACTCTTTCATGGACGATGTCACTGTCATGGTGTTGTCGGGCCTGAAGGTGATTTCGCAGTCACCGCGCCGAAATCACCTCTTTCGCCCCAAATAATGCCATGACAGTGACATCATTCATGAGAAGGGGGCCAAACCCCATGTTGAAAAATTTGGCACAAATTCCAAAAATGACTGTTTTATACAGCGTATGCTATGAAGTTTCTACAGGCTCGTAGAAACTGCATCAAAATTTTCACTTCCAGGATTTTCAACATTGCTATTTTACCACACCTCCTTATGAGCAGTACAGCTGTCATTTTCACATCCTGCCCAAAATGTGTTTCCACCCATGTAGCCACTATGGTGCAGTCGGTTGCAGAACTCAGTGTATGGGACACATTAAGAAAATCACAGTGTCACTGTTCATGAGTAGAGATCTTAAATGGCTATGTTGAAAATTTAGTAAAATCCTACAAATAACTTTGTTTCTGACGTGCGTTGTGCAGTTCCTATACCGCGCTACGTAGGTTTGCGAATTTTCAATATTTTCACTCCAGTTTTAAACATTGGCATTTTACCACACCTCCTCATGAGCAGTACAGCTGTCATTTTCACATCCCACCAAACGCATCACCATGTAACGACAATGGCGCAGGGTCGGTGAAATCAATGTATGGGACACATTAAGAAAATTGCAGTGACACTGTTCATGAGCAGAGGTCTTAAAATGGCTGTGTTGAAAATTTGGTGACAAAATTCCTAAAAATGACTGTTTCATGAGTGTTCATTGCGCAGTTCCTATGCACGCCCGTAAGTTTGCAAATTTTCAATATTTTCACTCCAGATTTTAAACATTGGCATTTTACCACACCTCCTCATGAGCAGTACAGCTGTCATTTTTCACATCCTACCCAAAACGTGTTTCCGCCCATGTAACGCACAATGGCGCAGTCGGTGTGTGAAATCAATGTATGGGACACATTAAGAAAATCGCAGTGACACTGTTCATGAGCAGAGGTCTTAAAATGGCTGTGTTGAAAATTTGGTGACAAAATTCTTAAAAATGACTGTTTCATGAGTGTTCATTGTGCAGTTCCTATGCACGCTCGTAAGTTTGCAAATTTTCAATATTTTCACTCCAGATTTTCAACATTGCCATTTTACCATACCTCCTTATGAGCAGTGCAGCTGTCATTTTTCACATCTTGCCCAAAATGTGTTTCCGCACATGTAGCGCACAATGGCACAGTCGTTGTGCGAACTCAGTGTATGGGACATTAAGAAAGTCACAGTGTCACTGTTCATGAGCGAGATCTTAAAATGGCTATGTTGAAATTTGGTGAATAAATTCCTAAAATAACTGTTTTAATGACCGTATGCTAGGTGTTCCTACGCACGCTCATAAGTTTGAGAATTTTCAATATTTTCACTCCAGATTTTAAACATTGCCATTTTACCACACCTCCTTATGAGCAGTACAGCTGTCATTTTTTACATCCTGCCCAAAACGTGTTTCCGCCCATGTTGTGCACAATGACGCAGTCGGTGTGCAAAATCAATGTATGGGACACAGTAAGACAATCACAGTGACACTGTTCATTAGCAGATGTTTTAAAATGCTAATGTTGAAAAGTTGGTGAAAAATTCTAACAATGACTGTTTCACAGTGGGTTGCACAGTTCCATACTTCCGTGGGTTTGCGAATTTTTCAATATTTTCACTCCAGATTTTCAACATTGCCATTTTACCACACTTCCTTATGAGCAGTGCAGCTATCATTTTTCACATCCTGCCCAAAACGTGTTTCCGCCTATGTAGCGCACAATGGGGGTAACAAAAAGGTCATGCTGAAAATTTATTGTGCAAATACCTGCAATCGCACAGGACATTAGGGTAAAGCACCATTCGTGCCAAACACCACTGCAAATACCTGCAAGCGAACGTTCGGCATTGACAAATGCTTGTTTTGTAGATATGACCAACCATGGCTGATCCAGTTAACTTTGGGAGTCTGACTATGGATGAATAAAATAGACATGCCTCTTTAGTGGGATCTCAACCTCCCCCTTACTGCTCTGGCCCTATACTATTATCCAGTTGGACTAATCATATCTGAGAAACTTGCCTGTGCCCACGATCCATTGATTTGGAGCACCAGGTTTCTCATCTAACATGATATAAAGTGCACTGATTTCTGGCGACATCTCGTGTTTTTAATCCAATATAAATTATATGTAGTTTTAAGTAAATGAGTTACATCGTCCAATCAGATGGCTCAGATTGGATGGTTGTAAAGAGTAACATTATATGACGTGAACTGATTGCCTGTGACATCTTGTGTTTCTAACTCAATGCATTTTTAGCAGTTTTAGGTTAAGAGCTGCATCGTCCAATCTGATTACTAGAAATGGATGGCAGTAAAGATTTTTCATTCTTTGTCTCTGCTCAAATAAAGTTTTATCGTGCATGTTATTTGTGCTATTGGGTTCACTTTTTGCACTATTATGGCAGTTTTTGTTAGCAAAACATGTATAACTTTTTCCGTGGAGCTGTTTCTTTAAGGACGGCCTGCATAAAAGGTGCTGCCTAGTACTTGCATGTCAGCCTTCGAAAAAGCTCTAATTGAGTGACATACATCAGGTGATGTGCCTTTTGTGAGTGGAGGGTAGATTGTGGATTGTACAAGCTTGCAAGTTTCATCTTTGTTCTAAGCTCTGGTTGGACTGTTTCTTGTTTTCCACATTAATAAAGTGATGCAATTTTTGAAAACCACCAGGTATGAGCTTTTTCATTTCATTGGAAACAGCAGACTGTAAATCAAGTGGCAGCACATGAAAATGACTGAGTCTATCAAGTTGCAGGTGCTAGTTACTCTTATTGTTTTGGAAGCACCCAGAAGTATCAAACCCAGATGTGTTACACATAGTAACTGCACACATAGGCAGTGACTCTAACCTCGACGCTACACTGGCAGCACAGTCTCTAGCACACAGTGGCTGGGTTACATTGCTCAGCTATATTACTGCCTACTACTGCCTGCCTCGCTAAACTAACCATGCACTGTAAAGACAATGTAGCTCACATTGCACGTGCTGTTATTGACTCGCTGTTTTGTACTCACTATCTTGATGGGATACCATTAAATTGCAGGAAAAATATATGTTCTGGGAAACCCACCCTTTTAAATACTCATAAGCAGATCATTACAAAAGCAGACATTTTGGGTTTTTTTTCCCGTTTTTTTTATGAAGTGTAGGCAAATAAAATACAACTTTTTTCTATGATTATAAAATTTAAATTTTACTTAGTGTAATATGTTAGTTATAGTTTGCAAGCAATTGAAGTAAAGGAAATAACAGACTAAAGCCCAGAATACCATAGAATGAAAAAAAACGTTACTAGGAACTTTGTGAAAATGGAACCACTCAAACAGGACCAGATCAGCAAAAGCTAGACTGGTTGGTTCATCCTGACCAAAAGTAAGTTGTGCAAATGTTGCTGGTCCATTCAGTGTGGACTAGCCAGTCTGACTTTTTCAAATCCTGCCCCGTCTGGTTCCAGCGGTCAGGTGTTTACCCATGCCTGGGACTTGGTGAAGACTAGACCACCCAAACAAGACCAGACCAGATAGGTAAAACACAGATGTTCCAGCAAAAATTGTACAGGTTACACCCGGTCTATCTTACTGATCCAGTTAGGCCCTGTTCAGTGGTCATTTTTTACCCATACCTTTCCAAATGCACCCAAGGAAAATAATCTTGACAACTTAGCCCAGCTTAAAAATATTATTACACCAAACTCCTAAAGAAACAAAAAAGGTGGTAAACTATTTAGACACCTCTTAAAACATTAGAAACCTGGTATCAAAAATACAAGTTATTGCTTCAAAGGGCTCTGCATTTTATGAGTTGATAATGTTTGATTTACATAACATATTTTGAGAAAAGAGCAGTTTAGTTCTTACCTTATCCTGACTGTAGCTAGCTTCACTTTCCACTGTTTCCATGGCTCTCAGCTAGCCCCAGCACAGTCACAATTAAATTGATGTATAATGCCCGGATGTTTAGATGAAACACCTAGCCTCTGCCTACAACAGCTTTCGCTGGTATATATCCACATTCAGCAGCCTAGCCTGCCCCTTCCGCACTGGCACTGAGACTGCCTGAAAAAAGGGGTGTTGGGTTGGACCAGCTGCATGCTGCACTGAGGAAATGTGGAAATCTGTGATCCCCATGACTCAACTGCACAAGGTGATCCTCCTCTCCTTTAACGGTCTGCATGCACATCACACATGCCCACCCTGGCTGTTGGCCATCCTAGCTCTGTCTGGCCAGGTCTTCCAGGCCTGACACCCATCTATGCCATGACCCATGTTCCCCTCCCATGTTATGCTGTATCTGCCTGGAATGCACATCACAAGTGTGACTGTGGCATTGTGTGTCTCTTGGGGGGAGGAGGAGTTCCACTTGTCTGATCCCTCCTCTTGTCAGGCACCAGCTCTTTCTCCAGTCAGACTCCAAGTCCCTACTAGTGACACAGCTTCTCCAAGCCATCCTGACCTCAATAATGCATGCAGACTAGCAGAAATACTTACGGAGAGTGTTAGGCATATGGTGCCAATTTGCAGCTGCCTCCCTGAAAACTGTATGCAGCCACTGATTGCTTTCACTGGATACTGTTACTAACTTATTGCTCTGAGCTGAGGCCATGAATGTGGGAGGGTGGTGGGTCATGTGTGTGACATAGAGAGGCAGTTGGGGGATGGTCTCCCTTTCATCTGAGAAGACTAGTAAGGAGACCATCCAGGCAAGTGGCAGCCTGCCACTGCCCCCCCCCCAAGAAAAGTAAAATCTATGTAATGTGAACATGCATGCACACAAAGCAGCTCATAAAAGGGCCCCACAGAAAACAAGGGCCCTACGTACTGGTGAACGTTGAGTTAATTTAAATTCAGTCCTTCTTATGATGCTCCTGGACACTGGCATTGTTTTCCTCTACACAGCGCACTGGCTGAGATGATAGTAAAATGTGTATTAACAGGAAGGTGAGCAGAGGAAACATCTTGGTAGGAGGATGTTTTCTGCTTGCCAGGTGGTGATAGGAGCAACTTGCACAATTAAACTACACAAAGTTTCCACCCAGCAAGCAGAGGACATTGTCATTTTCAACCTGGCTGATCATTAGTCTGTCACTGCCAAACCCACTGCAGCTTGAGCTGCATTGGACTCGACAGTGACACATCCTTGAAATGTGGTTCTTTGTAACAAAATATTTGCCACACATGCATGCGCATGCAAACACAAAAATGCTAAGCAACTGTTACAGCAGAGATACCTTGAGTTGTGATCAAAGGATAATAAGTATGAAAGTCTAAGGTGCTCACTAACCTCCCAGCTAATGGGATTTCCCATTTAGCTTCCATTGCCCCCAAATCTACTCTTGTGAAACTGGATTTTCTCTATCACCCCTTCTGTTGCTTTGCACATAATTATCCACCCTCACAAACCAGTGTTCCAGAGACTCTCACCTCTCTCTCCCCTGTCATGAAAATACTGCATTACAAAAGGGCTTAATTACCATTGGATTACACAGTTCCCTGCAGTATACTACACCATTTTGTAATATACTGCAGCATGACTGCATTGCATTCTGGCTGGTGCACTGTAGATTTCTTTTCCACTCCTCAACCCTCATATCTAAGTTTTAGTTTTCCATCCTCCCTTGCTACCTCTCCTCCCTCCTCTCTCCCTCAATATCCTAATCACAAAGGATTTCTGGCTACCACTCATTCAAAATCCTATTTGTTCAAAACTACAGTACATACTTTTTCCTTTTCCTACAGATTTCCTTTTCCATTGAATAATCTTCCTCCTGTTTGCTTCTCTTTCTTCCCACCTTTCACTCTGAAGGTCCTGCTTTGAGATTTTAATGTTTACTCCTGCTCCTGTTTCTAGCCCTGTCCTTATCATGTTTTCTTGCGTGCATGCACAAGAAACATTTTGTGGCAGCTTGTGGTAGTAGCAGGTTTCAGAAGTGTAGTAGTTTTGCGACCAGTGCTGCAACTGCTTCATCCGTGTGGCACCAATGAATGAGCATGCTGTCTATGACAGTAGCTCAGAAGCGTGCCACTAACTTGAAAGAAATTTGCCGCTGCAATGAGGGAAGGCCCCCTCTTTGCAGACCGTAGAGCTGTGGTGGCACTACACTGGGGCAGATGCCCCAGTCAAAAAATGCTGTGCCCCAGTGGTTTGAGGATCCATGTTCAAGCGTTGGACCATTTATTTGCTTCCTAGGCAGTAGTACTGCTACCTGTGTGCTGTGTGCCTCCCTGAGTGGTCTCAGTCCCCCACCCCCGCTATTCTGTGTGCTCGCCAGCTGCAGCCTGCTCAATCATCCGCAGGAGTCCTGTCCTTGAGGGTGGCTGGCCTAGCCCTGTTTTTATATGTGTAGTGATTTGGGTCTGACATCTGAGCTGTAACACAGAAGTCACACACACCATGCTGATGCCGTGATGTGAGCCCGCCCTGCATGAGCCTTTAGCCAATTGGCTCAGGATGTGCTGCCACCAGCAAGAAGAGTGCTCCTGTGCACTTTTTGCACCTTCCCGCTCCCTTACCTCAGACTCACTGCTCTGAAAGTCAGACCTAGAGCAGCACAGCAGCAAGAGCCAAGGACTGCAGTGCTCACGCCACCGCTGTAACAGACTAAGTCTCCAGGCAAGAAAGACAACAAACTGCTGGCCAGATGAGAAGTTTGAACCCAACCTTGTGACCATCTGATTTAGATTCTTCTTGCCTGGTGGTTGGAGTTGAACCCCGTCCAGGCACGCACCCTCGCCGGCTCGCATGGGGGGCTTAACTGTCTGAGCCAGCCAGGTCGAAGTGCTTACTGCCTCTGCCACACACAGTGCCTAGCCTCCGAATGCTGAGCAATGCTGATGGTGAAGACTCCAGTTCCTTTGCTCTGATCTATTCTGAGCCCTCCTGATTCCCGGGGCCAAACGAAGCACAGACTGCACAAGCAGGCTTGACCTTGTACATGGCTATTATTTAGCCTGGTATTTGTAGGAGCTGCTGCCTGCTGTTGTAACTTGTGAGGAGCAGCAAGATGAGAGATTGAGAGAGTGAGAGAGTGAGGGAGAGGTCAGCAGTAGCAGTCACTGCCAGTAGCCACTCAGGCTCCACCCAAACTCAGTCAGTATAGCCTAGTCCTAGCCTACTAGCCAGTAGCACAACTGCCCAGCCACAAGCCCATCCAGGCCAGAGCCCAGGAGCCAGCAGTAGCTGCACTACAGTGTTTTGTTCCTTCTAGGTTCTGGCTTTCTGATTTGCAGCACAGTAGAGCCCCCAACCCCAAACCCACTGGTCTAAAGCCCCTGGAGTCCAAGTCCAGTCCAGCCAGTGAGTGCAGTGAGCAACAACACAAGGACGGGTCATGAAGATGAGAGGAGGCCCATGTAGAGAGAAGCTGTCTACCCACAGAATTTGAACCTGAGCAAGACAGGGTCCTGAGTCAGTCAACTGATCATCACTGCCTTGAGGTAAGTGGGTATGTCTTTCTTATCTGAATCACTATACTGTTGGTGCTAGGGGAGGGGGCTCAAGGAAGAGAGAAAGGAAACACAGCATCCACCTGGCCCCACTGCTACTGTGAGTGACTGTTTGGGAGGTGGTGATTGACAGGCGGTTGTGGTGGTGGATGGCTGCTGGAAAGGGATAAGACTGAACAACCCTTCTCTTCTGGTGGTAGGGGGATGCCCCTGCTTTGCCTGGTGGCTCAAGGGGAGAAGGAGAATGGCCCTGCTTGTCTGGCTCAGTGGTGGGGTATGGTCCTGCTTCTTGTGGCTTGGGGTGTAGGTATGGCCCTGCTTTCTGTGGCTCTGGCCTGGGATGGGCACGACTGGGATGGGGATGACCCAACTTTTCGTGGCTTGTCGGCTTTAGTCCTGTTTCCCATCCTTTTCTGACAGACTTGTGGGAAGGAGGACCCTGCTTCTCCTGACTTGGGGGAATGTGGCTGAGCCAAAAGAAGTAGGCACATATCTCTCCCTGAGCCAGGAGAATCAGGGCCATTCCCATTCCTCCCCAGCCTGCCCGAGACACTAGAAGCAGGGCATCATCCCCACCTGAGCTAGGAGAAGCAGGGATATCCATTCCAGACCTAGGAGAAGCAGGGCCATCCCCACCTGAGCTAGGAGAAGCAGGGCCATACATTCTTGAGCTAGGAGAAGCAGGCCCATACCCACCTGAGTCAGAAGAAGCAGGGCCATCCATCCCTGAGCTAGGAGAAGCAGAGCCAACCATCCCTGAGCTAGGAGAAGCAGGGCCATACATTCCTGAGCTAGGAGAAGCAGGCCCATCCCCACCAGAGCCAGGAGAAGCAGGACCATCCATCCCTGAGCCAGGAGAAGCAGAGACATCCAACCCTGAGCTAGGAGAAGCAGGGCTATCCATCACTGAGCTAGGAGAAGCAGAGCCATCCATCCATCCATGAGCTAGGAGAAACAGGGCCATCCATTCCTGAGCTAGGAGAAGCAGGTCCATCCCCACCTGAGCCAGGAGAAGCAGGACAATCCATCCCTGAGCCAGGAGAAGCAGGGCTGTCCCCTCCCAAACTTGAGCCTGGAGAAGTAGGGTCATCCTCCCCTGCACTGCTTCATTTGGCTCGGGGGGACTTGTTTCTCCTGGCTTGGAGCCTGGAGGGGCTCCGTGGTTGGTCTGCTTCACCTGACAGGGGCTTGTCAAAGCTTTACTAATGTTATTAGTAATCTTAGAGGAGCTATTTCTGGACGCACAGCTCTTAAATCATTGAACTAACTTGATAGGAACATTCCTTAAAACTGACCATATGGGGGTCATTATTTGTAGACTTATTCTTTAAAATAAGAAAATGCAGCAACATATTATTGCCAGTTGCTATGAAATTTGAAGGCCAGTGCTATGTTTTTTAATGCTGTGAGAATCAGAGGTATGATTAGAAATGTGAGCATCTCCAGTCTTAATACATCCAAAGTTAGTATGAATCTAGTATGTAATGTCCACACGTAACTTGAGGAAAGGCATTTTTACAAATTGCTAGTGTGGCAGTCATCTTTAGTAACTTGAGTCATTAACAACAATCCAGTGACTGTCATTTTGCTTCCTAAAATGCAAGCACGCAGGAATATGCACACATGCTTTCGATTCCAGTTTCTGTATGTGCCCTGGCTGCCAAGTGTGGTGCCCACCCAGTGCCCTGGTAACCAACAGAAGCTGGAGCCACCACTGGCATAGGCACCAATATGCCTGGGGCTCCACTGTGATACCATTCTTGCTTCCATCCATTTCCAACTGGGTGCTGTGCAGCTTGCTATATGGCCATTGATGCCAGGTTGTATGGGGCTGTGGGGCATAGGCCCCAGCAATATTTTGTGATGCGGACCCAGCCCCAGCAATAATTTGTAATATGTTTTGTCTTTTTTTTTTGGTTAAGTGCGAGTTACATGGGCGCCCTCTGTGACCTGCTGCTGGTGGGTTTTCATCCCCCCCCCCCAAACCTTGACTTGACTCCTTTCATTGGTGGGCTGGTGGCATTTCAAGCTGGTGCCATTTTGGTATGCATGGCCTGGGTGCAGGCATAAGAATGGGCAGGCGGCCACCTGGCAGGACTTCAGGCAGGTGATGAGGCAATGGGCGATGTCAAGAGGAGTGAGCACCACCACGAGAAGAAGCAGTCAGAAGAAGAAGTTGACTGGGTCTGGGACAGCCCATCATCTTAGGTGGACAGAAGGTGACCAGCAATGAGGGAGCAACCACCGGGCCCACCAGTGATGCAGCATGAGTTGAGGGAGCCCAGCACCAGGGAAGTGTGTGTAGCGTGTGGGCAGCGGATCCTTAACATGCTCAGTCGGTGGAGTGAGGGCAACGTGTGTGGCCCTGGCTCAAGGGAGTTGAAGAGCCTGTCAGTCCCCGGCAGTCAGCTGCAGAAGAGGTGAGGACACCAGAGGAGCCAAAGGGAGAGGACCAGTTCAGCAGAGCAGTGAAGTCTCCCAGAGAGCAGCCAGCATAGCCAGAGGAGTGAGAGCAGCAGCAGCAGCATGGGTCATGGTAACCGTAATGTATCCCTTCCCCAGAGCCCAGACCAAGAGAGAGAGATGACTTGCAGAGTCAGCCCAGCAGTAGCCATGTATGTTACCCAGGTAAAGTGGGGATGCAAGGGGAAGCAAATCTCTGGTGGCAAGTCAGTGGAATCAGTGGGGGAAGGGGAGGGAGAAGAGAGATTTGAATAGTTCTCAGGGCAGTGAGGCAGGCCACTACACTAAGCCACTGGTTATACAAGTTCTCTTCTCCATATCTCTCAACTGTCCCTGATTTTACCTCAACATTTTCCTTTGTCCCTCTGACCATTTTTGTTTCTTTGACTGAACAGTAAGGATTCTAAGCAAAAAATTTTAACCACAACTACTGACTAGATCTTCATCAGAAAATGCTTCTTGCACTAATTCCTTTATTGTATCACTTTTGAGTGAATATTGCCAATTTATAAGATGTGTCCCTGATTTGGGGGTTTTGTCCCTGATTTTTTTTTAGCCTTGTCCCTGATTTATGAGGTAAGAGGTTGAGAGGTATGCTCTTCTCAAGATAATGTGTTCAATTGAATTTGGAGCTTTGTATAAATGTACATGCAATGCATTCAGTCATTAGGGCGGTGGTCAAAAAGCTAAAAAATAAATTCTGTGCCCAGATAAAATGTCATTTCCTTGACTTTTATTTATTTTTTGTGAAAAACAAAAACAAAAAACAGATTAGTGTATGACAATTATAGTCGCTATTTGTGACAGATGTAACAAGCATTTGTCAATGCTGAACGTTTGCTTGCAGGTATGTGCATTGGTGTTTGGCATTTATGCAGCCCCCCCCATTGTATCCATGTCCCTTCAGAATTCATATCTCAACAGAGTACCTCTCTGCAGCTCCTCTTGCATCTGATTAACATTTCACCATCATACTTCTTAAGTGTCTGTCTTAGGAACCCTAACGCCCTGGTTGTGCTCAAGGGTACGAGCCTGTGTGGAAACTGCGCAACCCACACTTGTAACACAGTCATTCAGTGGAATTTATTTCACCAACGTTTCAACATCGGCATTTTGTCACCTCTGGTCATGAACAGTGTCACTATCATTTTCTTACTGTGCACCAAACACTGATTTCCCACATCGACTGCGTTATTCTATGCCGTAACGTAGTAACTTAGATTGCTCATCGTTGACTGTACTTATTACGCCATGTACTATTGGACTGTTGTACAATGTTTTGTTCTGTACTCTCCCAGGCCGTGCCTGAAAATAATAATTTTATGGTTAGTGCACTTACCTGGTAAACAAAAACTAAATAAATAAAATAAATAAATAAGATACATTTCGGCCAGGATCTGAAAAATGACAGCTGTACTGTTCGTAAGGAGGTATGGGGAAAAGCAAATGATGAAAATCGGGAGTGAAAAATATTACAAATTCGCAAAGTTAGGAGTGTGAGTGGAAACTGTGCAATGCACGCTTGTTAAAGTCAGTTTTTGGAATTTATGCACTGAATTTTCAACATAGGCATTTTAGGACATCTCATTATCAGTATCACTGTGATTTTATTACTCTGTACCAAACATGATTTCCCACAGTGACCACGCTATTCTACGTTGGAAGTGTGAAAACACATTTCGGCCAGAATGTGAAAAATGACAGCTGTACTGCTCATAAGGAGATGTGGGAAAATGCCAATGTGGAAAATCTGAAGTGAAAATATTACAAATTCATGAACTTACGAGTGTGCGTAGAAAGTGAACAACACACACTCGTAACACGGCCACTTTATGGACTTTTGTCACCAGATTTTCAATATACGCATGTTAGGACCTCTGCTCATGAACAGTGTCACTGCAATTGTCTTTCTCCATAACGAACACTGATTTCCAACAGTGACCACACTATTTTGTGCCGGAAGCACGAAAACACATTTTGCCCAGGATGTGAAACATGACAGCTGTACTGTTCATAAGCAGGTATGGAAATATGCCTATGTGGAAAATCTGGAGTGAAAATATTGCAAATTCGTAAACATATGAGTGTGCATGGAAACTGTGCAATGCACACTCGTAACACAGTCATTTTTGGGAATTCTTTCACCAAATTTGCAACATAGGCTTTTTGAGAGGCCACCTCATGAACACCAGCCCTGTCATTTTGTTAATCAGTCCTGAAAGGTGATTCCATGCAGTGACCACAAAATCACCTTTTCGGACAGAATAACACCATGACAGTGACTGAATTCATGAGATGGGGTGTCAAGAACCCTGTATTGAAAATTTGGTGTCAAAAGTTAAAAAAATGGCCGCGATATCCACCTAAGCTGGGAAAACCCTGTTTATGCCTTTATACAGCTTTCCAGCATTTCCTCAGTTCACAGTTGGCTTTGAAGAGTGCAGACGTGTTCCCAGTCCACTGAAGATCATCGCACTGGGCTCCAGAGGTAAGTATGGGGTGGTGTGTGTCTGGGGAGGTGGGTGCACACAGGGTGGGCGTGGGTTGGTAGCCGGGGCATGGACTCACCGAGGGACTGTTTTCTTGTTTCACACGGAATAAAAAAAAAAGAAACGGACTCTTTTAACATGCTGGAGTAGGCTCTCAGTATGCCACCTACATGTTTGTTGGGGTGGGGGTGCTGGAGCCGGTGGGGATTGGGCACTCTCACTGGCCATACAATGTGCAAAGGAAATTGGGGAAAAAAGAAAGAAACAGACACTTCTGGCACACTGGTGTGGGCTCCCACTGTGCCACCTACATGTTTGTTGGGGGGCTGGAGCTGGTGGGGACTGGGCACCCCCGCTGGCCATACAGTGTGCATGGGGGGGCATTAGCACATTGGGGTGGGCTCCCAGCATGCCAACTGGTTGTGTATTGGGGAGGGCTGCAGCCAATGGGGGATTGGGCACCCCCATCAGCCACAGAGTGTGCCAGGGGGACACATGAGCTGAGGGGGATTGGGTACCCCCCTCGGCACAAAAGGTGGGTGGTGGGGAGATCAGTAATGAGGTAGAGAGGGGGAGAACATTAGCAGAGAGAGGAAGCAGGAGGGATTTCATGCAGAGCTGTGCAGGACAGCAGTTCGGCTGAGGTAAGTATGCTAATTTCATACATGCTACCACTGCTGATTGCAGAGGACCTTTTGTTAGAAGTGAAGATCAACACAGCCGAACTGCTGTCATATGCAGCTCAGCATGTATTGGTCTCCTAAGGTCGCACCTGCTACACTGAGCATGACATTGGTGAGGAGGGTCACACACCTCCAAAAGTAGTACTGTTGCAAGACGTTCCTTGCACATGCGCGCAAGCGAACTTAAAAAGGGATACAGATGTCTGTTTCTAAACTGTATTAACATTTACAAAAATCATAAATGGGTATATCAATTTGTCTGTGCCCTTCATCACCGTGGATCCTAATGACAATACATGAACGTTTAATATAGTCACCCTCTTTATAACACAAACTTTACTCTGGGGGAGCATGTGTAGGAGCCTCAGACAGAGCCTGTATGTGGGATGGGGATGTGATAGTGTGGTCACAGATGTCAGCGATTTGTGGGCCAGTGAACAGCAATTCTCTGTTATGCTGACTGTATAGAAATTAATGAACCCTGAATGGGCATGCAGGGGGATCACTCCAATTGTATGGTGAGAGGTGTGTCGTCATGATGTCCCTGATTTGTGGCCTTGGGGGCTGAGGTCCGATCTAGTGATCATACTTTCAAAGTCTCCTGAGAGTGTCCCTTATTTTGCCCCATGCTTCTTATAGCATCGTAGCAGACCTGCAAAATCATTAAAGAGCAAACACTGGATTGAATGGATCCAGTCACTACATTTCTTATATTCAGGTGGAGAGACATTACGTGAGCATTTTAGCAGGCAGAATCAGGACCTCTCCAGTGTTGGAACTGGAATGATACTTTATGAGCTGTGTGTGTGTGTGTGGGGGGGTGTTAGGTTTAAACCTAGGCCACCCATGCGCACCCTGTTCCATTATAAGTCCGTGGCACTGATGTTGTGGACTCATGTTACAGCTAGTGCCGAGCCCTAGAAAGCCCAGCCCACTGTATTTCCAGTACTGTAAGTGTCCTCAGTTGGGTACCTGCCCACCTTTAGAATTATGAAAACATGCCTAAATCCTCTGTTTTAAAATTTTGAAGGACTTTCTGGAAGAAATTTTAATATGCATAGTACCAGTATTCCAATAGAATGCTGTTTTGCTGTGCTGTCTCCGGGGACTCCATTGATTTTCCAGGTGGGTCCCTAGTATTAATTGGGCCGCAGCACCCCCCACCCTTCATCTCACTCAGACCCTGTGACTTTCCAGGCATAGCTCTCTCAATTGCCTATGATTACAAGGGATGTCCCTCATTTTATCCCTCAGAATTTCTCTGTCCCTGATATGTCTCTCATAGAAAATGTGCAATGTTCTGCTATCACACAGAAGCACAGAGAATGTGCTGTGAATTCAGTCATTAAAGGAGAACTGCACTGAACCTGCAAATATTTTTTTTCCCAGTGCAACTTGTTTTTAAGAACTAATTCCCATTTAGTTATTGATTTATCTTTACAAGCCTGTCAGTAACCACAGTGGGCATTTCTGATTTACACTCTGGAAAGTGGCCATTTAGAACTGTATGATGTAGTTTGACCCTTCTAGCCACAAAGTTCTATAGTAGAACACAACTACATTGTGTCAACAATGGAAGAGCAAAGCAAGGGACATAATGTACTTCATTCACTTCTAAAATGGTCCTTTCCAGCTGCCTGTAAGTTGAAGATGCACACTGGGATAACTAAACATCCTGTAGGGATGGAACAAAAAATTACATAATTTGAACCAGTATTTAAAAATAGTCTTCTTCTGTGAAATATGACTTGCAGATTCAGTGCAGTTCAACTTTACAGAAGCAAGTTATACTATTCTTTTATTTATTCATTTATTTATTTATTTTAGTTTGGGATTAATACCTTTGAGTCAAGGACTCGGTTTCAAAGGTTCCACGTCAGTGTTGAACAAACATTGCAAAAATATAAGGTTAACAGAAGTCAGTGAAGCATATACACAGGCAATAATAATTAAAGTTGAACTTATTCTAAGATGCTAATTCAAAAATAAAATTGTTATATGTAAACACAATTGTTTCCTCCATGTTCTGAGCTTGTATCTCCATCTTGAGGATGTGTCCCTCATTTTGGTGGTCAGTGTCCCTCATTTTGAGTGTCTGCATCTGGCGTCTCTTATTTCTGTAACAAAAGATTGAGATGCATGTTTCCAGGTGGGTCCCCAATACCAACTGGGTCCCACCCCCTGTATGTCAGTCTGACCACCCTGTGCTATCAGCCCTGTGACTTAGAAGATGTTGACTTGGAAGCTGTCACACACTGGCAGGGTCTTGGGGAACTGCATTTCTCATTGTACAATCCTGGCTTTCTCATTCCTGAGGCCAGGGACTTAACCTCCAGACCCCCACATTCCCATACAGGGGGCTGTGCTTCCATAGACCCCTGCTACTGCTGGGAGGGGACTTTGACCCCTGACCCCCACCAACAAATTTATAAACCTGGCTCCTGTGTATATGGCAGTCTCCCAGTCGCAGATTCTCCTCTTCACAAGCCCTTCAGGGTACTTACATTTGCCACCGGAGCTGTGGCTCAGGTACATGGAGAGAGGCACATGTATACTACCTTCCTTCTCCCAACGAGCTCCTGTTCCCCCCACCCACATGGAGCAGACCATAGCCTGAGCTCTGTATGGGCTGGAAGTGGAAAGTATTGCCTGGCATTTTCACTTCTACTACTGTCCACTCCTGCTAGCAGTAGCAGCCCCAGGGTATAATTTCACTTCCTGTATTATTGCCTTATAGCAGTCCCCTGCAAGAGCCGAGAGTGTGACACCTAATTAATGTTCACTGTCCTACGCAGCCAGTATAGTGTTATGCTTGTGCAACTGTGTTAGTTTGGTTTTGGCCATTGGCACTCTGTTCCAGAGGAATTACTACCCTATAGTGGTACGAAAGGCAAGGAACCCTTGGAGAGGGTTCCACCCCTAGAGGTGCCACGGGATGATTCCTGTGGCCAAAGATACCTTAGGAATCCCACTAAGGAGAGAAGTGCTGCCACTGGAAGAGAAGGGAAGGATGGTGGGGCAAAGAAAAAATGCTTCACAATGAGGCTGAGAGAAACTGCTTATATAGCTCAGGAAGTGGGAGTGGCTGGCTGCTTGGCCACCGAACTCCATGCAAAGCCTTTCAAATTCATTGTCCTATTCAGCCAGGATAGCGTTATGCTTGTGCAACTGTGTTAGTTTGGTTTTGGCCATTCGCTATCTCTATTCCAGAGGAATTACCACCCTGTAGGGGTACGAAAGGCAAGGAACCCTCGGAGAGGGTTCCACCCCTAGAGGTGCCACAGAATGATTTCCATGGCTAAAGATATCTTAGTAATCCCCAAAAGAAATGTAGTACAAGCATATCCCAAAAGAATGAGGCAACATGAAGCATATGAGCACGCAGTAACTGTGACGTAGGAGTAGTAACTGTGACATAGTAGCAGAGAAGCATAGACAGTTTGATAATGTAATGAAATGCCCAGGATTGCTTAGCATGATACAGATGGTTTGCATTCAGAATGCGGGGATCCTCTGAGGAGAGAGGGAATGGCAGGGACAGCATCCACCTCCATCAAACAGTGGAAACCACCTAAAGAAACTAGGGGACGCTACTATGCTAACTAACAGTTATGACCTGAGGCAATGGAGGAGAGACTAAACCCCCTATGAGGAGGAAATCTTGGGATCCAAGGCCTAGGTCGCCTTCCCTCCTGGCTTGAGATATTGGGCTGGATATTCAAAAGGGTTACGCCATGCACAATAAGGTTGCGCATGCGCAAGTCCGAAAGTGCGCCATTCTGTGATATTCAGCAGGAGGCAGTTGTGCCACCGAAAACATGCTGAGCAACAGCGCAATGCAAATGAAGGCATGCGCAACCGAAGGGGGTGGATCCATGCATAAAGAGCGCAATGCGATATCCAAAGACTTGCGCAATGCGCAACAGCGGAACAGCCGGAAGTTACGCCCCAGCGGAAATGAGCCAAATTAAAAAGGCTCAAGGAAGAGGCGCAAGAACGCTACAGGGATGCCAAGTGGGGAAGAGAGAGAGAGAAAGACAGACAGTGACAGGCATGGGCAGGCAAGGGAAGCAGTGTGGGCCATAGGCTGCAGAGGCCAGCGGGGGGTGCCCGGTGCAGTGGAAGTAGCAGTCAGGACAGCGGGGGTAACAAAGCAACATCAGTCGGGGGTCACAAGCCAGGGGAGATGGACAATGGCAGCTTCACATGGAAGCTGTAATGAGGGTGAGAATGCAAGGTGCAGGGGACATGGCCATGGATGGGCCCGTCGGCGGTATGCCCCCAACAGGCAGTACCATGCCCGCATCAGCTTTGAGCTGTACACAGATGTAGAGATTGTGGGTCGGTACCACCTGAACAGGGCAATACTGAGGCGGCTCTGTGAGTTGTGCAGTGATGTGATGCAGGCACCCTCACGACGGAGTCATGCTCTGTCAGTGGAGACCAAGGTGACAGCCTGCATGTGCCTGCTCACCACGGGCACCTTCCAGAGGCCAACAGGGGACACCACAGGCATCACACAGTCAGCCACATCACGCATCCTCACCCAATTCCTCAGCGCACTGCTGCCACATGCTGCGGAGCACATCCATTTCCCCAGCACGCGCAGAGCGTACAGCAAACATGCAGGCATTCCACAGGGTAGCACGTATGCCTGGCATGCTAGGGGCCATAGACTGCACCCATGTGGCCATTCGCACGCCACCTGGCCCCGATGGGGCCGCATATAGGAATAGAAAGGGCTTCTCCAGTGTCAACTGCCAGGTGGTGTGTGATGCCACTGGGAGTATAATCAATGTCTGTGCCACACACCCTGATGGAGCACATGATGCCTTCATATGGCATCAGTCCGCACTGTGCCATCGATTCGAGAGTGGTGACATCCCCACAGGCCATCTAGTGGGTGAGTACACATGTAGGAAATGCAAACTTGGGGCAAGGGTGGGAATGCCACAGGTGCCATGGTAGTGGCACACAGGGATATGGGCAATATGGACCTGAACATGATACTGATCTCCACTATCTCCACACAGGTGACAGTGGATACCCACTCTGTCCCTGGCTGCTCACACCGTACCGGCACCCCATGACCCCATCGCAGCAATGCTATAATGAGGCACATGCTGCCACACGCAACATCATTGAGCGGGTGTTTGGGATGCTCAAGGCATGCTTCCGATGCCTAGACACCTCCGGCGGTGCCCTACAGTACAGCCCCTCAAAGGCCTGTGGGATAGTCCTGGCCTGTTGTATCCTGCACAACATGTCCAATGACTGTGGGATAGCTGTACAGGTTGAAGAGGGGGATAGCGATGGGGACGCCAGCGGCGCCGGTGTTGATGGTGGTGAGCAGCCCCCCCTTGGACGGCGGGACCCCCGACTGATCCGGCAGGCCCAGCTGCACCGGGACACCATCACGGAGGAGCATTACGCACAACACAGGTAAGTCAAGGGGCCATGTGCAAACAACACTGTCCTGGCGCAAGCCACAGGCACACAGAGTAACACACCAGGGGTGCATGGCGGGGAAGGGACCAGGCACACAAACACACCATCAGGGAGGGGCGAAAAGTTATATGGACACACACACACACACACCAGGCACAAAGCGTACATGGGCAGGTGCACAGCAGAGCAGGAACAGACATGGCAAACACACAGATCCACAGACCACACCCACCACCTGTACTGTCCAAGCACGTGTGTCAGATGCTGGGCACCCTTACACCTTGGTATACAGTACAATGCAGGCGGCATCATCATGCACACACACCTGTGGACAGCAGTCAGGATGGTGTGCAGGTGGTCTGTATGTCGGCGTGATGGGTAGGGCACCCACCAGTGCACTGCCCACCATGACGCACAGCGCACACAGGGCAGCACCAGACAGGGCCCGCACTGGGAGACAGGTCAGTCATGTTGCACCATTCCACAGCCACTGCAGATGCGTGGGTGGCCCCGCCGTGACCCAACAGCACTGGCAGGCTGAGCAGGGGCCACATGGGGTGGCATCGATGGACCACCAGGGGTCCCACTGCACGATCACGACCTTGTCCGCAGTGGGGTCTGTAGGATGCCAAACATACCTGCACCAGGGGTGCTTGGGATGCCCACAGCAGAACCTGGCATCGACAGGCTTGGTGTCGCATGACGCCAGGAACGGTGAGTGGAGAGCGTACTGTGTGGGGTGCGTGGTACAGGAGCACCTTCTTGTGTGCCCAATGCAGCCATGACAGCGACCAATGCCTGGGTCTGCCTGTCAATGGTGGCGGTCACATCCATCCGCATATGGACCATCTCTGCCTGGTCCAGAGCACAGTCCCTGCTGTGCCGCTCCACAGCCGCACACAGTGCATCCACAGATGTTGCAACCCGCCTTTGCTGCTGTACTGATTCCTGCAGCAGGTGGGTGTGCTCTTCAAATGGGTACTCTTCCACAATGGCATCCTGTCCCCCAGAGTATGGAAGGTCCTGATGCTCAACACCCTTTGAGGGTGGGCACTGTTCACCAGGACCAGGAATGGGCATATCAAAGGGCGGCAGGCATGTGCCACCGCTGGACACTGTACCCCCAGACCTGGTGGGTGACTGCTGCTGCCCTTCCAACCGCTGTGCCCCAGGGACCACTTTCGTTCCACTGCTGTGGCCGCAGCAGTGCCAGACACCTGCACAGCCACGGTGCTGCCCACGGTGCTGACAGGCACAGCCTGGGACTGTGCTGACATGCTGGCACACATTGGAACCAGGTAGGCCCAGGGGCATGTGCTGGCCTGCTGTGTGTCCGTCATGGGACACACATAGTCACTGCCCATTGCAGTCCTTGCATCATCAATGGTGCAGGTACGTGCTACAGCCACAGTCACAGCATGCTGGCATGCTTGCTTGCCAGACTGCTGAGACACAGGCTGTGCACCTCCGACACCCGACTCACCGACACCAGAGTTGGCAGCCCAGCGTGCATGATGGTGCAGTGCATGCTGGCTGGTGACAGAGGTGGATGGAGCCTCCTCCATGTCCAGCAGGTCTTCCTCACTGCCTGGACCCACCACCACCATCCCCTGAAGATGAACAGGATCTGTAATGGAAAAAGAGGACATGTGAGTGCATGTGAACAACCTCCCCCCCCAACACCACCACCATGTCACACCGTGCAGTGATGGGCTTCCACCTGTCTGGAATCCACCTCCTAGTATGCCCTCAATAGCACACCACTGCATTGATGCAGCCAGTCGGTCCTCAGCCGGGGTCAGCTCCACCACCTCTGGCTGGCCCCCGCCAGTGCCAGCACGTGCCGCCCCGAGGGCTGCCACCTTCTTCTTCACCCTCCTGCGGTCTGTCCCCATCTTATTTTTGCATTCCTGCACGGATCGCTGGTGGCTTCCGTGCAGGTTCACTGCCTGAGCTACCCCCTCCCATGCAGCCGCACGGGCTTGAGGGGTGCCCCATCATCCACTCAGTAGTGACTCCTCCTCCAGGTAGGCCTGGAAGAGGGCTTCTGTCTCTGCCATGGTGAAGTTGGGCCTCCTCCTCTTTCGCCCACCATCCTCACCCTCACCTTGGCTCTGCTCGGTCATGGCGATCTGTATGGGTGGAAGTGGACACCTGTCACTGTGCAGTCTACAGCATTATCCCATGCCCTTTGTCCAGAACATCCCACAGCATGCAACCCACCTCTCACCTGCAGTAACCGAATCTGGCCAGCGCAGCCCAATGTCGCATATTTATAGCGCAATGCATGAAAATTGGGAGTGGAGCAACTGTAATGAGATGCAAATCGTACCACTGCGCCTTTGAATGGCTGATCAGATGATTTGCATGTGTCGGCTGAATATCGCGCCGTTGCACTTTGCGCAATATGGTTGAGCCAGCTGAGCCAATGGCGCAGATTTGTGACTGTGTGGTACACTGCATTGCGCATGCCCAGGTAGCTTACAGGCATCTGGCCGCTGATGACGTGCTGTGCGCGATCGGCAATTCAGGCCATGGCCACCATTGTGCCAGTGGCGCTACAGCACTGGGCACCATATGGTGCTGTGGCACTACTGCACAATAGTCCACTGTGGCACTGGCACACAGGTGGTCGGTCGCGCATGATGCATAGACGTCAGATGGCACTGTGCATGGCCTTGCGTCATAGACCTCTGACCTGGTGTCCGACCTTGGCCCCCTGGCGCTGTTCAGCTGCCATGTGTACGGCCCTATTGTGCTGTTTGGTGACAGCGCTATGTGAACCGACGGCGCTGTACGAACAGCGCGATTGGAAACTATGGTGGTCTATTGCACAACATTTCCACATAAGTTGCTGCCAGCCATGGGCGCCTATAGGGCCTGCTGTTGCACAACACGAACTATGGCACGCAGGAGAGTGCCCCAATGGAGCCCAGTGGAGGTGGCCAACCTGGTGGCCCTGGTTGAGCCCACTATGGGGCACTGTATGGGGATGAGCCCCTCACCATGGCTCGCACCCAGGTCTGGCTGCAGGTAGCCACTGACCTGGTGAGGGTCAAAGGGTGGTGCCAGTCTGCAGAGCAGTGCAGGCACAGATTCAGTGACCTCCGCAGGAGGGAGCCAGATGTGCTGCAATGCCTAAGGTCAAGTGCCAGGAGGGGCATTGTGCCTAGGCCAGGTGGGTGTACCATCTATGCACCTGTATTCTCCGTAGGGGTGTGACTGTGTTTTGGTGGCTGTGCATGGGGGATGGCTCTGCCATGGTTGGCTGTGTCAGTGTGTGCAGGTGTGAGATGCATGGGTCTGGCTGTGTGGGCAGGCACACTCACTGGGGCAGGGGGCAGTCTGCTTTGGAGTCACACTGATGTTTTTCTCAACATTTGTCACCCACAGGCCTGGCAGAGAGGATGCAGGCACGGGCTGAGGAGGGCCATGGCAGGGCCCAGGTGGCGGAAGGAGGTGATGTGAGGGGTGGGCCACAGCAACAGCAGCAGCAGCAGCAGCCACAGCTGCTTGATGAGTGTGAGTATTATTACATCATGGATGCTACTGCATGCTGGAGGGGGTGGGCATGACCACCAGCCATGGACAACACAACCATGCACAACACAGGCGACAGTCATCACTGTCCAGTGTCACTGCACGTCTGTGTGTGCGTACTGGTGGTCCATGCATGCACTGGGCACATGGCTGTGGAACTGGCATCCCACCACGTTGGCACATCACTTGACAGCCTTGTTTGTGCTGTGATGGACATGGGCAGTGTGTGTGTGCAGTGGTGCACATAGCTGGTGCTCCCTGGTTGGGCATGTCATGTGCATGGTCACTGTGGGTGGGTGCATACCATCACAGGTGCGGGGCACTGGGCTATATGCCTTGCAGGATGGGTGGTGTTCAGGGTTGTGGACAGTCACAGCCATTGACTGTGTTCCCTTTTCCTAGGCCTCAGCATCCTATGCAAAATCGAGTGTGCCCTCCACCAGCTGCCCAGGGTGTCAATTGAGAATCATCACATCCTCAGGGACACTCAGCGCCGTGGGCTCCGGCGATGGCACAGCCGACAAGGACAGCACCAGGCAGCAGCAGACCAGCCTGCTGGGTGTTAAACGGGCTTCCCCTTCCCACTTCACCCATCCTCCCACCCTGCCTTCCTCTCCCAGTTGTTCACCACTACCCCTGCCCACCCCTACCTTGTACCCTACCCCCGGTCTTGTAAATATCTGTAAATAGTTTTGTTCTTGTTCTTGTTGTTCTACTTTCTCTTTTTGCAATATATATATATTTTGTTATGAATACTGTGGTGGTCTCTGATTTGCAGCTGGCTATGGTTGCTCAGTTGCAGTGGTGTGCATGCCATCTGGGGTGGTATGGTCCTGGGTATGTGTGTGTGTGTGTGTGTGTGAGCATGTGCGTGTGTGTGCATGGGGAGGTGTCTCCAGTGTAGCAGTGACTTTCGGTCGGTCTTGCCATCTGTTGCCGCCCACTGCTGGGTGCCCAGGGTGGGTCTGGCTTGTATGGTTCTATGCTACACGAGGTTGATGTGTGCCGGGGGGGATGCATGGTGTTTACTGCAGTGACAGTCACTGCACATGGGTGGTGTCTTGGGGTCATGGTGCAGGGTGTGCTGTGCAGACGGGGGGCTGATGTGCACTGTGGTTGTCAACCCCCTGTGTGTGGCAGTCTCAGCCTGACAGTGGTTGTGCTGGGGCATCATGGCCCTGCTGTGCTTTGTTGGCTTGTCCCCATGGGCCAGTGGATCATCCATCCCTCCCCCAGTGATGCTGTGCTTGGGGTGTGCGGGTGTCTTGTTGGTTCTGCAGTGTGTTCCTCTGCCCATGTGTGGCATGGCTGGCGGTGGGCCCCAGCCTGCCTCCCTGGTTGTGCAGTTCCATTGCTCTGCTGGGGGTGGAGGGCACCTCTGGACTGCTCAGCTGGGCTAGCCTTGTTGCGCTATGGCGCAACCTTTCTGCTCAGCTTCCCCTTCCTGGTTGCGCTATGGCACAGTTTGTGCGATATTCAGACATTGGCTACTTACGCAATTTGTTTTGCTCCATGTTTGAATAGCGCGTCTGTTGCGTCTATGCGCAATTGACTTGTGCTTGCTCCTGCTGTTGCGCACATTTTGGGCGCAGTTTGAATATCTGGGCCATTGTATTTAGTGATGGCTTTGCAGTTGCAATTTGGAAAACCCAATTAAGAGGAGGTGGAAAATATTCCTATTTGGAGGAAGGCTCTCATTCAAACCCTCTAGCGGGACCACCGTGGAAGATTGAGAGAACTCTGCAACAATACGTGCAACCAAGGTGGAGGAGGACAGCAACGACTGCTGAGGCACTCACCTGGCCTACATGCCCTAAAAATCAAACCAAGTGAATCAGAGGCAGTCGTAGGGAGAATGCGGTGAAGGTGTCTTGCTAGGGAATCCACTAAAGCCAATGGAAAACCGTTATAGTGGAACACTAGAGCCAAAGGAGATCGCAGTAACCACCCTTTACCGCTAGTCTTAAATTCTACACCAGGAGCTGTTGTCATGTAGCAGATAGCTAAAGCCAAGTCCAGGGCAAGACATTGTCAGCTATGGGCCAGGTGAGCGATCCACCCCAAATTGGACCATAGGCTGCAGGAACCCTGCACCAATAGAGAACAGCTGGCATGCCCCAGAAATAGATTGAGAGCTGAAGCTGGTGAGCTGATTGAGCACTGGTGTGCTGAGATCGTAATAAGCAGTGAGTGCTGAGACCTTGCAGGTTGAGTGCAGAATTGAGTTTAGCAGAATCCCAGCAGCTGAAGCTGAGGGATGGCAGTAGGCATGAAGCAATGAGTTGTGTAAGCAGTAATTATGTAAGTAAGTGTGGACCTGTAAGTAGGTCAGTAAACAGTAGTAATACGTGGACCTGCATGTACTGTAGGTCTGCATAATGTAGTAGCAATGAAACAGCACTGAATAGTGAGGCAAGCCAGCCAGCATTTAAAAGCCAAATCAAGGTGACAAATACTCTGAGGATTTTCAGCGTCGAAGGCAGGATTTAGAACAGAAATAATTAGTCACATCAGGCCACGACTCCCCAAACACTTCCCAGTCCCCGCGGTAGGACAAACAAGAAAGTGATGGAAGACAGAGAACCACACGCAAATATTAAAGCTAGTTTAACAGACTCAGCAGGAGCTTTTTGGCTGACCTCAGAGTAGAACATGTTGAATAAACATAGAAGCAACATCTGTATGGAGTACACTAAGTTGTAAAACTGCAATAAAACATGGAGACAATGCTCTGAAAGCAGGTGTAGCCAGGCAGTACAATGAAGCTGCAAGTAGAATGAAAGCATGAATAAGCAGCATAGCTAGGGTCAGAGTAAGCCTGCGTCAGGTGAAAACAATTGAGTATGCAACATGGAGCATCTATGGCTGAGCTGAAATAGATAGAAAATGATTGCAGTTGCATTACAGTAGTTTGAGAGTGGTGAGTAACAGTGTGAAAAACACAAGCACTGGGTACAATAGTAATTGGAGTAAACAGTTGCAGTGGCTGCAGTTGTAAGTAACTGAAAGCAAGTAGTATAAGCTCTCAGTAGCAGTATACTAGAAGCTTAGAAACAAAGCCCCCCCAAAAGGCAAAACCAAAGAGACACAAACACAGAAAACAGGGAACAAAACAGAAGCATACCCAGCAGAAGGCAAAATACAAACCAGAAGCAGGAAAACAAACACCGAAGCCCAGCAGAGACAAGCAAGAGCAGCAAGGGGAGAGGCACAGGCCCCAGGTAGGCCCAACCAGCTCAGAGCACAGACTGACAGAACCTTCGGCTACACAGAAAAAATGCTTCACAATGTGACTGAAAGGAACTGCTTATATAGCTCAGGAAGTGGGAGTGGCTGGCTGCTTGGCCACCAAACTCCAGGCAAAGCCTTTCCAATTGGCTTCATCAAATTCAATTATTCATCAGATTCACCATTGGTAAGTGTTGGATTATTTTGAGATGTGTAGCATATACTGTGTATAATATTTAATTAAAGAAACTGCCAATTCCTGGGAGGTCCTGCTTTTCACCCACCACTCCCCCCCGACACTTGTTGCTTCCTGGTTCAGGCTACATATATTCTTATAGTACTTCGCTGCTCCTCTGCATATAATTTAGCTTCTGTGCATCCAGTACATCCATGCTCCCTTCTCTTCTGCAATTCAAGCCAGTAGAGCTTGCATGCCTAATCCTTTTTTTTTAAATATCATTAGTTTCTGTGTTTTCCGGAATTCCGTCTCCTGAGGGTGGATGAATGAGTTAGGTTGACAGATGAATGAGCGGCTTGCCTACTTATTTTGCTGTCCCTATCTCAGCTCTACCTGGCTGTAAGTAATGATACAACGATTACAGTGGGACTCCATTGTGGGCGGGGGGGAGTTAAACAGACAGACTCCTTGGCCTTTCTGCCACCGATCCACCATGGTCCACTGTGGGACTCCAATTGGGGGGCGGGAGAAGCTAAATGGACAGACTGCTTGGCCTTGCAGTCCATGCCTGGCAAGCGCTACACAAGAGGTTGTTTATATTGTCTGAATTCTTCTCCACATTCTAAACATACAGTGTACTGTTAATTGCCTGTTCCATAAATGAAATACCTGGCTATTAAAAACCGTTGCTGCCTGGCCATTTGTTTTTTGTGTGTGTGTGGAAGGGTGCTGGCCATTTCTTGGGGGGGTGCTGGGCATGTTTCTGGGGCGATGTTGCTGCCCCTGTTTCTGGGGGGGTTGTCAACAGTGAGCCTGGTGGGCTGGCAGCTGTGAGCTGGGTGGGTTGTGTGTCTGGGGGTGGTGGTTGCTGCTGGCTCTGTCTAGTGGGGTGGGTTTACTGGCTCTTCGTGTTGGTGGGTCAGGATAGAGAGAGTGGCCATAGGGAAGAGGACACTGGTTGGCGTGACCTTGCTGGTCCGTCGGGCTGGGGTTAGTGTACAGGCTAGTCTGTCATGGTGTGGAGTGTCCGTGCAGCTCTGTCTGGCTGGGCAAAGTGGCCGTGCAGCTCTGTCTGGGTGGCAAAGTGGTTGGGCTGGTCTATCTGGGTAGAGAGAGTTTACGGCCTGGTGAGGTGGGTTGGGGAAAGTGTCCATGCAGCTCTATCTGGGTGGGGAAAGGAAGGCTGGTCTGCTTGGGTGGGAGAGTTGCCATGCTTGTCTGTCAGGGTGGGGATGGTGTCTAGTCTGGTCCATTTGGGTGGGGAAGGTGGCCATGCAGTTCTGTCTGGGTGAGCAAATGGTCGTGCAGCTCTATCTGGTCTGGGACTGTGTCCAAGCTGGTTTGTCAGGATGGGGAAAGTGGCTTGACTGGTCTGTCGGGGTGGGGTTAGTGTCTAGGCTGGTCCGTTAGGGTGGGGAGAAAGTCTGGGCTGGTCTGTCGGGGTAGGTTATAGTGTCTAGGCTGGTCCTTTGTGGTGGGGGAGTGTCCTGGCTGGTCCAGGGTGGGTTGAGTGTCTGTGCAGCTCAGTTTGGGTGGGGAAAGTGTCCGTGCAGCTCTGTCTGGGTGGGGGAATTGGCTGTGCAGTTCTGTCTTGGTGGGGAAAGTATCCAGGGTTGTCCATCCGGGTGGAGACAGCATCTGTCCTGGTGTCGTGGGTTGGGGAGAGTGGCCTTGCTGCTCCGTTTGGGTGGGGAGAGTGGCCGTGCCATGCAGCTCTATCTTGGTGGGGAAAGTGTCCAGACTGTTCTGTCTTGGTGGGGAGAGTGTCTGAGCAGGTGTGGTAGGTTGGGGAGAGTAGCCATGCTGGTCTGTCAGGGTGAGGAAAGTGGCCAGGCTGGTTGGGCAAAGTGGGTTCACAAAGCCATGTTCTGCTCATGCTGCCAGCCTGCCAAAAGGCTTCTAAGTTTGTCATTTGCAGGCATTTAGAGTCCAAAATAGTTCTTTCAGTCTGACAACTCTTGGTGATATGGCTAGTGGTGTGGTGGCATGGCTAGTGGTGTGTGAATGAACCTCTGTAGGACTGGCTACCTCGATGTGGTACAGAGGCTTGTCACAATGCAATATTGTAACTAAAAGTCAGTGTGTTAGTCTGATAACTGTTGGTGTGGCTAGTGGTGTGGTGGCATGGCTAGTGGTGTGTGAATGAACCTCTGTGGGACTGGCTACCTCGATGTGGTACAGCGGCTTGTCACAATTCAATATTGTAACTAAAAGCCAGTATGTTAGTCTGACAACTGTTTGTGATGGTGTGGCTACTGTTGTGGTGGCATGTCTAGTGGTGTGTGATTGGGTGAAAACATTTCAAAAAATGACTGCATTACAAGCATGCATTGCACATTTTCTACGCACACTCGTAACTTTGCCACTTTTCATATTTTCACTCCAGATTTTCAACATTGCCATTTCTTTACACCTCCTCTTCAACAATACAGCTGCCATTTTTCACATCCTGCCTGAAATGTGTTTTCGCACCCATGGCACTGAATGACACACTTGCTGTTCAAAATCACCTTTTGACATTGAGCAACAAAATGATACTGCCATTGTTCATGAGGTGGGCTCCCAAAAAGCCCATGTTGAAAATTTGAAGCAAAATACCAACAAACACCTGGGGTATTAGAGTTTCCAACTGTAGCGCCACCCTATACAGACTGACAGGCATGGGAGTGACTTATGTGTGGCGTAATGCTCTACCTCACCCACCCTGCAGCCGCAACAGGCATCGAGATGTGCCTTGGGGTCTTTGGCCCTAACATTCACCCCATTCTCTTATACTGAGCCCATCTCAGCTTATTTTCTTTTCTCACATGTTTGCTTATTTAATGTAATATGCTATTCATCCTCGTTGTACCTTATCTGTATTCCCCATGTTGTATTCTCCTGGGTCGTTCCTGAAAATAGGCATAATACTTGTCGAGTGTACTTACCCGGTAAACAAAAGCTAAATAAATAAATATTTCCTTTTGAAATGGGGTGAGCGTAAGGACCTAAGACCTCAAGGCACACTGCGACACCTGTCAGTGTCCACAGGGTGGGGTGAAGTGGAATGCCATGACTGTTATGGGCGATGACTCAAAGGCACACCCCCAATGCCTGTCAGTCTCTGCAGGGTGGGTGTGGGGGTTGCTGTTACTTCAATACTTCACTGACATTCCTATTATGCATCTCTCTAAGTCTTGCACTACCATTGCCAATACCAGCAAGCAAACATTCAGCATTGACAAATGCTTGTTATTTTCACTTTCGGCATATCCAAGCTAACATCTTGCTATGAGAAAGGGCATTTGAGAGGTGTGTCACTGTCAAGTCCAATGCTGCTCAGGCTGCAGTGGGTACGACAGTGACAGCCAAGTGATCACTGAGGTTGCAGTCATGACACTGTTCCCTGGCTTGCTGGATGGAAACTTCATAGGGATCATAGAGTTGTTTCTAGTCGAACAAAACACATATCTCCCCTAAGCCTCCAGTACTCCAGAGAGTACATACCCAGTTCTCTGAGTCTATCCTCATAGCTCAGATCTGACTTAACATTTTTATCATTTTAGTCGCTCTTCTCTGTATTCCCTCCAAGCTTTTTTACATCTTGTAGACATGTAGTTGAAAGGAAGAAGCCACTCCAGTCCAGAGCAGTTCAATCCTTTCATCTGCATGACACCACCCAGCAGCCAGCAGAGCAGTGTCATGATCAGCCTGGTGTTGTCATCTGCCCCCTACGATAAAAGCAATCTCACCCTCTGCCAAGTATCCTTCCCGCCTCCCCATCATGACCTGTGCTCTATTTCAATATCCCACCCTCTGCCAAGTATCCCTCCCATATCCCCATTGCTTCCTGTTCCCCATTTCAATATCCCAGCCACTGCCAAGTATCCCTCCTACCTCCATATTGTTTCCTGTGCCCTGTTTCAATATCCCACCCTCTGCCAAATATCCCTTCCACCTCTCCAGCCTTGGCTCAAAGGTATTTGTAATCCTAGATCTAAATAAATAAATAAAAACAAATAAAAATCACTTCCTGTGTTCCTCAAAGATAAAACCGACACTGGGGTGCCCAACAATGCCTGAAATAAAGAAATCCATCCCTCAATTAAAAAAAAAAATTGTAAACCCTGTAAAAAAGAAAACAGTCCATTGATGTCTGTTGCCACAACCATTACCCTCCCTGAACTGCCCCCCCACTCAGCATCCCCATACCCCTTACTCACCTACCAGGGGTCCAATGCTGTAATCCTCTCTGGACAAAGGACACATCTTCACTCTTCGATGCCAGACCAGGAACTAAGGAAATCAGGTAAACTTGTTAGTGTAATCTGGCCTGAAAGGTGATTTTGCAGGTGTATCACGAAATCACCTTTCAGGTGGAGTTTGAACATTTTCATCTACCAAGTTCAAGAGGTGGGGTAATAGGAGGACTATGTTGCAAATGTGGGGTCAAAATAAAAAATAAAAATAAAGTTATGAAAGTATGTTGAAATTTGTCAACGCTAGTTCATAACTCATTCTCATTCATAAGAATGCTAGATGAGGGATCCCAGTGCAGAGGGTGCTAGAGGGCCTAAGGTCTCTACAGACAGATAAAGCACAAGGACTGGATGGGATACACCCAGGGTTCTGAAGGAGCTTGCTGAGGACCTGGCAGTGCCTCAGACAGATGTATTCAACACATCCCTTCTATCGGGATGTGTGCCTATGGACAGGAGGATGGCGTATGTGGTGCCTATTCACAAAAGTGGCTCTTGGGGGAAAAACAGGGAATTACAGGCTGGACAGCCTCACGTTGATTGTGGGGAAGTTAATGGAGACTATCCTGAAGGAAAGGATAGTGACATTCCTGGAGGAGAATGGTCTCCATGATGATAGACAGCATGAGTTCACACAGGGAAGGTCTTTTCAGACCAACCTTATGGACATTTACGACTAGGTGACTAGGGCCCTTGAAGAAGGCAAGGCAGTTGATGTCCTGTATCTGGACTTCAGTAAGTGACTCAGTGCCACACATGAGGCTGGTAGGCAAGCTGAAGGTTCTGGGGTTGGGGGATAGGGTGGTCAAATGGATTGGGAACTGGCTGGAAAACAGTCTGCATAGAGAAGTAGTAAAGGGGTAACTATCATCACCACGGGCGGTCATCAGTGGGGTTACACATGGCTGAGTGTTGGGACCGGTGCTATTCAACATCTACGTAGCAGATATGGCAGACGGGATCCAGAGTCAGATAAGTTTTTTTGCTGATGACACCAAAATGGGAGCAGCAGAGGATGAGGTGGAGAGGGGTATACTGCAGAAAGACCTAGAAACATTGGAGAGATGGTCATGCACCTGGCAGATGTGATTCAATGCAAAGAAGTGCAGAATTATATACTTTAGTGACAAGAATCCTGGATACAGCTACCAGCTGGGATGTGTGCAGTTGTCGGTCTCCATCAAGGAAAAAGATCTCCAATCTGATGAAAATGAGAAGTGCCATTTTTCAAATCCCATTTGAAACATGTTTTCGCAGTCCCTCTGTGAAATCACCTTTTTAGCAGGATTTTAATAAATCCACCTGTCATGATAAGAACATGGGGTCATAGAAAGATTATTTATTGAAAATGTTGGGTCAAAATATGAAAAAAAAAACACTTATGAAGAAACATTGAAGTGTTCCAACACTTTCTCATAACTTGGCCCCTAATATTCAACATATTCCTTGTGTTACCCCACTCCTAGACTGCAAAATCACCTTTTTTTTCATAAACGTTATTTAAAGAAAATGAGAACTACAGCAAGTCAGTTAACATATTCAACAGAGAACACAGGTCTTTTGGATGGGATTTATAAAATTCCACCTGACTTGATCATAACATCAGGTCATAAAAAGACTATGATAGAAACAGGGGTCAAAATGTGGGAGCCCACTGAAAATTAAATATTGCCTCTCAGCTGGCCTATCCTGGGTAAATACAATCAAAAATGTGTAAAAGCAGGACACCACTGAAAATGAGATATTGCATCACAGCTGGTCTATCCTGGTTAAATATATAATAAAAATGTGTAAAAGTGGAACCCCAGTATAGCAGAGCCCCCGCTGAACTGTGCATCTACCTGCTGCTCTCTTTTCAGCTGGGCTATCCTGGATAAATACATAATAAAAATGGGTAAAAGCTGGACCCACACTGAAAATGAAATATTGCATATTGGTTGTGCTATCCTGGGTAAATACAGACTAAACACTGGGAAAATCAGGATCCCACTGAAAACAAGATAGCATCTGAGCTGTTCTATTCTGTGTAAATACAGTACCAAAATGTGTCAAAGCAGAACCACATTGAAGATTGGATACTGCACTTCATTTGGGTTATCCTGGGCAAATGTATTACAAAACTATGTAAAAACAAAACCCTACAGGAGAACCCCACTAAAAAGGAAATGCTACATCTAAATGATCTATCCTGGAAAAATACATTATAAAAGCTAAACCCCACTAAAAAAGAGATATTGCATCTCATATCTACTATCCTGGGTAAATGCAGTATAAAACGGTTTACAATCAGAACCCCATTGCATATGACATATTTTATCTCCTCTGCTCTATCTTGGGTAAATATATTGTAAGACAGTGTACACATGGGACCCAGTACAATAGCAAGCAAGCAAACATTCGGCATTGACAAATGCTTGTTCTTCTTGCACTAATCAACCCCCCCAGCCTCCCAGTAAATCCTTGTGACTGCCTCCTTGCCCCGTATCTACTCCTACTACTCTTTCACAAGTGGTTTGACATGCCATAGCAAGTAGAGTTGGAGGAAATTTGCAAATTCTGATTTTGTGAAATTTCAGAAATATGTTTGTTTTTTCAGTCAATGTAATCTATTGAGCTAGTGATTTGAAAAGGCTTACTTGTTGTTGCAGTACAGGGGACTCAAAGACTGACATTTTACTTTTTTTGTGAATTGTGGAAATATTTCTCTGCTTCTAACTCAGCCACCTGTGGAGCTAGGAATCTCAAAAGTACATAGAAACATAGAAACATAGAAGGTACTAGTAAATGGAGCTCACTGTGAAGAAAGGTGGGTTACTAGTGGGGTACTGCAGGGCTCAGTACTAGGACCAGTCCTCCTCAATGCCTCTATAAGCTACATTGCAGAGGGACTGAATGAGAAGTATGTCTCTTTGCAGACAGCACAAAGATCTGCAACAGGGTTGATACACAGGGTGGGGTGGAAAGTATGAGAAGGGTCTTGGCAAGGTTGGAGGAACGGTCAAATGTATGGCAGCTTAGATTCAATGCTAAGAAGTGCAAGGTACTGCACCTGGGAAACAAAAACCCAGAGGAAGAGTAAACAATGGTAGTGAGATACTAACAACAACAAAAAATGGAAAGAGACCTGGGGTAGTCATGTCAGATGACATAAAGGTGGGCAAGCAATGTGAGAGGGCAGTAAGGAGGGCTGGGGGGATACTGGCATGCATAGGGAGAGGCATCAACAGTAGAAAACAGGAAGTTATTATACCTCTGTACAGACAGCTGATGAGACCCCATCTGGAGTACTGCATGCAGTTCTGGAGACCCAATCTCCGCAAAGACATTAACAGGATGGAGGCAGTCCAGAGGAGGGCAAATAAGATGGTGCTGGGTCTGCACCAGAAGACATATGAAGAGAGACTTAAGGAGCTTAATATGTATAGCCTTGAGGAAAGGAGGGAAAGAGGGGACATGACAGAAATTTTCAAGTACCTCAAGAGAATCAACAAAGTCTAAAAGGGTAGCATCTTTCAGAAAAAGAGGTGTGCAAGAACAAGGGGGCACAATTTGAAGATCAGAGGTAATGTAAGGAAGTATTTTTTTCACAGAGAGGGTTGTGGATGCATGGAACAGCCTTCCGGAGGAGGTTGTGGAGTCAAAAACAGTGGTGGAATTCAAGAATGCATGGGACAGTCATAAGGCAATTCTAGGGGGTGCGGTAGGATGAAGTAGGCTGTTGGTTAACTAGGATCTGCAGCTTATCCATTAGGTAGGGAAAACTGGCAGACTGGGTGGGCCAAGCAGTCCTTATCTACCATCAAATTCTATGTTTCTATGTTTCTATGTTAACATTCAGAAAGCACTTATCGCCACTGCAGCTAAGTTCTGTTCCAACGTTTACAGTCCTGTATTTCTTTCCTGGGCGACTAAGGGGGTGGAAGGGGGCTTGCAGGCAGAGTAGGAGCAAGGTGTAGAGAACCATGTGTGCCAACACAAGAAGTCTTGGGAATACAATTTCAAACCTGGAGGCCATTATGACATAAGTAGATATGGAGCTTGTGACCATTACTGAGTTGTGGTGCACAGGGAGCAACAACAGAAATATGGTCATACAAGGCTACACTCAGTTCAGGAAGGAGATAGAGGGAAGGAAGGCATAGTGAAGGCAACAAACCTCTGCATGAAAGAAATGAACACTAATAGGAAAAAAAGGAGACCACCATGGTTCTCATTGGAAGTGGCTGCCATGGTAAAAGCTAAAAGGGTAGCATTCAGGAGGTACAAGTAGACACAGAGGGAAGATGACTGGGAGGTGTACCATGAAAAGCAAAGGGATGCAGGGAAGGTGGTGAGGGATGCAAAGGTGCAAACTGAAGAAAGGATAGTCAAAGGGGTAACTAAAGGAGACAAGACAAGACAGTTTTAGATACATTAGCGAGAAGAGGAGGACAAGTGGAGGGATAGTGAGGTTAAGAAGAGCAGTGGTACACTTGCACAGGAGGATCAGAAAAAAGCAGATATCCTCAAAATATATATCTGGTTACTCTTGACAACTGGGGATGAGGGGAACTGACCACATAAAAGGAGCAGAAACTCTATGAGAAGGGAGGTAGATACAAGTCCATTCACAGAAGAACGAATTATGACAGGACTTGTGAATTTAAAAATGGATAAGGATATGTGGCCTGGTGGGAACACCCCAGGATAGTGTGGGAGCCAAGGGAGGTACTAGCTGCACCTCTGACAGCCCTATTCAACAACAAAATGGCAACTGAAGTAGCTTCAGAGGACTATAGGAGGACAGATTTAGTCCTGCTTCATAAAAGTAGCAGCAGGGAGGATGGTGGGAATTATAGGCTGGTCAATGTAACATCACTGGTGGGGAAGTTAATGGAGACACCTAAAGAAAGACTAGTGGATTATGTTGAATCCAGTGGGTTACAAGACCCAAGGTAGCATGAATTCATGGGGGTGGGGGGAGTTATGTCAGATGAACCTGATCTATTTCTTCAACTGGTTGACTAGGGAATTAGATCAATGTGGGCCATTGGATGACCCACTTAGACATCAGCATGGCTTTTGACACCGTACAAATAGTGTGGTTGTAAAGGAACTGGGCAGTTTGCAGGTGGGACCAAAGGTAGTAAATTTTTTATAGAACTGTTTGATGGATAGGCAACATATGGTGGTGATAAACAGCACTCACTCTAATGAGGGGAGAGTGACTAGCAGGGTAACAGAGGGCTGAATACTAGATCCAGTCCTTTTCACTGTCTTTATATGTAACATTGCAGAAAAGCTGGAAGGGAACGTATTCCTCTTTCCAGATGACATCAAAATCTGCCAGAGAGTAGCTTCTTCAGATAGGGTAGATAGAATGAGTAGAGACCCGAAGAATCTCGAGGAGTCTTCCGGGGTACGGAAGTTTGGTTTCAAATCAAAAAAGTTAAAAATTAGGCACCTAGAGTACAGAAACCCAGAGGTGGTATATAAAATGCTAGAAGAGATATTTATGGTAACTAAATATGAAAAGGACATTGAGATCATCTTTTCTGATGGCCTCAAGGTGGCAAGGCAGTGTGAAAAAAGTAAGCAGGACCAGTAGAATGCTGTGGTGCAAAGAGAGGGGTATCACCAGCAGAAGGAAACAGGTGGTGTTACCACTGTATTGATTGTTAGTGAGACCCTGCCTGGAGTATTGTGTCCAGTTCTGGAGGCCACATTTCATCAAGGACAAAGACAGGGTAAAGGTTGTCCAGGGAAGGGCAAGTAAAATGATGCAGGTCTGCATCAGAAGCCCTCTGAGAGAGACTGAGGGAACTCAGTATGTACACCTGAGTGGGAGATATGATAAAGACCTATAAATATCTCACAGGGTGAATAAGGTACAAAGGGTGTATGTTTCTGAAGGGGAAGTGCACAAGAAATAAACGGCTTATGCCCGAATGATGTCAGATGGGGGCTGTGTGCTTTGTGTGTTTATATTGAATAAAATTAAGTTTTTAAAGTAAAACTTTTTTTGGATATAGTGTCCTTCTTTATGTGCTCTGAGTGTGCTTGGAACTTGTATTTTTACATATCTAGTTTGTTCCTTAAGCACCACTCTTCCTTGTGCGCAGTCTTTTAATAATTTTCTTAGAAAATATTCCTCGTTCATCACAGCAAATCATTGTGTCTCATTGTGTCTCTATTTTCTACAAATGATTTGACAATACTGGAAATCATACTACTTTACTTAAAACACATTAAAGTGTATTAGTCTGTGAGGGGAGAGAGATATTTAGGAAATTATGATTATTCAATTTATATGACTATTTTCAATAACTTTTTATTCATTTTCAAGAATGTAACATATACAAGTAAAACAACAATAATTCAGAATAACATAATACATTCCTTACAATAAAATCTTAAACAGCACAGTCCAGAAACACAAGAATCCTTGCTATTTAAAGTATTTATAACTAACCTAATGTGTCCTTTAAATTATTCTATTTGGTTAATTTGATATTGTATAAAATGTTTCCCCTGACTAAGAAGTTCGAAATTACCCTTGGATAAATGCAGTGTGTGTAAGATAATTTTCCTATTAAAAATGTAAGTAGTAAAAGACTAATTAAAAAATTAGAAAGCATATAGGGAGAAGAGAAATAGGTTATTTTTTCAGGTTTTGGAAGTGTGGCACAAATCTGAGATGTACAAATGACAAATTCTTTTAGCAAGTAGAAGTACAATTAAGCCATTACATTTGTTTATTTGTTTTCAAACCTTTTGGAATTATCTTGAACACCATGGGCTGTTTTTTTCCTAAATTGTATTTATTTATGGATTGATCGATTTATGTTAGACAATCGCATATACACCTTTGAGCAACATGCTCATTTACAAAGGTTCCTCATCAGTATCTTACACAATAACATGGTTTCCAACAAAAGAACATCATCGTTCACAGTTAAATAGTCAAATACAGAAGCAGCAGCCTTATGGGGCATTGTCAGGATAACATGTAATCGACTGCATGTACCAAAAGGGGACAGAAAAAGAGAATGTTAAAAACCTGTCAGCAATCATTGGTTATTTGTTGAGGGTACTTCTAATGAGTTGAGTGTGTGTGTGTGTGAGTATATTTGTGTGTGTGTGTGTGTGTGTGTGGAGGTGGTAGTTGAAACAGTCAGAGTTGGTGTTCATAGGAGTGTCTTAAGTAGCTCCCTTTTGAAGTGTGCAAGTTTAGCAAGCTCCGTCAGCAACACTGGCAGTTCATTCAACCACTGTGGGGCTCTGGCCAAAAATTAGCAATTAGACAGACTTGTTCTGCTGTATGGTACAGCAAGGGTACCGATGGCAATGCTCATAGTGGGGTAAGAACTTTGGGCACAGCATAGGAGACATTCTAATCATGGGGTGTGTGGCCCATTAGGGCTTTCTTACCCAGCATGTAGGTCTGGTATTTGATTCTGTTGTGTAGGGGGATCCATTCTGCATGGGGATAGAGAGTGCAGGTGTGGATAGCGTATATGGGAAAAGAAAGTGACAGGCTTTGTTAGAGACTAACCTGACCACGTTAAGTACAGAATCTGAGGCAGACCCATAAACCACAATGCTGTAGTTGAGTATAGGGATGATGGAACTGGTAGCTGTCATTCATTTGTCTTCTGGAGTGAGGTTTGCCTCTGTCTGTAGAGTGTTCCCAATTTTCTATTGATGTTGCAGATGATTTGATCCACATGTGGGGCAAAGGTCAGCATCTGGCCAATGGTTACTCCTAGGTATTTAAATGTGTCTATCTGATCTACAGCAATTTCATTTACATTGTGAATGGTGAGTGGCTCTACTTTATTTCTCTTCTGTGCGCTAGAGAATAGCATTGGCCTTGTATTTTTGTAGTTAAGTACAAGTTTATTCTGTCTAAATCAATTTTCAAGGGATGCAAAGCTGAGTAGGAGGTTACAAGTGAGCACACCCTGGCAGGGGCTACTTGTACTGATGACTGTGTCATACTCATAAAGTATTGCCATTGTGTTTGGGCAGGCTTGAGGGAGGGTGTTTATGAAAAGGCTGAAGAGGAGGGGTCCCAGAATGGAACCTTACAGCACTCCAGTTGTGACTGGTTTGGAGTTGGATAGTGCACCATTGATCCTGATTTGCTGGAATCTGCCAGACAGATAGCTTCCAAAGCGGAGTACAGTTTCAGCAGAGAGGCCTAGTGTGGAGAGTTTAGCTAGCAGTAGTGTGTGACTAATTAAATCAAAGGTCTTAGGTCAATACAGATGGAACACACCAGGTGACCTTGTCTAGGGACTTGTAGAAAGTTTGTATATTCAGTCAGGGCTGTGGAGATACTATAGAGTTTGCGGAACCCATGTTGTTGTTCACCCTGAACATTATATTAGCTAAGACATGCTACTCACTGGTCCAATACAATTCTCTCCTGTGCCTTGGACTGGGATGGATATCAGCCTGTAGTTTGAGACTAATATGCAGTCACCACTTTTGTATACAGAAGTAACTAGGGCATTTTTCCATAGGTGAGGGAATTGAGAGTATCTGAGCAAGAGGTTGAACAGTTTGGATAATGGAAGGGCTAGTTCATCCAGGGCTAGGGCAATTAATTTCATGTCTAGTGCATCACTCCCCATCCTAGTTTTACCAAGCACTCACTTAACATATCTGATGGTGTCCCTAACTGAGATGGTTTTGAAATAACATTTTGGTAAGCTTTGGTCATTAGCGATGCCAGGATATTCCACTAGGGTGGTTAGCATTGGGAGTGTGGGTTTGACCATTGAAGGAAGAACCACACTGAGGTCAGTGAAGGCATTGTTAAAAATGTTAAATGCTTTGGCAGTCTCAAAGGGTTCAAGTGTGACAGATCCATTTGTGTTGAGCTTTGCTGGGGTCATTTTATCACGCCTTGCTACTGGTCCCAGAAAGCCTTCCCATTACTCCATCTACTTGTTTGCTGCTACTTAAAGAAGGTGGCCTTTTCCTGTCTGATATTCCAAGTGCACCTGTTTCTTGCTGCCCTATAATCCTGCCAATGTGCAGGGGAGCCAAATTCCTTAGCCCTATGCCATAAGTTGTTTCTCTCCATCATTTGGGCAAGCAGGGCTAGCGTAATCCATTCAGTAGAGTTCCTTCTTATGACCCGCTTTATAAATGTAGCATATTTATCCACAGCAGTATTGAATTCAGTAACAAATTAGCCCAAGGCTATGTCTATGTTGGGGTCGGAATCCAAACAGCTCTAGTCTAATTGGGCCAGGTGCATTTTAAATGTGCTTAATGCCCCTTTTTGGAGAATCCTACTATAGGTTGTTTTGGGGGGTGCCTTGGCAGTTTTGGCAGACCAAGCACACACAAAAGGAGAGTGATCACTCAGGACATCAGGCAACACATTAATCTCAAATTGACTAAATTGTTTCAGTAATTTCCAGTTTCCATTCTGTTAGAGTAGAAGGAATACCTCCTTGTAATTTTTTGAGAATTACTTTTTTGCTGTAATAGATATCGGAGACATAATGTTTTTGTTCACTCACGTTAGCTTCTTTAAGGGATCAAAATGCCCAATAATGCAATCATTAAAGTTTATATTTCACTAATTTTTGGCACTACAGTTAGAAATTGCTATACTTGTGACCATAATATTTTATCTGAGGGCCATCTCACAGTTTATGTTTTAAATCAGCTCCTGGGTTACCACATTTAATACAGTTATCTATTTGTTTGAGTCACATTTGCTTCATGTGTGAGGGAGCACAGTGTATCTTGTGTAATAATTTATATTGCAAAATTCTATGGTTTGTTAAAGTGAACTTTTTTGTGGTAGCTTCCATATTTCTTCCCAGTTACAACTGGAAACATCTGAATCAAGAATTTTAGGCCAGTAATTGACAGATTCTATGTTTTTGCCTTTTATGATGTTGATAAAAAGAGAACAAAATGATGAAACGCTCTGTTTGGTGTTAAATTTTACTTGGCGGTTTGTAGTGTTTTTTGTTCGTTAAGAATAATTCTTCATTCTTGCCCTAGAATTTTGTCACTCCTTGTTTTATTTTTAGTAACAATTCTTCATCAGTCCAAGTCAAACTAATTTTTTTTGCAACTTTTCTGCTTCCACTCATCTTCCATTCTCAGTTATGTAAAGGATTTGTTTATCCCTAATCTTACCAAAAATTGTTATGTAAAATTTTCCCTTCAATTTTAATGTTTGGGTAACCAATATAGGTTGTTGAGGAGAGCTATATAGTTTAGGACCAATCAATGCAGTTATTTGGGTTACTTGTTTTAGTGTGTCTTTTAAGATTTGATTATTGATACATTTTTTATATGGCTGCCATGTAAGAACAATAATTGGACAGTAATATTTTTTCTTGCAGGATTTCAATAATTACCCGTTCCATTGTGTATACATTTTGACAATCACTACTTAACAATTTACTGTTTTGAGATGCTCTCTACAGGATACGTTATAAACATGAAAGTCCAGCAATTTAAACCCCCATCTATTTTTTGATGTAGTAGGCTTATAAGTTTGCCTTGGCTTTTTAAAAACCCAAATGAATTTGTTTGTTACACTTTGTAGTGAAACAAACCAGCCTTTGGGAATGCAATTGCTTATTAACATAAGGGGGTACAGCACTTTTGGTAATAATTTCATTTTAACAGAATCAATACTTTCCCTATAGATTGTGTGGAAGTTTTATTACAGTGCTCTAGGTCCTTGTCTATATTTATTTTCAGACTTTTAAGGTTCTTATTTGCAAATATTTTGTAGGCCTTATTCAATTTGATTCCTTGGTACTACATTTTGTCTTTGGACCAGGCCAATCCAGAATTTTTAGAACCATTTATAGTAAATAAATTACTTAAGGACAGTATTTGTGACTTATCGTTATTAACTTTACATCCTGAAATGTTCCCCAAATCCTGTAATACTTCCAGTATCTCCATTGCTGTATTTTGCAGATTTGAAACTGTTAGCAAAGCATTGCCTGTATAAGCAGAACACATATATTTTCTGATGAAGGCGTAGTTCATTATGCTGAAACGTAAACGGTTCTGTGGTGTGGTTTTGGGGTTCTAATCTCTCCAAGTTGAGTCGACGGATTAAAATTAAATATGATGTTACCATCTATAGACTCTGATGGACCTGCTGTTATGTACTTTTATGGATTACCCCGCGCCTATTTGCTGCTGTAATTTGCCATTATCTGCCTATGAGGTTACAACAAAGTTTCATACATGGAATAAATAACTGAAAGTGCTTTGGGAGTGCTGACCTTTTTCTGGCTAAAGAAGGTGTTTTTTACAAGATGTCCTGGTAAAGTGCACCCCTTCCATATAATGGTATCAGTCTGAAATCCTGACTGGGTGAGCCGTGCAATTTTTGCATTTCACATATATTTTCTCCTTTGTAGGTTTATCCCTTCTATTTTGAATTTGATTACAAAAAATGGATTAAAGATTCCAAAGGTAAAATAAATAAACCAGGAGAGAGCGATCAACCCTGTTTCATTCATCTACTAATATTAAAGTATGGGGAGATCTTTCCATTACTTAATGCAATGTTTTTTTTTTCAAACTTTATAAATGCTCCTCCTTGTCCCCATCGAACTCTCTTCAGCATCCTCCCAGGACCTCTGTCTCTACCTCCTGTTATGACCTGAACCTTCTCTGCTCCCCACTCTGGCCCAGCACATCCCCTGGGTCTGATCCCTCTGAGGAAGTGCCGCCCCCACCCAGGGCACTCTTTCTATAGTATTGAGCTCCAGGACAGGGAGGGTGGGGCATAGCGGGGAGGCAAGACCAACTCTGGGAGTGTGGACAGTGGGTGGGAGGCACCTTCGCCTATCGGTGGGAGGAGGTTTTTTTTTGAGAGTTCCTCCCCCTGGCATGGTGTGCAATGGATGTCTGCGTGGGTCTGCCCGCTGAGAACCTGCCATCACCAGTCCCCCGTTACATGACCCCGTTATGGAGCATGTCCTCCAGCCTCTGCTAGGTGACTCTACCAAGCACGGGTCCCCGTGGATCCCACCCCAGGAGAACAGAGCAGTACTCTGGATACTCGATCTTCTCCTACCCTGCCAACCCTTGGCGGCCCTGGCTCGCTCCCAAACCTGGGTCACCGGCGTGGCGCCAGCTGTCGTGTTTAGTGCCTCAACCCTCAGCGCCACCAGCCAGCTTACTTAATGCAGATTGAGGATCAGTATATAATCATTTTATCCAGCTGATGAAATGTTCTGGGATATCAAAGAGTTGCAGTATTTTAAACAAAAAAGTCCAATTTACCCTATCAAAGTCCTTTTTGGCATTTGATGAGATTATTGCCATTGGAATTTTAGATTTGTAAGCCATTTTAATAATGTGCACCACTTTTCTACCATTGTCTGCTATGTGCCTGCTCTTTAGAAAGCCAGTTTGATGGGGGCCTATGAGATACAGCATGAACAGATATAGATAGATTGATAGAAAGATAGCTAGATATATAGATAGGTGGATAGATGGATAGATATAGATCTTAGTGTGCAAATTCATTATTGAATTTGGTCTGTATTTTTCCAGTATTCATGATCGTTACATTTTTTGTGCAATATTGTAATAAATCCTTTGGCTAGAGAGGGGGTAGTTTATTATTTTCCCACCTTCATTAAACATATTTTAAACAGAAGTGAGCTCCTTGATGCATATGTGATAAAAGTTAACTGGGAAGCTGTCTGGACCTTGGGATTTATTTTCATTAAGAGAAGTAATGGCCTCTTTTATTCATCTTCATTTATAGGCTTGTCAAGAGCTATTATGTGCTCATCTTTGATCTTCATCCAAAATATTAGCATTTGAATTTTTGTATAATTCAGAGTAGAAATGTACTATCTTAAAGTAGTAAAAGAAAAAATAAAACAAATTAGAATGGACCATACATGACTAATTTCCACAAGTTTAATTACCTGGAAACATATCTTTGACATTTAAATATGTATTAGATGAGAGATACTGGACATTATTCTTATAGCTGTTATAATGCTTTTAGTTCCTAATAGAAACATGGGATTACAGGTTATAATACTTTAGTTAGTGAGAGTTGGTAGTCAGGCTTGAATCCTTCAGAGACCTGTTTTAATTTTGACCTACATCAAGAATTATCTAAAGTAAATTCAATTATTTCACATCTTACATTCTTGATATTTGTATAAAAAATAGATCTACTCTCCCTAGCTATATTTTTTATTGGGAGGTATACTTACAATATTTATTGATTGTATCTTCTGTAGTGTTTTACAATCTACATATATTCATACTTGACATATTTGTTTATGCTGCACTTTTATCTAAAAACAGTATATTTATCTTGTTTTTATAACAATGCCTTGATGTATAAATAATTTATAAATGCAATAATTATACTCGGGCAATAATATTGTTGTCTTTTAAATGTTTTAATGACTTTACAGTCAGTCAATAAACTTGAACTTCAGTGGGCTAATAGACCCACCCCCCAGCCAGCTCATTCCCCCTCCCTCCTGAATTGGACTCCGTCCAGATCCAATTTCATTGTTTAAGAGTCCTGAATGATCCAATTCATCCTGAGACGTCTCCATCTAAAACAATCAGCAACTCCTGGTATAACCATAACTATCCCTGTTTGACCTGGGAAAAAAGCAGCTGAGGTAGCTGTGTGAAACAAAACCAAGAGTAGCTGCCAAACAGATGCCTCATAGCAGCACCTTGTGTAGTGGCCTTACCCAGGGTTTTGTTCCATTGTGCCACCACAGCAGTTTTTTATTCCCAGGTCACACAGGAACAGTGAGGGCTGAGTTAGGGGTTGCTGACTGATTGTTTTAACTGGAGAGGAGTCCCATGAGGAATCAAATAATTCAGAACTCTAAAACAACTGAATTGAAGGGGGCAGGACTCATTGTTTGGGCTCAGTAGTAAAGGAACAGGGCTGGCTATTGGGGTGGTGACTAACAGCCTACTCTGAATTTGTGGCTATGTCTAGTTATCGGTCAGAGCAGTAGGCTATGGGCACTCATGATGTCAGGTCAGTTGCTGGGGTGCCTTGGTCAATTCTTGTGTACTACTGCACATGTACACACATAATACTTATACTTACCAACCAGACCAAATGGATATTTGAGGATGCCTTGACATATTGCACTGGTTCAGTCACCCCACCCAGTGAAGCAAGCAATGACAAGAAGAAGATATGTTAAGGTAAGGGAGGGGGAAACAGATGTAGTGGGATGGGGAGATCTTTGTTTTTCCAACTGTGTGTGTGTGGTGTTTTTACCATGTGGTGGGAGGTAACTGATTCCGATATGTTAACTGGTATCAGATTGGATTTGGAGTCAGAATCAGAAGTTCCAATAATCAGATCAATGTAAATTAAATGGATTCCACTGAATCAGAGCATAGCTACCACCTTCTTCTTTCTCTGTCAAGCCTATACCATTGGAATAGCTGGAATTCTACTTTCTTGGGGCCTCAGTCATTTTCTTCACCATCAGGTCTCTCTGACTGCTTCTAAATCATGGATTTCCAAGTACAGCTGGCTCTAATTCTAATCAAATTTGCCATGTATGATTCTTACGTAATGTGCTTTCAAGCCTGATTTGTCCTTCTGTGCTTCCTTGCTCCAGCTGGGTGTATGTTATTCTTGCAATAGCCAGATCTGCTGTCCTTCCCTTGGAAAAAACAGGATTTAACTCCTGCCACTGGTGACATCCTGCACTAGCTAAAGAAATGAACAGGCTGAAGTCCTCAAATTAGGAAACAAACACCACAACCTACCGCTCTGAAAAACATCCTTTATTAGAAAATCACAGCAAAGTGCAATCTTGATCAAAGTGTTTGGGCCAGTGTCAGCTCAACACCCAACATGTGCTTGTGCTTGGTGCTTTTGGGTAAACAAGACTTGATCCTTTCATGGCAGATAGTGAGTATAATATCCTGTATGTTTCTACTTGCTTTGTTTGGCTATAGTACCTCCTTATGGTGTCCCATTTGTAAACTTGTTTGCTTTTGCCCCAGCACTAACTGCTTCCTCAACCCCTATCCTTTAGTTTAAATTGCACTGAATGCCCTGTCCCTTGATATGACCAGTACCCCTACCTCTTGACACAGCAGCAGTCCTTCCTGAGCATGCAGGCATTTATTACTCCAATATGCCCTCCAGCTGGCACCCCAAAAAAAGGACCCCTTCCTCTTCCAACAGAATCTTAACAATTAACTTGCCTAATATCAATCACTGTCATTCCTCACAGGCCTCAGGATCACAAGAACATTACAGAAGATCTGTCTCTGGAAATATTTTCTATTAGGAACATCCCTAATTCAATAAATGACCTCCTCATGTTGTCCTCTGAACTTGTACCCCATCACATTGAGGATAACAGTCGGGTAATCTTGCTGTCTCAGGTGCTTGACTATGGATCACACTCATTTGACCTGTATGGGAGGCATGCCAATCACTTTATCTGCACTATCAGCATGGTCCTGCAATGCCCCACCAACCAACCTGCTACTTTTATAAATAGAGACCCCTATGAATCCAACCATATTACAACTCTTCTAAGCCTTTTCCTTTCTACTCCATGGCAGGTTAGGTGTCTGGCTTGGCAAAATTCATGGATGTGGCCACCACACAATTATCACAAAATTCCACTATTTTCATTAAACCTCATTCAATTCAAGTTTATGTACTGATGTTATTTTTCAGTTTGCGGCTGCTTACAACATGAACATACTTTAAGCAAGGGATTTAACATTTTATTTTTATTAACTCTCTTTATCTTTATGTATGGTGGGGATTTACTACATCTCAGCACCCAGATCTCACACCCGGCATATCACTACCAGGTTGCCGGGACGAGGGAGGCCTGCAGCTTGACCCTTGTGATGAGGCTTTCCAAGATGCAAGACCAAAATTAAATGGAGGCCCCCACCAAGGCTTTTGTCTGGGGTGTCATTCTGGTGGAGGTCCAGGGGTGTCAGGATGCTACTGGCACTGTTGTTTTCTGTATGTTCCCCAGACGTGCAGACATGCAATGACATCAGCACAGGTCATGTGTGCTCTTGAACCTGACCAACAGGCATCCATCGTTGCTTCCCCCATTGAGAAGTGGCCCTGGCTGTTGAACACCCAGCCTCCACTGGGTGTTGCTGGAGCCACAACCCCCAAGATGAGGAAAGCTGTCCATGGGATGCTCATCCTACATCCCTCCAGCCAACCCTCTGATGCACCATGCTTGCTTTCGAACACAGGTCATCAGCACTGCAGGCAGTAGTGCTACCACTGCGCCCATGGGCCAGCCTGAGATTTAAAACTTAGCACACACAGCATCAATTTTAGTGTCTAAGAACTTTCCAAAAATGGTGGCATTGCATTGCAGTCTCTAGATTTAAAGTTACTGTGGCTTACAATTTTGCAGTTTAGGTACTTGGGAAATGTGGTTTAAAAATGTCTGAATGTTTGGCTGCTTATTTGTCTATAGTTAAACATTAGAAATGTTGGACACATATATGAGGCATAGAATTGCATATGTGCCAAACTTGGTGAAATGTAGAGTGGCTGTAAAATTGATGGAAATAATTTAAAATTAAATTGGGGCAAGATTTTATGAAATATTTGTGGCAATTCCAATACATTTCAAGAAATGGAATCATAATTTTGCCTCAGTCGTACAAGGGGAAGTTTAAATTTCATACAACCCTATTAACAAGGCCATTCATGTTTCTCCCAGTGTGGTTACCTTGTTTTCAGCTTGCTGCATTTAATTATTTCTCTGTACTTTGCCTTCAGAATATTTATTATAAAAGTTAAACTGTATTCTGTACTTTTATAGCTATTGAATATGCTCCATTATGAATTGAGGATCGTAAATAGAGGAATCTGATTGGCCGAGAGCTCTTTGAAGCCATGATGATATCGGGCTACATCACCACGGCTTAGAAAAAGTTCTGGCACCAGCCGCCTACTTGCTCGCTACTGTCTGACAACTATTTTTTTTCAAAATGTACTCCTACACCACCCAAAAACTCATTCATAAAACATTTTAAAACCTGTTTCTTTTATTTATTTATTTATATATTTTTTTTTAACTCGAAACTCAGTTCATAATAGCAATAAGACACTCCAGGGTGTGGCATAGCATGGGATATCATCACTCCTCGGGTGGTTGGATGCACTCGGCCTGCGGCCTGTGCCCAACCGCAGGGTAATACCCATGATATACCACACCCTGTCATCTACTATTAGCAATTATACGATGGGCAGGAAAAACCCTGAGATCTAATTGGTCAGATAGGGTCTTTACCCACAGGTAAATTCCAATGACAACCCATGGGTAAAGATCCAGCTGACTGCTTCATACTACAGCACCTAGACAGAATAATATACATGCACTAAACCAATGGAATTTTCAGAAAGTCCAACAGTGGCCTTCTTGTTTTGTCGATTCAGTGTATAAGCTGTACTGACACCACTGAGTGGTAAGTAAAAAAAAAAAATACATGAAATTATAAGATAACTTCTACAAAAAGAATGTAATCAAGGAGATGAAAGGGGATGTGTTGTAGAATCCACTATACTACAGATTTTGTAGATGGTACCAGAATTTGTAATGGGGTAGACAATTGGGAAGGGTGGAGGGAATGTGTGGGGATCTTGGGGGCTGAAGGAGTGGTTGGGAGCAGTGCAGTTGTGGTTTAATGCCAGAGGGTGCAGGGTCATTCACCTAGGACATAGGAACCCAAGAACTGAGTATAGGATGGGGCAGGTACTGTCAGTCACTAAGCAGGAAAGGAACCTTGGAGTTATCATATAGGACAATCTCAAAGTGGCAGGGCAGTGTGACAAAACAGTGGGAAGGGCCACTAGGTTGTTGGAATGCAACAACCTAGCAAGAGGAGGGAGGTGGTGCTACCACTATATCTCTCACTGGTGAGACCCCACCAGGAGTATTGTGTTCAGTTCTGGAGGACATACCTCAGAAAAGATGTAGACAGGGTGAGGGGCAGTCCGGAGGAGGCAACAAAAAATGGTTGAGTGGCATGAAAAGCCTTATGAGGAGAGGCTGAGGGATCTCAACATTTACATCCTGAGAGAGTGAGAGGGGACATGGTAGGGACCTACATGTACCTAATGGGGGTGAACAGAGTGCAGGTGGGGAGTCCCTGTCAAATTAAGAACACCAGAACCAGAAGGCATGTGATGAAGCTGTGGAGGAGTTTAGGAGAGATGTGAAGAAGTACTACTTCACTGAAGGAGTGGTGGACATCTGTAATAGACTGCCAGTGGAAGTGGTGGAGGTGAGAAGAGTGTGGGGCTTCAAGCATGCATGGGATGCTGACAAAGGGGACTATTAGGAAATGGGAAGGGAGGAGGGAGGATTTCCAGATATCAGTTAAGGTCTGCAGATAGATTAAGCAGGGAACATCCAGGTAGAATAGATGGGCCAAGTGGTCCTTTTCTGATGACAAATTCTGTTTCACTTTTAGCACACTTTTTGATGCAGACTCTTTTTCCCCCCAATTGTTTAACCACACTAAGCTGAAAGCTTGTTTACATTTGTGACCTGTGAGCACAGGGAAGTTAAGTGACTTGCTCAGGGTCACACGGTATGCAAGAGGGGGCTGTGGGATCCAAACCCAGGTCTCCAGATTTGTAGCTCAGAGCCATAAACTACTGCCCTATACTGCCTATTCTGTCACAGTGGTAGACTTTGAAAAAATAGAAGAAATCTGGCTCACCATCTAATCTGTGCTGTGCTAACAATGTCTAATTACTTCAATGTACCTTATCATGTAACTGTCTTAATTGCACTGTACTATTGTATTGTACCTGTACCTCCCGGGTCGTGCCTGAAAATAGTCACTTGCTGGCTAGTGCACCTACCGGGTTAACAAAAACTAAATAAATAAAATAAATTAGACCTCCCCACTTTCATCATAACGTAAATTGGTTATGTGCTTCTCAATAGTTTTTGTTTTGATAAGGTGTTTTCCTCCATGAGTAACTGTTTTCTGGATAGGCTTATTTACTGACTAGGCTTATTTACTTGTCTGTCTATCTATCTATCTATCTATCTATCTATCTATCTATCTATCTATCTATCTATCTATCTATCTGTAAGTGCACTAATCTTTCAAAGCCTATTTTTAGGAATGACCCATGCAATATTGGCACAGGGTCATAATGTTGCAAGACATTATGCTGCAGCAATATATCACACTGCCAATACAGCATGATATATAGCAAGCAGCACATGTCTTCTTTGTGAATGCACCCCGCACTCCCCTGTTATGGGGTGCTGCACCCCTGAACTCCCCAACTAAAATAACCAATTCTGGGGGTTGGGGGGAGTTAACACTTAACTTCACACAAAGTGCAAAAAATAACAAAATTCTTTGCATCTAAGACTGGGAATCCAAACCTGGTCCCACACTCACTGCCTCCTTCCCTTGCTGCGTGTGGCTTATCCCATTGAGGCAAGGCAGCTACTCACCCTCACAGCCCCACCTCCCAGCATGGTCTCATCCCCTACCTGGGAAGAGTGAGAGGATGCACTACCATGTATGCACCCTTTTGTGGTTTTACACCCTCTTGCTCTACCCTACTGTGCTGTTCCTGTTGTGCAGTTTCAATGTACACTATTAAGCATACAACATACTGACCTGGTAAGTGCAATATCATAGTATACTAATTAATGATTCCCCACCCCCACCCTACCACCACCACTGTGGTCATCCACCAATTCTCTGATCACCTTCGTGGCTGAGCAAAGGTGACGGTGATGAAGGTGGCAGAGTGGCTTGTGGGTGAGTGGGTGGGCACTGCTTTCAGTGGGGGAATGGGGTTATGTGTCTGAGGCTTTCCCTTTTTTCTCTGAATCCCCACCTCTAGATGCAGCATGTTCTTATCAATGACAGTCACTCAGTGTCCTACCACACCGTCAGTTCACAACTCTAACTGCACCATCCCATGTGGTCACCCTCATAGCTGATGGTGATGGTGATGGTATAACAGTAGGCAGTGCAACTCTTCTTCCATGGAGGATGATTACTCATCCGTGTACCAACTTACAGTGATGTCCCAGGCTTCAGCTGTGAACCCAGGTCCCCATCATGGCAAGAGGTTATCCAGCTGCTGCACCACTGAGACAACCCAGATTAGCTCATGTTAAAGCAGTTCCTGGAGTGACTTATTTCTATTACTGAAATGGGGTGCTCACCATTTAAGAAAACAAGTGTTTTTTTTTGGTTAAGAGGTTACAGATGATGGTTTTATTTGATTTGTTTATTTAAAACCTGGTCAATCTATGGGTTGAAAAGATCATTTGCATCGTCAACCAGAACAGTAAAAATACAAACATAGAACATTCAACAAACAACATAAATTACAGACTTAGCATTTACAATAACATGCACATTATGTTCATTGATAATCAGAGTTTGAAGATAAATATCTTTTTCCCTTGCCATTAGCATTACTCTTTCAGAATCTTTCAGATTGCTTTATTCTCACAGCCCATTTTATAATACCACAAAAGCATACAGAACTGAAGTGCAAGCACATTCATGGTCTTGTTGGCTGGAATTGACAAGAGCAGTTGGGGTGAAGGGTAAGGACAGGAAGATTGCTGTGATGTTAGTCATTTGCAGCACTGAGATTGTGGTTGCTTCTGAGTGATTTAAGGTGCTGGCCAAATTAGAGCTTTTTTATGAAGTCTTCTGTTTGTCATTGACATAGTCTTGTCATTGCAAGAAAGTTTATGGAAACCAGTCCTACAACTCAGATATCATCACGTGGAAATGAGCATAGAACACGAAAACAGCACTGAAACATCAAGACAGCTGTTTTGCAAAAAAATGCTGTTAGACCAAAACAGATGTCTTGAGGTTTTAGAACTTTGTTTTTTATTTGTACTGAAATAAATATGTGCAAATATTTCTCTGGGGAGTAGGGAATGGGGGAAGGAAAATGATCAAAGACCCTCTGGATATACTGCCCTTCTGACAACAGCATTTAGTAGAATTGAACATCTAACTGGTTTGTTTTTTTGCTCAGTCATCTCCAGTTGCTCATTTCCAAAACAAGAAGTTAGCCAAATGAGAAAATATTTTTTTTTAAAAGATGTACCCGAGTTAGCCTAATGGCCTAATAGAAAGTAATACAATTTATAGTTTTGGCAATGTAGGCTCAAGTCCCAAGCTTAAGTTTATCACACATCAGGCAGTAGAGCCAGTGCTGAGTATTCATTTCAGATGCTTTCTGTCTTTTAGAGGGTAGGTAACCCCTACACATTATATGACTGCCCTGGTTGTTAAGGGATAAGAGAATGGTATGGTCAGAAATAAGCTGTAGACAGTGGGATTAAATAACACCACTGGTGTGATGCAGGATGCTGACACACTGCATGGTGGCATCAAATGTCTGGTTCTGGGCCAGTAAGTGTCACTTGTAGTGCAGTGGTTGGGCAAGGTCCTTGACTACTTCTGACTGGCCCAAAATGTCTCCCATTTTATTTATTTATTTATTTAGATTTTGTTTACCGGGTAAGCCCACTGAGACCAATGGTCCCTTTTCCAGGAGCGGCCGGGAGTTAGTTACAGAAAAGGACATATTGAAACAGTTATATACAGTAGTTACATTAGTTACATTTGTTACACAGTATTTACATTTGCAATATTTATACAGGGATAGAAGTCTGGTTCTCATTCAGACTCACATATTATATACAGTGTGTATGGTTCACACATTACGCACAGTATGTACATTAGTTACATCCATATACATTGGAAGCAGTGTATAGGGATGGTAATCAGTTCACACAAGTTGGTCCATATTAGAAATCCATGACAAATTAGAGGGATTGTTCAAAGCAGTGCAGCGGCCAAACAAAACTGGCCTGGGGAGCTAATTTTGGGTGGCACCTGGCAGCATATGGGTGATGGAAAAGAGGTGGAAACTGTAGCGCAGCTCAAGTAAATTACGCCACCTTACTCTTCCTACTCAGTCTTGGCTCTCTGAGTTCTGGGTCCACTACCTCTGTCCCCTGCCTCATGCCTGTCTCAGGCACATTTTTCAGGTGGGAGTTCTCCTCCCATGCAGTGGAGTAAATCAAGTACAGTATATGAGGGACAAACAGTGGGTATCTGAGGCCAGGGGTAACTGCTCAAGCAGATATGAGATCACATACTTGGGGATGGGCTAAAGGTGAACACTGCACACTATGAAAGTAGAGAAAAAAAAGAAAGAATACATCAGAAAAAGTTATTCAGCAATGATTCAGGAAGAAGGGGATGAAGTTAATTGTTTCTCTGGGATTGAACTTTAATAGTTTTGGAGAATTCAGATTAGTGTTTTGTTCACCAACAAAATAAATTAGCAAACCTGAACAAGCACTGTGTCTTCTGAGAGTTGCAGGCTTGGCTTAGCTGTAAAAACAACAGGGAAATGGTGGACATTAAAAGCTCTACACAGCTGCAATAATGTTGTTGTAACTTTTTCACTGCTCCTGGAGATGATACAGCAATTACTGACATAAATCGGCCACATTCATTAGTTTGTAAACTATTGTAGTGCCATCTTCAGGGAAACGTGTCTTGTATGTAGAAATGAGAAATAATTCTATACTTAGAGTCCCTGAAATTATTTCACATTCACATTCACTGAGATTAGAGAGTCAGTAGTGGAAATGATACAGTAGGTATGATTTTGTCATTTTTCATTTCTCTCAAGATGCAGGTAACACTGGAAAATGCTTACAAGACATTGTAGACACTAATGCACTATTTGCATTTATACCTACTATACTCAACATCTATTTTACTTGTTAAAACCATTTTCTGGTTTACAGCAAAATGTTCAGAGCTGGCAACAGCAGTTATGCAAAATTCTCATAAATTTGAATTTCAAGACCATACATTTTTTCTTACCAGATTAAAACAGGATCTTCTTCACCTTGACTTTGTCTGTTCATATTATATATTCCTGCTGTGAAGACCTAAACCTTTGCTTATAACACAACTGACTGTGTACACAGAAATCTGCTGGTGTCACAAGCAGAGGATTTTGACTTCAGAGCAAGAAAAGAGTTAGGGCAGATGAAGTCTCAGGGGCAAGGAGCCTGCTTTCATGAGGATGTCTTTAGTAATAAAAAATGGAGTATCTTGAAATTCAAATTTTTGAGAAATGATTTGAGATTTATGTCCTGTTGATCTCAACTGTCTCTGCTTTGCAAGTAACTATGTAATAAGCAGACTGTGAAATGCACAATTTGTATACTGGATAGTTCATTGTGGCTAGTGCATAATCTATACTGTCCAAAATTACATCCAGTATGCTAGTGTTATATTTTATTCCTGAGTTCTGCTACATTTGGACCCTCTCTTGAAATACCTGGGAGCTAACTTATGTGGAAATGAGGGTGAAGGATAGGAGTTATTCAATCAAGGGGCATTTTTTATGACTTTAAAGGATCTTATTTCTATTTATTGGGTGGTAGAGGGAAGCTGCTTTGGGATTGCTATGGTTTAAATCTGTTTAAAGAAGCTTATGTCTGGGCTTGAACTGCCTAGGCATAGGTCTGGAAGTACCTGTTTCTGTTTACCTATTCCATGAGCCAGCTTTGTCTGCTGCACCCTTTTCAGAGCCTACTGCTTTCAGCTGTTACTCATTGCTTCTGTAGGAACTTAGGGTGCTGAGAAGACATGGCAGTAGGTGAGGATGTGTCCAAGGAGGAGGGTATGGTGGTGGTGGGGGGGGGTCAGATATGAAGAGTTAATTTGAGAAGGAATCCTAGGAAAATCCCAAATCAGGACAGGGACTCTCCATGCTAGAATCTGATCCTGAGAGCAACTTTTGGTAACAGAGGGTCAGATAGCCATTGGACCAGCTGAACCTGTTCCTCACTCTTGTGCAATTATTTTTAGTAATAGGTAACTGAGGAATAAAACCATGGTGATTGTGTATTTCATTGAGGACTCTCAGCTGAAGTAGTGTGTATCATGGAGACCTGGCTAGGCAACAGCTTTAGAACACTAAAGGCAAAAGCCCTGATGGGCTAGACCCCAAGCTTCTGCATCTCTCTGACAATGCCATTACTCTTCCACGTACTTACATTCTGAACTTCTTCTTCTCACTGGGTACTGTCCCTGCTGCTTGGAAGCTTACCACTGTTGTCCTTCTTCCTAAGGGCAGTAATTTTTCTAATCCAGGAAATTACTGACCAATATCCCTACTCCCAATTCTTGCAAAACTCCAAGAGCACCTGGTGCTGGCTCAACTTTCTCCATTCCTTGATTCCCTGCTCCCTCCTTCTTCACCCCTTTCCAATCTGGTTTTCACAAGTCACACTCTACCATGACCTCCCTGCTCTGGCTCACTGACTCCATTCTCTCTCTGGCATGGATCAGGGCCACATCACCTCTGCCATCTTTGTCAATCTTGCCAAAGCCTTTGACACCATTGCCTACACCTACTTCTCTTCAAGCTGGCTGCAGCTGGTCTCTTGGAATCTGCCATTAGCTGGTTCAGGTCCTACCTCATAGGCAGATCCGAAGCAGTAAGGGTAGGTAACTTCATCTCCCTCCCCATCAACACTGGTGTCCCTCAAGGTTCAGTACTTGGCCCGGTACTCTTCTCAATATTTCTGAATGACTTACCTACTGCCTGCTTAACTGCAGATATCGATATGTACACAGATGACACTGTCTTGTATTGCTCCAGTACCTCCCCCACTGATGTGGCATCCACCCAGCCTTCAAATGGCTTTTGATAATGTCCAGTGCTGGATTCAATCTAATCAACTGTTCCTCAATGCCAAAAAGATGATCTCTATGACTTTTGGCACGAGGCAAAGGCTCGCCAGGCTTACAGCTACCCTCACTTTCTAGACTCTTGACAGTTCCCTATTGGAAGATGTCTCCTCTTTAAAATACTTTGGGCTCTGGCTCAATAGGAACCTTGACTTCTCTGGGCATGTGGATGCTATTCAAAAGAGGCTTCATCCCAAACTTGGTGCTCTTTACAGACACCGTGGATGTACCCCCCAAGCCCATCAAGAAATTTTCCAGAAGATGATTTTCCTGATTTTTGAATTTGGAGACGCAGTTATAGTGTCAACCTTATGTCCACCCTCACCATCCTGGACACTCTTTTCAACTCCCTCTGCTGCTTTGCCCTTAATTTTCCACCTCGTACTCACCACTGTGTCCTCTACACTGCTCTCTCATTTCCACCTCTCAAGGCCAGATGCCTTGCTCATTGTGCCTCACTAGTTGGTAAGTTCTGTCTTGGCTCCCTTCCATCCTACCTAAAAGCACTCCTTTCCACTCCCTCTTCTATCTCCTATTTCTGCTGCAACTCCACCCACAGGACTTTAGCCCTCCATGCCAGAAATTCTTCTTCTGGTAGGGCTGCTTTCTCCTATCATTTTCCCAATCTCTGGAACTCATTCCCCTTAGATATCCATTCTGCCACATCCACTAGTTCATTGTCTTGTCTTCTCCACAAATATATTTCCCATCTCTGCAAATGCACCTGACCCGAACCTCCTTCAATACTGTATCCATTTTTCTTACTCTCCATCCTGTTTCTCTTCCCTATCCTGTCTCCTTCCCACATTTTCATTTCCTATTCCCTCCCCTCACCTCCTCTTACTTCTTTAAATACTTTATCCCTTTTTCTCCCTCCTCTTCCTAATTTTATTACCTATTCTGCCTCCTTCCCTTATTTTTTATCCCCCTACCCTCCTAAGTGGCTGTACATGTTTATGTGTATGCAATGTCTTCTTTATTACTTATGTGATTGTATATGTACTTCACATATATATGTTTTTAGATGGATATTTGTAAGCATATATGTGTCGTGTTCATTCTGGCTCATTGCATAGTTTCATTTATATTTAGCATTGTTATACTGTTTTGTTGTACAACTGTATCTTATGCAATTTTGTTGCACTACTTAAATTCTTGTTATTTTGTACTTGCTGTATAATGTATCCAATTCACCCATTCCCCAAGGATGCTTCTGGAAACAAGCTCTTCGAAGCTCATGATGTCTTTCCTGGTGAAACTTTGCTAATAAATAATACTAAATAAATAATAGTGCTGGAGGTGGCAGCCCCACTGGATACTTAGTGGTGCATTGCTTGAGGCATTTGTACCATAGTGGAGTACATCTGCTTTGGATCCATCCTAAACCTCAAGGCAGAACTCATAAGAGAGAACAGGTGATTTGAATGCATGGCAGTAAAGGAGATGGCAAGTACAAGGTGCAGGATTTTCTGGGCACAAATGCAACTGAGGCACATAAATGAGTTACTGCAGGAGTTTGCAGATTTCACTGCTGATCTATCATTCGACTCCTTATCTTGTAAGTGCTGGGGGATTTCAATGACTGAGTTGATGACAAGACCTTGCAATTTGGTCAACAGTTCATCGATATGATGTCATTGCTGGGCCTTGTACAGTTGCCTCTGTTACCCTTCAGCTGGGCCATACCTTGGATCTGGACTTTTTGTTGGGACTTGATATTTCCAATGCAAAGGTTTATCCAATTACACGGTCAGATCATCATGCCATATATCTTTACAGGTCCTCCCAAAACCTTTTCCCACTGTACAGACTATCCAGTGCCATATAAGCTTAAGGTGTTATTGGACATCTCAGGAATGTAGGCAGATAGAGCAGGGATGGGGTTCAGAAGAACTCAGAGGATTATAACCTGACACTCTTGGCTGCCTTGAACTCACTGGAATCATACCATCTATATTCTTTGACCTCCCACTGCAGTTCACCATGGTTCTTTGGTGAGATAAGGGAGTTGAATACTATAGGGCAGAGTTTGGAGCATTTGTAAAGGAGACTGGGTCAGAAGAGGACAGACTGACTCTGTAACCTCATTATAAGGAGTATCAGAGAGAAATCACCCTGAAAAAGACTAAGTTCCTATCAAGGCTGATTGCTGCATGGACAAACTGTGCAGCATAACTTTTATACACTGTAGACATGCTTCTCTATGCCTCTTGACTTCACTCCAGGACCATATTTACTGCAAAAAGATGCAAAGAATTCATTCAGCTCCTAGCTGCCAAGGCATGCTTTATCAGAGTTGGGATTTTCCCAAGTTGTCTGTAATGGACCAGTGATACTAAGCCAGAGGAAGACTTGAATGCTCTGTGGATCTGGAGTGAGTTTCATCTAGATCTGGTAAATGAAGTGCTCCATGATGTGATCTCTGGGCATTGTCCTACTTGCTGTTCCTTGGATCCGGAACCATCTGGACTGTGGGAGGTCCTGGGTCTAGCGTTTTCATGGATTACCCAGTATCCCCTTGGGGGGGTCTTTCTTTCTTCCATTAATTGGCAGTGGTGAGGCCTCTCCTAAAGAAACCTTCATTGGACACTGAGGTCCTCAAAATTACAATACTGTCTCAAACCTCAAATTTTGGGGGAAGATTATTGAGATGTTTATAGCTTGAGTCCCACCTAGAAAAATACAATATCTACGTGACTTTTTCAGTTTGTTTTCAGGCCCTTACACAGCACTGAAACCATGCCTGATGGGGTACAAAATTATTTCTACCTGGTGAAGGATAGAGGGGAGCAATCTATTGTTGTTCTCCTTGATCTTTAATTGGAATTTGACACTGTAGCTAATAGGGTTTTGATAGATCCCCTGAAGAACTAAACAGGACTCACAGGAACAGTCTTAGTATGGTTTGAGTCTTTTGTCTATGGCTGGGTGCATCAAACTGCATAGGCAATGTTATGTCATGTCAGCTGCACATAGCTGTGGACTTCCTCAAGCCTCATTCTGTCCCCTTGCTGTTTGAGGTGTACATGCTGCCTTTGGGTAAGGTCATTAGATGGCAGGACTTGCAATTTTACTGCTACACAGATTATACTCAGCTGGACATTTTGTTTGCACCAGACATGAAATATATGATCTCTAATTGGAATTGGAATTGGAATTTGACACTGTGACTAATTGGGTTTTGATAGATCACCTGAAGAACTAAACAAGACTCACAGGAACAGTCTTGGGATGGTCTGAGTCTTTTCTGTCTGGCTGTGTGCAACAAACTGCACAAGCAATGTTATGTCATGTCAACTGCACATAGCTGTGAACTTCCTTAAGGCTCATTCTGTCCCCATGCTGTTTGAGGTGTGCATGCTGCCTTTGGGTGAGGTCATTAGATGGCAGGATTTGCAATTTTACTGCTACACAGGTTATACTCAGCTAGACATTTTATTTGCACCAGACATGGCATATACAGTCTAGGTAATTAACTGGTGTTCGGCTGACATGAATAATTGGTTGACTTCCTGCTGGATGATCTTAAATCCTGGTAAAACAGCATTGCTGCTGGTCAAAGCAGGTACCTGCAGGTTGATCACAGTGAATGAGGTGGCCACATTGTCATCTTTGAGTAGCACCCAGCTGAAGGCTGTGGATAGGGTTAAGGGTCAGGATTCAGGCCATCCCAATCGCCCAGTGGCAGCACATCATGTGGTATCCCATGATTTGAGAGAGTGAATTATAGCGAGTCAATTTGGGTGATGTTAAAACAGCGACTGTGAAATGGGCTATTGTATTTTAACAGCCAGTGCTTTGGTCAGCATTTTCATTTTGGCAGGGAGCCATACAGGTAGTTTGTGTGTCAGGCATGTAGGTACTTGTTTATTAGGCCAGTTCTGAGCTGGCCATATGGTGTAGAGGTTACAGTCACCCCCTGTGTGGCTGGCAGGCTCAGATTTGATATGGGTTGTGAGGAGTTTTTTTTTTTTGTTTGTTTTTTTGGGTAATTTCCATTCCACCCACCACCTGCCCTCCTGTCTTTGTTCCCCTTTGCTGCCAGTGAGGAATGATTTGATTGCACCCCAACCATCTTCCCCTTCTCGACGTGTGTCCCCCTGTACTATATCCCCCCTCCCGATTTTGTCCCTGTCTATGAACTGCATCCCCCCCAGAGGTAGTTAATTTAGTTATGGGGGGTGCAGGAGGCAAAGCCTCCCATGAAAGGGTGTGTGGTGGTGAAGCACCCTGCAGAATAAGCAAGCACAGATATGCTCCGAGTTTGGAGCATGCTATAGTGCTCTTCACTGTATTGCTTTCCACTATTTTTCATTCGCTGTTCTTGATGATGTTCTTTTGTAGTCACTGTTATCACATAGAACCCATCATTCATCTGTGCAGGTGATACAGGTTTGGGAGCAAACTTGAGTCACCACATTGGGAGGCAAGGCAGTCTAGGGCAACTGCCATGTGGCAGTGACCCTTTGCTGGAGAGGGTCAGCTGTGAGCTTTGGTGCCACAGTGACCTCTGCAACTAGGCCAGAGAGCTTGCTTCTGCAGCAGGGGATGTGTTGTACGTGTGCAGAGCCACCAGGAAGGCTGTCTTCACATTGGGTAAGGCTGGTGGATCCTACAAGGGAGAAAAGCACAAGTCCATTTGAGCCTCTGAGGTTCCCTGGGTCATAATACCTGCTAGCATTGGTTCTGGTTCCTAGTACACACTGAAGCCCCTACTATAAAGGAAAGCCATGTGGTAACATGTGGGTTAGTGGGGTAAGGGTGGATTAAGGATGCAGGACTAAACAGGTTATATCTCTTTGGAACAGGATTAGTCCCTGAGTGATGAATGTGGATGGAGACAAACACTACTATGGAACAAAAAAATGATATGGGGATCATTGTTGACTGGGCCTAACACTAGAACATTAGGCTCAGTAGAGTAGTAGTCAGAAACTGCTTTTTCCATCTCTGAAACATTGCTCAGGTTAATTCCTATTTAGAGAGTGGGGACCTAGCTACACTGAAACATGTTTTTGTCACATTCAGGTATAACTTTGCAATGCTTTATGCACAAGGATATCTGAGGGGGTTGATGCATTGCTTGCAGTTGGTACAAAATGTGGGAACTTGGCTAAAACTAGGAGCATGCCATTTCTAGCATGTCAGGAAAGTTTTCTAATGAACTGCACTGACTGCCATTGCACTAGTGAATCATTTTTAAGATTAGCTTGCTTGTGTACAAGACACGAAATGGTGTGGGTCCAGGCAACCAGAAAGTTCTCTGTACTTTGTATTCTTCTGACTGCCTGCTCTGCTGTACTGAGTTGGGCCAGAGTGTCATCCACTGATCTCACATGAAACAGTTGGACGATAGAACTTTTGTGACAGCCAGCCATCATCTCTGAAAGTCTCTACCTGGCTACCTTTGGAAGTCCCACCTGAGAAGAGGCATTCAAAAGGAGACCTTATATACACTCCCTCTTTAACCTGGTCTAGGTAAGATGTTGACAACATCACTGTGACTAACTGGTATCCAGGGGAACCTGTTTAGTTATGAGCTGTTTGATTAGTTAGATTTTTTTTACTAATTTTAAATGGTTCAAACCTTGTACTGTAGCTCCCATTTTCACTCATTTAGCATCCTATGCCTCAGGAAAGGTGTTTAACAAATAATGTTACCTTACCTTTCTGTATCTATGCTTCAGCATATATTTCTATGTTTATTCTATTTTTCTTGTTAATTTCCTGATTAATGTCAGGTGAGGAAAACAGAGAGCTGGTGTAAGAACCAAAATAATTACTTGGTAAGGGAGTTTTTGGGGGTTTCTTTGCCTCTTTCCCATTATCTTAGTCAAAAGCTAGTTATTGTAGGGTACTGATAGATATAATGAGATGGGTAAGTACATGGCTGACTGGGAGTGAACAGAGGGTGTGTGGAGGGAGAAGCATCTGAATGGATTCTCTTGCAGACTGTGGTATCACGGGGATCAGTATAAGTAACAACTCTTTTCAACCTATACATGAGTGGCTTAGAGAAGACCTAGGGAGCAAGATATTAAAGTTCACTAATAGCACAACAATAGGACAAATAGTTGACAAACAGTATGGGAATCGCAGGAGAACCTGTATACTGTAAATTAGACAAGTGGTCAGATTGAAAATGTGAAGTCCACCCTCAACCAATGATATGTTATACAGGTATGCTATACTAATCTGAAATTATTGTCGTATCAAGTACAAAAGACTGCTAAAAGCACACTTTGAGATGCAGGAGAAAAGAACAGTTTATATCCAGTCTACAATCACCATCTTTGAAAAACAGACTATAGTGACGAGGTTCTTAGATGCATGAAATGGCCTTCCTGAGGAGGTCGTAGAGTCAAAAACAGTGGGGGAATTCAAGAATGCATGGGACAGACATAAGGCAATTCTAGCAGGGGGTAGGAGGAAGAAGGCTGTTGGTTAACTAGGATCTGCATCTTATCCGTTAGATAGGGAAATGGGCAGACTAGGTGGGCCAAGCGGTCCTTATCTGCCATCAAATTCTATGTTTCTATGTTTCTTACACACATTTAAACTGCAAAATTAGAGCTGTGAGACATCTTCCAAAGTCAGAAACACAGTTCATTGATTTGTATGTACTCTCAGTATCACTAATATCCTGTAACACGCACACACACACACACACACACGTATGACCCAAACACACAAACTGGCAGCTATTCCTGACATGACTGCAATCCTTTATACACATTCCTCATGGAAGCAGTCAGTGCCGTATCAGGTTGGAGGAGGTGATAGTGTGGAGAGAAAATCAGGATCAGCTTACAGTAACATATACAGTACTTGGAAGCAGTGCTGTAGTTGTGGACTGAGGAGAACACTTAGTGGTGGAACTTCTTTGGTGTTATCCTGGTGAAGTGGTGCTACTGAGGTGCTGGGGAGCATTAATTATCAGTACTGACTTACCTTATATTAGCAATATATCTATAAATGTACTAACATTCACAAGGAAGAGGTAGTAAGTTATTCATAAGGTCAACATAAACATGAGTATTATATGTATACAGTATGTATAGCAGATTTTATGTGGCGTATTTTATAAAATGTTTCACAGGTTTAGCAAAAAATAGAATAACTAGAGACATGGATAGTGCAGTGATGAACAATGGAAACATCAGGAGTCAACAAAACAGTGAATCTAAGCTACTGTAGCAGTTGAGGGCACATGAAAAGAGATGACTCTGAGATGAGATTAGAACAATTATATGGACTTGGTGAGGCAGAGAGAGAAAGAGAGACAGACAGAGACAGGGTGAGAGACAGAGAGAGAGAGATGGAGGGGGAGAGAGAGAGAGAGAGACAGAGAGAGAGAGAGAGAGAGAGAGAGAAATGGCTGTTCCTGACAATGGTGGTGACAGTGGAAAAAGTTCTGCCACTGACAAAGGATAGGTTGTGGAACAGAAAAGGTGAACATTGCACATGAAGATTGAAGGAAGGAAGCTAGATAAGAGATCATAGAGATAGAAAGGAACAGATCCAGGGAGAATTAAAAAGGCATTGAGGGTAATTTCAAAATGAATTCTGAAAATGATGGGAAGATTATAGAAATCAGCAGTGATGGAATCACTCATCTTGGTTCATGTGTGGCACTGAACAACAATATTCCAGATGGATTATCATCTAGAAAGTTGAGATTTTGCTAAATTTCATAAGGAGGCTGCAGTAATTGATGCAAAGGGACACACACGCATGGATGAGAATCTCTGAATACGAGGAGTCATGGCAGGAATTAATGCAGGAGATGTTATGGAGATGATAGTGGATGGACTTACAAGCACTAGAGATGTGCAAAATAACAGAGTTCTTAGTCAAGCAGTGTGCCAAGGGTTTAAGCAAAAGATGCAAAGAGGAAATCAGAGTTAAGAAAACTAGATGGAGGAGGCAGAATTCAAATAAAAACACTCATATTTCCCAAGAGGAGGGCCATATCTTAAACACATTGAGCTTTAGGAAATTTATCCAAAGCTAAGCCTTAATGCAAGCAATGTAGAATCATAAGAACACAAAACAGAGGCTGAGGAAAGAGTCAAGGAAATTTACTGCTGAGAGTTATCAGCATGAAAGTGGTGCTGGAATTTAAATAGAAGGAGAGACATTGATCCATCACAAAAATAGCACCTGACGCAATCACGTAGGATAAATTAATCAACAATCAAAAGTCAAATTGAGTTGCAGTAGCACAAAAATGGCAGCCATTATCAGATTGGAGAAGGTGGTCATTAACATCATTGATGACAGCAGTTCCTGTACTGCTGTAAAGACAATGACCAGAAAATACAGTTGATTAGAATATAGACATAAGAGAAATAGTCTGAGTGGAGAGAGAAGGTTACCTTCTCAAGGACCTTGCTGAAATGGAGAAGGCTGGAGACAGGCAGGTACAGTAATCAGAGAGACAAGCAGGGCTGAGAAATATGTTTGAGAATTGGGACAAAGACATAATTACAATAGTTCAGGAAAAACTGAGAGGCAAAGGAGTGGTTGGCAACTAAAGAAACACAAGCAACAAGGATACTACAGGCAGAGAAGATGAGAAACAATGGAAACATCAGGAATCAACAAGACAGTGAATCTAAGCTACTGTAGGAGTTGAGGGCACGTGAAAGAGATGAATCTGAGATGAGATTAGAACAATTATATGGACTTGGTGAGGCAGAGAGAGAAAGAGAGACAGACAGAGACAGAGTGAGAGACGAAGGGAGAGCGAAAGAGAGAGAGAGAGAGAGAGAGAGAGAGAGTGGCTGTTCCTGACAATGGTGGTGACAGTGGAAAAAGTTCTACGACTGACAAAGGATAGGTTGTGGAGCAGAAAAGGTGAACACTGCACATGAAGATTGAAGGAAGGAAGCTAGATATGAGATCATAGAGATAGAAAGGAATAGATATAGGGAGAATTAAAAATGCATTGCGGGTAATTTCAAAATGAATTCTGAAAATGATGGGGAGATTATAGAAATTAGCAGTGATGGAATCACTCATCTTGGTTCATGTGTGGCACTGAGCAACAATATTCCAGATGGATTATCATCTAGAAAGTTGAGATTTTGGTAAATATCATGTAAGGAGGCTGCAGTAATTGATGCAAAGGGACACACACGCATGGATGAGGATCTCTGAATATGAGGAGTCATGGCAGGAATTAATGCAGGAGATGTTATGTAGATGATAGTGGATGGACTTACAAGCACTAGAGATGTGCAAAATAACAGAGTTCTTAGTCAAGCAGTGTGCCAAGGGTTTAAGCAAAAGAGGCAAAGAGGGGATCAGAGCTAAGAAAACAAGATGGAGGAGGCAGAATTCAAATAAAAAAAATCATATTTCCCAAGAGGAGGGCCATATCTTAAACACACTGAGCTTTAGGAAATTTATCCAAAGCTAAGTCTTAATGCAAGCAATGTAGAATCATAAGAACACAAAATAGAGGCTGAGGAAAGGGTCAAGGAAATTTACTGCTGAGAGTTATCAGCATGAAAGTGGTGCTGGAATTTAGATAGAAGCAGAGACATTGAGCCATCACAAAAATAGCACCTGAAGCAATTAAGTAGGATAAAGTGATCAACGATCAAAAGTCAAATTGAGTTGCAGTAGTACAAAAATGGCAGCCATTATCAGATTGGAGAAGGTGGTCATTAACATCATTGATGACAGCAGTTCCTGTACTGCTGTAAAGGCAATGACCAGAAAATACAGTTGATTAGAATATAGACATAAGAGAAATAGTCTAAGTGGAGAGAGAGAAGGTTACCTTCTCAAGGACCTTGCTGAAATGGAGAAGGCTGGAGACAGGCAGGTACAGTAATCAGAGAGACAAGCAGGACTGAGAAATATGTTGAGAATTGGGACAAAGACACATTTACAATAGTGTAGGAAAAAATGAGAGGCAAAGGAGTGGTTGGCAACTGAAGAAACACGAGCAACAAGGATACTGCAGGCAGAGTAGATGAGATCAAAGAACAGGGCTTAGAGGTCAAAAGTAGAATTGGTCTTTGTTCTAGAGCTTTTCACCCAAAGAAGGACACCACATCCAGTATTGCTTTTGGTTGCTCATTTGGCATACCATTTATTAAAACTTTGTCATTCACAACTTTATCAACAATACCACGTTCCTTTGTATATCATATTTAAACACATTTCTTTATTTTCATGTTCTCTTTATTCAGACTATCACAATTTATATCATATTTTAAACCACATTTTATATCACATTTCATAACACATTTTAACATAGTTTTCTTCCCTCCCACCCACCTGATGTAAACCCGAAGAAGTCTTTCTTTCTTGTCCGTTTTCTCTTCCACCCCCAGATGTAAACCTGAGGTGGCTATGTCTTAATGTCAGGGTCAGGTCCAATTCCTGCCCCCCATTTTTATTCTGGGGTGTCCATACCCCTTTTCTCTTACATCCCATCTTGGTGTAACGCCAGAATTTCTCCCTTCTCCCCTCCCTTAAATATTTTCTTTCTCATTTTTCCACTAGCCCATCTCCAACTTGCATTGGAAGGTGGGCTTCCCCCCACAGACTTCTTCCCTTCTCCAACATCCTCAACCATGCGTCCATGCCCCTCTCGCTGATTCTGATGACAATGTGTTTTTCCTCTCCAACAGCTGGGTCACCGCCCATTCTATGCAACCCAGCTATTATTTTCCTTCTGTCATCCTGCCCATCACTCTCTAGCCAACCTTGATGACCTTTTTTTTTTGTTCTTCTTCTCCTCCTTTGGTCATCCTCCTTCTTGCCCCTATCCATGGCCTTGTGTTTTTTTTTGAGCATGCCCCCATACCTATTTTACTGCTGTCTTCTACTATCCCTGACTCTAGGCCCCAGCCCTCCTGCACCCTCTTGTCTTTTCACCTCTTGATTAAAACATATGTAAACACAGAATTGAGCCTAAATCACTTGCCACCCAAATGTAGCAAATTGCAGTCAGGTTCTGTGTTGGACTGGCAGGTCCCCTCCACAATGACATAACTGGGGGCCCCAATGCATTTCTTCCATGCCCATCTGTTGGATCCATATTTTCATGGTCCAAAACCAATTGTTTTTCCCCCTTGTGCTTCTGTTCGGCCTGTCTCTCGGCACCCATATTCTGGAACATCTCATGCTCTGGTAGTTCTTTCCTGTAGCCATTCTCTCCAACATATAAATAAATAGTGTGAATCACTTATTTTTATTTTCATACTACCCTCACCCACTTGTTTCAGTTTTGTGGACAGACTAAATACCTCCTTAGTTATTCCCATTTTTTGTGTCCTTTTTTTTTTTGCAGCTGGGTGTTCCCCTGCTAAAACTCCTTAAGCCATCCTTCAACACCTGCTGGGCTGGCTGTGGCCCCTGAGGCTGCTCCTCTCTTACCGAATGCACTAATTATCTATCCAGGTTCTAATCGCTGGGGCCATGCTTCCTCCTTTTACCTCCAACCATGACTCCCTGTTGCCCTTATCAATTCTGCTGCATGAACAGCCAGTCACCCTCACAGTTTGCCAAAGGGTTCAACATTCCTTCAGTGCCCCAAACTGGACACGTGGCCCACCCCTTCACCTTGATCCTCACCCAGGCCACCCTCCTCTGTTTCCCTAGCCCCCCTCTCTGGAAAATGCCCACCCCACCTGCCCATGAACATGTCTCACCCCATACCCATCTTGAAGGCGAAGTGGCAGACCTGTGGCAACACTTCCAAAAGTCCCCCCAATGACAGTTCTGATAAGAGCCTTCTCCCATTGCACTCTTGTTTTGCTACCCCATCATCCTGTTCTTCTTATTTACTCCCCTACTCAGAAACCTCCCAACCTGTTGTGGTACTTATGCCCACCTGTGGTGACCAGGTGGACCCCCCTTGATGATGTGGGCCACCCTTTTCCTAACCCATCAGCTTGAACTTGGTTACTTGTTGATCCCTGCTTCCCCACTTACATCCTTGTTGCACTGAGTTCTGACAGCTTGAAACACTCTTGGGAACTCTCTTCCTGTTTGTCCATGTCGTCTCTGACCACTATGCACAAATAAAACACCCCATGATTTGTCCCCCTTTTGCATTTGTCATGGCTTGAGCCAGGGGAAGCGTAAACTCATGCCCCAGCCCCATAACCTTGCGAGCAGTGTGCTGTTGACCCAATACTCCCTGGATCATCTGCATCAACACACCTCTTTGTCATCACAGAGTGAGTGGCCCTGATGTGCTGCCCTTCTATGACACCCTATTTCAAGTTGTTAGCCCCTTTCAGGTTTAGATTTTGTAACCCAACCTGCGCCCACCAGGTGCTCGTATTGACATTCCCATGTTCCCCTCATCTTGTTCTCCCTTTCCTATTTTCCTTTGATACTGTAATATTCTGTCCCAACAATGGCAGTGGAGGCCTTCTTCCAGAACCAAGAAAACCCCAGGACCCAAAACACTGGTATGGGGCAAAGACTACAGTTCTTCCCCACTTATGGGCCACTTCGTCACGAGCAAGGCGGGTAATGGAAATACTTCCAAGTCGTAAATAACTTAATTCATTCCAGTAGCCTAAACAAACCAGGCCACTCTGTCTCATGTTGCCCCCACCAAATCACCTCTATCCTCGAGATAAGAGTTCTCTTGACCCACCTCTTGACGGAAAGCTCCTCACCAGAATGCTGTCCCCCAAGTGGAAGTCAGCTCTACTCCACTTTCAGTCTGTTTAAAATTTATAGACTTACTGCATGCCCAAAACCAGATTTAAATTTAATTAACCAGTCTGCACAACACAACCATGCTCAGTTGGAGATGCCATGCCCCCAGTAGCACCCATTAGTAACATAAGATTTTCTAGCCTGATATCTTTCAAGGATGATTATCCCCACATCCTTCTTAATCATCCTACCCCAATTCTAAGGTGTTTGCATCCTGATGCTACATGTCCTGCCTCCCTATCACCACCCACAGCTACTCATCAGCCCGTGGGCCCTCACAAAAGCCATGGCAGCATTATCACCAAACCTATAATTGAAAGGTATCTATATCATCCTGCAGTTGGTTGACCGTGGACAGATCTCAGCCACCCATGGAACAAGTAACTCTAAAAGCACTGGAAAATATGTTGCGGTATAGAGGGCCTGTGACCCGGATTGCAGCAACCTTAATATATTGTTAGGGCTGGAATGACCATGATCGGCGTTGGCTAACTTACATGAAATATTTTTGGGGGGGTCCCCACCATCATATCTGTAAGCCAAATAGGCCTGGCCAAACCAACCTCATGCTGTGTTCAATAAGCCTTCTGTTATTTAATGCGGCTGTTTGGACTTGAGGCCTCCTGCACCGCCTCTACAGCTGGACAAGATGGCACCTGAAAACCCCTAAAATGATACCTCACCCAAATTAGGATTATGATACCAGACCATCTTTGGAGGCTATTGCTCCTTGTATCTATAAAATGCTTGATATGTATCAGCTCCCCCCCCCACCAACCCTAAATGGCTGTAACTCTGTACATCCCCTCTCAATAATTTTTAACATGGCTGCCATTCTTCTAATCTGGCCACTGGTTCTATCTACTGCTGCAGTGCCAGGAAAGTGGTCCCCTTATGTGATCACCCATCAATGTTCTGGAAAGAAAAAAAATAACCTTGTCAGGCTAGCCCTCATTTGCCACCTGGCGTCAGTCCTGTTGGCATCCTGACAGGTTCTGACGCTGCACTGGTAGGTGACACTAGATGGGGTTGACCCTGACATTGGCAGTGGCATGGAACTGTTGATGACACTGAGTATGGTGCTGACCCTGGCACTGGAGGCCTGGACCCAGGCACGGGACACCACTGGCTTGCTGCCCATAAGGATGAGACCTGAAACCGAGGTCCCAGCTGCCTGCTCTGGTGGCAGCCCAGGTGGACATCAAAGATCCAAGGCACTTCTCCAAAGGTGTAAGGAATTTGCCCAGTGCCCTGGTGAAATTTTCCCCCATTCACTAAACCAGACCCAACTGCCTAACCCGGTTCAAGGTCCATTGGCATTCCACTGAAACTCCCTCCCCTGAGTCATGCTTGAAAATAGGCCAAATTTGTTTAGTGCATTTACCTGGTCCCAAAGTAAATAAATAAATGATTAAGTAGTTCTGTAGCTTAAGCAGGACTCTGTAATACATTTTACACTGCATAAATGAAACAAGCTGCCCTTTCCATATCACTATCCCCATGGGCCCCTGCCTTGTGAGAGCTCCATCCCATGCCCTTATCCACTTGCAGGTCCATGCCTTGTGAGAGCTCCATCCCATGCCCTTATCCACTTGCAGGTCCATACCTTGTGAGAGCTCCATCCCATGCCCTTATCCACTTGCAGGTCCATGCCTTGCTTGGCCTTCATTGTTCTCCCTTGTCCCTTTAACCGGCATTCTTGATAGCTATATCTATTATCCTAAATTTATTTTTTTTACTTATTTGAGGTATATAAGTATTCTCATTATATAATTGTTACCTTATAATTATGTGTTTGTTCCTATCTCCCTTCCCCCTCTTTTTGATATATCACCATCAACAATACAGTACTCTTTGACATCAAGGCATTCCCAGCATCATCATGGGGATTTTATACCCCCCCCCCCCGCTGGTGGGATATTATCCTGTAAGACCCACTGTGAAAGAAAAGTAACTGTAAACCTCTAAATATATATACATATATATTTTTGGTTTTTTGAACAGAACTAATGAAGTGGGTCAAGACCCTAATATATGGACATGTATCTTAGTTGACTTACAAATTGGTTATACTGGTATTCCCTAATTAAACAGCCCATACTTTCAATGTCCTTTGTTATTCCTTGGAAATCATAATTTTTCATTCAAGAATGATGACATTTTCTCAGCAGGAACCCAGAATCAGAAACCGCGCCTGTTATCCCTCTACATTTCCACACATTTAATTTTCTCTGTTTACAACATCCTCTGTTCTGACCGCAATCATTGCCCATGCCCGGATGACACCCCTTTCTTTTCCAGACATCTCTTGATTTCCTTTGTATGCCTCCCACACTATTAGTCCCCACAATGGCAGTGCCATGCAGTCCTGAACCAAAATGTCAGCCACCCATGCGGTCCCTTGCATTTTCCAATAAACCACCCATCCTTTTTTGCCAAATATCCCCCCTTCCCCGATTCACAATGGTATCTGCAATAATTCCTATCTTATCAAGGACTGAATTAAAATATTTTGTGCAAGAAAAAATTCCCCCCACTTCTTCCAGCAACCCTCCAATTCAGGATGGCATCCATGCTGTGGCCCCGGCCCTTCTTAACTAAAGCCATGCATTTTTTTTTTAAAACAAGGAGCAAAATCACAGCGAGCTCAGCAGCTCTTGCTCCCACCCTGTGGCTCTCATCCAGCCACCTGACCCCTTGGTTGCCTCTTCCCCTTCCTGCCTACGGCTGCCCTTTTGCTTTTTTACCCTTACTGGACTTTTGTCTGTGTCCCAAAATCACGGTCGCTAACTCCACCACCAACCACTACACCTTTTCCCCAGACAAACACCTTCCCCCCTCCCCAACGTTATTCTGCCTCCTCTGGTTACTTGTCCCCTGAAAACCACCTTTTGAACTAATGGGCAGTGGTACGAGGCACCTGCCATACACTCTTGTAACTTCTAAGTCCCCCTGCCCATGGTGGAATGCCTGCCTGTTTAAAAATGGCCTGTCTGCTCCCATGTGGGTGTTTTCTGGCCTCCCTATCTATGTAAGGACCCAACACACCTCCAACATTCCCCAGCTGGCTTCCCCTCAATCTTTTTCTCTCACTCCCCCAAAGGTAAATGTGCCACTAATAATGCATTTTTAGGGACCTCTAGCCTAAACACCGTCTTACCTGCAACTTTCAGCTTGTCTGTCCCCTTCTTAAAAACCTCTACCAGCAATTTATGCTAGTACTTAACAACCTATAGTACCTCAGCTTAACTTCAGTAATATATCTATCTATACGTAACTCTTTTGATTTTAAACTTTTTTTTGTAGCCTAACAGTGTTTAACTTGCCCTTTGTACTGCTACCTTTTCGATTAATTTATCTATACATTTTATTATTTATTTTATTTATTTATAAGCCTTATGTGAACCATCACCCCAACCATTTAAAAATAAAAACTTGCCTTACCAATAAATCTTCATTGGAACTCTCTGACTGATGTGCTAAACAAAATCAAATTTTGTCTAGCAAAAGTGAGGTATAGCTCCCTTGTGCAGCCCCTTATATCCCCCCTCACTTCAACCCACCCCTTTGCTCTCTCTCTCTCTCTCTCTCTAACCTATCCCCTGCTCCTTTTTCTTCATGTCCCACCTCTTTGTGAAGTAATTCTCTGGAGCTGAGCCCCTTTCTTTTACCTGGCCCTTCCCTTATGACCACTCTCTTCAAAACCCTGCCCCTCCTTCCCTCCTCCCCCTCCTTCTCTGTCTCTCCTTTTAGGTTTCCAGGCCTATAACAAAGTGGCTTGTCATTTTAGTGACAATCCTTTTTGTAGAGTGAATGATGTTGGCATTGTCCTCCAGTTTATGTGGCTGAGAAGACAGAGAAAAGGAATCGAAGGTTAAGGTGGCAGAGAGAGGAGGGGATGATGTTCGAGTGGAAGTGGTCAGTCTTTTGATAACTACAGTACGATAAAAGCCTCTCAATAATCGGATCATTTATACTGTGGATTAATCACATATCACTGATTTGCATACATGTTCTTAATTTATCCAGGCATTGACATTTCTAGGACTGGATGAAATTAGCAAATTCTGCTTTCACTGAATGTTTGATAGATTACCCCAACTGTGTGAAATTTTGCATAATTTCATAAAAGTTCCTGGAATTTATGTGATGTCTGCTACAGATCTGACATTTAGTATGCTTACTTGTTGTTAGTAGTACTAAAGGTATGCCAACTATCTTGCCATTTGGATGAGCAGTTCTGATTTACAGGTGATCAATGGATAGTATTTTCTTGTTTGTGAAATTTTGTGAAAATATTTCACTGCTTATAACCCAGGAGAATTTGGAGCTACACACTGTACCTGCAAATTAACTTTTTGTAAGGGTCCTAGAAGCTACTACATATGGAGAGATTTGATTAAGTAATTTTTAAGTTTTTTTTTTTTGTTCAGAATCCTGTTTCATCTTATTATAGCCTGGGATCAATCCCATATCTTTCAGGAAGACAGGTTTTCATCCTTACCCAGGTCGAGGAGTGACCAGAATTAAAAAAAAAAGAAGAAAGAAAAAAAAAAAGGAAAGGAACAGAGTTATACAAGGAAGAAAAATATGACTAAAATGTGTAGTTATTTTCCAATGCTTCTGTGAATGGAGCCCAGAGCAACTCAAATTCACTTATTTCACGAGATCTAGTATAATACAGTCTTTCAATTTTAGTACTTTCTATCATGAGGTTTAATAATTCATTATATGACAGAAACTTGACATGTTTCCAATGTTGAAGTATGACCTTTTAAGCAATTATTAAGTTTAGCTTAGCTAGGTCTACCTGTTGATTAGACCTTCTTATTCCCTCAAAAATATGGAGAAGGATAATACCTGGATCAAATGGGATATCCACTCCTAAGATATGCTGCAATAGCCCAACAATCTTCTGCCAGTAGTTTTTAAGTTCTGGGCAAGCAACAAACATGTGTACTAATGCACCTTCTTTTATTACACCTTTGGCATCTATCTGATATCTCACCATTGAATTTATTCTATTTCCTTGGAGTATAATATGTTCTATGGAATATATTAAACTGAATTTGTCTTAGTTTAATATTCTGGGAAACTGTACTACGGGAAGATTTAATGTCAGCCCACTGAGTTTAGGTAATTGACTTTGTCAAATCCCTCTCCCATTTATTTTCTAGAATTTCCAAACCTTCTATGGATTCTGTTAATAAGAATGAATTCATCTTTCCTATTATTTTTACTCTCGAGTCCCAGGATGTAAGGAATACCTACATTGGGGAGACTGCAGGAAGATCCAAATTCCCCTACATTTTTTCAAACTTTCTTTAACATGCCGGTATATAAGAAAGGCTCCTGGCTGTAGATTGAATTTCACTGCTAACTCTTCAAAGGTTAGAAACTTAGAAGTCGAGGGGGAGAATATATCCTTAAGGTACAAAAAATCATCTTGAAACCACATTTTAGGAAGGTAGGAGATAGGCAAATAACAACTAGACAATAATGGGGATAACTGTGTAATCTTATTTTTAAAACCCAATATACTATTTGCCTTTTGCCAAGCTTCAGATGTGGTCCTAGTACAAAGAGCAAGAAGAGCATTATCTAAATTTAGATCCAGCACCATTTTAATTTCCTTCCCAGGTAAACTGTGAGCTTTCATTTTTAACCATGATGGATTATTCTTTGAGATTCTAAACCACAATATTATCATTTCTGGCTGTGCAACCAAATAGTATAGAAACATATTTGCAAACCCAGACCTCCTTCTTCCATTGGTAAACACAATTTTTCTAACTTGAGTCTGGGTTTTTTTATTAGCCCACACAAACTTTCTTCTATGTTTTTCTAGCTTCCTAAAAACACCTTTACCCACTTTTCTTGGTGATGCTTGAAATAAAAATAGCAAGTGAGGTAAAATATTCATCATTACCACATTACATCTTCCCATGATGGAAAGTGGCAGCAAAGTCTATCTATTCAACTCTGAGTATATTCGTTGTAGCAAAGGTGGATAATTTATCTCCCAAAGTTTGATAAGATTTTTGTACAAATAAATCCCTAAATATTTAATATTTTCCTTACATACTCCTATCAAATTTAGGTTTGTTTGTTGAGTCATATTTGAATTCAACAATAGCACTTCAGATTTCTGTGTATTATCCCTATATCCAGAGATCTTACTAAAGGTGTTTTGTAATTTCATTATAATCTGAGTAGATTTTTGAATATCCTGTACATACAGAATAACATCATCCGCATAAAGCAAAATCACATGTCAACTCTCATCTATTTTCATGCCTATCTCAGGTGCTAGGTTCCTAACTGCAATAGCTAATGGTTCAATAAAAATTGAAAACGGGGGGAATAGAGGACATCCCTGTCTTGTACCTCTTAAAAGAGATATTGATTTAGAGAGAATCTGGTTAGTTTTTACTTTTACAAAGGTGTATTGTAAATATAATCTACCCATAGTGAAAACTGCCTTTTAATCCCAAATTTCTCCAGGGCTTTTTTCAGAAATTTTCAACTGACCGTATCAAATGCCTTTTCAGCATCCTGCATGAGCAGAGCAGTAACCTCTCTAGCTGCCTGCTCCATTATGTTAATTGTGCACCTGATATTGTCAGAAAGTCTTCTCCCTTTTATAAAGCCTATCTGATCTTCATGTATTATTTTATGTATAACCCTGTTTAATCTATTTAATTTTTTTGTAAATATTTTATCATCTGAATTTAATAATGAAATTGGTCTATAACACCCACATTTTTAAGAATCTTTGTCTTTTTTAAGCAATAAGGTTATCATTGTCTCATTAAAGGAACCAGGGAGGGCATGGCTCTGCCCAAGCTGGGCAAAAACTTCACACAGAATTTGGATCAGTTGTGCTGCATATTGTTTAAAAAATTCATTCACAAAGCCATCCAGCTCTGGAGATTTAACATTTGGTAATTATAGGATTGTTTCTCTCCCCTCCTCTACAGAAATAGATTCATTCAGAATCTTCAAATTGTCTTCTATTACTACAGGATAGTGTAAAGAACCCGAAAAGAGCTCCATGCTTTCCTCTAAGATCTATTCTTCTGGGGTGTACAGTTTTTGATAAAACCGCTGAAAAGTAAAGTTAATTTTTTGGGTCCCTCACTAAATTTTCTTGCTTGCTCATCTGTAATATTATATAAACCATTTTGTTCTTGTTCACATTTTAGTTGGTATGGTAATAATTTGCCTGGTTTATCACTAAAGGAATAATAGTTTGACCTTACCCTAGCAAGAGTATGCTCCACTTTTTCATTCTCCTCCTTATTATACAACTCCCTCAACCTAAGGGCCTCATTTAAGTCCTCCTCTAAGCCAGATATAGTATGTTTCAACTGTGCTGCATTTAATTTATTCTCAAGATCCTGTAACTTGACTCCAGCTTTCTTTTTTTATAACTGTTTTGACTAGTCAGTCATCCTACTAACTAGACCTTCAAAGAGTTCAACACTATGTTTAAGGGAATGTCCTCCTGGGTGTTTAAGCCCCAGAAAAAAACTAATTTCCTCTGTTAATTTAATTTTAAACAGATAATCTTTTAAGAGGTATAGATTTAATTTCCATAAAAGATCTCTCTGCCCACTATTGAACACAAACTTTGTGTCCAGGGGAGCATGATCTGATATCTTTATACGTCCATACTTAATACTAGAGACTGAATGTAACAGAGATTTCGATATACAGTAATCATATAATTGATTCTTGAATAAGAGTTAAAAACCCTGGAGTAAAAAGATAAAAACTTTTCAATCCAGGATGTAAATCTCTGAATGTATCTGCTAAAGCTCATTCTTCCATGAACCCTTTAACTAGAGCTACTGCTCTAGTTTTTTTCTCCATGCAATGCAGCCTATCCTCTCCAGCTAGTACGATGTTAAAGTCCCCACCAATTATCACAGAAGATGTGTAATTTGCTATCTTCAAAAAGAGTTCTGCAAAAAAATCCATATCTTCTTCATTTGGAGCATATATACTAGATACGGTAATATCTATCCCATCTTTATGTAACTGAGCTATAGCATATCTGCCATTGATGTCAATGTAAAAGTCAATAAGTTGTAGCTGAAGACTTTTTTCCGCACACAATAGCAGCTCCCCTGACCAGGTTTGTATAAGGAGCTGAAACTCCATTATCTTTAAATAGGTTTGCTAAATACTTAAAATCTCTATTATTAAAGTGAGTCTCTTGCAAGAGCAAGCAGTCAACACCATTTCTTTGTGCTTCATTAATAATTTTATATATTTTATTTTTATTATGGGCACCCTTCACATTCCAGGTCATACAATGTAGATCCCACATAAGGAAAGCAAATAGAAATAATATGCGCATAAAAAGTGTATCCCCATAGTTCTGGTCACACCACTTATGTAATAATTTATAGCCAAATAAACAGTCTTACTAAACCCTTTTGTTTTCACCAGCTGTGAAACAAAATGTAATAGACATGACAAACAAACACAACAATAGAGATATAACCCACCACCTAACCCCAAAAAAAAAAAAACACCAACAATCCTAACCCAGCATTTACCCCCTTTACCATTAAGGCCATTGGCCAGCCCAGAAGCTGGCACTATGGTCCGGGTACCCACATGTATTACCGTAAGATGGCTGTGGCTCCCAAATTGGAGCCCTCCACACGTGAGTGAAAAATGTAGAGAAAGGGAAGCCAGACAAGCAGAGCTTACAGGAAGGAAAGCCTATATTTTTTTTTTGTTCCTTTTTCTTTCTTTCTCTCTTCAGTAATTTCCTTTTTTAAATAATGTTGGCATCCAGGTTGTTAGCCATATTAGCTCAAGGTTGATGGAATATTTCTTTTGTTCTTATTTGCATCTGGTAAATGGGGTAAGGATATTCAATTCACATTCTCTTTATTCTTCACATTACTGTGAATATCTTGATTTTTACCTTCATTGTGATCTTTGTTTTTTTAAGTTAAAGCTGAAGGGCTTGCCCTTGGGGTTGAGCCTTTATCTGCAATTAATCTTCTTTTTTAGTCTTTTGGTAAAAAGGTAAGGCCCACTAGGCACAAGTGCCTGTTTTCAGGGGCGACCTGGGCGCGCTGGGTGGTTAAGTGACTTGCTCAGAGTCACCCAGTATGCAACTGGAGGTTGTGAGAATCAAACTCAGGTCTGGTCTGCTGGATGTATCAAGCTTGTTCACACCTCATTCCTCTAACCTCTAGGCTATACTGCCAGCCCCTTCTAACATGTTTTTCTACTTCTTGAGGTGAATAAAAGGTGGCATCCCCTCCATTATGGAAGGTATGTAACTTTGCTGGAGGAATCACAGAATATCTAATAAAATGCTCTTGTAGTATGGGTACCACTGAAGCAAAAGCTTTTCTTTTTGATAAAACTTAGGGCCCCAAATCTAGGAACACCTGCAAAGAAAGGCCTCTTACATGAATACCCTTCTCCACCCTAGCTTTCTGTAAAATATGTTCTCTATCTTGGTATCTATGAGGTCTTATATAGACAAATATTGTCTGTCTGCCTTTATAATGTGGATTTGCCATGGCTTGATGAGCTCTATCCAGTTCTATCTTTAAGTTCCCTCCCGGAGGGGAGGGGTATTGCTTCCTTCAACAAGTCTTCAAAAAATGTAAGTGCATCTGCACCTTCAAGGCCTTCTGGAACAACTCCTATTTTTAAATATCTTGTCCTACTTCATTTTTCCAACTCTTCAACTTTTATTTTTAACCTTTCCAGCTCCTTCAGTTGTTTTTCCAATTCAGTGACCATAGGTCGTAATTTATCTTCTTGCTGGCTTACCCTGTTTTCTACCTCATCTATTCTTACAGTCATGTGCTCTACGTTTCTTGACAAGGTGATTAAAGCTTCTATAAACCCCTTCAGAGAGCTGTTTATCTGTGAAAATCCAGCTTTCATCTCAGTCAGCATATTGTGTTCCATTTCCCCTTTTTCAGATGTTTCTTCTTTCTCTATTTGACCCGCCATTACTATTTCTTTTTCCTTGGCTTCTTGACCTTGACTTTTAATGTCGGATTTATTTTTATGTTTTCCCTTGACAAACTGCCTGAGTTAGAAGGCTTTTCTGTATCTTCTGGAACTTTCAAAAACTTTTGAGGTTGTGAACTCTCTACCTTGACTTCAAGCGTGCTTTACTTCTCTGTATAATCTATAATCTTTATTTGTTTTTTAGATCCTTCTTTTGCCAAATTTTTCTCCTTTTCCCCCCTCCCTTCCTTTTGAGCAAATATTTTTTCTTTTTATTGTGGGGGTAGCTTTAAAGGATTTCCATCTGCAAGTAGCTCCACTTTGCCCTCCTGCTTTTATTGTCTTTCTTTTGCTTGTGTTTGAGCAACATATGTCTGGCTTCCTTAACCCTGTGAAATTGTTTTGACATCAAGTAACTAACTTGAAAATAAAAAAACATTTTTTTACTTATTCACTCCTCCCTATTTTATTTTTCAGCTCCAAAACAGCTTCTCGGGGGAGGGCTAGGCCCCAGGCAAAGTAAAGCAACTGTCCTTGTACAGCAGACAGAGATGACAAAATAAAAACCCTTCCTTTTCCCTTTCTAGTGTGTGTTCTGCCTATTTATGTAATCCACATGTAACCCCGGGCTGGTATGCCATTTGTATCTGACAGCTATACCAGGTGGGCTGGATTCAGGGAGGAATAGGCCACTCATCACAAAGGCTAGGTTTGGCTACTCTGCCCAGGGGCACCCAAGTAACTCCGAACACAGGAAGTAATAACTGTAATGTCCAATACCAGAAGTGGGATTCTAAAGTGTGGCTTTTATTCACATCCAAGCAGAATAAACAAAGCATAGGTGGACCCCCACGGGGCTACGCTCCTGGTAATGCAGAATAAAAGAGACCAGAACACATCCTCATCACTTTAGCCCTCAGGCTCTACAACACACTGGGCACACAGCCCAGACTTGTATGCTGCTTTGGGTTACACAGCCTGAACTTGTACACTGGTCTGGGTTTTCCCTGGTTCAGCTCCCTTGCCAGCCACTTGGACAACTTCCATACTTCATGGAAACATTTTCTGGTGGCTCCCTAAACCACCTAAGAGCACCATGGCTCCATCAGGGAATCCTCCTCTTTAATCCCACATCTGGGTACTTCCTCAGGCACTGGCCAAGTACCTGAGGGAAAGCAAAAGGTGTCTCAGAGCAAATCCTTAGAGGTGAATTTGGTTACTACTGATGGGGGGTCTCCCATATCTCGCTCCCACAATGCATACCCTGCCATTTCTGTGGACTGTAAACACGTCATCCTTTAGCACTCTGCCATGTAGATTCTTGCTAAATATATTTCACATTCAATCTACTTGTCTTGCTTCCCATTTGTGCTGGACTTGAACATACTTAAAATAAGTGGCATTGTCCATTACTTTAGACCCCCCACTGAGTTAAGCAGTCCAATCCCCACATCTTCCAACTGTACTTGACTGTCTTTTCCTGACCCCACAGTAACAGTCCCTTTAGTTTCCTTCTGTTTTAGGTGAAAACTCTTGGCCTTTTTTCAGAGCAAACTCACCCTTTGGTTGCAGGTGCCCCACAGGCATTTCCTCCACAAGAAATCTCTTACAGAGCTTCTGGTGCCTCAGCACAACTCAGACAGGCAGCTCCTTTCCCTTAGCCAGACCCAGGAGGGTTGCCCCTGGAAAATAGGCAGACACCTTCCCCCCACCCCCTAAGGGATGAGGCTCTGAACCATGGAGAGCAGTCTCCACAACTTCAATAGCCAGTTCCTGTGTTCCTTTTCAGGTGGAAACACACACTTAAAACAAAAGTAGCTCTGAAACAGAGCTTAAAGCTCTGACAGCTTGCACACGCTCTGCTGCACTACAGACTCTCACTAAGACTGCACACAGACTGTCTTCAAATTCCCCAACATTCTACTCTAACCTCCAACTGCAACATTCCAGTGTGGCTTATGCAGCTGCGACAGTTCTAAAATAATGTCATCCCTCAGTATCTGCTGAGACTGAGAACAGAGGGAGACAGTGTGAAATCCATTTAACTGGAGTTTCACATGCTGCTATTCCTGCCTACCACTAGGTCTTACTGGGATTCTAGTAATCCCGGGTAACAGAGGGATTACACACACAATCTTCAAAGCTAGGGAAAATAGCTTGGTGCCAGCCCTTTATTCTTAATTTCTTACAATGCACATCTTATAGCCTGCGTATAGCCTGCTAGCATTTTCTCCCACATTTTCTTCTCTCAAGTTTGCTGATGACTTGAGCCCTTATTTTAACTTTTGTACTTCTCTTCTTCCCCCAACACCCATTGAAATAACTTATATAACAGGGAGGCACCTCAGGTTATGGAAGCTCTTGATCATTTGCCACTTGGTGTCCATAAACAACCTGACCAAAGAAAACAAAGAAAAGTGGGGAACATCAGGTATTTTATCAATATTCTTTGTATAGCGCAACCCATCCCCACATTTACTTAGCTTAAAGTTAGAAGATCAGCATGTTGAACTGGCGTCTTTGCCCTTTGGTATTCCTTCTTCCCTGTGGCATTTCTCCCTAGGCAGCCACCAAGTGCTTTGTGTCATTCACTTGTATGTTTGGCATGGTCTCAATCAGCACTGCTGTGAACAATTACTTTAGTCGCCAAGAATAAAATCAAAAGCTATTAATTGTGACTAATATTGCAGGAAAAAAGCCAGGGGAGCAGCATAGGAATACGTTTTTTTCTTTAAGATGCTCAAACGAGGACAGCTTTTCTGCTTAAAAAACTCAGCCAACAGCAATAAATTACACCTTGCTTCCCGGTGTGTGGCTCCCTCATACACAAGCAGTCCCCTAAAACTAAATGCTGCTTCATTTGCCATTCAGAATTGTTCCCGGACGTCACTGCACAGAACAGATACCCAACCGCTGAGGAAAAATCAGAGGCTGACAATTGGGACTGACAAAACTGAAGAGGTAGAGAAGCCCAGTAAGTCAAGCTGGGTTTTTTTAGACATGCATAACAAAAAAGAAAATTTATCTTTTACGAACTGAGCAGCAAACCATGGATTGCTCCCTGCATCTCAGGATCAGGCTCCCTCACATCCACGCTAGCGTGTCGCCATCCTGCACGTGCCCTGTCCGGTGTCGGCCCAAGTCATTTTTAAGTTACAGGGGTTCATAATATAACTGTTCAATTATTTTGGAAATTTAGTTAAAGATTTGAAAAAATGTTGATATTTTTGTAACTGTTGCTATCTTATTACCACTCTACCCAGACTTTCCTTCCTACTATTTTGCACATCAGGAGTATAGCCGGACAAGATTTATAGATTTGGCTTCAGCAAAATTATACAAATGCTACACTTTTCCAATAACCCATGACACTCAACTTTAAGTACTACTGATATTTTGCACAATTTGGCTGCTTATAACTTTGCCATGTTTTAGGCAAGAAATTAGTTAGTTGATACAGTCTTCTGTTTAGGGTCTATGATTCTGTCAAAGTTGGTGACCTTGTATTTTCTCATTTTGAAGTTACAACGGCTTAAAATTATGGCATTTCTGCACTTGCAAAATTTCACTAAAAATGAATCAATGTTTGGCTGCTTATCACTCAGTTCCTATTAAACTTATAGATCTGCTTTATTTCACTCTATCAATTCACAAAATACATTTAAAATTGAATTAAACTGAGACATATAATGGATTTACACATGCTTGGGTCACAGAGTTACTAAGAAAGCCAACATCAATCAAGTCGTCATTGACTATTATTCTATATTGTACTCAGCAGAGCATGGAAACCCTAAGCAGCAGGAAGAGGACATAGATTTTAATACGGACCTTCCACAGCTTAATGAAGCAGAACAGTTAGCCCTAGAAACCCCAGTCACTAAGCAGGGGATCATTGCCACAGGGGGCTCCATGGCATGCAGCAAATATCCTGGGCCAGACAGCCTTCCCCTGCAGCTGTATAAAAAGCTGATCTCCTCTTTCATGGGTCAACTGAATGATCCCACACAAGTGATATTCAAGAATGAGTAATTGTCCAGCTCCTTCATAGAAGCCAGAATAACAGTTCTCCCCAAATCCAATAGCAAAAGACCAGGTTGCTTCCTACAGGCCCATATCCTTATTGGATACAGCTTTTAAAATATATGCCAAAATACTAGCCAGACAATCAGAGCAAATATTGACCAAATGGGGAATCTACTAACCAGACTAAATTTGTACATAATTGAAGGGCGCAAGCCTGTGGTTATGAGGGGGAAGAGCTCCTCCCCCACATCCTACTTAATCCAAGCAGCAAACTCCCACTGTGCTTAGAGTGAGTCGCACTCGCTGTGCTAGCTCTGTGCTGCATGCTGGAGCTGGCTCCTGCCCCCCCCACTGCCTCCATCTCCCCTTCTCTTCCTGCCTTTCCACCGCCTCTTGCCTCATTTGTTTTTCCCTTCCCTCCTTCTCCATTTGTTGTTTTCCCTTTCTTGGTGGGAGGGTCCTGCCCTACCTCTAGCTGCAGCTCCCAATTCATTCTGTTTTCCTTTGCTCATTTTGCTCCTCCGTGGATTTCATCTGACCAGCCTCTCTATGCTCGCTTTGGAAGCCTTGCGTACTGCCACACTCTGTGTACATTTTATTCAGCTACACCGCTTCTGCTATCATGCGCCAGACCCTCACTACCTGAACACCTTAGCCATGGCCTTTTCATTTCCTCACTGCCCATCACTTTGACTACCGCTGTGCTTGTTTTGGGTATTCCAGTTGTTGCAGTTTGCTCAGGCCCTCGACAACAGGAGACACATTTTCAGCTACTACCGACGACTTCGCTGATGGCTCGCATGTCCTATTCTGTGCGTTTGCTTCCCATTTGCATTGCCGCCCCTGCATGTCTTTACTATATGGCCTGTGACATCTGCTGTTCAACACCAGGGCTACTCAACCGATTGTGACTCCATCCAATGCCCTAGACCTTCCTTTGCTGGCTAGCATTGAGCCGTTGACTTCATGCCCCAGGTATGCTTCCTGTTGCCATTCTACAGCGTAACTGCCTCAGACTCTGCCATTCATCTAAACTGTGCGGTGCAGGCGGTTCAAACTATGAATAATGTATTGGCCCCTATTACCACCCCATATCCTGCCCTGCTTTTTCCTTACCTTAAACTGGCCTGGGCATAGCACCTCAATCTTATTACTGCTACTGTACTCCGATCCCTTCTTGGGATTCAATGTTTGACTTTTCCTATGTCGAGTGCTTGGATTGTAATTTCTTTCTTAGCCACCGAGTGACTTGCATTGCCTTTGCTCATGCTCAATCTCTTTGGGAATCTGAATTTCACTGCTCCCTACTCCTGCTATGCTCGCCTCATTCCCTACTTTATTGTTGGTCGACAGCCTAGTTCTTAGTTATACTCCCCATAATTCAAGTCTGTCTCACTGCCCGATTTTGGCTCTTGCATTGCCGAGATTCTAGCTATATTATTCTGCAGACTGCTGACTCATAACTTGTCTCCGTACCTGGACACATCGACATATCTGGATCAGCCAGTTATATGCTGTGGTGCAGATATTGCTACTGGACACTTGGATTCAGCATCTCTTACCCTACCGACCGACCTATGATGGGACCTATTATCTGCTATGGTACTGTTACTCAGTTTGTTGCTTGCCAGCACAGGAAGCATTTTAACTCACTACTTACCCTATGCTCTATTAACCACCAGCTGACCCGCATGCTCTACATTATGTCTGGACTCATCACAGTATTCACCTACATTCTCTTGGATGCTTTTCGCCATGCTATTTCAACTCCTTCAGAGTTACTACTGTTGCTGCTAAGTACTTCCTGCTGAGCTCTATTCCATACTGCCTTCCTTAGTTTACCTGATACCTATGGCTTGATCCACTACAGTTCAGGATGCTTATTATTTCTACTCAAGTTGCCACCTCATGCACGCAGGTCTTCCTTGCGCACTTTACCATCCTCTACCGTCAGGACATGGCAGTGTACAGCACACACATAGTATGCCTCGAAATATATTCTACTGCAAAGCATTGGCTCGGGATTTCATTACCATTGTGTATACCATGTGCAATCTAATCTTTACAGCATCACTATTAGTTCTGCATTGCATACAGCTAGACATTACTAGCACCATTCCTATCATCGCTGCAACCTGCCTTCGCCCATCGGGCTGGAAGGTTTACCTACTAATCGCTTGGTTCTATGACCTGACTTCACCCATCGGGTTGGGAGATTTGCCTACTACTTGCCTGCTTCTGCAACCTGCCTTCACTCATCGGGCTGGGAGGTTTATCTACTGATCTCCTGCTTCTACATAGATACATAGATACATAGACAGTGTCTGCAGATAAGGGCCTATGGCACACCCAGTCTGCCCATTAGAGCTTGTAAGTTCAGTTTGTTTTCCTAGAAGTCTGTTGCACCTTACCCCTGACCTCCAGAATTCCTTTATGTCTAACCCATGCATTCTTAAATCCCGTGATTGTTTCAGCCCCCACCACTTCCTCTGGCAGGGTGTTCCACTTGTCCACCACCCGTTCTGTGAAGAAATTCCTTCTCATGTTTCCTCTGAATCGTCCTCCCTCCAGCTTCATCCCATGCCCTCTAGTCCTGGAACATCTTTTTCACTTAAAAATAATGTTTTCCTGCACCCTGTTCCTCCGAGTAAGATACTTGTATGTCTCTATCATATCCTCTCTCTCCCTCCTCTCCTCCAGGGAGTACATATTCAGTTCCTTCAACCTGTGTTCATAGGACTTGTGATGCAATCCATGCACCATCTTTGTTGCCCTCCTCTGAACCTTCTCTACCCTGTCTATGTCCTTACGTAAGTATGCTACAACTTGCCTTCGCCCTTAGGGCTGGGAGATTTACCTACTAATCATCTGCTTCTATGACCTGTTTATGCCCATCGGGCTAGGAGGTTTACCTACTTTTGCTCTACTTCTGCCTCACCCTGCTCAGATCCTGGAGATTCACACATTCTATTATACGCCTACATGCTGCCATGTCAGCCAGCCAGAAGCTCCTTTCCTATGGATTCGCATCTGGATGTTTCTTCGTTCATCATATATTCTTGGATGCTTTGCCCTGCTGCTTCAGCTGCATGGAATTACTGCTGCTTCACCCTTTCCAGGTTGCTTAGTTGAGCTTTTCCTAAAACCTTCACTATCCTGGTTTATGCTCTACTGCTTCTCGGACCTGTGAGAGCGCTACTTCATTTGACTCAGCCTCTTCATTTATCGCCATCTAGGACTTCTATGATTGACTATTCAGGATTCATCAGGATATTCTTCACAAGTCAGTTCTAGCTACGGTATCATCCTGGCTTGATCCGTAGATGTCAGCATTGTTACGCAACCTATTGGATCCACAAAGCTCTCTGAGTCCCTACCTTGTACCATTCCTCATGCCCTCACCTTCTTATGTAGCTCATCTTGCAATGCTACTTTCCTGCTACAACGTCTGCTCCTGCAGCTTTATTTACTCCATCAACTGACTTCCATACAGGTCCACTTTTTTATGCTGCTTGCTCATACTACCTGCTTTGCTCTTCCTTGGCCTAGAGGTCATCCCGACTACCTCACAATTACAACTTGCTGCACTGCACGCAAGCTAGAAACTCATCTGACCTACTTCTACATATTACCTACATTCTCTACCTACTTGATGCTTGCTTCCCCCTCTGGCTTGGAGGTTCCTACTGCTCCATCCTCCCTATTAAGTGGCATGTGCCAGTTCTTGTGCTTCATCATCATGGCCTTCATTTGCTAACCTTGCCATGCTGAACTTGACTCACCAATTCTCTTTCTGACATGGATGCTGGGCCTTGATTCATGAATCTCCTCTGCGAAGTCATCCTCACCTGCTGGAATGCTTCACCACCTGCGCCTCTTCACTTCACATTCCTTTCAACCACGGATGCCACTCCATTTTCATTCTGGCCTGCTCATGGACTGTCGAACTTGGAGTTTACAGGATGGATGCTCTCTATACGCCTGACATGTCACAATTCCATACGTCTTTGGTTCTCTGTTTCTCTGGACTGGGTTCTACATTTTGGGGTTCAGATTAGCCGATTAGATTATTTAGGATTACTCTCCTTTAGTATGCCCAGAAGGACGGGCAGGTCAGTTGCCATGGGTCCTCAGAGGTTTCCCTCCAAGGGGGTTTTTACTCTCCTGTGTGCTACTGGTCACACTCTCCAGAGTTGGAGGAGGTGATCATCTACTCATATTATTAGGGGTGTATTCCTGCTTGAATCCTTCATCAGTCGGATACAGAACAATCGTTGATATAATTTTCTTTTGGGGGCTCTCATAATTCTTGACAAAGCTTCCTCCCTATGGGTGGGATACAGAGAAAAGCCCAAACCATCAAATAATAAACAATTCTCAGTTCAAGCATCCAAGCTCATTGCTCATACTATCCGATTCATACGTACTATAACCATTGACTTGATCATGTTCATGCTGAAGTACCTAAGCACAAATCATTCCATACTACTAGTACCTAGCAACCATTGTCTACTTAACAGCTGGCCTCTGTATCCAACAACCATCCACATCATCCAGCTACAGTATGTAACATAAGCACTGAACTATGAACCACACATAATTGAAGAGTGCAAGCCCGTGGTTATGTGGGGGAAAGGTCCTCCCCCACATCCTGCTTAATCCAAGCAACAGGCTCCCGCTCTGCTTAGAGTGAGTCGCATTCACCCACCATCCTCCCCTGACACCTCCTCCTTCTGTGGCACTCTTATCCCACCAGGGAGGCTCTCATAATTCTTGACAAAGCTTCCTCCCTATGGGTGGGATACAGAGCAAAAGCCAAAACTATCAAATAATAAATGATTCTCAGTTCAAGCAGCCAAGCTCATTGCTCATACTGTCCGATTCATATGTACTATAATCATTGAGTAAACATGCTCATGCCGAAGTACCTAAGCACAAATCATTCCATACTAGTAGTACCTATGAACCATTGTCTACTTAACAGCTGCTCTCTGTATCCAACAACCATCTACATCATCCAGCTACAGTATGTAACATAGGCACTGAGCTATGAACCACACATAACTGTCACACCTGTGCTCTGTGCCCTGCACTGGCTACCGGTGCAGTGGAAGATCACTTTCAAGGTCAGATTACTGACTTATAAGGTCCTACATGGACAAGGACAACGGTACCTGAAAGAGCTCCTTTGTCCCTACTGTCCCCTTCACCCTCTCTGCTCCACCGAAGAAGGATTGCTGGAGATTCCCAGGGTCCATTTGACAACATCGGGAGCTAGGTCAATTGTTTTTTCTGCTCCAACCCTGTGGAATTCTCTACCTTGTCAGGTAAGGGAATGCCCATCTGTTGTGGCCTTCAAATCTGCCTTAAAAACATACTTATTTGAACTGGCTTACCCTAACATTTAAATTCCTTCTGTGTTTGTAGAAATGAGTTCTGTTTTTAAAGTGTTTGATTATATTGTGTTAAATGCTATGATCTATTTCTGGAATAGCGTTTAAGAAATAATGTTTGTCTTGGTTTGGTTTGGTTTAGAAACAATGCAGTCACAGACCTGATAATGCTGTTTTTTTTTGTTTGTGTTTGTATGATAATGCGGTTGGTTGTTTTTTTTAAGTTTCTCATAGGATTGTAGTAGCCAGTAAAGCAGCTGAATACCAGGAGCAGGAACGCTTCAAGGCTTAACCAACCCAATCCCCTGACGAAAAGGCTGGTTAAGCCTCGAAGTCCATTCTTTCTGAAGTTGAGTGTTTCATGTATTTCAAGAAGGTATTGAGATTTACTGAGTGTGCTTCTTCCAAACCCAAGGTATACTGATTTCATACATAATGGGGGGAGGGGCAAGAATGAACTTTTGTTTCCTGGTACAAATACTTACTAAAGGGACGTCAGGTCAAGCAGGATTCCCATTGGTGGTCTCGTTCAATTCTGAAAAAGTGTTTGATTGGGTAGAGTGGGACAAACTCTGTTGCACCTTACACAAAATGGACTTTGGAGACAAGTTCATGGGACTTGTAAAGGCTATATACAAATAAACCACATACAGGATTCAGACTAACACATGGGTCTCTAACAAAGTAGATTTGGGCAGAAGGATGATACAGGGGTGCCCCTTAACCCTGCTTTTATTTCATATTGCAATAGAGTCTCTAGCTCAAGCTCTCAGTAGACTCCCTCAGACAACTTGTATTGGAGTAGGGAAGGTTACAGCCCCTGCACCACTGTACATGGACAACCAGTTGGTCACCATGCTGCACTCAGAGACCTCATTCCCAGCACTCATGAATGCTCTAGATCAATAGTTCTTAGATTTTGTCACAGTGAGCCTCCCCAAATCCTTGGAAAATATTTTGAGCCTACCCAAAAACTGAAATAATATTGGGCCTCCCCAAAGAAAAATAACATACTGTACTTTGAGCAGTACACCATGAATAAATTGTAACCCCTTTGAGTACTTGGCTCACATTCAGTTCTTTCATTCAGTTCTTTGTCTTATACTGATGTGGAACCTTTGAAAAAGAGCTCCTGTGCTCAAAGGTGTTATCTGAATAACAAATAAATAAAACAAATTTTATTCAGTTTATTGTAACCCCCCCAAACAGACCAGCCTACGTGCTCCTCTATTTTCATTCTTGAACCATTGTTACCCCTTGTTGCAGTACCTTCATGGGTCAGACTACTGTCTCTGTTTCCTCTCTATATGAAATAACCTTCCTACTTACAGTACTTTGCCTCTCCCCCTCCTTCCCTGCTCCTAAGCAACTTCTGTGGGATTACTTTGCTCCTTTCTGCTATTGCTCTTAGCACTTCTATGCTCAACCCTTGTATTTGGGCTGTTCTGCCATCAGTCTACAAATCAATCAATTACCAGCACTCATTAGTTTATTGTTCATATTCATTTCTACTATTGTTCACTGTGTATTTCTTGATTGTTTTGCAGTTACCTTTTGAAATTTATTCACTACCTTCCCTTCCCCGGGTACACCTGAAATGAACCTTGTCTCATTCACCTTCCCTTGTCACCTACTAGTAAATAAATACATACAATTCATCTACTATTATCGTCTTTCAGTTTGCTTCATATTTTCACACAAAATGCATAAATCTCAAAATTGAAATACAGTACTTTTTCAGACTTGCTTGAGCCTCCCCTGGAACAGGTTGGGGCCTCCCAAGGGAGGCTGGCCTTACCATTTGAGAACCCCTGATCTAGATACCTTTGAGGCCAAAGCAGGATACAAGGTTAACATCCCTAAAACTATTGTCATGCCACTATGTAAATGTGATCATCAGAATTTTCAAGATAACATTCTCTTCAAATAGACTGAGTGGGTTCAGGTATTTGGGTGTTAACATCACCCCTTATTATAGGAATCTCTTTTCAGCCAGTCATGTACATCTCTTGCAGAATACCAAAGAACTTTTAAAGACATTTTCAACTCTGTTATCATCAATCATAAGTAGGGTAAATGTCCTTAAAATGACAATTCTCCATAGATTTTTGTATTTATTCCAGTCCTGCCCACTGCTGTGCCATCATTATTCTTTAAGCAGCTAAAAACCATCTGTTGCAATTGGATATGGGGAAACAGAACCCCAGGATTAGATCTAACCAACTAACACTTCTCCAAGTGAGGGGGGGGTCTGGCTGTACCAAACTGCAACAAGCACTATAGGGTGGCACAGCTGGCAGGTCTCAGAAAGTAGCATGAAGTGGGTTGTGAGAGCTATGGCATAGTAACAGAACAATAAGTAGCTCACGACATGTGTCTCATGGACTTATCGTACAACTCCAGTGGGGTCCATTTGAAGGCTGCAAAAGAAAATCTAGTTTTTAAGCACCTAAAGTACTTAAAATGTGGCACAAACATTAATCCCTAGGCATGGGGACACATTGTATACTACTCTGACACCCTTGTGGAATAACCCCCTATTACCAAACTTCTTAAAAGACCAGGCTTTCAAATTTAGAGGGAGAAGGGGGTCACATTATTAGGCGGTCTATACAAACAGGGCAAGCTTCTGACTTTTACTGAACTAAGACAAAAATATTTGTTGCCCCACACCCACAGTTTTAAGTATAGGCAGATCAGACATTTCCTAAGCATGGCCCTTTCTCCATCTATAAAGCTGCAGGCACCATCAGAGCTGACCAAATTCTGGACAATACTGTAAATATGAAATGGTTAGACACACGTTTATATAATCACATTTTACTGCAGACCAAATCCAAATTAATAGACTGTTGAAAGGAAAATGGAAGAAAACCTTGGGCCTCACAAGTTCTGAAGAAGACTGGACAGACATCCAGGAAGAGGGGTGACACATCCCTATCCAGAGTAAATTTAAACTCATATAAATCCCACTTCTCAACTGGCCTATTTGCACTCCAGAGAAGTTACAAAACATGTCCCCACAAAATGATAGCTTATGCCTCAGGTGTATATATGAATTGATTACCCTGCCCCACGTGATATTTTCCTAGCCCAAGTTAGGTGCCTTCCGAGGAAAAGTGGAAGACACACTGAATGCTATTGCCTAGCACAGATAAAACTAAAGATGCAAATAGTACTCTTGGTTGACCTGTAGAAATTCCCCAGGCTTGAAGAAGGCTTTAGGAAAATTGTCTGCTTAGCATTGGTCAGCACCAAATTGGAGATCCTCACCCTATCGAAGAAAGATCAACCCCCTGAGAGGAAAGTTTGGTTGGCTAAACTGGCTGACTGTGTCTGCATGGAAAAGATAATCTATAGGTCTAAGGGTAGACCAGAGATATATGACAAAAGATGGTTAGCAATGGTAGAGTTTCTGTCTGACAGGCAAATGAGTAATGATAGTGATATTCAAGAACAGATTAACCCTGAGTCCCCCCAGCCCTGGTGTAATGGCACTTAGAAACCACAAATGAACTCAAACCACCATTGAAAGTATATGAAATGTAAAGTTTATTGTCACTTTGCACTGTACTGTATAAACTGTTCTTTTTAACTGCTTGTTCCCATTTGAATAGTGCTGTGCGAAAATAAAATTTTGCCAGTGGAATTACCACAAAGTTGGAATTTTACTTTAGTGATTTTTGGGAATGCACTTTGGCAACTTTCATGGAAATTCTGACTTAGAACAATTGTGGATTAAAGTATTAAACTGTGGAAAGAAATTTCTCAGAACTGATCTCTGTCTGTGATCAGTTTCTATAGTTAAATCTGGAATTCATACATTCATTCTGCTGTTCAGTGAGTCACTGAACTGTGGAATGAATGTATGAATTGTGGATTAATGTTTTATACTGCAGAAAGAAATTTCAAAGAACTAATCACTGAACTGTGGAATGACTACATGTGTTGTGGGTTGATTTTTTGAACTGCAGAATAAAATTCCTCAGAACTGTCATTCTGTAGTTCATGTGTATTATTCTACAGTAGAGCCAGAAAAGTTCATAGAACGGGGGGAAAATTTGCCACATTTTCCTAAGAGCTGGATTTCACCACAGTCTGAATTTCAGAAAATTTACGAAATTTGCAACATTTCAAAAACTTGCTGTGAATTCAGACCTGGATTTGAATCCCAAAGCCCCCACTTGCATACTGTGTGACCCTGAGCAAGTCACTTAACTTCCTTGTGCTCCCAGGTCATACCTGTAAACAAGCTTTCAACTTAGTGTATCTCTCCTGGATAAAAAAAAAAGAAAGAATTTTCAGATTTTGCTTAGCACTACGTTTGAACCTTTCTTCTTCCATCCTTTTGGACTTTTTATGTCCACTTTCCATTCTCTTTTCCTTTCTATATGTCTCGACTTGTGGAAAGGAAAAATGTGGAAATATGAATTTGTACTTCACTTTGATTAGCAAAAGCACTAGGTAGATAGACTGTTTCTCTCTGCTTTTTACCTTTGTAGTCATTGTCTTCTTCATCTGGGTGACAAAGGAACTGGATAGAGGCCATGCTGTGGATTTACTGTACTTTGACTTCAGCATGGCTTTTGACGCTATGCCTCACAGATGCCTGCTGAGAAAGTTGGAGGACCTGGGGGTGACTAGGGATATAGTTAGATGGGTAGATAACTGGCTGAAAGGGAGGCAGCAGTAGGTTGTGGTAAATGCAGTTAAATTAGAGTAGAGGGTGGTCACAAGTGGGGCACCACAGGGGTCTGTCCTGGGCCCAGTCTTTTTTATCATGTTTATTACTGACATCAAAAAAGGGATCTAGGGTAGGATAAGACTCTTCACAAATGATACTAAACTCTGCAGAAGGGTGGATAAGGTAATTAGAGAATTACAAAATGACCTACAAAGGCTAGAGAGGTGGTCATTAGACCACGGAGTCAGTTGAAAAACCAATTATGACTGACTCACCACACATTATGACTGATTTTTATGTTTGCTTGCACGCATGTGCAAGAAACATAGTGCCATCATCCGAGTTTTCGGAGGTGTGTCACCCCCTCTTCCAATTCAGTCAGTGTGTTGGCAGGCACGGCCCAAGTCCTCCAATGCATGCTGGAGCTGTCTATGACAGCTCCAAAATGCAGTGGCATACAGATTGAAAGGGGGAGCTATGCTTCAGTGAGCAGCGATCAGATGTCTGCCTCATGTGCAGCTTCTCCTACACACACAAACACACGCATGCATTGTGCGTGCCCCCTACCACACACTGTACAGCAGCGGAGGTGCCCAATCCCCGTCGGCTGTGCTCGCGCCTAAAGTTTTCACATGCCACACTGGGTGCCCGTACCCCAGTGGCAAGTCATGGTATAGCCGACGGGGGTGCCCAATCCCCCATCGGCTCCACTGTCCTCCCCCCGAGTACAGGGTGCCACGCTGGGAGCCCACCCCAGCGTGGCAACTGATGCTATGGCTGATGGGGGTGCCCAATCCCCCATCAGCTCCATGCCCCCCCATTCAGCTGTCCTTGTGTCATGCTGGGAGCCCACCCCAGCTTGGCAAACGTCTCACGTCATCATTGAGGTCAAAAACCTGCAAATTAAAAACTGTCCCTCAGAGCTTCTCCTGCCCCATCCCACAACCCGCACCCACCACTGCACACCCTGCCTCCCAACACCCCCCTCACCCCATACTTACCTCTGGACCTTGGCGCAATGATCTTCAGTGGACCGGGAACACATCTGCACTCTTCAAACCAACCGTGAACTGAGGAAATGCCAGTAAGCTGTATAATGGGATAGATAGGGTTTTGTCAACTTTGTTGCATATCTCAGGAATTTTTTGGAATTTTTGCACCAAATTTTCAACATGGGGTTTTTGGGACCCCTTCTTATGAATGATGTCAATGTCATGGCATTATTCGGGCCCAAAGGGTGATTTCATAGTCACTGTGTGAAATCACCTTTCGGGCCTGATTAATGAAATGACACTGCCAGTGTTCATAAGGTGGGCTCTCAAGAAGCCTATTTTGAAAATTTGGGAAAATTCCAAAAATTACTGTTTTACGAGCGCGGCGCTATGCAATTCCTACGCAGGCTCGTAAGTTCGCGAATTTTCAATATTTTACCCAGATTTTCAACATTGCCATTTTACCACACCTTCTTATGAGTAGTATAGCTGTCATTTTACATCTCACCCAAAATGTGTTTCCGCCCATGTAGTGCACAATGGGCGCAATCGGTGTCTGAAAATCAATGTATGGAACAAATTAAGAAAATCACAGTGACACTGTTCATGAGCAGAAGGTCTTAAAATGGCTATGTTGAAAATTTTGTGAAAAAATTCCTAAAATGACTGTTTAATGAGCTATGCTGCATTGAAATTCCTACTTGTAAGTTCTAGAAATTTTCAATATTTTCTATTCCAGATTTTCAACATTGCCATTTTTCCACACCCTTTATGAGCAGTACAGCTGTCATTTTTCACATCTTGCCCAAAATGTGTTTCTGCCCATGTAGCGCACAATGGCGCAGTCGGTGTGCGAAATCAATGTATGGGACACATTAAGATAATCACAGTTATACTGTTCATGAGCAGAGGTCTTAAAATGGCTATGTTGAAAATTTGGTGAAAAAATTCTTAAAAATGACTGTTTTACGAGTGTGCGTTGTGCGGTTCCTACGCACGCTCGTAAGTTTGCGAATTTTCAATATTTTCACTCCAGATTTTCAACATTGCCATTTTATAACACTTCCTTATGAACAGTACAGCTGCCATTTTTCACATGTCACCCAAAATGTGTTTTCGCACATGTAGCACACGATGGTGCAGTCAGTGTGCGAAAGCAATGTTTGGGACAGATTAAGAAAATCACAGTTACACTGTTCATGAGCAGAGGTCTTAAAATGGCTATGTTGAAAATTTGGTGACAAAAGTCCATAAAATGACTGTGTTATGAGTGAGCATTGCGCAGTTTCCACGCACCCTCGTAAGTTCATGACTTTGTAATATTTTCAGTCCAGATTTTCTCCAGTGGCATTTTTCCACACTTTCTTATGAACAGTACAGCTGTCATTTTTCACAACATGGGCGAAATGTGTTTTCACACTTTCAGCGCAGAGATGCGTGGTCACTGTGGGAAATCATTGTTTGGGACAGATAAAGAAAATCACAGTGACACTGTTCATGATCGGAGGTCCCAAAATACCTCTGTTGACAATCTGCTGTAAAAAATCCCCAAACTAATTACATTACGGGTGTGCGTTGCACAGTTTCTATGCTCGCTCGTGACTTCACCAGTTTTTTTAATATTTTACTACAGATTTGCAACATTGCCATTTTTACACCTCCCCATGAACAGTACAGCTGTCATTTTTTACATCTTGTTCGAATGTGTTTGCACCTCAGAAAGCTAAATGTCGTAGTCGCTGTGCATAAGCAGCTTCGCCAACAAACTGATATTGCCACTGTTCATGAGGTGGGGTCACAAAAAAAAATTTGAAAATTTGAAGTGAAAATACCAACGAATGCCTGAGGTATTAAAGTTTACAACCATAACGCCCAACCCCCTAGAGAATGACAGGCATCAGGGATGTGACTTGGGATTCTTGCCTGCAATGCTCATACCATTCCACACCCTGCAGCCAATGAGAGGCATTGAGGTATGCCTTGGACTCTTTGGCCCCAAAGTTCACCCCATTCTCCTATACAGCACCCATCTCACCATATTTCCTGATGGAATGGGGTGCGCATAAGGGCCAAAGACCCCAAGGCACACCGTGACACTTGCCAGTGTCTGCAGGGTGGGTGTGGTGAAATGGCGTGGCCGTTATGCCTGACGACCCAAAGGCACACCCCAATGCCTGTCACTCTCTGCAGGGTGGTGGTGGGGTTGGCTTCAGTTCAATACTTCACTGCCATCCCTATTATGCAGCTCTGTAACTTCTACACTACCACTGCCAATGCCAGCAAGCAAACATTCGGCATTGACAAATGCTTGTTCCAACTAGTTTGAAATGTGTGACTTCAACTAACTAAAGAAAATCCAACCAATTTTTTCAACTTCACCATCGTTGCATTTTATTATGTAGTAGTTTGTAACTTTTTTAACTTCATATCTCATGTCAAATAACACCACTAGGGAGTAATTAACAGACAGCTAATCACTAGTCATGCCTCACTGCTTAATAAATCACACTTTGGTTTACATTCAATTCTGTACACACATCACAACCACTCACAGGGGTCAACCTTAATATTATTTTGCACTAGCCAGCAGGGAAAGGTGATTCAAAATTGCAGTAGCCCACAAATGACTGCAGTGGCCCACAATTAAAATGGCAAATTTTGATCAGTTATACAGGAAACAATTCAAGCTAAGAAATACTCTGATTATTGTACATTTATCATGTTTCCCTATTCCTTCCTGCCACATCTGCAATGCAAAAAAAAAAAAATAAAATAAAAAGGCTGCAATGCCATCGCATACAGTGAACCCCACATTGTTTTGTACCACAGCCTTCTATCTTCCATAGACATCACAGCAGCAAATGTTCAGTCAAGCAGACATACCTACACACACACACACACACACACACACACACACAAAACAGCTGACAATATCATGAACCTCACCACACTCTCACAACCATACACAGGGCAATGAACAGAACCTGACAGAGAAAGTCACGCCACACAGCCCCCACCCTATAGTCATCTGGAGACCTGCACTTCTGGAAGTGTGTGTACTGTCTCAGGTGAGCCAGGAGCACATCTAAGATTTCTTTGGGTGGGGGCTTCACGAACCTAAGGGGTTTGAGAATAGTAATCTGTGGCATTTTTATATTTAAAAGCATAGATTTTACTATGCTCTGCCCCAACAAAAGTAAATTTTTCTTTAACAGTGTCCTTTCATCCTTTTATCTGTCCACGGGAAACAGTGCACAGGCATGATTCTATACTACCTCTATTTCTATATAGGATGAACTATGCACCTCAAGAATGACTATTTTAACCTTTCAAACTATGTATTTTATTAAAGGGACACTGTCAACCCCTGTTGGTCTCAAAGTGTCCCTAGTTTAAAAAAACATATTTTATGATTGCCAAAATTCTGTAAAGATTGTTTATGTAGCTGGTAGTTTGATTCTGACTCTAATTTACTTTTAAAAAGTAAAAAACAGACTGCCCAACATACTGGTGTTATCACACCAAAACAAGTTTGTTTACATTCCTCAATGAACTCCAAATGCATCTTTCCTGAACTTGGGAACACCCACAAAGCAGTCTAGCCCCTCATGATGCAGTAGGAGTTCAGAAGGCTACTGCCTTATGAGTGACTGCACTGTTTGGGTGAGTTTCTAAGAACAGAACCAGGGATTGTAAACAAAAACAAGGTTGTTTATAAATATACATTGCCATGCATTTCAGTTCTAATAAGTAAGGAGACAGACAAAACAAACAGCAACATTAGTGAATTTTAGAGAGGGTAAGCAATCATAAAATGTGGGGTTTCAACTAGAAAAAATATGATGAAAAACAAGTTGACAGTGTCCCTTTAAGGTTTTTGGGGGGACCAACCCTGATCTAAAGCTTTGTTTAATTAGGTGGGCTAAAGGTGGGAATGTAGGGTGGGACTGTATGGATGGTGTTAACATACTAATATACTAAGAAGCCAGCAGAGTAGGCCCTATGGTCTATCGAGTCTGCTCGGGGATCAGTGCCCGTTCAGGGAAAGGAAAGCTATGGTGAGGCTGTGATAAAACCCACCACCAGCAGTTGACTAGGTACCCACAAGGGGACCACGTTGTGACAGAGTCTAGTGCACCACCTCATATCAGACAAGCACCACTCTTTGTTCTCAGGGCTATGGGAGCAAACTGTTTTGCTGTGTTACAAACAATAAAACACAACACATTACTATCAAGAAGTCAATTCACAGATTAAAACCAGTGCCACCATCACTAATCATTAATTGTGCTTCCTGCATCCAATAATACCTCATAGAGCATGGTATCCTATCAAAGTCACATATTACCATTTCCCCACAACATGTAACTCAGGACATAGAGTCAGTGGTATCATTTAGGTAGTACGTACAGTCTGTACATATATCATTTTTAACAACTCCACCTACACTTACATTGAACTGTTGTAAAAAGAAGAAAAATAATCATTTATATAGCACTTTTCATACACGGTGTATCCCAAAAGCGCTTTACAAGCAATGCTAGACTGGTAGTGGAGTGATTGAACGTGCAGTCACAAACATTTAAAATACACTTTGTTTCAGTTCTCTTTTTTGCATTTCACTGGTCATCAAATAAAGTGCTAAATGCAATTTTATATTCTAGTATGAAATGTACAATGTACCTTACCAGTTTCCAAACATAGGCTATGTTCTCCAATATCATATCAGGCTTTAACAAAGTTCAAATAAAACCTGCATTAAAAGTACACATTATGACTGGCATTGTCATGTAATACAGTTCTATGCCGAAAAAAACAAAACAACTTGTGTCTAATATTCCTATAACCATTGATCTGTATCACTGTTCACATGTTCCCTTACAAGGCTGGAATGTCCCGTCTCTCTGTTCATTTTAGGTTAATGCTACCATTCTGCTAAATAAAATAATCTAAAAGAATACCCAAGTTTATTTGTCCTCAGTATTACAATATAGTGACAATTCCCTTATGTGAGGGTTTTACTCACTTGAATGTCTTGGGGGAAATCACTCCCTCGGAATAATAGGAGCAGTCAGGGCAACAGACATGCGTGGTATTTATACCACATTACAGAGGATGGGATGACCTATGAAATGAACAGAGAGATGGAGATAGGCACAAAAGGTTTTTTTTTTTCAGCATAGAAATGTTTTATGTAACAGAGCTAGTAATAATATATAGTTTTTTTAATACAGATTTTATTTGAACTTTGTTTAAGCCTAATATGATATTGAAGAACATAGCCAAACTTTATAAACTGGTACACAGTGGATGAAGTAAAGAAAAAAGTGGAAGTTACTTTTGCAAATACCTGACTTGTCCATTTCACTTCAGACTGATGCAGATGACAGAAGGTGCCAATCCAGTCATGACTGCTAAACCGAATGCCTTTCTCTTCAGCAGGTATTATTCCCCCCAGCTTCAATGTCACATCGCACCCCACGCCCCTCGCATCACACCCCTGTCCTGACTCCAGAGTGGACTCGGCTTCAGTGCCTCCATGCTTAAGTATTTCCAGTTTGTCCCATCACTCCAGGTGCTTCAGTTGCAGACTTGCAGTCAGTGTCTGCTTTTCTCTCTCCTGACTCCTAAGATGAGTCCCGACTGCCAGGCTCACTCAAGTCCCAGCAGAGCTGTGCGGTCAGTGTAGTGCACTACTCTACATTGTCGCAAGGTGCAAAACGCCACCATATCAAGACTACAATTGAAATTTCTTCTCCCTTCAGACAGGCAGGCTTGCTCGGCTTTGGCTCTGCTTGGTAGTTACTTTGTTGATCAGTCACTGGGTGATGGATCTTCTCAGCTCTCAATCTTGGCTCTGTATAACTCCTCCTGCTCTCTAAGATTTGGAAATTAAGTACTAGGCTGCAGGCTGCTCTTAAAAATTTAAACATGCCACCTCGGAGTCTTGGCCACACCCCCTGCCTGACACTGTAGCCAGCTGGAGCCAATGATCTCTAAATGTCTGCTGTGGGCTGCAGCTTCCCCCTCCCCCTCCCCCACTGGTCAAAACAAAGACAAAGCCCACGAAAGCCAAACAAAAAAGTTTATTGTTGAGATGCCAGGAGCCACACTGACTGGCTTGTTTGCTACCCCTGCAACAAATGTTCGCTATGCTCTGGCGTGTCTGGCATATCAGTGGCTATGCCCTTGGGAAGGGACTCTCAGGGTGTGCAGTAGCAGCTTGCTCAGCCAGGGGGAGAATAAGATGTGAGGAATCCCAAAGCTAATTCTACTACAGGAGTCGTCGATTTAAAAAAAATTATAACTCCACTCAATTACGGCTGCAACTCAGGGCAATTCCAGCTGATTGCAACTGCCCTGAATTGCTGCCCATGATTCCGATGGCTGATGGCGGCTCCGGGGGCTAGCGGTCATATGTGTGGCAGTTGAAATTTAGTACCAAAAATTGCAACGTTATGCACCTGGGTAAAAAGAACCCAAGGCTAGAACACTGAATGAGAGGGGTAAAATATAGAATAACGCACGAAGAAGTGTGTATAATGAGGATTTTAAGCACACCTGAGGTGTGAGATGTCCTATAAATGGTTTATCTGGCATTGCACACCAAGGGTGTGCATGAGATCCAAGTTTTCATACTTCCCCATGTTTTATTTTTCATATTTACTGGTTCAAGATAGGTATATAGGTAAGAAATGAGAAGGTGATAAATGGTGAGGTACTATCCAGGGGCAGTAGCAGTGAAGTTTCAATTTCTGTGCCTATTGAATAGTCCAGTAAGACTCAGAAGGCTATGTTTTAGTTCCCCCCATTCCCAATTGAAATGAATGACCTGCTGGGAAACATCAGAAATCAGGTAGCAATGGGGAGCTGTCACTCTTCTCAGGGGTCCCAAGAAATCTGGGACTGAAGGAGACACTGCCTCTTCTGAGCCTGCTGCTGCAGCTGCTTTGTTCATCGATCCCTGTGGCACTACTCTGACGCTGCAACATGTTGCCACTGTCCTCACCGTTCAGCCCATCTTCAATGAACTACATTGTCAGCCACTTCCTAGGTGCCTGATCAGCTTATGGCAGCTGGTCAAGTGAGGGGGAGGCGTGCGATAGTGACGGGACACTTGCGAGATCAGATGTGGTTTTAAATATAAAACTATAGGAGTTTTGCTTATTTTTTTGGTTTGTTAAAAAGTGCACGGGATATGAAGAAAGCCACTGTGAGAGTATCCTAAGACTTATTTAAAATACTGTGAAATAATTTTCATGTGTGGTGCCTGACGAGGAAGCAGTTTGTCGCGTTGGTGGTTTCTAGGTGTGGTGCAGGTGACTTGAGAGCATGAGGGAAGGCAACTGTGCAGCTGCTCAGCTGGTGTGCAATTTGTTGCCACAACATTTGAGAAAGGTGCTTGGGCAAATTCTGTTTTTCATGGTTCGTTATTCACATGTGTGAATAACGGAGTTTGCCAGGCACTGCCAGCAGTAGATAAACATCACTAACCGCTAACTAACCAGTAAAGGAAGGCAAGGCAAGGCAATTTTATTTATAAGGCACCCAATTTCAGAGGCTCTGGGTGCAGAACATAAATAATCAACATACAGCAGTAATTAAAGCATGAAATAAAACCGCATTAAATCCATGTCAAAATGATTATACAGCATCATTAAAAGGTTTCACGAGGTCAGTCTTCTATGGATTTGCCACATTTTTAAGATTTTAAAATGGCATCAGCAGTCAAAAGCCAGGCTGAAGAGGTGGGCCTTCAGCCTCCCCTTAAACACCTCAATCTAGGGAGCCTCCCAGACTGCAGATGGATGCAAGTCCCAACAGGGTCAGCCCAGAGACAATGAACCCATGATCTCCCGAGGTCCTGAGCCAAACCCTGGGAACATCCAGAAGGCCCCATGAGAAGGAGTGGAGGGAGTGAGCAGGAGCTTCTGACAGGTAGCCAGGACCCAGCCCATATAGGGCCTTAAAGGTGAGAAGACCCACCTTGAAAATGACCCTCCAGCTGTCCAGCAGCCAGTGCAGAGCAGGCAGGACCAGAATCACATGACTGGACCTCAAAAATCCCATCAGCAACTGGGCCATTGCTTTCTGCACCAGTTGCAGTCTGCAAAAGGTCCCTCCCATGACCCTGAAGTACAGAGCATGACAGTAGTCGAGTGTAGAAGTCACAAAGGCATGCACCAGTATCTGCTGGTTCTCAGGCAGAATGAGGGGCTTAATCCAGGCAATGTTCCACAAGTGATAAAAAAACACTGCTGACTACAGATGACACCTGATCTTCAAAGGTCAATCTGCTATCAAGGATCACGCCCAGATTTTGCACTCTCGGAGAAGCCACCAGCAGAGCAGACCACAGAATAAGTCCAGAGTCAGCCCCTGGTTGCAACCCATCATGCCCATGACCAGGCTCGATCACCAGCATTCCTGTCTTAGCCAGGTTGAGTTTCAGCCAGCTGGAAGCCATCCAGTCATTGATTTTAGCCAGACAATTGTTAAGCATGTTGACAGCTCCTGACGTGCTGGGTGCAAAAGACAAATACAGCTGGGTGTCATCTGCAAAGCAGTGAAACTCCACACTGTATTGTCAAATGATCTCACCCAGGGGCAGCATATACACTGCAAACAGCATCAGTGACAAGAGCGAGTCCTGTGGTATGCCACAGGACAAAGGCATTGGGGAGGAGGAGAAATTCCCATCACCACCTGCTGCACCCTGTTTGAGAGATAGGACACAAACCATCTGATAACAGTGCTGGTGAGTCCACAAAACTCACAGAGCTGATCAAGAAGCACAAAGTGGTCCACAGTGTCAAAAGCTGAGGAGCGGTCAAGGAGCATGAGAACTGACCTTTCCCTGTCTCTAGTCCTGAGCAGATCGTTATGCACTCTCACTAGAGCAGTTTTAGTGCTATGTTTGGCCTGAAAACCTGACTGGGAAAGGCTCATAGATGTCCAAGGACACCAGGTGATCCTCAAGCTGTTGTGTCACCAATTTCTCAACAACCTTGCTCAAAAAAGGCTGGTTGGAGATTGGACAGTAATTTACCAGGATGTCTGGGTTGAGGGAAGGTTTCTTTAGGAGGGGCTTCCCAATTGCTTCTTTCTTAGCAACTGGGAAGATCCCCTCCACCATCGAGCACTTGGCAATCCTGGTGAACACCAGGCCAATGGCATCTACACATCCCATTAAAAAATGTATTGGTGCCGGGTCTAGTTCACTAAAGGTGTGCTTCAGCTCTAAGATCACTTTAGTCACTTCAGACACCTCCACTGGCCTAAACTCCTCCCAGGAAGACTGAGTGACTCGGAAAAAACTCCCAACCCGATCACTGTGAGCCAAAGGCCTCTCTGGCGGAATTCCCAACCAGATGGCCACCACTCTGTCAGAGAAAAACAGAGTAAACTCTTCACATAAAGTGGCTGAAAAAGCTTTTTTCAGCTGAAGGCAGGCAGGATGTAAGAGCCTGTCCATGGTCTGAAGCAGCAGAGATGGTCTGTTTTTCCCAGCAGCAATTTCCCTGGACAGGAATTCTGCCTCCTTATGGTAAATTGCCCCCTGGTACTCAGCATAGTGAATGCAGAGCCAGCCTGTTGACCTTCATCTGGGTCTTCCATCAGCAATGCTCCAACTTCTGACCCCGATCTTCATCACCTTGAGATCCCCATCAAACCAGGGGGATCTCAAGTGAGAGGATCTGGGTCATATACGGATTGGTGCGATGGCATCTAGAGCTTTGGCAAACACCCTTTTATAGTTGGTCACCACCTCTCCAGTGCCAACTGCACATGCTGCATCACCCATAGATAGGTCAGCTAATGCCAACAGTCCCTCTGGGTCCAAGCCCCTTAAGGGGTGATAGCTGACTATCTCCACGGGGGAAGGGACTTTTGGGGGGGACCCAAACCTGAACTCCATGGTGCAGTGATCAGACCAAATGACCTGATCAGTCTTGAGGTTATCAACCTCAAGACCCAGCTGGAACACCAGATGGAGTGTGCGGCCATGTTGGTGGATAGCAGCAGCAACCACTTGTGACAGGCCCAGTGATTGCATCAACAGTAGGAGGTCGTAACCAAAATGTGAGGATTTATCATCGATCCAGGCATTGAAAGTACATATACTTAGTATCATAACTAAGGAATGAAACCTGGGAGTCCTCATTAGTGACACCCTTAAACAGGCTAGTCAATGCAACAAGGCTTGTAGTGAAGCAAACAAGATGATGGGGTGTATTGGGAAGAGAATTGATAGTACAAAGAAAGAAGTGATATTTCCTCTCTATAGATGCTTGTTGAGGCCACATTTGGAGTTCTGTGCCCAGTTCTGGAGCCCCCACCTTAGGAAGGACAGCAATAGACTGGAGGTGGTATAGCACAGGGTGACAAAGATAATCCAGGGCCAACAGGAGAAGCCCTATGAGGAACACCTTAGGACAGCGAACATGAACTCACTGGAGACCTGAAGGGAGAGGGAGGATATGATAGAAACCGTCAAATTCCAGAAAATAATAAGCAAAGTGAACTATAAGGAGTTATTTAGAAGGAATTTCAATTCAACAACATGAGGGCATGACTGGAAGCTGACAGGAGGAAAATTCATAGGGGACATGAGGACATATTATTTTATTGAATGGGTGGTGGAATCATGGAACTGTCTGTTGGCTGAAGTGGTGGGAAATAAAACTGTGGGGGGCTTCAAACTTGCTTGGGATAAAGTAAAAGGAATAGTACTCACCGATAGCAATGAAATCAAGGAAAGGACTAGGGAGACTGCTGGGGAGGGTTAGAACTCCATATCGATGCTAGGTCATGGGATTATATAGAACCCATCGGCAGACTTGATGGTCCTTGGATCTTTTTCTGCCATCTCTGTCTGTTTTAATTTTTATATAATACTAAAGGAATGTAGATCACAGATGTATTCTGTATTTATTGCTATGGTAAATAAATAAAATATGTTTGAAAAAATACTGTTTGGACTTGTCTTTGTGTAAGTATAATATCACCTGCTTACTGTGTACACAGTTGCACAGTATTGCATATTTATTCTATATTGCATTTTTATTCGGTATTGTCACTCTTAGTTACATCTCTCAGCCACCCTTGAAAATAGGCATCTTATTCACTTGGGCCCTACCTGGTTAACAAATTACAAATTAAAGAATGCAAATTCAACATGCCAGATAGGTGAAATTTTTGTCCCCACAATATTTCACCTGCTACTTTACATGTTGATAACCTTAAAAGATCTGTACTGATTCCCTTATGAAAAGTCAATTCATTTGCACTTTGCTTTGCATATCAGGATTCAAATTATGGCATTTGCGTTCTCTAAGTAATGTCATAATGTAGTAGGCAGTGATTTCATTACACTGTTTTTGGAAGATTATTGTTCCACAACTACCCCCAGTATATATAAACACTTTTATCAGAAAGAGACATAAGATGACTACATTTTGCAATTTCAGGGTTTCATTCTTAAAAAGGTTGGTTGTGACCAGTTGCACAAAACGATGCCAATGCCATTTTTATGAAATTGTCTTGCATTCAACAACAGCTATAACTGTCTGTCACAGGATTATGGGTGACTATTTCCCTAATGTTATTAACTCACCAGTGACAAGTGTGTGTGTGTGCGTGCATGTGTGTGTTATAGTTAAAGCAAAAAATATCAGATAATGACAAAAGCATTATCCAGGATCCAGTATAGTTTTTTTGTTTGTTTGTTTGTTTGTTTTTGTTTTTCTGTGTATAAATTTCTTTAGTGCTTGTGAAAGGTGCTGGATTGACAGCACAGGAAACAGAAGTCTTCTATCCACATAACAGTTCAAATGACAGGTCAGATCTTCTTTTTACCATCTTAGGAATATCGCCAGGGTGAAGGACTTGTTTCTATCTGAAGATCTAACCACCTTGGTCCAGGCCTTTGTGATTACTCGTCTTGATTAGTGCAACACCCTCTACCTAGGGCTACCGGGGGTAGATGTCCACTGATTACAGCTAGTGCAGAATGCAACAGCCAGGTTGTTGACTTGAACCCCTAGATCCAGCCATATAACACCTGTGCTGCGTGAACTGCACTGGCTGCCGGTACAGTGGCAGATCACCTTCAAGGTCGCATTGCTGACCAATAGAGCCTTACATGACCAGGGACCACAATACATGCAAAATCTCTTGTTTCCCTACTGCCCTTCCCGCTCGTTCTGATCCTCTGATGAGGGCTTGCTAGAGATTACCTGGGTATGACTGAAATTATGTGGAGGAAGATCATTTGCCTTCATGGCTCCTACACTGTGAAACTCTCTACCTCATCGGATAAGAGATAGCCTGACCGTAGAAGGTTTTAAAAGCTCCCTTAAGGCCCATCATTTTCAACAGGCCTTTGATGGTGCCTGGGAAGGGTAATGCTATATCCCCTAATGATTTTTAGATCTGACTACTGTATTATTATATTTTAAATTACAGTTTGTGTATGTTGTTTTATGTACACTGTAAAGGAGTCCTGAGCTTGGGAAGGGCACTTAGCATAAATAGTGTTACTTTACTTACTTACTTTAACAGTTACAGCATGGGCAATTACAATGCAAGCTTCCTCACACTGCCCCACCCAATGTGCCTCAAACTTGCAATGGAGGGACCATGATGAAAGTGAGAGGGTAGTTTAGACTCTATGCCTATTCAGTTCTTGGCCTGTCATATGAGACTGCCAACAAGTGTATCATTTATTGCCAACTGTGTTGGTGATTTTGTAATGTGGACACCTGCCCACTGGGAATTGAACTGAGGCAACCACAACTCATTTCACATAGGCCACTGAACAGCCCTCAGGTAATAACGACTTTTAACCTCTATCGACCCGTGCTAGATTTGAAACCATGAACTGGAGGTGAAAGGCTTCTTAACCCAATACCAATCTTCAGAGCCATCCAGTTCCTTCAGTTTTATTATAACAGACTTAAAACAAACAGGAGCAGGAAGGATGCTGAAGTCTGTTCAAAACTACTTCATACATGCGTACTGTACATTAGATATATTATTCTGCTTGGATTGTTATCTATGAGTCTGGGAGGGGTTCACTTGGGTGGTGATCTCATCCTGTTTTGGGGATTCTTCCTGAGTTGATGTATGGTACTTTGAATGAGATATGAAATTGGTACCCATTCTTTCCATCCCTATTTGGTGATTGCTCATATGGAATTAAAATATGTGTGATTATGGTGAATTATACCTTACTGTTGTGTGTTTAAAGGAATTCGGCACAAGTGCCTCATGCCTAATAACACACTTTGGTTGTGCAATTGTTCAGCTGTAATCACACACCCTGGTGTGACATATTGCTTACATAACACAGGCCCTTCTATGCTTTTCTGTTTAATTACAGCCCTTTGTCACTTAGTCACAGAATTTCATGCATACCCAGTTTTTTGAAAGTTTGACCTGCAGCAAGGTTATCTTCAGCTTCAGCTGCTATGCCAAGCTTGGAAGTTGACAGCATTTGTGTCCCACATGGAACTTTTCCAATGTAAACATATGCTACATGGACTGGCTTCCTGCTCAGTTGTTTTAAGAACATAACAGCTATCATCTTTGTCAATGTAAAGCACACAACTGTTTGTTTGGATTATATTGTGATGACTGGGCCACCCATAATGACCATGGAATGACTTTCAACACCATCTTGCAGTGCATGTTGGAAGGAAACAGAATCTAAACCTAGACAAATGGGCCTTTTTGGCTTGTTAGATGGGTACTGTGAGCTAATTTGTCTATAAAGTAAGCACTGTCCTCCTGTTTAAAGTAGAGTTGATTTGGGTGCAACCAGTGCCTGAAATACAATGGTGCTCAATGATAGGTTCCCTTTAGAGCTGTGCAGACCTCCATAGTTTGATTTTGTGAACTTCAAACCAGTCCAAGTTCAATAACTTATGAGACGGTTCACAGTTAACACAAACTGAATACATTGTCTCCCAGATCCCCACCAATAAAAACACAGACAAGTATCTGTGGGTGCTCAATTTTGGCACTTAATTTACTTATTCATTCACTTCGGGTTTTACATTATATTCAAGTTCATAGGTATACATATATTTCTGAGTAACACATTCATTAATCACCCATTCCAAATCTGCTTTATCACACATAATATTTATTGCCCATTTTCTCTTTATTCCTTTTTCTTTTTTTCTTGTCTTCTTCTCCCTTCCAGATATACATCATGGGGGCTGTCTTTTCTCATCCTCCTCCGTTCAAGGGGTATGGGTGTATGCACTGTACCCATACTTCCTGCTGCATTTCTTATGTCCTTTTTCTTATTTCCCCTGCCCTCTTCCCCCCACCCTATCCTCCCCCTCCCTTTTTTCCCATTCCCCCTGGTGTAAACTGCTGTCCACCTTCGGCTGTCCCCCAGAGGTCCACTGCACTTCACCTACTGCAGTGACCACACCAGATCCAATTCCAACTCTACTTCATGGTGGATGGGTAGAAAATTCTCTTACAGCAAATTGGTGAGCTCCCAGGGCCTGTGATTGCCCTTAAAGACCTCTGTTGCTCACCCCTCTTTCTCTTACTTCTGACCAGTTCCTGCTTCCCACCTCACTCCAGCTCTGATCTTATAGCGCCACCCCTTTTGTGACCTCACTAAGTCCTCCCCACCCATCCCCCTCTTTCCCTGCAATTCCATCTGTTCTTGACCATCCACACACTTGGTGTGAGCCTGTGGACAATGGTGTCTACACTTTAAGAAGGGCAACCCTCTTTGTTTTAAAAGAAAAATCTGTTGACCCTCCCCAGGTGACATGGGCTAATCCAATGACCACCTCTCCTTAACCAAAGCCATTTCCTGCAATCCTCCACCTCCCTATCTTCCCACAAATATGTTAAGAAAACAAAAACCTAATTTATAGCTCTTGGCATGATGCCAGGAACCCAAATATTCTTTTGAAGTACCTCATCCCTGTAGCCAAAGCCCTTTCAGATCCAAAAATACAATTATTTAATAGAATCTCCCCTCCTTCCCCCATGCTAGGATTCCAGGGAAAGGGTGCCAGTAGCTGAGCAAACTAGACCAGCTGACTCTGGTCCCCCTCCTTATTCCTCTAAAGTAGCAAATGAAATAAAAATATCCAGGAGATGACATCACAATATATCCATCCTGAAAATGGAGAGCAGTATTATAAAAAGCTAGGCTAACATTGTTGTGTTCCAACCCCTGCCCTCTAAAATAGTGAATAAAAAGTCTCCAGATATTAACACTACATTGCATCTGCCTGAAGCCTCCTGGCCAAAACATACCAGCACAGGAAAATGTCCCCATCCTTACATCTGATTCAGCAGAGGGGCAACATCCTCTGAACCTCTTTTCTTGTGTTAAAGCTATTTTCTCACATAGCTTTATAGCAGGCTATAGGTACTGTACTGGTTCCTCTCCAAAACCTCTTCTCCCATCTCTAAACTCTTTTCTCTGTCATATCTTTATAGGTGACTATACTATAGGTCTCTTCCCAAACTTCTTCTCAAAACATTAATATGAAGTAGTACAATCATGTATCAGGAATTGTATGATAGTTTATTCTTTATGATCTCTAAACTGTATGGCAAAATAAAATAAATGTAATAGAAATAAGTACAACACTCAAACTGAAAAGGGAAGTTCTTCTTCAGGCATGGGAAAGGCAGAATACAGTGGGTAAGAATAGGGAACACCAAATAAAAGAGTATGAGAGAGACAGAAAGGAATAATAATAATAATAATAATAAAAAATCTGTTTAAAACAGAAGTCCTAAATATGGTTTTCATAAATGATGCAGAGTCACAATTAAGTGTGAATGAATAAGATATAGGAGGTGAGATAGTCAGCAAGGAAAGAGATAGAGAGAGCATAAGAGGGAAGGAGATAAAAGGAAAATCCCTAAATATAGTCTAGCACCTGGAGTCATAGCCACAGCCAAACCTCTGCTTAAAGCTCAACTGGGTGGGCATCCAGTCAGTCTTAGGTGCCAGCTACAGAGTTTGCTCTTTAAAGTTATAAGTGTATGTGGGGTGTATGGTAAGGTTGGGAAAGACTTTCCCTGTCTTCCCTGATCCCATGATTTTGTGAGACACTCTTTGCTTTTAGTGCTAAAGTGCTGGCCTCAGGAAACCTAAGCCAGTGGTCCCTGTCATGGCATATCAAAGGTGCTCACTGACAGTTTAACATCTAATAGCAGTTAAGGCTATGAGTTGTGTGAATGCAGGGTAAGAGGAACAAGGGCTGGGTAGCCACCCGTGATGCTGACTGGTTGTGCAGTTCTCCATAAGTTCCGTAACCAATCAGCATCAGCTCCTTCTTCAGCCAGTAAGGGAGCCCCCAACAGTAGCCATGTTCCCTCCCAGCAGCTTAAAAGAAGTCTGTCTGGAAAGCTTAAGTTCAGTTCAAGGAAGAATTTGGTGAAGAGTTCAAAAAGGATCAGAAAAGCTCCAGAAGAAAAGCATACAGAAGTGAAACTCCAGGGAGATGCCTTCAAGGGATCTGCAGAGGCAGTTGGGATAGCACTGCCACTGAACAGACCTGCCTGCCTGGCATTCCTTTGAAGCACTTAAAAGCTATATAGCCAGGCAAAGCTGATGACTTGGGGTACCAGAATGAGGGTCTGGTGCCATTGGGCAGCTTTCACCCAAGCCTTGCAAGTGCCCTGCAATCAGCTAGCAGCAGAGGGGTGTGGTCTCTTACTAGCTGCCCCAAACATTCTTGGCCTGCAGTCAGTTAGCAGTTAAAGGAGTGCATCCTGACACTGGGCATCTCTCCCATTAGTGGTCTGGCTGTTAATTTTACCTGCAGCAAGGGGGTGTGGTCTCCTATCAGCTTCCTCCCCCATTGGAGCCCAGCAGGTTTGTCTAACAGGTCCATAAATGGTGGGGGCACAATTCTAGCAGAGATGGGGCCTGGGATAAAATCATCTAGTAGACTGACCAGCAGTAAAATGTGGCCTCTCACCATGCCCTCTTGGAGAAAGGAGACTCAGCTAGCTAGTTGGCTAGTGGCATGGAGAAAGGAGACTGGGCTAGCAGGTCAGCTAATAGTGAGGAGAACAGGAAACTCATATAGCAGGTTAGTTGGCAGTGAGTACAACAAGCATTTGCCAATGCTGAATGTTGCTTGCTGGTATTAGCAGTGGAAGTGCAGGAGTTAGATGCAGTATAGGAATGGCAGTTAAGTATTGAACTGATGCCAGCTCCACTCCCACTCCCACCCTGCAGAGATGGACAGGCATTGGGGTGTGCCTTTGGGTCATCGCCCATAATGGTCATGACATTTCACCTCACCCTACCCTGCAGACACTTAAAGAGTTGAGGCGTGCTTTGGGGTGTTCGGGCTTTACACTCACCTCATTCCATAAGGAAATACTCTGAAATGGGTGCAGTATAGGAGAATGGGGTGAACTCTGGGACCAAAGGGTCCAAGGTGCACCTCGATGCCTGTCTCTGGCTGCAGGGTGGGGGTGGGGTGGAATGGCATCAGCATTACTGTCAATAATCCCAAGTCACACCCCTGACTCCTGTCAGTCCCTACAAGGTAGGGCGTTATGGTTGAAACCCTAATGGCCTGGGTGTTTCTTGATATTTTTACTCCAAGTTTTCATCATGGACTTTTGTGACACTACCATGAACCTTGACACTATTAATTCATTAGCCAGGTGATTTTGGACAGCGATTACGCCATTTGGCACTGCAGGTGCAAAAACAGATTTCAAATGGGATGTGAAAAATGACAGCTGTACTGTTCATGAGGAGGTGTACAAAATGACAATGTTGAAAATCTGAAGCGAAAATATAAAAAAACTGGTGAAGTCACAAACTTGCATAGAAACTGCACAACACACACCCATAATGTAATTAGTTTGGGGACTTTTTACTGCAGATTTTCAACACAGGCATTTTGGGACCTCTGCTCATGAACAGTGTCACTGTGATTTTTTTCATCTCTCCCAAATACCGATTTTCCACAGTGACCACGCTTTTCTGCACTGGAAGTGTGAAAACACATTTCAGCCAGGGTGTGAAAAATGACAGCTGTACTGTTCATAAGGAGGTGTGGAAAAATGTCAATGTTGAAAATCTAGACTGATAATATTACAAATTCATGAATTTACAAGGGTGAGTGGAAATTGGGCAATGCACACTTGTTACACAGTCATTTTATGGACTTTACAACACCAAATTTTCAACATAGCCAGTTTAAAATCTCTGCTCATGAACAGTATCACAGTAATTTTCTTACTCTGTCCTGAACATTGATTTCGCACACCGACTGTGCCATTGTGTGCTACTTGCACGAAAACACATTTTGGGTGAGATGTGAAAAATGACAGCTGTACTGTTTATAAGGAGGTGTGGTAAAATGGCAATATTGAAAATCTGGAGTGAAAATATTACAAATTTGTTAAGTTATGTGGTTGCATGGAAATTGTGCAATGCACGTTCATAACCCAGTCATTTAATGGACTTTTGTCGCCAAATTTTCAACATAGGCATTTTAGGACCTCTGCTCATGAACAGTGTCACTGTGATTTTCTTAATCTGTCCCGAATACTGATTTCCCACAGCGACTGTGCTATTCTGTGCCAGAAGTGCAAAAACACATTTCTACCAGGACATGAAAAATGACAGCAGTTCATAAGGAGGTGTGGAAAAATGCCAATGTTGAAAATCTTGACTGGAAATATTACAGATTTGTGAAGTTACGAGCATGCATGGAAACTGCGCAATACACACTCATAAAACAGTTATTTTTTGGGATTTTTTCACCAGCTTTGCAACACAGGCTTTTTTAGAGCCCACCTCATGAACGGTGGCACTGTCATTTCATTAATCAGGCCAGAAGAGTGATTCCAGCAGTGACCAAGAAATCACCTTTTGGGACTGAATAACGCCATGACAGTGGCTGAATTCATCAAGAGGGGTCCCAATAACCCCATGTTGAAAAATTCCCCAAAATGCCTGAGATATGCACCAAAGTTAAAAAAAAAACCTATCTGGTGTAGAGGGCCATAAAATGAGGATTGTTAAATGATTTTATTGTTAAATGGTTTTATTAAAATATTTTGATGACTGCCTTACACAGTATCAATACTGTAAGGTAGGGAAGTCAAGTTACTACATATACAGAATCACCATGTACTCTTAATATAAGTTTCAAGTTCAAGTTTCCAGTTTATTTGCAGGAAAAAACAATTAAACACACTCATTTACAAGGAGGTTCCTCCTAATATAATAATAATAAGGTAGTATAACCACTTATATGATTTATTTTGACATCAGAAATCTTAAAATGTAGCCAATAAGTGATTGTGTCAGATGTAGTATTACCAGGGGTAACTCTTCTGCTTATATTTCTAACAAACAATTACCTAAAAGCATTGCATACTACAACAAATTTACATATTTATCAATTCCAGTAGGGCAGTACCTGTACTGATCAATGCCTCATAGAACTTTTCCCAGTTTGTAGAACATCATTTTCAGTTTTCCACTGCAGAGGTAATAGTGAAAGAAATCCAGACTCCTGTTAACTTTTCCACCAGTTGACTGCATACAGAGCTATCTTTTGAGTATAACTTCTCTGTCACGTCACTGGGTGGGAATAAAAAAAACAACATTCCTGTAGCCATAATGATCTGTACCGATTGTTCCAGCTGATCAACTGTCCACACTTCCTGCATGTGAGAAACACATAAGTGGAGTGCTGGACCACTTAATAATTAAATGAGAATTGTAAATCTCTTGCTCTGTAAGTTCAGAGCTGACCCAACCGCAAAGAATGCAGCTGTCCCCTCTATGCACGTGCGTGTGTGTGTGTATGTGTGTGTGTGCGTGTGTGTGAGAGAGACAAAGAGAGAAAAAGAAATGGTGATAAGCTGTATAATGGCATAAATAGGAATTTTTTCAACTTTGGAGCACATGTCAGTCATTTTTTTAAATTTTTGCACCAAAGTTTCAGCATGGGGTTCTTGGGACCCCATCTCATGAATTCAGTGACTGTCATTTGGTTATTCAGTCCCGAAAAGGTGATTTCATGGTCACTGCGCGGAATCACCTTTTGGGACTAATTAACAAAATGACAGTGTCACTGTTCATGAGGTGGGCTCTCAAAAAGCCTATGTTGCAAATTTGGTGAAAAAATTCCCAAAAATGACTGTGCTACGAGCATGCATTTCACAGTTTCCACATACACTTGCAAATTCATGAATTTGTAATGTTTTCATTCCAGATTTTCAACATTGGCATTTTTTTACACCTCCGTATGAACAGTACAGCTGTCATTTTTCACATCCTGGTTGAAATGTCTTTTTGTACTTCCGGCACAGAATAGCATGGTCACTGTGGGAAATCAGTATTTGGGACAGATTAAGAAAATCACAGTGACACTGTTCATGAGCAGAGGTCCTTAAATGCCTATGTTGAAAATCTTGTCACAAAAGTCCATAAAATGACTGAGTTATGAGCGTGCATTGCACAGTTCCTACACACCCTCGTAACTTTACAAATTTGTAATATTGTCACTCCAGATTTTCAACATTGGCATTTTTCTACATATTCTTATGAACAGTACAGCTGTCTTTTTTCACATCCTGGCCGAAATGGGTTTTCGCACTTCCAGCACAGAATAGCACAGTCGTTGTGGGAAATCAGTGTCCGGGACAGATTAAGAAACTTACAGTGACACTGTTCATGAGTGGAGGTCCCAGAATGCTTATATTGAAAATCTGGTGAAAATATCCCCCAAATAATTCCATTACAAGTGTGCATTGCACAGTTTCTATGCACACTCATGACTTCACCAGTTTTTTTATATTTTCGCTCCAGATTTTCATCATTACCATTTTTTTAGACCTCCTCAAGAACAGTACAGCTGTCATTTTTCATATCATGTCGGAAATGTGTTTTCGCACCTGTGGCATTAATGGAACAGTCACTGTGCAAAATCACCTTCAGATAACAAAACTGACAGTGTCACTGTTCATGCGGTGGGGTCACAAAAAGCTCATGTTGAAAACTTAGAGAAAAATACCAAGACATTCCCAGGGCCTTAGGGTTTCTGACCATATCACCCTACCATGTAGGGTCTGACAGGCATCTGCCCTACTCTATAGGGACTGACAGGCATCAGGGGTGTAAGCTGGAATTGTTGACATTAATGCTCGTGCCATTCCACCCCCACCCTCACAGCCAGTGATAAGCATCGAGGTGCACCTTGGACTCTTTGGCCCCACAGTTCACACCATTTTCTTATACTGCATCCATTTCAGTGTATTTCCTTATGGAATGAGGTGAGTGTAAAGCCCAAACACCCCCAAGGCACACCTCAACACTTGTCAGTGTCTGCAGGATAGGGTGAGGTGAAATGTCATGACCGTTATGGGTGATGGCCCAAAGACACACCCCAATGTCTGTCCATCTCTCCATCTCTGCAGGGTGGAGTTGGTGTCATTTCAATATATCACTGCCATTCCTATACTGCATCTGTCTAACCCCTGCACTTTCACTGCTAATGCCAGCAAGCAAACATTCGGCATTGACAAATGCTTGTTTTATTTTCAGCACCACTTATGGATGACCATGGTACAGTATAGTGGCCTTTTAGCTTTCAGTTTTTAGTGTTTTGTTTTTGTTTTAGTCTTAGTCACAGTTTTTATTTTTTTTTGTTATAGTGAATTCTTAACCTAGTTGCAATATATATTTAAAGACTTTGTTTTATAATTGATGTCACTGTTTTGTTCTGCTCTTTCATTCCTGAATGATTTATTATTTTGATTTTAGTTGATGTATGTAACATGGTTTTATACATACTTTAGAACTTAATAAACTTTAACTTGAAAAGATACAATCCCTGATTAGGAGTATTCAAAATTTGCAGGCACATTTTATCCATCAGGGTATTGTTCATATCTTGTTTCTATTTACTTTTGAGAAGATTTATAGTTGCCATATTATAATGACACAAAATATTGTATATGTTACATAGTGTATTAGTTTTGTTCATATTCTTCTGCGATAAAGTGTTAAATCTCAGAGAGATGGTTGGCACAGAAAGCATGCTGTAATTTTGTAGAGATGAGGTCCCTGAGCTAGAAGTAACTAAAAAAGTGCTTTTTGTGGGACAGCAAACAGTACAACTGGCATCTGAGATGAGATTGTGCTATCCTACTAAATTAGCTGATGGGCTTTTCCCCACACAGAAAAGGATGTAACGGTGCTCATACATGTTCAGACAGTCTTTTTATATGAATAATATCCTAAGTGTAAAATCTGTTTAGTCAGAGGATATGGGTTAATTGAAAACTGTATTTTTGCTAGTGGTAGAACAGTACTATCTGAAAAACAGTCTTTGATTTGACTGATCTGGGCTATTAAGTAACTCCAGCTAAAGTTAGGAATTGCTATGCTCCTTCTACATATAAGGAGAAACAGTGTATCCATGGGGAACCTATGTTTTTGTTCTTCAATTAAAATGTTCTAATCAGCTTATTTATATATTTTTTTAAAAAGAACTCTGACACTTCAATGAAAAGTGACCAAAACAAGAAGAGGTCATTTGGGATTGACACGAAGAAAAGGCTGGTCAGAGTCTTGCCCTCAGTTAACACTAATGGAGTAAAACAGTTAGTGTTATGATGTGCCCACAGTCTGATGGGAAAAAATGACCACAGACCTGTTTTTGATCACTCCTATGCAATTCTTCTCAGTGGTGCCTTCTTCCTCTAGGAATCTCTATCTTTGAGATTTATGCATAAAGCAAACATGGGACATGTATACAGTCACCAACTTCAGCTGCCTTTACAATGTTTTTCAATTACCTGGTACTATAAAACCTGGGGTTAACCAGTGTTGTGTCAGCGGCACTAGGTCAGAACAACGCCAGTCTGTATAGCATGACCAAGAACTGCACACTAAAAAATGATGTAAATTTCTTTTTTTGTGGGGGGCTCCTCCCTCCACAATCCGGTGGGGTTTCTGCCGCACCTCCCGTCTATATCCTAACTTTGAGGGAGTGGATCACGGGGAAAGACAAAATTGTGGGGCCATGGTATACTGTTTCCATGGCCTCTTTTAACAATAGTAAAGTCCTGATTCTGCAAAAATCCAGGGAGACCAGGATTAGAACCCTGGTCTCCACTGCCACCTCACCAAGCTACTCCATGCCTCAGACCTCTGCATCATGGCAACAGCTTGGCCAGCCTCCAGAATTCTGCTGCCCATGTCCTCTCTCAGTAACATGGACAGCAACCAGGGGAGTGCTTACTGCCTTGGACATAGAATCCCTACTCGCTGTCCATTATAGCACTGTATAGACTAGCATTGTGTTGTGTGGTGCTATTCTTGCAGCACTATTCTAACCGGATATGGTGTCGGCCATTCAATAAATGTCTACTGTTTGCAGTCTAGGCTTTCAACACAGTAGTCCTAGTGATGTGCAGTTACTGTGATATATTTATTCATGGCAAAAAAAAACTCAGTTTAATGCATCAGTTAGAGTTGTTCCACAGCAATGAAAGCAAGGAAATTTGGTGTTAGGGTTGCCACCCCTTGCACCCCAATCCCACCCCATCCCTACCAACAGGCATTGGGGTGTGTGTTGGGGTTGTCATTCCTAACTCTCACTCCATTCTCCTATACTGCAAAACCTCAGCTTGTTTACACATAGGATGGGGTGAGAGTTAGGACCTATGACCCCAATGCACACCCCGATGCCTGTTGGTGGGGACAGAGTGGGCTTGGGGTGCAAGGGGTGGCAACCCTAACACCGAATTTCCTCACTTTTGTTGGTATGGAACAACCCTAACTGATGCATTAAATGGATTTTTTTGTCATGAGTTTCCCTTCTTTTTGAGAATGAGCACTATAAATAGTGAATGGAATGTGGTGGTGGGAGCACGGGGCCCTCCCACCATGTGATTTTTTTGTCACATAGTAACGCTAACAGTAACACAAATGCATGAGCAAACGGTAATGCACATGGTGATGTAAATGGTAACGCAAATGGTAAGAAAAACACAAGTGCAAAGGTTAATGAAAACAGAAATGATAATGCAAATGGTAACACAAATGCTAACAGCAACAGAAATGCAAATGTTAATGAAAACAGGTCCCCAGCTGCATGTTCCCTGAAGGTTTTGAACCGGTTGTTCAAACCATGCGACCTGTAGGCGTGAGCAAAGAATGTGCAAAAAAGCATAAATGTGACACGGAATGATGCTTTATAACTCCACAACCGTATATCCGACCAGTACAAAACTTGCCAGATCCAGAGATCTGTGGTACCGATCCAGCCTACCAAATATCAGGCACATCTGTCATATGGTGGCAAAGTTATTAACCTGACAAATTTCACACTTTAACCTTAAATGGGGTACTCAACCCTAACAATAGTGGCATTACTGTGCCACTATAAAAAAAAATATATATATATATATATATATATATATATATGAAACACACACACGTGTGTATCTATATATATATATATAATATATCCCACTGGAGGAGAAAGACAAAAAAGAGGTAAACCTGGCCCAATCTAGCAGGCAGAGTAAGATGCAGTAACTGATTATAATTACAACTGGATACTTGATACAGATGATCTAGTTACAGTACTTGGAGTTCTGGAAGGACAGAGAGTATTTGGAATATAATTGACAACTAAGGTTCACATCAAAAGAGTTAAAGTGTATAAGACTTGAGGATTTCACCATTCAAACCAGTCAGCATTTGGGTGGCAACTCAAAGACTGGCTGTGTGGAGAGAGAGAGAGAGAGAGAGAGAGAGAAAACTACACGCATTCTTAGAACATGCTGCTATCTCCCCAAGCAGTAATCACAATATAAAAGGTAGTTATATTTAAGTTTTATTTTTATTTTCTTACAGTAGGTACTATCCAGTTATAGTATCCTTTATTTTACCTTTTCTTGTATTATAATATTCTTTTTTATACTGTACATGCCTATTCATGCTTGATGATCAAGAATGTACATTTTGTAAATTCATGCTCTATGATCAAGGATGTACATTTTGCAAATATTATTAAATATTTAGCACCTATATATGAATATGTCTAAGGGAACAGGTAATAATTCACTTGATACTCTGTTTTCACTTTCAGTGTGATGCAATACCAATTAAGGCTCATCACATTAGTGAAAAAGGGTGAGAGTGTTTGAAGTGTAAAGTCTACCTTGGTCTCTACATTATACAGATAAGACAGACCTGTAAATTGGGTCTGTGGGTCCAGTAGTCTTGATAGTACATTGTTCTGTGTGAGCAAGTGAATAACAGGGAATGAGTGAAGAACAAGCCCATATGACAAGGTTGTATGCAATATACCAGGTTGCAGCTAATGGATGTATCAGCCAGTTTATGATGTAAATGAATTATTTCAATATTTTCACAACTTTAAACATCCTGGATTTCCAACATTTTTAAACTTATTGTTTTCTCTTTAAGTGAGTGTTGTTCTATATAGACTTATGCTTTCTGTCCATATGGTGTATGTGAAATAAACAATAGATGTAACCAATTGACTTTCATTTTTATTTCAATTTTGCACTACATTATTTAAAAATAGTTGCAAATGATTAGTACTCATCCATTTAATCAGCAGTCTTCAATCATACACTGCTACTTTGATCTGACTGAAAAAATCTAAGGTGACATCATAAAGCTGTTTATATCTAAAGAAACTATTTGATCCCATTTCCAAAATATTTCTAACATACGTAATGAATAAGAGGGTATACACCCCTGACAGCACCACCAACACAGTGACCTACATCGCTGTCAACAAAATTGACTGCTCACTGACAGCTCTTTGTGGTGGTGCATCTGAGACAGAGGCACACCGTCTCCCAGTTCTGCACCCCCTCCTCGAATCAACTCTGACTTGGAGTTGATTATAATTAGTACAGGGTGCAGGAGCAGAGCCTCCCATATAGGTTCGGCAAAGCCCCCAATAGAAAAATGGACTGGGAGATAATCGGATTATGTCGACCGCAAATTGCGGTCGACATAAGTCCCGTTGCTGTGATGCTGGTTGACTAAATGGTTGTTGAACTGGCATCGTAAAGCCGAATAACAGACACTTTTTAGAAAATAAAACCCATTTATGTGTTTCAAAGAACTTTTAGCCATACGTTTTCATGTTCGTAATGAAACAGGCTGGTCCAGTTTCAGAAGGGGCTGAAGTCACGACTTACTTTATGCATTATCAGCAGACTGAAAATCAAAATTTAAAAGTTGTCAGTCCTTTTCAATTGGATCCTTGTTTGACTTAGTGTAGATCTTTTTTATTTATAATTTATTTGTTCAGTCTATAGACCATTACAAAGGATAAAATACATAGATACAGAATATAAAAACAACACATATCATATATAATACAATTATCTCACACATAAACATATCACAATGTCAAGCCCATTGTTTACTTAAATGAAAGATTGCAGTCTATGACAATGGACAAATATACAGTTTAATACACAAATATACCCTTCAGTAGATCATTATAACAATATATAGTTGGATAAATGAAAATGGTAACTTTTTTCTTTGAGTTCCATTTGCAGTTGCCTGCTTATCAATGCAGCAGTAGTGCTACTGCCCATGACACCAGTGACCTGGGTTTGGGAATGAGCCTGGATCACTGGGCTCTGGCCAGGGAAGGGGAAGAGGTCTGAGCATCCCATAGGATGCTGTCCTCCTCTGTGGGGAGCAGAGGGCTGTTACATCACCCCATTTCCACCACCTCTGGATACATGGGCAGTAGCACAGAACTCATGGTGTGGCAAGGAGAGGACACTGTTAGGCACTTGGATGAGTTCTACACTAGAATGTCTACAGCCTGGACTTACATCCTTCAAGACAGTGTCCTCTGGGGCAAGGATTCAGGGATAACAAGCAGGCTGAAAAGAAACAATGTAAAAACCTGCAGTGCTGCGCAGCATGTTCCCCAGACAGTTGGGGGGCAGGGACTGAGCACAGATGATAGGTATAACCACCACTGTCCTGCAGGCACTGGGGAAGGGAACAATATGTTAAAAAAATCCATTTGCAGCATTTAGAAAATTAACAGCTCTGCATATACAATATTTATCTTCAGTTGTCATGAATATTGTGATCATGTCTCCATTTTCCAGGCTGTAGTCTTAAATAAATTGACTCAGCCAGTATTTTCTTATTCCTTCCTACCAAAGGAACTCCATAACTAAATGTAATAAATTATCAGTCTCTCCACTTCCACAATTACCCAGATTTCTATAGGGTTTCTAAGTTTATTATATTGTGGTTTTAATAACTCACTAGGAAAAGTCTCAAATCAATAATTCATAAATAGCTTTTTTTTTTTTTTACTATCCATGATAAACATGAAAATTGTGTCTGATTGTCTCTAATATCTCTGGATACTAGACAAGAAGGATAATGTAAAGCCTTAGTCATTTCTAATTGCCTGTGAGCCTACACAGCTTGTATGGCTTTACTAACATAGTTCTTATATTTTAAAGTTATCATTATATGTTTCTTACTATAATTTCAAATGCAGTGAAGACAACATTTCTGGAGTAATTTGTTTTAATATTATCATCCACTGTGACTGTAAACACACCCATTTCTCCCATTTCATTTTTTCTTCAAGGCACTGCCTAACCTATGCAGTCTTTTTTTACTCATCCCATTATTTAATTTTTCTAATGTACTCTAATGTCGAAACAATGGAACAACCCAGTTCAGCTCTAATATAATTTGCTGATACTGACTTAGAAACACTCAGTAGGAAGTGTAAAAATGTAATTACATTTTTATAGAGTGTACCATTAAGATTATATATTCATAGTTCAGCCACATTTAGTGGCTGGGCATTATATTTTTCTGTAAGAGCCAATAAGATTAGAGTAACACAGTATCTCCCAAATCTATTCAATTTTTTAAGGCCTATAATTGCTTTCATTAGATTGAGTGCACCACATGTTATATATTTTATCCAATAGTACTTTGCAGAGAATATAACACCTACATACAAATATTCATGGACAATACCCAAAGTCTCCCTATCTGCTCTCCATTTATAATAATTTTTGTTTGAATTAACTGTCATTATCTTACTTTTTTTAGGATTAATTTTTTCACTTAAGCTCATCTGATGTTTTGGATAAAATATCATTTTTCCATTGCAGACCCTGGCATGACAAAGAAAATAACACCAGGTTGTCTGCATAAACAAAAAAGAGACACATTAATTGACCAATTTTGGAGAGTCTGGGAGAGGCTCATTGAGGTTCACAAGTAATGAGTTATCATAAGAGTCCAAGGGAGGATCATCATCATGGTTTACATACCATCAAGGTTCACAAGTAATGAGCTATCATCAGCTCCCTTCTGTGATAGTCTTTGCTCATAAAATGAAGGATTATTTATTAAACCTCAGCACCTGTATCATGTAGATAAGTCTCTTGCACTTCTATTGCCATATATCAAACACTGTTGTAATATTTTTTTTCATTTATCTGTACAATCCATTGCACGTATCATTGTCTGTTATGTTTCTCATGTTATTATGATGTAAATTGTAAAATATTGACCTGTGTCACGTATTGTATCAACTCAAACCTTGCACTTTGAACTATGATTACTTTTTTCTGACAGTTCATTGCACTTATTGTACCCAGGCCATGTCTCTAAGTGGCATCTGGTGCCAGTGCACCTACCCAGTTAACAAAGTATAAATAAATATGAGGAAATACTCAGGGAATTAAATATGTTCTCACGGGAGGAAAGGAGAGAAAGGGGAGACATGATAAAAACATTGAAATACCTCATGGGTATCAATATGGTACAGGAGGGTGGTAAATTGCACAGACAAAGATGCTCAAGGATGAGGGGGGCATGATACGAATCTGGAAGGAGGAGACTTAGAGGAGATGTGAGGAAATATTTCTTAATGGAAAGGGTGATGAAAACCTGGAGCAGCCTCCCAGCAGAGGTGGTGGGTACCAGAATGATATACCATTCCCACAGTGATGGAAACATAGTGAAGACCATCACAGTGATAATATTGACAGTTCACTGTGATGGCCTGCTGGTTTTCCAATGCTGCTGTCTCTGAGGAGTTTGTCCCTTCCCCCAAACCAGCTCTGATTTGGAGTTGGTTATCTAAAGTGTGGGGGGTGCGGAAGGGCAAAGCCCCACACAAAAAAACACACTTCTGTAAAGCAATGGCACATGGCCAATTGGCAGTGTTGCGCTGCCACTGTAGTGACGGTCAGCAAATTTCCTGTCACCATGAACCATACTGAAATAGTAACAGGTTTCAAACATGTATGAAATAGACACAGGGGGACCTTAGTAACCGGGCTGGGGGGTAAGGCTGGAGATCAATTAGGGTCTATAGTAGCACAGTAGGTAGGAACTTTGGGGCAGACTAGGTGGGACAAGAAGTCCTTTTCTGCCAAAAAGATTCTATGTTTTTATGCAAATAAAATAAATAACTAAAAACACAAAATAGTGTAGAGGCAAGAACTCTGCCATTTCTCTCATGGCCCATTAATAGGGAATGTCCCTGAGAGTTGCCCTCCTGCCCCCACATGCACCTTGGGCCATGTGTCAGAATATACAGGTACTGTAGGTCTCCATTGATGCATATTAAGGATGGCTTAATACCCCAATTATATATAATTGTCAAGAGAATATCCTGGTCTTTTGAATCAAAGATGAACTGTAATCTATGAATGCTGCATAGAGGTTTTTGAGTTCTTAAATGTACATATTTTTCTAGCAAATGGTGGAAAGTGAAACAGTTATCTATGGTGATTGTGCCTGAATGGACGCTTGCTTGGAATTCAGATAAGCCACTGATCTTTATTGTTCGTATCAACAACCTACCTAGCAACACTTTAAAAGAACATTTCTAACATTATATCCAGTTGGCTTATATGCCTGTAATATTTGAATCAGTTCTGCCCCCACACCTTTTTTAATAAATTGGGACTGTTTCTGTTCCTCTCCAGGATTTTGATACATGTTTCTCTTTTATGCATTTATTAAAAAATGTAGTTAACATAGTATTCCATATATCCTCCACCCACATACATACCTCAGCTGGTATTCCATTGGGAACTAGAGCTTTTTTGTATTTTAGTTCATGCATAGGGAACTTCAGTAATGAAAAGTGGGATGAAGACTCCCTGTCCTCAATGGGACTTGGTAACTCTACTCTTAGTGTGGAGCTGTACAAAAATAGAAATCCCATGGTACAATTCCAAACATTTGCTTTTTCACTTATGGAATTTTCTGTGGATTTTTGTAAAACATTCCATGAAATTCTACTAGTATGTCATGTCAGCAGCTTTTTCTCAGACATAGAATAACATAAAATAGAATAGAACAGAATAGGATAGAACTCAATTTTAATTGCAGCATCTTTAGTAAGGTTCATGTTATCTGCAGATTCTTTTTTGCAGTTATTTTTGCATGTAGACCCCAACAATACAAACAGTGGCACAATATTATTTTCTGTTGAAAGGGTAGATTTCTGGGGATCCCACAAATATCTGGAAATTTAGGGGACATCCAACAGAAGAAAAATGTTACAATTGTATCCACTATTACATAATTTGGTGGTAAGAACCATAAGCTGTGACCCAGGAGATCCCTGTGCGAATAACCAATAGCTCAGTGGAGGAACTTTAAGCTTGTCACTTGACCTCTGTATGCTTTAGCCTTTCTGACCATAAAATTGGGTAGCATCGGGTATCTCACTATGAATAGCATGCTGCATCTCAGTTAAGCTGGTAAATGAATTTTAAATTTAGAGAGGAAAAAGAGGAACAGATGTTTTAGCAGCATTTGAATAAAAATTGACAATGTGCAATGCTGAAAATATAATTGGTTTAAGCTATTATACATTTTGAAAAGCAAGCATGGTTTTGGGGTCTAATTCTTCAAAGCTATAAGTAAACATAAGAATGTGGGTGAAAAAGAAAGAGTTTAACAACTTAATAAAGTTAATGTTTGGTCTGTTTCATCTCTGCCAACCATGTAACAGTTTCCAACCCCCTGTATCATCAGGCCTGAACTGAAAAGACATCGGAGAGTGTTTATGGAGCAGTTGAAGTGTAATGATTTAGTGGATGTTTATAAATGTTTATACTGTACAGATTAACATTCCCAAGGGGGCTGTAACAAAGAAAGAGCTTTCATTTGAATAAAACCAGTCCAGGCTGGATAAGAACCATGCCATGCAGCACTCAGCATCATTTTCAACATAACAGTACTAGTCTAAGAAATAAACCCAGGGGCCTCTAGTGGAATTTGTCAATTGGTTGAATGGTTCGAGGATGAAATGTAATGTTCTGGGCTTCTTCAAGTAATAAATGATGCACTTGTGAAAACTAGCAGATAATATGTTACAAGCTCTAGTTTGCATGGATGACCTACATAATATTTCATTTGTATTTTATTTTATGTTTTGTGTCATAAAAGAGTAACAATCTATTCTGAGGGAAAGATATCTAAAATGTGATTTTTCTAGAAATTCATACATGCTTGGGGGGGCACATAATCATGAATAAATTAAAGTATTAACATTGTGATTGGAAGAGATCATGAGGAGAAATAGTTTGCACATCTTTACCTTAATTTGCAACCTTGACACATAATTCCCTAATGTGATCTTTGAACTTTAATTATGACAACATGAGAATGGAAAGAAATACCATTCTCTTCCTGTGCAGAATTAGGGCTTCCAGTGCACTCTACGATATCCTAAAATGTTCTTTTGTGAAGAACATAGGTTAATCATCTCCCCTTTTGTTTTCCAACTGATTTCAATAATAATAACATCCACTGGACGTAAAAGTAAAAGCTTTCAATGGTGGGTTAGAATATAGCTTATCCCTTCACCACCAGCACTTTTGTTTTACTTCACACTGCCTAGTAGGTTATATTCAGTTCTACTTCATAAACCACAAGGCACGAGGTCATAATAGTGCAGACGGTACTGCGCACAGCAAGACCGCACTGCTATTAACAGCATGTGGCAAGATCTGTACATACTTTCTTTGTTTTATGGGGGGCTTTACCCCCCACAACCCCGACAACTCTAGTAACCACTCCAAGGGGGTGTGGACACAGGGGCAATAAAATAAATAAAAAAGATTCCCTTACAGGAAATCAAACCACTGTCCCCTCCAACCCCACTCACTGCATGGTCGGGTGCTCTAGCCACTCCACCATGGGAGCGCCTCGACCGACAACCTGACCTGCAATGGCCACATACTGTTCCTAATTCCAGGTGAGTGACAGGGGGTAGCAATACTTTTGTATTGCTGTAATTCTCCTGTTGCTCTAAAGCCAATCGCGGTTTTCACAGTGCGGTCTTGCTGTGCACTGTATCGTCCGCGCTATTCTCACCCGGTACCAAACCACAGTACCCAATATTTATCAAAAAACACACAACACAGAGTTCTTTCCCCTGCCCCACATTATGAATTCTAAGAGGTGACACTTTCAAGGTGATTTTCAACGTATGAAGAACATGTAATTTTTCTTTTTTTTTTTTAGATTACAGGTGTATCACCTGCATATAGCACTGCAATGTAAGGGTGACTATGTTGTGATAAAATGTAATCAAAATGAGATGGTGCAATATGTATGAAAATTTCTGTATTTCTGGCTATAGGAGAGCCAATGGGTTCCAGAGACCATAATAACTAGTAGTTGACAGCAGCTAAGGACTGCTAGGCCCATCTAATCTGCCTGTATTCCCTGTCTGCATCAGCAGCCGCTGACCCTACTTGGTCATTCGCTTTTGCCTCTCTTCCCCACATCAAGGGTTCCCATATGTCTATCCCATGCATGTTTAAATCCTCCCACTGTATTAGCACCCACCACTTAAAGGGGTAGGCTAGTCCAAGCATCCACAACCCTCTCTGTGAAGAAAAACTTCCTTCCATTTCCCCTTATCCTGCTCTCCTTCAATCTCATTTTATGCCCCCTCATTTTTGAACAACTCTTGTACTGAAACATGTTACACCCTACACTTTGTTCAAGCCTTTAAGATACTTGAAGGTCTTTGTCATATCCTCCGTTCCCTTCTCTCTTCAAGTGTAGATGTATTGAAGTCTTTTAATCTGTCCTCATACCTTTTCTGATACAAGCCTTGCACCATCTTGGTAATCCTTCTCTGGACCACCTCCACCCTGCCTATGTCTTTGCAAAGGTGCAGCCTCCAGAAATGAACACAGTATTCTAGATGAGGTCTCTCCAGTATTTTGTACAATGGCATCACCACCTCCCTTCTTCTGCTAGCGGTACCTCTTCCTATGCACCCCAACATCCTACTGGCCTTCTCCACAGCCTCGTTACACTTTTTGGCCACCCTTAGGTCATCTGAAATGATTATCCCTAAATCCCTCACTTCCCTAGTGGCTGTCAACAACCCCTCCATTCTATCGCTCTCTGTAGGGTTTCTTTGTCCTAGGTGCATGATTTTTCTCTTTTTTTTACATTAAATTTCAATTGCCACACCTTTGACCATTTTTTCAGCTTTCCCAGGTCCCTCCTCATTTTTACGACCCCATCTGGCGTGTCTACTCTGTTGCAAATCTTGGTATCATCTGCAAATAGGCAAACCTTCCCCTCCGGAAGTTAACAATGTCATTGATGAAGTCATTCAAAAGGATTGGCAACAGGACCGATCCCTGAGGCATCCCACTGGTCACCCTCTTTTCCTCGGATTTGATCCCAATTACTACCCCCCTTTGCTTCCTGTCCCTCAACTGGTTCCATGTCATAATATTGAATGCAAAAGAGCGATTGCTATTATGGTGAGTGTATATCACTGAAAAGCAATTTGGTGATATACACATAGCGATGACACTACATCCTGCCAGTACTTATCAATGTGTATGTGGGGGTGGCTGTGACCCCCTATGCCTCCCTCATGGGTGCTGCACCCCCTACACCCCCCCACTGAAGGATTATCAGATCCAGGGGGGTGCATGTTGGGGAAGGGATGAGATGCCCAAAAGGAAAAAAAAATCAAGAGTCGCAGGCAGTGGCAAAATATTTCTCCCTGTCCTGTCCCTGAACCCAGATTCTCCTATGCCAGAACCAGCCACCCTCATCACCACACCACACAGGCTGGCTCAGCAGCACCAGGGACACTTCCCCACAGAAACCCTTTATCCTATCCCACCCATTCCCCTCACTATTCCTGCCTTCTGGTCTTCCTTCTCAATGGTCGCCTTCAACCAGGTAGCTACACTTGCAGGGTAGCCCTTACCCATTTCGATGAAAATGACTTGATCATTTGTGAGTCGCGCATTTGTAATCACACTTTTGACGTGATACCCCCTCAACCAGTGTCTAACCCAGTTTTCCACTTTGTGGCCCACCCCAGGCTCCCTAGATTGTTCATCAGCCTTCTGTGGGGTACGGTGTTGAAGGCCTTACTGAAATCAAGAAAGGCAATATCCACCTCTCCTCCCTGATCCACCTCCTTCATCAGCCAGTCAAACAAGTCAGTCAGATTTATCTGACATGATCTTCCTGCTGTGAGACCGTGCTGCCTAGGATACTGTGATCCCATGGTTTCCAAGTGTTCCACAATCCTTTCCTTAAGCAGTGCCTCCATAATCTTACCTTCTGCTGAGGTGAGGCTGACCGGCCTATAGTTTCCTGCTTCCTCACTGCTACCACTCTTGTGGAGAAAGACCACATTGGCCCCTTTCCAGTCCTCTGGAACCACCCCTGCATCGAGTGACTCACTAAACAGGGCTGCCAGCGGTGCTGCTAGCACCATCCATAATTCCTTAAATATCCTGGGGTGCATATTATCTGGCCCCATCGCTTTGTCCAGCCTCAGTTTTGTGAGTTCCTCCAGGACCCTCTCTGCTGTAAAAGGACTGGTGTTTACCCCCTCTGCCCCCATTGTTTCTGCTGCCTAGCTGTGTTCCCTGTCCCTCGCCCTCTACCATGAATACTGGACAGAAATATTCATTCAGTATTGATACTTCTTTTAGGTCAGCCTCTACACACATCCCTTCCTCCCCTTTGAGTCTTACAATCTCTCCCATGACCTTCCTTAAATCACTAATGTATCTACAAAATGTCTTGTCCCCCCTCTTTACTGTCTGTGCTAATCTCACCCATGTTTGTGCCTTCACGCTCCTAACTGCTTTCCCTGCCTCCCTCTGTCTCTACAGATACATTGCCCTATCCTCATCCTTCTGAGTCTCCTTGTATTTTCTGAAGCCCCCTTTTTGTCTCTCACTTTCTCTGCCACCTTCTTTGTGACCCATAGTGGTTTGTTCCTTCTTTTTATCTTGTTACTCAGTCTAATACACTGATTTGTCGTCTCCACTATGGCTTCTTTTAAGTGGAAGATCTTATGAAGATCATATGAAGGCACTGAACATGTACACGCTGGAGACCAGGCAAGAGTGGTGAATATGACAGAGACCTTTATGTTCCTGAATGGAATAAATAAGGTGAAATCAGTGGAACTATTTAGCAGGAGCACAGAGTCAAGAACCTGAGGGCATAACTGGTGGGGGGAAGTTTAAGAGGGATCAGAGGAAGTTCTAGTTTATGGAAAGAGTGGTGGAGTCATGAAACAGTCTGCCAGCAGAGGTGGTGGCCACCAAGACCGTAAGTGGTTTCAAGCATGGTTAGGAAAGATTGAAGGGTTTGATGGTCACTCAGGTCAGTAGCAGTAGGGAAAGGGGGGTGGACTGGGAGGTATAAAACCCTGTATGAACATAAGGTTCCAAGGCATATCAGGAACTCTGGGAAGACTAGATTGACCTTTGGTCATCATTGTCTATGTTTCTGTGTTTCTATTCAAATATAGAGAATAATGGATGGGGAAGTGTGTGATACGAGAATTTAATGCACCTCGAGGAGTGGGATGCTTTGATAAACCTCAAGGGTGAATCCCGAGGGGTTTATGTAGCATCCCACACCGAGAAGTGCATTAAATTTGAGTTTAGATACTTCCCCATCTTTTATTTTATATAATTGCTGGTGAGTGATTTTTTGCAGCCTCTCTTGTGTCTGTGTCACGCAGACACTCAGGCAGAGAGTTATAGGCAGAGTGTCTCACTCAATCTGACACACACACACACACACACACACACTTTCCCTCTGTCAGTTTCCAGAGTTAGAATTATTTATTTATTTTTTTCTGCTGCATTTTGATCTTGCGCTCGCCCTTACCTCGCACAGCAGCCCATCAGCCATGGACCCCTTCCCACTCAGACTCTGCATCCCCTTAAGCTGACAATCATCAGGATCAACCAGATATTGCTCTTTTTAACATTTTACAGGTAGGAGCAACCAGGCATGGACAAATTATGAGGATGGCATAAAAAATCAGGAGGTGAGGACTACTGCTGTAGTGGCTCCTCACTAACAGAGATTGGGAGCTGCCATGTTTGACAAAGTGTTCAGCCTGCCCACACACCGTACAACAGCCAATGAGGTAAGTGCTCAATTTTGATGGACATAGCGCATGTTCGCCGTAATAACCCGCAGGTTGTTATGGCTAATATCAACTGGCATAGCCCATAGAAAAAATTGCTTGCCAGTAATTATATAAAGAATAATGTATTGGTAGGTGTGTGTAATAATTTTTTACAGGATCCACAATGGGTGCTCGACAAAATAATTGTCGAACGCCCCATCAGTGAAACCGGCAGGTTGACCGCATTCTGCAGTCAGCTGCCAGTTTTCCCACTGGCTACCTGTGTTTTGCCCCCTCCGCACCCCCCACTTTAGGATTATCAACTCCAAGTCAGAGCTGATGGGAGGGTGAAGGATCCCTGACAGACAGCGCCTGGTTCCAGTGGGTTCCCCACAGTGGCATGGCATTGTAGTCACTGTAGGGGACCTCGCTGGTGAAATGTCGCTGTCGGGTGGGTAACCATTTTTTTACACACACCCCGGATATGTGATGCCACATTAACCCCAACAGTGAAGCTAGAGAGGTGTTAAGGCATCACACACTGAGGCTGTGTAAAAAAAAAAAAAATTACACACCCCTGCCTATGCATTGATTTTTTTTAATTGCTGATTTCTGGCAGAACTCTTCTAGAAATTGCTGTTTTCAAGGCCAGCTTTATTCAGACATCCACCCTTATTTTGATACAATCTTTCTTCCTCCCTACCTTGTTACAGTTCTGCCCACCTCCCTTTTTATGTTGTCTTGCACAGGAGGAAACAACATTTTGTGGCAGTAGGAGATTAGCAGGAGAAATGCAGAGTCGTGTCAGTGTTGGTGAATGCAGGGCATGCTTTAGAAGTTGCATCCCCCATTCACCAATTAGCGAGCATGCTAGCAGTGACAAAAGTGTTTTGCAGTGCCACCAACTTAAAACGATTTTGCCACTGCAATCAGAGCCAAGCTCGTCATGCAGCAGCACCAATGACATGCATCCACTACGTGCTTTGGCTGGTGTAACATTTCAATAAACATGGCAGTAGCTCCACTGTCTCCTGCTTGCAGTCCCTAGAAAGCTGACTTTGGGGGTGCCCAATCCCCCTGCTAGCATGTGTAACCCCCTCCAAGATTGTGTGGCACACTGGGAGCCCACCCCAGTGTGTCTCCCTGTGTTTGGAAGCTGACCACGTTGGCATTTTCCTGCCCCCACTCACCCCCATTGAGAGCCACACTGGGAGCCCACCCCAGTGTCCCCAACATTGTTTCACACACCTGTAAAGAAAGAAAATGGTCAGTGCTGTTTTTTTTTTATTTTTTTAACCTGAAACAAAGAAGATAGTCCCTCATTGTCAGCGGGCCCCCTCCCCAACCCACACCCACTGTCTGTGCACCCCACCTACCCACACCTCCCTCACCCCATACTTACATCCAAAGGTCCAGCACCATGATCTTCAGTGGAGTGGAAACATGTCTGCACACTTCAAAGCCAACTGCGAACTGAAGAAATGACGCTAAACTGTATAATGGCATCAATGGGGGAGGTTTAAACTTAGGTGGATATGTCGGCCATTTTTTTGACTTTTGACTCCAAATTTTCAGCATGGGATTCTTGGGATCCCCCCTCATGAATTCAATCACTGTCATTTCATTATTCAGCCCCAAAAGGTGATTTCACGGTCACTACATGGAATCACCTTTTGGGACAGTTTAACAAAATGACAGTGCCACTGTTCATGAGGTGGGTTCCCAAAAAGCCTATGTTGCAAATGTGGTGAAAAAATTCCCAAAAATGACTGTGTTATGAGCATGCAATGCACAGTTTCCACACACACTTGTAATTTCAAGAATTTTTAATATTTTCACTCCAGATTTTCAACATTGCCATTTTTTCACACCTCCTTATGAACAGTATGGCTGTCATTTTTCACATCATGCCCAAAATGTGTTTTCGCATATGTGACACACAATGGTGCAGTCACTGTGGGAAATCAACATTTGGGACAGATTAAGAAAATCACAGTGTCACTGTTTATGAGCAGAGGTCCCAAAATGCCTATGTTGAACATTTTGTGAAAATATTCCAAATAATGACTGTTACAAGTGTGCATTGCACAGTTTCCATGTACACACGTAACTTCGAGAATTTTTTATATTTTTACTCCAGATTTTCAACATTGCCATTTTTTCACACCTCCTTATGAACAGTACAGCTGACATTTTTCATATCCTGCCAATGTGTCATCACACATCTGGAGCAAAATGGCGTGGTCACTGTGGGAAATCAATGTCCGGACAGATTTAGAAAATCACAGTGATATTGTTAATCAGCGGAGGTCCCAAAATGCCTATGTTGAAAATCTGGTTAAAAAAATCCCCAAAATAATTGTGTTACAAGCGTCTGTTGCCCAGTGTCTAAGCACGCTCATGACTTCACCAGTTTTCCAGATTTTCACTCCAGATTTTCAACATTATCATTTTTTTACACCTCCTCATGAAGAGTACAGCTGTAATTTTTCACATCCTGCCCAAAATGGGTTTTTGCACCAGTGGCACCAAATGGCGCAGTCACTGTGCAAAATCACCTTCCAGCTAACAAACTCATAGTGCCACTGTTCGTGAGGTGGAGTTACAAAAAATCCCATTTTGAAAATTTGGAATGAAAATAACCAACAAACGCCTGGGGTGTTAGGGTTTCCAACTGTAACACCCCTCCCTGTAGAGACTGACAGGTGTCAGGGGTGTGACTTGGGATTTTTGGCTGTAATGTTCATGCCATTCCACCCCAGCCTGCAGCTACTGACAGGCATCAAGGTGTGCCTTGGACTCTTCACCTCAAAGTTCACCCCATTCTCCAACAGTGCACCCATCTCAGCATATTTCCTTATGAAATGGGGTGAGAGTAAGGCCCAAAGACCCCAATGCACACTGCAACACTTGTTGGTGTCTGCAGGGTAGGATGAGGTAAAATGGCGTGAGCGTTATGGCCGATGACCCAAAGGCACACCTCAGTGCCTGTCAGTCTCTGCAGGGTGGGGGTGGGATTGGCATCGGTGCAATACTTCACTGCCACTCCTATTATGCATCTGTCTAACTTCTGCACTACCAATGCCAATGCCAGCAAGATAACATTCGGCATTGACAAATGCTTAATACAGTTGAGCAAGGATATGGTAGCCTGACACTGAACCAGAAAAGAGAGAAGAATAATAAGTGATGGTTGCAGTTCCATCTATTCTCTTATCCTCATCCATCCTACTGTACTTTAGACTGACTCCTCTTAACATATTATTTATTCTTTGCGAGTCTGGGTGAGAGGCAGTTGGCCTGCCTGTCATAGTCTAATGCTGCCAAGCTTGTCCTGTAATATTTTTATGGAGTCTTGATAAGACTTTGAGAACATCCCCAAGAATATCACAGAGGGAGACACTATGTAGCAAAATGTTTTTCTTTAAGCATACATCTTTCAATAATAGAATAGCTTGTGCTACATTGCAGTGTGTTGATTGGCAGCTCTCTGCTGTCTCAAGCTCACCATCATAACTGTCTGCTTATAATGCAAAATTACACAATGGTCTGAGTGTAATTAGTCCAAATCACTAATTATTAAAATGTAATGAACATATATAAATCATTTTTTTCAAATGTTAATTTGACTACCCCACTGGGAAAAGAATGACTGTATCTGACCAAGCTCTGAATGAGTGTGTACTATATAAAGTATGCACTCATTCACAGCTCAGTCGTGGCCAGCTGCGGTGGTGAGAGGAGGGCTGTGCTGGCCACTGCCTGGGGAACAGGTAGAGGGAGCTGGGTGGTGGGTTAGTACCTGACAGGGTGGGGGCTGGGGGGCTCCACTAGACCACCATGGTTATTTTTTTACAATTTATGGGAGGGGGATCAGGGATGGGGAGGGATCACTAGATTATCAGGGAAGTTTACAATAAAACAATACTGAGAAGGCAATCGGGGATCAAAGAAGTGGGTGTGACCACTAGAGTACCATGGAATATTTTTCTCAATACCAGGAGGCTGATTGGTGATTGGGGAGGAGGGTGAGATAACTGGACTACCACAGAATGTTTTTAGAAATAAGGGGACGGCAATCGGACATCGGGGAAGGGGAGAGGGACCACTAGACTACCAGGGAATTGAGAAACAAAGATAAATGTGGTTCAATGTATTTCAACAGCTCGCCTACTGATACGGCCCTCCGGTGCATTACTACCACTCTTAATAAAGCATGTTGTCTTATTATTGGTGCACCATGCCTCAGTCATACGTACAACCTCAACGCACCAACTGGATGGCTTCAACTAAAAGGGCATATAAAGTACCAAACATGTCTGATGGCTAAGAAAATAACCCTTGGCCTCCTCCCCCCAGGAGTGCAGGGCTTGTCAAGCTCTTTCCACAATCCCCACTGGATGCGTTGCTCTGAACATCAACTACTCCAGGTACCTTGGTACCGCACATCACAGAGGCAAAGATCCTTTGCCTACAAAGCCCCACACTGGGTCAGTACTTTCCCTAGTGACATCACTTCCGATATCAAGCTCAGCTGCTCCAAATACAAGCTGCGACAGCACCTCATAGCAGACAGCAGCTGTGACGGCTTCCTCTAACCCACTGCCCATTCCCCCTCTTATCTGACCTAACAGCAGTTGCCCAATAACTTCTGCCATGCTCTTAATTGCCATCCCCTCCCATCCTGCCCTCTCCATCTTCTACCCTATCATTAACCCCCTCCCCATAGCTCCCTCCTCCTCCTCCTCTTCCTCTCTTCTTAGCCCCACCTACTCTGTCTAACACCCCTTCTACCACAAGCTTACTGACAAGGCTGGTTTGGCCACTTCTAACAACTGCATGTCTCTCTCACTTTTTGTCAGCTAGACACTTACTAGGTACTACTGCTGAACTTTGTCTCCTGAACTGTATTATTGCACTCTTTGATTAGCACATTTTGGTCACTGCTCTGTATATCTATCCAGTATAAGTACTGTTATGTTGCTCATCTTTGACTTGCACATTGTTATAATTCTAACCTTCCTTGTATAATATGTTGTCCTTCTACTTGATGTGAAACCTTTGTAAAAGAGCTCCCTGCTCAAAGGTAATTGTAATCAGCCAAGACTTCCCCTCCCACAGTCCTGCCTAAACTGGCCATTCTCTGATAAGCATGCAGCTCGAATGAATCCACAAAGACAGCACAAAGCTAGCCTTAAACATTTTAAGTTACCTGGTCAGATTGGTACTCCTGTTACTACAGTTCTCAGGCAAAATCCACCCTAATCCCAGCCCTCCACTATTTCAGGGGTTGAGTGCACTGAAACCAGGCACCTTAACCTTTGTGTCAATAAACATCCACAGCCTGACAGCAAAGTTTGACAACCTTCAAGCCTGGGTAGCCCTACATAATCCAGATGTACTGCCTGTGGTAGAGACATGGCTCACTCCCAAGATCCCTGATGGAGCCATCAGTCTACCGGGCTAAGGGAGGCAGTATAGCGCAGCGGTCTAAGGCTCTGAACTGCAAATCTGGTGACATCTAGCAGATCAGACCTGGATTTTAATCCCACAGCTTCCACTTGCATACTGTGTGACCCTGAGCAAGTCACTTAACTTCCTTGTGCTCCCAGATCACACCTGGAAACAAGCTCTGGCTTAGTGTGCCTTTCCTGATTAAACAATTTGCCCTTTCCCTTTCCCTATCCCTATTCAATCTTTAGGCAAGATCATAAATCTAAAAGAGGTGGCAGCTGTGCAGTCTACCTCAAGGACAGCCTTCAGGGCATAGTCCTGAATTTGCCCAGCCTAGGGTCATGCTCCCAGACCCTTGCCATTAAGGTTCTTCTTGGGGCCCACAACAAAGCTGTCACAATTCTATTTGTCTACATCTCCCCAAAGAACTCAGCCCAAGGTCTCCATGCTGTCATAGACTGTCTTTGGAAGCCTAACCCTAAGCTCTGAGGTTATACTCTTAGATGATTTCAATATTAATTGGCTTGCTCCTGAAGCTAACCAATTCAAGGATGCAATTCAGGTTATCCACTTTACCCAGCTCATTGAAACTCTCATTAGGACTAACTACAGCACATGCACTAGTACTTTGATTGACTGGGTACTCACCAACCGACCTGAGCATGCCTCTAATGCCTCCATCCTCCCGGATGACATCAGTGACCACTCCCTTGTCACATTCAGTTGGGCTAATTATTTCTCCAAACCACCTCCTAGAACAATCACCAGCAGGGTTCTCAAATCTGGTCACAGTGACTACTTCAAAATGGATCTCCACAGTGCTGACTGGTCCTCATTTTTTGAGGCTTCTGACGTTGACAACGCGCTCAACCATTTCATCCTTCTCTTCAATACAATCTGTGACACCCATGCTTCCATTAAAATGTGGAAGATCAAAGGCTACTTTAACCCCTGGATGAGCCCTGATACCCTTGAGCTAATGAAAAACAGAGACCACCTCTGCCATATACTGTAGCTAGGGCCACTGGCAAGCAGTCTGATATCCTGAACTACAAACATGTGAGGAACAACTAAACCAGACTGTCCAATTAGCCAAAAACGTATACTATAAAGATGCCCTAACCAAGAACTGGTATGACGGGAGCAAGTTATGGGCTAACCTAAATGAGGTCACCAGGCGAGAACCCAAAACAGCCCCTATCATGATCTGCATTGATGGCTCCTCTATCCTTGACCCTAAATCTATCACCAACACCTTTAACAATGCCTTCACCGACTTGCAGCATGTTCTCCCCACCGACTTCTTCTCTTCCACCATCCCTGTTGCACCCACACAATCTCCATCACATCCTCCTATTTGTGCCAAGACTATTACCTTCAGAGAAACCAGGAAATATCTGTGCAGAGTGCTTGGGAGGGGGAGATTCAGTGGGAATAACCTCGACCTGAAACTAATCTTGCTCTCACTTGAAGAAATCCTGTCCCCTCTCATCCATATCCTTAACCTCTCACCCCGTCTTGCAGTATTACCCCAAAAATGGAAGGCTGCAGTGGTCACCCCTGTGAACAAGAGTGGGGATCGTGCCCTCCCCAGGAATTATAGACTCATCTCTATACTACCACCACTCTTGAAGGTCCTTGAACGAATCATTGCCAACCAACTTGTTGATTATCTGGACAAGCACATGCTCCTATATGCAGAGCAACATGGCTTTAGGGCTGGGCATAGCACCACTGCAGCCCTCCTGGAATTCACAGACTACATCCACAAATCCATCAATCTTGGCCAGCTAGTCAGGGCTATGTATATTGACCTAACAAAGGCCTTTGACATAGTCAACCATGCCCTCCTAGTTGACCAACTCACTGCCATAGGCCTTGCCCCTGAAGCGGCTGCATGGTTCCTCAGCTACCTACACTGCTGAACACAGCAAGTCAGGCTAGATACCTTTCTCTCTGACACCAAGTCTGTGTGCTCAGGCATTCCACAGGGGTCAATACTGGGCCCCCTCTTCTTTAGCCTATTTCTGAATTGCCTTCCCCTAACCAGTTGGTACCATATCCTCCTCCTCCACGTGGATGATGAGGTTATCTTTTTTAATGGCTCTGACCACACTGCTCTTGAGAAACAGCTGCAACGTGACTTCACCAGCATTGAGTCATGGTTCAAAAATCATAAATTGATAATGAACATCAAAAAAACAAAAACCATGTTGTTCACCAGCCTTAAGAACAAGCACAAGAACTACCTGCTATCAATATGTGATAGGGGTGGTGTTCCTCTTGAACGTGTTCATTGCTTCAGATATCTTGGAATTACTCTTTACAGCTCACTCTCCTATGCCCTCCACATAGACATCTCAGCTAAAACAATCAACAAACGCTTAGGGCTACTTTATCGCCATAGGGAGAGCCTGACCCCTGAAGCCCTCAGCATAGCAGTCTACAGTACAGTGGGTTCCCTAGTGGACTACAGACTGCCAATATATGGCTCTGCTACAGATACTGCCCTGCAATGTATAAAAACTGCCCTTAACAATGCCTGTAGGCTCATCTTAGGGGCACACCGACTAACCCACACCTGCAATCTCTATGCAAAGGCTCACTGGCTAACACTCTTTGGTTACTTAAAGTATGAATCCTGCCTCCTGGCCAAAAAGATCTGCCTTTGTCAGCTCCCAACTGGGGTCCAACAATTCCTAGTTCCCAGCACTAATCCCAGGCCCACTCAAAATTCGGAATTGCAGTCCTTCCTGACTCCAAAATGTCAGACATCTCAACGACAAAGGTCATTTGCCTATCGGGCACCGTTGTGGTTCATCTCCCTCCATAGAATATTATTAACCTACCCACTCTATGGACCTTCAAAAAGAACCTAAAGAACCATTTAATACAGGAATCTCAATGTGTCTGCCATCGCTAGCACCTAGCAAAGGCATCTCTTACCATCTGCCAAAAAGATACCTCTCTTTCTGTCTCTCTCTCTCTCTCTCTCTCTCTCTCTCTCTCTCTGTTTCTCACACCCTGCGCTTGGTGCTCAACCTTTCACCCCATGTCTCTAGCACTTCTATGTGCTAACCCCTTGTGTTGCTGACAATGAACCAGCTTCTTGTTGGGCACAGTTATTTAGTCTTTTCCTGTATGTATCTGACTGTGTTTACCTATTACAGTTTTAGTTTTCACTGTATTTTTTTGCATTCCTTTGTTTAAAGACCAAATGTACCTAAATGTTCTCATTCTAATTCTATTGCCTTGTTCGTCTCAGTCCTCTGTATAATCACCTACTTGTTCTAAATGTACTAACGTGGAACCTATGTAAAGAGCTGTGAGCTCAAATGGGTAATCTGAGATCAGAAATAAATAATCTAAGACTTAATAAATAAATAAATAAATAAATAAATATGTATTTCAATGGGGTTTTCAACTGTGGTGCAAAACTTTGTCATTCTGAAAAATTTTGACACCAGATTTTTAACGTACATTTTTTGAGACCCTGCCTCATGAACAACGTTGGTGTCATTTCTCAAATCCTGCCCAATCACGATTGGTTGGCAAAATCATCTTTTGACCCAGATTTCAAAATTTTCACCAAACTTGTTCAGAGGCAGGGTTATAAGAAGGGTATATTGAAAATCTGGATGAGAATGTGCTAAAATGGCAAAGTTGTGTGCATCTGTTGACGTTTTGCTATGCTCACTCCTAACTTTTGTAATTTTCAATAATTTCACCCCAAATTTTCAATACAGCCATTTCTTTTCATCACCTGATGAATATGATAGCTGTCAGTTTTCAATTCCTGGCCAAAATGTGTTTTGTCACCTGTGGTGTGGAATGACGCTGTGGTGCCGCAATATAACGTTTTAGCAGACATTTTAAAATTCTCTGCCCAGTGTTTATGAGGTGGGGTAATAACATGTATATGCTGACAATTTGGTTGCTCTTTTGGCTAAAATATTTGCACAGCAATATACATGTATGCATCTATGGAAAGATGGCAGTGCATGGCCTGGAGAGCCCCGCGGTCCCACATTCAAAGAAGGCTAAGATCATACTGTTTCAAAAAGTAAGGAAATTCTTGTCAAAAAATTTAATTAATGCATCAGTTATGGTTCCAGTGATGAAAGTTTGGAAATGTGCTGTTGGGGTTTCAACCCAAACACTTACCCCGTGCAGTGAATTTTGTGAAGTTGTCATCCTAATCGTTCACCCTATTCTCCTATGCTGTCAACCATCTCAGCTTACTTACACGTGGAATGGGTGAGCATTTGGGTCGACAACCCCAAGGAACAACCCTCATGCCTGTTGCTGCCTGCACGGTGGAGTGGGGTATTAAGGTTGGAAACCCTAAAAGCATATTTTCAAACTTTTGTCACTGGGACTCTAACTGATGAATTAATGAAGATTTTTGCAAAGAATATACTACATATGTAAAGATAATCCACTACAGGGTGTGCAGTCATGCTCTGACATATGCACGAGACTGTAAGCCTCATGCATTCAACCACCCAAGGCATGCATATATCAGAGCAACATCACACACCTTGTAGTAGGTTCATAGGTTCATAGGAAGAGTACGTGATTGAGGGACAAGCCCATTTTGATCATGCCACCTACCCTAGGTGGAATTCATATTTCAGTTCATCCATGTGCAAGTCAAGCTTCAGTTTCAATTGTGTTCAATTATCACTATACACAACTTCACGTGGGAGGGAGTTCCATATTGGAATTATCCTCTGTGTAAAGGAATTATTTCTCTTTCAGGCCCTATTTATATTCCCCTTTAATTTCAGATTGTGCGATCTAATTGTACAAGCTGAAGGATGTCAGTCCAGATAAATGGCCTCAAACAGAAATTCATCTTTCATAGCCCTGTAGAGTAAACATAGGTCTCCTCTCAAGTAACAATATTCCATAGAGTAGAGCTTTACTTTTTTTTAATCTTTCTTTGTAAGATAGGGGTCTCATACCAGTGAAATGCTTAGTGAATCTTCTTTGAACTTTTTCCCTGGATCGTCTGTCTTGAATTAAAGTGGGCGCACAGAATTTAGAACAGCAGTCAAAATGTGATCTCACAATACTGGTGTATAAAGGAATCAATACTTCTGGCTCCCTACTTTTTATGTTTTTCAGTATGCAACAAATTAAATGAGTACACTTTTTGACCGTGTTATTTAAGTGTTCAGAAGATTTTAAGTTGTTAGAGATACTGTAATAACCCCAAGATCTTTTTCAGAGCTAGTTTTACTTAATAGATGATCATTAAAAACATACTTGAAACACATAGGGCTGGATATTCAAACTGCGCCATTCCTGAGCAAACCCTTGGCTTCGCCAAAATAGTTAGCATAGTGGTGTAACCTGGTGATATTCAAAGGAGTTGCGCTATTGAGAAACTCCTTTGAATATCACCCCCAGCCACAGCCACTGTGCATGGCGCAGTGGAACTTGCGCCACCGCAAGTTGTCAGAGTGGAGCATTCAACTTGCGGTGGCGCAAGTACCATTGCGCCTAAGCGCAAAATCACGATATTCAAGTGTGACATGCAAATGGGGCTAATTCATGCATAAATATTTGCATCTGATTATGGCCCCATTTGCATGCCATTAGCATGTAGGTGCGCCGATCCCCGAGGACTTGTGCCTGGCGCCCTGCCAGGCAGCAGCCGTCGGGGACTGACTCACCCTGTAGCCCGATCGCCGGCAGCAATGTGGCTCCCCCACCTCCTCCCATACATATCCCTGGTGGTCAAGTGGACTGAAATGCCCGATCGCGGGCGGTATGTTTAATAACCCCCCCCTCCCATTCACATCCCTGGTGGTCCAGTGGACTGGAAATGCCTGATCGCGGGCAGAAAGTAAACGGAACCCCCAATTATCTCCTTGTGCCCGATCGCGGGCAGAAAGTAAATTGAAACCCCCACCCGAACATCTCCTGGTGGTCCAGTGGATCAATGCCCGATCACGGGCAGAAAGTAATGAAACCCCCACCCTGAACATCTCCCTGGTGGTCCAGTGGACCAAAATGTCCAATCGTGGGCAGAAAGTAAATTGAACCCCGCCGAACATCTCCCTGGTGGTCCAGTGGACCGAAATGCCTATCGCGGCAGAATGTAAATTGAACCCCCCACCCGAACATCTCCTGGTGGTCCAGTGGACGAAATACCCGATCGTGGGCAGAAAGTAATTAGACCCCCACCGAACATCTCCTGGTGGTCCAGTGGACCGACATGCCTGATCACGCGGGCAGTAAGTAAATTGAACCCCCAAAACATCTCCCTGGTGGCTAGTGTCCCCCCACCCACCACGCCCCACCACCCGCTCCCCGGCAGGCGGCGGGTGGCAGCATCCACCACCTGCTGCCTGCCGCCGACGATCGTCTGCGCTGCTGCACGCCTTGGTGCAGAGCAAGAGCCAATGGGCATGCAGCTCATACAGCATGACAGTCCAGATTTGTGAATGATTCATTCACAAATCTGACTGTCATGTACGGGGAGCTGCACACCCATTGGCTCTTGCTCTTCACCAACGGGCGGCAGTTCCCGCCGGGCAGCTCAGTCGGGCGGGCGGCGGGCGGCAGGCGGGTGGATGCTGCCGCCACCGCCGCCGGTGGGGAGCAGGGTGGTGGGCTTCGTGGGTGGGTGGGGTGGGGGACACTAGCCACCGGAGATATTTTGGGGGTTTCAATTTACTTACTACCCGCAATCGGGCATTTCGCTCCACTGACCACCAGGGAGATGTTCAGGGTGGGGGTTTCAATTTACTTTCTGCCTGCAATTGGGCACAAGGGAGATGTTTGGGGGTTCCATACTTTCTGCCCGCGATCGGGCACAAGGGAGATGTTCGGGGGGGGTCGTTTACTTTCGCCCACGACAAGGCACAAGGAGATGTCTGGGGTGTTCCGCTTACTTTCTGCCCATGATCGGGCATTTTGGTCCACTGACCACCAGGGATGGAACGGGAGGGGAGCTGATACTGATGCCCGCGATCGGGCTGGTGTGGGTACACTATGCCCGCGACATCGGCCGCGGGGCACAGGGATGGAGTTAGGCCAGCTACAGGTGGCAGCGCTGTGTTGCGCCTGCAATACAGCAGCTCACCTGTGGGTAGGCCTCGACTTAAGCCTTTTTTGGCTCAAAGTCCTGCAGGCACAGGTTGGGGTTGCGCCAGACACTCTGCACAGCCCGCTGAATATCGGGCTGTGCAGTTTATGCATGGTTCCTCCCCCTCCAGTTGAGCATGCATTCATTTGCATTGCGCTGTTGCTCAGCCTGTTTTCAGTGGCGCAACTGCCTCCTGCTGAATATTGCAGAATGGCGCAATTTAGGACTTGAGCATGCGCAACCCTGTTGCGCATGGCGCAACCCTTTTGAATATCTGGCCCCTATTGTTTTTCCCAAAATGCATGATTTTGAATTTAGCATAATTGAAGTTTAGTTTGTATGAGTTGGCCCAATCTGAAATTAACTTCAAATTAGCCTGTAATTTTAGAGCAGATGTCTTATCATTTACAATACCTCCCAACTTGGCATCATCAGCATATTTTGTTAGCCAGATTCCTTCCGTAGAGCTCATACTAGCTGTTAAGAAGTTAAATAGGATGGGGCCTAGGACCGAGCCCTGAGGCACACTACTTGTAATCTCAGTCCAAGTGGACTTCTACCCATGTAGGCTAACCTGCTGTCTTCTGTCAGTTAACCATTGCAAAATCCAGTGCATTATATATGTGTTTAGATCCATTTTTATTAAACATTCAATTAAGATTTTATGAGACACAGAATCAAAGACTTTCTCAAAGTCCAGAAAAATGACATCCACCGGGAAACCCTGATCCAATGCCTCGCTAATAGGTTCGAAGAAATTTATTAAGTTAGTATGACAAGATCTGCCTGATTGAAAACCATACTGTGAGATATCTGAAAGCCGTTTATTCAAAATATGAGCACTAATCTTTTGAGATATTAGTTTTTCCATTGTTTTACACATACAAGAAGTCAAGCTTATAGGTCTGTAATGTCTAATTTCTTGCTTAGAACCACTCTTGTGTATCGGAATAACTAGGGCAACTTTCCATTCTTTGATGACAACTCCTTTTGCTATTGATTCATTAAAGAATAGTGTCAATACACCTGCTAATTCATATGAAACCTCTTTTAAAAATATAAAGGGAATATTATCAGGTCCTACGGACGTAGAAGATTTGAATGAATTAATAGTAGAGTAGGTGTCTGCAACAGTAAAGGTAACTACAGAATCTAAGGAAGAGAAACTATTACTGGAAGGTATGTCCCTTTTTTGAAAATGCTAGCAAAATATTGATTAAATTTATTAGCCATTAGCTGCTCATCACTTATTATTTCACCATTACTTTTTAATGGGACATCTGTATTTTCTGTTGATTTAAGAGAACCAACGTAATTAGAGAACTTTTTTGTTATCAGTCTGAGTACTTGCTAATTTGTACTCCAGATCTTTTTTAGCTTTTTTATAGCATATTTAGTTATCTTTGCCTTTTGTTTATATTTGGACCAGTTATGATCTGATTTATTTTTATTATATTTATTGAAAGCTTTTTTTTAGCCAATACTAATCTTTTAATAGCTGTGGAATATCAAGGTGGCAGCCTTTTCTTATGTGGGTATTTTATTCTAATGGGAACCCACTCAGATATATGATAGTCAATTATCTATTTTATAAAATGTCCACAAATATTGGGGGGTGGGGCAAAAAATAGTCCCTGTCTGGCACAAATTAGTGTTTTGTTTAGGTGATCAGGTTGGTCCTGCCATGATTCTTATGGGTAAAAAAGTGATAAAAACTTATCTTAATGATCCTGCCATTTTCAAACTGTTTCAAGTGTAATCACTTTTACTTTCTTGTTTTAGTTTGGCGTGGCCAAGCGGTGTTTATAGCACTAAAGGACTTACTGGCAAAGCTTTAAAATTAAGAATGTTTTGCTCAAAAAGCCTGTAAACTGTGTTTTTTAAAGTAAAATTATTAAGCTTTTTCTAAAAAGCTTCCTGCTTAGAACAAGTAGAATGAGTGAGTTAACAGCTTCAGAAAATGTAGACACAAGTGTAAGTGGTGCTATAGCAAGTTTACTCAGGCTTGCATCTATACTTCTGAAGCTGCTGACTCGCTCACTTTCCTCACTCTACAGTTGGTGGCTTCCTTTAGAGCAAGCTGAGTAAACGTACCTTAAAAAACATAGTTTACATGCTTTTTGAGCAAAACGTTCCTAATTTTAAAGCTTTGCCAGCATGTGCTTTAACGCAATGAAGACCACTCTGACAAGCTTCACTAAAACAAGAAAGTGAAAGTGATTATACTTAAAACATTTTGAAAATGGCAGAAATAAACCACATACGTTTTTTGTATTGTTTTAGCTATTCAAATCATGGTGGGCTCAACCACATAATTCTATGGAGTGTGAGACAGCTATAGTTTTACTTATGGTTGTGGCAATGGGTGTGTACCAGATGTGTGAGTGGCAGCTGTGTTTCCCAGGTGTGGAATGATCTCACTGCTGGTGAGAAGGTTCTGAGGGATGAAAAGTAGTGTGGGCATTCAGTCATATAGCATGCATTTTTTGTGGAGTAATGCATGGTCATGTGGTGTGTTTTATCCAATCAGGAAACCCAAGTTTCACTGATTTTTCTTACTCATTTTATAAATATAGATATATACTCACATTTAAACCTAAACACACACACACACACACACACTATATTAGCATAGTGGCAACAGCATAGTTAGTGTTGATCCAGTTTCTACAGTATGTTAAACCCTAATTTTGCACTTAATAACTTTTAAGGTGTTCAACCAAAGTGCCTCAACTTTACCATGCCTGTCTATGTGGCAGGTCCAAATATGTGGAAAGTTTTGAAATGACAGCATGAACTCAATTTTCCAAGATCAGGACTGGTGCAAGAGCATTGGGCTGCGGCAAGAGGAAATGCACAAGTGGCTCCTTGTACTGCACCTTGCACCAGTCACAATTTTCTAAGGGACCATGTGCCACTGGGGGGACTGCATGTGCCAATCGAACTTGCGGCATCCTTCAGACCACTGTATCAGTGCACCATGGCAGAAGGGGGCTAGCACCACTGCAGGGCTGCTGCATCCCCTAATTTGAGAGCTTGCAAGCCTCCCTGTGGCCACAACTCACGCCTGGTGTTAGACCAGCCAATTCCTGGTCTAATAGCCTTTGCAGCTAATGTGGGACCTGTCCGGGCAGGGTGCCCTGCAACCAATGCTGGACACTGGCTATGGACCTGTGAGAGTGTGCTGATGGGCGCTGTGTTCACAGGCAGTAGTGCCAGGGTGAACAGTGGTACTATGCAGGTGTACTTGCATCAGGCTCACAGGCCCATAGACAGGGTACTACATAGTTGGGCTGACAATGTTACATTACAACAATGTGTACCATAAAGCCAACTACACAGTACCCATCTGTGAGTCTGTAAGCCTATTGTGGGCACATCTGCCTGATGGAATTATTACCCCTGGCACTGCTGTATGTGTACACAGCACCCATCAGGGCACTCCCACAAGTCCCTGGTCAGTGTCAAATGCTGGTTGCAGGGTGCCCCTCCATTCTCTTTGCTGCTGATCCAGTGCCAGCTCTGTGATGGGCAGTGGACATAATGGTACCCTCCGTCAGACCCCTCTGGTGCACCACCTGTTTTGAGTAGTACCCTGGCTGCAGCAAATCTGGGACTTTGGTGCAGGGTCCCCTGTTGTTCAAAAATACAGGGCAGATCCTTGGAGCACCCAGAGGTTGTTACAGGCAGGTGTTTGGTGCCACTTGTGCCAATCTATGGGTGTTCTGAAAATAGATCCCCCCCGTGTGGTTTCTGTCACCCACAAACAGTATGCAAGTTTTTTCTTTAATGTCTAACATTTTTCTCATACTTAATACACATTTTGTTTGCTCTCACCTTCAGCCTAGATGGAACAGAATTGTTTTCTGAAACATTCAGGGTAGAATCAGCCTTTGCCAAGTTACTGCCTTTCAAAAGCTTTGTGAAAAAAATATTAAATGGCTCCAGAGCTACAATGATTTAAAGTTTTTTTCTGATCATGCTCAGTAGAGTATTTGGTTAACACTGTGATATAACACAAAAATTGGCTTTCACACCTCTTAGTTCTCACAACACAAAAGCTCTTTTATGAGTTGTTATGGCCACTAGCTTGTATATATGTATGTGTGTATATATAAATATATATATATATATAGATATATAGATATATCTATATCTATATCTATATATATATATATATATATATATATGTATATACTGTGTGTGTGTGCATGTATGTATACACACACACACACACACACATTTCAAAAAACTTTGTTAATTCATCAGTTAGGGTTGCCATGAAAAAATTAGGGAGAGGAGGCATTAGGGTTTCACCCCAATGCCCCACCCCTGCCCTGCAGAGGCCAGTAGACATCAGGGGGTGGCATTGGGCTCATCAGCCCTAATGCTCACCCATTTTATTCTCAAATAAGCTGGGTGGCTACAGTATAGGAGAATGGAGTGAGCGCTAGGGTTGACCAGCCCTATGCCACCTGCAATGTCTCCTGGTCTCTACAGGGCAGGGGTGGGGTGTTAGGGTGAAATGCTAATGCCTCGTGTCCCTACTTTTGTTGTGACAACCCTAACTGATGCATTAACAAAGTTTTTTGCAACTAATTTCATTACTTTTTAAGATAGTATAATAGTATCCTAATTTTACTGAGGGAGTGCAGGGTCCTTTGGACCCTGAGCTCCAATCTCTCCACAGATGCGCATATGTTCATAGCTGTGTAAGCATCTTTATGGGTGGGAGCACAGGGTCTGAAGCCACAGCATGTCAGGCACCAGCAGTGCCCCACAGACCCTGCACTATAGTGTCTTTAGGGGTGGGAGTGCAGGGTCCTTTGTGCTCCCACAGTATCTCAAACAGCAGCACAATGGCCCACAAACCCTACACTACAACCACTTTTGGAATTAAGTTGGGGCCTCATGGGGCAGAGCCCAGGTAATTAATCAAGGAGCCCCAGTAGCTATGAAAAGTAAATCTGTACACTAGGGCTGGGGTTTTGACCCCGGTACCTCTTCCTTCACTAAGAACTTGCAGGTTAACCCCCTGACCTAAAAAGAGCAACTTTTGAGAAAGGAATCTATGCAAGGCTATTGCTGCAGTGGGAAGCAAGACATTAATGGCTTAAGGTCTCAAAAACAGTTAAATGCATCATTATGCAGTAGAAATACAAGATGTTTATGAATCCTGTAAAGAAAGAATTATGGCCCACTTCTCTTGAGCTGGCACCTATACCAGAGATAAAACAGACACTCCTTCTCTCTGAGAACAGACTGGGGATTCATTGTTTTAAAGCAGGAAGATCAGAGGTGCAGTTAATTAAGAGGACATATTTTCAGTATTGTCAGACTGGACTATGACATCATGCTCCTTGGTCTTCTTAGGAGGAGGGGCAGAGAATGATTGCTTTTTGATCTGGAAGGGTCAGGGTTAGCTCTCAAAGAGAAAACAGAACAGTTAGGAGCTAGCCTGGAAAACTGCCATTTTTTTTAACTTTGAAGGTACAAAATCTGAAGTGTTGCTGTTGTGTCAGAAGGACACCTTTTTGGAGAAAAACACTGTTCCTGTTTGTCCTGTAAAAAGGAGACAAACGTTTGCTGATCTAGTAAGTGTACTCTAGCTACCAGCCTGTGGGCACCAGAGACTTTGTGAGAAATCTTGCAGGTGATCCGTAGAATGTCATCAGCAGAAATGTAAAATAATTCATTTTGATATTAGAAAAAGAAACATAGAAACATAGACTTTGACAACAGATAAGGACAACTTGGCCCACCTAATCTGCCCATTTCCCTACCTACAGGATAAGCTGCAGATCCTACTTAACCAACAGCCTATTTCTCCCTACCCCCCACAACAATTGCCTTATATCTGTCCCATGCATTCTTGAATTCTCCCACAGTTTTAGACCCCACAACCTCCTCAGAAAGGCAGTTCCATGCATCCACCACTCTTTCTGTGAAAAAAATACTTCCTCACATTACCCCTGAACCATCTCCCCTTCTATCTTTAAATTGTGTCCCCTTGTTCTTGCACATCTCTTTTTCTGAAAGATGCTACCCTCTTGGACTTTGTTGATTCCACTGAGGTACTTAAAAGTTTCTATCATGTCCCCACTCTCCCTCCTCTCTTCATGGGTATACATATTAAGCTTCTTTAGTCTCTTCTCGTATGGCTTCTCTTGCAGACGCTGCACCATTTTAGTTGCCTTCCTCTGGACTCCCTTCATTCTGTCTATGTCCTTGTGGAGATGGGTTCACCAGAACTGGATGCAGTACTCCAGATGAGGTCTCACCAACTGTCTGTACAGAGGGATAACAACTTCCTGTTTTCTGCTGGTGATGCCTCTCCCTATACATCCCAGTATCCCCCAGCCCTCCCTACTGTCTTCTCACATTGCTTGCTAACCTTAAGGTCATCTGATATGATTATCCCAGGTTCCTTTCCATTTTTGTTGTTGTTACTACCTGCTCCCACATTGTGTAATCTTCCCCTGGGTTTTTATTTCCCAGGTGCATTATTTTGCACTTCTTTGCATTGAATCCAATCTGCCATATATTTGACCATTCTTACAACCTTGCCAAGTCCCTTCTCATCCTTTCCATGCCTCTTTGTGTATGAACCCTGTTGCAAATCTTTGTATCATCTGCAAAGAGGCATACTTTTACTTCCAGTCCCTCTGCAATGTCACTTATAAAGACATTAGAAAGGACTGGATGCAGTACTGAACCCTGCAGTACCCCACTAGTAACCCCTCTTTCTTCAGAGTGGATTCCATTTACAATTACCTTCAGTGTCATGTTGTCCATCCAATGTTTAACCCAGGCTACCACCCTGGGACCCACTCTCAGGCTGGTTAATTTGATTATTAATCTTTTGTATGGGACTGTGTCAAATGCCTTGCTAAAGTCTAGGTAGGCCATGTCCACAGTTCCTCCCTGGTATACTACTTTGGTCACCCAGTCAAAGAAATCAATTAGATTCATCTGACATGACCTTCCCACTTTGAACCCATGCTGCCTTGGGTCCTGTTCCCCAATGACCTCTAGGAACTCAACAATTCTTTCCATCAGAAGTGATTCCATCACTTTTCCTACCACATAGGTCAAACTGACAGGTCTGTAGTTTCCTGCCATTGTCTTGCTCCCACTTTTGTGAAGGGGAATCACATCCACTTTCTTCCAGTCCTCAGGTACCACACCATCCTCCCATGATTTGTTAAAAAGGGTAGTCAGTGGTGTCACTAGTTCTTCCCTTAATTCTTTTAAAATTCTGGGGTAAATTCTGTCAGGCCCCATTGCTTTGTCCACCTTCAGTTTTAGGAGTTCTTTCAGAACCCTTTCTTCTGTGAAAAGACTGGGATTGACCCCCCCCATCTACAGTGCTTCTGTTAATTGGATTAGCCACCTCCCCCTCCTCCTCTTTTTTTTTATCATACTATTGTTTATTCTCTTTGGCAGAGCAGCCCTACACGATCTCCGGCTGCTGGCCCTGCACCCCCAGACCCGGTTGTGCGTGCGGGCCTCACGAACCTGCTCTCCCAGTGGGCCAGCCATTATGCTCTTACCCTGGGCATGCACCCCTCTTGGGTCTCTCCAGGGGTGCAAGGCACGACCATCAGCTGCGAAGATCACCCTCAGCATTTTTCCACATTTTCTCCCCAGTGGAGAGCCAGACGTTCAATGGCATCCACGAACATAGGGCTGACACCCACCACGCTCTCCACCCTTACTATTGCATGCCATTTGTAGTTTGGCTGGCCTCCACCAGTTTCTGCTACAGGGCAATACAAGCTCCACTGCCCACCCCAGAGAGAGGAGAGCAGTAGTCGGACACTCAATCCTCCCTCTCCCCTGCCAGCCCCCTGGTGGCCCGAGTCCATTCCCGAACCCGGGTCACCGGCATAGTGTGAGGTGTGGCATCCAGCACCTCAACCCTCAGTGACACCGGGCCGGCACCCTACTCCTGTTTTGTGAATACTGAGCAGAAGTATTCATTCAGTATCCATGCTTTTTTACTGTCCCTCTCTGCCCACCTATCATCCTTTCTATTCATCCTAATTATCCCTCCCTTTGTCTTTCTACGCTCTCTGATGTACCTATAAAAGATTTTAGCCCCCTTCTTAACTGACTCGGCTATCTTTCCTCAGTTTGGGCCATTGCTATTCTGACTTCCCTCCCTGCTTCCTTCTGCCTTAACTGGTAGAGTTCTCTGTTCTGCTCCTTCTGTGTTTCCTTATGCTTCCTAAATGCTATCTTTTTCTCCCTAATCCTCCCCCCCCACCTCTTTTGAGAACCATAGTGGCTTTTTCTTTTGTTTTGATTTGTTTATTTGCTTCACACAAAGGCTTGTTGCCTCCGTGATGGCAGTTTTGATGTTTCCCCATTGTTGCTCCACCCCTCCTTCTAATCTTTTTGCTAGTGCTTTTCTAAGGCACTCTTCCCATCTTGCCAAAGTCAGCCCTCCTGAAGTCCAGTACCCTCACTTTTGCATGGCTTGACTCTGTAGCTGAGTTTATTGTGAACCACACTGTTTGTTGGTCACTTGTTCCCAGATGGCTACCCACTGCTAGATCTGAGATCCTCTTACTGTCCCCATTTTAGAATATGAAGTCTAAGATTGCTCCCTCAAGAGTGGGTTCCAAAACCAGCTGTCTGAGGCATGTCACCTGTAGGGAAATGAGAATGGCCCTGCTCGTGGATGTAGTTGTAGTAAAGGTGCTCCAGTTAACACCTGGCATATTCAGATCCCCCATCAATAGTATCTCCCCTTTCTCTGCCATCCTAAGGATGCCTTCTATCATATCCTTGTCCATTCCCTCTCCCTGACATGGGGTCTGTATACATCCCCTGTGTGGATTGTGGTCCCATTTCCAGTCTATAAGGTGACCAACAGTGCCTCCTCTCCTCCCTGTTTGCTCCTTTGTTCTGTTGCTTTTATCCCTTTCCTTACATTGAGTGCTACTCCTCCCACTCTTCTACCCTCCCTGTCTCTCCTGTAGATTGTGTACCCTGGTATGTTAACATCCCAGTCATGGTTCTCTGTGTACCATGTTTCGTTGACTGCTATGATATCCTGGCATCCCTCTTCCATCAAGGCCATAAGTTCAGGGAGCTTGTTGCCCAGACTATGGGCATTGGTACTCATTACCCTCCATTTCTTGATGGCCTTACCCCTTTTTGCCCCATCCCTGTACTTACTGTCTTTGTCATTTTCTCCATTTACCCCTGACGTTCTCCCTATCAACATCTCTCCTAATGTTCTGCTGCTTTACTTTTGACAGGCCTGTGAAGGTTGGTTACTATATTTTAGAACATTTATGTGTTGTATTTAGTGCTCTTTGGAAGTGAAATGATAATTAGAGTTAAACAAACCAGGTACATTGAAGATACAGGTACAGCACATTAATGAACCTTGGGACAGATTTTCAAAAACTGAATAACTGTGCATGTGCTCATACAAAGTTGCATAAGGGTGGGTACCCTTACAGAGCTGCAATTTGGCATGCACACTGTGTTCAAAAAGACTGTTTTTTGCAACCTTTTCCACAGTTTAGAGCATCTTGCACAGATTTTTCTTTATATGGCTGTGAAAAAATGCTACATCTGGTAGTACTAAAAATAGCATTTTGTTGCATACTATACTTGGTCGAAAACATTCAACCCCACCAATACACAAACAAAATGTTGAAAATAACATTTTCAGTTGTGTGAGGGCTTTCTCTGCATCAGCAAGTTGCACATGGGGACTTAGTCAATGGGCATGCCAGGCCCTGAAAATCAGACCATAACCCCCGCTCTAAGCTGAAGGATGATCTTTTTTTCCAAGATGATGGGGTAGTGTACTTGTTTTAGAAAATGAGTTGGGGGAATTCTTGATACTGATTGGCTACAAGTGTTGCTGTGTAATGCTTGTTGAATATTTCCATTTACTCCCCCCTACCCCCACCCACTTTCCTTTCAGAAACTGGCCCTCATTATGGAATAGTTGTACTCATTTGCAGAAATGTCACCATGCTTATAGGAGTTATGGTGGGGCAATTTTAAGGGAACAGCAGACAGACAAAAAAAGACAAACCATGTTTATCACAGATGTTTGTCATTTATGCTGGTGTTTCTTTGCTGACCATGAAAAATTCCCCTCCTATCCCCACCAGTTTGACAGAGAACACCCTGCTCCTTACCAGGAAACTGACAAAATTAAGGCGGTGCCTCTACCTGCGAACTTTGTGTGTGTCTGTCTGTGTGTGTATGCTAGTGGAACTGAAGACTTTTTAATTCATGTATTTCATGTCACCATTCCATGTGTGTGTGTTGGGGTGGAGTATTCTACTACTGAAATAATGCAGAGCTTTGCATTCTTCTATTCCATGGTGAACAATCACACATTGTACTAAATATGAAGAAAGAGACTAACAGGTGAAAAACATCTGTGGAGGGACAATTTAGCATTATTTAGCAACATTTTATTATCATTTTTGTAGGTTTAAAAACTTTTAGAGTCTTTGTTTTCTAAAAGTTGCCTTTAGACCCATTTTACTTTGCAATGAGCCTTAAAAAGCCTCAGACCATGAGGTAAACACAGTGCAACCAGTGCCCTGTCGTGCCTTATTGCTTAAGTATGATGAGATCTGTAGAGGTAGAAACACTGAAATGACTGTTCTGCTGCTGCACTGTTTCACTCTTATTATTCACCACAGCTTGTTTCAGATAGCTGATGATCACCAGGAGCTCTCTTACTATAGCATAGGCTTTCTTCTTGTGCAGTTCATGTATTCTGCTGTAGCAAACCTGTTTAGTTCTGAACCTTTGCAGAAGAAGCCAAAGAAGTAACACAATATATCAGACCATCTGCTAAACATTGATACTTGCTCCCAGAGTCCTTGTTGTGTTTTGTAACTGTTACTGTTTTCACTTTTGCCAATCACCTGTGGATTCAGTGCTGACTGATAATAGGTTATTTGACCAGTACTACAGGACCCAACTGATTTTGCTCATATTGGACCCAATCAGCTGTAGGCAACAGCATGAAGTACAGATCAGTGCAATAGTTTAAAAGAATAAGCAGAAGGAGTCACAGCTTGGACCAGTATGGCAGCACTTTAAAAGTAAAACCCAGAGAAGATCCAGAATTTCAGTGAATCATTATTGAAAAGCATTTTTGACAGGGAGTCTTTAGCTTCCCTGGATGGTTGCAATGCAGATATTGTGTCTTTTAAGGTCTGTCCATGGAACAGTACTGTAAATTGGTGAGAAGGGATGAGGGGGACAGCTACACTGTGCAAATGTGGGGCAAGAGAGAGCCATGTCTGGAGGGTGGTGGTCAGCAGCTTTTGACATGATAAATTATACCAAGATAAAACATTGAAAATGCAATTGCAAATTTAATAATATGTACTATACAGTAGCACAGACCTACAGCATTTAAATTATATGGCTAAGCTTCTTCATTTAAAATGCAACTGCTGGCCATGTGTACTGCTTCTGGAATATATACATGCTCCTTATGAACATATTGTATTCATGATGAGGAATTCTTGTATACTGCACTTGATTTGCCTATGCACCTGTAACCTAATCCAAAATCTGAGCACAGTTTTAAAAGCTCTGTATCCCCATCCACCCTCACCAATTTACAGTACTGTTCCTTCACCATATGTGTATTGTTTTTTGTACATTTGCAAATTTATTTAACTTCATGCACCTTATTGTAGTGTATTTCTCTGCAACTTTTATTTGCTTCTTCTACAGTTGTTACTCTTTTGTATTTATTGCACCTTGTTAGATGTATTGTTCTCCACCACCTCCTTACCATCAGATATAAAAGTAAATATATAAATGAATAACTAAGTGTGCATTGTAGCTTTGTTTATTTTTGGCTTGGAACCCCATTGTTTCCTTCTCCCAGATCACACCTAGAAATGAGTTTTGGCTTAGTGAGCCTTTCCCAGTTATGTCATGCTAAAATATATAGTTTATAGAAAATGCATTAAAAGCCATGTAACACAAGGCTTTACACTGTATGGTTATTTTTAATAAGAAAACATGTGCTACACAAACTAAGGAGTAGTGTTTACTGCAGTCTGCCTTCCATCTGATCCACTAGCTTGCATTATGCACTGACTTGAAACAGCCACAGATGGTCCCTGATCCAAACATTTTAGGGCCCTGGTACCTCTGGAAGTATAATTCCAAAACTGGCTGCAACGTCTCAAGAGGTGGGAGTGCAGGTTCCTTCAGACCGTGAGCTCCCACATCATCTCATGCACCAGCACAGTACCTCACAGATTCTGCTGTACATTTTTAAGGGTGGAAGTGCAGGGTCCTTTGGACCCTGTGCTCCCACAGTATCTCAGAAATCAGCACAGTGGCCCCACAGACCCTGTGCTAAAATGTCTGTATGCCTGGGAGAGCACAATATTTAAAAACAAATCATCTTTTTTCGTGAGCTGTCAAAATTCTGTTTCACGAGCCGATTCCTCGTTTGAGAGGCAACAAAATCCTTTGTTGTCATGGCAAAAAATGATTGGGGCAGGGCCATATGATCAGAGTACCCTAATACTGTTTTACAAAGATGACCAAGGATTTTGTCACTTCACAAAATAGGATTCAGATCGCAAAACGGGATTTTGACAGCTCATTAAACAGGATTAAGATTCTCTGACCAGATGGCCCTGCCCAAATCATGTTTTGCCATGATGACACTGGATTTTGTAGCCTTGCAAAATAGGGATTGGCTCACAAAACAGGATTTTGACACGTCATGAAACAGGATAATTTTTTTAAATCCTCTTTCGAGAACTGTCAAAATCCTGTTTCGCAAGCCGATTCCTGTTTTGCGAGGCTACAAAATCATGTGTCATCATGGCAAAACAAGATTAGAGTTCCCCAGCCAGATGGCCCTGCCCCTCATCCTGTTTCACCATGATGATCAAGGATTTTGTCATCTTGTGAAATAGGAATTGACTCACAAAACAGGATTTTGATACCTCATGAAAGAGGATTATTTTTCTAAATCCTCTTTCACGAGCTGTCAAAATCCTGTTTCACAAGCCAATTCCTATTTTGTGAGGTAACAAAATCCTTGGTTGTCATAGTGAAACAGGATTATGGTTCTCCAACCAGATGGCCCTGCCCCTAATCCTGTTTCATCAGACAAATTCCTGTTTTGCGAGCTGCCAAAATCCTGTTTCACCATGGCAAAACAGGATCAGAAGCTAGTCACGAAACAGTATTTTTAAAAATAAAAAATAAGCATTCCAAGGCCACCAAAATTAAAGTGAAGGCACACAACAATAGAGGACATCCAGGTAAACAAAACACATGCTTCCATGCCTGCAGAGGACATCCCTAGGCACAGTTCCAACAGTTTGTTTGGGCCCAAAAAAAAACAAGATGACGGCTCATAAAACAGGAATTTTTTCTGATGAAAGAGGATTCTAAACATCCTTTCTCATGAGCTGAAAAAATCCTCATTTGTCAGACCCCAATCCTCTTTCGCACTGTGCAGCTATCCAAAAGACTGAACTGAGCATGCTCAGAACCCACAATTTCAAAATTTAATAACTTTGGAATGGATTAATATTTTTTCACCACACTAATGCTGGATTGTTCCTTGGAGCAAGCGTTTTCTACCCTGACATCTTGAGACCAAAATTCCATACGGTTTGGCCACAGTGTGATGAGGAACAAAATAGCCAAAATTGGTGATTTTTGGCATTTTTCACTATGTGCAGTGCAAAACCCACTAATCTTACGAACACACAACTTGGAACGTCAAGAGATGTAAACCAAGAAACCATGCATGCAAAGTTTCCTGTAAATTCATAGAACAGTTCCCAAGTTATTAAAGCACACAATTTGAGGTTTAACATTAAAGTGCCTACTCAACCCTAACTATAGTGGTGCCACCGGTCACTATATATATATATATATATATGATATATATATATATATATATATATATAGATATATATATAGATATATAGATATATAGATACATAGATATATATATATACATACATATATATATGTGTGTGTATATATATATATATATATATCTGTAGTGGCCGGTGGCACCACTATATATATATATATATATATATATATATATATATTTATTTATTTTCTTGCCTGGTGCTCCCCATTGCCTCCCACCTTGCAGGCAACTGAGGAGACATGGTATTTATAATTTTTCTCCCTTCGTTCCTGGGACCCCAATGTGTAGAGGCATGCATGCATCATGTGGCTCCATTGATGTCCCCATACTCCCTCCTGGACTAGTGCCTAGGTTCCCCCCAGCCTGGCACTGCCACCTCGCCTTCACCAGGTGGCAATCAAGAGTTGGGGAAACCTCTCATCCCTCCCCGGAGAGGAGAGCTGCCTGGCGGCTGCTCAATCCTGACTCCTTGCCCTCCCCCACGGGTTGACCCCTGGTGGCCTGAGCTCCCTCCTGAACCCAGGTCACCAGTGTGACATGAGGTGTGGCATTCAGCACCTCAACTCTCTGTGCCACCGAGCTGGCGTATATATTTATATATACACATTTTTTTTTAAATCCTATGACACGTACCTCTTTTCCCATTAAATAAAGAATAAAGGATGGGGAAGTGTGTGATATGAGAATATAATGCACACCTAAGGTGTGGGATGGTACATATACCCATAAGGACCAAGCCCAAGGGGTTTATTAAAGCATCCCACTCTGAGGGTGTACATTAAATTCATGTTTCACACTCTTCCCCATCTTTTATTTTATATAATTGCTGGTGAGCAATTTTTTCCAACCTGAATCCTGTGTCTTTCTCAGAGGTTAAACTGAAAATATTTAGGGGGGAGAACTCTGACATCAAGGTGGTAGAACTGTCATTTGTAGGTGGTGGAGCTCCTCTATAGAAGTCAAGGAGGAAAGTGGTGGTGGAGCAGTCAATTTAACCTCTTCTGTGGGACACACACACACACACACACCCTTTCTGTTTCTCTCTCTCTCTCTAGTTGAAAACACATACACACACACACACACACACACACACACTTTATGTCTCCCTCTCTCTCCAGTTGAACCTTTTGATCTTTTTTTGGGGGGGAGTAGCTTACAGTTTTACTGGCGATAGCACTTCAATAGCGCTATGGGCAGTCAGTCACAGTGCAGTTCCTGTTCACTCTTTTTAATGCAGCTGACGAAGAGCAGGATCAACAAGATACAACTTTTATTAATTTTAAAAGTAGGATTGAGCAGATGAATAGTAAAAAAAAAGAGTATTCTGAGGAGGACAGAGAACTGTTTAAGTGGTGGCTATTCGGTAACAGAAAAACAGAGCAGCTCCTCGCAATGACAGAAGTCAAGCCACCAGGTTTGTGGAACCATTTAGTCCACCCACACTAACAATGAAAACCAATGAGGGGGTTCGAAGTGATGAGTGACACGACACGTGTTCTCTATAATAGCCTGTGGGTTATTATGGCTAATATCAACTGGCTGAGCACTAAAAAAAAAATGCTAATCAGTTATGATAAGTTCCTATTGACCTAAGCATTTCAATAATGGCACAGAGGCATCTGCACACTATGCATTCCAGAGCTTATTCACAATTTCACTTTCTTTTTTTATCATATAATATTTTATTTTACTTTTAAAAAGTATCTGTTGCATATATTATGTACAATTTCACAAGAAAAAGGAAAAAAAGACATCTTAAAGAGACAGATATATCAAGTACAATTCAAATCCGAAGGGGGGAGGGATCATACTAATTCATGTAAACAAGCTATTAAAATAACAGTGTGGTGAGCAAATCAGAGGTATTAACACATCAAATGACCTTTATGTATCAGCTCCTTATTATTCCTTTTATATCATAACCTCCAACAGAGTATAACTATATAACACAAATAACTAAGCAACAACTTAGTATTCAAAAAGAGAAATATACGACATATATTATTTTATTATGTTATATTTATGTTAATCCCCCCAAACCTTCAACATCTCTAATTCAGAAGAACTGACAGAGTTTTTGAGGGGTCAGTATAAGGACTCTGGAGAGTCGGGAGAGTCTGCAGAGGGTCCTGAATCCACAATTTCACTTTGTAAGCAGTAAAACATATCTTATACATTGCTTTAGTTGATGGAGTATGCACTTCATGAAAGTAGCACCTGTTACCCAAAATTATGTAAGTCTGTCACATTTGTGGACCATGATTACAAAATATGAATTGTGCAGTCTAGGCAAATAAAGTAAAACAGTCCTCTGCTACCCATAAATTCAGTCACTCTCATGATTTGGTCTTCCTACTGGGGATCAAAACCTCCGACTTGGTGGTGGAAACAGTCGGATGGTCAGATCATCACACTGTGGGGTTCAGTTTTTATGTCCCTCTGCATAGGCCTGTCCCTGTGGAGATGGTCAGATACCGCCCAATGTGGGATGTAAATCCCAATGGCCTAATGGCGGTATTGGACCTATTGGGAATTCCAGAGGCAAGTGGGAGTCCCGAAGACCTGGTCCAGTACTATAAAAAGGACCTTACTATGGCCCTGGACTTCATCGCTCCCATCCATGTTCATCCTCTCTCACTTTGCCCTCAGTCCCCATGGTTTGATGGGACCTTGAGGGAGCTGTGGCAACTTGGACAAAGGCTAGAGTGTTGCTGGTGGAAATCCGCCCTGGAGGCCGACTGCCTTAGATTGATGGAACATTATCAAGTCTATCAATCAGCAATTTCCTGTAAGAAGGCACAGTTCCTATCTGGGAAAATTGCTGCTGCTCAGAATTGACCAGCTCAGCTCTTTCAAACTGTGGAAAGGTTGTGCAGCCCATCCTGTCTCCAGCTCCGAAGAGCTTTTTTGCAGATTGAATGTGAGGAGCTCACTCAGTTCTTTGCAGATAAGGTGGCTGGCATCAGGGCAGAGATCCAGCCTACACACTCTATGGGAGTTGATAGTGGTTGGTGTATGGTCACTCCTCCTCAGTTTGCCTGGAGCTCCTTTGACCAGTTGGAACTCATGGATGTTGTGTGGATTGCCCAGGGTATGTTTCCAGTGTGCTGTAGTTTGGATCCGGGTGCAAACTGCCTTATCATGGGATATTCTGATATCATTGGCCCAGTCCTTGCAAGGGTAGTTTGGTGCTCCTTAGAATCTGGTGAATTTCCTTGCTCCCTGAAGGAGGCGGTGGTGACACCTCTCCTGAAGAAGGATACTCTGGACCCAAGCTGCCTTGCTAACTACAGACCAATCTCTAACCTTCTCTTTGTTGGGAAGGTGATTGAGAAGGTTGTGACGCTGCAACTGGAGAATCACATGAGCATCCATGACATCTATAAGCCTCTCCAATCTGGTTTTCGTAAGAGGCATGGCACCAAAACTGCTCTGGTTCAGGTGCTCAATGACCTCCTGATGGCAAGAGATCAGAAGCGCCATTCCATTCTGGTACTTCTTGATCTCTCTTCAGCGTTTGACACCATGGACCATGGGGTACTTCTCAAGCACCTAAGATTCATCTTTGGACTGTCTGGTACAGTTCCCAGGTGGTTTAAGTCCTACCTCACTAGCAGAACTCAGAGGGTGGTTTCAGGGATTTTTTTGCTCTGAGTCATTCTATCTGCCACATGGGGTCCCCCAGGGCTCAGTGTTGTCCCCCATGTTGTTTGCAGTGTATATGCTGCCCCTCAAAGACATTGTAAAATGGTATGGGCTAAGGTTTCACTGCTATTCTGATGATACCCAGCTCTACCTGTCTTTTGCACCTGACCAGGATAGTGCATGCTCAGTATTTAACAACTGCCTTGGTGAAATCCAAGACTGGATGAGCTCCAGCTGGTTGAAGTTGAACTCTAGCAAGATTGAGGTGATGCTGGTGGATCCTGGTCACTGGACAGAGGGTATGGGGGCTGGTCAGCCCTCTGAACTTTTTCTGGGGGGGTGACCAGCTTCTTACCTCTGAACAGGTGTGAAACCTGGGAGTGATTCTTGATGATGGGCTGACCCTGCATTCGTGGGTGTTGGCAGTCATCAAGTCCTTGTTTTACTATCTGAGGAACATCACCAGGGGTAAGCACCTTGTTCCATCTGATGACCTTTCAATATTGATCCACGCATTTGTGACCTCGCACCTTGACTACTGCAACTCCTTTTACCTAGGGCTTCTGGGGGTTGATATCTGTCACTTGCAGCTAGTGCAGAGTGCTGCAGCATGGTTGTTGACGGGGACCCCATGTACTTGTCACATCACATTGGTGTTGCGTGAACAGCACTGGCTGCCTATTCAGTGGTGGATCACTTTCAAGGTTGGTCTCCTGACCTATAAGGCCCTACACAGACTGGGCCCAGACAATCTGAAAGAGCTTTTGGTTCCTTATTTCCCCAGATGACTTCTCTGCTCAGCTGATGAGGGGTTGCTAGAGAGTCCCAGGGTGAGTCTTAAGACATCTAGGGCCCATGCATTTATGTACATGGCCCCCTGCCCTGTGAAATTCTCTGCCCCATCAGATATGTGAATGCACAACCATGGAGGGCATTAAGAAGGCACTTAAAACACACATCTGGTATAATGTTTATCCTGATTAATAGTTTTATTTTTTCTGAATATTGTGCATTTTATTGATCTATTTATTTCACTGTTTTATCTGATTTTACTATCCAGTGCCTTGACAATGGAAAGGTGCTATATAAATAAATGTATTATTATTATTATTTGATCCACCTGACTCCTGAGTCTTTTTTTCAGCTTTTCGACTTCCATTGGTAGTAGCTCTAGGTGAAAGCATATGCAGCATGTGTTGCAATTTTGTGTGTGAAGTATAGTTTGCCCTGTTTATGCATAATTTCTTGCCTCAGCATAGCCTAATCTGTGATTTTGCCCCATTTCCTGGCATTGATACCACCATTTCTTAAAGTAACTAAATGAAAGAACTCCCTAACCTATATATTTAATTAAAGCTTATTAGCTGACTTTTTTTTAAAATAAATGACAGTTTGATGAAATACATAATTTTGCTTGGAATATAGGTCATCTAAGCAATCACAGCATACATTTTCATTTTTAAAACCTTATTTTAATTGTATGAATCATGATCCACTGAACAGCAATAATGAAAGTCTTATTTAGTGTGGCTCCCATTTGTAATAGCACTTGATACCTCTTCAAGCTTATATTACATTGGTGGGTTGGACATGGTGTTTGGCATCAATATGGCCATATACATCACCATTGCCCCTTATCATTTTTATTATTGGCCCTTGCCTACCATTCTTTGGGGCCCCCTATCCACCATGGCACTAAATGATGGACCCATCAAACCCTACATTTATTTATAGCTGATTAGTATCCCTTTTCATCAATTTATGGCATTTGGTGAAAATATGTTAGTTACCCATGGAATGGGGTCTCAGAAGCCATTATGGTGAATTTCTATTTTTTTCCATAAGCTCAAAATGTTATGTTTGGGTCACCTTTATCACTAGGGTCTTTTGTTCTTTGTCTAAGTGACTCTTACCTAAGGTAGTTCTACCTGATACTTTTTTATGCTTGTATCACATTAGTGGGTCAGGAATGGCATTTGGCATCAATGTGCCCATATACATCTGCATTGCCCTATATCTTTTTGATTATGTGCCCTTGTCTACCTGTCATTGGGGCCCCATATTATCCATGACACTAAGCGATGGTCCCATCAACCTGTACATTTATAAAAGTTAATTAGTAGCCCCCTCTAGAAATGTATGGCAGTTGGTGAAAATATGTTAGCTGCCTGTGAAAAAATGATGCCTCTCAGGCATGAAGATACAGCATGGTGAAGGTTTAAGAATGGCTGTAATTGGTGCCCACAGTGAAGAAGGTTATCCCACTAAAGCCTTTTGCTTCTCAGACATAAAGATGCATTATGGGAGGGTTGAAGTGTGGTGGAAGTTGGTGCCCCAGATAGAAAAAGTTATTCCATTCTTTCTTGGCAAGAGGAACAAAAAAGTACACAAGTTACAATTTTGGAGGGGTGGCTAGATAGGCGACTTGAAGTAATACAACAGTCATGATGGTAGATTTGTGAGGAAGAAGACAGAAGAGGGGATGCTACACTCTACTTTCACAATTGTATCGTTGTTCATATGTTCTCTTGGCACACAGGATCCTGCATTTTTGCTGATAGATGAACTGTTTGACCTGTGCATCTGTATCTGTGATCACATGCCATAAGAGAGCCCTACATATTCTTTACATCTGTTGCCACATGGAAGTGCATGGCCTTGGACTTCCATAGGTAGATGGACTCTTCTCTTGGCACAATACCCAGAGAGCCCTGTGTATCTGCATCTGTTCGCGTTGATCCCAAATGGACTGACATGAATGAAGACATGATTCAGCTATCTGAAAAAGAAATGAAATTTATTGCAAAAACTGGATTAATGCATCAGTAAGGGTTCAACATAATGGCACAAACGTAGGGAAATGTGGCATTAGGGTTTCCAACCTTAGCTCTCCACCCCCCCACACCAGTAAAAGGACAAGGCTGCACAAGCAACCACAGACAGCCATTATCAGGAAAGACAAACACAACTGTTTCCAACTTACACTAATGCAGTAGCACTAATGTGGTACCTTCATGGATTTTTATCTTCTACTTCTACAGCCACAGCTGTGTATGTATGTCATACAATGTGCATGGGTACTTGTAATTGTAAAAGTACTGTTGCAATGTGGGTACTATGGATTTTTGTATGTAGCTGTGGAATTGCAGGTTGTACAGGGACCAGCACTTTTGCAGCCAGAAGTTGTGTATATGTCTTACAGCTGTGGCTACAGAGGTGCAAGACCCTTAGGGGCCTGTGCTTTTGCAGACAGAAAATTTGTAAGTTGGGTATCATGGACATAGACCAGTGTATATGTCTTACACCTGCAGCTGCAGAAGTTTGTGTGTATGTTTTACACATGGGACTGCAGAGTTGCAGCCCCCTGAGCTTATGCAGACCAAAGTACTTTTGCAATTTGGGTATGGATTTTTGGGGCACCTGTGGTCTTGCTGGCAGAGGTCGATGTGTATGTCTTACACCTCCAGCTGCAGAAGTGTAGGACCACCAGGGGCCTGTGCTTCTGCAGACAAACAAACTGTTGTTATTTGGGTATTGTGGATTTGTATCTGTGGCTAGAGTTGCAGCAAAGTTTTACTCCACTGAAGAAGTTGATGTGAAGTGGCCGAATATTGCATCATGGAATTTTGCGAAAGTTTTCCCTACCCTCAGTAACTTCAACTGTGCCTGAAATCACAAAGTTTTCCATGCAAACCATGAAATTCCTCCAGCAAAAAAAGGACACATAGATAGATAGATAGGTATCTAGATAGAGAGAGAGGGAGAGAAAGAGAGAGAGCGAGAGAGAGAGAGAGAGAGAGAAAGAACAAGCTGGCAGCATGTCTCTGTCTTGGCTGCAGATGTCAGGAAACTCCCACTGTTATCATACAACTGTCAATCCTAATGTTCACCCCTTCCCCACCTGTAGCCCCCCCATCTGAAGCACAAGGTACAGCTCCAAACCAGTGCCTCATAGTGATACACCCTTGAAAAGTAGAGACGTATGTCTCGCCGCATGTTTATTGCCAACACAATCTGTTGTACCTTTCTTCATTCAGGATCCTGAGGGTCCTACTTGAAGAAAAGAGATTATGTCTGAAGTTGTTTGTACAGGGAATGGGCAGGGCATTAGGGTTGACCACCCCAAGGCAGACCACACCATTGATTTGACAGGACTCTGGAGACTCAAAATCCTGATTTTTTCTCCTTTTGTTGGTTGGTGGGTGGGGGTGAGAAGTTAGGGTTGGAAACCCTAAAGTCACATTTCCTTATTTTTGTTGTATTAGCGTGAACCCTAACTGGAGCATTAATAATGTTTTTAGCAAATAATTTCCATTCTTTTTGAGATAGTGGAATTGCATCCTCATTCATTCATGTCCTTGTGGAACCTGTGTGAATACAAATAGATGCACAGGGCCCTTTGGGCCCTGCACCAAAGAAAGACTCCATCCACCTACAAAAGTGCAGGGACCACAAGGGCTGTGTACTCCTGTGCAACAATGGATGTCAAGAATTCATAGGGCTGTCTGGTGGTCTGTGTAAGCACAGTGCCATTTGGTTTCTACATGTCCATGTGGCTACAGATACAGAAGCACAGGGAAAAAAGACCATCTGTCAACAAATGCACCAGGCTATCTGCATCCCATGGGTACAGAGGTGCAGAGTGCTATGCCAAGAGGACTATTATTTTCACTAAATGGTACTCAGACCCATGTGGACAACCATGCAGCTTTCATTCCCTGACTGGAGGCGTATCACATAACAGTGCTATCCCCACACCCTCACCCCATTCAGCTGGGTCATTCAGCTCACCCCATACTCAGCTCACCAACATGGATCACAATAGTATATCTATATCTATATCTATATCTATATATATTTATACACATACAGTGGCACCCCAGGATGAAACCCACTTTTAAAGCACTCTGCAGTATCCTGCAGCAGACCTACTGATTAAAGCAATGTAATTTTCATGGTAATTAGTCCCTTTTGTCATGCAGGAAACTGTAGCATTGACTTTGTCCTGGTGGTGTCACATTTTTCTGAATGACAAAAGGGACTAATTGCCATTGAAATTACATTGCTTTATTCAGCAGGTCTGCTGCAGCATTCTGCAGTGAAGTGCAAAGTGCTGCAGAATTGGGTTTCATCCTGGGGATGTTACTAGATAGACAGATAGATAGATAGATAGATAGATAGATAGATAGATAGATAGATAGCTGTAGATTTTATATATATATATATATATATATATATATATATATAGATGTGTGTGTATATATATGTATATCTATACACACACACATGTATATCTAGGCTATATATATATATATTTAGATGTGTGTGTGTGTGTGTGTATATATATATATATATATATATATATATATATACACACACATACATTCAATAAGGTGAGGTAAATGAGTAGATGATATGAGCATGTATTCCCTTCAGTGTGATATAAATCCTGCTGCAGGTAAGCACTGTGATAATATTTGCCATTTATACACATTGTGCTTACCTCACTGGCAAATATTATCACTGTGCTGATATCATCTCAAAACACACATCTATGTTTCTTGTGCTGGTACTACTTTCAGCAACTCATCAGTACATATAAATCTCACCATCACAATTCCACCTGCTGTAGCCTCTTTCATGTTCTTCTCGTGCAGCACTCCACAACTCTGTTTCAATAAATATGTGATATTTTCCATATATGTTGATATCTGTTAAGTATCATCCCTGTATTACAATTATTTCATTTTTTCTTCTTCCCTAGAGGTCCTCAATATGAGAGCAGTACCCAAAGACGACAGTGGGTCTGACTGAGAAAAGAAGCTGAGCACATTGCACTAAACATAGACAATAAACACGCATCACTTCTCTGTCAAATAAATAGAGTTATCCTGTTCTGTTGAAGAAATCACTATAATTTACTCACTGGGCTGTTTGAAATCCTGAGGTGCTTAAGTTGAAACCAAGCAAAAGTGAAACTGATTGGAACAGTTCAGATGCTCCAGTAAACGTAACGGAGGAAGCGTAGTAAACACAGTACCGCAAAGTTATAAGCACTCAGCACATTGCCCTAACCCCAAAATAAAGAGAAATAAATTATTCCACACATTCACAAACTGAAAAATAAATACAAAGTATACATGCCACTGACTTCCTGAAAGAAATAAAATCACACCCCCACACAACAAAGCCACCAATCAGAAGTTGTACCTCACACATGCAAGAGAAAGCCAACCAATAAACAAACACAACACCCATTCAGAAAAATAGCCAATCACAGAAACATGCAAACAAAGCCATTCACAACAAGAAGACCCATTCAGAAAACACTGCAGAACACCTACAGAACAGCACTATCACAGGAATAACACAAAGCACAGAAAAAGTACAACAGCAAAACACCCAAAATGGTTGAAATACATAATGCACAATCACAGAAACCCCTACTGTATAAATCACACACATGATGTGCAGTCATGGAATATGGAAAATATCTTCATTCATGAACAGTGACCTCTGGATACTCTCACTCGTGGCTCTGCTGTGCTCCACCCACTCATGAGTATCCAGAGGTCATTGTTCACTCATGAAGATATTTTCCATATTCCACTCCGGCCCATCGTAAATATATATATATATATATATATATATATATATATATAAAGATATATATATATATCACACACCTATATATATGTATTTATACAATAAGGGTGAGAAAATAACCCTATAAATAAATGTGGTTATTTTTACTACTATTGAATATCACTCAGTTGACGGAGACACTGTGGAATGTCGCAACAAATATTCCACAATGTCTACATCAGCTCATGATATTCAACAGTGACTATGTCACTAACGTGCACTCCAAATGTACCACGACAGAACTTCTTCTCATAATAGGAAACCATTACTTAAACAGACATCACCTAAAAACATTAATTGAATGCACAAATAACCTGTGGTACCACTACCATCACAGACGTTGCATTCCTGCTGGAAAAACTGCTCTCTCACAGACAGTGGTCACAGCCACAGAAAACAGCACAACTCTATGCAGAAAACAAACAGTGGAGTGAATAAATGATAAATAAATAAAGTAAGGTACTACTGCTGAAGTAAACAAAACACACTACTAAAACATATTACACAACCTGAATGGCTACAACGGTTTCCGATTTATGTTGTATAAATCACTGAATACTCTGTGAACTGAAATAAGACAGTTACCAATAAAATGCCACAAATCTCATATTAAACTAATTACAGCACACAAAAATATCCCAAACATGAACTGTGCGCTACATCACAAATCGATGACTGTGATCAAACTAGTAAAATATATCACAGTCCACTAAAATACAAATAAAATAAAACTTAAACTACGAACCTCCAGCAAATGCCAAAACTCTGCCCTGAATGTCAACTCCACCCCCCAAATGTAATCAACCAATACAACACAATGCATCATGCAACTAAACAAGCAACAACCAATAGCAGCTCTAAAAACCAGCATTCATGACAATTAACCAATGAACAGAACAACAGCTACCCACAGCAACCAACCAAACTGCACAAATGCCCCCACATGCTAAAGCAACACCTACTTCATTGATAAAAAACAAACAGTGGTGGAGAAACCCAGGAACAGTAAAGAACACCACAGCACAGCACTATAGTCCTAAAAAACATTAAAACAGAAACCCTATTGTATAAATCACACACATGATGTGCAACTTGTGGAATATGGACAATGTTAGCACTCGTGCTAATATTACCCATATTCCACAGTCGCCCATCATGAATTATATATATATATATATATCTTATGGTAGCACGGTAGTGCTACCATAGTTAGAGTTGAGGGGCCATTTACATGTTAAACCCAAAATTTTGCACCTTAATAACTTTTCAACTGTTTGTCGGATGTGCCTGAAATTTGGAATTCGCAATCAAGACCCATACGCCTTGGGATCTGCCAAGTTTCGAACCAGTTGGATATACAGCTGCAGAGTTTTTAAGCATGATCTGTGTGTGTGTTTATGCTTTTTTGGAATTCTACGGTCACGCCTACAGGTCACACAGTTTGCGCGACCAGTCTGAAATCTTCAGGGAACGTGCGGCCAGGGTCCCCTATGTGCCTTTAAAAGATTTCATGAAAAAATATTAAACGGTTCAAAAGTATTCAAAAAACAAGTTCCCATTATAAGTCAGTGGGAAAAGTTAACAAAAATTTTGACAGTGTTGCAAATGCAGTTTTTACTTTCGCAAATGGCCCTTTTACTGTCGCAAATCCACCATTTTGTTTTCAGTTGGTGATCAGAAAAATGCTTGCCATTTAAATTTTGGACCCTCTAGCAACCTAATTATTTTTGTATTCACCTAGTCGGACCCTGAGGGTGCTAGCCATGTCTTTATTTTGGGGTAAAACACCCCAGAAATATGTTTTTCACATTTCTGAAAAAAGTACTTTCACAAAGTACTTTTGCACTTGCAACACTGTCAAATGAATTTTTGAAAGCTTTCACAAATTGTGACAATACTTTTCTAGGCTGTGGGAAAATGACAGCAATTCTTTGGCACCTCGCTGCAAAAGAACGGTTTGGAGTTGTGAGCTGAAATTTGAAGTATCACAGCCGACATCTCACAGATGTAACTTTTAGTGTTTTGTTGAAAAAATATTACATGGCAGCAAAGTTACAGTACTCCAAAGTTGACGCTTTTTCCCATAGGATAACATTACGGAATACGACACATTGCAGCAATCATTTGGCGCCCTGCTGCAAAATAACGGTTTGGTCGTTTGGGCTGAAATTTGCAGGGAACACAGCCAACATCCCACAGATGTGCCTTTCAGTGGTCTGGTGAAAAAATGTTACAGGGAGGCAAAGTTATGGCACTCCGAACTTCTGTTTTTTTCCCTTAGGATAACATTACGACATTCGCCGCGCCTTTCAGGGCCTGTATCTCGGAAACGGTGCGAGATACAGACTTTTCATTGGAAAAGTACTTAGCCCCCACATGGGGCTAAGTACAAAACTAGCCAGGAAAGTGATAATTCATATGACTTTTACATTTTTTTTTTATGTCGTACGGTTCCTGAGATATAAGCAATTTACTATTCCAAGTCCTCATTTTCTGTTCCGAGAGTCATTGTTTTGCATACATCCTTTGTACTCACTGTCTTTCTCTATGCAGCTTTTGGGGAAAACCAGCCTGTGCACTTACGTTACCGTTACCATTACCGTTTCCGTTTGCGGTTCCGTACCCGTTTCACTTACTGTTCACGTCCATGCCACCATGTGCGTTACCCTTTGCGTTTTCATTTGAGGTTGCATTTGCATTGTTTTTAACATTTCTGTCTACAGTACTGTTTCTCTTTCTGTTTTGCTTTGTGTCACCATGCGCATTACGATTTGCGTTTGCGGGCACAATGTTACTATGTGACAAGACAGCACATGGCGGGAGTTCGGGGCCATGTTATCATTCTCAAAAAGAAGGTAAATTAGAGGCAAAAAACTCTGTTTAATGCATCAGTTAGGGTTGTTCCACAGCAACAAAAGTGAGGAAATTCAATGTTAGGGTTGAAACCCCCTTTGCACCCCTCCAGACCACCCCCCCAACCGGAATCGGGGTGCACGTTGGGGTCATCGGTCCTAACTCTCTCCCCATTCTCCTATTCCTTAGCTTCTTTCCACATGTGATGCATCCCATTCTCCTATTCCTTAGCTTCTTTCCACATGTGATGCACCCCATTCTCCTATTCCTTAGCTTCTTTCCACATGTGATGGGGTGAGAGTTAGGGCCAATGACCCTAACGCGCACCCCAGTTCTGGTTGGGAGGGTGGGCTGGAGGGGTGCAAAGGGGTTTCAAACCCTAACATCAATTTCCTTGCTTTTGTCATCTGGAACAACCCTAACTGATGCATTAATGGAGTTTTTGCCTCTAATATATATATATATATATATAAAATATATATGTATATATATATATATATATATATATATATGTATATGCATATATATCAAATCATATCATAAAAGCATGGTAGTGCCCCTATATTAGGGTTCAATAGACAGTTCTATGTTAAACACAAAATTTTGCCTTTTAATAAATGTGCACCTGTTTGACCAATTTACCGATTTGCATGACCCATTGGGGACCAAAGATCTCTTCACATAGCAAGTCTCAGTCTGGTCAGATATGCAGGTGTGGAGATGCAAAATGTTAAAAAAGGAGCAAATTACCATTTTTATGCAAATCATTTGCCACAACATTTCTCAGAAATGTTGTGGGGGTTTGGTCTAATATTTTAGGGTATATAGGATTTGAGTTACAGATGTGCGTTTTGAAGGTTTGGTAAACAATTATTAATCTGTTAAAAGGTGATTAATCTTTAAAATTTCCCATTATTCCCTATGGGAAAAATTAGATGTGCCATGTGAAAGTACTGTTTTGTTGCTGCAAAAGCGGTATTGATTGTCTCAAATGCAGAATGTAGTGTCAAGATTCCACCATCTTGTTATCAGCAACACAGAAATACTTAAAAATCTTTAAAAATACTGTCACTTGGTACACACCAACACTTGTCAGAGGAATTGGATTCTGCTGTTGCTTTGACCAAAAAATGGACAAAAATATGTTTATTTTCATCATGGCATTTTTGTTTTTGCAAATATTTGTGAAAGTACTTTTTGCAAAACTATTAAGTTCTGCCTCAAAATGCGGCAGTGTTTCATGAAAAAAACAGGATTTGCTGCAAATTGCGACACTGTTTCATGAAACAATAGGGTTTTGTCATAATTTGTGACACTACTTTTTCTAATTTGTCTGTTTCTTTGTCGCTTCATTGCAAAGAAATTGTTTACACTTTTGGGCTGAAATTTTCAGGGTACTAAGGGCTTACCTCACAGATGTGCCTTTTTTACTGTAGCTTTGGTGAATATGTATTACTTTGCTCAGAAGTTCTGTGGATTTTAAGTTTACTTCATTTCCCACAGGATTACATAGTTATGGGAGGTGTGCATAGTTGTTTCTTCGTCACTGCGCGGTGAATAAAAGCTTAGCAATTTTGGACGTTTTCAGGGTACAAAAGGGCTTGCCCCACTGATGTGCCTTTTGCTGGTTTAGTGAGAACATTTTAATGTGCTGCATAATTTTAACCCACAGGATAACACTGTAATGGTCAAGGCATGTTTTGGCAGCTATATCGCAAAAATACTTCAAAATATGGACTCGCAGTTAAGTGTAGTAAGTCATTTTGCATTTTTCCAGGCCCTGTTTACAGCTGTGGGTGACTTTTAATGAATGGGGCTAAGGTTACTGTGATACTGTGCCATACATTCACAATGTGACATCTGTACTGCTTTGCCTATATGTAAACGAGGGACACTTTCCATTGATAACATTATGGACTGATGGGACCACAGGGCCCCAAGGGCCCTGTGCTCCCACATGCAAATGAGAGTTAATTACAATCTTTCTCCACTTATGTACTCCCACAAGCAACAAAGGCTATGGTTATACTTTCTCCAAAAGTAAGGAAATTCTATGTGAAAAACTTTGTTAATGCACCATTAGGGTTCATTAGGATTATACTTTCTCTAAAGGTAGGCACATTCTTTGCAAAAAAACTTTGTTAATGTACCATTAGGTTTCCAGCATCAAAAGTAGGGAAATGAGATCTTAGGGTTCACAACCCTAATACCCCACCCCCAGCCTTAGCTTCCAATCCTAACACCCCACCCCTACCCTGCATGCAGGAACAGGTGTGAGGGGTGTGCTTTGGGGTTGTGAATTGTAATGCTCATCCCATTCTCTTATTCTGTACCCATCTTAGCTTACTTACTATACTCTTGGAATGGGGTGAGCTTTAGGGTTTGCAACCCCAATGCTCACCCTTCACACCTGCTCCTGCATGCACTGATAACCTGGGCATTTTACTGTATTTGCACACCAAATTTTCAGCATAGTCTTCTTATTGCCTCATGAACCCAATAAGTGAACACTTTCAAATCCCTGCTGAAAAGTCATTATGCATCACAGGTGTGAAAACACACCTTGCCATGATTTGAAAAATTACAGCTGTCATGTTCATGAGGAGGTGTAAATAATGTCTATGTTGAAAATCTGGGGTAAAATATATTTTAAATGACCAATGTTACAAGCGAGTACATAACATTTTCAAAGTACACTCTTGTCTTTGCAATTTTTACATATCTTGACCTTTCCAACTTTTCAACATTGCCTTCATATGACCCCACCATGGACAAAGGTGGTGAAAATTTTCAAATCATGCCAGAAAGTGGATTTTGCAAAGCAACCACAAAATCTCCTTTTGGACTGGATTTAAAAATGTTCCATTGGTCATGAGGTGAGGTGAGGTGGGGTCCCAAAAAGCTGGTGTTGAAAATTTGGGTTCAAAATATGCAAAAACAACAATGTTATAAATCAAAGTTCAAAACCCCATCAAAATACATTGGTCCATACTTACCTGGTTTTCCCATATTCCAGTCACCAGTTCCAGCAGCAAGAGGTGTTTGGAGAGCAGATTTACACAATGGGATATGTTCAGGTGAGTGAGGGTGTGTGGAGAGTGTGGGTGTGTGTGGAGTGGTGGGAGGTTAGGATGGGGTGGGTGGTCACGCCAGCAACCCGGGTTCTGGAATGAGCCCGGGTTGCTGGGGATCAGCAGGGGAAGGAGAGGATCTAGCATCTGGAGGACAACTCTCCTGTCCCAGGAGGGACAGGGGTCCCTGTTTGGTGCTTGGCTGGCCTCTGGCAGAAGCCGGAGATACAGCAAGCACTGACAATGTAGAGAAGGGGTGGGGGTGGCAGATGTTGGTAGCATGCCTTGATGTCAGGATGCTAGACACTCCCCAAGAAAAATGGGAAATGCCCTTCAGCTTCGGTGGAAATGGAGCACCGGAGCTTACCCTCGATTTGCAATCACCCTCCTGGCACCCGACTGACCGACACTACAGACTGCCCGGGGTATTGGGGTCCACCTCATCCCTGCCCGGGGGCTAATCTGAGGCTACATGGGTGACGGAGGGCTGACCAGGTAAGGTGGATTGCAGAAGGATGACTCCTTGGTGCTCCAGAGGAGACCAGAGCTGGGGTGGGGGGAGAAGAGGAATAAATAAGAAAATAAAAAAAAGGACAAGCGTGAAATATGTGTAAAGGTGTGATAATGTGGAGAGACACTTTTCTTTTTGTTGCAGGTTTAAAAAATACATCAAGGGATGGTTTCCTTTTTTTCAGGGATATTCTGACACTGGGGATTGAGCACCCCAGTGCCAGGCCATTGTTCAGCAATATCAGGGACAGGCACCCTAGTGCCACCACATACATAATGGAAACAAATGTGGGGAACCTGGATGGAAGGGGATCAGTACTGGAGAGGCATCTTGGCCACTTACATATCGTAAAAAGATAGGTAGGTAGATAGATAGATAGATAGATAGATAGATAGATAGATAGATAGATAGATTCATAGATCATACATACAAAACAGACAAAAAGGTTGTAAAGAATCCCATTGGCCTAAAAATTACATTTAAAAATCAACTTAAAACCATAGAGAGAACACAGGCTGACTGCTATCAAGGAAAGGTATTCCAAGGTCAAATGTCAGAATAGATAACTTCCTTCTAAAAAGAACTCATCAAACATACTAGAGGTTCATTTTAAACTATGTATGCACGTGTTTGTGTATACATAAGGAACTGAATCTCACTGGCCTAAAATTGCATTTAAAAATCAACATAAAAAAGGAGATGGAAAATAGGTAGCTTGCCATCGGAAGGAAATCATTTCAAGGTTAAAGCTGCAGAATGAATAACTCTTTATCTGAGAGAAAACACAGAACACACTAAATTCAATTAAGACCTTGCATGTGTGTGTTAGGGCATACATTTCAAAATAGCTGTGATTTTAACCCCCAGTTAGGAGAAGTTAAAAAATTATAGTATATAATGCTAAAAAATCTTTTAAATAAGAAATGATCTTTATGTATGGCAATTAGTGGGTTTAAAGATAGGCTGCCCTAGTGTGAACAATTATTTATTATTCATTAGCTGTTCCACACTTTCAAACAGTTTTAGCCCTATTAGGAGATGCATGTCCTCAGTCATATGCTTAGCTATTCAATATTTTCATGAATATTAAAACCTATACTGCTCAGCCATGATCCCTCTGCAACATTATGCCAAATGCCAAGTGTTTGTGTACAATTAAAAATTTAACCTAACAAGGACTCCCTAGTAAGTGAGATACTGTATCCTAATAGGTTCATGTATCAAAATGTGTCAGTATATATCAAATCTTTCTTATATACAATAATAGTTTTAGAAATCTGAGAAAAAAACTAAGGGAATCTATCACCTACCACCAGGCCTTACAACCTCCCTCCTCTTTTTTGGTTAAAACCAATGTATTGATATCTAATTAAAAGAAATCATATATCCATTATGTATGTGAACATATAGCAATACCACTATGTAGCCCTATAATATGTCCATTTACTTAACATCAAGAGGTTGTGCATGTATAAGACGTATGGAATAAGACATGACAAGGTGTGGTTTATGGCCTCGTAAGAGCACGCCCCATGTGTGTAATGAGCATGAAGTGCTTGTGCCGAGTACCTTTAGCACCTTGGAGGTGCACTTATCAGGTCAAAACCCACACCTCGGATTGTCTTATTCCACTTATAAAATGGGCCCCAGGTATTTTTTTTAAAAAAAGAACAATATCAAAAAGTGAAAAAAAAATAAAGAAGGTGGTTGTAATAGAGGAAATAGTAAAAAAATAGTCCCAGTATTATAGTATTTTTATAACTGTTTCATCAGCAGTAGAGGGCTTGTAATATTTTTCTCAGGTTATCTGTCCATCGCTGCTGCTTAAGTACCATTACTCCCCTCCAATCACTTTTATATATTTTTTGTTTTGTTTTGTGGTGTCTTTGGTAGATACAAGTGATCACAGCATCTGCTTGCCTCAGACCCAATGTTTGGTTTCACTGACAGCGAGCGTGTCCCGCTGGAGCCACCATACTGAGTGCTTTTCACACAGCACTTACTGCAGCGCACTTGTAACTTCCTGCTGGTCACTTATAATGGAATTTGTTTTTATTTTAAAACACAACCTGTTCCATGGTCTGTTTTTGGTGCATGCCTCTCTCTGTTTCTCACTACCCTCTCCTGGTCAATCGCTAGGCTCAATTTTCTTGCACGAGTACCCTCTGCTCTGTATGGGTAAAGCTGTGTGTGTGTAGGCAGTCTAGGGCTGGAGTGGAACATAAACAAAGTGGCATTATTGCTAGAGAAATACAGAATTCCATTTTACAGTGACAGACCCTGGCTGTAAAAGGTATGCTTCAGTATAATTCACAAATTTTCTACCAAACACCCGTAGCACTACATGCATGCTGCATGATGTTGATGGGTTTGCTTATCACGCCTCACCACCAAAAAACAGTTGATGCTAAAATAGAAAGGAGCAATGAAGAAAAAAAAAAGCATCCCACTGTCATAACTACACATTCATTTCCTTGTGCAAGAAAGATTGTGTGTGTGTGTGTGTGTGTGTGTTTCTCATCTGACAGTAGTTCTACTGGTACAATGGTTTCAGAGATTGTGGTCATCTCTCTACTGTGAAATTGTTGAGTGGCATAGGCTGGAACTCTGATACCTGTGGTGATGGGGCATTGCCTGGCATAATTAGTGCCAGTTGTGAAGTTATGGCGTGATAAGGAAATGGCTGAAATAAGCTGTCAGCCAATTAGATTCAGATAGTGCCCACCCCACTCCCCTCCCCAGTACCATGATTGGGCCACCAGCACAGCCCTCCACTCACCTCCACAGCCAGCAGCCTGCATGAGTGCTTCAATGAATAAGTGCATGCTTTTACAAGCACACACACATTCATTGAAGTACTCAGTTGAGCTGCCGGCTGTGGAGGTGAGTGGAGGGCTGTGCCAGTGACCCAATCGGGGTACTTGGGGGAAGCAGGATGGGCGCTATCTGATGAGAGGGTGAGGGGGTCCACTAGGCACTTTAAGTACAGAGTCACTCCTGCAGGGACCAGGTTCCTAGTGACCTGTTTAATACCAATTGTAGCATGAGTCATGGAACTCACTTCACTCTGGAAAATAAGCTAATGTCCAGGCAATTCAGCTTCAAGACTATAAACAAGTTTATTCCACAACGCTTGAGCATTGTGGAAGAAACTTGATTATAATCTTGAAGATAATTTGCCTGGACATTAACTTTATTTTTCCAGAGTGAAGTGAGTTCCATGACTCATGGTTAAAGGGTCCACTAGACACCAGGGAGTGGGGAACACATTTTTGTTTTAGGATTGGGGATCTGGGGGATCCTGAAAATAATGAGTAAATTGGGAGGGGGGTTCTTTATTCACTTTGGGTAGGTGATCATTTGGGGGCCACAAGACACCAGGAAAAATTTCAGAATTAATTTTTAAATGAGGGCTGGTGAGCAGCGGGGAGGGGGGCCACTAGACACCACCAGCCAGCATTTGCAGTGGGTGAAATTGTGGGCAGAATTGTGAAATTGTGCTACAATTTTGAGAAAAATTTCACACAGTGAAATTGCCAATCTCACTGCAATTTCGATGGCAACATTTTATTTCGCTGCATCTCTACTGGGGAAAGATTTAAAAAGCTGCACAAATTTGTTGTGGAATTCAGTGCCTGCCAGGGTGCCCAGGAAAATAACCCAGGACATTCTCTTGAATGCTTTTTCTGCATCAAAACTGATAAGGACTATAGGTATTCATGAACTTACTGCTTTGAAGCCTGTTCTATACATGTTTTAAAGTAAGTTGAAATTGGTCAGTATTTCTGTTGTGTAGTAATAAGAATCATGTGGCTTTATTATCCTAATATTCAATATGCATTATGTGTATGTATAAAATATGACTTGCATCGTAATTTATTTTATTATTAAAAATGTAATTTATATACAGCATAAATGCTAGAACAGAGCATCTTACAAGGGAATAATGCCATTGAGAGGAAATAATGGGTCATACACCATGACCCTGAAGATAACAGAGCATACACAACACTTTTCTTGTGTTTGTTTTCTACGTATTTTCTAGTCAAAATAACTGCCTTATTTTAACTTTTCAAAAGATGAGAAAAATTTTCTGGTAGAGTAGGAGTCAATTCTTCATGAGGTTGGTAATCTTTAATAGCTTGCTAATGATTCCAGCTAGCAGTGAAGGAGTCAGCATCATCAGTCAGCTATCTAACCTAAGGAAGCAGTCTAGTGCAGTGGTTTAGGGCATTGAGTTGCAAACCTGGAGTCCTGGGTTTGAATCCCACAGGCCCCCATATGCATACTGTGTGACCTTAGGCAGGTTGCATAACTTCATTGTGTTCTCAGGTTGCATATGGAAACAAGCCTTGGCTTAGTGTGCCTTTCCTGGTTAAACAAGTCCCCCTTTCCCTTTGAATCTTGTAACTGTGAGTCACTGGAAAATTTTTGACATCAGTTTCTGTTGTATGGGCGTGCCCCTGCTCTACTCCACAGTTTATGTACTTTTCTCTGTGTTTGGAAACAGTTTGAAATCCCCAGTAATTGCAAAATACTCTTAATGTTTATTTTATTTTAGAATGTTGTTTTTCAAAATGCATTTGCTGTGGACTGAACACATATTCTTTGGAAAACCTCATGAAAGGTTTTTGGTACTAAAAAGTGCTTTTGTCATTTTTGATGAATGCATCCTTTTTGAAATTATGCTTTTGCCATTTTTTATTAATGGCTGTTGCTTTTAAAACGTGCTTTTGTTATTTTTGTGTAAACTTGCAAATTGCAAACAAGTTAGGGAGATATAGTGTATGAGTCTGTAGACATGTCAGGGTGCTAGCCAGTCAGGCATGCAGAAATGAGCCTCTCCCCACTGGTAGGCAATGTTGCCGTGGGCATGTGTCCATTTCCATGCACACTGTACATGTGACCTATGCACACAGCTGTAGATTATTGCATGGTAGAGTCATCAATGTCAGCACCCACCAGCCTCATCTTTTTCACCCTAATTGGTTGGTTGTGGTATCAGTACATGGGCCACAGTCAACGCATTGTTACACAGTATTTTTTGTTTGCCATTGCAGTTTTTTTCTAAAAGTTGCACAAAACTGTGTCACTTTATGGGTTGTTTTCTCACCCTACACATACTAGGAACTAATGCTTGATAATGGTGGAAAGTTGTGAATCTCAGCTTTCCATCAGTATAACACATTTGTTTCTATTTCTTACAACCTGGTAGAAAGAGGACAATACAGTAATGTCAATTTGCCAGAAAATGATTGCCATATAATAATAATAATAATTACTGTATAGGCTGCTGTCTTCCTGTCCTGTAAGTGCTAGAAACAAATGTTTGATACAGGTGGAAAGCTGACAGTGCCAGCAAATATATTGCTACAATGCATTGGTTTCTCTCACTTAAAGAACAGGAGCAAACAGCCCATAAAGTAATGAAACAATTTTTGAATGCCATTGCCTTTTTCATACACAATAGTGTTACTTTATAAACTGTTGTCTCTTATTCTGTAAGCGTTAGAAGCAAATCTTAGGAAGCCTAATAGACTCAACATCTCATCAATATGAAGTATGTATTTCCATCTTGTAAAGAATGGGAGATATCGATTCATAAAACAATGCTGTTTTTCAAGGAAAAAAAAGACAAACAATAGCTCAGAAAAATGCAGTTTATGGTTTGTTTACTGAGTGACCGACATGTTATGCTGTTATCTATATACTATAAAATTGTTCTAGTTATTTTGATGTTGATTGTGAGCAGCGCAAGAAACATATTGTGGCAGCTTGCTCAGAAGCAGGCTGTGGAGGCGCGGCACTGTTGTGGCCAATGCCCCCACAGCCTGCAAAGGCTTGTCCTCGCTTCCCCCAATGCCATTGCAGGCTGCTGCTGACACAAGTTTGGAACGTTTGCACCAACTTGTGACAAATCAGCCACTGCAATCAGGGGCCGCCTCGTCATTGCAGCGTCAGCCATCTGCTGCAATGAGGAAGCGACCCGTCATTGCAAGGCAGGATGTAGGAACCCTGATATTGTTTGTGAAGATGGCGCCGGCTTGCCGCCGTGTTCACAAACAATATTACCCCCCTCCACCATGTTTATCTGCCGACAGGGGAGCCCACTCCATGTTGGCATAATGTCACCCCTCCGTTTCATTGTCTGCTGACGGGATGCCCAATCCCCTTCTGCAGAAAGGAATCCCCTCCCTTTTTCTGTTTCCCAACAGGAGTGCCCAATCCCCAACGGCAGAAAGGAATTCCCTCTATTTTGTTGTTTGCTGATGGGGGTACCCAATCCCCCATTGGCTACAGCTGCCCCCCCAAAGCAAGACTCTGGTGGCACACTGGGAACCCACCCCAGTGTGCCACATGCCCCTGTAAATAAAAAATGGTCCCGCAAAGTCTTTTTTTTTTATACACCTGTAAAAAAGGAAACAGTCCCTTGTAGTCTCCGGCCCTCACCCACAACCCGCACCCACCCACTGCGCACCCTGCCTCCCCACACCCCCCCTCATATTTACCTCTGGAGCTTGGCGTGATGATCTTCGGTAGACCGGGAACACGTCTGCACTCTTCAAAGCTGACCGCTAACTAAGGAAATGCTGGTAGGCTGTATAATGTAATAAATAAGGGTTTTCCAACTTTTGTACATATCTCGGGCATTTTGGGGAATTTTTCACCAAATTTTCAACATGGGGTTTTTGGGACTCCTCCTCATGAATTCTTGAACTGTCATGGCGTTAATCGGCCCTGAAAGCTGATTTCGTGGTCACTGCATGGAATTACCTTTTGGGGCTGATTAACAAAATGACAGTGCCAGTGTTCATGAGGTGGGCTCTCAAGAAGCCTATGTTGCAAATTTGGTGGAAAAAATCCAAAAAATGACTGTTTTATGAGCCTGCATTGTGCAGTTGCTATGCACGCTCGTAACTTCGTGAATTTGCAATATTTGCACATCAGATTGTCAACACTGGCATTTTGTCACACCTCCTAGTGAACAGTATAGCTGTCATTGTTCACATCCTGGTGGAAATGTGTTTTCACACTTTCGGCACAGAATAGCACGGTCGCTATCGGAAATCAGTGTTCGGGACAGATTAAGAAAATGACAGTGACACTGTTCATGAGTAAAGGTCCTGAAATGGCTATGTTTAAAATTTGGTAATGATACTCCGTAAAATGACTGTCTTAAGACTGTGCATTGCACAGCTTGCACGCACTCTTGTACCTTCACGAATTTATAATATTTTCACTCCAGATTTTCAACATTGCCATTTTCCCACACCTACTTATGAACAGTGCAGCTGCCATTTTTCCCAACCTGGCTGAAATGTGGTCTTACACTTCCGGTGCAGAATAGAGTGGTCACTGTGGAAAATCACTGTCCGGGACAGATTAAGAAAATGACAGTGATACTGTTCATGAGCAGAGGTCCTAAAAGCCCTATATTGAAAATCTGGTGATGATAGCCCATCAAATGACTGTGTTACAAGTGTGCATTGCACACTTTCCACACACCCTTGTAACTTCGCAGATTTGTAATATTGTCATGCCAGATTTTCAACAGTGGCATTTTTTCACACCTCCTTATGAGCAGTACAGCTGTCATTTTTCACATCCTGACTGAAATGTGGTTTCACAGTTGCGGCACAGAATAACGCAGTCGTTGTGGGAAATCAATGATCGGGACAGATTAAGAAAATGACAGTGACACTGCTCATGAGCAGAGGTCCTAAAAGCCCTATGTTGAAAATTTGGTGATGAAACTCCATAACATGACTGTGTTACAAGAGTGCATTGAACTGTTTCCATGCATCTTTGTAACTTCGCAAATTTGTAATATTTTCAAGTCACATTTTCAACAATGCCAGTTTTTCACACCTCCTTATGAACAATACAGCTGTCATTTTTCATATCCTGGCTAAAACATGTTTTTGCACTCCTGCCAGAGAATAGCACGGTTGCTGTGGGAAATCAGTGTTTGGGACAGATTAAGATCGAATGAGTGAGAGGGGGGAGTGACCGAGCTCAACTGAGCTCTGTCAGACTGCTGTGGATTTGTTTGTGGGCAGAAAAAGGCCCCAGCACAAGAGCCCAGTACAAAAGGGCAGCCTGCAGCACAGGGAGAAACAGAACAAGAGAGCTAGTGAGGGAAGGGGAGTGAGCGAACTCACCAGAGCACCGTCAGGACTGCTGCAGATTTCTTTGTGGGCAGAAAAAGGCGTCAAAGCAGTCAGGGTCCCAGTAGAAAAGGCCAGCCTGCAGCGGTGGGAGAAACAGTATGAGTGAGTGAGACAGGGGACTGAGTGAGCTCAACGGAGCTCTATCAGGACTGCTGCAGATTTCTTTGTGGGCAGAAAAAGGCACCGATGCAGGCAGAAGCCCAGTACAAAAGGGCCGCTTGCAGCACCAGGACAAACAGAATGAGCGCGTGACAGAGGGAGACTGGGCAACCTCACCGGAGCTCTGTCGGGACAGCTGTGGATTTCTTTGTGGACAGACAAAGGTGCCATTGCAGCCAGGAGCCCCGTATACAAGCGCAGCCTGCAGCACCAAGAGACACAGAATGAGTGAGTGACAGCGCAGTAGTAAGTGAGCTCAGCAGAGCTGTATTGTGACTGCTGTGGAATTCTTTGTGGACAGAAAATGAGGCAACACAGGCAAGAGCCCAGTACAAAAGGCCAGCTTGCAGCGCTGACAGAAACGGAATGAGTGAGTGAGAAAGGGGGAGTGAGCAAGCTCAATGGAGCTGTGTTGGGACTGCTTCAGATTTCTTTCTGGCCAGACCAAGCAGCCAATGCAGGCAGGAGCCCAGTACAAAAGGACAGCCTGCAGTGGCAGGAGGCACAGAATGAGCCAGTGAAGGAGGGGGAGTGAGTGAGCTCAACAGAGCTCTGTTGGGACTGCTGCAGATTTGTTTGTGGGCAGAAAAAGGCAGCAATACACACAGGGGCCCTGTATAAAAGGGCAGCCTGCAGTGGCGGGAAAACCAGAATGAGAGAGTGAGAGAGGGGGAGTGAGCGAGCCCAATGGATCTCTATTGTAACTGCTGCAAATTTCTCTGTGGGCAGATGAAGGTGGCAACGCAGGCAGGAACCCAATAGAAAAGGGCAGCCTGCAGTGCTGGCAGAAACAGAATGAGCGAGTGAGAGAGGGGAAGTCAGCAGGCTCAACAGACCTGTGTCGGGACTGCTGTAGATTTCTTTGTGGGCAGAAAAAGCCACCAACAGAGGCAGTAGCCCAGTACAAAAGGACCGCCTGCAGTGCCAGGAGAACCAGAATGAGTGAGTGAGAGAGGGGGAGTGAGTCACCTCAACGGAGCTCTGTCGGGACAGCTGCGGATTTCTTACTGGCCAGAAAAAGATACCAATGCAGTCAGGAGCCCAGTACAAAACAGCAGCCTGCAGCACGGGGAGACACAGACTGAGCGAGTGACAGGGGGCAGTGAGCGAGCTCAACACACCAACACAATCAACATTTGGCATTGACAAATGCTTGTTTTCTACTTACTGCAGCAAGCAAGAGGCATTTCTGCTGCTGTTTTTCTAGACAGTACTTGCTTTACAGACTTATGTGTGATTAATGTGAACCTTACCCTTTTTTAATTCTTAATTTTACCTTTTGTTTACCAAGGATAGGCACTCAGAGATGCAACATCTTGTTTCCAGTGGGTTCCTGCTGCTACACATTTCCAGTCAGGTGGACTGAAGCACTATGAGGTTAAGTGACTTGTCTGATATTACGCAGTGACTGCTTGACTCTGCTGAGGCTCAAATCTGTGATATCAAAATTCCCAAGCCAGTGCTCTAACCTCAAGACCACATAGAATCTGCACCTACAAGAAGAATTGCTATGGGGAGCCAGTGAGAGATGGGCTCTGTCAGTTGGGTTAAGAGCTCCTAGCAAATAATGCCACATTGTTTGTATGATCAGAGACATTCAAAGTCCCAAACTGCTGCCAAATTGTTATAAACTGGAGCTGTTAGAAGACTGGGTCTGAAGATCTGTTTCTGGAGGAGCAGTTTGTAAATGTAAACTGTCTTGTTTAAAGAGCAACATCAGTCTTCATTTTACAGTACCTCATACCCCCATGGAAGCTTACCTCCACCGAACTATTATTTACTTAATTACTTACTAGCCAACTCTTTATTTATTTGAAAATTGGTGACCGGAAGTGGCACTCTGAGTCTAGATTAATTTTTTCAGGTGCAAACAGGGGAAGGGGAACAAAGGATACAAATGATACAAAGCTTATACAAAATACAGTGTTGCAAACAGTGCAAAGTCAAAGCAACAAAGACCATAAAAAGTGCATAATGGTAAACAAATAAAACTGGCAGATACACTTTACACCATGTGAGATGAACTGTTATGGGGAGGGGAAGCAGAAACAAGGGGGGGAGGACATAACCAGTCCATTTTGCATAATTTATGTTTTCTTAGTTTTTGTAGGGAAAGGAATTGTCACTTTTGTTAATTTGTCAGATCCCTTCCCATTCCAGCTTCCTGTGGTTGAATGCTCCTCCCTTGTGCTGGCCCTTCACACCAATGCTTTGTGATGTATGTTTGTAAAGCGTGGGAGTTTGCTCCCTTGAATTCAATGGCAGCCAGTTGTCAGTTACCTATTTGTGTAGTTTAAAGAGTCACTGGGGTCAAACCAAAGCCAGAGATCAATTGATAAGGGTTTTGTTAGTTGAGCTGTGGCTTTGCATTGACCCCTATGTCCCTCTAAACCATAAAAATATATAACATATATTTATTTATATAATATATAAAGGATGTTGCTAGTTGAGTTGTGCCTTTGATCTGACTCCAGTGACCCTTTAAACTACAAAAATATATACTGTACTGTAACTGAAGACTGGCTGCCATTGAAATCATTGGAACATGCCCCCGTGCTCCACGCAAACAATAATGCCCAACAGGGTGGGCGGTACTGGGCAATACTGGACTGGCCAGAGGTGTAATGAGGCCCGACACCACAGGCGGAGGGCCTTTTAGCCCCTGGCTGGCCCGGTATTGCCCATACCACCCACCCTGGAGGGCATGATTGCGCTTAGAAAATGGGCATCATTGTAAATTTTAATTAAGTAGTAAGAAAAAAGAAGAAATCAGTTTGTAAATAAACACAAACAGTAAAAAAATATATATTTTTGATGAAATAGACCCTCACATTTTGTGCTGTTCCATCTGCTGTTGCAACCCTCCCTAGCCATTCCCTTCTAGTTATCCTCTTCCCCTTCCAGTACCACATCAAGAGATGGAGTTTGTTGTAAACTTTAATAATTTTGTTGGTTGCCATGGGTTTGAAGAATGGCAGTTTTCTTTCCTGTAAACTCCCCGGTCGGTAGCGTGGGTTGGAAGGCTGTTCGTATTTGTCATGTAACCTTGCATGACCCTGCATCCCATAACCAGGAAGTGGAGACTCAGAAAATGAATGAATGGCCGAGGGTGAAAGCCATGCAGGTTAGAGCGAGACAAAAAACATTGCAGGGGAGAGTGAGGGACAGAGGATTCAAGTAAGAAATTTTCTTTAATACTTTCAAACCTCTAGACTGGCATAGCAGGTTGGGGTCAGTGGTGCAATACGTCTCTGTTAGTTAGCGAGGGCAAAAAATGGCGGCTCGACATATGCCAACTCGGGGTGCCCAAAGATATTTTTCGGTAATGGGGCATCTCGAATTTGCACTTCTTTCAAAGCGGGCGTCTATCGTAACTTAATGTACCCCCCATTATAGCTCTCAGCCAATCAGAGAGCTGATAGTGTTTGTCCCATTTTCTAAAAACTAATACATCACAAATCTTTAAAGTGGGGGCAGCACAAGGGAGGAGCTTTCAATTACAGAAACCAGGAAGGGGAAGCGATTTGGCAAACAAATTGAATTTACAATCCCTTCCCCTCCAAAAACTAAGAAAAAATTAATTATGCAAAATGGACTGTTTAAGTCCTATGCAGTAAGCCTTCATTAGGTGGTATGCTTAAAGCACCTAAAGAAGTGTTCTATAATGGCACCACATCTTGAGTTGCAGTGAAGCAGTTCTAAAGTGTGCTATCCGTGGCTAGAATCCAAACCATCAGTTTAGATATTCATTTATGTAAAATTTGTTCTGGAAAAACACACTGAGCAACATGCTTGTTAAGTTTGCTTTCAAATTGCAAAGCAAACGTGTTGGGGAGATACCAGAGTCTGTACAGTAGATGTGTTAGTGTTCTATCCAATCAGTCACCTAGAAATCACCTTGTCCCTCCTGACAGCCAATGGTGCTGTGGGCCTATCTCCAATTTGCATGAACACAGCTGACAGTTGCATCCCACAGTGATCAATATTATCATCTACAGATGTTTTCCATTTGCTGCTGATTTACTTTTTGTGCTGTCCATCTGCAGCTCAGCCTCTGTGTTTTTCTGCTCAATGTATTTTAGAATTGCACTCAGTGCACTCATTCAGTCCCCATCAGAGCAGGTAAGATCTTGTATTAGATTTATTCCTCCCATTGCTTGCTAAGTGTAACAATTTCAATACCAAAACTCATTTATAAAAGGTTCTTGCTTTTACAATGTGATTTTTGCCAATTTAAAATAAATACTTTTGCTTTTGAAAATGTGTTTATGCCATTTGTTATGAAAGGCTTTTGATTTTACAATATGATTTTGTTATTTTTATGTTGTCTTGCATGCAGGCGCAAGCAACATCTTGCAACAGTACCATATTGAGAGGTGTGCCAGTGTTGGCAAATGCAGGGCACCATTTAGTAGGTGCATCCCTCATCTCTCAATTAGCAAGCATGCTAGCACTGACATGAAAATTATGAAAGTGCCACCAAGGTGAAAGAAATCTGCCATTGCAATTAGAAAGAAGCTCATCATACAGCAGCAGATGACACGCCTCCCCAACGAGCCTTTCCTGGTGAAACTTTTCAATAAACATGGTGGCTCCTACTGTCCACCACACACAATCCTCATACTGACATTTGGGGGTGGCCAGTCCTCCATGTTGGCATGTTCCCCCACCCCACACACTTTCTCTGACGATGGGTCCCAATCCCTGTCAGCATCAACCCCCCCAAAATCATGGGGCACACTAGGAGCCCACCCCAGTGTGCACAACATCCCCCTCCAACTCTTGGGGCACATTAGGAGCCCACCCCATTGTGCCCAACATCCCCCCCAAAACAAAACTCATGGGGCACACTGGGAGCCCACCCCAGTGTGTCCAACATTTTTTTTAGTTCACCTGTAAAGAAATAAAACTGTCCTTTGATGTCTGTTTTTTGTTTTTCCCTGGAAAAAAGAAAATGATCTCTTGTGGTCCCTGGTGCCCCTTGCCCCAACCCGGATCCACCCTCTGCACACCCCACCTCACTGCACCCCCCCTCACCCCATACTTATGTCTGGAGGTTCAGTGCTGTGATCATCTGTGGAGCAGGACATGTCTGGACTCTTCAAAGCCAAACTGCAAAATGAAGAAATGCTGGTAAGTTATATAATGACATAATGGGGCGGGGGGTTCAACTTAGGTGGATATCTCAGCCTTTTTTTGAATTTTGACTCCAAATTTTCAACATGGGGTTCTTGGGACCCCACCTCATGGACACATGCTCTGTCATCTCGTTATTCAGTCCCAAAAGGTGATTTCGAGATCAATGCATGGAATCACCTTTTAGGATTGATTAACAAAATGACAGTGCCATTGCTCATGAGGTGGGTTCCCAAAAAGACTATGTTGCAAAGGTGGTGAAAAAGTTCCAAAAATTGACTGCATTATGAGTGTGCATTGCGCTGTTTTCACACATGCTCATAACATAGACAATTTTTAATATTTTTACTCCAGATTTTCAACATTGCCATTTTTTCACACCTCCTTATGAACAGTACACCTGTCATTTTTTGGGTTAAAAAAAATCCCAAAAAGAATTGCATTATGGGCATGCATTGCGCAGTTTCTACACACACTTGTGACTTTGCCAATTTTTCATATTTTCATTCCAGATTTTTAACATTGCCATTTTTTACACCTCCTCATGAACAGTACAGCTGTCATTTTTCACATCCTGCCTGAAATGTGTTTTTTCATCTGTGGTGCCAAATGGTGCAGTTGCTGTGCAAAATCACCTTTCAGCTAATGAACTGATAGTGCCACTTTTCATGAGGTAGGATCTCAAAATGCCCATGTTGAAAATTTGGAGTGAAAATACCAACAAATGCCTGAGGCATTAGGGTTTCCAATCATAATGCCCACCCTGTAGAGACTGACAGGCATCAGGGGTGGGACATGAGAACATTGGCTGTAATGCTCATTCCATTCCACCCTACCCTGCAGCCAGTGACAGGCATCAATTTGTGCCTTGGAGTCTTCGGCTCCAAAGTTCACCCTCATTCTCCTATACTGTACCCATCTCAGTGTATTTCCTTATGGAATGGGGTGAGCATAAGGCCCAAACACCCCAAGGCACACCACAACACTTGTCAGTGTCTGCAGGGTAGGGTGAGGTGAAATGGCATAAGCATTATGGCTGATGACCCAAAGGCACAGTCCAATGCTTGTCAGTCTCTGCAGGGTGGGGTTGGGATTGGTGTCAGTTCACTTCACTGCCATTTCAATTATGCATCTCTCTAACTCCTGCACTACCAATGCCAATGCCAGCAAGACAACATTCAGTATTGACAAATACTTGTTTGTTAAATACTGTTGCTTTTAAAATGTGCCTTGCTGTTTTCTTATGAAGGCCTTTTGCTTTAAAAATATTCTTCTTGTGTTTTTTTTTATGAGAGTCTTTTGCTTTAAAAATATGCCAACTCAAATTGCAGAATTGTTGTTTGATGAGTTTTTCTCAAAAACGAAGTGAATAGTGTCTAGTGGTATGCAAAGTCAGGAAACGTGAAAGGATGAAATTCATCACAAAGTTTCCCAGCTTCACAAAGTGTGAAGTGCAACTTTGCATAGTTTTACACACGTGAAATATTAACTTTGCCCAGTGAAGAGTTTGCGGGGAATCACGTTGCTGGTGAAGTGCTCACAGTTTGTTATTTTGTGCAGTTTTTCCTTGGGTAAGGTCATTTGTCCATGAAGAACTATGCAAAGTGTACTTTGTTTTAAAAAATGTTTTCTGAAACCATTTTTGATCCCCCACCTCCACAGCTCTGGATACCCATCCCACCTCTCCCATCCACTTAAAAAAATTCTCTCACCCCTCCACCATGTGACACTAATTTTCCATCTAGCGCCCCTCCCAAATCAGGCAAAGTTAATGCAAAATATAATGTAAATGTGAAACAATGTATATATTATACATGCTACATCCCCTTGTTTCCAACTGGCATCCAAAGCACTCACCTCTAGCCTCCCCCAACCAGACAGTACCCTGTAATATGTGACAATCCCCATCTACCCCATTCTGGCCCCTACCACCCACTTCACCTGAGCACACCCAACAATAAGCTGTACATGTAAAAAAGAAAGGAAGCTGTCCCACACTGCAGAGGGACATCCTCCCTGTTCTGATGTAAGTATCAGAATGAATGAATAAATGAACGAATGAATGAATGAATATGGCATTGTTTATAGTAACACCTGATTGGCTGAGGCATAGATGAGGGTGGGTATGTAATAACTGAAGGGGTTGGGAAATGCTTTAAAGAAGCATTTTAACAAATACTTCACCAAACAAAGCTAGGGTGAAGGTGGGACTTTTGCCTCACTGCATGACGCCCAAGGTTCCCAACTTTGCATCAACTTCACATGTGAAGTAAAACTTTGCAACATCTTTAATAGTATCCATAATCTTTAATATTTCATTTATTTATTTTTATTTATTGAAATGTTTCACCAGAAAGGCACACTGAACAACAAGTTGCTCATCTCCCGGTGTGACTGGGGAGGGGGGTACAATTGGATGAAGAAGTAGACATACAGTTTAACATTTAAAATATACAAGAAATTAAACATTCAATTGCATTTGTAACAAGACATGCAGTTAAAAAATATCATAAATAATCATAAAGTCACATTTGTAACATAACATAAAATTAAATATATCATACCTGTGAATTATGCATTTAATTACAAGTGGCACATCTGAAGAACATAGTACATAGTGGTGGAGGGAGAGGAGAGTGTGGTGAGATGCATACTGGGGGGTGGAAGGTTTAATAGATGATATGAGTCATGGAGAGAAGCAGAGGCATAGGAGGACAGTTAAGGAGGTTTAACGCAGGAGCAGTTAGATGAGAAAAGTTATGTAAGGCAGAGTCAAGGAAGTGGAAGGAGAAGGAGTGCCATATTTGGGGGGTGAGGGAGTTCCAGATTTGTGGGAAATGATGGGTAAAGCCTGACTGACTGATGAGAGTGGTACGACGGGGGACTAACAAAGTGTGAGTGTCAGAGGATCTGAGGGAGGTGGGGAAGAGAATGAGCATGAGAGGTAGAAGGGAAGTTCTCCTAACCAAAATTTAGAAGTGAGTTTGGCACAATGAATAAGGCGCCTGTTGGCAAGCAGGGGAAGGGAAATGGTATGGTAGAGGTCACAGTGATGAGTTTGTGATGAAGCGTCAAGGGCAAATTGACAGAAGGAGTTAAATAGGGTTTCCAATCTGGTTAGGGAGGATTTGGGAGTAACACCATAGACTACATCACAGTAGTCAAAAATGGGGAGGATCATCTTCTGGACTAGTTCATGCCGCACTGTAGGACAGATGCAACTATGGTTTCTGAATAAGGCACCAAGCTTGGGGTGCAATTTTTTCAGGATTGCATCAATGTAGCCAGAGAAGTTGAGGTGTTGGTCCAACCAAACCTCAAGGTATCTGAATGAGGAGGTGTCCTCTAATATTGTCTCATCAAAGGTATGGAAAGACGGTAAAGGGTGGAGCCTAGAGAGTCTCTGCCTAGTGCCAAAGGTCATGGAGACAGTATTTTTGGCATTTAGGAATAGCTGATGTGAGGCAAACCATAACTGAACCTGGTGAGAGTCAAGTTGAGGGGAGGTTGCAATGTCAGCAAGGCATTTGCCAGATGAGAACAGGACAGTGTCGTCGGCATACATATGGATAAAGGAGGAGAGGGAGCATATTGAGGTCAAGTCATTTAGGAAAATGGAGCAGAGAATGAGTCCAAGCACTGAGCCCTGTGGGATTCCAGTGGAAATGGGGGAGAGATTAGATCCTGGATCTTGACTGATTGTGTTCTGCCTAAGAGGTCAACTCTAAACCATCTTGGGGCAGAAGCAGACAACCCAGTAGCCATAAGGGAGTCAAGAAGTAGTGCATGGGCGACTGTGTTGAATGCCTTTGCGAGGTTGACAAAGATGGCAGAGGTAATGAGGCCATAATCCATCCCAGTGAGGATGGAGTCGGTGAGCTTGAGTAGGGAGGTGGTAGTGGAGTGGTTTACTGAAAACCAGATTGGAACATGGTAAAAAATGGAAGAGTCAGCAAGGGAAGAGGTTAGTTGAGAGAGGACCAGGTGTTATTGGAGTTTAGCAAGGGCAGGGAGTAGGGAGATTGGATGAAAATTAACAGGGGAGCAGGGGTCACCACCCTTTGGGAGAGTGAGGACCACTGCATGTTCACAGGATGAAGGAACAGATGAGGACAAGAAGGAAAGATTTAAGATCAAGGAGAGAGGGTAAGCTATAGCAGAAGCTGGATGGTAGAGAAGTTTAGGATCAAGGTCATCTGGTGATGAGCCTTTGGAAGGATTAAGAAAGAGAAGTGCCATTAGTGTTTTTTCTGGGGAGACTGCAGAAAAAGAGAAAGAAGGATGGGCATGGAGGAGTTGAGTACTGGGTGTGGGAGGATGGGGAGGTTGGGGGATAGTGACTTTAGAAGTGCAGTGGCGCAGGAGGTATAATAGGAGTTAAAGTTTTGAGCCACTGCACATGGTTCAGAGACCAATGAGTTGCTTATTTTAAGCACAGGGGGAGGTGGATGTGAAGGGGTGGGAATAGGGCATGGACCACTTTCCAGAATTTAGAGGGGGCATTGATGCCCAATAATAGTGAATAGCTAATAGTGAAGCTCGAGAAGATTATACAGATACCTCATAGTGAAGGTTTGCAAAAAATATACATTTTCACACCACTTTCCATTTTGGTTTTTGATAAGAACTAGTTGGAGAGTTTTTTGTCATGCTTAAAATTCATGCATACCAGAATGCATGAAAATAAGTCTAGCCAATTGTTTACTTTTGTGGAACCTATTGAATAACAGACTCCATTTGGAAGAAGTTTGATGTAAACAAGAAACTTCATGTAATCCAATAGTTTTAAAGTTAACAAAATGAACAGTTTATTAAACTAAATTTAATGGAGCTCTGAACCGTGAACTGAGGTCAAGGTGCTGAGGATACTGTAATGTTGATTGACAAGGCAAGGAGCTATAACCATGGAGACCTTTGCTGGAGATGAAAGACAGTTTTTTGTAGGAGGTACTACCAGGTTTAAAAAATCACAGTTAGTTGGAGTACAGTAGTGTCAAATGGTGTAGCAGAAAGAACAGTTTTTAATAGACTACATAACATACTCAGTAATAAATGGGTGTTGATTCACACATCACACGTGTAAGTATGCAAAAACTGTATATTATCACTGCTTATAAAATGGGTAATGAAAATTGCTTAATTTGATTGGCTGAAAGGACCTCTGAGCTGTGTCCTTATCAGCGTGTATCTATGCCAACCGACACTTTTCTACTATAGGTGACCTCACAACAACCAGAAATCAGTAACCTAACTGAGCTGCAAAGTATTCAAACAAGCGGGCACACAAAGCGCAGCACCAGTGTGAAACGTCACACTGCTGTGATAGGCATCAAGCAACACAAAGCCTATCTCTCAGTGCCGATAGCATTCACTTTCACTACATGCTGCCTTCAGGTATCCACAGAATCGATCGCTGCCAGCAAAAAAACAACAGAACACCCCCTCCATTTCCTACACCACCAAAAAAAACTACCTGTTCCATTTTGTTTTCCATTTCTATTTACCCCTGGCTAGTGTGGATCCATCTCTTGATCTGTCCCAGCATTTCAAACCGACAAAACGGTAACCACGATGTCACCTGCACTGCAAGATTGCAAGAACTACACTCTCCTTTCTTGCATCCGTCACAGCACAGTATAACACAGTATGGCTTATTTTTCTTTTTGAACTGCTAGTTTTTTATACATTTTACTGCATTTTACTTTTACTTCACAACCAGGAAGTGGAAACCAGGCAGTACAGCAGCTGCTATAGGACACACTTGCTCACAACCTGCGATGTGCTTCTTGAAGAACTTACTCGCTTCCAGAAAAATCACTGTCCTGCAATTACTGTGTTTAATAAAATAAAAATACAACATTGGTTTTCAAAAAGGGTGGAACCCAACTAATACTAAGCAAAAGCAATACTAAGCAAAAGACCTATATCTCTGTTACTAAGCATGGTCCCTGGAAAGGGAAATGCTCACTCTGAAATGAAACTGGATGCTGGCTCTGAAAGAAATGCCCACTCCACTCATTAACAGACACAAATTAAATTAAAATGTGTGTCTCAGTCAACTATACAGTGTGAACAGAGATGAAGGAACAACTTTACCAGTACCTGTCTGTGTGGGTGGGGCACCCTGTACTGGCCATCAGTAATTATCAATGGGGGACTATTTTTTACTAGTTCAGTATTAAACTTAAGTTTTTATATGTTTTTCCTATGTTTTGTTTTGTTCTTTTTTATTGATAAATAGTTACTTGGGGACCCATTTTATAAGTGCATAACACACTCTGAGGTGTGGGTCATCTCCTGATAAGAGCACACCCAGGTGCATAAGATACTCGGTACAAGCGCCTCATGCCTAACAACACACCTGGGCATGCTCTTATCAGGAGATAACTCATACCTCATCATGTGTTACTGCTTGCTAAACTAACCCGTAATTGTAAAGTATAACAGGTTTCTTGTGTTCTATTGCATGTAACATATAACATAAAATGTAAAAGTTACTGGTTAGGGTCAATTACTACCTGACGCTACTACCTCACATTTTTTATTACGCACATGGCGTTACACATGAGTGTGTGCAATGGAGAATTGCCTCACACTTTCTCATAATGCTGAATGATAGACACAACAACTGCAGGAAAAACATATTTTAGTTTTTGGTCCTCTCCTCTTCTACCTGCTGACTGCAGATATGTTACCAGTAATTACGTAAGAAATAAGGCATAACAGAGCAGGATTATGTGGAGACTGTGGGACTGTGGGAGAATACAAGAATGCATGGGACAGACATAAGGCAATTTTTGTGGGGGGTAGAAAGAAATAGGCTGTTGGTTAAATAGGATCTGCAGCTTATCCTCTAGGTAGGAAAATGGGCAGACTAGGTGGGCCAAGCAATCCTTATCTGCCGTTAAAGTCTATGTTTCTATGTTTCTATGTTAATATACCAAGTGGTTGTTTGGAGTTCTGAGCCTGAAGGGCAAAGCCTTTAGCCACTACAAGGTACATGGACATACTGTAGCATAATTCCACCAGTAGAATTGCTTCATTCCACTTATAAAATGTTTAGTAATCTTAGTTTTTCAGCAGTGTGGTGGTGTTTTAAATTGGTTCTGTATCCTTAAATGGTTGGCATTAGTGCATTAGCATAGATTAGATATTCATCAGGAATTAGGTTGCAGCTAGTAAGTGGCACTAGTTGGGTGGAGTTGCATTGCAAGGAGTGAGTTATACCTGCATGGTTATAGGTTAACTTTCTGCACTTCCCATGTGATCCATGAATCATACCTGGAAGCCTAAGCTGTTGGTTAGATGGCATGTGACATAACTCAGGTGCAGTGCAGTTCATGGTGAGGTTCATGCAGGGAGTCGGACCTGTCCTGTGTTTGTTTCTGCATTCCAGATAGGTTAGCAAATATTTATTAGCCTTTAGAGCAATGTTTGTTGAAGTTTTGCTGACAGTTTAATGATGTATGTATATTCTTTTGTTGTTTAGAATTGTAGTTTTGGACTATAGTTTGTGTTTTTATTAGGTGTTTAAGATCATTTTCTTGTCAGCAGCAATGGGGCTTTAGGAGTTTGGATTTTTGAGTAGGATGCATGCTTTTAAAAGCTGTTGGACAAATTTACTTTGCAGTTTATGATTCTTGAGCAATGTTGCTGTGTGTGTTTGTGTTTTTTTTATTTGCATGATTTATTTTCGATGTTGCTGGTTTGTTTGATGTGCACTGTGACCTTTTTGACCCTGAGGATATGTAATTTGCATACTGACTTTTTTGACACTGATAGATTGTGTGATCAATTACTGCACCTCTATCCATCATGTCTTCTGATTAGGGGTTGTGTGCTTGATTAATGCAGAACCAAGTGACAGCACCTTGACCAATGAGAAGACAGAATGGACTGGATTGCATTTTATGAAAAAAAAAATAATAATGATGATAATAATAGTAATGTATGGGAAACAGGGAAAACTCTTTTTTGAAGATCTGTGGGTTTTGATAACTTCAAATACCACTCAAACTTCAGTCACAAGGATTTTGTGATATCACACATGACAGTACAACCAAGAAGATAAGGAAGGGTAGTAGAGGTGATATCTATAATTTAAAATCGAAGCCCTCTGGATGCCACTAGTTAACAAATATGCCCCCTTACAAAGTTATCGCAAAACTTAAGTGATAAATAACCTAGCCAATACCCTCAACTTAGAAAATTCACATCTGCTAAGCAAAAAGCAAAAGATTGTGCTTGGGGACTCGATCATAAAATAAACTGACAGAGATACAGTATATGTAGCAAGGCAAGGCAAATTTTTTTGATATGGTACCCAGTCCTGGAGGCTTTGGGCATGATCTTGCATGGTGTGGTTATAATAAAGACCTAAGTATGGTGTCCTGTTTCCCTGGAGCAAACTAGAGACATACTAACTAACTTTGAAAGGGTAATGAATAATAATACTGATGGGAATAAAACCATAGCAATACATACAGGCACAAATGACATTGGCAAAAAAAAAAACATTGGATAAGATCAAGGAAGATTTCATGGAACTGGGTAGTAAATTAAAAAACTCTGCACTGTAAAATAGTTTTCTCAGAACTCATGCCAGTACTGAGCATCTCAAAGAAAAAGGACCAAGAAATCATAGAACTAAATAGGTGGCTAGATGACTGGACTTTTACAGAAGATTTTTACTCTCTGAAAAACTTGTAATCCTTCAGAAAGCAGGAACAACTTTATGCAAAAGATGGGTTGCATCTGAACAAGGAATGGACTCAGGCACTGACTAAAAGGTTGAATGAAATAATGGGCAGAAGTTTAAAGTAAAACCTAAGGGTGTTGGGTCAAACAAGGACAAAATATATGATATATACAAATAAAAAAAAATTGCCACAGGAAAGCAAAGGACATAACTGTCATGGCTTTAAATGCAAGAAGCCTAATCCATAAAATAGTTAAATTAAGACTTGGAGAACATGAGTTGGATATATAGATACATAGAAATTGTCAGCAGATAAGAACCGCTAGTCCCATCTAGTCTGCCTGCAAGTCCTAAACTTGTATGCAGTCACTAACCCTAAGTGATTAATGGCTTTTCATCACTACCTCCCCACCAAATGTTCCCTTGTGCCTGTCCCAGGCATATTTAAACTCCTCCACTGATATCGTTGCAGTAACAGAAACATAGTGGAGTGACAGGAAGTATGGGAATAGAAACTTTGAAGGGTACCAGTTATTCAGTAAAGAAAGAGTGAATAAGAAGAAGGTGGGGTAGCCATTTATTGTAGGGACATACTCCAGTCTATCAAATGGGGACCCAGTAAAGATAGCCAAACAGAAACCATATGGATAAAATTAAACAATATAAAAGGTAGACACCTTATAATAGAGAACTGTTACATTCCATCAGATATGAAGAATACTAAGACCATTAATCTGTAAGCTGATATCTTCAATAAAGCATGCAGAAGTAAGGAAACTCTAATTGTTTGTTCCTTTAATATGTCTGAAATAAACTTGTCTAATAATACAATGGTTCAACAGTATAACAGCAACTCCCAAATGGTGCAGAGTCAAAACAGTGCCAGATTAAGGTGAATGCCAAAATCAGCAAACTCTCTGTTTGTAGGTGGCTGTGTCCCTTCCCTCGCTCCCACTTCTTACTAAATATACCAACTCCAGGGGGGGGGCTGATCTCAGGGATGGAGGTACAGTGAGTTTGCAAATTTTGCCATTCACCATAATCTGGCACTGTTTTGAATCTGCACCATTCAGGAGTCACTGTTTAGACAGTATGTGAATCAACAAGAAGTGAGAATGTGTTGGATGTGATTTTCATAAATTTTTATTATAATTGTAAATGCGAAATACTAGACCCATCATTGAATAGTGACCATAACACAATACTGTTTAAGGTAAATAGAAGTATCAACCACAACAAAAGGGTGATGGAGAAGTATGATTACAACAAGGGGGACTATGAATGTGTTAAAAACTGTATGCAAAAAAAATGGGATTGGAATATTGAAATAGACGGAAAGGTTGCTCAACAGGCCTGGACTATACTGAAATAAAATATCCATGAATTGAGAGATAATCATTTTACCCCCAAAAATATATAACAGGAGAGGGAAGATCCCACCTTGGTTCACTACCAATGTACAGAAACTGGTATCAAGCGAAAAGGGATACTATAGAGTAATAAAGAAAACCCTTCAGAACTGAGCATAACTAGGCACAAGAAACTTATGAGAACATGTAAACAGAAAATAAGAAAAGCTAAGAAATCATATGAGGAGAGGCTAGCTAAAAATAAGACAAATCCAAAGCTTCTGTACAGTTATAAAAATTCTCTAAATTATAAGTCATCGGTAGTAGGACCCTTTGGGTGCAAAGGAAATGAAATAACTGATAATATGACAATGGCTGAGATATTTAACAATTATTTTGGAAGTTTTCTTCCAACATTCTTAAGTGATGCACACTATAAACAGGGAAGTGGGAGTTGATACTGTCCTAGGGGAAATTGAGCAATCTGAGGTGTTAGACAGTCTTTGGGAGTTAGAAATATCAAAATCATCAGGACCAGATGACTTGGGACCTAGATTTCTCAAAGAGCTGGCATATGAATTAGCTGCCCCATTGACTTTTATATTTAACAGGTCACTAGACATGAGTAAGGTGCCTGAAGATTGGAGAACTGCAGTGGTGGTCACTATATACAGTATATATAAACAAGCATTTGTCAATGCCGAATGTTTGCTTGCTGGCATTGGCAGTGGTAGTGTAGAAGTTACAGAGCTGCGTAATAGGAATGGCAGTGAAGTATTGAACTGAAGCCAACCCCACCACCGCCCTGCAGAGAGTGACAGACATTGGGGTGTGCGTTTGGGTCATCAGGCATAACGGCCATGCCATTTCACCACACCCCACTCCACTCTGCAGAGACTGACAAGTGTCACGTGTTCCTTGGGGTCTTTGGTCTTATGTGCACCCCATTTCATTAGGAAATACGGTGAGATGGGTGCAATATAGGAGAATGGGGTGTTTCAGTCTAAGAGTCCAAGGCATACCGATGCCTCTCAGTGACTGCAGGGTGTGGAATGGTATGAGCATCACAGGCAAGAATCCCAAGTCACACCCCTGATTCCTGTCATTCTCTAGAGGGTTGAGCGATTTAATTGAAAAGCCTAATACCTCAGGCATTCGTTAGTATTTTCACTCCAAATTTTCAACATGTTTGTTTGTGACCCCACCTCATGAACAGGGAATATCAGTTTGGTAGCAAGCTGCTTATGCACAGTGACTACGGCATTTAGCACCACAGGTGCAAAAATATTCTGAACAGGATGTAAAATTGACAGCTGTACTCTTTTCAGGGAGGTGTAAAATGGCTGTGTTGCAATGTGTAGTAAAAATATTTAAAAAATGGTGAAGTCACGGTGAACATAGAAACTGCACTGTAACGCACACCCATAATATAATTAGGTTGGGGATTTTTATAGCAGATTGTCAACTCAGGCATTTTGGTGCCTCCGATCATGAAACAGTGTCACTGTGATTTTCTTTATCTGTGCCGAACAATGATTTCCACTACGACCACGCATCTCTGCACTGAAAGTGTGAAAACACACTTCGCCATGTTGTGAAAAATGGCAGCTGTACTGTTCATAAGGAAGTGTGAAAAATGCCACTGGTGAAAATCTGGACTGTAAATATTACAAAGTCATGAACTAATGAGGATGCATGGAAACTGCACAATGCTCACTGTAATACAGTCATTTTATGGACTTTTGTCACCAAATTTTCAACATAGCCATTTAAGACCTCTGCTCATGAACAGCGTAACTGTGATTTTCTTAATCTGTCCTAAACATTGCTTTCATCACACCAACAGCACCATTATGCGCTACATGTCGCGATAACACATTTGGGTGACATACGAAAAATTGCAGCTGTACTGTTCATAAGGAAGTTTAATAAAATGGACATGTTGAAAATCTAGAGTGAAAATATTAAATTTGCAAACTTACGAGCATGCATAGTAACTGTGCAACGCACGCTCCTAAAAGTCATTTTTAGGAATTTTTTCACCAAATTTTCAACATAGCCATTTTAAGACCTCTGCTCATGAACAGTGTCACTGTGGTTTTGTTAATGTGTCCCATACATTGAGTTTGCACACCGACCGCGCCATTATGTGCGCTATATGGCGGAAACACGCTTTGGCAGATGTGAAAATGACAGCTGTACTGCTCATAAGGAGGTGTGGAAAATGGCAATGTTGAAAATCTGGTGGAAATATTGGAAATTCGCAAACCTACAGCGTGCATAGGAACTGTACAACGCACACTAATAAACAATCATTTTTAGAATTTTTCACTAAATTTTTCAACATAGCCATTTCAAGACCTCTGCTCATGAACAGTGTCACTGTGATTTTCTTAATTTGTCCCGTACATTGATTTCGCACACTTACTGCGCCATTCTGCGCTACATGGGCGGAAACACATTTTGGGTGAGATGTGAAAAATGACAGCTATACTACTCATAAGAAGGTGTGGTGAATTGGCAATATTGAAAATCTGGAGTGAAAATATTGAAATTTCGCGAACTTACGAGCCTGCGTAGGAACTGCGCAATGCACGCTTGTTAAACAGTAATTTTTTGGAATTTTGGCACCAAATTTTCAACATGGGGGGTTTGGGCCCCCTTCTCATGAATGATGTCACTGTCATGGCAGTATTCAGGCCTGAAGGGTGATTTCGCAGTCACTGCGCATTCACTGCACGAAATCACATTTCGGGCCTGAATAATGCCATGACAGTGACATCATTCATGAGAAGGGGTCCCAAAAACCTCATGTTGAAAATTTGGTGCAAAAATTCCCAAAAATGGCTGAGATATGCAATAAAGTTGAAACCCCCCTATCTAGCCCATTATACAGCTTACCGGCATTTCCTCAGTTCGCAGTCGGCTTTGAAGAGTGCAGACGTGTTCCCAGTCCACCGAAGATCATCGCACCGGAGTCAGGAGGTAAGTATGGGGTGGGAGGGTGGGGAGCTGGGTGCGCAGTGGGTGGGTGAGGGTTGTGGGAGGGGTCGGAGACGGCGCTGGACCGCTTTTTGTCTTACAGGTAAAAAATAAGATGTCGTGGGACGTTTGCCATGCTGGGGTGGGCTCCCAGCATGTACGCACAAGACTTTGGAGGGCATTCAGCCGACTGGGGATTGGGCACCCCCATGGCCAAAATGGCTGAGCTGCATCATCATCTCCTCCTCCCAGTAGTTGGTGCCACGCTGGTTCCCACCAGCGTGGGTACCAACTACTGGGAGGGGGAGGAGACGATGTAGCTCAGCTGACGGGATTGGGCACCCTGCCGGCTATACACTGCATGCGGGGCGCGACGCCTGCAGCTGGGAGCTGCGCGAGCAGCTTCTTATCGCTGCTCACCAAGCGTAGCTCCTTTCAATCTGTATGCCACTGCATTTTGGAGTGTGTCATAGACAGCCCAAAATGCATTGGCTTACAGGGGCCGCGCCTGCCAGCACACTGCCTGAATTGGAGGAGGAGGTGACACACCTCCGAAATCTCCGATGATGGCACTATGTTTCTTGCACATGCGTGCAAGCAAACATAAAAAGGGCTCAAATGCAACCCACAGAACTATAGACCCATTAGCTTGAATAGTATAATTAGGGTTGCCATTACAGGGAATTCTGAATTGTCTGGGGTTTCCAAGGGAAATGGCAAGGGGTGTTAGTTGGTGATGAGGGAGATGGTAAGCTAGACAGAGGGAAGAGGCAGGGAGGAACTTGGTGGGGGAGAAGCCAGATGAGGTCATAAGATGAGTCAGATGATGTGGGCAGGGTAGGGACAATGTGATTGGCTGGGGGGTGGAGCAAGCTCAGGGGGCCCTAAGGGTCCTTAAGGGCTATAAAGGTGGTCACAGGAGAGGGGATCTCCCTTCTTTTGCTAAAATTTAATTTGAAGCAGCTCTTAGCACATCAGTTGGCTGTAATTCTACAGGTTTTTGGCAAAGTAAGGTAATGTTAGCTAGGCTTTGTGTGGAAGGAATGGCCTGTTCAAGTAGTTAATAAGGTGGGGTTGATAAGCTGTGCAAGAGCATTATGGTAACTGCATGCACCCATTTTTTTGCTGTTTTTGCAGCTGTTGTAATGTGTATTTTTAGCAAAAGGCTTTGTTCTTGTCATCTGTTTCAGTAAGGAACACAGGGTACTGTAGCTGAATTTTTGTAACAGGTTCAAATGCTATATTGCTGTTTGGTTATGTAAGAGACAGCACATGATTGCATTTTGTTATTGATTTTAAAGTTTTGTGGTTGTTATGTCTCGTGGTAACTGCAGGCATCCTTTTCAGTTTCCATCTGGTTGAAAGGAAAGGGAGGTGTTTGTTTAACGATTTTAAAAGCTGTGGTAGTATGCCTCATGGTAATGGCAGGCATCCTGTTTGCCATCTTGCATCTGTTGGAACTGGAAGCACGCTGGGAGCGGGCAGCAGGCCCGCATAGTTTTTATATAATGCCTCTGTGAGCTGGACACAATGGGAGCAGGTTTGGGGGCCAGTAATGGGCCCAACCAAGAGGGTGACACAGCCGCTTGGTTGCTAGAGAACATGGTATGGGGCCTATGGCGAGGAGGGAAAAGGCCTGCTAGGGGTAATTTTTTTTTTTGTGGCGTGTTAAAAAAAATACATAAACAATGAAACACTTATAAGCGATAGGGGAGGGCAATGCAGGCACAAATACTTGCAGATAGATGGGGTCATATGTATGGATGGTATGAAAGGTTCCATGGCAGAACCCAATGTTAAGGCTGCTGGGGCTGGTAGAGAAGAGTGGGGCTGTGGATCTGCTATGGGGCATTATGGAAGAGGGTTTAAAAAAAATGAAGAATTGAAGGCCCGATCGGAGGTATTAACTGAGGCAAGACAGAAAGATGGTCTATGTCCTTTTGTGGCGGCTGTGGGCCTGATCTGAGAGGTTTGTGGTTCCAACTTTGGACAGGATGAATAGCCGGTTAAAGGATGAGCAAAAAGGATATAGGCATAACCTAATGGAGGGAGAGGGGTGATAGCTAGTGCGGGTTTAGCACATACTAGGATGGTTCATGTGAGGAATAGTGAAGGAGGCCACATGGGGGACACAGCTACAACGGTGGGCAATGGGCTGCACAAAAATGGTGGTCAGGCCTCATGGCACCAGAAGCACAGTGGATAAGGGGGTAGGGTCAGCCCAAAGGGCAAAAGGGTCATGAAATCGATGCATGGGGGTCTCACACAGCCACTACAAAGGTGGTTACACAGCGGGTTTAAGGGGTTAAAAAAATGTATACATATATATATGTATATATATATATATATATATATATATATATATATATATATACACACACATATATATAGATAAATATACATGAAGATGGAAAGGCATAATGATTGAATAACAGGCTCAGTAATGGGTCTGCTGCTGGATGGGCAATGCTATGTGAAGGGTTGCCTTAGGGAGGCTCACAGTTGGACACCGGAATGGCCATGTACCCCAGAAGTACATACAATGCTAGCAAGTGGGTAATTAAAAAAACAAAACAAAGGGGAGAGGGAGGGAAGCTGATAGCGCATGCAGGGGCCACGGGCTGAGGAGTAGTGGCATGGATGGGGTGGGGTCAGAGAGGTGCTGAGGCCTGGTCTGGACACTCAATAAAACAATGTTGGAGGTGGGAGAAAGAAAAAAGAAACCTCTCTGCTTATGGGCATGGAAACTGGTCAGAGGAGCATATACCTAAGTAAAATAACCCTGTGGCTTTTCTGTCATTTACATTAACAGGATGGCAACAAGGAAGAAGCCAACACCAACCACAAGCACCCAACTGAGGCAGGAGGCAGTCATGCTAATGGGGAAGATGACTGAGTTCCTGGATGCAGCACAGAAGAGGAAAGAAGGAAGAGGCATTCAAGAAGAGGAAGACACCACTGGGGGGGGGGGGCAGGGGAAGTGGCTTCCAGAAATGGAACCAGAACCTGTGCTGGATGAGCAGGATACAGGGAATGGTAAGGAGGGAGGGGTTGATCTGTCCAAGGATGGCAACCTGAAGGACTGCTTGGCAGGCATTATACATTACATTTATTTTTATTTAGCTTTTGTTGACCAGGTAAGTGCACTAGACAAATCCTGCCTATTTTCAGACACGACCCAGGGAAGGGGGATACAGATGAATGCCAACAGACCTTGAGCCAGATTAAGCTGTTGGTGGTATTTTTAGTGAATGAGGAAAATTTGGCAAGGACACCAGGGAAATTCCCCTACTCTTTCAATAAGTGCAATGGGATCTTTAACATCCACCTGAACTACCACCAATCCAGGCAGATGGGACCTTGGTTTAACATCTCATCCAAAAGACGGCACCACAGAAGTAGGGGAAAAAGGGCTGGAAGAAATGGAAAGAGTATTTAAAGAGCTGAAAGGGGCTAAAGGGGATGGAACTGGGTCTGGGAGGGGAGCCAAAGCAGGTAGAAAAGATAATGATGGGGTTCCCATTGTGACTCTGGAGGATCGTGTACCCCAGTCCATTAAGGAGAAGATACAGAAAGGAGAATACATTGATATCTTTACATTAGTAGATAGGAGACTGCAAAGAAGTACAAGCAGTGGGAAATGGTAGGAAAATCTGAAATGACAATGGCTCTAGCACTGGTGGGGAAGACATCCTAAGTTACTACCTATAAGGGTAAAAACATAGACACATGGCAAGCTGGTTTTATGGTATTCAGCAGCATCCTATTGGAAAATCAGCCAGATTTGGCTATACCTCTATCAGCATATTCAGCCCTAATTAAGGATGCCAACAAGGTAAAGTTGGGGTATGGATGGCTGAAATATGATGAGTCCTTTCAGCAAAGGATGGCCTCACATGGGGACTTGTGGTGGGACTGTATACACACAGATCTGTGAGTATGGACACTGTCCAGGTAGATGGGTGGCAGTGGGGAAGGAAATAGAAAGGGGGGACTAGCCAGATAGTGAAGACTTGTTGGGGCTACAACGAAGTGTCATGCACATAGGCAAACTGCAAATTTAGACACATTTGGTCCAAGTGTGCGTGGCAGCACCCAGTCTCATGTTGCAGGGCAATGGACAATAGATTTGGTTCCCAAGGCCATAGCGAGCAGTACTTTTGGGGGGGTATTCAGGGTCAAGGGGGTGGGACATATCAAGGGGCAGCAGGAAGGGTTTCAATGGGAAGGGGGGCATATGGGGGAAGATGCAGTGGGAACTAAGGAAAAGGTGGTAAAGGAAGACAAGAAGAGGTTTCAATTAGTCAGGACACCCATACAATTGGAGACAATCCAGCAGTGGACCAAGGGATACCCTTACAAGCAAATAGGGAGAATACCGAGGGAGGGTTTCACACAGGGCTTTGGGTTGGGCTATCAGAGGACACAGAGAAAAATGTCCACAAAAAACCTGGAACCTGGGCTCAGCAAGAGACAAAGAGGATATAATGAGCAAGAAGGTTAAAAAAGAGATATTGACAGGCAGGGTGGATGGGTCATTCAGTGAACCCCCTTTGTGCGATTTCAGGGTATCACCACTTGGAGTGGTACCCTGAAAGCAGATAGGAGAGTTCCAGTTAATCCACAATTTGTTGCATCCAGAGGGGGGCATCGGTGAATGACAGCATCCCAGAGGACCAGATTGCAGTATCATATGCAACACTGAACCAGGCAGTGGAGTTGATTAGGGCAATGGAGGGGGCATGACTCGTGAAAACTGACATAGAGGCAGCTTTTTGATTACTATCAGTGAGGCCAGAGAACTGGGACCTACTGGGTTTTAAATTTCAGGGAGTGTAATATTTTGACAGCCATGACAATGTGATGTTCAGTGGCTTGTGCCACTTTTGAGGCTTTTAGTGCATGGGCGCAGTGGGTATTTGGTGGAATGATAGGAGTTCAAGTCCATGGTTCACTACCTTGATGACTTCCTTCTGTTAGGTCAAGGAAAACAGGGGACTGCAGCAATGTTAAGGGATTTCCAGGACATGTGTGGGGTGTTTGGGGTGCATTTGGCAGAGGGTAAGACTGATGGGCCAGCCAGGAAATTTGAATGTTTGGGAATCAAAGTGGATACCAAGCATGAGGTGTTCAGATTGCCCCAGGACAAGGTATTCAGATTGAGGAGGCTACCAAAAATGGTAAAACATAAAAGGAGGTATCATTAGCAACAGTGCAGCAGCTTTTAGGGCATTTAAACTTTTTGTGAAAGGCAATAGCACCAGGGAGGGCATTCACCAAGAGGTTAGCACAGGTCCCAGGAAAGGCAAAGCTACCGCATCACTGAGTGGATATTTCTAAGGGAGTATGCCAAGATTTGGAAGTATGGGAGCAACTCTTAGAGTGTTACAATGGGGTCACATTTTGGCAGGATGACTGGCTGTTCAATACAGACTTAGAGCTGTATAAGGATGCTTCTGGGGCATTGGATATGGGAGATTATTTCCGAGGGGAATGGATGTCAGAAGCATGGCCTGAAGAGTGGAAGAGGAAGGGTGTGCTGAAGGACATTACATTTTTGGAAATATTTCCAATATGGGTAGCAATGCTTACATGGGGAAGAGAAATGAAAAACTGAAGGATTATCTTCTGGTGCACCAACAAGGCAGTGGTAGAACTGATCAACAGGAAGAAGGGGTCCACTGAAACAGTAACAAGGGCTTTACATCAGCTGGTGTTAATAGGTCTCAAAATCAACCTGTCCTTCAAGGCAAGGCATAGTGAAGGGATTCATAATGAGGTGGCTGACAGCCTTTCTAGTTTTCACTTGGACAGGCTCAGGTCACTGATACCACAAGCCATCATCCAGAGAACACGGGTTCCACCTCAGTTATGGGAAACTGGCTAGAAGGAGCCTGACTGCTGTTTCAAAGCTCTTGGTCTGCAAACATGCTGAAGGCATATTAGGGGGCATGGAATGTTTTCCAGGGGTTTTGGCAGCAGGAGGAATTTGAGGTAAGTAAACCTGTAACTGAGGAACAGATAGCACAGTTTGTAGTCAGGAAATGGGAAGCAGGAATTGCACACACACTGTCATGGGGTGCAGCTGGCAGGGATTGGATGGGCATGCAGCATCAGAGGTTGGGAGGAGCCAAACAAATTTAAAGTAGTGCAGCGAATGCTCATAGGGTGGCAGAGGACCCAGGGGAGGCTGGAGGGTGATAGGAATCCAGTGGCAGGTCAATTAATGATAAAACTTTGGGGAACAATGTGGCATATATGTGTATCCAGGTATGAAGCATGTTTATTCAGGGCAGTTGTCATGGTCATGGCCAGAGGTGCATTCAGAGTGGGTGAGGTGGACACAAAAAGGAAGAAGGATACTTCGGGGGGATTTTATGGGATGAAGTCCATTGGGGAATAGAGAGGGTAATAATCTGGCTGTGGCAGTCAAAAACAGAACAAGCTGGCTTGGGAACAGGGGTTGTATTGGAGAGGCAGCCTCAAAGAGGCAACACGTAGAGGGTACATGGCTATTCGGCCAAAGGGGAAGGGGATTTATTTGTGCAAGGGGACGGTTCACTGGTCACTTGTTACCAAGTTTCAGGGGTCTTGAAGAAGGGAATAGCTTTTGTAGGGGAGGACCACAAGCAATTTTCACCACACTCTTTCAGAATAGGTGTGGCCTCAGAAATGGTGGCACAGGAGGGTTCTGAAGGGGAAGTAAAGTGATGGACAGATGGAAATCTAAATGTTACAAGAGATATGTCAGGAAAATGATTTAATGGCTATTGATTTGTATCAACAGGCAGGAGACGGCAAAGACAAGTTTGGATCATTGGGCACTCATTTGTGTATCGGGTGGAAAGGCACATGTCAACTATGCTGGAAGGGAGACAGCTGCAGAGGGCAGCTGAGGAAACATGGATAAAATGGAAAGAGGTCTGGGGCATGAAATGGGCACAACTCTTGCTGGTTTTAGAAGAACAAAAACTAAGATGGCTCAAGCCACACTTTTTAATGATCAATACAGGGAGGGAATAATATGGGAGACAGACCATAGGGGGCATTATTTCAAGACATAAAAAAGGATCTAGAAATCATTAGAGGTTGATGGCCTCAAGTTACAATATGGTGGTCTGAGATCATTTCTAGAAGGGTATGAAGACATCCTGGGGACATAAGAGTCATTGAAAAGGCTAGGAAGTGCCTGAATAGGAGAGTGGCTTCATTGATAACCAAGGCAAGGGGGGTATAAATGTCACACGGGGATATTTCCTTTGACTGTCTAGGGTATTACAGGGTGGATGGGGTACACCTATCAGAGGTGGGAATGTTATTCTTTTTCCTATCAATTATTGGGGCCCTAGAGGGGTGGGAGAGAAAGGGAACAATGGGTGGGCCGAAGCCCATAATCCATTGCTAGGCTGGAGATGGGCTAGTGGAAGACAAAAATTAAGGGTGGGTCAGGGGGAGGGGCACAATGGGTAGTAGGAGTGGGTGCAGGGGGAAGGGCAAGGGGAAGGTAATCAGGTGCTGGCCGGGGTAATTGGCATCTGGCTGTGGATTCAATATGTAAACTGGGGGTCGGGTTATTGGAATTCGACCCCAGGGAGATAAGGAAATGGATTGTTAAGAACCGGAAGGGGGTGTTGGGTCACACATCCAACCCCGAGAATATTGCTGAAGGAAGAACAGCAAGAAGGAAATGGACTTGAATATTGTGAAAAGTTGTAAATATGAAGTATGAAATGATTTGATTAATGTGTATGATGTTTGACAAAAAGGTTGTATTAATAAATTAATTGCCAATCAAGCACCCAATGAAATATGGTCTGGCGTATTCACTTTCACGGGGAATCCCTCTGACAATAGGAACAATTATGGAATGCTTCTTTAAGGATAGGCTAATTATACAGGAAAAACAACTGAACTTAAAGAATAGGCATCACCATGGCTTCACCAAAGGCAAATCATGCACAACTAATCTGGGGTCTAACGGGTTTTTTTTTTCTTTTAGATATTTCCTGAAGAAGACCTAAGGTCGAAACGTAGATTTTTAACTCTATTTTCTATTTTCAGCGTGCATTTAATATAACCATTTTGTTTTGCTTTTAGACCACATGCTGGCGCAGCGCCTTGTCTTTGTTTTTCAACTAATCTGTTATGTTTCTATGAAAAAATAAGCCTAAACCTGGACAATGGTTTACCATCACATGTCATATACTGTACCTTGACTTTAAGAAAGCTTTTGATGTTGTACCATACACTAAGTTAATAAATAAATAAATGGACTTTAACAGTCAACACAAACGGAGTAATTGGATTGAAAATTGGCTTTATAAAAGAGAACAAAGGGTTACGTTGCATGGTTATGAATCACCTTCTATTAAGGTGACCAGCAGTATGCCACAGGGTTCTGTACTAGAACCTGTTTTATTCAAGCTGAACATTTCAGACATTGGGAAGGAATTATCGTCTTGGTATTGTATTCTGACAGGTGACATCAAGTTAGGAGAAAGTTTTTTTTTGTTTTGTTTTATAATAACATCCTTATTTAACAACAGAAGAAAAATATATATGCAGTTAAAAGAAAGCACTGATACAGATCTTTAAGGCAAAACAGTACATAATCACATATTGCAACATGAACATCATACAGCTCATTAAACACCAAGGGGGAAAGCACTCTAAATGCAAAAAGAAGGTACAGCACAGAAAAGGGAGCATAACGCATAACAACCTAAGATAAAATAAACACAGGCCAAGAGATACAACTGTAACCAATAAATTATCTATTATATACAACAGACAGCATGAAAGGCAGGGAAAAGCTATAGGGACACAAGGATAATGCCAGTCCCTCGCCCCATACACAAAAGGGAAAACAAAGCTTGTAATTCTCACCCAGAAAACACATATTAAGGAACAAATGTGGGCTCAGTATGCAATTTACATATCACCCAGCAACTCCAGGTCTCCTCAAACACTGGCAATGCATTTAAATAAAAATACGTTTGTTTCTCCAGTTGACAAATCATATCCACAAACAAAGACCATTGCGAAAATGTAGGGAGCTTCGATTGCAACCACAATTTAGTTATCACTTTTTTAGCACACACTAATAAAATCAATAGAAGTTTAAATCGCCAGCCCCGAATCTCGTACAAGTCAGGTGGGATAAGTTACAGAACCAAAACAGGAGATAGGGGTTGTGGAAGATTGAACATGGATTGAAGAGCAATAGCAATGTCCAACCAATAACCATGTAGAATTGGACAGAACCATAAAATATGAGTTTGATCCCCACATGTTTCACCACAAGCCCTCCAACAGGCACCAGCCTAACTCCTCAAGTCCTTCATCATGATTGCTGGCATCTTGATCTACACTTCCAGGTGAATTCCTTCAAAATAAGGGGTGATGGAAAGTTCATAAGGAGTGAGAACATGTTACTCTCAAATAGGAAGATCACAATCAGTTTGCAGCTCCCTAGTCCAATGAGATACAGGCATTTGTCAATGCCGAATGTTTGCTTGCTGGCAATAGCAGTGGAAGTACAGGAGTTAGACAGATGTAGTATAGGAATGGCAATGAAGTATTGAACTGACACCAACTCCACCCTCACCCTACAGAGATGGACAGGCATTGAGGTGTGCCTTTGGGTTGTCACCCACAACAGTCATGCCATTTCACCTCACCCTGCCGTGCAGACACTGACAAGTGTTGAGGTGTGCCTTGGGGTATTTGGGCTTTGCATTCACCTCATTCCATAAGGAAATATGTTGAAATGGGTGCAGTATAGGAAAATGGGGTGAACTCTGGGGGCAAAGGGTCCAAGGTGCACCTCGATGCCTGTCACAGGCTGGATGGTAGGGATGGGGGTGAAATGGCATGAGCATTACTGTCGAGAATCCCAAGTCACACCCCTGACATCTGTCAGTCCCTACAGGGTAGGGCATTATGATAGAAAACCCTAACGCCCTGGGCTTTTCCTGTTATTTTTATTCCAAGTTTTCCACATGGGCTTTTTGTGCCCCAGTGCATGAACAGTGACACTATCAGTTCGTTAGGTGAAAGGTGATTTTGCACAGTGACTGTGCCATTTGATGCCACAGGTTCGAAAACACATTTTGAACAGGATGTGAAAAGTGACAGGTGTACTGTTCACGAGGAGGTGTAAAAAATGGCATTGTTGAAAATCTGGAGTGAAAATGTAAAAAAACTGGTGAAGTAATGAGTGTGCATAGAAACCGTGCAATGTACACCCATAATGTAATTAGTTTGAGGATTTTTTGCAGCAGATTTTCAACATAGGCATTTTGGGACCTTAGCTCATGAACAATGTCACTGTAATTTTCTTACTCTATCCTGAACATTAATTTCCCACAGCGACCGCGCTATTCTGCACTGGAAGTGTGAAAACACATTTTGGCCAGGGTGTAAAAAATGACAGCTCTACTGTTCATAAGGAGGTGCGAAAAAATGTCAATGTTGAAAATCTGGACTGAAAATATTACAAATTCGTGAACTTACGAGGGTGTGTGGAAATTGTGAAATGCGCACGTACCTAACACAGTCATTTTATGGACTTTTGTTACAAAATTTTCAACAAAGCCATTTTAACACCTCTGCTCATGAACAGTGTCACTGTAATTTTCTTAATGTGTCCCGAACATTGATTTCGCAAATCGACCACGCCAATGTGCGCTACATATGCGAAAACAAATTTTGAGCGAGATGTGAACAATGACAGCTGTACTGTTCATAAGGAGGCATGGTAAAACGGCAATGTTGAAAATCTGGAGTGAAACTATTACAAATTCTCAAAGTTACGAGCATGCTTAGGAACTGCACAATGTATGCTCGTAAAACAGTCATTTTGGGGAATTCTTTCACCAAATTTTCAACATAGCGTTTTTGTCAGCCTATCTCATGAACTGTGACACTGTCACCTTTTGGGACCAAATAACAAAATGACAGTGACTGAGTTCATGAGGAGGGGTCCCAAAACCCCCATATTGAAAATTTGGTGAAAACATTCCCCAAAATGCCCAAGATATGCACCAAAGTTGAAAAAAAACCATTTATGCCATTATACAGCTTACCAGCATTTCTTCAGTTTGTGATCAGCTTTGAAGAGTGCAGACATGTTTCCGGTCCACCAAAGAGCATCACGCCAGCTTCTGGAGGTAAGTATGGGTGAGGTGGGGGTGTGGGGAGGTGGGGCATTCAGAGGGTGGGTATGGGTTGGGGTGGGGGGCAGGACAGGGAGGAATCATTTTTTCTTGCAGGTGATTTTTGTTTTTAAAGATAACGCCGGACTTTTGCCACACTGGGGTGGGTTCCCAGCATGGAAGCTGGAAGGTTGTTTGGGGGGCCAGTGGAGCCAATGGGGGTTTGGGCACCCCTGTTGGCCATATGGACTGTTGCCATGCTGGGGCAGGCTCCCAGCGTGGCACCTGGAAGTCTGTTGGGGGGCAGCGGAACTGATAAGGGATTGAGCACCCCGGTCGGGCATACAGTGGGTGTGTGGGGGAGAGCGCATGAGCACACTGGGGTGGGCTACCAGATGTGTGCAATCAAACATAAAAATGGTAGACAAACTGTACCATCACATTTCAGGCTACTTGCTTTCTTGCCAGTGATATCCAAAGTGCACACACATGCAAGCAAGCATAAAAAAATTTATGGGTTCCTAGGGGTTGCAATGGACATATGGATTGCAAAAAAATTATAGGGGTCTCAATTGCAACCCCTGCCTACCTCTACATTACACCTATGCCACCAACATTTATTTGTTGTGCTAGTAACAGGCCTACTGTACATTAAATTTGCACTGTGGATGTACTAGGATGGTGCTCTGCCATGTTTCTGATGGCAAGCAGCATAATATTAGGCCAAGATGTTTTATTGTTTGATGGTGGAGGCAAGTGAGCAGGCACTTTTAAGAACTCCAGTACAGCATATCTTAGTTCAGGTGGAAAATAAATAAAACTGTTATACTAATTTTTGTGCCAGAAATACATCATCCCCCCTCCAAAAAAACCTATATGATGAAATTATTGCCGACTAACAAATACTGCTACTTTATGAAGAGCTGGGGGGGTGGTTAAGAAAAAGTGAGAGAAAGAAGGGACTAATAAGCCTAGAAAAGTTGTCTAACTTGCTCAAGGTCACAGGGCAGGAAGTAGCGGTGGTGGGATGCAAACACAGGTTACAGGTCCTGGAGCTCTGGGCTCTAACCGCTACTGCCTCCAATCTAATTGGGATTTATCTGCACAATCCCCAGTATTATATCATCAACAAAGGCAGTAGTGAACAGATATGGGTGAAAAGCAGCTCAGCAGGATCGACAACAGATTTGAACTATCGGTGTTGATTCAGTGTTGATTTAAGGAGCACGCAATGGAGATGAGCGGGTATGTTTATACTATACTCCTAGGTTGAACATATACATCTCGCTGCAATTCCTCGTAGACTCCCATGCGGGACCAGTTAAGATTTTATTACTCATACAAATCATGAACTCCCACAGCATGTGGATTCTTTAATTCATGACTCAAAAAATAAACAACAAAAAAACAAAACGAACGAGACTGAACAACACATAAATCAAGGGCACTTTAGTTGAACACACATTTGAAAACATCACTGTCTAATCTCGACAAGATGCCACTGTGATGGCTCTGTAATGGCTTCTGAACCCTGGGTAAGGCAGCATAAACATAACGGGAGACACGGCCAGGCAGGGACTTCAAAAGGAAGTAAACTGAAAGCTGTACTAGGATTGCTGTAAGTGAGTGGTTGCACTTAATACCGACTTCTCTCCCACTCTCTCTCTCTCTCTCTCTCTCTCTGTCTCTCTCATTTTTTTAAGCAAAAGGGGGCCTCCCTTTATCTCTAAATATCATTAAAAATATAGAATCATAAATTTATGCCAGGCACTGCTATGTATCAATGGCTACAAGCTACTTGGTTAAGCAGACCATGTACACTGCAAGGATTGGCATTTCCTGGTGACAGAAGGTTATGACTTTACTGTCTCTGCAAAATGCAAAATCAGCATCTCCAACACTTTTGAAGGAATTGCAAGTGACTCAATTGAAAAGCCTTTGCTTATGTTTTGCATTTGTTTATTTGTAACTATGTGTGTGTGGTGTGTATGTATATATAAATATATATATATACATATATATATATGTGTATATATATATATATATATATATATTACAAATTGTGATTTTTCCTTAGCACTGGCAGCATCTTTTTTTTTTATTATTAGATGTATTCAGTCTTTTTTACAGACCCCCCCCCCTTCAGAAAGGTGTGACTCGAAGCATGCGCGGCCTTCGTAAGATTTAAGATCTATAAAGCTGGGAATCTCTCATTTTTCTTAGGAACCCTTGCTTCTGGAAGAAAAAACATGTAACTGTTTATATTGCAGTATTTTTTTATGTTAGCAAGGGCACTGACGAATCCTTTGGTTCATTGGAATTTGCTCAAAGTCGGCACACAATACTCTGAATCATATTTTCACAGAGATTTTGTTGCAGTTAATTTTCATTGAATAATTTCAACAAGATACAAACAACATCACATTATTTTGTTAATTTTTCAAGACTACTGTGTTGTTTCACACTGTAAATGTATGTGCTTATAGATGGCACCGTGACATTTGCATCAAAATTAGATTTTGAGATATAAAAGATGATCGGGTGCACTGAGCGAATATGCAAGTCTATCTTTTTCTTTTCTGCACATTTATATATTACAAAAGTAACAAAAAGCCTGCCTTCACATTTGCACAATCATATTTTGTCTTCTAAGGAAAGCAGATGTAAAGGGTTATTCAGGAAAAATAGCACACATCTCGACCGAATCACTTCAGGTTAAATACTTTTTAAATAAACTGTCTAGTTGTAAAGATTTGTAGGTAGCATTTCTGGAAATGTAATAAGTTTTATAATCAGGATAAGTAAAATATAATGTATTCAGAGCAACAATTTGTTTTTGAAAAACAGGTTTTTCTTCGTATGGGCCTGGGGAGTAAGTATAGTAACGTGTGCGTGGGTGTGTGTGTGTGTGTGTGTGTGTGTGTGTGTGTGTGTGTGTGCGCACACGTGTGCCCTGTCTGTCTATCTATCTGTATCTATCCTTACATTGGCCTTGTGTTATTACACCATTATAAAATCTCAGGAAGGAAAGTTAAGTACCGGTGCATACTACTGCACCTCCCTCTCCGAGTGTATGGCCTCATCTGTCAAGAAATATATTTCTTAGTATACTAAGTATAATGAACACAATTTCACCTTGGTTACCATGTCAACATCAACATTTAGACTATTTAAACTTCTAAGTAGTGTACTAATAACCACTTAAACTTGCATCCTACTAGTAAGCGACTGAAAAAACATTAATATAGTGCACACGAAGTTGAGATACAAGTGTATTATTGTTTTATCCATGGTTGTAGGGTTACAGGCAGTGTTAAAATCCCTCTGCCCTGAGCGAGGAATGTGCACTGCACTGGGGCTGTTTTCTGGCTTCTCCCATCTCCTCTCTTGGCACTGTCAATGCCAATCCGATAAGTCACACCTTTCTGCCACTAATACCTCGAAAAATATGGTTGTAGTAGGCAGGAAGCGAATTTCCCAAATCTGTTCCCGGTCATTTCATGATTTAACATGAACCAGCTCTTAAAGACAGACCATAACAGCAGATTGTATGCCTGGCACAGACAACTGTCTAAGACCTAGACATGAGGGCTTCATTCTCACACACTTGTATAAAAAGACTATACCATATCAAAAGGAAGCATTACATTGGTTGTCTTCCGTTGGATCCAATAAACATCTGAAGGCTAGAAGCTAAACCACGAACACCTAACAATTCAAAGAGATTTCTCAAGTTTATTGCAGTTAAATGAATAGTTTTGCTTCGAGGAAAATATACTTTCTTTTTTTGGATGAATATATAGTGAACAGTTCCGCCAGCTAAGAGTGTGTGTGTGTGTGTGTTTTATTACACTGATACCTCTTTCACATTTATCCTGTGTCGAATGTTGATATTAGCATTTGCTGGCACATTTAAACAATGTATGCCATGGTTCAGAATAAATATTAAAGGCAGAAACCTAATTCACCTTGAAATATACCCAAGCTTGTGAAAATACAAACAACAGCTAAAAATCAAAATGTGTTGAAGCCTGCTATGCCATAAGGATCAGGAATCGTCATTCACCCCCTTCCGTCGTGTCATACCTTTAAGATTAATGATTCAATTAAAAATGCAAAATAGCAACTAATTAAATAGTTTGGAGAGAACAAGCTGACCACAGCACTTATAAAATAGAAAGTAGAAATTGAGAATGAACCAAAAACAAGTCTATGAAATACACTATATGCACTTAAGTGTTAAAACCATATCAGATGTGGATGTTTCACATTCTTCAAATGCTCCATTTGTCATGGACTGGTGTTAAATGTACACTAGTGAGGTGACCATGCGGAAAGTAACCCTGTTTCTCTCAAGATCTCCGTCTACAATTTGGAAAGTGCTGTAGGATCCCCCACTCCATTCATTGTCTGTTGGGTTGTAAAGAAATATTCAAATATAAAATGTATTTATTAAAAAATATGTGAAGCTGGGTTTTTTTTGTACCAACATTAAGTAATTATGTGCGTTGCAAGTTCTTTTCAATCACCAAGCAGTCTCATTGCAATGTATGTATTAGTGCAAATGTACTAGACAGAGGGTGAGATTTCCCATTCCAGGTTCCTTTTCTTCTCCATTTATTACAGATCGTAATGAGATGATATTCTCAGAGAAAGTTTTTCAACTGTGTAGTATGTGTATTGTCTAAGCGATGGAACGCGGCTTATGCCTTGGGTCAGTTTTTGGTTTAAATTGATGGCTGGCAGGTGTGTGTGTGGGGGGGTGAACACGGCTCTCTTTTATTTTGTATATGAAAATGACATCAGCAAAATAAAATGCATGCTGTCATTCTCTCAAAGGACTACCACAGTTACACAACTGTGTTAACAGCAATGTCCCAAAATAAATAACTTACTTTCTAGCATGATGGGGTTTTTTTTGACAGAGGATGCAGGACTTTTGCCATGCTGCGGTGGTCTCCTAGTGTGGCAGCTGGAAGGTTGGGAGTTCCAGTGGAGCTGACGGGGCATTGGGCACCCCCGTTGGCCATACAGTGTGTGTGGGGGGGAGCGCATTGGCAGGCAATATGCATGTGTGCTTGCCTGTGTGTCTGTGTGTGTGGAGCGCATGTGCAGGCAGTAGCTTCTCGCTGCTCACTGAAGCAGAGCTCTGCCTTTCAACTGTACAGCACTGCATTTTCAACTGCTGTCATAGACAGCTGCAGCATTCATTGGCGAACTGTGGCCGCACCTGCAAACACACTGACTGCATTGGAAGACAGGGTGCCACACCTAGGAAAACTCGGATGATGGCACTATGTTTCTTCCACATGCGTGCAAGCAAACATAAAAATGGAAAAAGTAGAGTTACTGGATTCATCATGAAGGGAAGTATACAGGCCTCCTATTAAATGTACCTGGACCCCACCCTGCTGATGAAATGACTCAGATTGTGTAAAGCTGGAATAACATCTGGAAGCCGTCTGCAACAGATAGGTAGATGAAACATATAATCCAAAATCTGTAAATACCTATAAAAATCAGTTGATGGCAAAGCATACTTAGTTTGCAAGTCAGAGAAGGGGCAGGCCCCTTTTAAATCTAAAAACTGGTGCAAGTAAACCAAGCCTTGCTGCGCCCATCTGTACAGAAAAGAATCTGAGATACTGAGTGGATTGATTTGTTTCCAAGCTGGTGCCTCTATAATGGAGGCCAGTTCACGCAAATACTGCCAACGAACTATGTGCCAGATTCTGAGTGTAGTAGCCATAAGCAAAGAAAAGTGAAACAGAGGAATGTAGTTTGGAGGAGGAGAAGAATAAAGAATCTGGCCAATATAATAAGGATCATTGAGAGCAAATGCAGTGTCCTTCTAATGGGCCTGATACTGATCAAGGAGAAAGAGTTGATACGGTTGAAAATCATGAAAAATTGAAGGACTAGGAGCAACTAGTAACATGGGGCAAGAAGTTGGGAATTACTTTTTAACACCTCAAAAAGTAAGGTTATGCATTTTGGTAAAACAAATCCTGGTTACAAATACTGTCTACATAAGGAGTTATTACAGCAAACATTTAAAGAGAGGGACTTGGGGATCATAGTAACTAATGATCTCACATATAGTCAATGTACAGAACTGTTTAGAAAAAAAAACAATTATTTAATAAACATTATAAATAGGAATTTGGTTAGTAAAGCCAAGGAATTGCAACTGCCACTGTATAATCATATGTTAGACCTTGGCTAGATTATTGTTCACACTTTTGGGGGGTATTAAATAATACTGACAGAAATAAAATAGAGGGTCTACAGAGGAAGGCTACAAGGTCAGTCAAGGGGTTGGAAGATTAATCGTATGAGGACCAACTGAAAGTCCTCAGATTAAACACTCTGCACGATATACAGACAGTATTAGGGGATATTTGCTGTTGATGTATGCAATTTTTAATAAGGAGGATCTCATGGAAGGACTGAATTTGAAATACAGAACACAGCAACATGTCAGAGGGCATGAAAAACAAATCCAGCCAAATGCTTTCTCAAAATGGAGAAGCCAAAGAATTATTACACACAAAGGGTAGTAGGCACATGGAACAGACTGCCTTCATAGCTTGTGAATAGCATTCATTTTTATCGACTATAAGAACAGTTTGGATATATACTTGGCAGAGAAGCAGGCATAAGATTACTATAACTAAAAAGGGACAGCTTATATGGGCTTCTTCCCTTCTGCTGTCTCTACAATTCAAAGTCAAAGTCAATTTGACACACCTTAAGTGCATAAAAAAACTTATTACGCTGTTGGCTATACATTGGTTTCTTTTAATGCACTAGGGACACCAGTTTAAGTCAGTTTTGACTCAGTGGTCATGTATGATCTTGGGTTTCAGTAAACTTATAATGACTTTCAGCCACTCCCAACTTGAGACAGATTCAGACCAGTGACTTAGAGGTTATGTGCTCATTAACCCACCGCCAATCCACTGAATCATCCCATCCCTTAACAATTTTTGTTTTAAACTAATTAACGGACAGTGCATGTGTTACTGGATTTGAAAAAAAATGTTCAGTAGACATCCATTTTCTTAAGTCTTAGAACACATATTTCATATCAAGAGTTAACCCTGCTTAGGTCCTACAAAAGGTGCATCCAGTCTCTGGAAATGAATGGAGTGCATCTCATTCTCTGGGGAGAAAGTGATACTAAACCTCCTAGGCATGATTTTAAACAGCAATAAACATGACACATAATGTATCTACTAAAACCTACTCTTTACAACAGCAATCTGAAAGCAGCATGAACAAAATAAAGAAAAAGGAACTCATGAACAGGGCTCCTTCATTCACTGAAAATAATTACAATGCCACTTAACTCAATGCCTGAAGCAGATGTTTATATGCTAGTAATTACAAGGGCAATAAGTTAGCCTTATCTAGGGAAAGTTAATATATTGTAGGAATGTACATGTCAGTACATCTATCTGGCAAGGGAAGCAAATAAGGAATTATTTCAAAATAAAAGACTCACTCTAAAGTTCTTAAAGTGGCACTATTTGGATTTGTTTTAAGAATCAAACACCCTTGTGTAAAATGCTTGTAAGTTTAGCATGTAGAATCCAATATTTTCTACATACTGACTAAAACATGGAGGAAAATTCTCTAAAACAGAATACTGAACTTTTGAAATGTGTCTCTCCTAAGTAAAGATTTATTACTCCTCTGTGTCAGAAATCATCAAATTGTAACTTTTATATAATCGTGTTTTTTCTGTATAAGGCAAAGCCTAGAAAAGTAGTATTCTGGTTGTCTGACAGCAAACTAAAGAGTTAAGTTCACTGCTTGCCCCCCGCCCAATACAAGAAAACTATTGAATTCAAACTTAAAACAATCTTAAGATGTTTGTTACCTGAGATATGGCTTTGATTTTTATGAAACTGGAATGTGAAATATAAAAAAATGAGTAAAAAAATGTCCCTTACTAACTGTCATGGAGCATGCCCCTATGCTGTCACAACTGAGATGTCACAAAATGTCTGAACGTGGGGGGACAGGGAGCTCTTTTCAGGAAGGTGACAGTATTAGGATACTGGTTCATCAGAGTACAAATACAATCTCTTATCAAAACTCTGGACTTGCAAATTTATTTTCCTGTGCTTGATACTTTACCAGGAGGTTATGGGGCCTCTTTCTTCATTTCTTAAACACAAGGCTTGGTTGTCTTATACTGTACAGAAAAAAAGTATGTCCACTCCATACACACTTAATAAAAGGCATTGGGCTTTTTACCTGAATTGTCTTTCTTGCCTTTAAGCATATGTACCACGACTAAAGTTACCATTCTTTGAAAGTGAAATCAATTGGCCCCATGCACGATCTTGCAGACTTCACACCCAATGTGTCCCCCCACACTGGATGCACTACTGGGGGCATGCAGCCCCAATGTACCCAATCCCCTTGGTCTGCAGATTGCACCACATGGGTGGGCTGGCTGGGGGCATGCCAGCACTACATGCCATGCACAACTGTGCATAGTGCTAGCCATGGTAGTGTTGAAGGAGGCATAGGGTATGCCAGGAAGAGCCCTGCCATAAGCCCCCTACACACACACACACACCCACACCCACACACTGTTGCTGCCCGATACATGTGGATAGCCCACACAGCCTCCACTGGGTCCACTGAGGCCATTCCTAATGGCTGCATGGTGCCATCCACCCCAGCACACATCGGTGTGTGGCCCCTACCAGGCCCCCCCACCCAACACACACCCCACACAGAGGCACCGGCCCAATGATGCTGCCCACTCAGAATGGCACCAAAGGCCCACACATGCCACTGGCCCCTCTGGGCATATGGTGGAGTACAGTGTCCCCCCCTGGCACCACCAACAGACCCCCCACCCCCATCCCTGCACTCTGGTGCTGCATCACAGGATCGCTGGTTGCTTTGCCCAATTCTCACCTCCACAGCTGCCGGTCATCAGACATTCACAGGGCATGATGCCAACATGTGCCCCACAACATAGGGAATCCACTGAGTGACCCAGTCTGGGCATCCAGTTGGATGCCTGACCAGGTTAGCAACTCCACCCCTGGCTGGTCTTCAGAGTCTTGTTTGATTTGGGGGTGGGCCCATGGACAGGTGGCAGCTGGTGTTGAATTCCACCAGCACGCACGTGTCCACAGGTGTGGACCTACATGGGTGGGATATGCACCTCCGGTGCGTAATTCCCATCCATTCATTAATAGGGCCCATTATGTTTATAGCAGATCATTAAAAAAAAACATTTGTTAAAGCATGTTTCAAAACTTCTTAATGTGGATTTCTTTACTCTTCACAGACAGCATCTCCTGTTTATTTTTGTGTTTTGCTCACTGATGCTGAAGCACACTTCTTCCTTTTCCTCCATTTCCTTAGTCATTAAACTAGCATTTGTCCTTAAACTTCTGTTGGAACACTATAGCTTAGTGTTTAGAGTGAAGACCTCTAAAACTAGCAAGCAAACAACATTTCATTTCTGAATCACCCTTTCCCTGAGGCTCAGGGTGCTGCACAGAGGGCAGGCAGATGAGGAAACTATTAGCTAACTTAAAACTATTAATAATTTCAATTAAAAAACAGTATGGTAAGCCGCTATAAAACAGTATGTAAAGGCTTCTCTAAAAAGGTATGCCTTCAGACCTTGTTTGAAAGCTTCCAATGAGGGGACCTCCCTCAGAGACCTGGGAAGCCAGTTTCGGAGGACTGGTGCCACACCTCAAAAGCATGATCTACAGATGTTTTAATCAGGCCCTGGGAACTGCCAGGAAGCCCTACTTGGCAGAATGAAGGGAGGTCAGGGGGCAGTCAGGACTCAAGAGGTTATACAGATAGCCTGGCCCAAAACTGTATAGGGCATTATAGGTGAGCAAACCCACCTTAAAGGAGATCCTCCACTAAACTTGTAGCAAGCGCAGACCATGCAGAACCAGGGTCTGCAACAACTTCAGGTGGCACTGGACCCCTTCATGGACCCCGTGTTATAGAGCATTGCAGTAGTCAAGTCTAGACACTACGAAAGCATGCACTAGCAATGGTTTGTCATCTGAAGGGATTAGGATTCTAATCTGGGCCATATTCTTAAATGAGTATAAACCCCTCTGGAAAACTGGTGATGCCTGAGCCTCAAATGTTAATCCACTGTCTAGGATCATGACCAGATTTTTCACTCTTGCAGATGCCAACAGAGGGAACATTCTGAGCACAAGGCCCATTTCTGCCCTCATGGTACCTGCTTCCGTCCTGTGGCCCAGCTCAATCACCGGCACCCCTGTCTTACCCAGAATGAACCTCAACCAGTTAGAGGACATCCAGTCCTGGATCTCTGCAAGACATTGGTTTAGTCTGCACCACACATCCCAGGCATAAAAGACATATACAGGTGGGTATCATCTGAATAGCAGTGAAACTCCACACTGCAATGTCTAATGACCTCACCCATGGGCAGCATGTACACTATGAGCATCATGGGTGAGAGGACAGACCCTTGGGGAACTCCACAAAGCAAGGGCCTAGGTTGGGGTGAGAAGCTTCCCTTCACCACCCTCTGAGTTCTGACTGTCAGAAAGGTCTCCAACCAGCTACTGACAGTGCTAGTGAGTCCACATAGCCCCATCAGGTGTTCCAACAACACGGCATGGTGCACAGTGTCAAATGCCGATGAGAGATCAAGGAGAACAAGTATTTACCAGTCCCCTCTATCTCTAGCCCTTAGCCCTGAGCCCCGTAGGGATGGCAGTATAGCCTAGAAGTTAGAGTAACAAGCTGTAAACAAGCTTGGTACATCCAGCAGACCAGGCCAAGGTTTAATTCTCACAATATCTACTTGCATACTGTATGACTCTGAGCAAGTCACTTAACTGCCCAGTGCTTCCAGGTCACCCCTGAAAACAGGCACTTGTGCCAAATGAGCCTTGCCCAGTTACCAAAGACTAAAATAAAATATATAAATAATATCATTCTGCAACATGACTGATGCAGTCTTAGTACTATCTCCGGGCCTAAATCCTAATTAGAGGGGCTCATAGATGTCAAAGGCTGCCAGGTGTGCCTCGAGCTGCAGAGCCACAATTTTCCCAGTCACCTTCCCCAAAAAGGGGAGGTTTGAAACAGGTCTATAATTAGCCAGGATGTCCAGTTCAAGGGATTTTTTTTAGAAGGGGCTTCACCACTGCCTTTTTCAAGTCATTTGGAAATAGCCCCTCTCAAAGCAAACACCGGACTATCTTGGCAAACACTGGACCAACCAACTCCACACATCCCACAAGAAGATGAGTTGGGCCCAAGTCCAGTTCACAATATGGGGGCTGCAGCTTCAAAATCACCTCACAGAGCTCCTCCAACCCCACTGGTCTAAACTCACTCCAGGCAAGAGGAGTGCTCTCAGGGACAACTGGCACATCACTACCAGGTTTGAATTAGCTGGTTTGGGGAAATCACAGTCCTGATGGAGAACACCCTGTCAGAGAAGAACAAAGCAAACTCTTCACATTTTGCCACCGAAACTTCTCTAACCAGTTGTAGGCAGGCTGGATAGAGCAGCCTGGTCTAGAGTCTGGAAGAGTTGAGCCAGACTGTTCTTCCCTGCAGCAATCTCTCTGGACAGATAAGCTGCCTTCTTATGGGAGATTGCTCTCTGATACTCACCATAGTGAGTTCTCAGAGCCAGCCTGTCCTCCTCTGACCAAGACTTCCATCAATGATACTCCAGTCTCCAACCTTTGGTTTTCATTTCCTTGAGCTCCCCATCAAACTAGGTGAACCTCAAGTGAAAGGACCTAGGTCGTATGCGGACCAGTGTGACAGTATCAAATGCTGAGGTGACAGCCATATTATAGGACACCACTGCTTCACGCGAGCTGACCATACATGCAGAACTCACTGCCGAGAGTTCCATCACTGCCATAAGGCCCTCTGGGGATGATCCCTTTAAAGGAATCTTCCAACATATACCATAACAAATGACAATAGTAACTTGTACGAATTGTGATTCAATCTCCCAAAATTCAAACTGCCCAAAAGTGCTTTTTTCCATGAAAAATGCTTTTATTTCTGTGCTCTGCTTCATTTGCATAACAATACCTTTTTTTCTTCTGTGCCGCAGCCCCCAAGTGTGACATCATGCCAAATAAACAAAACTTCCAAAGAGCTAATGCTTAGTAAGGGAGAATGAAGGTTTGGTGCTTTTAGATGCCTCTGCAGTCATTCAGTTTTCTTTTATTTATTTCTTTACGTACTTTTCCAAAATCTTATTTATATGTCACCAATTGCTAGTGAGAAAAGAATCAAATTAAGTAGTTGACAGTTTCTGACATGATAATATCAGAAGTCTGCTGAATTCTTTTTTACTAGCAGTGTCAGAAACAAAAGTGAAAATCCATGTGTGTTACTGCACTAACAGATATTTTATCATTAAAGTAAAAAATAATTACTAACACATCAAAATACAATAAATACAATTGTATTCTCTTTATTAGAAGTAAATGCCAGCTGGTTTGAAACAAAGATATATGTTGGTTATTCTTGGTATTTTAGCAAAATAAGAGTGGGGAGGCAGAAAAATCAGCTATGTACTGTACCCACAATTCCTTGCTTCATATGTACCTACTGTGTGCCCCTTTCCCCTCTCCCCCAGGGTGCATCTGGAAACTAGCTTCTCTGCTCAGTATGTCTTTCCAGGTGTAACCTTAAAAAATGCATTAAAAAATACATCCACATATTAGGTGCTGTACTGCAGTGGCCACAACCAAAATAAGGCTGCACCTCTGAGTAATGAACATTTAAGTCACCTTTATAATTTAACTAGAATTCCTTGTTGCATGTAAAACATCTCTTGAATGACATCATCCTGGGATGTGGCCACATACAAAAAATTGGGAAGCAGGCAGAAAAAAGACTGATAAAACATTAAAAAAATGACTATGACCATTTTTTTTTTAATGAAACGAAATGCAGCTTCAACATCTGAAGCATGGCTGGCAATGGCTACTATGGAAAAAGGTATTTGGGGAGTCTAACTATATCCCTTTAAAGGTGGTAAGGAATCCGCTCCAGAGGGGAAGGGATCATTGGGGCGGGGGGGGGTCCAAATGAGAACCACACTGCGCAGTGATCTGACCAAATAACTGGATCAATGTTGAGATCACAAATCTCAAGCCCCAGCAAGAAAGCTAGATCCAAGGCCCACGTTCTACCAATGACACTTAGTCTGTGACCTTAAGGAAGTTACTTAACCTCTTTATGATTTAACATTCCTTCTTTTTCAAACATTCTTTAAATGTTATGAGCTTTCTGTTTTACCTCCATCTATCACAAGTAACCTCACAGTGCTTTCCTTGTGGCTAAAACAAGTCTATGGGCCAGATTCTAGAAGGGTGGTGCAAGTTGCCTCCAAATGCAACTTGTGCCACCCACAACTACGACATTGACCCTGTGCCGTATTCTAGAAGGGGCAATGTCATTGCAGCTAAGTTCTGTGACTTGCACCATGCGGCCAGGTACACCGAACTGTGGGCATTCATGACGAGCATGTGGCAAGCTGCAACAGTGGGGCTGCGCGGTCAACCCTCCCACCCATGCCCACAACCCAGAATCGCCAGCAGCATATCCAGCATATACCCCAGTAGTCTAGTGCTCCTCCCGAACAATGTACACATATGACACCCTCCACTTCCCTGGTAGTCTAGTGCCCCCCCAAACTGTATAATAATTATATCGATCCCCATATCCCTGGTAGTCTAGTGCCCCTTGAACTGTATAATATTAATTCTGATCCCCATGTCCCTGGTAGTCAAGTGCCCCCCTGAACTATATAAAATAATTTTGATCCCTGTATCCCTCATAGTCTAGTGGCCCCCTACCCCCCACTCAATCGTGCCAGCCCACCCAGCACCCCCCATCCATCCCCAGCCAGTCACTGGCACAGCCCACCTCTCACCACCATGGCCCAGCAGCTGGCTGAGTTCAGTATCAGCACGTACTGTAAAGACACACTCAGATATTAATATCTGGCGTGTCTTCACAGTACATGCTGATACTGAACTCAGTCAGTGGCTGGCTATGGTGGTGAGAGGTGGGCTGTGCCAGTCGCTGGCTGAGGACAGATGGGGTGTGCTGAGTGGGCTGGCACAGCTGGGTGAGGGCCACTAGACTATCAGAGATCTAGGAATAAAAATAATTTTATATCATTTGGGGGGGCACTAGACTACCAGGGATACAGGGATCAGAATTATTTTTATACAGTTCAGGGGGGCACTAGACTACCAGGGATATGGGGGTTCTTATTTATTTTTATGCAGTTCAGGGGGCCACTAGACCACCAGGGCAGGCTTTATGCCGCATATGCAGCTGGTGACTCGCAGGTCGGGGCAGGGTTGGGGGGGATGGCAGCATGATGGCATGTCTGCAGGCAGGTGTACAGGACCCCCGGTGGGGTGGCCCTAGGTTACATCAGCTAAATGTTGGTGTAACCTACAATGCTGGATCTCCTCCGGGGGTTCTTGTAGAATCCCGATGTGGGCACTTTGTGGCTGCCCTTCTAGAATGGGGCGCAACTGCTGCTGTAAACCCCCTAGCGCCATGTTGCAGGGGGTTTATATGGCATAACAGCTGTTTGGTGCAAGTTGCCTTTGACATGTCACAGGCCACTTTGTAGAATCGCTCATGTCACAACTGCTGGTGTAAGTTGCTACATGTGCCATTCTACTTGGCACAACTGCAGTTACACCAGGTATAACCCTTCTAGAATCTGGCCCTATGAGTTTGCCGTAGAAGGACAGTAATTTGAAAAATATTTATATTTGGAGATTGTGAGGGGGCACTGATTCAGTGCTTATTTCTAGGCATGACCAATGGGTGCATGGGAGACACACAATGATGACATACAACAGCAAAAGCAGTGAAAGCAATCACAGGATCAGCAGTAAACAATTACATTATATGTGCTAAAATAAATTGCAGTATCAGTGAAAAACAGAGTACCTCCAGAGAAGTAAGAGTGAGATGAGACTTATCCTAGTACCCCAGTGCCCCAAAATAGTGCACTGAAGGAGCGATGTAGAAGGGGGTAAATTGGAAGATACCTATTGCAACCAAAATAAGGGGTCTGTAGCAGAGAAAGGGTAGACCTGTTACTACCTCTGTCCTCTACACTAACAAGGAGGTTGTCTAGTAAAGCTATGTGGAATTTTCAAATTCTGTTTCTATCATAATTCTTTGGAATTCTGGACATTCCACCTAATTCTTCAGAATTCCATCAGAAGTGGAATTCTGAAATCCTGAAAGCTGAATGTTCTGAAGAATCAGAAATTGTTATTGATCAGCATACAATGTCATTACAATTCAGACAAAAAGCATACAAAAGTACAGAAAATAAATTACATTATAAATATACACCTTCATTAAATGTGCAATAAAAACTGATTTATATCAAGAACATCAATAGTACCCATACCCATAAAAGCATACAGTAAGGGCTATATAATCATAAATCACCAAAATCAGGGCATCAAATGATGCCCTCTTGATTCTATGTATCATAAGAGGGAGGCCACAGGGGCAAGCAACCCACTATCCTGGGCTTTTAATAACTATGTCAGTATATGTTCTGGTTGATATGTACATTTTTGTATTATATTACCCAAAAAGGAAAATCTATTTTTTTCATATAGAGAACACAGCATAACTACATGAAGCAAATTATCTTGACCTAACCCACAATTACACTACACATTTTAATCTCCTCTCTTCTCATATCTTCCCTTCCTGACATTACTGGAAAAACATTTGAATTGGAATCTAGTAACAGCTTTCCTATATTTAGGGTTCTGTAGAATTTCCAGATATTGCTCTAATTTGTGAGATCTCTTATTTTTTGTCATCCAAGGACATGCTCTGGATAATGTTCAAGTCTCCAGATCTTTTTGAATGAATACATCTTTAATTCTGGAATTCATAGTTCTTTTATTTGAGCTGGAGGATATCTTAGACTGTCCGTAATAGCCTGCAACAGTCCAAGGGATTTAATGATATCGTCTACCACTCTCATACAGGGAAAGACTGTATGTGAACAGATATATGTGATACCCTCTTCTAAGCAAACACGAGGAAGTCTTGCCTGGTTCATCCTAAATACCCTTAGCCAGTAATTTACTAGTCTTTGTTGTATTTGACATTCAATTGACACCTTACCAAGTTCAGCCCTTACTAATGCAGATGGGGTGTAGTTCCGAAGCCCTAGCAGCTGCTTATAAAGTTTATTTAAACAGGGATCCAAACCCATGTTGGTTTTAAAATGAATCCCCCAAATTTCAGCTCCATATAGGAGTTGGGATTTAATCTTAGTATCTGTAACCATCAGATTGCCTTTTATGGAATTCTCTCCATATTTGGAAAAAAAAAGATAAGAGAGATGGAAATTTTTTTCTGCCTTTAGTTTGGCTCCTTTATATGAGCACACCAACTTCTGTTTTGACTGAAAATCAATCCTAAATAGCAGAAATATGTTACTACATCAAATTTATGATGATGCATGTAATATTTGTAATTATTCCTATTGCCCCCAAAACCAAAACTTTGATCTTGCCATAGTTAATCTGTAAGTCTGCACTGCAACACTCAGCATGGAATTTATCCTTATCATACCTAAATGGCTAGTTGAAAGTAAAACCACATCATTCCAATATGCCAGGTAGGGTAATGCTCTAACTCCGATACATTTTGTTTAATACAGTGCAGAAGAACAGATTGAACAGCAGAGATGCCAATGAGCGACCTTGTTTAACCCCTATGTTAGAACCAAATCAATTGCTTAACTCTCCTCTATTGTTACACCTAACAGTGGTATAATTATCCTTCTGCATCATCCTAATCCTTTCTAATAGGGAGGGCTCTACCCCAAGTTCATGAAGTCTTTCCCAAAGAAGATTTCTGTTAACTTTATCAAAAGCTGACTTGAGATTGATAAAGGTACAATAACGTTTTAGTTTTTTAACCACTTTCTATTTGTATACAAGGTGTGCTAAAGTAAAGCTTTGGTCAATTGTTGAGTGCTCCTTTCTAAATCCAGCTTGTGCTTCATCAATTATAGTGTTAGCCTCTACCCAATGATATAGTCTATTGTTTAGGATTCTTGTAAACAGTTTCCCTATGGTATCAAGAAGACTAATCGGTCTACAACAGCCTGGGTCTTGTCTATCACCTTTCTTAAAGATTGGCACAATAATACTTAAATTCCAGCTTTTAAGAATATCCCGTTACCTAAACATGATTAAACAATTTATGCAAAAAAGGAATCCAATAATGCTTAGTCCTAATTATGACATGTAAAGGGACCCCATCCAGGCCAGGTGCTTTTCTCCTTTTAAAGGAGTTCATTGTATTTTCTATTTCAATTATTGTTATTACATTTATTTTTATTTATTTAAAAGTTTTACCAGGAAGGCATACTGAGCACAGCAGATGCTCAATTCCAGATGTGTCCTGGGGAAGGGAAAATTGCAGAAAACTATACCTGAAATATAACATTACATCGATGAAAAATATACAGAGTACAAGAAACAAGATATACCTGCCACATGGCAGGGAATAGCTAAAAGTGCAAGAACGCCAGTTTTGGAGCTAAAACCAGGGCACATGCCTCTGCAGTAAGGGGAATTCCTATGAGAGCAAAACCCACTGACAACACATATACACTTGAGGCTGATGGCTACTATAGGGGGCTAGCTGCACATGCAGGCAGAGATGAAATGTTGCTTGAGAAAAAGATTAAACTGCTGTGAGGAGGTAGAGTGTCTGAGCGCAGCAGGAAGGGAGGTTTCATACGTGAGGCATGCAGTACTTGAAGGCATGTTGACCTTTGGCGGAGGTCATATGAGGGAGTTGGAGTACATTAGGTTTATAAGTTATTTCACTAGACTTCATCTGAGTTAATTTAACAAGATATTTGGGGTCAACCCTATAGAACAGTTGCTTAAAATGAGTTTTCCAAACATTAGGTTCAATATGTGCTTCGATACTATTATTAGTTTTGGTACCATACCTAACAATTTGCCAAAATAATTTTTTATCTTGTAATTGGACTGCCCCTTTTAGTTCCATCCATAGTTGTTTGACATACTTTCTTTTATTATTTTCTAACACTGTTTTATAGGCTTTTCTTAACTGATTCATTTGTTTATTATTATCCTTATTTGAATGCATTTTTAAAATTCTAAATTTTTTATTGAGATGTTTCCTTGCCTTTATTGCATTCATTATTATACCATGATTGGCCTTCCTTTCTCTTTAGGTTAACCTCTTTTGTTATTATATATGCTATTGAACTGATAACAGAATTACAATCAGATATTATTTGACTGTCAAAGGAGTTATCCATAGAATCTAATATTCTGGTTAGGATCCCTGCTTTTTGTAGCATAACTTCAAAGTTTTGGGCTTCGGTCATTTCCCACTCTGTTCTGTTTCTTTTAAATTGAATGGGTAAGGATTTCTTCTTAGTATTTTTTTTGGTATGTACTGTTCTGTTTAGTCTAACTTCCATACCAGAATGCTGACTTTCTGGCCTATCTTCCAAGTGAAGAGAGTAGCATAGATCTATCATATTAATATTTCCTCATATAAAGTCAATAGTTGAGGAGTCATTCCCCCTGAATGTAAATTCTCCCTCTGTATTTGAGTCTATCCTTCCTTTTAAAAGACATACATTCCTATTAATCATTGGTCTTTGCAGATCTATTTCTCTTTTGTTAATCACCAGATCTTTGGCTTTTCTTGTGGTACTCACATTTGTTTGATCATTTAAGGTCAAAACATCCTCTGCATCAGCAGGGCAAGCTTGTAGACCTCCTATTCTGGCATTACAATCACCCATAATTAACAACCCACATTCAGGGTGGTCATTTCAAATGCTGATTATTAAATCATCCATTGTTTTGAGAAATTCCTGATCACCATATTTACTTCCAGATGGATTACAGTAAACATTAATTATGAACCGAGGCCCCTTATCTTTGTCCTTGATTTTAACCACTTGCAAGTTACTACTATTACTGCCTAACTCTTCAGTTGTTATATCAATATCAAGTTTGATGAAAATTGTGAGACCACCAGCCCCCCATAGGTTTTTACTTTCTTTGCCAATTTGTTCAAGGACTTGTATCCATCTAAGGAAAAATTACTAATGGCCCAAGTCTCCTGTATACTAATAAGGTCAAAGAGATTCAGATATTTAATTATTTCTGGGTCTCCCAGCTGTTCCTCCAGTCCGGATGGATTCCATGACAAAATATTAAGCTTGTCCTCATTATCTTTAGACATATCAGGAGTAATTGGTAAATGAGGGTCCTTAACATATAATGGGTTAGTTTAAGGTCCCAGTGGCCTCCCTCTGACAGAATTCATTTGTCATTGAGTCATTGAAGAAAGCATCTCATATCTATTAACTGTTTCAATCAAAATCTCCAATTGATGCCCCTTGAATTGTGTGGTTAAAAGTGAGCTATCAGGATTCCCGTTATCATCTTCAATACAGACATAAATACTTAATTGATCCAATGTCAACTGTTTCTTCTTTAATTCCTTGACCAAACTCTATTGCTTAGCCAAGAACATGATATGTCCATTATATTCTTGTCTCCTAACATTATCAATTAGAGGGCTGCTAATATAAGTTTCCAAGCAAGCATTTAAAAAATCAAGCATTTTGCCCTTTAAGTTAAACTTACTGTATTCTCATTGTGTAATTGTTTCAATCCAAAAATGGAAATAAGTGTTTAAAATTGAGTAGTTGCATTCCCATTGCTATTATAAAACTCTGGAAATAGCTCTTTTAAGGTCAATAGATCCCCAGACTGAATTCTCACCCTCTCTAAATCTTTGCTTCTGTGTGTTAACAGCATTTTAAAGATAAAACTGGTTAGTGACCAACAAAACAAGTTCAGATCTTGGTTAAGGCCTAATTATACTAATACAATGTTTCACTACTTTGCAGCCACCCAATATGGTACTTAGTAAATCAATTGTCAGTCCAGTTAATTTTTCCTGTGTTTCTTGTGGGATACAGGACACTCTGAATAATGGGAAAGCAAAATCAGTACTGAGTGTTTTTGACAGAAATCTTCTAAATTGCTAATTTTCCTCACTTTCAAGGCTACTTAGTGAATTGAGTATTCTGTTCTTGATTTGCATTCTCCTCACTTATTGAGGTTTCTGCAGTGGGTGTAATGTTATTAATGTTTTCCACAGCTTGCTTATCAGCCCCCATTCAGATTCTCTTTCCCGTAACTAAATGCCTTAGTTTTATTCTTAATTTTATTTGTGTTGAGATCTTTTTTACAAGTCTTAGATTGCTTAGATTTCCTTGTCCTATAACCCTTTTTTTGCCTATCTCTATCTTTTTTATCCCTTCTTGATATTCCTCAAGACTTTGCTTGTCTTTTGCATGTTATGACAATAAATCATTATTTGCCTGCTCGTGATTACCAGATGATTTCATGTGAATCTTTTGAGGGTTTGATTCCACCATGGCTTCTCTAACCTTATTCTTTTCCCCTTCAGAGTTCTTGCAAGTTTTTCCCTACAAAAACCCAATCTCCCTTTATTGAACTTACCCTTACTGCCTTCACTAGCTTTTAAGGTCACCCTACCAGCCTACTGATCCTCACCCCTTTTCCAAAGAGAGGGACATTTCTCTTCCAATTCTTTACAAATGCTGTTATCGCTCAAACTTTTATCAGGTAGCATAATACACTCAGAACAGTTGCTTTTAACAAAAAACTCAGAAGGATTATCTATTGTCTTACTTGGCAAATCAGTAAACTCTAAGCTAGTGGTATTCTGAGCAAACGAAGAGTTAACATTCAGGATATCACCAAGGAGGAAACTAATATTGCCCTGTTCAAGAATTAAGTTCTCTCTAACAGTATCCAGAGATAAATCTATTCCTTTGGGTCCCTGTTCAATCAAATCTAATTTAAGTTTGTTTTTCTGACATATCCCTTTAATAAAAGAGAGGTCCTGTTTGGTGTCCAACAATTGTTGGAACAGGAAGCTGTTCAAGTTAAATGGATCTCTTAAAACATTAATTACATCTTTAGTTATACCATCCAGATCCGGTATACTCTGGTTATCAGGGCTCATTGCCCAGGAAGTATAACTATAGTATCCACCAACATGTTGTTCTAAAATTCCCTCTGCCTGATTGTCCCCTTCAGTATATTTTGATAAAACTGTCACTTCATCCTTCCTTTCTATCAGATGTTTCTCATTATCTAATTTTATGACAGAAGCTTTTGCTAAACCATGATTGGCTGGCCTTCATTCATCATCATCACTAATATGAACTCTTAATGATTCTCTCAGACTTCTCACTTCTGTATCTAGTATGGATAAATTGTGAAAAATATCAGAGAAATCTATTTTTTAAGTTTGTGTCTGCTCTACTTCCTCTGTGATGGCCCTTTTTATAGGGCTAAATGTTTCTAACTTATTTATATCAGGGTTGGATAAACACTCCTTTTCTCCCTTAACATCACAAAGCTCAGTATTCAATGTTGTAACAATCTGTGGGCTAATAGTAGTTTGGGATTCATAAGATTTGGTCTGCGAAATTACAAAACTGAAAAATGTTAGAATATCTCCATTCGGTGTAGCTGCTAACTGAGTAACAAGACCTATCTTTGAAGTGATCTTGTTTTTAATTTTCTTACTATTTTCATGTAACTTAGTTCTATATTTACTTGTAAGCTTACTTTTTGCCAAGTGACTTCAAGGCCAGATTTTTTAAGGACAGGAGATTTTTTAGAGTGTTTTGTAAAAGCCTTCCTTGTTTAAGTTTCTTAGGAACAGAGTCAGACATTGCTAATTAGTCACTATTGAGTGTTTTACTCCTAGTAGTAGCTGGCATATTCATTTAAGACTAACAAACTCGACAAGATGTACTTTGTCCCTGACCCAAAATAGATTCTTAGAGCAATCCAGCAAAATGCAAAAAAAAAATAAAAGCAGAGAACAAGTCCACAGCTCCTCCAAGTCCAGAACCCAGAGATTAGCTCCGAGGAATATTGCACAACTTCAGCGTGAGGACTGAATATCAAGTCTTATCCCCACTTCAATTCCAATCTTTAAACTTGCTGTCTTATTGAATTGATGGCAAAGAGAAAATATTTCAGTTCTGCAAACTCGGGTCTTCCAGGTCGCAATCGTGACCACAGTTCTATACTGGCCAGAACTGATCTAGATCATTTGCCTAGTAGTCGATAGAGCTTGGTCCTCCTTAAAAAATCCTGATTCTGCTTCCCAGCAAAGAATATCCTTGTATAAAATGGTTTGTTGGGCACTTCAGGGTATGCTAATCCCAAATGAAGCACTAAAATACATAAAAAGGAGAGGCATAAGTGCCCAAATAAATGTGCAAAAATGTATAAAATAATATCACTCAGCCAACCCTACCACTATTAATCACTATATGTTAAAAGTATTAAAATACTAATACTCCCAGTAATACTGTGAACTCTATGAACTCTGTGGGCTCTGTACTCCCTATGTAGAAACAATCTAATACAGGGGGGTAAACTTAATGCTGAAATAAAAAGAGTTCACTGTTACTAGATCTGCTGATACAAAAGGAGAAAAAAAATGCAGTGCACAGACAAAAGCTCCTTTCTTAAATAAGTACCCAAAAGAATGCATGGGATAGACATAAAGGAAGTCTGGAGGTCAGGGGTAAGGGTCAGCAGACTTCTAGGAAAACATAAACTGAACTTACAAGCTCAAATGGGCAGACTAGGTGGGCCATAGGCCCTTATCTGCTGACACTGTCTATGTATCTATGTATCTATGTAAATCTCTCTGTTCTACTATCTAAATTATGCACAAGATGGTTTAAACTGCAAGCTGCAAAATGGGAGCAATAAATTTAACTTACTGCTTAAGATGTAAATAGGAATGTTAGTAATGTCCAGGCAAAAAATCACCCTTCACAATCGCACCCAGAGCTGAAAATTCAGAAAAAAACTCAAAATTCTGGGCAATGAGATATGCAGACCATTGAAACTGGTTTAACAAAAAACAAAGGACACACTCTAAGTAAAAGGCAAAGAATGCTCACTCAATAGACCATTACAGTTTGCTCATGGAGACCTCTGCATTCCAGAAGACAAGTCTGAAGCATGTGTGTTTATACCTAGATCACATGAGCAAGGCTCGCATTTGGTGCGAAATTTATTTAAATGTTTGATACATAAGAATAAAAGATACATATAAAAAAATAGTAAAGCTTAACCTAAACTTAGCACACCTAACAAACCACAAATATTTATAAGCTGCAGGATAAATAACAAAACTAAACAACACACAAATAATTTCTACAGCTGTTTTAAAGAAAAGCAATAAAATTTAAGTAAATTCAAATCTGGGAGCAATGTAGATGATAAATTAAAAAGCTGGGTCAAGGAGAAAAGGAAAAGTTTTAGTAATACACCCCTTATATCCACTGAAAAAGCAGGTCCAGTAGGCAATTACACAGGGCTGTAGCTGGACTGGGTATTCCTCTCTTTGCTGATACCGTTCTGACCAGCTTCTGTCCATTCCCATGGGTGGCTCCATCTCGGGGAATACCCAGGTTTCAACCAAACCAACAGGCCTCTTCTCCTCTCTCTCTTCTAAGGGAACAAAAACAGAATACATGGAGAGACCCCAATCCAACACAGGGCAAAAATTAAGCAATACTGGGAAGGAGACAAACCTAGTCAGGCAATAGTGGCAAACCTGCTTGAAAAAATTTAACTGCAATGTCTCCCTGCTTCTCCACTTTACTCCTCAAAGTGAGAGAGTGAGTATTCTGCACCGGTCACTGCTCGCCTCTGGACCAAACTATCGCATCTCCCAAGTTGAATGTTAACTGCAGAATCATATTCCTTAATTTATGTAAACCACAGATTCATTTTGTGCAAACCTCTGAATATTATTCCATCGATTGTTATTCTGCAGTTTACATAGAAATGCTTTTTGGAATTCCATGGAATTAAAAAATAAAGGGCGTGATTCTAGAAGTATCGTGCAAGTCACCACCAAAGGTGACTTGCGCCAAACGCCATTGCGACATGGACTCTGCCCCCTATTCTAGAATGGGCAGGGTCTCCTCGGCTAAGTCTCACAACTTGTGACATGTGGAGGGGTATACCAAACTAAGGGCGTGCCGAGGGCATGTGCAATTCACAACCCAGCGAGCACAGGTGCTTCCCCCAAGGCCCCACAGGGCACCTATGTCCCCAACCCTTTCCCTGAACCTCTCGGTGCCCACTTGGACAGTACACACACCCTGCCCCCCAAACACCCAAACAGGAAAAGTCCCATAGGGCTGCCCACACACCCTGTGCCCCTAATCTGACACTGCTAAAAGCCCCGCAGGGCAGCTCTGTCCACCCCCTCACCCATGGTCAGACTCCAAGACACAGTGCTGCAAATGGTACCTAAATAATGCACACAAAACCCTAGTAGTCTGGTGACCCCCTACCCCCACCCAGCAGTGCCAGTCCTTGCACCCCGGCCCATCCCCAGCCGGCTGTGCTTTAGCCCACCTCTCACCCCCATGACCAGCTGCTGACTGAGTTCCATAGGAGGCGCTTACAGTATAGACATGCTCAATGAATGAGTACATTTATTCATTGAGTGCTTCTATACAGTAAGCACTTCATATGGAACTCAGCCGCCGCCTGGCCATGGAGGTGAGAGGTGGGCTGTGCCATTTGCTGGCTGGGGATGGGTTGGGGGTGTGTGGGGTGAACTGGCACTGTGGGGTGGGGGGTGAAGACCACTAGACTACCAGGGTTATGTGTGCATTATTTAAGTACAATTTGCGGCACTGTGTCTCGGAGTCTGGCCATGGGTGGGGCGGAGCTGCCCTGCAGGGCTTTTAACAGTGTAGGATTGGGGGCATGAGGTGTGTGGACAGCTCTGTGGGACATGTACTGTTTGGGGGGCTATGGTGCAAGATGCCCAGCTGGGCACCCACGGTATGGTGGATTTGGGGCTGGGGGGGTTGTGAGATGCCCTGTGGGCACCAACAGAGGTGTTCTGGGCATGGGGGCAAGGGCACATAGCTTGAGTGCTGGTCTGCTGACAGATCTACAGAATCCCTGGAGGGTGTACCTACCATAAAACCAGCTAAATGCTGGTTTAACTTACGCTGATGGTTCTCCTCCACAGTTTCTTGTAGAATCCTGACACTGGAGACTTAGTTGCTGCCCTTCCAGAATAGGGTGCAACTGCTGCCATAAACCCCCTACTGCCATGTCACAGGGGGTTTAGGGCATAAGTGCTGGCATAAGTTCACTTTGGTGCATACTGCAGGCCACTTTGTAGAATACCTCATGCCGCAGCTGCTGGCATGACTTGCTACTTGCACCATTCTTTTTGGTGCAAGTCAGGTTATGCCAGTTGTATCTCTTCTAGAATCAGGCCCAAATTCTGAAAAACATCTTGGAAGTGGAACTGCTATTCTGCACTTTTAAAATGTGGCTAGAAAATAGTGCATTTTGATAGGTTCTTACCTGTGTATTAAATCAGTTCAATGCACTGGCAAAAACTAGCACTCAAAATCAGGACTGCATTGCAATGAAACAAAAACAAGTGTACCTTTAGAACACTAGTTTTTAAATTCCACCTTTTTTTATGTTAGTGAGGAAAACATAAGAAATTAGAAAAGCCCACATCAAACAGTGTTATAGCAAACAGGAACATGTGAGTTAAATTGCAATTAAAAAGTATGTAACTTATATTTCAATAAAAAAGATGATGTATCCTGTTTCTCTGTGACCAGATGGTGATCCCACTGTGCTCCCACAGCTTGTCTGCTCTCAGTGTTCCGGTAGCAATTGTGATCCCACCCTGGCAGTTCCTAAACTTAAATCAGGTTTTATAACCTGTAATATTACTTGTTTTTTTATTTTCAGGCTGACTTGTGGTAGGCAAGGTGACAGGAAAGGGGGGAGAATTATTTCTGTTTTCTCACTTGCTCCCTGAAAATGTTGTCTCTTCTGGGAAGAGGAGGAGCTGCTGGGTGTTGTGTGTCTGCTCGCTGTGGTGAACTTGTTTAAAGAAAAAAAAAATGTTTTCACCCTAAAGAGCTTGTCACTCTCTCATCCCACAGTCACAAAACAATGACGAGTCTTCTCACTTCAATACAAATTGGGAGGGGCGATTGGCTCCTGGCTGTAACAGTGTGAAGTACAATAATGGACAGAAGGCAGTATAAAAAATAATATCATATACTAGGTGGTGGAAGGACTATTTTATGTTGAAGTGTGATAATATCCTTTACATATATATATATATGTGTGTGTAGTTTTTCTTGCGTTAAAAAATAGCCCATTTTACAAGCACAGTAAGATACTGTACTCAGGGGTGTGTGTGTGTGCATTGAACAGATATTACCACACTTCCAGGAGCTAAAGGCACTTGGCTACTCACTACACCTCTCAGCGTGCAGCAATATCTGTTCAATGCACACCCCATAGTGTGTCTTAATGCTTACATATTCCACTAATAAAATTATGTGTTTTGCATCACTCTATTGCCAAAGTTCTGAAACTTGGATCATAGAAAACTTCAAAGATCTATTTTCAGATGAAGCTAGGGAAGCAACTCCTTCAGCTCAATGCTTTAGGAGTTGATTTTATGTGTGGGTTGCTCTGGCTTGTCTTTACTTCTCAAGCACAGTCCCCAGCTGCTGTACATCAGAAAATAATTCCGTGAATGTGTTAAACAGCAAATGTGAAGGGGTGTGTTTGCCTATGGTGTAGGATATTTAAGGTCACCTCAGTCCCCACTACACCGATGGCTTCAACCTTCATACAGTCTTGGGGGGTATCTGCCATCACTGCTAATGCTAAAGCCTTTTCTTGGTTTCCCAACAGTGGGCACACTAGTGCCAGGAGGCCACACCTCCTTCCCCAGGAGTCAAACACCTCATCTTAATGAAGTGTGTGGCCCTTTGAAGAAATACTGCAGAAAGTTGATTAGACTTGGGGCACTGATTTTAATATTCTGCTTTGTTGAATGAGTGCTACTGTTGTCTTCAGTGCCACAGTGATCATACAAAACACTGTAGTTTGAAAGATAGAGAAATGTTTACTTTGTCTAGCTTGGTGTTAAAACAAACTAAAGCCAAGTGTAAATGATATGATATCACCAGTGCACAACATAATCAGCACTCAGTGCTTTCAACAGACCCAAGTTCCAAGACCACATGATAAGGCTTACCACAAGCGGCAGTTTGCTCTGTCTCTCTGCTGCCCACACTATACACTAAACAGAACTTGGTGTCCTGAGGTCTTCTGAATGTTCGTTGATAACAAAATAGACTGTGTGGTTTGTCTTGTATAATTCTGAAGGAAAAAAGCCCCAACTCAATGATTTGTGTGTTGGGATACATGATTGAAAACAGACCATGATTGTAATAATGACTGATCATTTATTTTTTTATGGATCTGGCAAAACAGTACAATTTTGTTTTTTATTAACATGTCAGGCACTCATCTTGATGGCTGGAGATGGTGATGAAAACACATGCTAAAATAGCTAAGTGGGGTGGGGGGTTGTTGACCAGAGGCTGGGGTTGAAAGGAATTCTACAGAACTGGCACCATGCCTAGTTCATTAGCCACAAAACACAGACTGAGAATACCAAGCTGGGAATTGTAACCATCTGCAATCCTGAAACTTGAAAATCCAAATGAGTGAGGCACCACCACCACCCAATTCTTAAGGTGAAAAAGCAGAACTCCCATCAGCACTGCACTCACCAACAACAGATGAAACTGAATCCACACTTGTAAAGTGCTTATCTATTTTTATTCCTTCAAGACACAGGAAAAAGTGTAAAATAGCAGCAGTACAGTTTGTTCAAAATTCCCCAAACATTTCACTCACAAAGAGCTTAATCAAAGATGACTGACCCCTGCTGTTCTCTCTCCTTATATACACCCCAATGCTCAATGCAAATCGGTGCTTTGAAAGAGACAGCATCAACATTTGTCAGATAGAGATTACAAAATCATTCAAAAACACAAAATTTACAACAATTAAAAAAAAAAGTTAAAAACAACTGGTATCTCTAAAGCAGTCTATTCACAAATTGAATTTTGAGCTATGTTTACACTAGGGTTACCACCTGTCCCTATTTTCGCAGGACAGTCCTGATTTGGGCAGCTGTGTCCTGCAAAAAAACATGAAAAATTCTACATGTCCTGACTTTATAGTAATAAAAATGTTTTCTAATTTTCCACTAAATGTTGCAGAAAACTATCATACCTTAACTAAAGTACCTTAAAATGATAAGAAACAATATAAGCAACTAAGAAACTACAATACTTAGCCTTAATTCTGATTTTGTAGAGAAAACAAGTCTGTTGTATTGGGTGAGGTTACATACTGTCCTCGAAAAATCATGTTTCAGTAAGAAATGTCCCACTTTGGGCTTCTTCAAAGTGTAACTCCTAGTAGACGACGCATTTGGCACCGCATAACCCAAACGTCAAGGCTGTTGAGGTGCAAATGCCACTCATGTGGATGCTTACTGAATCATGATAAGACACTCTCTGCTCCACTCCGTGTTCCCAGAAAGTCTGGGGACATGTTCAGGAGTGAGCTGATTAAGCGGCTGTGTGGATAGGCTGAACCGCGCACTTCCACATGAAACACCTTGTGAGTGCTTCCATCAGCTGACTGCCCCGACTCCCAGCCCCTCTCCAGGGCATCGTACATCAGTGCTGAGGGGGGCAGTGTAGATGCATGAAATGAGCGTCTTTTGGGTCGGGGCAGCTGTGCTCCACTAAAGGAACAAAGTCAACCATGTAAACACAGCTGTGGTTTGTGCTCTGGCACCAGGGTTTCAGATGCATTTTTGTTGCTGCTTTCTGGTATCATTGTTTAAAGAGCCACTGACACCTCAAGAAGAACTTTGAGAAACATAATATTTGGAAACAAAGCAGCTTGTATTTCTCATTAGCTGGGTATTTCTTATCCCCATTATTTATTACTGAGGTAATTTGAATGAAAACAGGGTATTTGTTCCTTGAGGGTTCATCATCTCCTATTGCTTCTTCCTAAATTGATGTCACAATACTCTGCTTGTGATATCACAGTTATTCCCATGGCAACAGACTGTGATGTCACAGGGCATTATGATTTCAAGTAGAGATCAAGCTAAACTGGCAGATGAACTCTAGAGATTAGGATATTGTTTCTGTGGGAATTTCTTCAGTAAATAAATAATGAAGAAGAGAAATTTACAGAAGATATATGAAATACATGCAGAATTGTGTCCAGCTATTATGTTTTCCATTATTTTTCCAATGACAACAGCTGCTCTTTAAGGCCACGCTAGGAGCTGCCACAGTTCACCTACATTGGGGAAAACACGAGAGGCATCATTTGGTATTACCATAAGCAGCTGTGATGACTGAGGTGACAAGCAGCAAAGACAGTGGTGTATTGGATATTGTAAGCAGTCTCTTGATTTTCAGCAGTCTGTTTATTGTAGTGAAGGATGCTTTCTGTCCAACTCCAAACTTTAAGTGATCTGCTGTCTGAGAGCTAGGTGTGCATTGGGTGGATAGTCGGGCTCTCTTTCAGCTGCAGAGAGACTTGAGACAACACTAATAATTGTTGTGGACTGAGTCTATTTTGAACTTGTGTGGGCTTCCTTCTACAAACTCCCAACCCCGTCCCATTGGCTCCAGTTGGGAGCTAGCTGCCAAAAGAGGGGTGGGATCAAACACTGTGAGAGCGGCTTTTGAAATCTGCACAAAGCTCCAACCTGCCAAGTGATCAGCTGTTTGAAAGATGGCAGTGCATCGGGGGCAAGTCAGATACTGTTTCAGCTACAGAAGGACTTGAGAAAGCACTGACAGTTGTGGACTAAGCCTGCTATTTTGAACTTGTGCAGGCTTTCTTCTATGATCTCCCTACTCTGTTCCTTTGGATATAATCAGGGCTGAATTTCTGAAAAGAGGCAGGATCAGCCTGCTGTACTTATAGGCTTTGGCCTAGTTGTCCTCTGCTGGGTTTCTCGACCTAAAAGGTCATAACTTAAGGGCAACAGTCTTGGAGTGACAGCATTGGATTGCAGCAGGGAGGAGGGGCTGCTCCCCTGGTGTGACACCCTTAACTGCACTAGAGTTTTATTTAAGTATAGTGAAAGTAATGTTATGTGTTTCTGATCTTTATATTTAAAGGGAAACATCCACCTCCAGATGGGCCCCACCTCTGTATGAAGCAGGGTCCGATTAGCAGTTTAATAAATGTACATGCTTTTATTACTTACTGTAATAGCAGCCAGGGTGCCTCCATAGGCTTACACGATTACCACAGCTACAAACAGCTCTGGTTTGGAGCCTAAGTGCTTCTGTGATATAACAAGGCCATGTACTGGCTGACAGGCACCCTGTCAGTTGGTACCTGGTCTCGGTATATCACGGACACATGCAGTCTCCAAACCAGAGCTGTTTGAAATATGGCAGTATAATAATCTGTACTGCTATATCTTCAAACAGCTTTGGTTTGGAGTCTGCGTGTGCCCATGATATACCAGCCAGCACATGGCCTTGTTATATCACAGAAGCACTTAGGCTCTAAACCAGAGCTGTTTGTAGCTGTGGTAATAGTGTATGCCTATGGAGGCACCACAGCTGCTCCTCGCAGGTCACGTCATCACGGGGACAGCCGCAGGTGCTTGTGGGTGCTCCAGGGAGGGCTCTGAGCTTTAAAATACTGGCAGAGAGAGTGCAGAATCAACCAGATATAATTTTTAATTAAAAATGGCACAGTAAGTAATAAAACAATGTACATTTATTAAACTGCTAATCCGACCCTGCTTTACACGGAGGCAGAGCCCATCAGGAGGTGGACTTTTCCCTTTAAGGATGAGACATAGAGAACAAGGTAATGAAAAGAGGATGGGTTAACCTCATTAGATCACTATGAGAAGGGAAAGAAAGAAGCATCTTATCTGAGGTAGAGTTATAAAACAATTTCCAGAAGTATAAGGAACATGTCAAAAGATAAGGGCTAAAGAAGGTAAAGAAGTAAAAGGGGAAAACTTAAAACACCCTGTCCAGTGTCAAGTAACAAAGGAGTTAAGCCAAACAAATAAAGAAAAAAATTATTAACACCCTATCTGGGGTAAAGGAACAGAGTGCTTTCAAGCAGCACAGTCAGTGTAGGAGAGGGAATGTTGGGAGTGGTGCAGTGCAGTAGCTATGTAGTGGTAGTTTTCAGACAGACCTTCTAGAGATTGAGATGCTGCCCCATCTGTGTGCACCTACCTTGGCTGAGGGAAGAAGTCACTACACTTTGATATTAGTTGGCCAGGATTTGAGGGACCTCTTCTCCCACCCAGGGGCCACCGAGTCTTACACCATTGCTCCGGAGGGCACCAGGGAAGAAGGCCAGCTGGACTGTGATTGGCTCCAGAAGTGTGTGGGTGGCAGGTTGGGAGCACATTCTTCATCCTGTGCTACTATGGAACTCTTTCCCCACTTCGGAGGAATAGGACTGCCTTGGAGGAGGCACCCATGGTAGTGACCAGAGAGGATGTGAGAGTCCTTACAAGGGGAGACACCAAGGTGGGAAGGAAAAGACTCCAGCAGAGGAAGAAGCAACTTCTTGTGGGGACTCAGTCATCAGGTGATTAGATTTTGGAACAGAAGGGTGGGAAAGAGGGAGGTGAGGTGCATACTTGGTGTCTTGGATCAGAGGGCTGGAAAATGGCTCCTAAGGATCACTACAATGGTAGGACAGGAGGGGGGAGCCAGATGTCATTGACCACCCAGGGACTAATGACTTGTCTAGGGATGTGACTGGGAATGTGCAGGGTGATTTAAAGGATCTCAGGAGGGAGCTTAGTCAGTTAGCATGCTCAGTGGTATTCACCATGGTGCTGCCTGTCTATGGCAGTGGGAAGATTAGAGATCTCTGCACCAGGAGCTTCAATTCATGGTTGAAGGAATGGTGTAGAGTGGAGGGGTTCAGCTACTCTGGGGACTAGAGACTCACTGGAGGAATTAAGACCAATACAGGGGTGATGTTCCACATCCATCTAGTAGGGGAATTGCAGTCCTCAGTGGACGGTTTAAATGTTACTTTGAAGAACATTTTGACTAACTGAGGGGGCACTGGAAGAAATTAGGGAGTCATAAACTCATCCCCAACAGACAGTAGCAGATAGAAGGAAATACTTGAGGGCAGACAAATCCCCAAGGGAGCAAAATAAAGAAAAAGCAGAGTGGTTTAAATGAAAGTGGATGGGGACATGGACCATAAAAGAAAGGGGGAAATGCAGGAAGGAATAATGGACACAGAGGGTATCAGGCAGAGTGGGAATAAAATGTGGAAGGCCATGTGTGCAAATGCAAGAAGACTGAGAAATAAAATTATGGACCTAGAGGCCATCATGTTGGAGGCAGATCTGGATAACATGGCCATTACTGGGTTGTGTTGCACAGGAAGCCGCAAATGGGACATGGCCATACCAGGATATACTCTGCTCAGGAATGATAAGGTATGAAGGAAAGGAGGAGGGGTGGTGCTGTATGTATGGGAAGATAAAGTAACAGAGATACAGGGAAACCCGGTGTGGAATGGAGTAGTTGGAGATAGCATGGATCACCCTGGAGATGCCAAACAAAGCCTCTATTTGCACTGGTGTTATATACATACCTCCAACACAGGGAGAAAATTTAGATAAGACACTAGTAGAAGCCATTAGCACAATAGCAGGAAATGGAGAAGTGCTGCTGGTAGGGAACTTCAATCTGCTTGATGCAGCTTGGAGCCTCTCAGTCACTGCTTCAGCTAGAAACAGAGGCATCCTGTACTCCATCCAGGGGGTGTTTCTCAGGCAACTAGTCAGGGAGCCCACTCATGATGTGGCAATACTGGACCTGGTGCTCACTAACTGGGACATCAAAGTGGGAGGCCACCTTGGAACTAGTGACCACTGTACAGTTAGTTCAACATAAAGATGGCAGTGGAAGCACACCACACAAGGATGAGCATCCTGGACTTCAGAAGGGGTGGTGACCTGAGAGGTGCAGAGGAACAGTAGGCTTAGCTAAGGGAAGGCATAGTGAAGGCAACAAACCTCTGTGTAAAGGAAGTGAATAAAGACAAGAGAAAAACATGACTGCTATGGTTCTCAAAGGAAGTGCTTGAAAGTGTTAAGGCTAAAATGGTAACATTCAGGGGTGTAAAGAGATGCAGAGGGAAGAAGACAGGGAGGAGTATCAAGAGAAATAGAGGAAGGCAGAGAAGATGAGGGGCACAGAGGCATTAACTGATGAAAGAATAGTCCAAGGGGCAACTAAAGGAGACAACACATTTTTTAGGTACATAAGTGAAAAGAGAAAGACTGTCTGGCCCACTGGTGCAGTGGTACTACTACTATTGCTTTTTATGCTGGAGACCAGTAGTAGTATAACATTTTATTCATCATACATGAAGTTGGATAGATGTTACAACTCTGTTGAGCAAAAGCTCATTTCAAAGTAGGTCCCTTATTACAATAGGTAATTGCACATATATATTACATACAAATGTAACATTCCAATTACATAAAACATAGCAATGTCAAATATATTCAACATCTTAGCAACAAACTTCATCTTAATAAGGGCACAGACATCCATGTGTACACACAATCTCCAATTTAAAACATATACAATATATTTATATGAACAACAGTATTAAACTTAGCTTTTATATGAAACGCCTAATGTAGCAAACAGATAAGCATCCAACTTAGTATTAGTCCATTGTTTAATACTACCCAGCCTAATTGGAAGATTCATTGAGCGCAAGGTGACAGGAAACTAATTCCACACTACAGGCCCCCGATACCAAACAGCAAATTGTCCCATTTTTAAATTACATCTGGGAACAACATATTCCAAACCAGATGCTGTTCATAAATTAGTTCTTATTTCCCTAAGAGAAAACAAATCTAATAGGTACTGTGGCAATTTTTGTCTGTGAACTTTGTACATAAAATTAAAAAGATGGCAATCTCACCTATCATTCAATTTCAACCGCTGTATTGATCTATAAAGCAAACAATGGTGAGTTTCTCTATGTAAGTCAATTATAAATCACACCATCCTGTTGTATATAACATCTAAACCGGCAAGAGTGCCTCTTGTTGCCCCTACATAAAAAATATCCCCACAATCCAAAACAGGGAGTAAAATGCAATTAACCGCCCTTAATCTAATCTCTTGTGATAGATACCACCTAAATTTATATAATAAGCCTAATCTACTACCTCAATTTTTTATCCGCTTCTCAATGTGTGGTCTCCAGTTAAGTTTTTCATCTAACATTAACCCCAAATATTTATACCTGTCAACTTGCTGGATGGTGATACCATTAAGAGATTTTATTTCAGAACTATTTAACTCATTTATAATTCTTGTAAAAAATCCAATTTGTCTTTTTTTACATTTAAACATAGTTTGTGTTCCAAAAGAAAAATCTGCAAATCATTAAAAGCTGATTGAAGTTTCACTTAGATAGTTTCAGGATGTTTCCCTTTAACATATATAACTGTATCATTTGCATATAAATGATACTGTTCTTAATCAATAAATTCTAAGTTGTTAATATAAATGCTGAAAAGTAAAGGGCCCAATATTGACCCCTGAGGAACATTTGTTTTAATTTTTGCCTGTTCTGAAATAAAGGGGCCAACTTCTACTAATTGCTTCCTACCTAACAAATATGATTTAAACCAAATCAATTCATTTTCCCACACTCCAATACCATGGAGTCTGGGCAGGAAAATGTTGTGGTGCAGAGTATTAAACGCCTTGGATAAGTCTGCATATATTGCTCCCACCGACATTCTCCTGCCCATACTGCCTTGAATATCACCCACCACTCTTGCCAAAGCTGTTTGTGTACTATGGAGAGATCGAAACCCTGATTGATAAGGATTTAAAATCTTGTTTTCCTCCAAAAAGTGTTTTAACTGAGTGGCTACCAAACTCTCAAAAACCTTAGAAATTACAGGCAATAAAGAAATGGGACGGTCGTTATTACTATCTTGCCGTGATCCACCCTTATAGATGGACAATATTTTAGCTGTTTTACAATCCAAAGAAAATTCACCAGTGATTAAGGAAAAATGAAACAAATAAGTCAGGGGATAAATAATAAAGAGGGCAGCATACTTCAGTAATCTGGTTATCTATCTCATCTAAACCAAATAGCTTTCTTTTTCATCTAAGTTTAGGAAAGTGTCTCTTGTTTCATGTACCTCAATGTTTTCAAATTTAAAAACCTGTGCTTCAGGCTTTTTTTGAGTGGATATTCATTTTTTGATATTTAGACAGTAATTCTGGGTCAGCCAAGTCGCAATCTAAGATCTTTACTCCTACCTCAGAAAAGAAAGTATTAAATTAATTTACTACCAATTTACTTAATGGAACTGAATCACCCTTTATAACTATTTTATTAACCGTCTCCTTACTTGTTTTAGCCATTAATTTAGACATCTTGCCACAAAAAAGTCTAGGATTTTGATTTTTGTGCTGATCTAAAAAAGATCCATAAAAGGTTTTTTTTTGGTCCCCCTAATTAACTTGAAATATTTATTTCTTATATGCCTATATATGTCTCAATCTGATTTAACTCCAGAAACTTTGGCTGTATGCCATCTAGCATCTCTCTCTTTCTTTAACTAGTGTAGGGTAGCATTATACCACTTACAATTATTGGTTTTTACTTTCTTTCTTTGTAATGGATCATGTTTGTTACATATTTTTGTAAATTCATCATAAAAATATTCCCATGTATCTGAGACTGTTAGTATCAGTTCCAGTTTGTCCCAATCCACTGTCTCAATGTACATCATAAAGTGCACGTAATTACATTTCTTAAAGTTTCTCCATTGTACTATTTGAGCTTGTCAGACTAATTTTAAATGTTTGTGTAAGGCAAAGGTAACCTGATGACCAGAATTTGGGAACATACTCAGGTCATCGGGGACTAGCCGAGAGAGAGAGAGAAAGATTGTCATCCAAGGGGATGCTCTTCTCCTCCAGGGAGGGTGGATCATCATCCTTACTGCAATACTGCCACATGGGTGACCAGAGGTGGCAGTTCAGCCAAGGGTGACATAGAAGGTTCTGTGTGGCAGCACACTCATGTGCACATGCACTTTGAACCTCCCTTGCCTGCCTCTGTCCATGGGGATTGGGCAAAACAAGATAAAAAAAACAGCATTGGTTGGATGATGGGCTCTGCTGAACCAGAGGACCAGTCCTGCACCCTCAGCTGCCACACCTGACAAATGCACAATGAGTTAGAGGGAGGTCCCCCATCTTCCTCACCCAGAGGACAATCTGCAGCAGCATGGAGGTAAGGGAAGCCATAGGGGCTGGGTTCTCGCAAAGCCACGACACCTTGAGGAACCCAGAAGGAGAGTTGGATTAATGGTGAAAGAGGGGACATAAACAGTATGAAACATGAAACACATGAACATTTGCCAGCAGAAGTAGGCCACAATGGTCTATCTGGTCTACTTGAGTGTTCAGCCCAATCTATTTTACTGGAGCTGTCCCCCCACCTCCCTTCATTATCCTTCCTCTCCCTCACTTCCCCCCACCTATCTTCCCTCCCACTGCAACCCTCTTTTTTACTTTGCACCAATGCTATTTAAAACTTTCCACTGTGTTCAAGGATATATCTCCTCCAGTAGCTCATTCCATTTTGACACCACCCTCTCTGTGAAAAAGTGCCTCCTCATTTCCCTTTTAAATCTACCCCTGACAAGTTTCAGACTCTGCCTCCTTGTATTCCCCTCCCTTTTTAAATTGAAAATGCCCTCTGCTCCAACCTTGTTTGTACCTTTAAGGTATCTGAAGGTTTCTATCATATCCACACTCTTTCTTCTGTCCTCTAGGGAGTACATATTAAGCTCCCACAACCTCTCCTCATATGGTTTGTCCCCATACCCTGGATCATATTGGTTGCTCTTTGCTGGATCCCCCTCCAGCAGCTGGATGTCCTTCTTCAAATAAGGTCACCAGTAAACTGCACACAGTACTTCAGGTGCGGCCTCACCAATAACCAGTACAATGGCATGATGACTTCTTCCTTCTTGGATGTGATTCCTCTGGCAACGTATCCCAGCATTTTATTCACTTTGGCTGCCACTTTCTGGCACTGAGTGGAGTGTTTCATGTTGCCCCTATCAACCCCAGATCTTTTCCCTCCTTTATGCTGGAATCCTACTCCCCTTCAGATAGCTGGCCTTGGATTCCTAGCCCCCAAGTGCATGACCTTGCATTTCTTGGCATTGAACCCCAACTGCCAGATGCCAGACCACCTCTCCATCCTGGCCGGATCCTCCCTGATCTCCAGTCTTCCCTCCTCTGTATCCACCCTCCCACAGAGCTCAGTATCATCTGTAAACAGGCAGATTTTCTACTGCTCCCTCCACTATATCTACAGTAAGGATGTTGAATAGCACTGGTACATGTACTGAGCCCTGTGGGACCCCATTGGTCACATGCCTAGGCTTGGATTATCCTCCCTACCATTATCATCTGGTTTCTATCTTGCAACTAGCTTCTTACCCACCCCCACAGCATACTTCCATGTGACACAGAGTTGAAAGCTTTAGTGAATCAAAGGCTTTACTGAAGTTCAGGTATTGGACATCCAGCACTTGACCTTTTTTCTACTGACCTAGTGACCAAGTCAAAGAGGTCTATCATGTTCACCTGACAGGATCTCCCCAAGACAAACCCATGCTGCTTAGTGTCTGTAGTAACAGTGTATTAGAAAGACAAAATAGGAAGACTAGGGGAGGAATTATGAAGATATGAAGGACATGTGTGGACTGTGGAGAGCAGCATCAGCAAAAAGTTGATATCCTGAACAAATACATGTGTTCAATCTTCCCAGAAGAAGAGGGAGGACATGGGCCACATAAAAGCAATAGAGACACTGGGGAGTGGGGAGTAGACACTAGTCCCTTTTACAGAGGAGACAGTCCTGAAATGACTCACAAATCTGGAAGTGATCAAAGCTATCAGGCCATGTGGGTTACACCCAAGGTACTGAGGGAGCTAAGGGAGGTACTGGCTACACTTCTGACAGTCATTTTTAACAACTCACTGGAAACAGGGGTGGTTCCAGAGGACTGGAGGAGGGCAGCTGTAGCCCTGCTTCACAAAAGTGGTACCAAGCTGTCAATTATAGGCTTGTCAGCCTTACATCAGTGGTGGAGAAGCTAATGGAGTCACTGCTAAAAGAAAGAATTGTGGAATAGCTTGAGGCCAACAGGCTACAAGACACAAGGTACCACAGGTTCATGGGGAAGAGATCATGTCAAAAAAATTGATAGATTTCTTTCACTGAGTGACCAGAGAAATAAATCAGGGTAGGGCAGTGGATGTGACTTCCTTTGATTTCAGTAAAGCTTTCAACACCATTTTTCATAGGAGGCTCATAAGGAAACTGGGCAGGTTGCATGGGTAGAAAGATGGTAAAGTGGGTAACAAATTGGTTAAGGGATAAACAGAGGGTGGTGTTAAACAGAGTTCATCCCAAGGAAGGGAGAGTGGCCAGTTGGGTGTCAAATGGCTCAGTACTGGACTTGTTGTCTTTAATGTCTTCATAAGTGATACTGCAGATGAGTTGGAAGTGAAAGCCTGTCTCTTTGCTGATTACAAGAAATTCTCCAATAGGGTGGACAGTCCAGATGGAAAAAATGTGATGAGACCTTTGAAAACGTGAGAAGCAGTCAGAGGCATGGCAGCTGGGCTTCAATGAAAATAAAAGCAAAATCATGCACTTACAGCACAGAAACCCAGAAGCAGAATTCAAGATGGAAGAATAGGTCTCAGTGGTCACCAAACAGGAAAATGATCTGGGAATAATCTTATCTGATGACCTCAAGATGGAGAAGCAGTGCAACAAGACAGGTGGTAAGGGTAACAGGATGCCAGGGTGCATAGGGAGGGGTAATACGAGCAGAATGAGGGAGGTGGTGTTGCCACTGTATAGTTCACTGGTGAGACACCATCTAGAGTACTGCATACAGTTCTGGAGATCACATCTCAGGAAGGACATAGACAGAGTGGATGCACTCCAAAGGAGCGCAACTAAAATGGTGCAGGGTCTGAATCAGAAGTCCTATAATGAGAGACCGAAGGACCTCAATCTGTACACCACAGATGACAAAAGGGAGAAGAGGACTATGATAGAGAGATATAAATAACTCACTGGGTAAATAAGGTACAGGAGGGGAGCATTTTCAGAGAAAAAGATGCACATGAAAGATGGGACATGCAATGAGGCTGTAAGGGGGTAAATTCAAGACCATCTGGAACAGTCTTCTAGAGGAAGTGGTGGGGGTAAAAACAGTGGTGGGCTTCAAGCACGCAGGAGATAGACCAGAGGGGATCTTAGTGGAATGCAAGGCAGAGGGAGCTGAAGACCATGTAGTGTCTTTGGTGACAGTATAGGCAGGGAAGAAATGGACAGACTGAGTGGGCTAAGCAATACGTATCTGCTGTCGAATTCTATGTTTCCATGTTTCCATGTCTCCATGGGGAGCTCAACCTGGAAACAAAGTCAATCAAGCATGACAGAAAATTGCAGATGCCTTTTGGGACTCGGAAAAAAGTCACCCTGAAATCCAGATACCTTCCCTGGCAACAGGTGTCCATGGAATCATATCTGAGGGTAGAACAAGTCTCATACTGCAGCTTCTTTACTATTCACTTTCTCTTGAATAAGCTTACGCTCTTTATTATAATTCCTGACATTACACTGAATAAAAAGTATCAAAGCCATTTGCATAGCTGTTTTTCAATCTTGCCTAAAGTCCTCATAGTCTTGGCCATAACCAGGACATTTTTGAACTCTGAGCATGTGTGGGATGCTGTTAACATGAACATATGCTTCCTAACTGGTTTGATTCCAGAAATAATGATGTGCCCTTAAAGCATTTGTTTCTAGCTGCAAGAAGGCACTAGTAATGTCAGAAGCCTGTCCCAGTCATGGGAGATGGTCATTCCAGGGTTCCAATTGTTCAGAAAAGACAAAGAGAGGAAAAAAGAGGGAAGGAGTAGCACTACATGTGCAAAAGCATACTAGAGCAAGAGAGATTCAGAGGGAACAGAGTGGGACAGAGGATCTGTGGGTCACGCTTGAAAGAAGGAAAGGAGATATCATCAGGGTGGGGGTAGTCTACTGGCCTCTGGTGCAGGAAGAGGAGGAGGATGGGGATCTGATGGATAAGATTCAAGCCATGGCCTCAAAGAGGAAGGTACTGCTGTTGGGAGACTTCAGTATCCCTAATACGGATTGTAGTCTCCCAGCAGTAACAGTGGTCAGGAGCAGGAAGATCCTGGATACTTTACAGGGGGCTGATCTCAGTCTTGGAACCCACTCGGGGGCAGGTGATATTAGATTTGGTCCTCACAAATGGGGATAGTGTATCCAGCCTTGCAGTAGAAGACCCTCTTGAAAGCAGCGATCATAGGGTTATAAGGTTTAATATAGGGTATGATATGGCATGATGCACACAGTGACAAGGGTTTTTGATTTTAGGAGGGCAAACTTTGGGGAAATGGCCGTAATTCTGAGGGAAGCCTTGGTGGGCATACAAGAACTACAAGGGATGGAGGAAATGTGGGATGTTATAAAGGGAGGGATTGATACTGTGTCCAGCCTTTGTGTGGGACATATTCGGAATGGGAAGAGGAGATGGAGGCCTCTATGGTTTACAAAAGAGGTGGCAAAAAAGGTCAGGGCTGCATGCCCATTGGCTCACGCTGTGAACCAATGGGCATACAGCCATACCAAGGTGTCAGTCGGCGGGCGGCAGGGCGGCAGGTGGGTGGGGTGCTGGGGAGGGGGGGGTTACCCTAGACCACCAGGGATATAGGACGAATTCTATTTTTAGACAGATGCCCGTGATCGGGCAGATAGTGGTTCACTGGACCACCAGGGATATAGGACGAATTCTTTTTTTAGACAGATGCCCGTGATCAGGCAGATAGTGGTCCACTGGACCACCAGGGATATAGGATGAGTTCTATTATTTTTACAGATGCCCGTGATCGGGCAGATAGCGGTCCACTGGACCACCAGGGATATTGGACATACTAGTTTATTTTTTTGTTACAAATGCCCATGATCAGGCTGCAGAGGGCGTCGGTCCCCGACTGCTGCTGCCTGGCAAGGCGCCAGGTGCAAGTCGTCGGGAACTGGTGCACCTGCATGCAAATGGGGCCATAATGACATGCAAACGGCCCCATGTGCACCTTGCATACATTATGGCCCCATTTGCATGTCAACATTTGAATATTGCGGTTGCTGTGCATGGCACAATGGAACTTGCACTAGCGCATCCCCATGCTCCACTCTGGCCACTTGCGCTGGTGCAGTGCCACTGCACCATGCACAATGGGGGTGGCCAGGGTGCGATATTCAAAGCTGCTGAGCCATGGTGCAGCTCCGTTGAATATCGCCCAGTCCACACCCCTGCGCAGTCAAGTTGTGCTGCGCCCAAGCTTGTGCCACAGCCTGGTGTAGTTGAATATCTGGGCCTATGTGTATTATATACCATACAAATGATTTAAAATGAAATTTAAATCAAATGCCAATTGCTAGCATTGTGATCAATCCAATGCAGATTTTTTTTCATATATTTGTAGACTGTAAATTAATTAGGGACTGGTGGTTGCATCCCTTGCTATACTGGAGTGTATAGGAATAGATATTACAGAATACAACACTCCCTTAGCTATATTATTTAATTACAGAAATATAAAAATTGCAAATTACAAGGAAAAGATGGTAGTTTTGGCAAATAACATCTCTATTAAGCTAATAGTCTTAAAATACTGGAAATGGAATACAAACGGTATGGCTTTTACTCCGTCAGAAAGGAGGAATCTTTTTTTAGGTGCTCTATACAACACAGGTTTTTTCATGTCAGATTCAGAGTTTTGGTCAATATGCAATAAGACATTTGATATATGGACATCTGAGGATTTCCCTCTTGAGGTTCTGATGCCCTCTCCCTAAGGTATTTATAGATAATAGATTTGGCACAAGACGTTTTAGGACAGAGGGATTCACTAACTAATAGTATAGTCAGATACAAGTATTATTTCTATGTGTTGAACATTATATACAATGGCTGACCTTCACCTGATTCATGGGTTGGGGGTCGGTTAGCAGGAGAGGTTGGATGGGATGGTCGGGAAAGGGGGAAGGTTTGAACTCTAGTGAAAATGGTTATGTACAGCAATAGAATGTAAGGAGATTTCCCCCATATGTTTACAACTACTGTGATTTATTTCAATGACCAGCAATAAAATATTATTAAAAAAAAGCAGCACACAGAGCTTAACTCTGGGAGAGATAGATCCTGTTCCATGTAAATTAGCCCTGTGGTGGAGAACAAAGGCAAGTAAAAACATGAGCTTAACTGTGTCTAAAAGAAGGGGGGGCAGCCTTTGTGAATCCCAAGTTTTGGGATACCACAGCCATGCGCCAGTGCATGCCCGTCTGCCATGCCATAGCCATGCATCAGGTGCAGGGTAGATGCAAGCGTGACAGGTGCGGGTAGTCCCCGTGCTAGTGCAGGCTGTGTTGCTGATTTTAGAGTGATGCAAGGTGGTGCACAGTGAGTCTCTTGCATCAAATCTCTCTGACAGAAGCACCTTGCAGAATTCCTGAGGCTTTGTGAATGGGGCCCGAAGAGTGTTGTTACTCAGCAGCTTTGGATCTACTGAATTCAAAATGCCCATGTGAGCCTGTGGAATCATTTTTCTCAGTTTTTTCAATTTCACACTCTGCTCCATTACTACGTTCACACAGGTTCAATACTGTAGCAGATGTCATTTTAAGGGAATAACTAAAGATTTGCACAGAGCAAACACAAAACATATCTTTGTCTCTTCAACTGATTAAAGTAAAACTCATGCACATGATCGTCTGACTTGTATATATTTAAGTGAGAATGATAAGAAGACTGGCAGTAGCACTTGCAGTGACACCAACACACTCATAAAGAGGATGAGCACATAGGTTTGAGTAGAGAATGCACACACAAAAAAACCTAAGCTATCATGAAGCACTGTTTCTAAGATACAGAATATACAGAGATTAGAAAACTGGGCTGTAAAAAAGGGATTAGTTTATAAAGAATCAAGAAAACAGAAGGAGCAGGAAAGCAAACCAGGTTAGAATTGAATAAACAGAAGGAAGTCTGGATTCACAGTGTCAGTGGTTGGAAAGCAGATTACAAGTTGTTATGAATAGCAGTATAAGTTAGCAGGATCAGGTAATGGCCCTTCATAGTAGAATGAAAAAATAAATAGCAGTGTATAAATGATTAATAAAAAAGTATGGATACAGATTCAGTAGAATTAACTGGTATTATAATAGAGTACATAGTATAGTGATACGAATTTATAAGTAGGTTTGTTTAAGTTTGTTTTGTTAACATTTACAAAACACCATGTCACAGAAACACAGAAACATAGACCATGATGGCAGAAAAAGACGAGGTCCACCTAGTCTGCCCATATTCCCTATAATCCCTGGAACCTACTGTTCCTCCAGGGTACTAGCCATCCGCCTCCTATCCCCATTCTTCTCCCTGGTCAGAGGTGAAAGCCAATGACCACATGGGGTCAGTGGCTGCTGATGCAGGCAGGGACTATGGACTGACTAGGAGGGTCTAGCGGTCCTTATCTGCTGTCAACTATTATGTTAATATGGTCTTATTGTCCCAGGTGACCACTATTCTCTTCATTCCATCCCATGCCAGCTTGAATCCCCTGACTGTGTCTGCACCCACCACCTCGGCCGACAGACTGTTTCAAGGTTCCACCACCCTTTCCACAAAGAAGTACTTCTTCACATCCCTTCTGAACCTCCCTCCTGTTAATTTCAACCAGTGACGATGACTTGGTATTCAGGGTAAATAGTTTCCTGCAGTATAACTTGTTAATTCCTTTAAAGAACTTGAAGGCCTCTATCATATCTCCCCTCTCCCTTCTGGTTTTGAGTGTTGATTACATATTTAGTACCTTGAGGTGCTCCTCATAGGATCTGCCCTGCTGGCCCCAAATCATTTTTGTTACTCTACGCTGCACTGTTTCCAATCTATCCCTGTCCTTTCTGAGGGGAGGACTCCAGACCTGGACACAGCACTCCAGGTGAGGCCTCACCAGAGATCTGTATCGGGGAAGTATTACCTCTTTTTTCCTGCTATCAATACCCCTCCTGATACATCCTAGCATCCTGTTAACCTTGCTATAGGTTTTGTTGCACTGGCTTATTTATTTAAGGGAGTTACTGATGGCAACTCCTAGATCCTGTTCCTCTTCTGTAGTGCTACGTCTCAACCCACTCACCCAGTACTCCATCTTGGGGTTCCTTTTCCCCAGGGTCATTACCTTGCACTTTTTGGCATTGAACTTTAACTGCCAGACCATTTGACCACCCCTCTAGTTTTTGTAGGTTCTTTGCATATCCCTTATTCCCTTATCACTATTCACCCTCCCACATAGTTTTTTGCCATCTGCAAAGAGCCACAGCCTGCCCTGGATTCCCTCACCAATCTCACTAATGAACATGTTGAATGAGACCGGATCCAGTCAGACAGAAAGTGGTGTCCTTAAATGATAAAACAAATGCACAGTTTGTCTGGCTTCTTATGTTGTCACAATCTAAACTACAGTTATGTAAACAAACTAGGAAATGTTGCTGTATGAAATATTCTATAATTCAGTAGTACCCTAAGAATATACTTCCCCAGATGATGCAACAAGACTGTGAAACACTGAGAGTGAGATGGCAGAGAATAATATAAATAAAAAGTTAACAACTGGATAGTGTGCTAATTCCTACTCTGTTATTGTCATTATCATTACCACTACTCTTAATATTCATGGGGTCTGTGGCACAAGAACGTGCATACAGGTGAAACCACAATAGTTGTTACTTCATGGTAGTGGTTCCCATGCCACTAACTTTCTTCCCACTGCTTAAGGTTGTCTTCAATGCACAATTCCTTTGGTTAATCAGTGGAGCTTATCACAAATAATTTTATGTTATACTGTAGTTTTCTTTTATTTAAACATACATTTTTGTTGCTCTTAGAAATTATTAATTTGTTACAGTATATATACTAAGTACATTTTCTAGAAAAAGCACTAGATATAAAAATTGTCACATAGAATATTATACCAAATCAATGTCAGAAAAAGTCCTGAAGCAAGTGAGAAGATCTTAGATATATAAATATTTTCATTTATGTAACAGTGTATAATAGTAGACAAATATTGACCAGAAGGTGACTGGAATAGTGGGGAAATATTGATCATGAGGGATGAACTACTGCCTGGCAGTAGCTATATTTCCAAAATACAAAGGCTAAGGGCAAAATGACTAATGGAATGCAATAATTTATCCCGAGAGGTATATAGTTTCCCGCTATATCCCAACATTACTTTGGTCAATATATGTTATATGAAACCATGTCTGAGTTACTTATGAGGATTAGAACAGGCAATAATTGAAAAAAGTATTGCCCCATTCTAATGAACTATTGCCTGGTTCTAATGCTTTATTTAATGGTCATTTGTTTTGAATGTGGTAGCAATTCAAAATCCTTGTACACAGTGAGTGGTGGATGACACTGCAGATGATACCAAAATTCTGTAATAGGATGGGTAACAAGTAAGGGGTGGAAAGAAAGCAGAGGGATATTGGGAAACTTGAGGAGTGGTCAAGAGCATGACAGTTGGGGTTCAATACCAACAAGTGTAGAATCATGCACCTTAGGCATTGGAACCCAGGAACTAAGTATAGGCTGGAGGGGTACTGTCAGTCACTAAGCAGGAAAGGAATCTTGGGGTTATCATACCTGATACCTCAAATCGGCAAGGCAGTGTAACAAAGCAGTGGACAGGGCCAGTGGGATGCTGGGATGCATAAGGAGAAGTATCTCCAGCAGTAGGAGGGAGGTGGCAATCCATCTGGGAGTATTCTTTCCAATTCTGTAGGCCGCACCACAGGAAGGACATAGACAGGATGGAAGCAGTCCAGAAGAGACAATTGAAATGGTGCAGGATTAACCAGCCCAGTAGCGCTGAGGGTTGAGGTGCTGGGTGCCACGCCTCATGCCACACTGGCGACCTATGTTTGAGAATGAGCATGGGCAGTGGGGGCTGGCAGGGGAGGGAGGGAGAGGATTGAACATCCGATGACTGCTTTTCTCTCCCAGGGAAGGGTGGGCATGTTTTCCCACTCCTTGGCTGGCCTCTGGTGGAGGATGGGGGGTAGTGCCAGAGCCAGGGAGGCACATAGCATGGCATCATGATGCGCACGCACCTCCACACGCACGTGATCACAGCTGCAAGGGGGAGGGAACACAGTAAAGAGGAAATTGGCTGGCAGCTTCACGGAAGCCCCTCTAGTACTCTGGCTCTGCAGCCTCATGGAGCTCTTGGGCTTGTTCTAGATATGGCTTGGGAGGGGAGGGAGGATGGCCCTCCCTCCTTCTGCCCCACCATGGTGTGTAACAAGGACAGTGGTTTACTGCACCTGCAGAAAAAGGACGGAGGACTGGAATGCTGAATGGCTGATGGAATTCCCCGGGAGACATGGACTTCCGATTGGCCAAATGGAAATCCAGCGCAAAAACCAAACTAGCGTTTGTTCTCGCCAGCTGCGTGATTACAATACTTTAAAAGGCACACTGCTGCACTCCCTAATCTCGTCATTGTTCATTGAAGCTGCTGTGTCTCCCTGCAAAAGCTCGCCTCTCATCTCGCCACCCACCATCATTTTACTGGACACCTGCTGACTTGCCTGCTCCTCTTACGGTCTTCTTTCTGTAAGTTTTAACTTTTTATTCCCTTGAAAAACTAGAGAAGATTTGTGTTTGCCAGGTAGGAGAAACGCTGACCCAATCGGATTTATTTTGTGATTTTTTTATTTAAAGCGAGAGATGATTTAACCTCCACCCCACGCCCCCTTCACTCTCCACCTTTCAAACTTGCTGAATGTTTCTTCTTAGTTAGTTATATCACTAGGCTGCTATTTTGGAGTGCAGTGTGTTTGTCAGGCAGGCAGGAGAAATTCGGTGGCTGCTCGCACAGTCGTCATATGACGGGACTGCTGCATCCTTAATCATATGCTTAGGCAGAGTGCCTGCACAGACAGCCCATCGATATGCCCGGGCATGGCGTCTGTGAACATGGTTGAGGTTGTAGTGCACCAGCAGGACTGTCATCGAGTGACCGATGGGTTGGTTGGCTGCATGCCAAGAGAAACTCTTCCCCCCCATACCAGCAGGTTTTCTGAGTGACTGACGGGTTGCCCGCACAGAGAGCCCCTGGTGAGTCAGGTCCATGACTGAGGAGGGGATTTACTTTTTTTCGTTATTGAGGCAACACAGGGTAATGGGGTGGGAGGCATGGGATACAGTTTTGTATTATGGTGGCAACATATGGGAACTGGATGGGGGGCTTGGAATGAACTTTTTTGTAATGCTGAAAACATTGGGTCCACACACACTCTCAGTGTTAAGGGCACAGCCACATATTCTTATATATAGTTCTGAATGTTAATATTTTCTTCATTGACCATATCCCATGGGCATGGGACCATAAAGATGCAATATTTCAAGGTAGGGGTGTGTGTGTGTGTGTGTGTGTGTGTTTTAAGAACATGTCACAAATGAATATATTGACAGTGCAGTTTTTAATGTGTCCAAATGTGGATTGTGTAATGATTTCAATATTAATCTAACTAAAGAGCTATTTTTGTTTTGGGGGAGGCTCCCGGATCACATGTGATGCAAATTTTTAATAAACTAACGTTTCTATATTTTTTGTCATGACTTTGAGTAATGAGGTTATTCATTGTGAATGTAGTCTTGCAAATTGCACCAGTTAATTGCTGGCCACTGGTTTCAAGATACCAGCTGCCCAGTGTGACATGCACAACACACCCAAGTTCAGGTGTATCCCCATCCCTTGCATATGTAAAGGTGACTCAGAACAAATATCAATCAGACCCCCTAAGCCCTGCTAACTACAAACCGAGCTGATCAGTGCAAGCACCGCACCATCCATAAAATAGAAAATGTCTGATTTCTGGAATTTACACTCTGGACAAAACATATATATTCTGAGCAAGTTAGTTGTTAAAAGCAAAGTGCTGGTTTTACATGTGTTTTTCTTGCTGGGATGGATGTAATATTTAAAATTGTTTTGAGTTGTGTTTGTATGCACTATTTAAATGTTGCTCCATGTTGTAGTCATCATGATTTTCTTTCTTCTTTGACAGAGTGGAGAGCATGACTATACTTCGTGTTGGTCAATTGTGGTGTTGGGGAACTGGGCATGCAGGTTCATGGTGGTGGGGAAAGTGGGCATTCAGGTCCCTTTTGCTTTTGTTGGGGCTAGTGGTGGGGGTGGGGAGAGAGTGGCTATAGCCTATGTTGGTCCAGGGAATGGGCATGTATGTCTGGTAGGTGGGGGAAGTGGGTGTGCAGGTCCAGTTTAGTGGGGAGAGTGGCTGTGCTTATCTTTGGGGGGGTGAAGAGATTAATTACTAAATTGTGCATCAGGGGGTGAAAAGAAGATGGACATTCTTGTCCATCTGGGTTGGTAGTGTGTCCGTTGCCCATGCTGACTTGCCCTGCCAGCTTTTGTGCTTGTAACCCGCCCTACTAGCTTCCTTCTTCTGACTTGTCCTATTTCCTTGTGCTGCACCTGACCTACCTTGCCATCTGCTGCCACATGACTGCCACCTTTCTATGTTCCTGCCATAGTCTGGTAAGATTTTTTGGTTTTTTTTTCTAAATAGGAATGCAAGGAAGGGAGGGAAAATGGGGGGGCATGAGCTACTGTGCTTAATGTAACAAAGATGAATCATTGAATAATGTGCTGAAGAAAATTTTTCAACACGGATCCCTGTCCACTACTGCAGGCAAAAATTGTCCTGGCATCTGAGGGAGGGGTGGGTGGGCAGAGTGGCACAGAACCATTTCTTCCAGCATGTATGCCAGTCTGCCAAGTCCATGCCACGCTGCAGTGGTTGGTCATTGTTGGTCGGCTGAGGGACGGGCTGCGCGGACTGGCTCACATGCTGGAAAAAATGGTTCTGTCCTCTGAGGGAGAGGCGGGTGGGCAGAGTGGCACAGAATCATTTTCCCAGCATGTATGCCAGTCTTCTGAGTCTGTGCCACACTCCAGTGGTTGATCGTTGTTGGTCGGCTGAGGGATGGCCTGGGGACTGGTACATGTGCTGGAAAAATGGTTCTGGCCTCTCAGGGAGGCGGGTGGGCAGAGTGACACAGAACAATTTCTTCCAGCATGTATGCCAGTCTGCTTGAGTCCATACCACACTGCAGTGTTTGGTCATTGTTGGTCAGCTGAGGGACAGGCTGGGTGGACTGGTTCATGTGCTGGAAAAATGGTTCTGGCCTCTGAGGGAGGGACGGGTGGGCAGAGTGGCATAGAACCATTTTTTCCAGTATGTGCCAGTCTGCCAAGTCTGTGCCATGCTGCACTGGTTAGTCGATGTTGTTTGGCTGAGGGACAGGCTGGACGGACTGGTTCACGTGCTGGAAAAAATGGTTCTGGCCTCTGAGGGAGGGATGGGTGGGCAGAGTGCCACAGAACCATTTTTTCCAGTATGTATGCCAGTCTGCTGAGTCTGTGCCATGCTGCACTGGTTAGTCAATGTTGTTTGGCTGAGGGACAGGCTGGGCGGACTGGTTCACGTGCTGAAAAAAATGGTTCTGGCCTCTGAGGGAGGGACAGGTGGGCAGAGTGGCACAGAACCATTTTTTCCAGCATGTGTGCCAGCCTGCTGAGTCTGTGCCATGCTTCAGTGGTTAGTCGATGTTGTTTGACTGAGGGACGGGCTGGGCAGACTGGTTCACATGCTGGAAAAATGGTTCTGGCCTCTGAGGGTGGGGCGGTGGGCAGAGTGACACAGAACCATTTTTACAGCTTGTATGCCAGTCTTCTGAGTCTGTGCCATACTCCTGTGGTTGGCCATTGTTGGTCGGGCTGAGGGATGGGCTGGGCGGACTGGTTCATGTGCTGGAAAAATGGTTCTGGCCTCTGAGGGAGGGGCGGGTGGGCAGAGTGGCTCAGAACCATTTTTTCCAGCATGTATGCCAGTCTGCTGAGTCCGTGCCATGCTGCAGTGGTTGGTCATTGTTGGTCGGCTAAGGGATGGGCTGGGTGGACTGGTCATGCTGCTGGAAAAATGGTTCTGGCCTCTGAGGGAGGGACGGGTGGCAGAGTGGCACAGAACCATTTTTCCAGTATGTATGCCAGTCTGCCAAGTCTGTGCCATGCTGCACTTGGTTAGTCGATGTTGTTTGGCTGAGGACAGGCTGGGCGGACTGGTTCACGTGCTGGAAAAAATGGTTCTGGCCTCTGAGGGAGGGATGGGTGGGCAGAGTGCCACAGAACCATTTTTTCAGTATGTATGCCAGTCTACCGAGTCTGTGCCATGCTGTACTGGTTAGTCGATGTTGTTTAGCTGAGGGATGGGCTGGGTGGACTGGTTCACATGCTGGAAAAAATGGTTCTGGCATCTGAGGGAGGGGCGGCTGGGCAGAGTGGCACAGAACCATTTTCCCAGCATGTATGCCAGTCTACCGAGTCTGTGCCATGCTGCAGTGGTTAGTCGATGTTGTTCAGCTGAGGGATGGGCTGTGCAGACTGGTTCACATGCTGGAAAAAATGGTTCTGGCCTCTGACGGCAGGGCGGGTGGGCAGTGGCACAGAACCATTTTTCCAGCATGTATGCCAGTCTGCCAAGTCCGTGCCATGCTCCAGTGGTTGGTCGTTGTTGGTCAGCTGAGGGACAGGCTAGGTGGACTAGTTTAGATGCTGGAAAAAATGGTTCTGGCCTCTGAGAAAGGGACGGGTGAGCAGAGTGGCACAGAACCATTTTTTCCAGTATGTATGCCAGTCTGCCAAGTCTGTGCCACGCTGCAGTGGTTAGTCGATGTTGTTCGGCTGAGGGACAGGCTGAGTGGACTGATTCACACGCTAGAAAAAATGGTTCTGGCCTCTGAAGGAGGGGCGGATGGGCAGAGTGGCACAGAACCATTTTTTCCAGCATGTGAACCAGTCTGCCCAGCCTGCCCATCTGCCGACCATCAACCAACAAACCAATGTATGGTTTTGTGGTGATTTTTTTGTGCATGTGTCTTTGCTGAGAAATGCATATTTTTCATTTGTTTCATTTGTCATTTACTGTGTTGTGCTGCAAAGGACCTGCTGTCTCCATCCTGGCTATCCTGAATTTAAACATGGTGTAAAGTATTGTTGGGTGGTGTGCATGTCTGTGTAGAAGAATACAGACACATGCACAGACAAAAATCTTTATTAAACATTAAACTGAATCAACCATGTTTCATCTGAATCCAGAGGGAATCATCTGTGCAGTTGGAAATGCAGATTGTCCTGCTCCTCAGTTCCCTTCATCAATTTTGGAGGATGCAAACATTGGATTACCTAGGGGATAAACAGACAAGTGAAACTGTCAAACTGCATGTTAACAATTTTACCCCTTTTATTAAATACATTTTCTATTTTGAACCTTTTGCTTGAATTTCTAATGGAATATGTTGGAGGCCTGTCTTGATTTGTGCTTTTAAAATTTAAAAATTCTGAATAAAGAAGTTGTTGGGGGGATGGGGGGCTTTGTGGCAACCTGGGCTACCGCAACCCCCTGTCTCATCATAGGTGATGCTAATAAAAACACCACCCAAGTATTTGTCTTTCAGGGGTGCTGTGTGGAAGTGCATGGGTATCTGGAGTGGTCATTGATACAAACTTCTTGTGGTGGCTTTTCTTCTAGGTGGTGTGGTGTAACTGCCTCGGCACCTGGTCAGTCCAGACCATGTTTGCTTGGATGGGGTTGGGGAACTAGAGATGGTGAGTTCTTAATGGAGAACTACTGGCTGAGGTGAAGCCCTGACCACTGTACAGATTGGGGCTAGCTTCATCTATCGTGTCTCCCCCCCAACAGGCACTATATTAAATTAATAATCTTTGCACGTAATCACTCAAATTGGTAAATTCTCCAGTGCATCAGGCTTATTAATTTAGGAGCTTGTGAACATCTTGCACACTCGCTCATGAACTGATGATGACGCTACCTTGCCTTATGCTTGTGCCCGTTTATTGTAAATACCATTGTGTGTCTAGGGTGGCCACTATTACACTGCCAAATGAGAAAGGGGCAAGGCATTGTCATCAGCTTGCAGTCTTAATATGAATAAGAGTGCGTCATGTTCAGTAGCACCATAATTAACATTCCGGGTGCTCCAGAGGATGTACCAATTGGTAATAGTGATCAGGTGCAAAGATTCATTTACCTATACTAACTACAGGAGGGATAAGAGAGACAAAACCCCAATCTGAACAGCTGTCATGGTTTCTCCACTGCTGGCAAAACTCCTTTCTTGAGTTTGAGCTCCAACATGAAAACTAAGAGGCTCCATTTTCATGAAGACAGTCAGAAAGTTCCTAATGTACCATTTTTGAGATTCTGGATTGGTTTATTCTTTGAAAAATATTGTGTTTTGTGTATCTCTCCATTAGCATCCTCATTAATCAATCAATTTTTTTAAGTAGGATGCACTTTGTTTACATATTAGATAGGGACTGAACCGACGGAGTCAACCTTGGCATCTGGTGGTTCGGCTTACTTCACGTCTGAGCTTGGACAGATTTGTACATGTCATTGGGCTGCAGTGCTGAACATGCTGCTGTCACACCGGATGGGTGAGGGCTGCTGTGCTGCACATGCTGCTGCCACATGGGATGGTTGGGGGCTGCAGTGCTGCACATGCTGCCATCTCACCAGATGGGTGGGACTGCAGTACTGCACATGCTGATGTCACACTGGATGGGTGGAGGCTGCAGTGCTGCACAGGCTGCCATCACACCGGACAGGTAGGGGCTGCAGTGTTGCACATGCTGCCATCACACGGGACGAGTGGGGCTGCAGTGCTGCACATGCTGCCGTCACACAGGATGGGTGAGGGCTTCAGTGCTGCACTTGCTGCCATCGCATGGGATGGTTGGGGGCTTCAGTGCTGCACATGCTGCCATCACACGGGATGGGTAGAGTCTGCAGTGCTGCACATGCTGCCGTCACACCGGACAGGTGGGGGCTGCAGTGCTGCACATGCTGCCGTCACACAGGATGGGTGAGGGCTTCAGTGCTGCAAGTGCTGCCATCACACGGGATGGGTGAGGGCTGCTGTGCTGCACATGCTGCTGCCACATGGGATGGTTGGGGGCTGCAGTGCTGCACATGCTGCCATCTCACCAGATGGGTGGGACTGCAGTACTGCACATGCTGATGTCACACTGGATGGGTGGAGGCTGCAGTGCTGCACAGGCTGCCATCACACCGGACAGGTAGGGGCTGCAGTGTTGCACATGCTGCCATCACACGGGATGAGTGGGGCTGCAGTGCTGCACATGCTGCTATCACACAGGATGGGTGAGGGCTTCAGTGCTGCACTTGCTGCCATCACATGGGATGGGTGGGGGCTGCAGTGCTGCACATGCTGCCATCACACGGGATGGGTAGAGGCTGCAGTGCTGCACATGCTGCCATCACACCAGATAGGTGGGGGCTGCAGTGCTGCACATGCTGCCGTCACACAGGATGGGTGAGGGCTTCAGTGCTGCACGTGCTGCCATCACATGGGATGGGTAGAGGCTGCAGTGCTGCACATGCTGCCATCACACAGGATGGGTGGGGGCTACAGTACTGCACATGCTGCCATCACATGGAATGGGTGGGGGCTGCAGTGCTGCACATGCTGATGTCACACTGGATGGGTGGAGGCTGCAGTGCTGCACAGGCTGCCATCACACCAGACAGGTGGGGGCTGCAGTGTTGCACATGCTGCCATCACATGGGATGAGTGGGGCTGCAGTGCTGCACATGCTGCCATCACACAGGATGGGTGAGGGCTTCAGTGCTGCACTTGCTGCCATTACACGGGATGGGTGGGGACTGCAGTGCTGCACATGCTGCCATCACACGGGATGGGTAGAGGCTGCAGTGCTGCACATGCTGCCATCACACCGGACAGGTGGGGGCTGCAGTGCTGCACATGCTGCCATCACACAGGATGGGTGAGGGCTTCAGTGCTGCACGTGCTGCTATCACACAGGATGGGTAGAGGCTGCAGTGCTGCACATGCTGCCGTCACACCAGATGAGTGGGGGCTGCAGTGCTGCACATGCTGCCATCACACAGGATGGGTGGGGACTGCAGTGCTGCACATGCTGCCGTCAAACCGGACAGGTGGGGGCTGCAGTGCTGCACATGCTGTCATCACACAGGATGGGTGAGGGCTTCAGTGTTGCACATGCTGCTATCACACGGGATAGGTAGAGGCTGCAGTGCTGCACATGCTGCCGTCACACCAGATGGTTGGGGGCTGCAGTGCTGCACATGCTGCCATCACACAGGATGGGTGGGGACTGCAGTGCTGCACATGCTGCCATCACACTGGATGGGTGGGGGCTACAGTGCTGCACATGCTGCCATCACACAGAATGGGTGGAGGCTACAGTGCTGCACATGCTGCTGTCACACTGGACGGGTGGGGGCTGCAGTGCTGCTGTCAAACATTGATTGAAGAAAGACCACAGTTTCCATTTTGCCTGGAGATGGAAATTGAAATGACTTCTTGGTGCTTTCAAGGCTGTGCTCTGCTACCGACTGTACTGCTGTTCAGCTCACACCCAACCCTGGCCTGTTGACTGATGTGGATGCCTGAACTCCAGACTGCTAACAGCAACATGTCCTGTGATTGTGTTGCTGCTGCTCCACTGAAAAAGTAAGGTTTTTTTTGGATGTCTCATCCTTCACTTTTTTGGTCAAGACTGCCTGGTTCAGTTTTTTGGTCGGTATGCGGGCAACAGTAGCTATTCGAGGTAGAGTTTATTTTCAGGTGGTTAGTGACTGAATGGTTTGGAGTGTTGGTGGCAAGTTGGGCTGCCATGTAACTGCTCCACCATCAACCACAATTAAAATAATTCAAAATTACTTGCAGAGATACTGACACCAACCCTGGCTGGACACTTTTTCAATGATGGCCCTTGTGGCAGTCACTGAGAGTACCGAGACCCAGTCAGTGAGGAGTTACCCATGATGAGTGACTTGAATGAATGGAGGGTGTCTGCATCAACATCCTCCATGGAAGTGGGTTTTGTTAGTACAATCTGCCAGATGTTGACCCAGAGCCCTTGTCCCCAAATGAAGACATGTGAGGATCTGCTGCTTTAAGTTTTATACACCCTGGGGGGTTTGGCACAAAGGCGTGTTTCCTGGGGGTGGTGGTAACTAGGGACTGAGGAGTGTGGGTGGCAAGCAGGACCATCGCAATAAGACCCTACCTATATGGCCCTTTGCTTATGTACTTGGCTTTCAGGATAGTGGCTGCAACCATGGCTGTATTGGTAACACCTTAGTCCTGGTGGCTCACAGCTGAACTTTCAGGTTCTGTCTTCCAGCAGAGGAAGCAGATGGCATGTCTAACTACATGTCATTTACTTGTACTTGTGGAGATGGTGTGTGTGTGTGTGTGTGTGTGTGTGTGTGTGTGTCCTTTATTTCGATAATAGTTGTGTTTTTTTTTTTCTGATTTTAGGCTTCAACATTCCTGCTTGGTGTGAATTTCAGCTGGAAATAATCATCATCTCTAAAAGGGATGGTATGATCTTCATATTCATGTGTTTTTTCAAGTCTTAGTTTGTTTGAGCTGGGGAGACCAACAAGGTCTTAGTACAATGTGGGCAGCAAGCCTGGGATCCTGTATGTCATCAGGATTTCTCATCAGCTGTGACGGGACTACATTTGGATGTCAATATTCTACTTTTGCATTATATAGTCAAGTCTGTGACAGCTTCTGAGGACAGCTTGATTTCTGTAGTTGTTCCTCCAGACTCTCATCCATGGAGTGCACATGGATTAGCAGTGAGATTCTGATTCTGGGATTGTTTTTTGTATGGATTGTGAGCTGCTGAGGTCAACATGTTTTCTGTAGCTGTTCCTCCAGGCTCTCATCCATGGGCATAAATTATCTGTGATATTTCAATCCTTAATGTAGTAGTTCTGAAGCTTTAAGTAGTTCTAAAGCCTGTTTTAATATCTCTCCAACTTGTGTTCTACTTTTTAGTTCTTTGGAGTCATTTGTACTATCCTTCATGATGGCAACACCATGCAAAATGGCAAAACTTTCCAGTGTCACTGCTAAGGACCATGCATTGCAATTCAAGTTGGAAGGCATGTATGAGGATGGGGGGAAAATGTTTTGTCGCTTTTGTGATCACCCCATTGACTATGTGAGGAAGGATACAGTGCTGGATCACTGCAAAAGTAAAAAAACATATGAAGAATGCAAGCCAGAAGAATAGCAACAGACAGGTGATGCTTCACACCAGCTTTACTGCCACAACTTCTGCAGCTGCAGCACAGGAGGATACTGTATTGGGTGTGTTGAGGGCTTGGTGTGGTACAACTATGCCCATTGAAAAGTTAGATCAACCATGCATAAAAGACCAGATGGGGTGACAATGTTAAAGGAATTGATGCTCTCCCAAAGGTATCCACCTTAAGGCAGAACTACTTGCCCAAATTGAGAAAGGAACTGGAGGATGGAATTTCACAGCTTGTGAAAGGGACACTCTCTGTAATGTGTGATGAGACAACAGTCGCAGATCACTGCTGTATACTGAACATAATTTTTGTCATGCGGGGTGGAAAATCTATCATTGCAGACACAAGAGAGTTGACAGCAGTGAACCACAACACTGTCGCACAAAGTGTTATAAAGACATTGCAGAAATATGATGTGGAGATAGACCAAGTAGTCGCCTTCATCAGTAACAATGCGTGGTACATGATGAAGTGCTTCAAAGAGGTTTTATATGGCCTTATTGGTGCCCATGTGATCCATGTTGGTTGTTGGGCACATCTGTTATCTTTGGTGGGAGACACATGGATTGACCATTTTGAACTGGTCAATAAACTTGTGGCACTTGTGAAATACTCATTCCAGCAGTCGCCCAAACACAAGAGAGAGTACTTGGCATTCCTGGAGGGGTGAGATGTAGAAAAGAAAATATTGCCTCCTGTTCCTGACTTAACCCACTGGAACGCTTGGTTTGAAACCATTAAGTACCATTCACTTTACCTTCAGCACTTAAGAGACTTCTTCCAGGAGGAAGCAAGTGATTGCAACTCCATGATTCTTTGAGAAAACTTTTCCAAGACTGGTTTACAGAGCTGCAGATTCACACAACCTTCATCGCTGAAAACTGCAATGATCTCATTAGCACAATGGAGCTTCTACAAAGGAAAGACAAACCCTTGGCTGTTTCTATATTCAATGCACTACATTGAATAAAACAGAGGTTTCAGATGGGCATATCAAAAATGGAAGCATTTGGAGAAAGGACAGATGAATACTTAGCTACTCTTAGGCCATGGGTTAAGCAGGAGCAGATTGCAATTTTCCAAAAGGCATTTGGAGTGGCACTAAATAAAATGGCAAAACACGTGGAAACAAACCCAGCCATAGAGTTCTTGAAAGCCTGCCATATTTTGAACCCCTACAACCTTCCTAAATTGAGTAGGGACTTCACGCACTACTCCAGTGACATTGGTGTATTTGAACTGCACAACCAAACTGCACTATGAAAGGACTGGGAGATGTATGTTGGGCAGGACATAGGAGAGCTTCCAGATATAATGGACTTTAATGTTGGCCAGTACTGGATTTCAGTGCAGCCACAATTACCAGTACTAGCCAAAGCTGCTCTGCAAGCCATTTGGATACCTGTGTCAAGTGCCAATGTGAAGAGATCCTTCTTGGTCTATGGACAAATCCACACAGACCAAAGATGTAACTTGCTAGTAGACAATATGAGATTGCTATCCCAGCTTATGTACAATAAGTCAAAGGATTAGATTGGTGAACATTTTCTACAGAAATTTTGCACATTTAATTTCGTTATAGGGTTTAAACACTTTCAATAACTTTGTTAGCTTGTTTTCCATATTCCTTGCCATGCCGTGTGTATATGTGTGTGTGTGTGTGTGTGTGTGTATTTATATTTTGTTTTAGTTCATGCGTTTTTCACTGTATATATTTAATATTTTGTCATACTGTATTGCACATTTTGTGCATTTTAGTTTAGGTTTTGTTTATGCACAGTTTTCCACATTTCCTGTACCTTTGCAGATTTGACACTTCAAGTATTTGTATTTAGGTTTTAGTTCACCTGTGTTTCAGTATATATTTACTTTTCTACATTATGCATATTTTCAATTAGATTTTGATTTTATTCACATTTTTCAACTGTTGTACTTGTATATTGTTTTTGATTTGCAATATTTGCACTTTACAAACTACTTCTCTTCAAATGCTGTACTTGCTTTTATTATTGACTTCATTAACATTTCTTAGGATGAGAACTTACGAGAAAGGTCATGTGGGTGGGAACTTAGTCTGCATTGTGTGGTGACTGGTGGCAGTCTCGACTGGCTAGTTTCTTTTAATTTATCCAAGTGTCCTGCAATCTAATATTCTGTATTGTCACACCTGAGGGATATGGGTTGCAGAGCTTTACCACCATGTTACTGACAACACAAAGGAAGGATGGAGGCCACAGTGCTGCCGCCATTGCACAGGAGGGAGGAGAGCAGCAGTGCTGCTGCTGCCATCACACTGGAGGGATGGGGGCTGCAGGGCTGCTGCAGTCATAACACACCAGAGGTATGGGGCATGCAGTGCTGCTGCCAATCACACCAGAGGGAGGGGTCCATAGTACTGCTGTACCCATTGCATCAGAGGAATAGGGGGCATTAGTGGTCATGTCATTATATGGGAGGGATAGGGGATGTAGTGTGCCTGCTGCCTTCACACATTGTAGCTCCTAAAATAACTTGATAGCTACAAGTGCAGATATGCTACAACAGATGTAGAAATGTGAAAATACATGGCTAGCAGAGCAAAAAAAATGGTTAATTACAGGTTACAAAGCCAACACCGGTAAAAACCAATTTTGGACTTACAGACACTGGTGACAATACTGGTTATGTCAATCTGCAAAATGGAATTTGCCTTTTCTCAATCACGGTAAACCACTGTCCCTGGGAATAGACTGCCAGCAGAATTTGTGGAGGTGAGAAAAGTAGGGGGCTTCAAGTATGCATGAGATACACATACAATAGGAGAATAGTAGGAAATAGGCAAGGAGGAAGAGACCAGTTAGGGTCTGCAGTGACAGACTATGCTGAAACCATCTAAGCAGACTGGGTAGGCCAAGCAGCCCTTTTCTGATGTCAAATTATATGTTTCTATGTCTGTCTGTCATGGGACTGTCTCAGGTCAGATCAGTGATGGGATTTTATTCAATTGTTTTATAGTAAACTCTGTTCAAGAAAGAGACTGTGGAAGTGACTAGCAAATTTCAATAATAATTGCCTACAGCAATAAAACTAGTGTACGACAGTCACCACAACCTGGCTTGGGCATCAGTAAATCAAAATGAGGAAACATAATTACAAAGTTGCCCAATGTTTTGCAATAAAGGCAGCATAAAGAAAGAGTCTCAGATGTGATAAGTTCATCCACAGCATATTTATGAAACTTAAATCATTATGGGGAGTAGTGTTTAAACTAAACACAATCTGAGTTCAATTCTTTCAAACTCCAAATTATTTTTACTTGGACTGATCATTGAACTGATTTTTGGCATTCATATTTGTATATATATCTGTTTCTGCATTTGTCCAATTATGTGGTTAGAAATATTTGCTTTTGCATTTCAGGCGTGTTCTTTTTGTTGATGGTGGCACAGGACCAAGGAGATTTGAAAGTTATTGTAACAAACCACCTGCTTACAACCCTGTCAGCACTCCAATCACCTCTGGCTATGACAGACTCCACACTAGTTCACCCCTCACAGTGTCCTGCACCCACGCTTAGCTCTCTGCAAAGGTGTCATAACCTTGACACCTGGACCCTTAAACTGAGCTCATTCACCATTCCCCCAGTATTAAGCCAAGGCACACTGCACAAATTCCAGTTGGAAAGTGGGTTGTCTTATCAACTTTCCTAAGTAACATTCTTTATCAAGGATTCTAATCTTCCAGTTGCTTAAAATAGTATAGTATCTCTCTTTAGAATGATGGCTACCTCAGAGGATCACAACAATACAGTACTTTCTTTAAAAGAACACTGTTTGGTCTTTAGTTTTTTTTTCTCAGGGCCTCCCAAATGTGCCTGAACTGCCTGCAGTAGTCTGTCTCTTGCTGCAGTAGACATGGCAGAAATGTACTCCCATAAATAATATTAACTTTTTTAATTTACTTGAAAAGCCAAACAGTCTGCTCCTGTTCCCCCCCCCCATGCCTGATGTCAAAGTTCACTCACACTTGTAAATGGTGTTGATGCACTGGAAGGCTAAGTCACCTATCATTGTACCCAAGTTTATCAAAATACATTTTCCAATACTGTACATGAAAGAAAGCTGAAAACACATTTTCTAATGCGTCAGAGAAAGCTGAACTCGGGGAAACTATTGCTGCTTTTGAAATGAGCACTCAAAGTTAGTTAAATCACAGTCTGAAAGTTGAGTCATGAAACTGGGCATGCATGTATGCATATGTATATGCATATTTATATACACATACGTGCATGTATGCCCAGTATCACAGCTCATCTTTCAGACTGTGATTTAACTAACTGAGTGCTTGTTTCAAAAGCAGCAATAGCTTCCAAGTTCAGTACCTTTCACATATTAGAAAATGTATTTAGCTGAAGTGGGGTACAACAATAGGTGAACAAGCCTTCTGGCGCTTCAGGGCCATTTACATGTGTGAGCACATTTTGGCATTGGGTACAGGGAGAACAGGAGCAGATGGATGCAGTTTGGTATTTCAAGTAAATTAAAATAAAACAAGGAATACTATTTATGGGACTGCATTTCTGCCTTATCTACTGCAGCAAGAGACAGACTGCTGCAGGCAGTGCAGGCATGTTCAGGAGTACCTAAGGAAAATTAAAGAGCAAACAGTGTCCCTTTGAAGTGACCACCAATCAGTCTATTATATAAAAGACTACTTTATTTACACAATACTGTGAAAGAACCACTGGCAAAAATTAAAACAAAAGTGCTTACAGAAAAAAAAATACGAAGGAAAAAGATTATACAGAAATACAAAACTTATCTTTCTTTATGATAGGTACTATCTTAGATGAAAAATAACAAATAATATATATCTTGACATTAGCATATAGACAAATCCTGTGCCTTTCAGAGTTTCTGAAGACATCAGGGTTCTCCCCCACTGTCTCACTCACATACAATCAGTTTGCACACTAGACGGTGCTCTCTATCTTCCAGTCTCTTGGACCCAGGCTCTTTCATACCCAGTTCTGGCTCTATCTGATTATACTGTACATCTGTTTTTTTTTAAATCTTATACAGTAGATTAGCTGGTTTTCAAAACCAAAAAATTGTTTTGTATTTAGTAAGCAAATAAAGATAGTTGGACTATTTGTTTCTAAATGCAGTCCCAGCTGAATAAATATTTATGATTTGATATCATAAAATACCCCAAAACAAATATCTTTGCTTTCTAAGCAGTGTGTAGATAATCAGGCTATTAACATTTAACCTCCCAATATCTGAGGGGAGCCAGCCAGGGGAGCTTAATTTTTTCAACACAACAACAGAAAATTCTACTTCTTTGTCACATTTGTCAATGTTATGAACAGTATAATCATATGTATGCCATTAAGCCACATCTCAGGTATAATACTACTTTGTATGGCCTACCATAAATACAAATAATTAAGAATGATGTTTGAATTTTTAAAATTCACATAATCTGAAAACTGTTGTGTTTTCCTTCTGATACCTAAACTCCTAAACACTCCACTCAGCATAAAACTAATGTTTCACACCCTTCACATAGGGATTCATGATGAAGCATGATGCAACTGATGCAAAACGTTAGTTTGTACATTGACTGTGGTGTTTAGATTTGAGTTCCAACTGTTGGTACTTTGGAAAATTACAGATTCTAGTATCTGTCAGTGTGTCTATTGATCATGTGATATGCTCACCTTTACGATAAAGAAATGGAAATACTAGCCAGAGAAAGCCTTTGAAGTCCTCTCTGTCTTCAAGAGTTCAGGTATCAGGAGGTGAGTGAACCAATGTTTTACTGATGTGACTGTATATGGGTAGTACCACTGTTGTGATATAGAGCTGCCTTTTCCTGCTGCTTAAATAATATTCATAAAAGGTTCATTGTTTGAGTGTATTTGCTCTACAGTAAATAGTATTTGTACTACACAGTACTAATTTTATCCCAATAGAGGCATACACTCCTTTAGATGACTGAGCACTCTTTGTCAATCTTATCTGCTTTATGTAGTATGAGAGCGTTTGTTGATATGCATCACGGAACAAATGTTTTCAAGAGTCCAGACATATCGAACATTTAACCAGAAATGGTGTTGACAAAGTACTATACCACCATGCTCCAAAATTTCCAAAGCAAAGAGCTCTCTGCAGTGCTATAAGGCATAAGAGACATCTGGGAAAATTTTTAATGTTTTTGTAATATTTTGTTTATCCCCTTACATCAGTGCTGCCCTCATGTGCTCAGTTGTCTCCCAGCCTCAACCATGCTTTTTTAGTACTTAGCCGCATCCTCCAAGGGGTCCATGAAGTAGCTTCTGTTCCATGCTAGATTTGTTTAGGTGTAAAGCTGTCCCTCTGCTGGTGTTTTTCCCCTTTAGTATCCCTTCCCTCCAGATACAAATGATAGGATGCCATAGAGCACTCATGTGCAAGCTTGTTCTCCAACATCAGTCGGCATCCACCCACCCAACCAACCAACCATGAGCAGCTCTGGCTACAATGACATCTGTTTTCACCCAAGTGGTGGTATAGCAGCAGAGTGTCCCATCATCCCTTTCATGAGGGCCACTTGATTCTGCACCCCTTGACCATCCCCCAATGTCTGGGCCCTTTCCAAAATTTGAGTCACCAGTTTTGCAAGCAGCAGCCCTGCCACTATTCAGAACTGTTGACTTCATTTTTAAAGAATACGCCATCTTTAGCCTATTGTTTTCAGAATAGTGTGCCTCTATGACTCTCAAATGCTACTGAAAACAACACTGTATTCTTCTTTCCCTCTTCTGAACTGGCAAAATATCTTATACTTTCAAGGGACATATAAACATCTGTTGAAAGTTTTAAAACAATGACCCTACGACCTGAACATTTGTGTGTTTTTTTTTTTGGCATTCAAAATGCTTAAGAGACCAAGGGCAAATTGTCAAGTGGCAAGGTCAGAGTTTCAAGAAAAAGAACTTGAAGCATTTCCAGCAGAAACCAATATTTGTTTTCAATGAAGTTTGGCAACCCCAAAATTCTAAGATTACAATTTTAAATAGTATTTTCTAATGTCTCTATTTTTAGGAAAACATACTCATTTCACAAGTACTGGATGCAGCCAAGGCCCCACAGTCATAGCTTTCTATCAGCCTGTGTCTAAATTCTTACATGTTTCAATAACGTTTTCCTTTAATTGATTAACCTTGGCTAAAGCCCTCTTACTCTCTACCTCCAACTTGCCTCACTTCTCAAACGGTTGGTCAGTTTTCATGTGAAACATCTACATCAATGAAGAGAGTATTGGAATGAGTCTCCATGTCCTTGAAAATACTCATGTTCATCTTTAATGCATTCTTCCAGTCAGATGCTGCTGCATAAGATCCATTGAAGAAATCTGGACCTATTGATTTTGCCCAGCCATACTTATGAGCTACCATTGTGTATAAAGGAGTAGGCTGGGGGAGTGACAATAAGGTAGCATTCATAAGAGGCTCCATAGTAAAAGTATAGTGGTGTCAACCATTAGGTCAGTATCTTGAGTGAAGAATTTTGAAGAATAGTAATGGACAACACTATGCACTGGCCTGTATTCTTGCAATATGCCAGCCAACCACTAGAGCTCACTAACTAAATTACTTGTGGCAGATCATGCATGTGTAGCATTGTTTTAGTACAATGCCACTTGATGACCATACCGCTCAATCTCCTGCCTCATAAATCAGGGACAAGGCTTAAAAAAATCAGGGACAAAGGCCCAAAATCAGGGACACATTTTTAAAATTGGTGCTATCCACTCAGGAAGCTGGCAGAATAAGGGACTCAGTGTATATTACATTTTCTGAAGAATAAGAAGTCTGCAACTGTATTGTTCGACATAATTGTATTCTTACAATCATCACTGTTTAGTCAGGGGAACACAGATTTTAGGAGGAACAGAGTAAAATTTTGAGGTGAAATCAGGGACATCCCTGAAAATCAGGGACACTTGAGAGGTATGTTGATGACTCTTTAACAAACATGTAGATAACAATGTATATTTTTAACATTTAAAAACAATGACACCCAATGACACCAACCATTACACCTAGTTGCGACTGAGACCATTGTGACAGAAGTATCTGGATATCTTTAGTCCTGATGGAGCATGATGCTGGGCATCACTGTTGCAGGTAAGATGATTTGCCTACCTGCAGTACAAGTCAAATGAATGTGATCAGTAGCCAACCCAAGGTGGACTAATGTTCTTCAAAGAAGGATAGTTTATGGTCATGTCAATGGAAAGAGAAGCCAAGTCAAGGGAATTTGAACTATATGATATGGGAAGTAACTAGTGCAGGGGTCACCAGTGGCAGGAGTTACAGTAGATACATGGGTTCACCAAGGATATGGCAGCTGAGCTAAGTAGCAAAAGAAGAGTAGACCACCAGTTGGTGCAAGAAAGCATACAGGGACAAACCTCACATGAAAACTGGATATACTGTACAGTACAAAACCATGCCCTGCAAAACTAACTGGTTTGAGCACTAAATACACTTGGAAGTGCAAAACTTAGAGAAACTCACTAAGATCAGGTGGGGGTGAAAAGATTGCTGCAACAATGAGAAAATCTGACTTTTCCAAAGGGATAGGATAGATCCTACAGGAAAAGAAGTAGGTGGCTCTCTTTTCAAGTGAGCTTGTCTGTGAAAAAAAGGTGGACATCAGTGTGACAAGTAGGTTAAGAGTCCAATTAATCAAGCTCAGAGAAAAAAGCAGCAGGAACAAAATAGTCACCCAGAAAGAAACTACAGAAAATGAAATCAAACAGCTCACCATAGATCCTGTAAGTAGATTCAGTGGTGATAAGTGCTTTGTGAAAGTAACATTTTAACCTACTAAACCACATGTATTCAGCTTTATTATATTCCAGGGCCTTCAGTATTTACATTGGACATGTACCCAGTTTTGGGTGTATACCTGCAATAGCAGTGGAGATACAAATATCCAAATATTTAGACAAGTTTTTGCACATTTTTATTTCTCCCTCTCCACCACCAACTTCCCTCTACCTTGTGACCATCAGTCCCATCACCCACCAAACCCAAGACTTACCCTGCCTGCTGCTTCCTATCACCATGGGTGAGTGGGTGCCACAGCAGGTGATTTGGGGCCTGAAGAGTTGCCTGCCTGTGAGTGGCATCATTGTATTCTGTCTTTATCTCTCTTTTTCTCCCTGACACTGGCTGGAATGTGTGCTATGGTGTGCCTGTACTGTGTTAAGACCCAACAAACCCCTGTGCCCGTACCTGGTCAACTAGGTAGGCATCCTCTGCTGTGCCACTTAATCTTTGCCATGTGGCAGCCAAGCAGTAATACATGATATTCCCTCTCACTGAAGGAAGACAGCCATCAATGGAAGATTTATCCTCCTTTCCTCAACTGGTCCCAAGAGACCATGGTCTGTACCTGAACCTGGGTCTCTGGTGTGACAGAAGGTAGGGCATGCAGTGCCTCAGCCCTCCTCACCAATGGACTGGAGCAATTTTTGCACAATTTAACAAAGAATTACATTGTGAAATTATGAACTTCTCTAAGTTACAATTTACTTAACCAACTACCTCCCTATGTATCAGGTTCTAAGACTCTTGAAAGAAAGTAGTCATATACATGTTCTGTTATTATGGTCTGAAAGTGGCTATGTTGTAAGCAGAAAACTATTTTAAAAGAGTTTCACAAAAATAATAAATTGTCAGATTTTGATCCCTTATAAGATTCATGCCCTCCCTTCAAATGCCACAAAACATGATAGCACTTTAGGGCTTTTTGCAGAAAAAAAATGAGCATGCCAAATTTTGGGTTTCTTTCTGCAAGAAAGACTAAGTTATGATTAACTAAAAATTTCAAAAAAATCACAACATTTTGTGAAATTTCGATGCAATTGTAATTTGTCTGTTTTTCCCCATCCTACCTGGAGAGGAAGATGTGAAAGGGTTTACACTTTCCTATGTCACCATCATGGAATACATTATAATTTCCAAAAGAATCTGTAGTTATCTCAGGCTCAATAGTATTTTGATGTATTTATTTTCAAAGGTTTTACCAAGAAGATCATACTGAGATGGTAACAGCTAGTTTCCCAGATGGGTCCTGATGGGTAGGAGGAGGCAGTGTAGTACAATCAGTTGTTTTAAGAATAAGAATTGAACTCATCAACTCACTAATCTGTATGTGTGTAACTCCTAGGTGGTGCAATCCCAAGGGCTACTACCCCTGCCTGCATGACTAGTTGCAGGTTAACGGGCCTGGGTATGGAAAGTGGGTGCCTCCACCCGGAGGACAGGGTTATTGGTAGCATAGCTGACCTGGGTACAGCCCTCTGAGATACTGTAACCCCCCTTTCCCCTCTAGTGGCCTATCAATATACGACAAACACAGTTACAATAACCCCCTAATCAGCATACAAATCTCCACTTGGTTTGCACTTACCACCAGGGCTGGTTCCACCACTCTGACCCTAGAGACCTCCTGTAAAATAAGGTTAGACACAGCAGGTAACAACAGTACAGTGCTTCTGGTACAAAATGGAACCACAGTCAAGTTTAATGCAAACAGAATTAGATCTGATTTATTTAGGAGGAATAAACAATGGAGGGGTGTAATTTTGCCAATTAGTTCTGTAACTGATTCAATCAGGCAATCATGCATGCACTTTAGAGTCCCTTCACAGTCACGCACTCTGTGTACCCAGTTGGAACAAAGGTGAGCCAGCCTAATTTGTTTTCCAGGGTAGGCTGGCATTGCAGCTGGTCGGGGCCCTGTGATGGAAAGAAGAAACATGCAAAACCGCACACAATTTGTAATCTGGAGCCTGGAGGCTCAGTTTGTGACAAGAAAACAACAAAGGAATCAGATGACAACACTTTTGATTTAGCTGATGTTGCAGGGAGCTACCCTGAGGTTTACTCATGCTACCCAATATGAGACACAGGAGGGATGAGATGGAAATTGCAGGTTGACAAGCTGGTATGCCAGGAGAAGCAGGGCCCACATGAATCACCGAGGTGTCATTCCTGTTTGAGATGGTTGAGCAGGGGGCTGATCCCCAGGTGAATCTCTCATTGATGGTGATCTCTGCACCTGGAGTAGCTGGCTGGGCCAAGGTGGCAGGGCCCAGGCTGGGTGAACAGTTAGGATTCAGTCCGATAAATGCTGGATGCAGCTTCCAGCAAGCATAACACAATTAGGCAGTGGGGAACCAATCATGACCCACTAACAGCATTCAGCACACTTATAGTAAGACAAAACTCAATATCACATTTCGGATGACAGTCCAGTTGCAATTTCAGCATTCCTGAGCAAAACCGTGACTACACAGGAGCAGCTGCTCGAATGTCTCGAGCTGTTCACTCTCTCAACTCCAAACTCAGACTCCTCTCTGCTGCAGGCAGCTCAGAACTTTCTCTTTGATCCAAAAGGTTAGATTCATTGATTCATCTGTCTGTCACAGCAAGGGCTCCTCCTCCAGGTCCCTTTAGGTGCCAAAGTGGAAAAACTACAACTCCTACAGAAATTCACTCCCACAAGACAACTGTGGGGCAGGCTCCATTTTAGGGCCCCCAAAGGTACCGATTGGTCCACAATGGCATTCCAGAACCAAGATGGTGGTGATTCACAGAAATGTCTATGCTGCAAAGAAGGCAGGTTAGACAAACTATGATAACATTATTAGAACAGATAATCAGCAAAATAAGTACAGCTTCTAAGAGAGCTCCCTCTACGCAATTAGTGATGGCAGAATGGAGCAATTATCTGGCAGCCCAGGTGGGACTCAAGCTTAGAAACACTCAGCCCCCACCCAGATTAATCATACACTGCGATATAGACAGCTCTTGAAGAGACAGAACACAGAGGCTATAAACACACTGGCATGCAATAGCTTTCAAATGATTATGCCACAGGACACCAGCCAGGCAGTTGGCATTTAGGCACACCCAAGGAAGATTTTTGGGAACCCCCATTTGTAGGGGGGTTACATGTGGATTATTTGAAAAAGGGTACATGTGAGCCCCAGCTAAAAGCTGTGATAAATTTGAATAGGATTTGATTTTGCATTGTAGTATGTCTATTACTTGAGCCAAACTGCTATGATGATGTTGCAGCTGATCTGACTTACAGCCTCGTATATTTTACAGATCAAAAAAGTTGCAACTTTATCTCCCCCAGTCATATCTGCTATGCTTAAGAAATTTAAACAGACTTGATATTGTTGCTACTGGTTCTGCTGCTTAGTCCAACGTCAGTTTATCCTTGGTTTTATTGCTGCATACAGGCACAAACAATACACAAGTGCTATTAACAAAGCCCAGCATTTGAGACATCTAACATCACAAAGCCTATAGCAACTGGAGAGGCAAGTGACAACTGACTGACAGGTTCCCATTATACTGTTTTATGTATCTGGTAATGGAGAAAATAAACCCACAAGAGATTTTAACTGCAACTAGCCTTTGGGAAAACTAGTACCGTACACTATAGCAAATGGAGTGGCAACTAGCTGGAATGCTCTGACTATTCTGCTTTCAAGAGTATGATAAAAAGAAAACATATATGTGCTGTTAACAGTACTTAGCCTTTGAGACAACTCACATCACATACCATGGCAACGTAAGGAGCTTGTTCAACCAAAACAGGCACACAGGAAAATGATACAAACTGTAAGAAATAGTCAGTGTGACAATTTGACAGCTGGTTCTGAGTGCTATATAATTTTTTTAATATAAAAATGTGTTACTGAGTGTCTCTCCTGAGACATGCTGAAACAGCCTGTGGATTGACCCCCTCCCACACAGGTTTTAGCTACAAGGTGTTACCTGGAAGGCCAGAAGATAATTACGGGCTAGAAGAGACCTAAATTAGGATCTCCTGTTTATCTAGCTTAATTGTAGCTTGCCAGCTTGCCAGCTGCTAGGTTGGAAAATCATAAACTTTTACGGCATTTAGAGGAAGGATACAGGTTATGTTACAGGGGTGCGAAGTCATAAAAGGTCTTTTGATGTCCTTGAGAAAGGAAGCTGCTCATGGATGAAAATAGGGGCTTGGAAAATGATGGACTTAATTGGGAAGTCATATGGGGAAACAATTTTTTTCTGCTGATGTCACCTATTCATTTACATCCTGATGCAAGACATCCTGATTGTTTAATTTTTAATAAACAGAGGAGGAGCTGGGTGACATCATGGAGAAGGCAGGGTCAAGACAGTGTTTTAATTATGCTGTAACAGACATTTACTGACACACATGTTTGGACTCTGAAAAAAGAAACATCTACAGCACTATAAGAAGATAATACATTAGGTAGACAGGTCTAAGTGTATTATTGGTAGGAATTTGCACTTTTTAAACCTTATTGTTTTAAAAGATTGTATGTTCTGTGATATATGGTTCTGTGTTTTACATTTTACATTTTTATCTATTTTAAATAAACTTCTATGTTTAGAGACTACCTGGTGTGCCTTTGAAATTCTTTCTTTGACAAGGAAAGCATATATGGTTAAAGCTGACACTGTACAAAGCTTACTGGTTTTACCAAATTGGGAAAAGGTAAGAGTTTATTCTGAGGTCTTTAATAGAGTTTTTAAGGGTTAATTTTGTACACCTGGTTAGGTGCCCATAGGCAAAAGATATCTGCCCCCACAAAGAGCAGAATTATCTGAGCCTGTACATTGGGTGCACTATCAAGAGGTTCACAGTTTGAATCCCTTCAGAACTTGAGGCCAAAGTTTGATTCGAACCCACAAAACAGACAGGAGAGTTACCTTGTTCTGTTAACTGTTCACAATACTGTGCTCGGAGGTTGGCACTGTGGGAGCAGAGGGCCTGACCTGCTGTGTGGGGTTGTGACAATCAGTTGTAACTTTTTATTTCTGAAGTATTTTTCTTTTTCCTTTTGCTCTTTAGAAAATTTCTATGTGTAATATTGCACTGGGTGTGTGGATAGCTTTCAGCCTGACAGTGGACATATGAAACTACAGTATCTCTATTCCCCCACGATATCATCAGCTTTGTGATCGCATTGATAGTGATGTCACAGGTGACTGATCTGGCAGCTACTGAGTGGCTGTTCCTAAGCCTACCAGGTCAAAATGTCACATGCTGTACAGTGCATGACATGATCGTGAGGTAGGAACAACTTGGTAGGTAAGAGCAAGAGGGTGCAAAATTGTGAAAGGAAGTATGCATGGTAGTGCACCCTCTCACTCTTCCTAGGGCAGGATAAAAATTCTGCTGGGACAGGGGTCCACTGAGCAGCTGCTGTGGCTTGATGGGATGAGTCACTGGCAGCAAGGGAGACAAGCAGTGCATTTGGGACCAGGGTTTGATTCCTGGTCCCAGAGATGCATGGGATTTTTTCTTTTTTTGCACTTTGTGCAATATTAAATGTTACCCCCCCCCAGAATTAGTTATATCAGTTGGGGGGATTCAGGGGCACAGTCCCTGTAATGGGGTGTGCAGGGGTGGAGCCCCCCTCAAAAATAAGAATGATGCTGTTTGCAGTATATCACACTGCATTGGCAGCACGGTATATTGCTACGGCATAATGTTTTGTGACATTATAACCCCGTGCCATTCCTAAGCAACAGTGATGTCACAGTCAGAAAGGTCACAGTACTGATTATTCAGTAGGAGTAACAGAGCTAGCTATGTCAGCTGTCAGGCAGAGTGCTGTTCCACACATCACACCTAATAACATCAGGTAAACAAACTTTTAAGTAACCAAAGGGAAAAGAAAAAAGTAACTCATATCAAAGGCAATGGTTGCTTTTAAAAACAAATATTAGTTTTAGGCTGCACATTAGCTCTTTAAGTGTATGAGGTTGGGGAGTAGGCTCAGGGGAAATGTAAGGAAGTACTTCTTCACAGAGAGGGTGGCAGATGCCTGGAACAGCCTCCCAGTAGAGGTGGTGGAGGCAAAAACTGCAGTGAGATTCAAGAAGGCATGGCATAGGCATAAGGGAACCTTATTGCTAAGAAAAAGAGGGGAAAAGCTGGAGATTAAGTACAGTCTGTGGTGTTACGGTAGGTAGAGAAAATGGGCAGGCTAGGTGGGCCAAGAGGTCCTCATCTGCCATTAATTTCTGTTTCTATGTTACCATAACTGTCAGGATCCAACTACACCACTTTATGTAAATGATAATAAGGAAAAAAACACACCTGCCTTTTACAGCAATGAGCCTATGGGACAATTAGCATTACACACTAGACAACTGGATTGACAACTAATGGCAGTTTAACAATGCCTCAAAGGAAAATTACACCCTCATATCATGTAAATTTTATATGTTCCCATGTCAATCCACAGCTCTTCCTGTAGCTGTTAGGGTTATAAGTGTTTGCTTTAGTTTGTTTTCACTGTTCCTGGTAGCCCCTTGTGACTACCCTGGGGGTATCCATTTTATGGTTGTTGAAATCTCATTGTTCAAGAGAGCTTCATTGGCATATGAGAACATGATGCTACATCACCCATTTATATGATGTATCTCTATGCCGAAAGAACAAATACCCTGCAAAAACTATCTGGAAACACAAACACTGAATGCAGTTCAAAGGGAAAACCCCTGCATTACAAGTCAGACAGTTAGCAAAGCTATCTGAAGGTTAATGTGACATTTCACACCTTCCCACAATTTGTTTCTTTGATGTCTAATTAAGCAGACAGGCATGCTGTGGAAACTAAATGGTGATTACACATCATGCTCTCACATGCTAAAGCAGTTCTCAGGGACAAGAAGATTTCAATAACCAGCAAATGGAGACCCCCAGGATAGATACAGGGCATAGTATGAAATTTGAAAACAAACTAAAGCAATTTCATACATCTCTATCAGTTACACAAAAAGAGTTGTCTGTTGACTTGGAAACACAATTTAAAAGATATGAGGGTGTGGTTTCCCTTTAACATTAGGTGTCTGATAATGAGGAACTTACACAGTATACAGTAATATTTATTCTACAAACAAAACACTTCTGTTGTAATGTGTGTGTGTATATATATATATATATATATATATATACACTATGGTAGCATGAAAGTACTACCATAGTTAGGGTTGAGTACCCAATTTAATATTAAATGGTGAAACTTTGCATCTTAATAACTTTGCCACCATTCAACAGATTTGCCTGAAATTGGCAGGCACAGGACATAACCATGGATCTTGGGATCCACCAACATTTGTACTGATCGGATTTACAGCTATGGAGTTATTAAGCGACATTATGGGCGCATTTATGTTTTTTTGTGCATTCTTTGCTGGCACTTACAGGTCACACGGTTTGCACGACCAGTCCATAAACTTCAGGGTACATGCGGCCAGGATCTCCAATGTGCCTTTTGAAGATTCTGTGAAAAAATATTGAACGGTTCAAATGTTATTCAAAAAACAAGTTTCCCATTATAGTCAATGGGAAACGTTAACAAGAACTTCGACAGTGTCGCAAACGCAGTTTTTAGTATCGCAAATGACCCCTGTAGTGTTGTGAGTCAGCCATTTTTTTTTCAGTTACTGATCACAGAAATGCTTGGCATTTAAAATTGGGACCATCTAGGGGCACAATTTTTTGTGTGTTTACCTAGTCGAGCCCTGAGAATGCAAGGTGTGTCTTTATTTTGGGGTTAAACAGCCAAGAAATATGTTTTTGAAATTTTGGGGAAAAGTAGTGTCACAAAGTATTGTCACACCTGCGACACTTTCGTGATTCTTTTGCGAAAGTGTCGCAAATCACGACATTACTATGCAACACTACAGCCAAAATGACAGGCATTGTTTGCCACCCTGTTGCAAAACAACGGTTTGGTCTTTTGGTCTGAGATTTGGAAGGAAGAAAGCCAACACCTCACAGATGTGCCTTTTGGTGGTTTGGTGAAAAAATATTACAGGGATGCAAAGTTACTGTACTCCAAAGTTGACGCATTTCCCCATAGACTAACATTGCAGCGTCCGCCGCGCCTTTCGGGGCCCTTATCTCGGAAACTGTGTGAGATACAGACTTTTCATTGGAAAAATGCTGAGCCCTCAGTGGAAACGTACCCAGGAAAGTCATTAATTATAGGAAATTTTAATTTTTTCTCTACGTCATACGATTCCTGAGATATAAGCAATTTAGTATTCCAAGACCTCATTTTCTGGTCCGAGGCCCATTATTATGCATACATTCCTTGTTGTCACTGTGTTTTTCTATGCAGCTATTGGGGAAAACAAGGGTGTCCACTCCAGTTACTGTCACACGTAGCGTTTTCACTTGCGTTTCCGTACCCGTTTGTGTTAGCATTCCCATGTACACCACCTTATGCGTTACCCTTTGTGTTTCTGTTTGCACTTGCATTTGCGTTACTCTTACCATTTGTGTCTACAGTACTGTTTCTGTTTGCATTTTGCTTTGCGTCACCGTGCACATTACCATTTGCAGCCACCCTTCTGTTTGTGTTTGTCTTTTGTTTTATGTAATCGTTGTTCTTACCATTGACATTTGCATTTCCAATTGCGTTCCTGTGCCATGCACATTACGGTTTGCATTTCCATATGCGCTTGCATTTGTGTTTCTGTTTCTGTTTCCTTTGGCGTTATTGTTGATGTTACTGTTCCCATTTGCATTTACAATTGCGGTACCATGCCTGTATGCATTACGGTTTGTGTTTCCATATGTGATTGCATTTACATTTGTGTTTTTATTTCCTTTGGCATTATTGTTGCTGTTACCATTACCATTTGCATTTACAATTGTGGAACCATGACCGTGCATGTTATGGTTTGCGTTTCCGTACATGCTTGTGTTTCCGTTTGCATTTCTGTTTCCTTTGGTGTTATTGTTGCTGTTACCATTACCAATTGCATTTACAGTTGTGGTCCCGTGACCATGCAAGTTACAGTTTGCATTTCCATATGCAAATGCATTTGTGTTTCCATTTACATTACTGTTTGCTTAGGCGTCTATTTGCGCTTGCATTTCTGTTACCGTTTGCATTACCATTTATGTTTCCATCACAATGTGCGTTACCCTTTGCGTTTCTGTTTCCTTTGCGGTTACCATTACTATTTCAGTAAAAATCACACGGTGGGAGTGTGGGGCCCAAAGGGCCTGTGCTCTCACCACCACATTTCGTTCACTATTTATTGTCCTCATTCTCGAAAAGAAGGGAAAGTCATGGCAAAAAAACTCCATTTAATGCATCAGTTAGGGTTGTTCCACAGTGACAAAAGTGAGGGAATTCAATGGTAGGGTTGAACCCCCCCCGGACTCACCTCCACCCCAACCCCCCAGCCAGCATCGGGGTGTGCATTGGCGTAGTTGGTCCTAACTCTCACCCCATTCACCTATAGTTCACCCCCTCAGCTTCTTTACACATGTGATGGGGTGAGAGTTAGTGCAGACTACCCCAATGCACACTCCAATGCCGGCTGAGGGGTGGGTGGGTGGGGTCCTGTGGGGTTTGACCCTAAAATTGAATATCCTTGCTTTTTGTCACTGTGGAACAACCATAACTGATGCATTAAACAGAGTTTTTTTGCCATGAATATATATATATATATATATATATATATATATATATATATATATATATATATATAGTTAGAGAAACTGTGTTTCTATATCACTAACATAAATACTACTGTTGCATAGTAACAATATAATAATGACACCATTTCTTAACTGCTGAATTCCAAGCTTTCATTAAAAAAATTCATTTCTAGCCCCAGCAAATCCAAAGTTATACATTTCAAAAGATATTTTCTTTAAAATGTGATAACTTTGGAACCAAAAGGGCAAGAGATTTAAAGTTATTTTTTTTAATGAAAGTTTGTATTCAGCTAAGTAGACATATTGGGCTCAATTCTCAAAGATCCCTTATGCTGATGCAAGCTGTGGCAAATGGCAGCTTACATCAAAGCCTGATGTCCCAGGGACCCTACACCTGATTCTCTATCTGGCAGGGTACCAGAGGCAAGGTTCTGTGGCTTGTGGCAACCCTGGCCATGTGCCAAACAGGTGGCACATCTGGAGGGTATGCTGCAAGCTGTAGAGCAGCAGTGTGCTGTCTAGTATGTCCCTGGTGGCAAGTGGCACCCCCAGCCCTGATGCCGTGCTAATAGATGTAAACAACCCCACTTTCCGATCTCTGTTGTCCCAATAGTCATATCTAATTATATACCCTTCCTGGTGGTGCAATGGCCCCCCCCCAGCCCCAATATCCCCATAGTCATATTTAATACTATATATCCCTTCCTGGTGGTCTAGTGACCCCCCCAGCTCCAGTGTCACCATAGTCATATGTAATTATATATCTCTTCCTGGCAGTCTTATGGCTCGCTCCCCAACCCCGATGTCACCATAGTCATATGTAATTATATGCCATGGTAGTCTAGTGCCCCCAGTCCCTGATATCAATGTAATCATACTCAAGACAAATCCCATTCCTTGGCTGCCTATTGGACCCCCACCCCAACAGGTGGTGCCCACCACCCTACTCCCCCATCCCAAAACACAGCTGGCAATTGGCACAGCCCACCTCTCACCTCCATGGGTGGCCACTGACTGAACTGTCACTGACTGCGTACTGTCTAGTGTACATGCTCATTGACTGACTGTCCTTGATGACCCAGGGTCCTACAAATGACTCACAAACATAGACTCAAGCTTTCACTTAGGGAAACTGTGTGGAAACACTTATCTGAACTGTCTTGCATGGTAAAATTGTAAACAAATGTTTTTGCCAGCACATGTGGTACCAAAGAAACTCCCCTGAAGAGTGCAAGAGTAGCTGGGGCAGGCCATGTCTTCCTAGCCTAATTTGTAAGTCAACAGTATGCATGTGAATTAAGCACTCAGTTTGCTCAAGCCCAGGATGTGGAGGAGTTTCATAGATTCCTTGTTTATGTCATGCACATGTGACCTGTTTGACAAATTGGGAGTGGATGGAAGCAGCTATGTTTCATTTAAGATGCAAGTCTGGGAAAAGAAAAAAAAAGTTTTCTGAACTGTGTTAGCAGGCAGTGTTGTGCATATCCTTCTGTGGCTGTGACAAACAATCAGTTCACCCTATGAATCAGAGTGGTTGTGGAGAATGCAGTACACAACAATAAGATTTTTAATCTCAGCCTGGCCAAGGAGGGGTTGATACATTTGTGTTTGCCCATTGGCTCATGTGTGACTAGCATAGGATTTGTTGAACTGATATGAAGACCTTAAAGTTCTGTGACCCATGTCAGGGCTCCCTCACAATGGTGCATGCCTTTAGGGCACTTAACAGACCAGTGATGTAGCTAGAAAAACAAAATTTGTAAGCCAGAACACTTTGTTGCCTCATTGCTGCCCCCATCATAGACATACCTGTATCTGTTGCCCAGACCCCTTGGACACACCATATTATACATCAAGTAAGAGCAAGAAATACAACAGTATTTAGTTTTTATGCATTTAATATTATGTTTAATTCAAACAGAGAACAACATTTATATTATAACACCAGTAGAGGTGGATATCAGATAATAGGAGTAAACCAAATCAATGATTAGGACACAGAATTCTTCCCCTACCTCTCCACTTGTAATCTGTGGTTTACTTGTATTCAGATCTACACCTATGGAGCAGACCTGTGAATGCTCAAATGAAAGAGGCAGTGAATGTCTGGTTCTCCTCTGCTGCAGCAGATCTCGAGAAGAATGTGGAATTGATGCAGAGGTAGTCTACAAAGGCTGGATCTAGGGGTTGAGTGGTTGTAGGTTCCTGGGATCTGGTCATGTAACCCTGCTGGTGGAGAATGGGGGCTAGTGAGACCACTGATGTGCCTTATAAGACTGAGCCACCAAACCATAGTGCCCAGGGTCAGTGCACTTCAAGCATTGCTAAGAAAGAGCCTATGTCTGGTGCCACTTATCAGTCCACCTTAAATGCCAAAAGTGAAGAAATTTCTGTCCTAACCTGGAAGTCATAACCATCACCATTAAGCCTTCTGTGGAGAGAAAAATTATTGCTGCCACCAGGTCACCTATAGCTAATGAAGCTGTAAAAGGTGGATAATAAACTTTGGAGTCTTATGCAGTGCATTATGGATATGATTTTCTGTGCTTCTCAAAGTTCACATGGAAGATTGTGAAGGAGCAGCATAATTATTGTCTAGAAGAGGAGTCAAAGGAGGCATGTAATGTTAGGGAAGGGTGTGGGTACCCATCTGATTTACTCCATGTATGAAAAAAGGTGCAGCAAATACTCCATAACCGGCATTTTGAATGAAGAATATGGATGTAGACAATAATCTAAACAGACCTTTCCTGGCAAAAGTACCCTTTGACCTGTTGGCAATGATAGAGACATGGGCAACCCAGTACAACAACTGGAACATGGCCATTCCAGAGAATGCAGTATTCAGGAGGAACAGAGAGGGAATGGGAGGGGGGATGGAATTATATGCATAAAAGTATAAAGGCTACAGAGATTGAGGATATGGGGAAACATTTGTACAAAATGATGATGTTGGTACAGTTGGTTACTGATGTAACCCCTAGGCAGCACTATCCCAAGGGTTACAACCTCTGCCTGTATCTCTAGCCATAGGCTGAGGGTCCTCGATTCAATATTAAGGCGCCTCCACCCAGAGTAACAATAGTGGGGAGCATCTTCCTAACCTGGTATAGCCCTCTGGGAAGCTATAACCACCCACAAACCCACCTAGTGACCTTCTACTTCTGGCAACAGTTAGCACACAGTCAGCAATTAGCATTAATAATATGCACACGCCCTTTACACTTACCACCAGGGTCTGGCCTTCAGAAAATTCCCTGGAACCCCCTGAAAAGCAAGGTTAGCAAAGCAGAAATGTACTTGTATCCCAGTAACCCAACTAATGATATGCTCATGAGCCGGGTTAAACTTGAAACAACAATCAGATTTATTAAGGGGTCGTGAACAAGGAAGGGGCGTGAATCTAAATGAATGATTACTATTCTGATTAAATTCAGGTTACTTTGCATGCACTTTTAGTCCCAAATAATCAGTCTTACAACACTGAGTACCCAGGATGTTATACTGGCTAGCCAGAGGTGTTACCTGGGGGTGGCAGGCATTGCAGCTGTTGTTAGGGCCCTTGATGGAAAGAAAAAGGCAGCCAGCATGCACAACAGAGCTTTGATTATTTGTGATCCTGGCCGGTTGGCCCAGTCTCCTGTAACCCAGAAAATTACAGAAGCAATCAGATGGTACCACAGATAATTAAATGATTTGTTGCAGGGAACTACCCTGGATTTACTCACTCTACCAGTTGGCTGTGATGAGTCTGGCAATATGGAGACTTCATGTAGTTCACCAAAGAGCATGGGGAAGCAGTGCCAACATGATGCACCTCCACTTCATGACCTTGCCCTCCAGGTGGCTGCAACCTACAAGTTGTCTCTGCACAGGGGCTGGATCCCCAAAGCCAGTCTCTCACCAAGGAATAGTCTCTGGTGCAGGAATGGTCAGCCTGGGCTAAGACTGATATAGGCCCAAAGCTGAATAAACAATTCTGGCAAAGTTCAGTTTGTTTGCTGGTGAATGTCTCCAGCTGGCAACACAGTTCAGTCACTGGCAAAGCAGGACACAATCCATGATAAACATTCAGCACATTTAACAGGAAAACATTAACTTCTCTAACTCTCAGTTTGGTAATCAGGCCAGTTGTTATTGCAGTAGATTCACTGAGCAAACCTCTCGATCATTAAATCAGTCTCGAACAACCTCTGAGCTGAACGGTTCTAGGAGCTTCCTCTCAGTCCAAATCTCAGGCTGCACCTTCAAATATCTTGGAGCCTTCTGCCACAAGTAAAGGTTCCTTTTTGGATTAGTCCAATTACTGCAATCAGGCAGTCCAATGCAGGAGAACAGTAGCAGGGAGGCAAGTCAGGCCCCCCCCTGCCGATTTCCTTCAGCTCCTTCCAGGGAGCAGCTGCTCAAAAGCTCAAGCTGATCACTCTTCAAGCTCTAACTCCAACTGAATTACTGTCTCTAACAGTTCTGGGGATATCCCTTGGTTTCCAGAGTTCTGGTTGGCCGGGGGAGCTGTCAGTCACAGTTTGGATGCCCCCTTCAGTTCAGTTTAGGCACCAACCTGAAAACTACAAAAACTATAGATTTTTCTTCCCATGGGGTACTTGAGCTAAGGGCTGTTAAAGGTTCCCTGTGTTCCATTGGTCCAAATGCTGGAAGTCCTGGACCTAACATGGTGGTTCCCATTCAGATAAACAAAGCTGCAAGAAGGCATGTTAGAACTAACTCTCTAGTTTAAATATAACAACAAGTTAGCAGTAAATAATTACAGTACTAGTTCAGGCTCCCTCTGCTCTTCTATTGACAGCAGAGTCTAGCAAATTAAAGCAGTGTCTGGCCAGTTGTGAGCTTTGATGCACTTGGACCCAGCCCAGATGATTACTATACACATACTTGCTAAAGTCTTAAAATGACAGGCACGGAGGCACAGCTTGGCACTCTCACATAAAACAACAGGATCAAACAAACAACCATGAATTTACTACTTCTGCAGGACATCTGCCTGGCAGCGGGCATTGATGAAGCCCTAGGAGATACCTGAGGTAAGCTCCCAAATTGGGGGGGGCTACACTGACAGAATGAGTAATATCAGTATGGGGTGATATATAGATCACTTTTGCAGGAAGAGGAGGCCGAAAGGGAACTGGGGGATAATATTACAAGAACAAAAAAGCAAGGAGATGTGTTGCTAATGGGGTGGCTTTAACATGCATGATGTGGACAAGAGGATCCTGGAAGCATCAATTACAAAAAGGCAACAACAGGTTGAGTTTTTTAAGAAACATTCCCTGTAAAGGCAGTGGAGTAGCCTGAAAAACAGACAGCCATCCTCATCTTAGTCCATACAAACAGCGACAGTATAGGGGAGGACCAACTGGAACCCAGCTAGCACCAGACAGTATGGTTGGACATTAAGTATGAAGTGAAGAGAAATCAGTCCCCGGCAAATGTCCTGGATTTCTGGAGGTCTGATTTTGGTAAGATTAAGTTGCTGTTACAGGAGATACTAAAATGGGCAAGAGTGGTGGGGGGTGGAAAGAAGTTGGATGTAATAAAAATGAGATACTAGATGTCACAAATCTACATGTTAGGGTAATAGGCGGAATAAAGATAGGAAACCACTGTAGTTCACAAGAGGTGAGGTGGCTGTGAGGGAAAAGAGAAAGACATTTAAAAATAGAAAGCCAGCTAAGTGGTGATGGGATAGAGTAGAGTTTCTAAACAAGTTGAAAGATGCCAGCAAGTCTGAGAAAAAGTCTAAGGTTGCCATAGCATTGTAGAGGAGGGAATGAAGAAAGGAAACAAAATCTTCTTTTACTACATACAGGAGGAGTGAAAATAAAAGGAGTAAATGTGAAATGAGTCTCTTCACGGATGACTCCAAGATGGGAGCAGTAGTTGAGGGAGAAGAGGGGAGGTTGGCCCTGCAAGGGGACCTGGACACCCTGGAAAGCTGGGCTCACACATGGAAATTAAATTTCAATATCACCAAGTGCAAGGTGTTGCATCTTGGTCGGGGAAACCCTAAACACATGTACACTCTGGGAGGAGGTGCTGGAAGCCTCAACAGGGAAAAAGACCTAGGGGTCATGGTGGATACATGTATGAATAACACTGAGCAGTGCAGGAGAGCAGCTAGCAAGGCAAACAGGATGTTGGGATGCATCGCAAGGGGATCACCTCTAGGAGCAAGGAAGTGATTCTGCCACTGTACAATGGACTGGTTAGACCACACCTTGAGTACTGTGTGCAGTACTGGAGACCACACTTGAAGAGGGACATACAGCTCCTGGAGAGGGTACAGAGGAGGGCAACAAAGATGATACGAGGGCTAGGGGATTTGACTTACGAGGACAGACTTGAGGAGCTCTGCCTGTTTTCATTGGAGGAGAGGAGAGACAGGGGGGACATGATTGAGGTCTTCAAGTACCTCAAGGGAATAAATAGGGTAAACATGGAGGGGATCTTTAGACTAAAGCAGGGAGGCATCACCAGAGGGCATGGTTTGAAGTTGGAAGGTGGAAGGGTGAGGGGGGAAAGAGGAGGAGGTTTTTCACTGAGAGGGTGGTGGACCCTTGGAATGCTTTGCCTGGTGAGCTGGCTCAGAGATCCACAGTGGAGAGCTTTAAGAGAGGGTGGGACAGACACAGAAAGTGGATGTATCAGATGATGGCCTGTCCCAGGGGGGTGGGGATGGATGATAGGGGTTTCTGGAGCACAAGGGATGGGAGGGTCTCGGCACCCAACTAAGGATCTAGGTTCGAGCAGACTTGATAGACCATAAGGCCTAATCTGCTGGCAAATAGTATGTTAGTATGTTAAATATTCAGGCTGAAGAAGGGAAATAACTGTGGGGAAGGGGAGGGATGAAGGAAAATGGACATCCTGAACACATTTTTCTGTTCAATTTTCACAATAGAGGAAAAGGTGCTGTTGTGTGACTGTGCCACCAGAGCAAATGGGGAGGGTGGGTCAACAAATATACAATTTTAGTGACAAGAGAACTAGAGGGCTTAAAAGCACTGAAGGTTGGATCACTCCTCAACATCTTCATTTGTGATATTGGTGTAGGGTTACAGAGAAAGATATGCCTCTTTGCAGATGATACTAAGATCTGTTGCCAGGTGAGCAGTGGGGATGAGGTCAAAATTATAAATGAGGACCTGGGAAGATTAGAAAATTGTTCAAAGGTATGGCATTTAAAATTTACCACTAGGACGGGAAAGATGAAGTGTATAGGGATAAAAAATACCCTCCAAACTGAAAATTGATTGGGGAGGTAATATTGGAAAGTAACACAGAGGAGTGGGACACAGTCAACCTAAAACAGCTTAATGCAACAGAGCAGTGTGAAAGGCTATTAGGATGCTGGGTGCACAGAAAAGGGAATCAGCAGCTGCAGAAGAGATTCTGCCACCATATAGGTCACAGATTCATCCTTACCCATGTGCAGTTTTGGGGACTGCATTTAAAAAGGACAGGGACAGAGTGATGGTGATGAAGAGGAGGGTAACTAAGGTCAGCCTGGGGCAGCAGGAAAGGGCTTATGAGGAGAGGTTGAGGGATCTACATATGTGTACTGTGGATGGGAGAAGGGAGATTGGCACATAACTGAGACATACAAATATTTTCTTTGGTTAAGCAAGGTGGATTGCAGGGAGCTGTTCAAGCTGAGTGGGAATACAAGCACGAAAGGTGAATTCATAAAACTGAAAGGGGCAAGATTAGGAGAGATGCCAGAAAGTGTGGTGGTGAAAGGGTGGTATAAATCACTAAAAGAGGAGGTTTGTGTGAAATCAGTGAGGAATTCAAATATAGGTGGTAGAGATACATTGGCCTGGTAAAATCCTTATCATATGGGGAGGGTATTGAGAAAGAGTGAAGATCCACTAGGGCTCTCACATTCCATATTAAAAAGGTAGGACTGGACTGACATGATGGGCCGATGAGCTATCTTCTGTCAACAACATTTATGCTCCTTTTTACCTGTTTGTGGGATAAAAGAAGCTGTATCTATATGAGGCTGTTATTAATGTTATTGTTTGATTATCCTATCTTCATATTAAATTTGGTCATCAACTTTCCTCCTGTTAAGGAGCAAATAAATTTGTTCAGTTGAGATTTTTTTTTTTTTGTCAGTGTAGGCCCCACATGTATTATTTTCCTCATACAGCAAATTAGGGCTAGGTTTCTTTGTACATGGGTGTTCCCTTGGGACTAGGGTCCTACATTATTATTATCACCCTGATGAATCAGTACAACTGTGAATCACAAGGATTACTGTGTACATGGCTGCTCATGGTGTATTGTACTCATAAATTAAAAACTATACTGTACCTTTTGGCACATTGATTCCTATTACTTGGAGCACATGTTCTCTGTACTCTTTCATCGATTCATCAGCCCACACCTGTGTTTATTTTGGCGTGTTCTGTGCCTTTCCCTACATTTTCCTTGTATTACAATGTAGCCACAGCTAAACTGTTCTACCCAGCATTCACCTGATTGACAAATTGTTCAATCCTGGGCAGATGGGCCTGGCTACAACTAACTCTTGGAGGGAAGAGAAGTGACTTCTAATACCTGCACCTCCACTTGCATGGAAAATCAGCAACTGACTATTGGCACCTCACATTTTACTATGCTATTTTAGGAGTCTAGGGAGAAAGGGTGTAGGGATTATAGGCAGCCCAGGGAGCCATGTAGCATTTTTCAGACCAAGACATTGGTCAGACCAGGGATAGTCCAAATAAGGTCCAGCTGGTTGGGCCAGACAAAACGTGAATATCCAAGCCTCCAACCCATCCCACGACACATCTCAATATCTTGTTGTGTTTTACAAATAATACAGAGTAGATCCTGCTTCAAATTAGACAACTGTCACCTGCAGTTTGAGCTGGTTATTATGTTATTCTTTTTTCTACAGTTTTGGCTTTGTTCCCTCAATGTTCCATACCCAGTATCTGGGGTCACCATGGCAACACCCTTCCTCCCATTATTGTTTAAAATATGTTATTGTTTTATATATCAGGCGTCACAATCATATTCCATATATTATTTTGTACAACAGTTGTCATACAGTATGACAGGGCTACTTTAACAACTCCCCCCTTCCCACAGGAGGCAGACTTAATATCTTTAACATCTTTGCTAAGGTGATAGCATGGCTTTGATTTCTTTCCATATTGTTATGCCAACTTCTTCACATATTTCTTCAGCTAATTGTTCATATAGTAAAGCCTCTCATAAATTGTACCACCACCTGGTATTAGGAAACATTTCAATCTCTGGGGCATTAAATTGTTCGAATACAAGTCTTTTAGTTATCATTGTAGCTAAACAAAAGATTTTATAGTGTGTTTTAGGTAATTTCAAACCAGCTATATTATTGAAAAGGAGGCAGGAAAACTCATCAGGAATCTTTGTTCCAACTATAGATTCTAAAAGTTTGATAGTTTTTTTTCCACCATGGTTTTATTCTTGTGCAGTCCCAGACACAATGCATAAGATTCCCTATATTTCCACATTTATGCCAGCTTTCTTGGTTTTTATTAGAAGAAACATTCCCTAACATTTGTGGCATAAAATAAGTACTGTCAATTATTTTTTTTAATTGCTTTATTTTTAGCGAATAGATAATCCTTGTTTGCTTTGATTCTTAGATTTTTCCATTGTTGTGATGTATAGTTTATATTTGTTTCTTGTTACCATGTTACATTTATTTTCTGCCACCAATATTTCTTTGTTTGTATAATCTTAGAATAAATCCTTAGAAATAATTATTTTGAGCCTCTCTGAATAATTTGTTGCCGTAATTTTAATTCCTTACTTAAATTATTTCTCTTACCTTTTTTATTTCCTCCACCAGAGCTTGAAATTTCTTTTTAATAGTAATGCATCATAGGAAATTAGTGCCTGGGACCTCCATGAACATCTCTTTTACAGTAATTCATCACAGGAACAAAGATATTCACCTGCTACTAACTGGTATCATTTTTGAATTTTTGTGGTACTAAACTTTTTAATAATTTATTTTCTCTCCCCTTTCCAGGTTGAATAACACTTGCATATATTCAAAGACAACTGTGGTAGTTCATTGTTTCTTACTAAATTGGTTATTGATCTTTTAATATTTAATACTTCAGGACAAAAATAGTAGGCACTTTTATCTTCTGCTGGATGTCCCAGATTATATTTTCCCTACTGAATCTAGGTTCCATGTCCCACATTAGAGACTCTCAATGATTCTCCACCTTTCCCTTCAAAAGTACACTCCCACCAAACTTTAATCTGATGTGCTACTGAATAGTGTAGTTGGTCTGGACAGCAAAAATCTCTTTCCCTTCTTGGAGTAATGAGCTGGTCCCAAACAATTCTTGGCTTGCCACCCCTCCACAAAAATGTCTTGAAAATATATTTTATATTTCTATACTAAAGAAGAGACGGAGTACCCTCCATCGACTGGATGACAAACATTAAATGGGGTAGTGCCATCATTTTTATAGTTTTGACCCTTCTCCATAATGACATAGATAGGTTCTACCAGTTATCTAGCAGGGTTTTAATTTTATTATAGGCATAGTGATAGTTTTAATAGTTTCTTCCTGTTAAGCTTTCAAAATTATTCCCCCACATATTTGAAGCTATTGGTTATAGTAAAATGTTCTTTTATATTCAAATCCAGTTGGGAATTTCTCTCATCTATGGGTATTATTGTTGATTTTGTTTTGTTTAAACTATACCCTGATAGATCCACATACTTTGAAACTTCCCCCAAAAAGGAAGTCATGGATTCTTTTATATTTATCATGAACAATAGGATATTGTCTGCAAATGCATTGACCTTAATCATTTCTTTCCTCACTGATATTCCTTTGATTATATGATTTTCCCTTATAAAATTCAGAAATCATTCCAAACATAACACAAATATAATGAGGGACAAAGGACAGCCTTGTCTCACTCCATTACTCATCACAAAAGACTCTGTTAAATAAGAATTAATAGAGAATCTGACTGTTGTCTTAAAATAAATTTGCATAATAGGTACTAATATACTATCTAGAATGCCCCATCCCTTTAGACATGCAATCATAATACATTTCTTGTTCAAAAAATCAAAAGCTTTGGTTGCATCTACTGCCGCTGTGTAGTCAAGCAAAGTAGACCAAGCACCAGGAAGTTAGCTGCTACAGTGCTGCAAGATAGAACACACTATGCAAAGTAGACAGTTCAAAGCACCCGTAGTACCAAACTAAACCTGCTGACCAAAATTATGTCACTATAAAAATGATTTATTGTAATAACTGGCCAGATGGCTCAAATGCAAGTTGAGAAAACTAACGTTTCTCCTGGCGTGCTGCCAGGCTTCTTCAGAGTTTATACAATATGTTAAAAACATGCCTTTTTATACAAATTCAAACACACATGTGATAATCAGGAACCAAAATCAAAGTACTATCTAAACAATTAGGTGGTACCTTTGTGCATTAACGTGTTAAGTGTAATTTTAACAAAACTTGGAATTAATTTCCATAGAATTAACATGCTATTCATTTTGCAGTTGTGAATTCTATACTAATGAAACTATTCCAAGCTCAACAATTGTAATCTTTTATGTTTCACTGCACTGCAAAAGCCAAATGTTACAATTTATTTTGATTTTTGTTTGGCTCTCCCCCCCATCCTTTTCATTTATTTAATTTTAGGGTGGAGAGGGTATTGGCAGAATGAAATAAATGCTGCTTTTGATGTTCATTAAGATATGATACATTTAGAATAATTCCTTGTATGTCATATAATTTTAGCATTTATATTTATTCAAAAATGCACTTAAATCTATGCTGTCATTTAGTCCTTTATTCTGGCAAACTCCCACATTATATATCCAATAACTTTCTCTCTGTCCTATGATTTTATTTAAATCCCCCCTCTAATGCCCACTTTTACTAATTCTATGCCTACAAAATGGATAGTATGTTGTTGAGAGATATTTCCTATAACATGTTTAGTAATCGCATATGATGAATCACCTTTTTCTAATGCTCTAATGTGTTCACCTATTCTGATGAGAAATTTTCTGGTTGTGCGGCCTATATACAAGGCTCCACAACTACAACTAAGCATGTATATCACCCCACTACTATCGCAAATGATAAGATCATTAATCAAAATTTTCTTATTAGTTACTGGATGTGCAAATTCTTAACAAGTTCTTACATATTTACAGAAACTGCACCTACCACAATGGTGTGTCCCTACTGGTGCTGGTGCAAGCAGCATTTGTTTTAAAGGTTCTGGTCCTGGCATTATGTTACTGACAACCATGTCTCCAATACTCCTGCATCTACAAAATACCATATTTGGTTCTTTTTCACTAATTAAAGTAAGCTTTGGTTCTAGCTGCAAAATTGACCAGTTACTTTTGATGATTTGTTTTACCTTTTCAGCTCTACTAGAAAAATTTGTTACAAATGAGCACCCCTGTTTATTATTATTGGTTTTATGTGTATATTGTAAAGTGGATTCACGATTCATGCTGTCTACCTTTTGAATCACTGTGGCTATGCTATGCCTACTATATCCTCATTCCTGGAATCTGCAAACTTGTACTTCTTTTTTATTTGCAAATTCTTTTTGTTTGGTACAATTATGAAGGGTGCAAACTAACTGGCCCTTAGGTATATTGTGTCGTACATGTTACGGGTGGCAACTATCAAATCTTAGTAAGCTGTTATGATCTGTATTGTTCTGAAAAAGTGTTGAACACACACCTCCCTTACCATCCTTATACAATTTCAAATCCAAAAAATGAATAGCTGTCTGATCTAACTCATATTTATAAGTAAGACAACTGCTGGTTGATTCCATCCATTTAATAAACAGTGACAATTCTTCTCTGGTTCCTTTCCACACTATTAGTATGTCATCTATAAAGCACCACCACAAATCCACCTTAGATAAGAATGGATTCATGGAGGTGCCATACAGATGCTCACACTCCCACTTCCCCACAAAGAGGTTATCGTAACTCGGTGCCATTGTGGTGCCTATAGCTGTACCCGTGATTTAATGGTACAGCTGATCCTGGAATAAAAAAAAAACATTGTTTTGCAATACTGTTCTAGTCAATTTCATTAAAAAATTAGTAGGGCTAGCAACACACTCTGGGATAGATCTCAGCTCCAAGAAATAAGATAGTGCATCAAGTCCCTCTGTGTGGGGAATAACTGTATACAGTGAATTAACATCAACAACAGCAAAAAAAAACACTCTGGTTCCATTCACAAATTTTCAACTAATTAAACAATTTCAATTGAATCTTTTATGTAAGATCTTACATTCTGTACAATCGGCTGCAGAAATTGATTGAGATACATGGATAGTGGCTCTGTGAGCCAACCTCGACCTGATATGATTGGACGACCTGGGGGGGAATGTTCTTATGTATTTTGGGTAAGATGTACAAAACTGGGATTTATGGGGAGTTTATAGTCATGGTTTTGTACAATAATTCACTAATATGGCCTTTTACAAAGCTATTAATTGTTTAATTAGTTTAATTAGTATTTCGGAAAGACCTTTGAGTGTGCTCTTTTACAAAGGTTCCATGTCAGGGTGGACAATAAGGCAATACACATATTCAGTGGTTACAGAGGCCCGATCATTAGGCATTAAAAAGCGATTACATGACAATTAGACAAATAGGAGAAAAAAAAAACTGAGCAGTTGTAATTGATTACTAAACTATTTCTAATCGGCTGCCCTAGGTAGCACACCCTTGGAAACCTCCAAATCCATTGATAGACTATGGCAGAGTAACTGCATAGGGTTTAACACTATCCCAGATGGTGAGAGGCTGGGTGACAGTGAAACAAGGGGGATTGGGTATTACTTAATATGTTATCAATTTCTTTCTTAAAGTGTACTGCAATTTGTTTTGAAACCTTTTTATAAGATGTAGTATCACTTAATAATCTAAGTACCTCCCTCGTATAATCTGTGGTGTTCATGACTACTACTGCCCCTCCCTTGTCTGCAGCTTTGATGGTTACATTATTATTGCTGCTTAATGAATCAATCGCTTTCCTCTCTTCCCTACTACAGTTACTTTTAAACTTTTCCCTAGGTGTTTCTTTTAATTTTGTAAGATCCAATTCACATTTGCATATAAATGTAGACACAACGGAGTTTAATGGGGGACAGAATATAGATATTGGGCTCAACCTATTATCTGGTGGTAAGTTATCATTATTTCATTCAGATTCCTAGAACATGCATTACAGCATTAGATTTCTACCAAATCTATTCAAGTCTATACAAGTACTGAAGAAATTTATGTCAGACTTGGGACAAAATGCAAGCACTTTACTTAGTACAGATAATTCTGAAGCTGTTAATTCATGACTTGATAAGTTAACAACAGGTGTTAAATTGTTTGCAGGAACAGGCTCAGAATCAGCATCATTAATATCAGAGAGTAAGTCTATTTCCAAACTTGTATTATCTTCAATGGACCGTGTGGGGGGGGGTAGAGGCAAATATGGAACCTGGTATAGAATATATACCCACTTGTAATAGTGTGGTTTGAATCAATACTTGTTCCTGCCTCTTCTTCCACACTGCCCCCCCTTTGTCCTTCTTTTGAATGGTATACTGTTTGGAATCGTGTTCTGCACTGACGTTGGCTCCGTCTTGTCCCCTGGATGTGTATTGAGGACTGTCCTCCCTCTGCTTACCACATATCTCCATCAGAGTGAGCATTGGAGCAATCAGTGTCAGAGGGGCCTGTGGTGTGATCTAATATTGTGCCTTCCCCCTGTATCTCTCTGTTGTTGGTAGTGCTTTGTTTTAAAATAGATTTTACTTTTGACTCGTCTTCATTCCAATTGAATACCATGTTATTTGGATAATCTCTTTCATCCCTTGTGAATTTTTTATGCTTTTGTTTTTTTATTTTAATATCAAACTTAATCACTTTGTCCATCAGTATTTTATTACATTTTTCCCATTCTTCTGGTGATCTACAAACTTTTAATTTAGTCTCCATGTTATTAATCTCCTCAGTTAAAGTATCCCTTGCTGGTCCTGCATATCCCAGAATAAGTTGTATATTTTTTATGGAGACTTCTTGCATGTTTCCATGCCACCTCTTCATGAAATCAACATTGTCAGTTCTGTGAGAAGGTTTCTGTGTTAAGCGGAGCCCTCTGGGAACTCTCTTAATGGCCAAATAAGCCTCAAGGGTTGTTTTGTGCCAAAACATTCTTCTCCCTTTGAGGACTAACTTTTCAAATTTACAAAAGAGAACTTTATTGTTGGACTCACCAGCCATTTGTTGTGCATCTTGATTCTGCTCTCCCAGAAGGGGGTTCACACCATCTGCAGTGTCAAAAATCAATTTCGCAAAGCCTCCCATTGGAATGCTCATTTTGTGTGACTCCATTTTGATCTTCTCTCATTGTCATCCTTGCACAGTGTGGTCCAGAGGTAAAAACACTCCTACCATGCATGTTATTGTTGAAGAGAGTTCTGGGCCATTATAGTTCTTGTTCCGATATTTGTAGAAAATTTCAAGGTCCAGTTAAATAATACACAGCCTGATGAAAAAACATCTCCAGGTATTGAATCAATTTAGTTTGGTTTTTACTCCTTTGTCTTTAGGAAACCTGTGCTGCATCATGAAACAAACAGTCAAGCAAAGTAGACCAAGCACCAGGAAGTTAGCTGCTATGGTGCTGCAAGATAGAACACACGATGCAAAGTAGACAGTTCAGAGAACCCGTATTACCATACTAAACATGCTGACCAAAAGTATGTCAGTATAAAAATTATTTATTGTAATAACTGGCCAGATGGCTGAAATGCGAGTTGAGAAAACTAACGTTTCTCCTGGCATGCTGCCAGGCTTCTTCAGAGCTTATACAATATGTTAAAATGTGCCTTTTTATACAAATTCAAAGACACATATGATAATCAGGAACCAATTAAAGCACTATCTAAACAATAGGTGGTACCTCTGTGCATTAAAGTGCTAAGTGTAATTTTAACAAAACTTGGAATTAATTTCCATAGAATTAACATTCTATAGCAATGGAACTATTCCAGGCACAACAATTGTAATCTTTTATGTTGTGCCTGGAAAAGTTCCATTAATATAGAATTCACAATTGCAAAATGAATAACATGTTAATTCTACAGAAATTAATTCCAAGTTTTGTTAAAATTACACTTAGCACTTTAATGCACAGAGGTAGCACCTAATTGTTTAGATAGTGCTTTGATTGGTTCCTGATTATCACATGTGTGTTCGAATTTGTATAAGAAGGCATGTTTTTGACATATTGTATAAACTCTGAAGAAGTCTGGCAGCACGCCAGGAGAAATGTTAGTTTTCTCAACTTGCATTTGAGCCATCTGGCCAGTTATTACAATAAATAATTTTTATACTGACATACTTTTGGTCAGCATGTTTAGTTTGGTACTACGGGTGCTTTGAACTGTCTACTTTGCCACTGTGTAGCACTCCTCCTCCATTCTTCTGGCATGCTGTATTAATGCCTGGACCTTCCTTGTTACTTGAAACATATTTTGCCAGCAATGAATCCAAATTGATCTGGATGTATTGCTTCTGGCAAGGCTGTATTTATTCTATTAATGAAGAGCTTTGCTAAATAAGGTTGCTCCTAAAAGGCATCCCAAGTTTGTCGGATGGCCCCACCCCAAGGGGAAGGAGACAGAATAAAGAAGTAGGAAGGAGGGAGGGAGAGGGGAAGGGGGATGAGGTCATTAGGCAAGTGTCGTTTGACACAGAGGGAGGAAGGTGTGCCATTGGTCAGGGGGAGGGGCTGGCAGGAAGGGAGGGAGGGGCCTGGAGGGGTATAAGAGTTTGTGCAGCCCTTCGGTGGCTCTCTTTGCTGGAAAATTTTTCATAGGAGGTTTTTCAGCACATCATTGGCATGATCAAGGTAAGGCACATGGCCACTGGTTTTTGGGGGCTTTTGAGCCACAGGAAGCCATGGCGGGTTAAGAGTTTCATAGTGTTACATTGTTCTATAATGATCGAAAACAGAATGTTGATTGAGAAGGTCATATGGTTGCTTTGTTTCATGGTTATCAAAAAACAGAATGTTGGGAGGCCCCCAGTCATGAGGCAGGCAGTGGGGCACTAGGAACAGCAACCGAACATTGGGGCTGAGCTTTTGGTGAAAAATGGGGTTGAAGCCAAAGAACATACGAGGGAGCTGAATGCCCAGTGATAGGCATGTGACCACTGTGGAGCTGTGGGAGTTTGTGGCTACAACATGCAGAGTGAAGAGTTTGCAGGATGTATGCCACAAGCTCCTAGGAATGCATAACTTGATGCAGAGTCTCCCCCTGCAGCACCTACTCCAGAGGCAGCAACTGGGGGGGCTCACAGCAGACCCACAGGATGAACCACTGGGGGAAAACAAGGAACAATACCAGCCTTGAAAAGAGCAAATGCTACTACAAAAAGATATTTCAGGTATAACATCAATGAATGTAAGCCAGGAACAGGTGGCTGCTATGCCCCCACCTCCAGAGCCTGAGGAGGATTATCAACTGGCTAAAGGCAAGAGAAGATCTACAAGGAAGAACCCCAAAACCAAGATGCCCAAAACTGATAAATTGGAACTGCAAAACACCTTTATGGTCCTGCAGAAAGAAACTGATGCAGAAGATGGAGACTCAGACTCCTCTTCAGTGACTTCCTCTCAAAAAGACCAGTCGAACATGGAAGTAGATGCCATGGAACTGACGAAAGCTAAAAAACAGACTAGGGAAAAATATGCTAAAATTATGATCCCCACCTCTGACTACTATTATGGATATTTGCTCATTTGACAATATTGGCATTCTTTCATTAAATGTTTATAGCATTAAGAACCACAATAGACTGACCATAACCTTTTATGCTTTAAGCCTAGTTAAAGTTCAAGTAATCCTATTACAGGATACCAGATCATGAAAGATGGCTGACATCCATCAAGCCCAAAAATCTTGGCAATGGGGCCTCTCAGTATAGCCATCAGGGGAAGATCCCTGTTCAGGGGTAGGGATATTGATCAAAGACCGTCAGATTCACATCCATAAAGTGTTAGATATAGAACCTGGACAGGCACTATTAGTTGATATACAAGGGCAGGAGCAAAGTCTGTGAATAGGTGCAGTTTACGCACCTCAGACAAAACATGTAAGAGTAGCTGTTTTTCGACAACTACACCATACCTACAAACAGCTAGGAAAGTCATAATCGGAGGGGATTTCAATTGCCACATGGGATTGGGGGACAAAACTGGCAATTTAATGAAACTGTTCAGTGACACAAATGTACTGACACAAATCATGCCAATAGCTGGAATGCAAGATGCACACAGGATCAAGCACAAGACAGGGTCACACCTATCACCAGGGAAACTTATCCTCACAGATAGATTTTATAATCGTATCCCAAATCTGGAAAATATTAGCAGCGGTACTAACCCTACTGCCACATCTGATCATTTTGAACTCTTAGTCACATTAGGTAGTTTCCAGGACTCAAACCCAGGGCCTGGTTACTTGCACCTTAATTCACCAGTTTTAAAAGATCCATTGATAAAACAAAGAACAATAGGAGTATTAAGAGCCAGAGCTACAGTGGGGATCCATTATGATGAGCTTCTCAATTGGTTGGATGATACAAAGATTTGTCTTAAAAACTTTTTTTCAAAGCTCGGAAAAACAAAAGGAAGGGAGGATTATTTTCAGTTTTTGAGATTACATTCACAGTTGTTCAGATTAATTTCCTTACAACATATGGAAAACCAACGATATATAACTCATATCACAAAAATCAAGAAAGACATGAAAACCTTCCTATATGATAGGGCAAAAACACTACAGGCAGAACAAGCCTACGGCCTGCACTGAACAAAGATATCACTTGATCCCTTTAAAGGTTGTCAGGACAGAGTGGCTAACAAACTGGTCACTGCAATCAAAGATCCTCAGGGTTCAATCCATACAACATTTCCAGCTATTATGACAGTAATTGAAGAGAGTCTGCATACACAGTTTGGGGTTCCCACAGAGGGGGAGGGGATCTGACAGAATGTTTACAACAAGTAGATATGAGAGTTGCACAGCCACAGGATTATGCATCTCTTGTCCAGCCAATTTCTACAGAAGAAATCTCCTTTATGATACACAAATTATGGTCAGAGGCTGTTACTGGGCCACATGGACTTAGTGCTGGTTTCTACCAGGTTTTTTCTGACATAATGACACCGATTTTGACTGAAGTCTTTAACTATATGTTACAAAGTTTAAGGATGTTGGATAATATGGCTAAAGCCTTCCTTATCCTGTTATACAAAAAAGGAGAAAAAAGGATATAAATTGAATTTGCAGAATTGAAGACCGATCTCACTATTAAATTTGGATTTAAAGATTGAGCGGCCCGTCAGCTCAGCAGTTAGATTTCCACTTGCGACACCGGTGACCCAGGTTCGGGAACGGGTCATCATGGGCTAGTTCCTCAAACTTGTATTTACCTATGAACCTATGAATCAATTGGAGGGCAAGCTTGGGGGAGAAGGTTTAAGCATCCCTAGACTGCTCTCCTTCTCTGGGGGGAAGGGTGGTGAGTGTTTGGTGCAAGAGCAACACCTGGCAGAGGCTGGGTTGTCACAATGCACAAATGCCTGTTCATCTCAGGGGCGGGGTAGATGCTGGTCATCATTGCATATCCTCGTCCCTGCCAACAAGGGGAGAAAAACTTGCAAGCTGGCTACCTCCATGAATCCCTGCCTCCAGCTTCGATTAGCCTCCCAGGCTGGATCTCCTGGATAGATACTAGTCTAGTGGCACCTAAGGGGATTGATGCTGAGACCCCACCACCAGGGGTGCCATGGAGAACACTGGTAGCAATTGGGAGGTGGAAGTGTGGAGCTCTGTGACCAGGGTGGATTTCAGCGGTCAGCTGCAGCAAAAAGCATACTAAATAAATTTAGATTTAAAGATCTTGGCCCATGTCCTCCAACATCGCTTGACTAAAGTGGCCCAACCAGTCATAGTATACAATCAGACCTGTGGAATACCAGGGAGGTCAATGAAAGATAACCTTTTACATTTTAGGGAAATTTTTGTAAGAAGCCAGTTAAATATGATACAGGGGTTGGTCATATCATTAGACCAACAAAAACCTTTTGACCGAGTTCCACGTAGTTATTTAATTAAGACCTTGATACATCATGGCATCCTACCTACTTTCACAGCATGGATAGGTCTATTGTATCAACAGGCTAAATATCATTTGCTTTTAAGTGGACATATAGGATGACAGATGAGTACCATTCTCGGGGTCGGGGAGGGCTGCCCTTTGAGCCCTTTGCTCTACATTTTCTGCATCAATATTTTACTTTTCAGAATTAATCAGACGCCTCAAATAAGGGGCCTGACATTAATGCAGATGGTTTTATCATTTAAAATTTCCGCATATGCAGATGATTTATGTTTATTTTTGGAAGATGAACAATACTGTGCAGAGGCCACGCCTCTCATAAGGGATTATTCTGATGTGGCAGGGGCAAAAGTAAATATTGTTAAAAGTACAGCTGTTTCCCTTGGTCAATTCTGGCACAGGGTTTACAACAGATTGAAGGGATTCATATAGTTTCAGAAATAGTCCATTTAGGCATACAATTCGGGGCCCAGGATACAGCCCAGGCAAGTTGGAAAATAAAATTATTAGAAGGGGGAAAAAAGTGTAAAGATGGAAATCTATGCAAATTTCTAAACTCAAAAGAGTCTCTTTAGTTAAAACTTTTATTCTTCCCTTATTTTTAAACCTAAGTGCAATCTTTCCCCCACTGTTGGAATTAGACACAAAGCTGTATAGTCTTTTTTCCCTGGCTATTTGCTGGAGTAGACTGAACCCTATTTCTAGGCAAATCACATACTTACCAGTAAATAAGGGAGGCCTGGGCATGATAAACCCGGTCCTTTTCTTTCATACCATTTTTTGGTCAATAAATCTGGTGGTTATTTTAAGACATGCCAATAAGGATTGGGCTATCTGTAGACATGCCTGATTTTTAAAAATGTAACTTTTGTGAGATGCACAGAAATGGCATTTCCACACAAGGTCAAACAAAGAAAGGACCCTAGTGTACGTTAGGTCTGTTCTAACTAAAATAACAATATGGAACGTTACCACACAACAGTGTAGTACATTATCAAGGAAAAATACTTACATGCATATTTTGGATACGTCAATAACAGTACGGATACAGTTTCCTGGGGGTACAGACAGGACAGTCTCTGACACAATAAAACAATTGACAGAGCTACGAATACCAACGCATATGTGGGATGCGGTGTGGCTCACATGTCATGGCCGGATAGGGGTATGTGATAATCATAAATCATAAATCAGGAGTATCTCTTCCTCAGAGGACTAGGGAGTCCAGGGTGAAGGAATGGCAAGTGATAAGGGTAAGGGGTGGGAATGTGAGAGTAGCATCAGGGTTGAGAAATTCTAATGGTGTGCCTTTATTGAATAGATCTGCACCACTGTCTGGAAGGAGGGAGGGAGGGAGCAGCAGGAGGTGAGGAAGAAGGTCAGGTTGAGCCAGGGTTGAGAGAAAGAGTACAGGGGAGGAGGAAGGGAACTAATCAGGGTGGGCAGGGAAGAAGATGCAGGCAAAACATAATGGAGGATTGGGAGGGAGAGAAAAGGAATGGAAGAGGGAAGGGAAAACTGAAAGCAGATATAGATAGTCAGAAGGGGATGGGCAGACTGGGAGATGGAACAGCATTTATGGGGATAAATTGTGGATGTCTAGATAAGTTCACCAGGGTGCAGAGGGAGCAATTAGGTGGGGAAGCAGCTAGTACTGAAGGTAAGAAAGGGAGGACAGGGAGCACGGATGCAGGGGATGGAAGACTGGCAATCATAGGGGACTCCATAATTATGGGTATTCTCTGGGGAAGGAAAAGGGACTCAAATGCAAGCAGGAAGGTGATTTGTATGCCAGGGATGACAGCGGGGAAGGTGGGCCCAAGAATAAAGGAAATAGAAAGGGAGGTTGGAGGAAAACCGAATTTAGTTACACATTTGGGAACCAACGACCTAGCTGGGGAGGAGGTTAAGATAGTGCAAAGTAGGTTCAGGGAGTTAGGGAAGATCTGCAGGGAGGAAGGAAGTTCACTGGCCTTCTCAGAGGTGATACCAGTACCAAGGGCCAGCACAGCTAGGAAAAGAAGAATAGAGGATTTTAATGCCTGGCTGAGGAAATGGTGCAGGGAGGAGAGGTTCTTCTATATTGGGGACTGAGATGAGACCTGGTCAAACAAAGCACTCTTTTCACCAGACAGGCTACACCTTAGTAGGGAGGGTTTGAGGGTACTCAGGGACAAACTGGGGGAATACATAACCACTACACTTAATTGAAACTACTAAGGGGGGCAGTGGGCATGCAGACCCATAGACTCCAAGAGGAGGTGGTCAGTGAACCCCCCCCCCCACAATGATGGAAGAGGTCTGGAGGGAGGAGGTGGAAGGGGCAAGGGCCAAAACACAGTTAGCAAATGGTGGAAGGGTGAGGAACACATAACAAGGGTGTGTGGAGGGGTGCACACAGAGGGGATAAATGTGAATAGAAGAAAAGAGGAAAGAGAAGGAAGGTCAGACTCTAAGTGGAGGGTGATGTCTCTGAATGCATGGAGTCTTGGAAGCAAGATGGATGATCTGCAGGCACTATTAGCAGACAGGAGGATGGACATAGCTGCAGCAAAACACACAGGCATGCCAAGCTAAAAATGGATTCCAGTACTTCCTCAATTCTCCCGCTTCCTCGTAACAATACAACCACATCACCACAGGTCACATCACATAGTAAAAGACAGTGCTCACAATGTAAGTGGGTGCTGGAAAAAACAGAAATACCAACACCAATAAAACCAGCACTCCAGACCAGCATATTCAAAAGTGCAAAAATATTTATTTAAATATAAATGATTGGAAAAAGACCAAATACTTACAAAAATGAAAATGCAGTATTATATAATGCATAATCTGGAAACCCAGTAAGTGTTTAGGAAGCTATATTCAACACACACGCACAGACTTAGGCTCCTGCACTTCGGGATTTCAAACCCCTTCCTTTGGAGGCATGACCTTACAATGTGATCCCAGTGCCTTTGTATTCACCTCACCACATGTGCAAAACATCTAGTAATCAATTAAACTCAATTGTTTTTATTATAGATAATTAGAAAAAGGCCATCATTGCAGTTTGCCTGCACTGAAGCCTATTGAAGGCAGCTCTCATTAGTGTTCTCAGTCCATGCATGCCTGGCTGTAAACAAACTGTTAATTTTCTGGATAATTCCAAAGTCATGGAGGTCCCAGAAACAGTCCACTGCAAATTCAGTTTAAATCTAATACCAAAACATAAACATTTCATTACAAAAAGGGGGAGAGACAGAAAAAAAGATGTTTTATTCTTTAAATAACTATGGTGCCATAGCAGGTATAAAGGGGATATGAAAACCAGGGGAATAAAAAAAAAGGGGGGGTGACAAAAATTCATAATGTCCTTCCATTACCCTACACATCTCTTTATGTAGGACCCCCAGAAATTTATATGTCATAAATTCATAAAGTTCACTTCACAATCTATTGAAAGACTTGCCATAAATATTTCACACAGCGAGGGCATTAGATCTCAAACAATTTGTATAATTTCATAACACTTCAGAGAGTTACTCTACCCAGGGATCCAAAATTCAGTTCTCATGTACAGTATACATGGCTTCCAGTCCATCTGGTCATTGAAGCCATTTGGCTTCAGGATTCTGCACTTAAAAATCCACATGGATTCTAGCTTATCTAAAAGCAGATTTCTATTTTCTCCCCTAACATAATAAGGAGCATGGTCAATACCCATATAAATACTTTAGTGTTCATTTGCAACTGATACCTCAGTCAAATGTTTAGCAACAGGGTGTGCCACATTCCTCTGATTTATTGTCCTGTGGTGCTCCTGTATGCATTCTTTCAGGTTTCTAATTGTTTGTCCAATATATACTTTACCACAGAAGCACCACAAGGCATATACAACAAATTTCATATTGCATGTAAGGAAATGTGTGTTATGCACTGTTTTCACACCTAAACTACCTGGATTCACAAATGTGTTCCCTCTGAAAGCTTGTTTGCATGTCTTACATTTCTTACAGTGATGGAAGCCCTTCGGCTTACCCCATCCAGGTATCACCTAACTTTTTACTTCTGAATTCGCTACTAGCCAATAAATCTTTTATATTTTCCCCTTCTAAAGGTAATTCTGGGGCCATTTTTTTCTATATGAACTAAATCCGTGTCTAACCCTAATAGTGACCAATGTTTCAGGATCACTGATTTTATATTCATTAATAGGGGACCATACGTGCTGACAAAAATTACCTGATCTTTTGTTGTCTCTTTTTGTTTATAATCTAATAAACTCTGTCTTTCAACTTTATCTATCTTTTCAGATGCTTCCTGCAAAACATATTCTTTGTACCCTGTCAACCTTAATCCTATAAAAAGCTATACTCTTGCAGCCTCAAAATCCTTGTTATTAGTGCAGTTTCTTTTGAGATGCACAAGCTGACCAAATGGAACATTCTTTATAGTATGTGAGGGGTGAGAACTGTGTGAGTGCAAAATACTATTGCCTCTTGTTGTCTTTCTAAACACCCTCGTTTGCACGTCATAATTTTGTATTCCCAACAGAGTCAAATCTAGAAAGTCCATCATACATTTGTCAAAAACTGCAGTAAATCTTAATCCTACACTATTCTCATTCAGATATTCTAAAAAAATCCAAGATTTCCTGTCTAGTACCCTCCCACATAAAAATAAGATCATCAATAAAGCGGCCGTATTTTATAATCTTCTCAAAAAATTGATTATTTTGGGGGTCGAGGTTTTCTCTCCCTCCCACCAACCCATTAAAAGACTGGCATAGGAGGGGCCTACCAAGGACCCCATAGCAGTCCCACATTTATGCTTATAAAAAGTACCATCAAATAAAAAGAAATTCAAAGTCAATATCAGATCTAAAGCTCCCAAAATAAATTCAACTGGGTATTCTGCTGAAGACATTTCCAAAATTTCCTTTAATGCTCTAATCCCAAATTCCTGTTCAATACCAGTATAAAGGGATGAAACATTGATGGTTACTCACCAATAATTCTCCTACCAAACGAAATTTTCCATCTTCTGAAGGACTGAAGTCGTGTCACTCAAATATGACCTCAATTTCACAACCTCCTGCTATAGGTACCCATCATTATACATAGCCAGAGGCTCCATTAAGGACCCACACCCCAAAAAATTCAGTCTCCTTGGGGGGGATGTCATACTTTAGTGAATTTTTAGTAAATGATAAAAGACAGGGGACTGGACATTCAAAGGCCTCAGATTGGCACAAAGTGCTTGCATCGATCAGGTCTGATGCAAGAGGCACCTTGCACCAAAGGCTGCTTCAAGTGGTATTTTCAAAGGCAGCCTGCATCACCCAGCCAGCTTCCTGAACTAGTAAAGCATGCTACCACCTTGCACCATGAAATGGCTGCAGATGACGCTAGAGGGCTTGTGGCAGACCCAGACTGCCACAGCCCTCGGATCCGGAATTTCAAAGACCCCCCCCAGGAACTAAATGCCGAGTACCCTTAGACCAGCAAAGGGCTGGTCTAACAGTACTTAGACAGCTCCTGGGAGGGTCATCCAGTATGTGCCACTGTGTGGCCTGCTCCAATCCATCCCTGATGGGAGATTCCTTGTGGTCCAGTGGTCCCCCCCCACCCCTGTCATGATCCCTGACACCCACTGCATTGCATATTGACATCTCACTGGTGGTCTAGTGCCCCCTCACAGGTAGTGCCCATCTCTGTACTCCCACCCCCCTCCTGTACCCTGATCCATCAATCGGCACAGCCCTCCACACACCACTACAGCCAGCTGCCGCATGAGCTGTCAGTGCATGTACTGTATACAATATACAGTACATGCACTGACAGCTCATTTGGTGGCCGGCCATGGTGGTGTGTAGAGGCTGTGCCATTCACTGGATTGGGATATGGGAGGGGAAGGGAGTGCAGAGATGGGCATTACCTGTGGGGGGGGCACTACACCACCAGGGTACCGGTGTGTGTTGGGGCACAGGTACCGGTGGTTCAGTGGTGTTGAGGGGGCTGTGTCTAGTTACTAGGCCCTGTCTGTGGGTGGCACAGACTCCCCACTGCCATTGTGGAATTCTGGGTGGGTATGCCATACATTTGGCACAGCACCACCTCTGCAGCAAGCTGCTGGACTTTAGCACCAGGACCTTGTGGATTAGAAAATTAGGCTCAGGGTCCCGGGCTCAGCCACATTTGAAGCATGCTGCCATTGTTGCAGTTGCATTGGGGCTTTGAGAATCCAGCACAGGGACTTTGGGAAACTCTGTATTTAGAAAACTAAAATCTTGCTCATTTATCCATCCCTTCTCTATTGAATCTTAAGAATTCTTCAAGTATTGCTTCGTAATCATTCTTGGGGTTGCTGGAGAGTTTGGAATATGTTTTTTTGTCCCCAATTGTCTCAAAGTTTCTCCTACATATTCACTTTTACCCAATACAGCCACATTCCCTACCTTATCTGAGTTTTTAATCACTATATCATCCATTTGTTGTAACTCCTTCACAGCCTGCCTTTCTTTCCACATGAGATTGCCCCAGTGTTTCATTTCCTGTGCTTTTCCAATTTCTGCTGCCACATCTTTCAAGACTGTTTCTTGAATTATTTTTAATACATCACTACCTGGTGAAGGTGGCATAAAATTAGAACATTTTTTTGAACTGTGGTTTCTTTGCTGTTGATTTTATTGTTCCCTGTAATTCAATTTCCTCTCCTATACAGCCTGAATCAGACCTAGCGGCTTCCAAGAGGTCCTCTAGCTCTGATTCAGAAACAACATTCAATATTGAGAGCAAACCTACATGTGCTGCTGTGTTGGTGTTTCCATCTGATAATTCACTTAATTCACGATCAGTTTCCCCTGAAAAATTTTTTTTTAAGGTTTCATTTTCTAAACAATCTAAATAAATCTTTGGGAATATCAAAATCATTAACATTTTGAGTAGGTACAAACAAAAGTCCATAAGACAACACATTAACTTGAACTGCAGTTAACGTTCGCTGGGAGAGATTCACAACCATTTGGCTGTGAGCTGACAGACCATCATTTGTGTCACTTAAGGGCAAATTAGTCTCATTTACCTTCCATTTTCCTCATCTGCTCCTTTGAGACTTTTTCCTTTTTTTTTGGCACAGATTTCTCCTCACTGTCCTTGTTTGTGGATTCTATACTTGAATTTCTGGAAGTTCGAGCAGATGTTACGGAAGTTTGAATCAAGTTGGTACAATTGCTTTTTCTTGACTTACCGCGTGTTCTTTGTCTGCCCCTTGAATAGGATCTAGTTAGCTTGTCCCATTTGTAAATTAAACCACTCAGATATTTCCTTTCATCCCTTCTTAGTTTAACCTTTTTTCTTTCAATTAATGTATTTGCCTTGTTGGCCAATTTTAAATCAAGCTCTTTAACTAATGGATTGTTTACAAATTTAGCTAAGTCTTGATGGAGTGAACCAATTTCTTTAAGGGCAATATCATGGTTAAATTCATCCTCATTGATTTGAATTTTTATTAACACTGCAGAGCCATTGTTAAGTACATTTTCCCATCTGTTCTTATAATGCATCTTTTCAGGTCCACAGCATGGTAATTTAGTTAAGCATAGCCCTCTCCAGACCCAGTTCTTCTCCAAATATTTTTTTCAAACATTCCACATTGTAATGTAAAGCAATTTTTTTAAGACAGCCTTTTCAAGATTGTAAAATAAATTCTTAATGTCCCCATCCTCAGTCATTTCATGTGAGGTGACATTTACCCCATCTCCTAAATCTATAGCAGATCTCTGATTAGCCAGATTAGTACTGGAAAGTGAGAATGCTATGGTTTTATTTTATCAGCAGTTACCACGTTATCACACTCAGTGTGTTTCTTACTTCAGAAAACACATTCTAGCTTCAATTCAAAAAGGTTTAGTGTGTGTGTGTGTTGAGCTTCTGCACTGTACACCTTGGTTATACCCCCTATTGTCCCACATACACCTCACACTGTATTCCTGGCCTATTGTACTGTGATACTGCTGTTTTGTGCTAATGTGTAGATTTTAGGCACCCATCATATAAGCATGAGTGCCAGGAATGTGCTTTGTTGCTAATATATGTTAATATTTATCGTGCATGATTCATTATACCTCACTACAATACATTTATCTAGATTATGTTTGTCTTTCATAGATATTCCATATATAATCTACCTAATTACTGATATGATGACTCTGAGGGATAATCAATGATTATTGTATACTTATTTTCTCATATAATTATATGTAGTGTGTGTTTTATACTCAGGCAGATATGCCACATGTAATAGAACCCTGTCAGCACTTCTCTATGTCTCTAAACAAACTGACAGAGATAAATCCTTTGTTATGTCTTATATTATACATAAGCAAGAAATGCCACATGTAGTTTGAACCAGTCAGCATTTCTTTTGTCCAAGCTATAATGCTAATGGAAGCATATTCTGTCTCAAATGATACTCATTAGTAATTCTGTTTCCTAAATCATCATCCAATGGAGAATGAGTTAGTACCATTACATATTGTTTCTCATATCTGTAACTATGAGGTAACCTCTGTTGCTATGCTGTTATCTGTAGTATATAGTCTGCAACCCACTGAAGCTCCTCTAGAAGAGTGGCAGAGAGTGCTAGGCAGAGTGGAGAGAGACAATTATATCTTGGAGAACCTGAGATCCTACAATCCTAGAGATTATGTACATTGTTCAGGAGAAGTGGTGAGAAACTAATCTCCCTTGTGATTTTCTTTAACGCATGCTTGGTGTAAGTAGTGTAATACACGTTATTAGTACTCCTTGCTTGTTTACAAATGTTTTTTGGTGGACTCAGACACAAGAATCTGTATTATTATTATTTACCCTACACACCAAGAGTGGTTAGGCAACAGCACTAATGTTATTTTCAATCAAACTCTCGGCATAAGCCGTTGAAGCCACTGCTTCAATTTTCAAAATACATATCACATAGTAAAAGACAGTGCTCACAATGTGAGTGGGTGCTGAAAAAAACAGAAATACCAACATTAATAAAACCAGCACTTCAGACCAGTATATTCAAAAGTGCAAACATGTTTATTTAAATATAAATGATTGGAAACACAGGTCACCTGACTTGTTTCACTCCAACTGAGCTTTCTCAAAGGTGCATTGCGGTACAAACATGTCTCCCTTAAATACAGACTCATATTAAAGTGACAGTGCATACTATAAAATATAAAACAACAGATTTAAAATAGCAGAATAAATAACACATGAGAATCTATGATTCTCCCTGTATGCTGCTTACTTCTATACCGTGCAAAGAAGCAAAAATTTACTGTAGGCACTAGTAAGAAATATAGTTCACTTTTTAACCAGCAAAAAGGTAGAGAGGTTGCACCAGTTTTTTTTCAAACTGCAGCTAGGGAGCTAGTGCAAATCTGCAAGAGAAAGACAAAAGATAGAAAATATAAATAAATAAACATTAGCAACCATGAAGGAGTGGGGAGATCTGAGGAAGTAATTGGAATCCATTTTTAGCTTGGCATGCCTGTGTATTTTATCAGACTTTGGACTGCACCTATTAAAGGAATTGAGCACCTTATTGAATGCCAGATGGTGAGTTCTTCCAATCTTTCTGGGACTGTGGTAAAAAAAAGTCTGAGAACAGTACAGTGAGCAGAAGCTTTTTCAAGCCTATAACTGCCTTAGCAGTCGGTCTGAAATGTTTTTCTATTAACTTTTTACTGTGGCACAGCAAACCCAGGTGCAACAGTACCCTTCAATTCCCTTGCATTGTTATATTTTACTGGGAGCATGGGTTAAAGTAAAAAAATCATATATCATTTGGCATGGCCTCTTGTTCTGTTTTATAGTGCTCCTGCTTATAGAGGTGGATTCATTTTTTCTATGGCAAAACCACTGCAGGGGCAGCATGAACAAAATACCCGATCCCTCAAAAACTTGGTGTTGAGAAACACCAATAGCGTTATAAGCTACACACATATTTTAAATGACACAAGTAATGTGTGCAAGGACTTTACAGTACAAAACAAGCTTTTATACAGTTTGAAAAGTCTGCATTTAAATTAAAGAGACTCCAATGGGAGGAAATAAGTTTATAAACATACTGAGAGGTAGAAAGAGTACCTAGAGGCCTCAGGGTATTGATAAAGCCATACATGGTTGTAGTGTCATGAGGGTGCGGGAAGAATTGAGGAAGTACTGGAATCCATTTTTAGCATGGCGTGCCTGTGTGTTTTATCAGACTTTGGACTGCACCTATCAAAGAAATTGAGCACCTTATTAAATGCATGATGGTGAGTTCTTCCAATCTTTCTGAGACAGTGATAAAAAAAGCTTGAGAACAGTACAGTGAACAGAAGCTTTTTCAAGCCTGCAACTGCCTTAGCTGGTGCCGGTACCCTAGACCAGTGGTCTAAATTTTTTCTATTAACTTTTTACTGTGGCACAGCAAACCCAGGTGCAACAGTACCCTTCAGTTTCCTTGTTGTGTAAGGCATCTCCAACTGTTCAGGCTAATAGGTAGGAGCATCATGCTTGAGGGGGGCCCATTTAGGGACTGGTAGAAAGAACAGTGGTGGGTGGTGAGAGGGGCACAGAGGGTAAAGTGGTATATTGGATTATAGGTAGTGTTCAGCCTATGGGAAGACTGGGTGGACCATTGGTCTGTTTCTGATGCTATTGTCAATGTTTCTAAAATTATATGTTGCATTTCAGCTGGGCTGTCCAGGGTGAAACAAATTGTAAAACATAACCCCCTCCCCTACAGGCAGTGGAGGCAGAGTGCCTAGTAGTCCTTACCTGGTTATCAAAGAATAAAAAAAAAAAACTCTAGTGCTGACATTTACAGGGTATTGCATGAAAGCACTCAATTTTGTGGATTTTTCATCATTGTGGGATGCTGCCATGAACAAGGAAAAAGATCATGAGGGAGGCAAAGGTGGGGAAAAAATAATTAGAAATTATATTCGCTGTATGTTTTGTATAACAGGTTATGCTTCTTTATGTAAAGGTTAACTTGCATTCATTTTTGTGTTCAAATGAAGTAACTATTTGGGATTTGAAAGAACTCTGAGTCTATAGATCACTGAACTGAGTAGATATAACTAGACAATTTTATCAAAGAAAATGTAAAGAATAGGAAATGGGAGTGCAAAATTCATAGCTTCAGCTTGCTTACACTGTGGATTCTCTTGCTGTTTCGTGCATATACTGTATGATCAAAATGTATGGGCTTCCTTCAGTCTCACATTTTATGACTTTTTGCAATTATGTTTATTTCCTTAGTAAAAGGATTCAGTGTTGTAGCATTAGATATGTCTAAATTAAGACTGCGGAGAAGGGAGAGAGGCAATACTTCACTGCTCTGTTTGTTTACAGTAGGCCCAGTTTGTGTTGAGCTTGACAGCCAATATGTTTGCCTTTGCCAAGTTATAATTTCTAGCTGCCCTGACAAGCCTGGAGCACACCTGAAAGTGATTAGCACAAGCCCATTCTTGCATTGCTGAGCAGTGACCCATGGCTGTGTACCGCTTTGACAGACACTTTATCATCTCCTTGTCATAAGTGCTGAGAGGAACACTGGACACCACACCTCTCAGCCAATCTAGCTAATGAGGGCTTGTGAATGGCTTCCTATGAAGCCACTGCCTTTGTTTTTCATCCACAATTACATAAAAAAAACTGTAGCAACCAGCTCACTAGTGCTAAACTGAGGAAATGTAAACAGCAATAGAAGCTTGACAATTGATACTAAAACAAGGTTGAACAAATGTTTCAGGAGGACTTCAGAGATTTGTTTTTGGCCAGTAAAGAAACATTGTGCTAAAGCTTCTTTCTTTCTAGGAATAGCCCAAGATCACAGGAATGTTAAATGACTTGCTCTGGGTCACAGAGTATGAAGGTGGCTATTGTAAGATTTAGACCTTAGTCTGGTGGTTCTTAAGGTTCCAAATTCTAAGTTATACTGCCTCCCCAATATAACCTTCTCATAATGCTCACCAGATTAAACATAGAAACATAAGTCACTAAAGTTGTTTAGAGTTCACTTTTTTAAAAAGGAGTGTAGTGTCTTTTGCATGTTCTAAGCACTGTACAGGTGAAACATAACCATAGCAGTAAATCTCAAACAGAAACTCGGAAAGTTTACAAATTATTTAAATAAAAATCTTGGGTAGGGTGGGTGGTTGGCACCTGCAGGTGCATGACTTCTTCCAAGTGACCCAAATGGAGTAAAGGAGCAGGGTGGGTAGACATACTTAATGGTATTTATTTATTTATTTATTTATTTATTTATTTTATTTATTTCCATTTTATCAATAAAGTGGACTGGATCAAAATGATCTGTCTTCATCCACACCTATAGGACAAGGGTTACAACAGATAGGAAACAATGCATGTTACAAAACAAAATGCAATACTAAATATAAAAATGAAAAATACATTTAAAAGCAAAAAAAAAAAATACAGTATTCATATGTACGTAGTGTATTTTCAACAACCACTCCACATTATTTGTGCTTACAGCTGCATCCGATATTTGCCTCTGTTTGCCAAACAGAATCAGTTTATGAACTGAACATTTTTCAAGAGGATATAAGCCCTGGTGAATTGTAAAATTTGGTGTCTTTGAAGCATAAGTAGTAAATGAACATTCTGCAGTTTTGTTTCTAGTAAACTTTTTTGTGTACTGCTTGACTGATGCATTTTGTAATGATTTAACCATATTGGACAAACAAAACTTACTTCTGAGTACACTTGGTGTATTTGTTGTCAATAACTTTTGAATGAAACTTGCTGTATTTTGATAGATCTTTAGTGACAGTGACAAAGTGTCAAATTGGTGATACAAGTCACAATATGAATTTGTTTTGGCAGTCTGGGTACAAATCGATATGTTATTGAACATTATTTTACATTTCAATAGAATTCTATCAAATTGTAGAAAAAGAATAGAATTATTTTCCAATGCTGAAAGTAAAACCTGTTTCACTATGATTTTTCTTACATCAACTATCAAACTTGATTGATCTCTATGCAGAAATTTGAGTTTTCCATTTACATTTTGTGTCACTTTGGTAATGTAATCTTAAAAAAATAGGAGCCTGGTAAAGGCCTGGTCAAGTGTAATACCCAGATAAATACTGTAAATGTTTTCACAGTTTCTAAGGATGTCATTAGAACCAAAGATTTTAAGTCATTTCCTGAGACATCTAACTTCTGTCTGGAACCAAAGACCATTGTCTTGGTTTTTCTGACATTTAAGAGAATCTTGTTCCCCTTAAACCACTTTTGAAGCTTATTATAAATGTTTTGCAGGTGTGTTCCTAGGTCCACTTCCATTTTACCAGTACAGTGCAATACTGTCATCTGCCTGCATGTTATCCTGTGATATGCGCTAGTCCCAAGTGGGCACCTACTGAAACGGTGACCCACTTGCGGCATATGCCCACAGGGCAAGGGAGACTGGATGGGGAGGGTTTGCGAATGGTGACAGGATGTCGCTATATGTACATGCACATGGGGGGGCGAGCATACTGAGTGAGGGGCAGGAAGGTTTGTGAGAGGTGGTGCCATGGTCAGCTGCCGAGCTGACTCTGTGGCATGGTGGGTGGGTGCTGGCTTGGGGTGGCTAGGATGTAGGGTTCAGGTCCTGGCACAGGTATGTTTTGTTGTGCCCGGCCCGAGTAGTTTTTTTTTTATTTTACACTGTTGCACTCCCCCTGACATGCACCCCCCTGGAGTTGAGAATCTAATAGTAGGGGGGGTGCAGGGAGCGAAGCCCCTGGCAGGGGGTGCGGTGGCACAGCCCCCCGCACAACAGTAACATTTAGAGTCCTTTGCGCCATTTTCTTTGTCACCGGGGGGGTGTACATAGCTGAAATTGAATTTCGTCGATGTGCACTCACCATAATAATGATCGCCTTTTGATGATCGCCCTTATGACATAAAACCACCTGCACAATGGTAGACTTACCTCTGCATATTGTAGGTAAATCATTTACAAAAATGGAAAACAGGTGCGGACCCAGAACAGAATCATGAGAAACACCCAAGTTGATTCCCAACAGACCTGACGACGGCACTCTAATTTTCTTTGTCTGCTACATGATCCTACCATAGACACAGGTGGTAGGAGAGTGTGTCACAAAGCACAGAATACAGAAAAAGGTACAAGGCACAAATAGTGTTGTGTTATTCAAAATGCAACAATAAAAATATCTTCTGTTGTATAGCTTTAGAATGGTAATCTGACTTGAAAAACTGATTTGGCAGCTCTTTATGTCAATTATGAATGGAAAGTTCAGCAAAGTCTTTTGCCCTCCATATCTGCTCTAAGATGCTTGATTGTATCAAAATTGTAAACCCCCTTTCTTAGTAGAAAGAAGTAATACCTTGCAGCTTTAGGCTAACGTTTTGACTAAATTAGGTCTTCTTGCTTCCAGTTTCTTAGGCGAACTGTACCATCTTCTCAGAAAGCTCAGAGTGTATGTCAAGAGCCCCCTTCCTGCAGCCTTCTATTCCTTTTTATTCATTTTCTCATCTGAGATCCCTGACCTTTTGTTCCCAGAACAACACATTCAATTAGTTGTTCTTTCTAACTATCCTTAGATAAACAAGCATGTAAGAAAAACAACTCTAGCTAAGGCTGGAAAACAATAACTGTTTCCTTCCATTAAACTTATTTATGTCTAACAAACTCCTAGTTTTTAAAGAAAATATTTTCCCCTATAAAAATGGGACACTGTTCTGAACCTGTCACAACACAAATTTGGGCATTAATGTGTGGACCAGATTGTTCCATCGAACCAGTCAGATGCTGCAGCTAGGATCCTGAATTCTCTACCTCTTCTTTATTGTGCATATATTTCTATGGCCCATTGGTTGCCATAATTTAAGGTAGATGGTCTGTTTCAAGGTCTTCCTATTGCATGTCTTCCACTGAGAGCTACACTGTATCGTATATATCATGGAGTGGAAGAGTTAATATCTCCTCTATTTTGTTTTGTGGTGTGTTGGGGAGGATGCCACAGAGGAGGCTGAGTTATCAACAATTGGAATGTATGACTATTTGCAGTATAACACCACCGCTTAGGCTTACTAAAGAAAAATATATTGATAAATGGGGAAATGGGAGATATGCAGTAATCTGAGTCAATATCTGTTGGATCTTTATGATCTTACTCTACAACTGATAGAAAAAGCATATGCTAAGAACCTAGAATGAATGACTGACACAGTTGATGTTAATGTTCAATTTCTTCTTTATGGCTGTGCATTCTGTAAATTTTCTTGTCGGTGTCAAGTGAATTATATTTCCAACAATGTTCAAGACACAAAAAAAGGAGAACTAGTAGCAACAGGAAAAAAAACTATGGTGCTTGTAGCTATATGATTACAAGCAAACAACAACAAAAAAAACCCAGCACCCATAGTGAGGAGTCCAAGAAACAAATGGCACTGTGTAAAACTGGTTTATTGAAAAAGCCGCTGATATCAGAACACACTGGAGATGGCAAAAAAACTGCCATGCCAAGGACACTGAGTCAGATAACTAACATTTTCCCTTGCTACCTGCAAGCTTCCACAGAGAATATCAGCTGCTTGTTCAATAAAACAGTTTTACACAGTGACTTTTGATTTTTGGACTCCTCACTGTGGGTGCTGTTTTTTTTTGTTAATGTACAAGACAGCAGAGCAGAAGATCTTGCTGGAAGCATGGACAACAATAGCAGCAGTATGGACTCAACAAGTAAATAATGACTGTAGAGTCCTGAATGAACTCGATACACAGTGGACTCATACCAGAGTATATGTTATGCAGTGAAACATGATATATACACAGTACTGAATTCATATGGTTGTAGCAATACAATATCAGCTGCTGTGTTAATATGCTTTATACTGTACTGTATCTTAGTGTCTCAATAAACTCGAAGTTACAAAAAGAATCAATTTGCAGTGCTCATTTTTATGTTGGCACACTTACGCAGCCAACATCATGTGAGTAGTGCAGCTTTGGAGGCGTGGTCACTGTTGGGCGAATGCAGGGCACGCACCAGTAGGTGCGTCCCTCATTCCCCAGTCAGCCTGCATGCTGGCACCACACCATGCATACATAATGTGGTAAGCACATCTAAGAAAAGGTCTGCTGCAATCCTAGCAAAGCTTGTCAGATGCAGTGGACCCTTTCTACGTGCTCGCCGACATTATCAGCATAGTGAGCGAGCGGCAGCCGACTGCCCGTTTGAGGGTGCCCAATCCCCTGTTGGTTTACTTTCTATGTATGCTGATGAGGGAGCCTACTCCCATTGGCATAAACTCCCCATTGTTAAATGCCCAATCCCCCTCGGCTTGCCCCTCACTTTCTTTGTGTGCCGACGGGGTGCCCAACTCTGCTATTAACTTCTCCACTCCCTGTGTTGTGTGCCAACAAGGGTGCCCAATCCCCCATCAGCTACAGACCCCCCAAACATTTAGGTGGCATGCTGGGAGCCCACCCCAGTGTGCCAAATCCCCTGAAATACAAAAACTGCCCCGTAATGTTTGTTTTTTTTCCCACCTGTAAAACGAAAACAGTCCCTGGCTCCCACCTGCACCCACCCTCTGCACACCCTGCCACCCCACACCCCCCTCACCCCATACTTACCTCCGGAGTCTGGCACGACGATCATCGGTGGACCGGGAACATGTCTGCACTCTTCAAAGCCGACTGTGAACTGAGAAAATGACGGTAAGCTGTATAATAGAATAAATAGGGTTTTTTTCTCAACTTTGCTGCATATCTCAGGCATTTTTGGGAATTTTGGCCCCAAATTTTCAACATGGGGTTTGGAACCCTCCTCATGAATTCTTGCACTGTCATGGCGTTATTCGGTCACGAAAGGTGATTTCGCAGTCACTGCACAGAATCACCTTTTGGGGCCAAGTAATGAAATGACAGTGCCTTTGTTCATGAGGGGGGCTCTCAAAAAGCCTATGTTGCAAATTTGGTGGGAAAAATCCAAAAAATGACTGTTTTACGAGCGTGCATTACGCAGTTGCTACGCACACTCGTAAGTTAGCGAATTCACAATATTTTCATGCCAGATTATCCACATTGGCATTTTACCACACCTTCTTATGAACTGTTCAGATGTCATTTTTCACATCCTGGCCGAAAAGTGTTTTCACACTTCTGACAGCGCTGAGAATAAGCGCCGGTGCTGTCTGAAGAAATCACTGTTTTAGGACACGTATGAAAATGACAGTGACACTGTTCATGAGCAGAGGTCCTAAAATGCCTGTGTTGAAAATTTGGTGACAATACTCCATAAAATTACTGTGTTACGAGTGTGCATTGCGCAGTTTGCATGCATGCTCGTAAGTTCGCAAACTTACAATATTTTCACTCCAGATTTTAAACAGTGCCATTGTTCTACACCTCCTAATGAACAGTACAGCTGTCATTTTTCACATCCTGACCAAAATCTGTTTTTGTAGTTCTGGCGCACAATAGCACGGTCACTGTGGAAAGCCCATGTTCAAGACACATTATGAAAATGGCAGTGACACTGTTCATTAGCAGATGTCCTAAAATACCTATGTTGAAAATTTGAGGATGAAAGTCAATAAAATGAGTGTCTTATGAGCGCGCATTCCCAGTTTGCACGCACGCTAGTGACTTTTTGAATTTGTAATACTTTCACTCCAGCTGTTCATCATTGTTATTTTTCCATACCTCTTTATGAACAGTACAGCTGGCTGAAATGTGTTTTCGCATGTCCGGTGCAGAATTGCATGGTCACTGTGCGAAATCACTTTTCGGGACAGTTTGAGGAAATGACAGTGACACTATTCATCAGCAGAGGTCCTAAAATGCCTATGTTGAAAATTTGGTGCCGAAAGTCCATACAATGACTGTGTTGCAAGCTTGCATTGCACAGTTTCCATGCACCCTTGTTACTTCGTTAATCTGAAGTATTTTCATGCCACATTTTCACCACTGGCATTTGTGCACACCTCATTATCAACAGTCCAGCTGCCATTTTCCACAGCCTGCCCAAAACGCGTTTCCGCACCTCTGCCACACAATTGCGTACTCGCTGTGCAAAATCACCTTTTGGGACACATTAACAAAATCACAGCACTATGCGTCTCCACCTCCGCTACTGCCAATGCCAGCGTGACAACATTCGGCATTGAGAAATGCTTGTTAAGCATTGTTATGCAATTGCCTTACTTAGATCTATTCTTATATAGCAAATATTGATCAGCTTAAATTTTGTAATGATGAGATTAGCTCTTTGAGGCCCATGAAACGTAGGTTTCCTATTACAAAAGTCCTTTTATAGGGTATTCAATGTTGCAGTTGTTTGGTGATACATATGAGCTTGACTACCCTAGGTGTGAAGTGAGCCTCAATACAGTTCATGCACCGTAATATGACTAACATAATGCATGTCTGTTTAGAAAGAGGACTCCCATTGTTCCTAAAGCTCATAAAATTCAAGTACAACATTGAGCTTTATCTTTCTGGTTAAGAGGATGACTATGACATCTGAGAAAGGCAACAAGGTCTATTATAAGTCTGAGAAACAAGATATCACAGATCCACAAACCTACCAGAACACTGATCTTCAGAAGCATCTTAACAACTCTTTGTGTATAAAATCAGGATGGAATGAGGAAGATTTCACACTCTAAATGAGATGATGCTATTCAGTTGAGATAGCTTGTTTAAATAAACTGTAAGAAAAAGTCAGGCTGGTCAAATGAGAGCCATCAAATCCCACACTGTGTTTGGCTGAAGGCTGAGCACTTTGTGGAGGTAAAGTGACTGGCTTTTCCAGTAATAGTCAATCATTAGGAATGGGTATGAAGGCAGTTGTTCACCTACTCTCCTAGCTGAAGTTAGGTTGCAGGTGTCACAATCCCAATCATTTGAGGGGAAGGGGGAAAAGGGGAAATCAAGTAATAAAAGAAACAATTACTGATGCCATACCAGAAGGAATGGTTCAAGTTTGTTGACTATTCACTCAAGTTTGTTGACTATTTCTACTTCAATTTATAATACATTTACAGTGCCAATGGACAGGTGATGGCAGTGCATGCAGTTTACTACCCATAACCCTGTTTTCAAAATGTATTCATTTGATTCAATTTGAAATAAAAGATAGAGGTCCAAGATGGCTGCATGATAGAAGCTGTGTGTTTGAGCTCTAACAGATGCTGGCAAATTTCCATGCCACTCTGCAGCTAAAAAATTAAGAATTCTCAGCCCCACCCATTTTTATGTTGGCTTGCGCGCATGCGCAAGCAACATCTTGCGCTAGTGCGGGTCTTGGGGGCGCGGCTGCTGTTGGACGAATGCAGGGCACGCATCAGTAGGTGCGTCCCTCTTTCCCCAATCAGCCTGCATGCCACTGCCACACCATGCATTCATAATGGGACGAGCACATCAAAGCAAAGATCCGCTGCAATCCGAGCAAAGTTTGTCATATGCAGCGGTCCTTTGCTTGCCGTGCTCGCTGCCATTATGACCATGGTTGGCGAGCAGGCAGCTGCCACACATTTCCCAACATCAGGGGTGCCTAATCCTGTCGGCAACCCCCATGTTTGTGTGCTGACGGGGAGCCACCACCGTCGGCATCCCCTACAAATGTGGAATGCCGGTGCCCGTCCCCTCGGCTTGCGCTCCAGCTGCTTCTTTGCCTGCCACGGGGAGCCCACTCCCGTCAGCATCACCTCCCCAACTGTTGAATGCCGAGGGGTGCCCAATCCCCTCGGCTAGCGGCTCCAGCCCTTTCTTTGTTTGCCAGCAGGGGTGCCCAATCCCCCTGGCATTACCCCCGTGTTGTGTGCCGATGAGGGTGCCCAACTCCCTGTCAGCTACTGACACCCCCCACAAAACTCATTTAGGTGGCATGCTGGGAGCCCACCCCAGCGTGCCAAATGCCCTGTAATGCAAAACTGTCCCGCCACGGTTTTCCTTTTTTTTATCTGTAAAACAAAAACCGTCCCTTGTAGTCTAGATGCCCCCTCCCCCAACCCACACCCACCCACTGCACACCCTGCCCGGTGCAATTATCTTCCGTGGACTGGGAACGCGTCTGCACTCTTCAAAGCTGACCGCAAACTGAGGAAATGCCGGTAAGCTGTATAATGCAATGAATAGGTTTCTTTCAACTTTGCTGCATATCTCAGGTATTTCTTGGAATTTTGTCACCAAATTTTCAACATGGGGTTTTTGGGGCCCCTCCTCATGAATTCTGTCACTGTCATGGCGTTAATTGGCCTCGGAAGGTGATTTCGCAGTCACTGTGTGAAATCACCTTTCAGGACCCATTAATGAAATGACAGTGCCAGTGTTCATGAGGTGGCCTCTTAAAAAGCCTATGTTCCAAATTTGGTGGAAAAAATCCAACAAATGCCTGTTTTACGAGCATGCATTGCGCAGTTGCTATGCAGGCTCATAACTTCACGCATTCGCAATATTTTAATGCCGTATTTTCAGCATTGGCATTTTTGTGCACCTCCTTGTGAACAGTACAGCTGTCATTTTCCACATCCTGCCCAAAATGTGTTTCCGCACTTCCGGCGGACAATTGCTCAGCCGCTGTGGGAAATCAGTGTTTGGGCCAGATTATGAAAATGACAGTGACACAGTTCATGAGCAGAGCTCCTAGAATGCCTATTTTGAAAATTTGGAGCTGATACTCCATAAAATGACTGTGTTACGAGCATGCGTTGGCAGATTGCACGCATGCTCATACCGTCGTGCATTTGTGATATTTTCACTCTAGATTTTCACCATTGCCATTTTTACACACCTCTTGATGAACAGTACAGCAGTCACTTCACATATCCTGCCCAAAATGTGTTTCCACACTTCTGGCGCAGAATAGAATGGTCGCTGTGCGAAATCACTTCTTGGGACACTTTGAGGAAATGACAGTGGCACTGTACATGAGCAGAGGTGCTAAAATGCCTGTGTTGAAAATTTGGTGCTGAACGCCCATAAACTGGCAGTGCTGCAAGCATGCCTTGCATATTTCCCATGCACCTTTGCAACTCCACAAATTCCATATATTTGTATGCCACATTTTCAGCACTGGCATTTTATTACACCTCCTTATGAACTGTGCAGCTGTCATTTTTCACATCCTGCCCAGCATGTTTTCCCGCACTGCACTAACAAACACCCACAGGGACACCCTAATGCCTCTCACTGTCTGCAGAGTGGGGGTGGGTAGGCATCAGTTCAATACTTGACTGCCACTCCTATGCTGCATCTCTTTAGCTCCTGCACTGCCAATGGCAGCAAGATAACATTTGGCATTGACAAATGCTTGTTTTTGTTGGTTTAAATAATACCATGAGTTATAGAGCCTGTTATGATGCAGCCTTACCAGCACATGAAAGGAATCACCATCTATTACCACTTGGAGAAGTGTACATGCCTATCACTGGGGGAAAACTATGCCCTGACCTTCCTTATCCTCAGTCAGTCCCTCACATACTTCAAGACAGCCTACATCTGTAACATTTAAATTGATTCCTACTTGCAATAAAATCTCTTCTACTGGTCAACATGACACAGTGATGGGGCGGGAGGGATGTGCAGCATCTGGGAACTTTGTAGGTCTGTGTGGAGAAGTTCCTTGTGGGTCGGGTGCTTGAGTGTGGAGTTAGGAGGTTCTGGACCCCTGTGGGTAGTTGGTTGAGGGAGAGTTTCTTAGCAAATCTGGAGCATTTCTGAGGTCAGTTCTTTTTAATGTCTTCATTAGTGACATTGCAGAAGGCCTGAAGGGGAAGGCTTGTCTATTTGCAGATGATACTAAGATCTGCAACAGATTACACACTCCAGAGGGGGTAGAAACAATGAGGAGAGAACTGGGAAAGCTGGAAAAATGGTCCAGTGGCTGGCAAGTAAAATTTAATGCAAATAAGTGCAAAATCATGCACCTGGGGTGAAGAAATCCTGCAGAGAGCTACAGGATGGGGTGGGGGAGAGCTGACAGTCACCAGGGAAGAAAGGGATTTAGGGATAATCATTTCAGATGACCTAAAGGTGACCAAATAGTGTAACATGGTTGTGGGGAGGGCTAGTGGGATGTTGGGCTGCATAGGAAGGGGTATCACTAGCAGAAGAAAGGAGGTGGTGATGCCATTGTACAAAACACTGGTGAGGCCTCACCTAGAATACAGTGTTCAGTTCTATACTCCACATCTTCACAAGAACATAGACAGGGTGGAGGTGATCCAGAGAAGGGCAACCGGAATGGTGCAGGGCTTGCATCAGAAGACATATGAGTACAGATTAAAAGACCTCAATATGTATACACTGGAAGAGAGGAGGGAACGGGGGACATAATAGAGACCTTCACGTATCTTAAAAGCTTGAACAAAGTGCAGGTGACATCTTCCAGTACAAGAGTTGCATAAAGATGAGGGGGCGTGCTATGCGATTGGAGGGTGTAGGATAAGGGGAATGTGAGGAAGTTTTTCTTTGTGGAAAGGGTGGTAGATGCTTCAAATAGCCTACCCCAGGAGGTATTGGGTGCTAGCACAGTGGGGGGAATCAAACATGATGGGATAGACATAAGAGAACCTTAGATGTGGGGAACAAAGGCAAAAGCCAGTGACCAGAAAGTTCAGCAGCCACTGATGCAGGCAGGGAATACGAGCAGACTAAGTGGGCCTAGCAGTCCTTATCTGCCGTCAAGTACTATGTTAGTATGTACTATGTAAAGGTGATTTTGTGGTCACTGCATGTAGTCACATTTTGGGCAGGAGTTTAAATTTTTCTCTGCCCTTGTTCATGAGGTGGGGTCATATGAAGGCTATGTCGAAAAATTGGTATAATGATTTTAAAAGATGACAAAGGTGTAAGCCTACATTGAAATTTATTAATGTAGGCTCATAACTTTGCTAATGTTCAATATTTTGACCCAGATTTTCAACATAGCCATTTCTACACAGCACCTAATGAGTGTGACAGTTGTCATTTTTCAAATCCTAGCCAAAATGTGTTTTCACACCTGTGGTGCAAAATCACTTTTTGGGCAGGATTTGAAAATGTTCTCGATCCTTGTTCATGAGGTGGACTCATAAGGAGGTTATGTAGGGTCATAAGAATGCTGTGTTGAAAAGTTAGGTTAAAAATATGAGAAACAACAGTTATGAGTCTGCGCTGCAGTTTTTCAATGCATGCTCATAACAGTGGTAATTTTCAAGATTTTGACCCAAACTTTTCAGCATAGCCATTTTTTCACACTACCTCATTAATGCAGCAGCCGTCATTCCTTAAACCCAACCCAATATGTGTTTTAACACTTGTGGTGCAAAATGATGTTTCAGCCATTGTTTTATAAATGACACCAGTCATGCTCAGAGGGAGTGGTCATAAAAAGATTATGTTGAAACTTTGGGGTACAAATGTGAAAAACTAACTAAGTTAGGTTCTGACATTTACTCATAACTTTATTTTTTCCAGATTTTGGCCACTAATGTTTGACATAATATCCGTTGTGTTACCCCACCTCCTGAACATGGCAGCTGTCATTTTTCAAATCCACTCCAAAACTTCTTTCCACAGTTGCACAGCGAAATCACCTTTTAAATTGGATTTCAAAAATTCCACCTGTCTTGATCATAATGTTAGGTCACAGAAAGACTTTTGGTCATTTGGGGTCAAAATGTGGGAGCCCACTTAAAAGTAGATATTGCCTCTCAGCTGCCCAATCTTGTGTAATTACAGTCTAACAATGTGTCAAAGTAGGACAACTCAGGAATTAGATATTGCATCTCATCTGCTCTGTCCTGGGTAAATATATAGTAAAAATGTGTAGAAGCAAGACCTGATACAACAGCAATACCAGTAGCGGTCATTCAGCATTAACAAATGCTGATTACAGGTGCTCCATCTGCCTCACTACAATTAAGAAGAGAGGCCCAAATGACAGATCCAAGGTACTGATGAACTGACACCAGAAACAGATGATATAAAAAGCACTTTAATCAAATTAGAAAAACGGCTTCTTAGTCAATTGAACTTGATGCACAACATCACCAGTTTTGAGTAACACATTGATCATGAAAAAATGACATGTGGCCTGTGGCTGGCAAAAATTCCCTCTGGGGCTGAGGGATTTAGGCACCATAAGGAAAGGAGCAATCTGCTCATATCTGTTTGCAAACATTTGTTAACATAATTATTAAGGAGGATTTATTAAGGTGTACTCTTTGATGCACACCAAGGTATCATCAGCATTAGCAGAAAGTAAAATGGGTTTACAGCATTTATTGTATGCACATTTTAATGAGCTTCACAAAGAAAATTTTTTCATCAAACCTTTCTGAACCCTGGTTTTGCCTCCATGTGTCTGCTTCAGGCATAAGCCTTGGCTCCCCCAGTCCCAAAGGCCACTCCATCCACCATCCGGCTGATAGGAATCCACATAGGAAGGGACCTGAGGGCACTGGCATTATCATTAATGGTGACAGGAACTCATATTTTTTGTAAGTTTCTCCTCTGCCTTCCCACACATGTGGCATCCTGAAATGGACATGCATCCCTGTGCATGTGTCCTGAGTCACACTTCACAACATCCTGTGGGGGAGACATGCTCCGTAGCCCCACCACAGGGGGCGTAATTGTCATGGAACCAGGATGCCTCTCTGCCCTGGCTGGGAGTATTACCATGTGATAGCACTTCCCAAGACCCCCTAGTGACTCAGTTTAATGTTCTGAGTCCACTATTGAACCTAAGTTACTGGCATGGAAGTGCATATTATTTCCACAGGGCCATTGATTGGTCTTTTGGCAAAAATCGTAAAGAACAGGAAAGAAAGAAAGAAAGAAAAAAAAAAGAAAGAAAGAACAAACGAGAGAAAGAGAGAAAAAAAAGAAAGAAAGAAAGAAAGAAAGAAAGAAAGAAAGAAAGAAAGAAAGAAAGAAAGAAAGAAAGAAGGAAAGAAAAAGTGAGTGAGTCTTGGAAAAAAAATCACAAGCTAGTGAGGGATTAAAAAGTATTAAGCAAAAGCAAATGTTTTAAATAAGCAAGTTCATGTTCAAATTCAAGTTTTATTTATTGTTTGACTGTTAGTCATTACAATATTAATAAAAACTATTCACATACATTGCATTACATTTATAATGACATACAACATTATAGTGGTGCGGTAGCGCCACTACATTTAGAGTTGAGTAGGGGTCTCTATATTAAACCTCAAATTTTGAACTTTAATATCTTTAGGGGTGGAGTCTTCCTTGGGGTTGTCAACCCTAAAGGTCACCCCATTGCGGTAGCAAGAAAGTTAAGATGTGATGGACATAAGTGTGTATGCTACGACTATATAGCATGGGCTGAGCTTTAAGGTTGGCAACCCCAAGGAAGACTCCACCCTTGATTTGCTTCAGTGGTGGGGGGAGGGTTTTAGGGTTGAAAACTCTAAAACCATATTTCCCTACTTCTGTCAGTTTAGGCTTAACCCTAAATGTTGGATTCATGCATTTTTTTTGCAAACAACATAATCTCAAAATAAAATGTTGCATTGTAGAGCAGGAACAACAGACTTACAAACAATTGATTCATGCATAATAAATACAAAAGCAGCGGTACAGTTTTTTTTCCTCCTCCCAGCTTCCTTGATGGCCTTCCCTCTGCCCATCTTCTGGTCGCAGCCCCATCATGTGGCATCCCCAGGACTCTTTTGGATCCCTCCTGTGTTCCTCCAGAGTTTCCTCTCTGACAGGGGTAATAGAGACCCCCTTGCCTGCCACCACAATCAGGATCCAATTTTTGGGGAGGGACCTGCCTGAGAAGCCAGGTTAGGGGCCTACAAACTGGGTGACATCATCCTGCTGACTGGGAATTTTTTCCAGTTTCTCTCCCCTGAATCCCTTGGGACTTCAGCATCAAGGGCTCAGCAAACATGTCCTCATTCAAGCGTGAGGTGTGCAGCACCTGCTGACACCCCTCTCCCACTAGCTGCACCAGCTGCAATGCCAGCCATGATCATCCAGGTGGCAGTAGAGCAGCAGAGCCAGCTACCCTCCCTCCTCAAAAAGTGAGAGCGTCTGCTGGGATGCTTGATCCTTCTCCCCTTGGCCAACCACCTGCAGCCTGAGCTTATTCCTGAACCTGGACTGCCAGCATGGGAGAGGTAAGGCACTAAGCTCCTTAGCCCTCTGCACCACAGGGCCAGCTTTAGCAGTGCAGTTTTGTAATTAAAATACACAGGAAGCAGCCATAAGGTGAAATGTCTGAGTCCAGAAATTTTGACCATGCAATATTCTACAATTATACAATGGCAAGAAAAAATCCTGGACTCTGATTGGTCAGCCTTGGGCTGGACCCGTGATGTTATCCCAGTACAACATCACGAGTCTAGTCTCAGCACTGTGAACCTCTTTATGATTGTTTGCATTTGCTTGATTGTTTGGGTCTTCGCTTCAGAAACAAAAATATTTTTCCACTCATGAACATCTTTAAAATGATTTTTTTTATTCTGTATAACAATGAGACATTATATAATAGCAATAATGCCCTCCAGGGTGTGTGTCATTTGGGATAACATCATGCCCCAGGTATTGGACCACCTGAGGTGTGACATTTTCCTAGCACGACACACACCCTGTCGGGCATTATTGCTTAACTAATTCTAATTTGCTTGATAACATAATCATCTACCTAGAAACTATTGTAATCTTCAGAATCTCTTGGAAAAAAATTAAAAGCACAGTAATCCCAGAAAATACGTCCATCATGTTCAAATATGCATATTCTAAACAAAATTAAGGTATATACTGAGTAATGAAGAATATACACTCATCCCAGTCTACAAACATCCAAAAAGAATACTTTCAGTGCAGTAGCACAAAATGGGAGCTTTTTTTTTCAGATGGGTAAATCCAGTTACCAGTATACATTTTAGAAGCCCTACTGGAAAATCCCATTAAAGTGTTATTGTACGCTACATAAGAGCTTCACCCAATGTAAGCGCTGACTATAGGAAGGCTAGAACTCTGAAAATCTTTCAACACATCTGGTGGTAAATATTGAACTAGACTCTTGCACATGTTACCCCTAAACCTGATAAGCCTTTCTTTAAGATCAAATGACCAAGTGGGTCTATAATAGCCCCAACCACCTGTGACTTACAAGGAATAATTTACATTAATTCTCACTTGTTATCCAGGTGCCAGACTTTTAAAGCCCCCAGGAATTGGCACAGGAGTGGGAAAAAGTGCAAGTGGGTTTTCACTTGTGGAGCTGCAGTTTTTCCCTCATGCACAGCATTTTTGAAGAAAGAGCTAGATTTCAACTGGCTTCATGATTTATGGCAGCTTGTGGCCATTTTTTGTCAGAGATACGACAAAATTTTACACTGACTGGACCAGGTGTAGCATCTCTCACAGCTGCGCCTGCCGACTATGTGGAGCACTGGCTAAAAACATGATTGTCCACCACTGCAGAGATGTGTTGTGCACTGGTGGTCTGCGGCACAGGATTTAGTCCCTTGGCCCATTGAAAATCAGGCCCCTGGTCCTGTCCTAAGTTTGTGTTTTTACATCATGAACTTGTGATTTCCATCAATGACTGTCTTGCTATGTATTTAGTGCTCTGAACCATACAAGTTAATTCTGAAGCCCCTTCTTACTTTGATCAGCTTACCATAAGGTCAATACCACTTACTGGTGTTTCCCCAAGTCTGTGACCAGAAATTTGCTGCATATAAGAACACATAGTCTAGTGAGTTCATGGTTTAAAATCTAACCTTGGTGTCAAATAGTGTGCATTTTCCCAAATTTGTTTTTAAACATGGGCTGCCGAGTTACTACAAAGCAGCTCCTTGGGATGCAATTTACTGAAATAAAAATAAAGTTACAAATATTTACTTGACCAATCTGTACATTTCTGTCTTGAAAAACACTGTTTATAGAATAACTTTGTTATTTCTCAGAAGTGTTTCTGACACTGAACACTTCACAATCAGACTTGGCAGACAATATTATTATAACACACATTATAACACATTTCCTATTAAAATATAGTAAAAGGCATTAAAAGCAAACTGCACATATTCATTCATACTAAACTTTTAGAAACCAGCGGAATGTTTGGCATAATGGTCCATGCATTTCTATGTTTACAGTTAAGAACTCATAATGTAATATCTTGTGCTAGTAATGTTCTTTTTGCAGAAAATAGAGCATACATGCTTCAGCCAGAATTAGATCTCCCTAGAGAGTTCTGCTTTAGAGTTTTCTTGAGTAAGTTTGGGTTGATATCCAAAAAGTCCAGCTACCTTCTGCAATATTTTTAAGGGATTTAGGTCATAACTTATAAGTCTTACTGACAGATTTTTCCAAAAAGTGATTCCCCTGGCTGATCTGTTCAACATCTCTCTTAGTTCAGGTTGTGCACCCCTAGATTGGAGGTTGACCCATGTGGTGCCCCTCCATAAAGGTGGACCTAGGAAGGAGCCAGAGAATTATAGACCAGTAAGCCTCACATCCATAGTGGGGAAGCTGCTTGAGTCCATCTTGAAGGAAAGGCTGGTGGATTTCCTGAAAGCTAGTGGCCTTCAGGATGGCCGGCAACATGGATTCATCAAGGTGAGAGCATGTCAGACCAATCTGGTTGAATTCTACAACTGTGGGACAAGATGTCTATATGGGGAACAGCTGGTTGATGTCCTATATCTGGACTTCAGCAAGGCATTCGATTCGGTCCCACATGGGGGAATAGTGGTCAGGCTGAGAAACATGGGGTTGGGTAGCAAGATGGTGGAATGGATTGGGAGCTGGTTAGCCATCAGGCTATAGAGGGTGGTGGTGGGGGGAAGATTTCTCAACTTCGAGGAGAGTCACTAGTGCAGTTCCACAGGGTCTATTCTGGACCCAATTCTGTTCAATGCTTTTATTGCAGACATTGTGGATGGAGTGGCAAGTAGGATGAGCCTATTCACTGATGACTCAAAACTGGGAGCAGTAGTGGACAGTGATGAGGGAAGAAGGACACTCCAGACAGATCTGGAACACTTGGATCAGTGGTCACAAACATGGTAGCTGAGGTTCAATGCCAAGAAGTGTTGTGTGCTACAATTGGGATTGAGGAATATGGGTTACAAATATCACCTGATGGGGGAGCAGTTATCCACCTTGGAGGAAAAGTGAGATCTGGGGTGGTAATTGCAGGCAAAATGAACCACTCTGAACAATATAGGAAGGCAGCAGCAAAAGCAAACAGAGTACTGGATTGCATTGTGAGGGGGATCACATCAAGGGGGTAGGAGGTTATCCTGCCACTGTACAGATCCTTGGTGAGGCCTCATCTGGAGTACTGTGTTCAATTCTGCTGCCCATACTTAAAAAAGGATGTCATGTTGCTGGAGAGGGTGCAGAGGAGGGCAACTAGGATGATCCACAATATGGGGGACAAAACTTAAGAGGCGAGGCTCAGGGGGCTCAACATGTACCCCCCGAAGGTCAGAAGGGACAGGGGAGACATGAATGAGACCTTCAAGTACTTGAAAGGTATCAACATTGTTAAAATGAAGGGTTTGTTTAGTTTGCATGGGGAAGGAACCACAAGTGGCACAGCATGAAACTGGCAGGGGGGAATTTAGAAAGGAACTGAGAAGGCACTACATTACAGAAAGGGTGGTGGTACCATGGAACACACTGCTAGAGGAGATGATCTCAATGAGGTCAGTGGGGAGCTTTAAGAGAGAATGGGATAGGTACAGTGGGGAGGTACAGGTGAAGAAGATGGGGGCAATGGGGGAACACTAGAAGAAGACCATAGAAGGGAGGGAGGTACTGGGGGGTGGTGGTGGTGGTGCAGCAGCAACAGCTCAACTGTGAGCTGAGCACGAGCAGACACGATAAACCTAGAGGCCTAATTCTGCTGGCATAGTCATATGTTTTAATGATTCAATTAACTGATCTGTATTTAAATCACCCACACAAGGGACTCTGTTACTCAAACTTCAGACTAACCCCAATCATAGAAGAGTCAGTGGATAAAAATGGGTAAAGTAATCCTAGTTCATCCTGGTTTCCAATGAATACTTTATTTTTATTTATTTTATTCAGTTCTTGGATTAATACCTTTCAGCTATGAGCTCATTTACAAAGGTTCCATGTCAACAGCAAACAACACAAATACAGCAAAACAATACAGACAGTGGTTACAAAAGTACATTTGATACAGAAATGATGTTCAACTCTTTTGTAACTAAAATTACAAAATTCAATCACATTAAGCAATAAGTACATTGCGAGATGGGAACAGAATTGAAAGGTAGCTTGCTATGAAGAGAGAAACTGGTAGCAACAGAGGCTGGGTGCTGAGAAAGTACCAAGTAGGTGAGGAAGGTATAAAGGAGAATAGGTGGAGAAAATGGGAACAGCCACAGGGCCTTGTCATTGGTTTCCTAGAAGGGGAAAATTCCATGAGGTTTTGGAGTGGGAGGATATGGTGAGGAGAGAGAGGGGAAGCAGATTAGGTTGGGGGGAGGTGGGAAATGGATGAGGAATGGAGAATGAAGGCAGAGTGGGATGGTAGAGGAAAGGGGTAAATAACAAGGCAGTTGGAATGGGGAGGTTGTAAGTGCTATAATGAACAAACAGAAAACAGGAGTTAGCTTGTGCAAATTAGAAGTTACAGTCACACCCATTAAGTGTTGCTAGGTGGTTACGAAGTTTGGATTTGAAGGGGCCAAGTTTAGATTCTGCCAGCAAGTGATCATGTAGCGAGTTGAGCCAAGTGGGTGCCCAGTACTCAAAAGACCACTGACCCTGGGAGGTGTGATGGAAAGGGACTTTCAGTGGCTGGCTGTTAGCTCCTCTGATAATTCTAGCCTTGTCAGTGGGGCAGAGAAGACTCTGAATGCCAAGTGGTGTTAGACCTAGGGTGGACTTTTTAGCCAGCAGGCAAACCTGGTATTGAGTTCTACAGTGCAGATTTAATCACCCAGACCAGGAATAGAGATTGCAGGTGTGTTTAAGGTGTGGCACATCTAGGACAAGCCTACAGGCTTTGTTTAGGTCTGGCTTTATTCTCTTGAGAGCTATGTCAGTTGCTGCACTGTAGACTACAAGCACATAGTCTATCCCGTATAAGATTGAGCTACACGCAGCGAGTTTTAATGCCTCATTGGTTAGGCAGTGTTTATGCCTTAATAGTTGGCCAATTCTGACATTTGCAGCCTTGGCTACAAGGTCAATGTGCTGTGAAAATGTGAGGGAACAGTCTAGAGTGACCCCAAGATATTTAACACTTTGGACCATTTCTAGTGAATCGTTTTGGTTGTTTACTATATTTAATAATGAGAACTCTGCCGGTTGTGAGGAGAGGCAAACAGCATTGCATTAGTCTTCTTATAATTAAGCAAGAGCTTTGAATCAAGAAACCAGGCCTCAACTAAAGAGAAATTAACATGCATTGGCTTTTCCAGTGCTGCTCTGTCTGTGTGGCTGGTTTAGAGTGCTGCATCATCAGCGTACAGTAGGACCTTATCCTGGCATGCTAGAGGGAGGCAGTTTAGGAATAGGCTAAAGAGCAGGGGGCCCAAGACTGAACCTTGGGGGACCCCTGTGTTGACATTCAGATTTTCAGAGAGGGTATCAATGATTTTTGCTTGTGTTCTCCCAGACAGGTAGCTCTGGAACCACCCCACTGATTCAGGTGATAACCCAGTGCAGGTTAGTTGGTTCAGCAGCAGTTCATGATTGACTGTGTCGAAGGCCTTAGTGAGATCTATGTAGGTTGCCCCACCATAAGCCCCCAATCAAGTGCAGCATGAATGTAGCCTGTGAACTCCACCAGTGCTGTTGTAGTACTATGTTGTTTCCTGAAACCATGCTGTTCTGGGCATTGCAACTGGTATTTGTCAAGGTAGTCGACAAGCTGGTCATAAACAATACACTCCAGCACTTTTGAGAGTGGGGGAGTATGGAGATCAGATGGTAGTTGCTGAGACTAGCCCTGTCACCACTTTTAAAAACAGGGGTGACCACTGCTGCTTTCCATAGCTGTGGGAATTTATTGGTTATAAGCAATAGATTCATAATTCTGGTAAGGGGTGACAGTAACTCATCAAGTGTGAGAGCAATGAGCTTGAGGTCAAGCATGTCACCACTCATTCTAGTTTTTCCTAAAACTTGTAAAAGGTATTTTTTGGCTTTGATTTGAGAAACAATTTTGAAGTAGAAATGTGGGTCAGTGCCACTATGTGTAGTCTGTCTGTTATTTAGATTTGTGCCACTTGGGTGATCCAGGAAATCAGGGGGAAGTACCTCACTTAAGTGAGTAAATGCCTTATTAAAAGTGTTGGCAATGATTTTGGGGTCCTGGGTTGTGGTTTCTTCAAGATTTAGCATGGTTGGAGGTGTCTTATTTGGTTTCTCTGTTAGGGTCTTGATATTGTCCTAGAACTTGTGGCCCCCCAGGAGTTAGCCAGTTCATTTTTGAATAAATGGCTTTTTGCTTGATGAATAGCCCAGGTACATCTATTTCAGGTGGTTTTATAGTTCTGAATATCTGTTTGAGAGCCAATGCTTCTAGCTTTATGCCACAGGTTGTCTCTTTGCTTCATAAGTTCAATGAGGGGTAGAGTGATCCAAGACTTACAAGCCCCACGAACTTTCCGCTTACAGTAGGGGGCATATATGTTGCATGCCGCATTGAAGATCTTGATGAAATGGTCAAGTGCTTCATCAACATCATTTGCAGCCTATAGGTCTGTCCAGTCTTGCTGACTGAGGTGCACTTTAAGTGAGGCAAGTTGCCCTTTCTTTATCACTCCAGGTGTAAGTATTTTACCAGGGCTTCTGGGGGACTTATTCGACCAGATACAGAGGATAGGGGAGTCATCGCTGATGGAGTCACGGAGGACAGCTGAGTGGGTTATTCTCTCTGGCTGGTTGGTAATCATTCAGTCTAGCAGTGTACTGGTTCCAGTACGATAATTTGTTCATGTGGGGGAGTCCACGAATTGGGCCATGTATATTGAGGAGATTGCATCCTTGTCAGGTGCAGCCTCAGGTGATAGCCAGTTTATATTGAAATCCCCAAACACTAGTACCTCCGAGTTGTGGCGCAGTTCAGAGAGGTAGACTATGAGTACTTTAAATCTGCTAGACTGCTCTTTGGGGGGAATGTAGCCAGAGACAAGTGTTAATCCTTTACCCAGAACACCTAGTAATAGTTTCATTGCCAGTACTCGTACATCATTGCTAGTGGTAAGGTGAGGTAGGACTTGACCCTGGATGGTGCCCTTGATATATACAACACATACGCCACCTCACTTACCAATCCTTGATCTCCTTCCTCTTTATTGCACTCAAAGTTAATACTTATATTCAAAAAGAACTTATAAAAAGGAGACAGAAAAGCCTCTTGATATGAGCACAGTAAATTTTTTCAGCAAAAGGAACTCAAACCTCATCACCCTTAGGCAAAGCTGACATATGTTTTATTTAATTGAACTCTTGCCTAGCAACACTTCTAGTGCAATTCTCCACACTCTCTCAGATTTCAGTTCATCCACCTTGTCACCTCCATTGACCTCAGGTCTCAGGTCTCAGGCAATCTCACTTATCCTCTCAGAATCACTCAAGAGGATTATCTACCTGCAGTGCTCAAAATCTTGCAGTATCAAACAAGTTGCCACCGGGGCTGCTACCAATGAGATGAGGGAAATGCCAACACAGATTTACAAAATGCTAACATAGATTAACACATTTCACCCACCATCATAAAAAAGAGTTCACAAATGGGTAACTCTGACAAGCTTCCCTTTCTGTGAGATCACCATCCAAAACCAGGCAACTCTGCTGAACCTAGCATGAGGGATGCCCCAGGATGCCAGTAAACCCTTCAGGTGCTGCATGTACTCTAAACACTCTGACTAAATAAGGAAGACTTCAGCACTGAAAATAACAGTTTCACTAAATTTTAAAGTGCTGGGCATGAGATCAAGCAAATCCAAATTTTTAATTTTTTATTTTAGTCTTTGGTAACCGGGTAAGGTCCACTAGGCACAAGTGCCTGTTTTCTGGGGTGACCTGGGAGCACTGGGCAGTTAAGTGACTTGCTCAGAGTCACACAGTATGCAAGTGGAGGTTGTGAGAATCAAACTCAGGTCTGGTCTGCTGGATGTATCAAGCTCATTCACACCTTGTTCCTCAAACCTCTAGGCTATACTGCCAGTTGAATTCTTGTGGCACTAAACTGAACGCTATGACCACAGCACTATGGAGTACTTATCACAGAAACTGAGGCTTATCTTAGCTGGTTAATTTCTCCTTTAATGTGCAAAAACAGTGAGAGGTAACATAAAAACTCTGAAAGCATAAAGTGCAGAGAGCAAGCAGCAGCAAACATATCATGACAAAACAAATTAAAATGCCTGCCAACACCATACTAGGTGTTCTGATGCAGCTACAGGTGGCCTGCAGACAACATGCATACATGAGATTGTGATGCACAACGTGCTGATGTTTTGGCTAGGACACCTTCCTCAGAGCTATTTGGCTCATGTTAATTGATTACACAAATACCCCAAATCATGAATATTTATCATGAATATCATGAATATTTATAAGTAAATGTCATGCTCAGTTGTCAAACACAAGCTTAGTTAAACGTAGATCACCAGACCCAATCAACCTTCCATTCATAAAATATGCAACAAATCAATAAAATAACAAAAACAAATGTAATCAGACATAACAAACCTATGTAAATAAGGACAATAAAAATAAAATAAAATAAAAAGGCAAGAGGGAGGGAAAGGGAAGCAAAAAATGGTGATGAAGATGGGGGAGAAGGGAAAGCAGGGAAAAGGGGAAAGATAAAGGAAATGGAGGAGAAAGGAAAGGAATAGAACAACAAAATTGACACAAACTATCCAAAATTAATATAAACATAGAATACAATCTATAAGTCAAAAACATAATTAACAACCAAAAAACATTCTATAAATTCATAAAAAACAATTGAGGGTAGATCTTCATTTAAACTCATTGGACTCAGAGTTTGTAATGTATAAATCAAAAAAACATTCTCTCTGTGATAGCTGTTTTGCTAAGTCACCACCACATGGTCCTAAAGTGACTTTTTCTATAGCAGTAAACTTCAAATTTGCTGGAGAGCCATGATTTCTTTCCACAAAATGTCTGGCCACGGAATTTGTCATTACTCTATTTCTAATTGCAGATTTATGCTCACAAATATGGTCCTTTAGTGGCTGTTTGGTTTGGCTCACATAGACCAAACCACATGAGTAAATTTAAAGATAGATTACTGATACAGTAAAACAGTTAATAAATTATGTGATCTCAAACAGTTTCCCTAAAGGATGTTTAATGGTTCTCAAATGATTAGTATTATTACAGTTGGCACAGTGTCTTTATCTGCGGTTACCATTAGGGGGAGGAGGTAACCATGTTTGGTTCAAACCAGAGTCTTATGCAGACCGTGTATAATTTTGTCTTTAATATTTCTCTCTCTCCTATAGGTGACTTTCAGATTTTCATGAGGGGTATCCTGAAAGACTGAGTCATTGCTTACTATATGCCAATGTTTTCTTCCAATGTCTGCCGTACAGCTGGCTTAAATATAAGTCATAACAAAGGTACTTGGCTATTCCACATGTATATTTGTTTTAAGTGCCAAAAATGCTTCTCTGTCTGTGCTGTTAGCCAGTTCCAAACCTCTACACATATTTTTTAGTGGATACCCCCGTTCCAAGAAACTTTTTGTCATACTTTTCTATTGTTTCTGATAGTCTGTTGATGTACTCCATATTCTGTTTGCTCTCAAAATTTGCCTGACTAGTATATTACACAGCAAACTCGCTTGATGACCACTGCTAAAATGTAACATACTGTTTCTTTCCATAAGTTTTCAGAAGATTGCTGTCTCCAAATTGTCCCCACGTTTGAAGATTCTGATATTCAAAAAGTCTATCTGTTTTGTGTCTTTAACCTCTATAAATCTCAAATTGGGATCCTCACTATTCACATATTGTATACAGTCTTCAAGATCATCAGTTGTACCCTTCCAAATCAGACAATCGTCTATATATCAATGCAATATGAATGCATTTTATTCTGACACAAAGTGTTACTGTACAAAAACATCTCCTCCCATCTGCTGACATTCAAGTTAGCCAAACTTAAGGCAAATGTGGTCCCCATAGCAGTACCCTTGCACTGCATATAGAATCTTTCCTTGTACAGAAAATAGTTTGAACTCTGGACCATGCCTGTCATCTCCACCAGAAATTATGTACTGGGTTCATGTGGATGGTCTCTATATTAAGACAATACATTATTGCTTCCAAACCACTACTGGTTGGTATATTTGAATTAAGACTTTATATGTCCGTGGTAACCAATATTGTTGATTGTTTAACTCTGACATTATGGATTGCTCATATGTATTCATTACTATCTAGTAAGCATGATGGCAGTCTCATCACCAAGGGGATGGAAATAGTCTACATATTGTGTGAATGTTTCCATGGATGAACCAATGCTCGATACAAAAGGTAGTCCTGGTGGTATGGATGGATTTTATGTATTTTTGGGAGCAAATATTCACATTCTGGATCTCTTAACTGCCAATCTAGTTGGCTTTGAAGAATGAAATTCATTGCTCTATTTTTGATAGATTCTGTTGGGTTATTTGCAATTGTTTACCATTCACTCAGTGACTACATTACCACAAAGACCATTACAGTGACAAAATCCGCAGATCACTGTAAAGGTCCCAGCAGTACACTGACAGTGTTTTCCCAGTGATTGTGTCCCCCTCCTTGACACAACTCCAACTCAGAATTGATTATTTAAAAGTCGGATTCAGTGATGGTACAATGCCAACTGTCGGCATTGTGCCATTGCTGTAATGCCGGTCGACAAATTTCTTGTCACCGCAGCTTGGTGGAACCATTAGCAATTCTTTGATAGTAAAAAAATATTCTGTAACTGCTTATTTCAGCTTCCTACATCTCTGTGCCCCATAAAATAATAGTGCCCCCCATGTCAGCTGGTTTTATAACTAAAGGTATTCTCCTAGAGCTCTTATTTCCTCACATGCAGGAATCTAGACCAGATGGCAGAGAGTAGGACCCAGAGACAGGTGCTGCAGAAAAAGTAATAACATCAGTTTATTACTACTACCCTAAGCTGTCACAAAGCTTACCATGTACAGCATGGGGTTCAGGGAAATCTCTGAATACCAGTGATCACAAAATGGAGACTCATTGGAACAAACAGTTACACAAAGTTATATAGTCAAAATAACACCGTCCATTATCAAGGTAATGGCTCATCTGCTCAGAAATAAAGACATACTATTGTCTATAATGGTGGGCATCTCACACGCAAAACTGATTGTGTCTGCACGTACACAAAGATGACTAATTCTGATGACCACTGCTAGTTTCAATAACGATAGAGCTGTTCAGAAGAAGCACTTACACTGTAAATAACAATTATGAGTAACAGTAGCTATGAAGCCTTGCTGTGAACATTACTATGCATTTCATATATATATATATATATATATATATATATGTGGACTACTGGTCAGGTAGTTCTACACAGTCCACCCCTTGTTGCCTGAATAAGCAGGCAATACAAAAATAGGTAAGTAGGTAGGTGTAAGTGTCATTCCAGGCCAGCTGCATGAGCATTGTAGAGAAATTTAATCTATTCCTGGTGCTGTGTAAGGGTACGTCTCAGACAGCACAAAGTACAAATCAGAAATAAAATAAACACTTGAAGAATAACAAAGCCTTTGAAAGTGAATTCTAGCCATGTATTGGAGGGAGCAGTACTGAGGTCTCCATCATGAAAAAGATAATTGCTGAATTACCAGCTTTAGTAATATTGTTACTGATATGGATGAGATGGGTATCCTTCCTATCCAGTAGAGTTGTGAGCTTTAAAGTAAGAGGGTCAATATGCACATTGAATACTAGAAGATATTGAGAGATGGCATTCAGATAGTCAGGATCACTATCAATGTAATCTAGTTCTGGGATGGCAACGGGGTGACAACCAAATGACCAATGAAAGTGCTCTGATGTGGCACAAAACAGAAATCAGGCATTGTACCATAGGCTAGTGGTTTGTGGTTTGTTACAACATAGTAGAGTCCATCGGAATTGTAGGTTACACAAACGTGAGGAATCTGCCACTTAGTGAGCCTGATGGGGTAGGTGAATGATAAATTTGTGATTCTGCTGATAAGGCATTGGATGTCTTCTTGGTGGGCATAGCTGGGCTTAGCAGATGCCATGTTGTCCAGCTGAGATGTGATGTTAGAAAATGAAAAGGAATCAGTGTCATTGTCAAACAGGTCATTATCAAGAGTAAATGACCAATAAAGAGAGTTGGGTGCATAGCCACAAACAGGTTTGATAATATCAAAAACATCACATCTACACAAATAATGACAACCCTTTTTAGCACAACAGTCTCTCTATGTGGTGCAATCCAGCATCTACTTCAGGATGAAACACCAGCAGTGGAGGTAGGTTGATTATTTCATGATAGATGCTGCCCTGGAGATGTCCCAGAGAGTGGATGGTGATGAGCTTGTCAAACATGGCAATCTTTGTATTGAAGACTGGTAGTGAGACAGTAAAAGTCACAAACATAGTGTCCTTCATAGTGCATTGTCATGTGTCATAACAGGGACCACTATTGGGGTGAGGTGTGACATGACCTAGATTCCTAGCCATAGCTAAAGAAAAAGAGACAGTTTTTTTTGCATAAATTTATTTGTACATGACAAAGTATGACAATGAGGGCAATACCATTTGGTCATACACTTATCGTGGATTAAATCTGGAATTCTACATGATTCCAGATCCAGGAAAAGATTGATTATGGTAGTAATAACATAAGAACTATATGCTGAGTAAATGACCTCCATGCCTATGACAAACTGTTCTGCTTCTTTGTTGTTTTGAAAAACAAATTTGAATAGTTTGTTCTGAGTCTCATTAAAAGAGCGTGTAATATTGTATATGTTGTAAACAGTGAAACATTCGTCTTGAGAGAGACCATCTATACTGTGTAGCATGGGCTGCATAAGGTTGAGACTTAAGCCACTATTAAATCTGGTGGCTTGGCATTTAATTTTTGCCAAGTTGTCATGATTCCAAATTGACATTACTGTGCCAATGAGACCGGTAACAGTACAGGTTACTCCTGCTACATCTGCAAAGGCACTTCTAGTGCATGTTCCAAAAACACCTAAATATTCAGTGGTGTGGGGCCCTAATATAGGGTCCTGGATGTGTGTTTGAAAGGCAGACATTAAATCCAACAACACAACAGAATGAAATTTAGAGGCATTATTCAAAGAACAATAACCAAATTTGGTCATGTTCCACTGTGTAAGGTTGAATACCATTGGGACATGAACAAACTGCATGTCATTAATTAGTGTACCAGGTAAGGATGTGGCAAACAATCCACTTTCCAGTCCTGGTTCCTGGAAGGGGCATTGCAGTGGTTCATCTTTAGATGGTGGAATCACTGTAAGAAAAAGAGCAGTAGTAGCAATAGAATGGTTGGAACAATATTGTCTAGCAGCATTATCAGGAAACATAGTGCAAAAATCAGGGTTTATAATGGCTGTTAAATTGTATAGACCAGCATGTTGCTGTTGGGCCTGCCTGATGGAAAGGGTACCATTAGAGGAAATTCAGGTATTGGACCACCCTTGGAAAGTTCCTTTGGAAAGACCTGCCACTTGAAGTTGTTGTCTGTTACTGTCAGTCTTCCATTCAATCTGCAGCAGTGATTTGTCAGGGGCTATAACTTGGGCATTGAGATAGCTGTTCTTGCATTCTTGGACAGCAACAACCTTGGAAGGTACTGCAGTGGCTACACCTTTGGGAGGGTGTAGGGGTACCAGGGACTGATAACTTGGATGAAAGTGTCGCTCATCAAATGGGTGTAAGGCATGGAGGAGGGCCTTCAAGTTAGCAGAGTACTTCTTGTTAAAGGGCACATCAGCTGGCATGCACAACAGCAAATACAGGATCAGTGAAGTCCATTATAGCATCTTCCTGTAGGGAGAAAAGAAAAACAGGTTACAGAACAGTCTCCTTCCCAGGGTGTGGGGTAGGAAGTTTATTCGCCTTTGTATAGCTTCAATTGGTTTGCATGGAACCACTTGTCTACTGGTCTCTTACAGTGGGTGAGCCATACCTTGTAGACAGCAGGGCTCAATTTGTTGATGATGTCATAGGGACCCATCCACTTGTTCTGAAAGGAGTGAGAGGGTGTGGTGAAGTTGAGGACCATTGCCTGATCCCCCACCTGTCAATTCATATCTTTGACATTTTTGTCAAAATACACTTTGGAATGCTGCTGGTCCTGGCCCATGTGTTTAGCAGCATACAGGTGAGTTTGCAGGATGTTTTGCTTCAGTTGGGTGTCGTATGTGTTAATGGACACTCTGTCAATAGTTGGGGTTCCCAGGTCAAGCCGCAAATGCTCTAGCAGATGCATTTGTCTTCCAGTTATAACCTCAAATGGAGAACACTGGGTAGCAGCAGCTGGGGTCACCTGTATTGCCATAGGAGTCAGGGCATGAGGGTATCCCAGTCTCTGGGGTTGTCCCTTGTGAACTTTATCAGCATGAGTTTGATCTGTATTTTCGTTCTTTTCACTTGGCCAGAAGACTATAGGGATATGGAACGTGGAACTTTTGGCTAGTCCCAGTAGTTTTAGGCATTCTTGCACAGCTTTACCTGTAAAGCTGGTTCCCTGATCAGAGTCAGCCTTGAGAGGTAGACCCCACCTGGTGAACACTTGTTCTACTAGAATCTTAGCAGTTGGTTGGGCTTTGTTTATTTTAGTGGGAAAAGCCTCTACCCACTTTGAGAACAGGTCTGTAAGTACAAGTGCATACTTTGTTATGTTTTCGGTGGTGGTGAATAGTCTGATATAATCAATTTGGATGGCATGCCAAGGGCCAGATTGCCTTTGAGGTCTGGTATTTTTCTTGCCTAATATGGAGTTGTTCCGGGCACAGACCAGACAATTTTCAAAGTAATGTTATACATCTGTAGCCATTCCAGGCCACCAACCCACAGTTTTGAGTCTCTGTAGAGCTTTGTCTATCCCCTGGTGCCCATCAGTAGGGGTATTGTGGACCTGGTGGATGAACTCAGGTCATAAACATTTGGGTATTACCCAGTACTTTTAGTTGCCAGAATGATAATACACCAACTTCTGGTCTCCAGACAGATGTAAGTGATTGGCATGTCGGTGGAAGGGATTGTCCGGTGACATATCCTTCTCAGTATCTTTAGAGAGGTATTGGTAAACCTCTCTGATTTCTGGATCTTTCATTTGTACAGATTGGAGGTCCAGAGGGACAAGTGTGTGTTTCTTGTTGACTGCCACTTGTCATGGTGGTACAGTAGAGGTATTCATCTCCCAAATACCCCCCCCCTCGAGAGCCACTCTTGCCTAGAGTGACTGCATGATCATTTTGAGTGTGAAAAGGTTTAGCCTTGAAGTGGACTTTAACCTTATGGAGGTACAACTTGTAGAAAAATGTCTCTTCCATGTCAAGAATGTAAATAAACAAATCTCTGTACTCGACAGGGGTGCCTTCAGAAGAGGCAAAATCATGGTATCTCCAGAAAGGTAAGAACTCAGTTAATGAATTGCACATGAAAGAGGAGTCAGAGAAGATAACTATATCTTCTTTCCTTTGTTGGAGGGTATCCATGCTACAGGCCACGGCTGCCAATTCTTCATATTTTGCAGATCTGATAGTACACTTTCTGGAGACCTATATGGTCTCATCAGCAGTGAATACAATCAGGATTCCAAAACCTGCAATTTGCTCCCCTCATCATAGGAGGAAGAACTGTCTGTAAAAACTCAACAGGAAGCCAGGTCATGTAGTATGTCATCAATGAGAGGTAGGAATGGTCCCTATTCGGGTAGTGAGGGCAGTTTTAGACCACACTCACATGGTTCCCCTTGATAGAGGAGATCACGTGTCAAAATGGAGGTCATTTTGGTGGGAAGGATTGTGATGTCTTGATCCTGTAGTAGGAGAGACCAATGGGTGAGCCTGGTGGTTGATACACTCCCATCTTTGACTCTGTCTGACAACAGAAAATTGGTAGGGGGTATGGTTCATGTGCAGTATGATTGGGGGAAATTCAATGATGTAAGTGAAATATTTACAGCCCAGAAAGTTGCCAGAATGTTTCTCTTGCAGATGGAATACTTCTGCTCCACAGGGGAGAGTGTCTGGGAGGCACAGGCAATAGGCCTAAGGGTCCCATTCACCTTCTGTGCCAGTACTGCCAACATTCCCATTTCTATGGTAGTTGTCTCCAGACAGAAGGGCAGTTCTGGATTAGGATAGACGAATGCTGGGGCTGAGGCCAAGGCCTTCTTCAGAGAGGTCACTGCATTAATATTTTCTGGTCCCCAATGCGAGGGGACGTCCTTTTTCAGCAACTCATATAGGGGTGTTGCCTTTTGTGCAAAGTTGCAAATTAAATCTCTGGAGTAATTCATCATCCAGAGGAAACATCAGAGGGTGGCCACACTGGTAGGTGAGGGGCAGATCTCAAATGCCCTGTACCTTGTTGGCTGCTGGAGTTCTGCCCTCAGCAGTGATGGTAAGTCCCAGAAAAGAAACTTTCTGGAGACACAGCTCTACCACTGCAGGGTTGCACTTGAGATCTGCCCTCTGTAGGAGGGTCAATAACTCATTTAAGAGTTCTAGATGGTTCTCTACTGTGGCTGTGGTGAGGAGATGGTCATCCATGTACTGCAGAAGGCATCCAGGGGTGGAGAAATCTTTGATGACATCCCTCATATGTATGTTGAAGAGGGAGGGACTGTTGTGTAATCATTGGCGTAGGCAGTTCCACATTTATTGATGTCCTTTGAAGGTGATGGCAAACTTATATTGGCTCTCTGGGGCTAAGGACAATGACCAGAAACCATTGGACATGCCTAATGTACTGAACCACTTGTGTTCTAGTTTCAGTAGTTTTAGCACATCTGGGGTAGATGCCACGGTCGGGGCACAACTAGAGTTTTTTTTTTTATTTATTAAACTCTAGGATTACAAATACATTTGGACAAGAACTGCTCATTTACAAAGGTTCCACTTCAAAGGATGTAAGGTAACATACATACAAAGGTCAACAATGGTTACAGTCTTAAAACACAGAGATGACTAAGTTTTAAATATACAGCCATTAATCGAGAGAGAAACATCATAAGCCAGTTTCTGACAAGTTTCAGGGTGAACAGTATGTAGATAATATAGGGTAGGAGGGAGTCAGGAAGGAGGAGGTAGGCTAAAGGGCCATTGTCAGAGGGTAGGGTTGGGTGGCAGAAGTACGAGGTGGATGGGGCTGGAGGCCCCATATCTGAAAGTGCCATTTGAGAGGGGAGGAGGTGGGTGAGGGTGGAGGGGGGTTAAGGGGTGAGAGTGGGGGAAGCTGGTGCTAATAGTGTGGAGCTCTAAGGGAGGTTACAGGTCACCTTCAACTAGAGTAAAATGAGGAGGCAGTTCTTTAGAAGAGGCAGTTGCAATGAGTGGTAGAGGTGAGGAATAGTCGGAGTTGTCTTTTATAGGGTCCAAGCATTGCAGTTGTAAGTGTTTCTTTGTTAAGGGTATTGTACCACTGAGGAACCCTGTGCATGAACGACCTCTGACACATTGTGGTCTGGCATCTGGGGACCTGGAAGTTTTGATATTGAACACTACGTGTAAGCTGGGTACTGCTGTGGGCAGTAAGGAGCTTTGCAACACCTGATGGCATGAGCCCAAGGAGAACTCTTTTGGTTAACAAGCAGGTCTGATATTGTATTCTGCTAAGGAGTGGAATCCATCTGGCCTGGGCGTACAGGTCACAGGTGTGTGTTAGGCAGGCAGCACCCATTAGAAGCCTACAGGCCTTGTTGAGTGTCACCGATATCCTCCAGAGGGCAGACGGGGAAGCAGAGCCTTAGATGGCTAGACTGTAGTCGATGATGGAGGTGACAGAGCTGTAGATGACCAGTCTAATGTCATCAGTAGTTATGCAGTGTTTGTGCTTGCGGAGCAGGCCGATCCATATGTTGGTGGCCTTAGCTACATTGCCAGTGTGCCGCGTGTAAGTAGGGGAACTGTCCAAGGTGATGCCAAGATATTTAAACCAGGAACATGTTCAAGTGAAGTCCCCACATGGTTCTTGATGGTGAGGGATGAGGTTTATACTTGCTGTGTGCATTACAGAAAGTCATGACCTTAGTTTTGCTATAGTTCAGGATGAGTTTGTGTGAGTTAAACCATTCTTCAACTTACCTGAAATCACACTGCAACTGACTCTCAAGTTGTTTAGAGTCATGGTTGCAAGTAAACAGTACTGCATCGTCCACATAGAGTAATATTTTCTGTTGGCAGATACTAGGGAGACTGTTCAGGAAGACAGAAAAGAATAATAGCCCCAGTATAGACCCCTGAGGGACACCTGAAAGGACTGGTTTTTCATCAGAGGTGACTCCAGCAATCCTAACACATTGGACCCTTCCCCCGAGGTAGCTAGCAAACCAGAGTAGTACATCTTTGGCGAGCCTGAGTGTGGTTAGTTGCCTTAGTAGGAGTGGGTGGTTAACATTATCAAAGGCCTTCGTTAGGTCAATGAATACTGCCCCCCCCACAGATTCCTTGGTCAAGGGTGTCATGGATGAATCCCGTAAATTCCAACAGTGCAGTGGTGGTACCATGCCCTTTTTGGAAGCCATGCTGTTCCAGGCATTGGATTTCATATTTTTCCACCTCGACAAGCTGGTCTGAGACTATTCATTCCAGGGCTTTCGATATGGGGGGAGGGGGGCTGGAGATGGGCCTGTAGTTGGTGTGCAGTGACTTGTCTTCACTTTTGTGTACAGGTGTGATAGTCACCTGTTTCCAGAGTGATGGGAGTTGACCCAATCTTAGGGAAAGGTTGAAGATCTTTGTCATGGGTTCAAGGATTTTATCTAGGACTTGTGCAAGCAACTTCAGGTCAAGTGAGTCACCACTGTAGCCAGTTTTACAGATGGCTTTGCGTATACAGGTTCTGGCTAACTGCATTGGAATCTCTTTGAAGAAGAACTGCAGAGCTGTGTGTATACTTGGGATGCAGTGTCAAAGGGGTATTGGTGGTGAGGGCATTGAAAAAATCAGGTGAAAGGATACTGCCCAGGTTGGAGAACACATTATTGAACGTATTGGTGATGGTACCAAGGTCTAGCGTAGGTGTTCCATCAATGTTGAGCATGGTGGGTGGTACCTTAGGATTGTTGCCTGTAAGGTCCTTGAAGTTATTCCAGAATGTTTTCCCATCATCCCAGGAGCTGGAAAGTGCCTCCCTAAAATGTTTGCTTTTAGCCTTCCGTATATCTTGGGTATAGTCATTTTTTGCAGATTTGTATTTTTGTATGTTCCCTTGTGCTGATGTGGCTCGAGCACAGTGCCAAAGGTGGTCCCTTTGTTTGAGCCGTGTTACAAGCTTTGAGTTTATCCATGGATTAGACCTGCCTTTAACCTTCATCTTTTTAAGTGGTGCATGGATATCACAGTCCACAGTAAAGCGGCTGATGAACAATTCCAAAGCTTTGTTTGTATCATTGAATGAGTCAATTCTTTCCCAGTCCAGCCTGCTTAGATGAAATTTTAGCAGCTGAAGATGCCCCTTCTTGAGCACCCTGGTGTGTATTATTTTAGGAGGGGGCTTGGTGAATTTGTTAGCCAAAGCAGATAATGGGTGAGTGATCATTTAAAGTATCAGGAAGTACTGATACCTTAGAGTTTCTTTCAGGGTGGTTTGACAGTATCCAATAAAGTAGAGTGTAGGCCCCCATCCTATAGTTGCACCTAGTGGGGGTGGGGACAAGCTGTGACAGGTGTTGTGCCATGACAACATCCTTGTAAGTGCAAGCATCAGGTGAAAGCCAGTTTATGTTAATGGTGAGCATCCGGCTGTTATTGGGTTTCTTCACTGGCCATATGGGTGAGTTCATGGTTGAAATACAAGGTCTGATAACTCCCTGTTGGATGAGGGACTCTACAGTGGCTCTCAGAGAGGGTATTTCTTCTGCTGGAAAGGAGTACTGTCTTTCCCTGGGTGGATCCCCTCCTGCAGCCTGGATGAGTGTATCCATCCTTCCAACAATTATGCTTGTGCTTTGCAAAGGCATCTAGACATCTTTGCAAAATTAGTTTTTGCTCTGGGAACAAGTCATGGTTTTGGAACAGAGTGATGACATCATACTCTTTGTCATTTGTCATCACAGCTGAACCCACATATGAGTCTGAGGTGCAGACCACATGACGTTGGCCTGGTAACTGCAACAATAGCCTGTTGGCCAAATCCATGACACAGCCATGCTGTGCAAGGAAATTGATCCCCAGAATGCTCTGGTGGTGATGTAATACCATCAGATCAACATAATGATCAGTTTGTGGGGTACCGACAGTTATCTGTATTTGTCTGGATTGGTAGGTAATCACCGTAGTCCCCTTGAAGGTCTGTGCAGAGGTTGCTTTCCCTGTAGACCACTGAGAAGATCTCAGATTATTTTAATGTAGTACAGAAACAGCAGTGCCCATGTCTAGGAGCAATAGAAACTGGTGACTCTCTACCTGAGTTTCCACCCAAGGTTGTCTGCTGTCATCAGTCACTAACGTGGTAATGATGTGGACAGGGACCTGACACCATCAGTCCAATTCATCATCTGCTTGATCACCCTGCTCCTGGAACTGGAGGCCTGTGGGGTCAGCTTCTGCTCCTTGGAGCATTTGAGTGACCTCTGCATACACAGAACTAATTGCACTGCTACAGGCTACCATTTGGCTGCCGTCATTTGGCCCACTCTCCTTCGTTCTGTCTTGGGGAGGCACCATAGTGATTGCACCCATGGCCTTGCCTGTGGCCACGAGTGCTGCAATAGATTGCACTTTGGCTCAAAAGTCCCCAGCTGTTTGTTTACCTCAGCCAGCTCCTTGTAAGTTGGGTCCAAATGCTGTTGTTTTGAAGCATAATTGTCCTTTCCTCCCTGTTGTTGCTGGTTCAACTTGGGTTGATAGCATTGCTTTTTATTCTGTCTGCACCCCCTTTTGGTAGGATGGCTTCTATTGTTGGAAGCCTTCTGTCTTCCCCTCCACCATGTACTGGGTAACTGGCTCAGTCTTATTCTGCACTGCAGTCACTATGGACTTGGAATTCAGATGTCTGATGTAGATCTGGAAGGCCTGCTCCACCCTGTCCAGGATAGTATGAAAAGGGTCTCTGTTCAGAAAGACCACAGCCTCCACTTTCTCACAGACAGCTGGTTGCATGTTTTTAAGGAACAAGCTTTTGTACTCAGTGGAGTTGCAGCTTGATCCTTCTTGTGCCAAGTCCTTGCCCATTTGATAGGCCAGCCATAGGTGGCTATCATACTGGGCCAGGGTTTTCTTGGTGTACTGCTTGATGGGCTGGGATAGCATTATGCCAACCAGATTGGGATTCTGTGCTGCCAGTAGGTGGGCTGCCACCTAATTAAACTCTGCAGAGGTATCCTGCAGTACCCTCTCGGGCAGTTTGGCCCAGAGTGTGTGGTTGACAGTTTGTCTCAGAACCTGTACTTATTGCTCTGCTGGGAGGCTGAGCATTTCACACTGACTGTGCACTTTTTCCAGGTCACAGCTCAAATTGTCATTTGGACCCATTCAGCCCACTTTGTCCATTATGTTCTGGATTGCTTGGGCTGACTGGAGGGTGTTTGCCTGGGGCGTGGGGGTATCCCTGGACCCCATGGTCCTGATGACCACTTTGGGTGACTGTGGCCATGCCCGTAATGAGGTTCTGTTTTTCCACCTCCTTTTTCAGCAGTTCCGACATGGTATTCTTTATAGCTTTTGATTGGGAGACACCTGCTTGTGCAATCGCTGCATCAATCATTTGTTCAGTCTCTGCTCTATCCCCTCTCTTCAGAGGAGCTAGCAGTGGAGGATTTGGCCTAATAGGCACAGCATCCAAAGGGTCACTACCATCTTGGATTCCTCCATCATCATCTTAGTCATCAACTGATGACTGAAGCCCGATGGGCAGAGCATATGGCAAAGCTCCCACATGGCCTCTCATGAGTTCTAACTGATGATGCATCTTCACCATCTTGGCTCTACACTGTCCATGATTATCCAACTTTCCACTGTGCTGCCCCATGCTAAGATGTTCCTGTAACACTCGGTGTGTTGCACTTAAATCGTGACTTTTCCTAATTTTCTGATTAAATGCCTCCTGACACCTTCCTAACTCCTTACTCAATTCCTCGTTCTCAGCCCTCAATATATCATTCATCCCAGTCAATAAATCATTCAACTATAACACATGCTTTTTATCCTGCAGCAACTTTTTGCATTCATCCTTCAATGTAGCTATTTTCCTCTCTCTCTTTCCTGCACAGCACAGTACACTGCACTTTCAGATTCATTATGGAGCTTTTGGATTTCTTGCTCCAACTCCCTCCGCTGCTCACCCATTTCACAAGATTTGGTGGCCAACTATTTTTCCAGAGCTAGGACATCCGTTTCTACTGCCTGCAGGGTAGTGAACAGGGCAGCAACCATTAAACCCTTTTGATCATGCTTTTTAGCCATGTGATTGGTCTCCACATCCAGAGTGCACACGTACTGTATGGGACGAACATGCAACTTCACATCCAGTGCAAAGTCACCCCAGCCTCCATGAGATACTATAAAACTTGAGATGTCTAGTTTCAGCTCTGTGCTGATGGCCATAGTTATTGAGATTCCCTTTTTCTGCACTAACCGTAAGCACAGGGTATAATGATCCACCATGGGCTCTCAGTCAGACAGGTGTACCATTCTGGATATGGTCCCCACCAAACTGGTCCACTGTAGAACGGAAGGGTGTAGGTTTGATCGCCTTCACTGGTCCCATCTCTGTTCATGGTGTGGGAGATCTTGGAGAGTTGCTATATTTGGTGAGTGGGTGAGCATAGGTTTGAGCACCCTTGTTAGTCCCATGACCATTTGTCTGTGTCCTGTCTGTGGCTCTGGTTTGGTTCTGTAAAATCTGGTCCTGCCATGGTAGACAGAATGTTGCGAGGGGTATTGCCTCACAGGCAGGAATCTAGACCAGATGGCAAAAAGTAGCACCCAGAGACAGGTGTTGCAGAAAAAGAAATAAACATGAAATATCAACAAAATAAAGAAACATCAGTGTATTACTACCCAAAGGTATTACAAAGCTTACCATGTACAGCATGGGGTTCAGGGAAACCTCTGAACACCAGTGATCGCAAAATAGGGACTCATTGGAACAAAGAGTTGCACAAAGTTACATAGTCGAGATAACACTGTCCATTACCAAAGTAATGGCTCATCTACTCAGAAATAAAGACATACTGTTGGATATCATGGTGTGTATCTTGCACCCAAAACTGATATTTTCCACACGTATACAAAGATAACTAATTCTGTTGACCACTGCTAGTTTCGGTAACAATAGCGCCTTTCAGAAGCAGCACCTGCAAGCATATTCCTACTAATACCATTAGGTGGTGCACTTACATCTCATATAACAATTATGTGTAACAGTAGCTCTGAAGCCTTGCTGTGAGCATTACTATGCATTTCTTATATACATAGAAGCTGGTATATATGTGGGCTACTGGTCAGGCAGGTGTACAACTTTCTCTCATATTCAAATTATAAAACCATGTTTTTTATGTTTGCTTGCATGCATGCGCAAGAAACATGTTGCGGCAGCTTGCTGCAGAAGCAGGATGTGGAGGTGTGGCACTGTTGTGGCCAATGCCCCTGGTGCCTTTTGAGGTGTGGCCCACTTTCCCCAATGAGGTGGCATGCTGCTGCTGACACTAGTTCAGCCAGCATGCCACCACCTTGAAAGGTTTTCACCGCTGCAATCAGGGGCTGCCTCACCATTGCAGCGTCAGCCATTCTGCTGCAATGAGGGAGTGATCTGTCATTACAGGGTGGTACCTTGCCATCCCAACCCAGTAATTTGCTGACAGGGGAGCCCACTCCCCATCGGTACACTGTCACCCCCTCCCCCATTTATTGTTTGCTGAGGTGCCCAATCCCCTCAGCTTCTGCACCCCACCAAGTCTTTCTTTGCTGATGGGGGGCCCAGTCCCCATCAGCTTCAGTTCCCCCTCCTGTTAAATTTGCTGATGGGGGCCCATTCCCTGTCAGCTTCAGTCTCTACCCCCTGTTAAATTTGCCAGTGGGGAAGCCCACTCCCCGTCTGCAGAATGTCTCCCCCCTCAATTTGTTGTATGCCTGGGGCTGCCCAATCCCCCTTGGCTCTTCCCCACCCCCCGGTTGTGCGGACGGGGGTGTCCAATCCCCATAAGCTCCAGTCCCCCCACCCAAAACATGCAGGTAGCATGCTGGGAGCTCACACCTGCATGCCAAAAGTACCTGCAAAAAGGAAAAACCGCCCCACAATGTTTATTTTTTTAAACCCTGTAAAGAAGAAAACTGTCCCTCACTGTCTGTGCCCCCTCCCCAACCGGCACCCAACCTGTGCGCACCCTACCTCCCCACACCCCCACCCCATACTTACCACCGGAGTCCGGTGCAACAGTCTTTGGTGGATCGGGAACACGTCTGCACTCTTCAAAGCCGACTGAAATGCCGGTAAGCTGTATAATGGCATAAATAGAGTTTTTTCAACTTTGGTACATATCTCAGGCATTTTGGGGAATTTTGGCACCAGATTTTCAACATGGGGTTATTGGGACCCTTCCTCACGAATTCAGTCACTGTCATGGCATTATTCAGTCCCAAAGGTGATTTCCACGGTCACTCGCGTGGAATCATCTTCGAGACTAGAATCAAACGACAGTGCTAGGGATTCATGGTGGGCTCTCAAAAAGCCTATGTAGCAAATTTAGTTGGAAAAATCAAAAATGGCTGTTTTTCATTTAGTGTGCATTATGCAGTTGCTACGATGCTCGTAATCTCTATGATATTTTCACTCCAGATTTTCAACATTGCCATTTTTACAGACCTCCTTATGAACAGTACAGCTGTCATTTTTCACATCCTGGCCAAAATGTGTTTTTGCACTTCCAGTCCAGAGTAGTGCGGTCGCTGGGGAAATCAGTGTTCAGGACACATTAAAAAAATCATAGTGACACTGTTCCTGAGCAGATGACCTAAAATGCTTATGTTGAAAATTTGGTGACAAAAGTCCATAAAATGACTGTGTTACAAGCATGTGTTGGCAGTTTCCACATATGCTCGAAAGTGCACAAATTTGTAATATTTTCATTCCAGATTTTCAACATTGGCGTTTTGCCACACCTCCTTATGAACAGTACAGCTGTCATTTTTCATATCCTGCCTGAAATATGCATTTGCACATCTGGTGCACAGTGGCGCGGTCACTGTGAGAAATTAATGTTTCATACAGATTAAGAAAATCATAGTGACAGTGTTCATGAGCAGAGGTCACAAAATGTCTATGTTGAATATTTGGTGAAATAATTCCACTAAATGACTGCAGTACAAGCATGTATTGTGCAGTTTCCATGTATGCTTGGAACTTAGAGCATTTTTAATATTTTCACTACAGATTTTGAACATTGCCATCTTTTCACACCTCCCTATGGATGGTAAAGCTGTCATTCTTCACATCCTGCCTGATCTGTGCTTTTGCACATCTGGCACAGAATGGCACGGGTCGCTGTGGGAACTCGATGTTTGGGACACAGTAACAAAATCACACTGCCACTGTTCATGAGAAGAGGTCCCAAATGCTTTCATGAGGTGGGAGTCACAAAAAGGCCATGTTGAAAATGTGTAGTGCAAATACCAACACACACCCGGGGCGTTAGGGTTTCTAACCATAACGTCACACCCTGTACAGACTGACAGGCATCAGAGGTGTAACTTTGGATCACCAGCTGTAATGCTCATGCCATCCCAGCCCCACCCTGAAGCCAGTGACAGGCATCAAGGTGTGCCTTGCACTCTTCAGCCCCTGACTTCACCCCAGTCTCCTGTACTGCACCCATTTCAGTGTATATTCTTATGAAATGGGGTGACTGTGTAGCCGAACACCCCAAGGCACACCTCAACACTTGTCGGTGTCTACAGGATAGGGTGAGGAGAAATGCTGTGAGCATTATGAGCAATGACCCACAGGCCACCCCAATGATGGTCCATCTCTGTAGGGTGGAGGTGGGATTGGCATGAGTTCAATACTTCACTGCCACTCCTATTCTGCATCTCTCCAACTCCTGTATGTCCAATGCTAATATCAGCAAGCAAACATTCAACATTGACAAATGCTTGTTTTACTACTGGTTTTATGTAAGACGGTATATATACCCTAGGGGGTAACTTTGGTGGAATATTCTCCACCCATATAATGAAATAATTTGAAAGGACCTTGTAGAACCATTGATACTGTAAACTTAGTGGCACACCTAGGCTGACCTTAACATTTTGTGAGATAAAGAGGCTATAAAAAAACATTCATGGGATCCATCATACCCAAACCCACTTGGGCCCTGGGAAGGTAAGTAAAGCATCTTTCTACTAGATTCAACCGGCATCCCCATAACATCTGAAAAAAGCAAGCGTACAGCCTTGTTTCTAGCTTGACAGGAGGAGGGAAAATTATGTCTATATATAGGAAAGATGGTACAATAAACCTTTTTATAATGAAAACTAATTTTGAAAGCCTACAGGTCCTCTATCTATTTACCTTAGCTTCTACTCCTTTTGATGCATTTTCCCAGTTTTCTAGGGGAAGATTTTGAGATCCAAACTGGATACCCAGGATTTTTTGGGGCTCAGTGGAGAGATAAAGTTGGTGTATTGTTAGAGCAGGTGTGGCAGTACTACCCAAAACTAGGCCTTTACATTTCTGAAGGTTCAGTTTAGAGTTTGGAACCTTTGAATAATCCTTCAATTGTATCATGATGGTTGGAATCGTATTCAGATTATCCATAAATAAGCAGATGTCATCTGCACATGCTTGAATTTTAGTCTCTACCTGGTCTAGGGGTCTTCTTAATCCCTCCCAAGCCTGTGTACTACACAATGTTCTGATCAAGGGATCTAAGGAAAAGATATACAGAAGAGGGATGAGGGGGCACCCCTGATGCACTCTTGTGTTTATAACAATTTCCTCTGCTGCTTTCTCTTTAATGATTGGTCGTATTGAAACCCTAGAATACAAACGTTTTATTTTTTTCCACAAATTCCTCTGGAATCCCATAATGTTGTAATGTCTGAAATAGAAAAGGGAGGCACACTCTGTTGAATGCCTTATTTTGATCCAGGGTTATGATGCAGCCTTTCCCTTGGTCTATACTGTAAAATTCAACTATGTCTCAAATAATCATTACTGTGTGTTGCATTTTCCTCCCTGGTAATCCACAAAACTGAGCAGGGTGTATTAATTTAATTGCCATTCTCTTTAGTCTATTGTTCAAGACTTGTGATAATATTTTAAAATCTGAGTTTAACAAAGTTATGGGCTTCCAACTTGAAATGTTTAGCCTATTTCCTGATGTATACAGAAATATCAAAAGCCCTGATGTAAACTGAGATGGGATGTTACCTGTGTTAAAAACGGTGAAAAAATCGTTCAACAAACAACTGGCTAATTATGTCAAGAATTGTTTGTAAAATCCATAGGGGAGACCATCTGGACCAGGTGAAGTTCTGTTCTTTAACTTTTTAATCACCCCTTCAATGTCTTGTGTTGTCAAGGGTAAGTTTAATTCCTGCTGATCTTCCTTAGAGAGGTTTACCTGTATTTCCTGCAGATAGGATGAAATATCCTCCTTCGCTGGGGGTCTTTTGTATGATTTCAAAAGCCTCTGTATTAATGTGAGGATGTCTGCATCCTCTTCTACCACCCTTCCCTGCTCATCAGATAGTTGATCGGGGCCATGGTCTCTTTCCTTTGCTTACAGGCCTCACAGGGATCATCAATTGGGGATCTTTGAATTTCATATTGCAAATCTGCATACAAGATTTTAGCCCTATCATACTGGAAACTTCTCATCTCCTCCTTCAGTTGCTCTATTTGGGTACCATAATCTTGCCTGGAAGTAGAGGATTTGGAAAGGAGATTTTGTAACCATGACCTAAGTTTCAGGTAATAAAAGAAATTATTCCTGGTTGTTCATTTCCCATACTTCTGGAACCTTTTTACTATAGCATCCTTTGTATCAAACCCCAGGTCCACATACACATGACTCACAGATGCCCTGGCCCATAGCAATGACAAAATCTCTTCCTGAACATGATTCTCAGAAAGGATGGAGGTGTTCAGTCTCCATCTCTTGGTTTTCCCCCTGTTTAGTGGAGGTGACAGAAAAGTAATTTTTAGGAGATGATCTGAAAATTCCACAGGGTGTGTTTGAAATTGTGGGATGGGTAAGTTTTTAGAAGTAAGTATATGATCTACTTTGAAGGTAAATCTGCCCCTACGATGTGTAAACTCAGTCCCCTGTGACTGGTGCTGAGCACAATCCAACAATTCCCCTGTGTTTATACATGTCTTAGGGCATTTGAGTCACAGTAAACTTTCTTCCCTTACCGCCTTTTGTGCCCTTGGGTAGGTCACAATTGAAATCCCCTCCTAAAATAACATAGGATGCCTGATGGAGATAATGCTGTCATTTTCCAGCCAGGGCCACTCTATCAGCCTTGGACTGGGGACTATACACATTTATTAACCAGTATGGTAAGTCTTCCCAATACCCATCCAGGATTAACAATCTCTCTGGAATAAGGTCTATTAGTTTGGATATGTGGAAAGAATGTGAGCTAAAAATAATACCCATCCCATCTGCTCTATCTAAACCGACAGATCAGTAGTTTGGGCCTCACCTCCATTCTGCTTGAAAGAGCCTTAGTTGGTCTGAGGTAAACATCCATGTTTCCTATAAAAAAATCATTCTGAGTTTTAAGTCTATCAGGAGTTGAAAGAAGGCCATCCATTTTGAGGGGTTTAATAAACTATGGCAGTTACATGATCCCAAGAAGATCTTGTTCATTCCCTGTTTATGGCCCTTTTTTCTTTCTCTTTTTCTTTTTCCCCTTATATTCTGTGAACTCTGCTCTGTTACCCTGTTCCTGTGAAGAAGGAGGATCAGGGTCTGCAAGATCTGTATCAGACTCTTCTCCTATGGGAGCTAAAACAGAAAAGTGGTTAGGTTCCTCAAAATCAACTGGGTCGGGTGTGGGCAGAGGAGAGGAGGTTTAGAGTTCCTGGTTAACCTTCTTGGCAGGAGTGGGTTTAGAGGGGTATTTCTATTCCATTTTCTACCTGAAGCCTGACTGTCAGTGTAACACACAGGCAGGAAGTCTCCCAACTGCAGGGTACTCGGGGGGGGGTTCCAATACTCCCTGATTTTCCTTCCTTTCTAAATTAGTTTCAGTAACTCTACCACCTGTCCTAGTGGTAAGGAATCAAGACCTTGGGTAGATGGTGGAGAAGGAGGCCTAGGAGGGCTGTCTGGGCTGATTGGGTCTGAAATCTGAGCACTGGAAGCTTCCTCTTGAGCTTGCTGGATGAGGAGCTCAGGACAGATAACTGTGGCCTTGTTCTTTGCAGCCCAAGGGCATTCCAAAAAAGTGTGTCCAGTATCATCACACAGGTCACACTTGGTTAAATTGGCACACTGCATAATACTGTGATCCACTTTCCCACAATTATCACATCTGGGTCTATCACAGACACTTGAGAGATGTGTTCTAGCTCAACATTTGTAACAAGCTCTTGGCTGACCTGAGTTGAAACACACCCCTCTATCTCAGCCTAACAGAAAAGAGTTTGGGACGTGTTCAATGACATTTTCATTTTGTCTCAGCTTCACTTTGTATTTCCACCCCCAGTTCAAAACATTTTTGAATCTAACAGTGCTTCAGGAGAACTTAAAACCTCACATTTCTGTGATAGCCAGTATGTGATATCTTCAACATGCACACCTTCATTTTGAAACATGACTGTCACATACTTAATAAGAGGTTTAGTTAATGGTATTACTAAAAAGGGGGACTACAAAGGTAAAAATTTCACTTGGTTGTATCTTTGCCAAAATACTTCTAAATTACAGGATTATCTAAAACTTATATCATAATTGTCCTCTCCTGAAATGTTAATGAAGGCAAATACCTCCTTGGGTGAAAATCTTTCAAAAGTTTTTTCCCCACATACTGACGGTCTGGCCTTATGTCCAGGCCCCTTTATAGTGGATTCTCACCACATTCCTCCTTGGTGTGGTTTCTTTTTTTGATCTTCAGTAGAAAATAACTCTGATAACAAGGGCCTCTGTTGGGGCGTTTCATTCTTATTGCCCTTTCCTGGATTATTCTGTAGTGGAGGGACCAGTCTTTCCACTGGTGGTGTTCTATTAGGTGTTTCCAAAACTTGGGGAGGCATTTGTTCAGGCCTCTGAAAATGTTCCAGGCATTTTGTCCATTGGTGTTATTAAGAGTATGATAGTTCTAATTTCTTTTTTATGGGGCTCCTGGGGATTGATAGTGTTTGTTTTATTTTCAGGTACCTGGTTTTGTTCTGTTGGGCACCGTTCTGGGGAAATAGTTAGAAGGGGGTCTTGCCAAGTTGGATCCAGTAGCCATTGGCCAGTATCCATTTTTTTCCATCCTGCTTCCTGGAGCGCTTTTTCAGGTGTCCATTTTACAAAGGAATCAAATTATGTTACTTGGTTTGATTTTATAGAAAAAGCATTTTCTATTGCTTCTGATGTTGATAAAGAAGGGTGAGGTTCAGCAGTATCCTAAGGCCCCATTAAGGCCTCCAATCCGAAGTTTCTTTAGCCAACAGAATTGCAACCCTTTTATTTTTTTTCGCTTCTTTACCCCAGTTTTTAGGGATCTTGCCAAAAAGAAGACAGTAGCGTCAGACTGAGCTGTTTTGTTTATCTGAACCCCCCCCCACTCCAATTGTCTGGGCCCAGAGTTTGCTTGAAAAATAGTTTTAGTGGGTTGACCGCATTGTAATAGATTTCTTGAGTTCCCAGCATTTTTCAGACAAGTTTCTGGATCCAGATCCTCCATTTGTAAGATATTTTTTGTTTTTTCATCATTTGTTTCAGTGACAAAATCCTTTCCCTGAACCACACCTTCCCCTGCTCCTTCCTGCAATTTATGCTCCTGTTCCAGACCCCGCAGCTTTAGGCACTCGTTTTGTGTGATTTTTCTGCCAGCTGTGCATTTGTCAACTACATCTTTTGACATTGTTTTTGAAGGATTAAACAGTACCTGTGGTGGGAGATGGCTGCACTTTTCACTCGATTCCTTTGATGCTAGTGCGTCATTTAGATTTCTGCCAGTGGGGTCTGCACCCCTAGTCACAATCAGGATTTCCTTACAGTTATGCCAGTTCTGTTCACATTCTTCCCATATATTCAGAATAGCTTTGTTCAGCAATTTCAATGTCTTTTAGAATTTCTTCCCATTTACCACTCATTGTGACTTGAATGTCTGGCTCCATATTTTCAACTCCTTTTATTTTGCTTAAATCCTCGATGGAAAGAAATATATCATTTCCTTGATCTTTTTTCTCTGAATTTGCAGCACATTCCTCTGCCATTTGAGCCTCATTTGGATAGAGAATGGGAGAGGAGGCCTGATCCCCTGCCTCAGAGAGATCCATCTCCTCTGCTGTCTCACCGCAAGTGGCCATTTGCAAATGGCCAAGGGTTTCCCCTACAGCTCAGTAGGGGAATTTTTATTATCATAACATCAAAAACAAAATAATTACAAACAATGTTAAGTCACATGAAATAATATACAAAGCATAAGGTAAACAAAAGCAAAAAGTACTGCAGTCATATATTATCAGATAAGTGCAAAAAGAACTAAGTATAAATGTCTTCCCCCACTAAAAGAGTAGGGGAATTTTTATTGACAAAATATAAAAGCATGATACAACCATACAGGAACATGGCACATGAAAGCATAAAAAACAGGAAAGAAATGAAAATGTGTATTCCATCATACATGTAAACAAAAAGTAAACATTAAAGAGTATTTCCATCTGGAATCAAAGAAAAGAACAACATAGACATTAAACATCATATACCTAATAAAACAGTTGGTAAAGGGCTGCAACCCCCCCAAAAAAGAAACAAACAACCCCCATCCCCACATATGGAAACTTTAGGAGAAATATTTGGTGAAATCATATCAAAACAAACATAAAGCAGCATCACATCATGCAAATCCAGAAAAAAAAGAAAGAAAAGAAAAATCAAGAACATAAAAAGCATTAGGTCACACAGTAGCTCCAACCTGAAAGAAAACAACAGAACCCAACCCTCTTCTCCTTCCTGCTGACTGAGTAGGTGGAATCATAACAGAATAACAGCAAAAACAAAAAAAAAATACAAAAAGTGTGAAACCACACAAAACAATATACAAAACAGAGAACAAGAGAAATCCAAAAAAATAAAAAATGGTATTAGATCACACAAAAAGTACACAAATCAAAAGGAAAGCAAAGAAGTAAGACATGAATACAGGTCCTAAAACCAAAAAAAAATGAAATCAAGAACAAATAAATTGTACAGAATACAAAATGAAACCCCTTCCCTCTCCTCCCCTAAAAGAGAAGGGGAGATAATAAGGGAAACCATAAAAAGCAAAGAAATGAAAAGCAAATTGTAAAACCAAATACAAAAAAAAACCAGAAAAGAGTAGATAAGGTCAAACTGTCAGTAAAAACAGCAAAAAAAAAACAAAACAAAAGGAAGAACACAAAGTCCTCCCCATCCCCTAAACTGAAAAGTCAGGGAGACAATGCAACACATCAACAGCTGAACAAAGAATAACAAACAGTGGTAAGACACAAAAAAAGAACAGTCTAAGCAGAGGGGGGAAAAGAAATCAGAAAATAAAATAAAGCAGGGGAAAAAGAGATATGAATAACAGAAAGGAGAACAAAAGCAACAAAGCAACCACTCCAAAGGAGACTCAAGTCTAAACAAAGCACAATAAAGGACACAAGAACAGAAAAACTACAACATAGACGAAAAAGTATGAGCCCAAAACAAAACAGACTACCACCCCAAACCAAAACAAAACACAGACAAGATCAAGCAACAGAAAGCCACTCACATGAAGCCCAGTAAAGCTGGTATGTATCACAGGGCAGAGGAATGCTCCCTATCTTAAATAGAATGGAGCTCTGCAAAAATCTGATCCATAATATGAGTGCTCGTATGCGATTTCTGTTTCAACAACTGAGCACAACGGGCCTGCCATAGAAAAAAACCTACAGAGGGCAAAGACAAGGCGGAGGGTACTAGGATGATAATGAGAAAGGGAGGCAGGAAACGGTCCATACACAAGAATGACATACGAAATTGACGTAAGACACTTTCCCTTCCATTTATGGAGCCAAAGAGTTCAAAAATCCTTACTAAAAGGGTAATCCAAAAAAAAAATGACTCATGGCTTCCAGTACACCTGAACAAGTATCCGAAAGCACAAAGGCTCCTCCAAAGACTTGTGCAGGTGATTACCATGCACCCTCAATCTCCTATGACATGACAACCAAGTAAACATCCCATAACTTTGCAGGAAGTCTAGGGTCAGTAAGCTGGGGAAAAATCAAAGCAATATCCAATTCAGTACCAAGAGCATTCAACAGCCTTGGGGTATCTGAAAAAGAGGAAAGCAAAACAGCATGGTACAATTGCTTCCCAGACTGAGATCGCAGAACCTGAGGGGTCAAGTGCCATTGTCAGATTTTAAGAAAAGTGGGAAACAAGAAAGAGGGAATACCAAAAGTACTAAAGTTCTGAGGTACTTCTGAAGGAGGACCAAGTCATTTCACACACAAAGGAGTCAGCCAGGCACCTAAAATAGAAACCCAAGGAGGGAGGAAGGCTGCAACAGAAAAGGAAACAAAAACTTAAGAAACAGGCAATGAAAAAACCCCACAGGATTCGACATCCGAACACCTCCCTGACAATAATCAAGATATAAAAAAAAAAACGCCAGACAGGATTTAAACGAGAACCCCCAAAACCTTGAAAAAAAACACTATTGACTTTGGCTTCCAAAACAAAAGAAAGAGGGAAAACAGTAGCCACATGTAAAAAGAAAGGAAGAACTAAAGTCTTCAAAAGCAAAATACGTTTTTTCTTGGAAATAGACCGACCCTTCCAAGAGAAAACAAGCTGGAGACCTTTATCAATAGCCAAATTCCAATTATACAGAGAATCATCAGGACTGCCAGAAACAACAGGAAGCCAAGCCACAGAAGTAGTAGTTGAGGAGGGCACAGAGCAGGGAAAGATCTTAGCCATACTTATATGAAAATTCAATTGAGAACCAGAAAGAGAACTAAAGTCAGAAAATAGATGTGTGAAACCCGAAGCAGAAAGAGAGGACGTGGTACAAACACATAAATCATCAGCGTACGCAAAAACAGTAGGTACAGAGTGACCACCTGGAAGGAACAAGGGAGGAATAGCGGGACAGGAGCTCAACTTACATAACAAAAGGTCAATCTGGAACAAATACAAAAGGGGACTCAAAGGACAACCCTGCTGCACTCCCTGTTTACTCAAAAACACAGCACCAGGGGAATGGTTGACATGAGGGGTGATCCAGGCAGTGTTATATAAAAGCTTGAGCCAAGAGATAAAACCAGAAGGAATATGGTAGTGTTGCCAAAACAAAAACCAAAAAGGAATTCTCCACCCAATCAAAAGCCTTTTCTTGATCCAAAGAAAACACTACAGCCCTACTTACATCAGTACAAGAACACACCACATCCCTGAGATGAGACAAAGTATGTAGCATGGAATGACCTGGGATAGCACAAGTCTGAGCTGTGGAAATAATGACATCCAGTATAGGCAGGAGCCACCCCAAAAGAATGACAGCCAGAATCTTATAATCCACACTAAAGAGGCACAAAGGTCTCCAGTTCTGTACATCAGAACGGTAGCCATTTTTATAAATCAGAAGCAAAATAGCATCTGAAAAATGTTGAGGGACCGAAAATGAAGCCAAGACATCATTAAAAACAATAGTCAGAGCAGGAGCAAAAAAATAAATGAAAGAGCAGTAAAGCTCAGCTGTCAAACCATCCAACCCCAAGGAAGTACGCTGTTTCTGTTTCTTAATAGCAGTCATAGTTTCTGAAACAGAAATGGGATGCACAAGAGCAAGAAGCAGGTCCTCAGAAACCTCAGGAATGATCAAATCAGAAAGATACTCAGCCGGATCTAAAATAGACAAGACAGTACCAAACATCCCTTCCACATGGAATTGTACAATGTGCTTCAAAGATGGAAGAGAAGTATGGTGCACTCCTGTAAGGGGATCAACCAGACCGTCAATAATCGTGGAAGAGATCCTGTTGGAACAACTCCTATAAGGATAAAATGCAGCCTTAGAAGCCTGTGTACCACTCTGAGCTTCAACCTTCAAAGAGAGGGCATAATCATACTGATATCGTTCCATAACAGACTTCAAAGCCTGAATTTGGCTGGATAGATCAAGATGGAATTCAGAAACCCTAGAATAAGTATCTAAAAGTTGCTGACAGAGTTGGGAATACCAAAAATAAGTAGAGCGGGACTGAGAGCCGGATGATTTTATAAAAAAAATGACTAAGGTCAGTTTTAGTATCCTCCCACCAGAGGATAGAAGAAGAATAAGCATCCAGTACAGAAACCCTAGTTCGTAACAAATCCAGACAACCCTGAGAGATAAGAGAATCGGTCAACAAAGAACTATTCAACTTCTAACATATACAAGAAGCAAACTGATAAGGACCAGCACTAGGAGAGCACAGCAAAGCAACTGCCAAATGATCTGATGTCTCACAGGGAATTACAAAAGCCTGTGAGACCGAAACATTCCTGGAAACAAAGAAAAAATCAATCCATGTTGCAAGAGCTCCCTTATAAAAGGTTTTTTTGCACCCTGCTGGTGAGCAGAGGTATAAGCATCCACCAAATGGGCCGAAAGAAGGATTTTAGATGAGGTAGCAGCATCACTAAAAAGCTTGTGGGCATTACTAGGTCTATCAGAAACAGAAAGACCACAATTGAAATTACCCCCAAAGTAAACTTGTCGAGTGGTAAATAAATAAATAAGGTTGGATAGCAAGAAACAAAGCAGACTGTGCCACAATACTCTGTGGGGCATAAGTATTAATCAAATGAAAAGGAACAAAATCAAAAGAACCATCAATAAGGAGAACTCTCCCCAGAAACACATCGAGAACTCTGGAAATCTTAAACTGATGGCCAAAAAAAAAAATGCCCACCCCATCACAGAGATCCTCTCCATGCAATCAAAAGGAGGGCCCCACAGTCCATCAATGTCTCACCTATGCAACCTCAAACCTAGATTTAAGTCTGGTGTCCTGAACAAAATAAATATCCTGTTTCAAGGAACGCAAGAAACCAACAGTAGAAATCTGATTACAGAAAGATTTCATACTGCACACATTCAAAGTGCAGCACCGCAGAATAGGCTGCTTAGACATGGGCAATAAAGGTCAAAAGAGATGCAGAGAACTGCAATGGGCATCAGGGGCAGGAAAAAAGAAACAATCTGACCAAACAGGTCACTCCTGTAAAAAAGCTTCCAGCTTAGTGTGCTATACCTGGTTAAACAACTAAATAAAAAAAAACCAGAAAGCTCAGAGAAAAGGAACCCTCAACATTACCTATGAGGGAACTGCATTCTCTGCATCTTTTCCAATGAGGAGTTTCTCTACCAGATTCAGAAGAAAGGTCCATATGAGTGGAAGAGGCATGAGAAGAATCAAAGTCCTCTTCCTCACCTTCAACATCCCCCCATTGTCTTCTTTTAGCTAGCAACTGGAACTTATTTCGTGTAATAACAGTAGTAGCAGGGGCATGAGACTCAGACTTACACTTACCCTTCCCATGTTTAGTAGAAGGGACAGTGACAAAGGGCAGATCAGTTTGGGGGGCATAACATCCATCAAAATTGGGACCCGAGAATGGATAGCAGCAACCACAGAAGAAGCCTGGGCAGACTTCAGAACCGGAGTAACAGTCTGAGAAAGAGGGGGTTCCTGGGGGAGGAGAAACCAAGGCACACACAAGGTCTGGACCAGTAGTAAGAACTGGGTTGGTAGGCACCAGAGAAAGCTCCTGCTGCTGCTTCTGGGCCTATAACTGGGAATCAGAGATAATGGTAAAATGGTCCCAGGGGACCCTATCAACTCTATAATGTTCAGCCCAGTGACATTGGGGGTAGTTATGACTGCGATCCTCACACAGATTACAAAACTGAGCATTAGGACAACCCAAGCTAACATGGCCATAAGCAAGGCACAAGGTGCATCTAGGCTGATCACAAGTGTAACTCAGGTGAGTCCGAGAGCCTCACTTATGACAGGTGTGAGGCTGGCCAGGGTAGAAACAGATACCCCCTATCCTGACCAATATAAAAGCTACCGGGAATATGCAGGACCCCTTGCTCAGTTTGCTTAAGCTGAACTTTAATCTTCCAGCCACCCATCCACACTAAATCTTCATCAAAAATAGGACAGGGAGAATCTAATAGATCACATCTCTGATGAAGCCAAAACTGTACATCATGGATATTTACTCCTTCACTATGAAATAATAAAGTAAGTACTTTCACCAAGGGTTTAATAAGGGGTATGATTAAGAAAAAGGCCCAAATCGGAGTGTTCTTAACCACTTCATACCGACTCCAAAATTTTCCCAGAGTCTGAACAGTCTTGAAACTAATATCGTACACAGTTTCTCCCTTGATCTGAATGAAGGCAAACAATGCTGAAGGGCTAATTCCTAGAGAGTCTCTAAGCATACCTTGGAGAACAGTATGGCGTGTGGGGGCCGTAGAAGAATCTCCCAGGAACTTCAATCAAACCGCATTTTTACACTGAGCAGGTTCCCCAACAAATTTAAACAAATCAGACATTTTGAAAGAAGGAGTCAGGGACAGAAGCAGAAGGAGAATATTGGTGAGCAGGAAAAGCACAGTGCTCTGTCGGTACCTGTGATTGGACCACAATGTCCAAAGAGTCAGCGGTGTTCTCAGTAGCAAGTGATGGAACAGAAAGATCTGTCTCAGGTTCCACAGGGGGGAGAAGATCGAGTAGAAGCCAAAGCTGGAGCAGTAGGAAAAACATTTGAAGGCATTCCAATAATAGCAGCAGCAGAAACAGGACCACGCGAAGTCCAGGGCTTCCCATCTGAAGATCTTTGCTAGCCAGCAGCACACAGAGCAGTGTCTGGAGACCAAGTAGCACTCAATTCAACAGTGGTCCTCGAGGTAGGTCTAAGGTGCAAATGGGAGGGCGGGGGAAAAGGCAAATCTGCAGGAAGAGTTTCAGAGGCCTGTTGTAGTGGAGTCTGAGGAGCAGAAGACAGAATAATCGGTGTCAGGCAAAGTGTCTTGTGTAGAAGCATCATCACGTATCAACTGTAGAATGAACTGTTTATGCTGAGAGAACATCTGTTGCAACATAGCATCAGGAATAACAGCAGCCTCATGGCTGTCCCATTTAGCAGAAGTCTCCACGTCAGATAAACCAGAAGGAAAAGTAGAATCCTTACCAACAGCAGAATCAGAAGGAAACACACCGTCAATGTGAACTTGAGAAGCCTCAGAAGCAGGAACACAAACAGGCTCAGACGCCAAGATAGGATCCAAAGGCAGAGCAGAGCCTCCACCACCACCTCCATCTCCCACAGCAGAAACGTCAGCCATCTTGGAGCCACCAACAAAAGGGTCCCCCTGCTCACAGGAAGCAGAGTAGGGGAATTTCCCTGGTGCCCTGACCAAATTTCCCCCATTCACTAAACATACCACCCAACAGTTTAATCTGGTTCAAGGTCATTTGGCATTCATGTTTATCCCCCTCCCCTGGGTCATGCCTAAAAATAGGCAGAATTGTCTAGTGCACTTACCCAGTCAACAAAAACTAAATAAAAAAAAACTTAGATCATTCAGCATACTTTAAGATAGCATAGTGCATATGTGCACCAAATATAAATAATGGTTATAATTTATAGTTACCAAAAATAAAATAAGTACAATATATAGTTGCCAAGCATTACAGTGTGATGTTTTGTTTGTTTGTTTTAGGCATAAGGGAATCTTAGGGGACGGGAGGAGGTGGGTAGGTGAATAGGCTGGAGATCAAGTAGGGGTGTGGTAAAACTATAGGCAGGGGGAAATGGGCAGACTAGGTGGGCTAAGTGGTCTTTATCTGCAGGCAAATTCAGCCAATCAATCAATTTTTATTTGTGTACAGGAAGGTATACAAATTCTGTTTCTGTGTAACTTATTCCATTTCCTGATGGCTGCAAACAACCTCAAATCTTCATAGGATGTAACTGAAATAACTTTTCTAGGAGGCACATAATTATAGTATTTCCTGATTTTGCCTTGTATAAGTGACACTGCTCCAGCAGAATACCTGATTTTCAAGTTTTGCAGTGTAGTTCCCATGTAGGGCAGGGTTTTTATTTTAGTTGCATTAAAACTGGCTTTTCAGGATTTTTAAGTTAGTTCTGTTACTGAGTCCAGTAGCATAGCTGTAAACTTTTATGTCTGCTTCTGAAACTATTCAGACATATAAGAAAATATGTCCCACCCATCTCATTGGAATTTCTATTTCTGGACAGGAAAAGCTCTGAAAGGAAACAAAATACATTTCTTGAAAAATAAAAACAGATTTTCATGTCTTGGGTAAAAATACCTCTGAAGTTCACATAAAAGGTCTCTATTGATAACATCATAGCAAATGCATGTCCTTGAAATCAAGATAATTTTCTTTACTATAAATTGTCACATCCCATTGGTTTTATTTAAAATACATGTCAGATTTAAAGAAAGGGGTCTGTAGCTAAAACAGGGAATTCTACTTTTGAGGAAACATAACTATGAAAATCTTAAAAACCACACTGCTAAATACACTGCATCCATGCCAGAAATATTTTGGGAGAAGTTCATTGGGCTAGACTGCATCTGCCTTCATTCATGAGGTTGCATATCTTTTGAAAAATTAGATCTTTATGTTTTTAAGCACAATTTCCCTTTCATTTTCTTAGGCAAAGTAAATATAATGTCAGTGGTCCTTCCTTCAGCAAAACTTTTTTTTTTTGGTTAATCTGTTTTTGTTTGGTTCTCCCAAGTGACACCATCAACATATAGTCCATGGGTCTCAGGGTATGTAAAGACATTTCTAACACCTCTCATTTATACTGCATATTGTAGACAGCTGGGCAAGTTAACTTGCCCCCCATATAGAGAACATAATCTAAGCACTTTTAACTCAGGGCATGTACAGTACATGTGAAAGGTTTAAAAGAATCAGCTGCTGAGCAGTGGAGGGCAATAATGTTGAGCTACATTTCTTACTACATTCCTTACTGTACATCTCATGTTCCTGTGAGCAATGTGGACCTGCTATTGAAACCCAAATGGATCTGAGTTACTGACACATAATTATTTTGTTTTGTACAATATGATTCATTGTGCAACTCTACCAAAAAATTAAATGATACCTGTATGGACTTCTGACTTTTACTTTTTGATGTTTAAGATATTTTTATTTGTCTGTGCATTAAACTTAAACTTTAGGGCCAATTTCTTTGCACTCAAGGCACACCATACTGTAGGCACTCACCAGACATAATTATGGTGTAAGCAGGTACCCTTTCCATGGTGTGAACAGGTATCGTTTCTATGCAGTTCCTAGGGTGACTCATGTAGAAATGTACAGTAGTTGTAAGCACTGAGCAGGGACCCATAGAATGGGAGGAATATTGGAAATGTTTGATTAAGGAAGACTTTGGGTCTACTGTAGAGCTGTTCAGAATTTACAATTTCTGTTTTCACCATTATTCCATGGGGTGTTGGAAACTGCCTAAATCCATGGAATTTGTTTAGAGGTGGAGTTTCAAAATCCTGAAAGATGACTTTTATGTTGGCATGCTTGTGCAGCCAACATCTTGCGAGTAGTACAGCTTTGGAGGTGCGGTCACTGTTGGGCGAATGCAGGGCACGCACCAATAGGTGCATCCCTCATTCCCCAATCAGCCTGCATGCCGGCACCACACCATGCATACATAATGTGGTAAGCACATCTAAGAAAGGGTCCACTGCAATCCAAGCAGCAGACCTTCCCTGGACGTGCTCGCCGACATTGTGTATGTGGCGGCTGCCCAACTGCTGACTTCGGGGATGCCCAATCCCCCTGCCAGCTTCACATTCCCCAATGTATGTGCCAATGGGGAAGCCCACTCCCCGTCGGCATAAAGCACTCTTCCCCCTCATTTGTTATATGCCATGGGGGGGGTGCCCAATCCCCCTCGGCTCTCCCCCCCCGCTTTCCTTGTGTACTGACAGGGGTGCCCAATCCCCATCGGCATAAATTACCCCCCCTGTGTTGTGTGCTGATGAGGGTGCCCAATCCCCATCAGCTGCAGCAACCCCCACTAAACAGTTAGGTGGCACGCTGGGATCCCACCCCAGCATGCAAATACCCTGTAAAAAAAAACTGTCCCCAATGTTTTTTTTTTCTTTCACCCTGTAACATAAAAACGGTCCCTTGTAGTCTCCCTACCCACCACCCGCACCCACCCACTGCACACCCTGCCTCCCCACGCCTCCCTCACCCCATACTTACCTCCAGAGTCTGGTACAATGATCTTCGGTGGACTGGGAACACGTCTGCACTCTTCAAAGCTGACCGCGAACTGAGAAAATGCTGGTAAGCTGTATACTGTAATAAATAGTTTTTTTTAAACTTTGATGCATATCTTGGGCATTTTTTGGAATTTTTGCACCAAATTTTCAACATGGGGTTTTTGTGACCCCTCCTCATGAATTATGTCACTGTTATGACATTAATCAGTCCCAAAAGGTGATTTCACAGCCACTGTGCGGAATCATCTTTCAAGACCGATTAATGCAAGGACAGTGGCAGTTCATGAGGTGGGCTCTCAAAAAGCCTATGTTGCAAATCTGGTGGAAGAAAGCCAAAAAATTACCGTTTTATGAGCATGCATTTGCGCAGTTGCTACGCATGCTCAGAACTTTGTGAATTCACAATATTTTCATGCCAGATTTTCAACACTGTCATTTTTCTACACTTCCTTGTGACCAGTATAACTGTCATTTTTCAAATCCAGGCCGAAATGTGTTTCTGCACTTCCGGCTCACAATAGCGCGGTCACTGTGGGAAATCAGTGTTTGGGGCAGATTACGAAAATGACAGTGACACTGTTCATGAGCAGAAGTCGTAAAATGCCTATGTTGAAGATTTGGTGATGATACCCCATAAAATGACTGTGTTATGAGCGTGCGTTGAGCAGTTTGCACGCACACTCGTAACGTGCATTTGTAATGTTTTCACTCTGAATTTTCACCATTGGCATTTTTCCACACCTCTTGATGAATGGTACAGCTGCCATTTTACATATGCTGCCTGAAATGTGTTTTCGCACGTCCGGCACAGAATAGCGCGGTCGTTATGTGAAATCACTTTTTGGGACAGTTTGAGGAAATGACAGTCACACTGTACATGAGCAGAGGTGCTAAAATGCCTATGTTGAAAATTTGGTCCCAAAAGTCCATAAATGACTGTGTTATAAGCGCAGTGTTGCGATTTCCCACGCACCCTTGTAACTTCGCAAATTTGCACTAGTTACATGCCACATTTTCAACGCTGCCATTTTTTTACATCTCCTTATGAACAGTACAGCTGTCATTTTTCACATACTGCCCAAAATGTGTTTCCACACTGCACTACCAAAGCCAATACCAGCACGACAACATTCGAGATGGACAAATGCTTGTTTTTTTAACTACAGATAAGTACAGTATTACTGCTCTCTAAATAAACTAGGGATTTATTTTCTGCAAGCTATAGAATAACATTCCACAGACTACATAATTCCACAGAATGCATATGTCGGAGGGGGAACGGCTCAGGGATAACATGAGAAAACATTTTTTCATGGATAGGGTGGTGGGCGCTTGGAATAGTCTAGCACACCCCCAACCCTGATCCCCTGTTATTAATAGTAATTCCATCCCTGGTGGTCTAGCAGACCCTACCAGCCACAATTCCCATGTTTTTTTTTTGTTTGTTTTTTAACTCTGTTTCTTCTCCTCTCGGCCGGAACTCTCTCGGGCTACCTTGCTCGCCATTGTCGCTCTACTGCCCGCTGTGTTCTCCACCATCTTCAAGGATGTTATGACTCCCCAGGGACTGGGGGGGGCTACTCCAGGGAGATTGAGGGGCAGTGGCGGAGAACCAGTGTTGGGCATGTGGTGGCGATGGCACTGGAAGAGCCATCGCCTATCCCGCGGGAGTTTTTTTTCCCCTTTTAGTATGTGTGCTCCTCCCCCTCCCTCCCCTTGTGTGTTGCACATCCTGACTGGTGCACAACAACCCTGCCAACATCGGGCCATGCCAACTTATGTGCTGTCCAGTGCTTGGCAGCACCCCCGGTCTCCACCAGAGGCTGCTGGGCACTGGACACCCCAGAGCCCTCCCCCCAGGATAGGAGAGCAGCCCAGTGAGCGCTCAATCTGATCCCACCCCTGCCGACCCCCGGAACCCGAGCTCACTCCAGAACCTGGGTCACCAGCATGGTGTAAGGTGTGGCGTCCAGTGCCTCAACCCTCAGTGCCACCGGGCTGGCTCTCACAATTCCCATGTTAATATAGTGAAATGAGGCCCTGGTGGTCTAGCAACCCTCCAGCCTTAATCCCTTTTTATGTTAATGAATAAATGTCCCTGGAGTTCTAGCAGACCCCCCCCAGCCCTGATCCCCATGTTGAAATAATAAATATGTCCCTAATGGTCTAGCGGAACCTCCACCTCGATCTGCCCATAAAGAAATAGGTATCATTCCACGGTGGTCTATTGGACCCCCACCTGAACCAGCAGGCAGTGTTCCACCACCTTGCTCCCCTCAACCCCAGTGAGTGACTGGCACAGCCTCCAGTCTGCACCACGGTCGGCCTCCTGGCTGATCCGTCACTGTACATGTACTGTATACAGTACACACTCAGTGACTGACAACCCACTGAGCTGTCAATCACTGAGTGGGTACTATATACAGTACACGCTCAGTGACTGACAACCCACAGAGCTGTCAATCACTGAGTGGGTACTATATACAGTACATACTCTGTGATTGATCAGTTGGGCAGCCAGAGGTGGTGGAGAGTGGAGGGCTGTGTCAGTCACTGGCTGGGGTTCAAAATGGGAGGGGAGTATGGTGGTGGGGCACTGCCTGCTGGAGCAAGTGTTCAATAGACCTCCATGGAATGATGACTATTCCTATATGGGTATATTGGTGATGGGAGGGGTCAACTAGGTCACCAGGGCCATATTTTATTATTTTAACAAAAGGAGTGGAGCTGGGGGCAGGGTTCGCTTGTCCACCAGGAATATGATTATCTTAAAGAGGGAGTCTGGCTAACATTTCTAGCATCAATGAATTCAGAATTTGGATCAGCATATCCCCAATCAGCTTCATGTCAAAAATGAGATCTCTAAGTTACTTTGTTTAAATGTTACAAGTCATTTTGTAACTCTAAATTCACTGCCTATTCAAAAAAGCTAGTTTCAGTAAAGAGCTACTGAAGATTTCACAACCAGAACTCACAGCCTAGTCCTTCTTGCAAACTACCCTGTGAGACTTATTTCTTCCACATTATTTAAAACTGCAGTTGTGCAGAGGGTTGAGATGCTGGTGCCTTACCTCAACCCACACCGGTGACCCGGATTCGGGAACGGACTTGGGATGTCGGGGGCTGGCAGAGGCGGGAGAGGATTGAGCATCTGTAGGACTCCTCTCCTCTTCTGGGGTGGTTAGTGGGTTGTTGTCGTGCTTCAGTGGCCTCTGGTGGTGACCAGGAGCACTGCAAGATGCACGCAGGAGTGATCAACTGGAAAAATCAGAAAATACCGCTCCACAGCCACTGGATGATGGCTGGCTGGCTCTCTGAGGCCATCTTGGTCCTACCGAGCTCTCCACCTCAGCAGCACCCCCGGGGCCAAGTGTTGCACTGGTCTGCTCCCCCTTGGCTGACGCTTTCCCCCTCAGAAGAGGGGGACCCATCTGGCATAGGGTTACGCCAGGTTACACTGGGGGCTAGCTGCAATTTTAGTGGAGGCTCAGAGGACGGATGGATCAGAGGTCAGCCTTGGCAAACCTGAAGGAGTGGCTGCCATGGAGCACGTAGGAGTAAAAGAAATGACACAAAGAAAAATACAATTGTAATAAACATCTGAAAAAGGAAAGCTGATACTGGGTGGGTCAGGGCATGGATTCTCATAATGTGCAGATGCATGGTACCAGCACTTAAGAATGTGACAATGTGATGGTTGGGGGTGTTGGAATACAGTGGAAACATGGCTTTAGAAAGGCAAAATACGTGCAATTTTTAGAATACTGCAGGAATGAGATTTTGAAATGCCACCAGACTGTAACTGCGGAATGCAGCAATGACACAATCTTAGAAAGCCGCTGGGAACACACATTTTTGGAAAGTGGCAGGGATGCTAAAATTCATAATGTGGTGGTGTCATATAGTTTTAGAATGTGGCAGAGATACATAATTTTGAAATGCAGGAGACACATTACAGTAGATGTGGAAGGTGGCATGGATATGTAATTTTGTAATGTGTCTTGGATGCATTGATTTGGCATGTGATGGTGATGCACAATTTCAAAATGTGGTTGGTATGCTTGATTTCAGATTGTGGTGTCAACATTCAGTATCAGAATATGGCATGGACATGGAGTCTTAGAATGTGGCATTGACACAGTTTCAGAATGTGGTAGTCACATGCAATTTCAGAATGAGGCAGGGATGCATAATTTTAGAATGTAACTTGGACATGTAATTTTTAAATGTGGCAGTGACACTCATTTTCTTTTTTTTGTTATTGCCCACCCACTCACCCAGCAATGCCACTCACCACCCCACTGCCACTGCAGCGGGGTATACTCTGGATTGCTCCCCAGAGTGGGGCCATGGGAGGAGGACCCAAACACCCGACAGATGACAGGATTTGACCCTGGGATACTTCCACCCTGGGATTATGCCCTGGTTTACCCTCAGGGTGGGGCCACTGTGAGGGGGCCTTTCTCGCCAACATAAGATGGGATTCATTCCTAATGGTACTGCAGGTGGTGGAGTGGGACCAGGAGCATGGTGCAGCCATCATCCTGCCAGCCCGAGGTTTTCCCCTTGAAGTTCCCCTAGGAGGCAGGATGAGCAATTACATGAGGGTGTGATCACCAATGTCCATCCCTGCCTCCAACTGTGTAGGTACCAGACACTGGAAGCACCTTTGGCCTCCATCAGGGGTCATTCTATGTGCCAGACACTTGACCCTCTCCCCCGGAGGAGGAGGGCAGTCCCCAGGATGCTCAACCCTCCTCTCCCAGCTGGCCCTCCAACTCCAAAGTCTGTTCCCAAACTTGGGTCATTGGCATTGTGAGCAGAAGCCCAATCACTGCACCAGCAAGTCAGCAATGGCACTCATTTTCAGAATGTGGTGGGGATGTGCAGTTTTGGAATATATTTGGAATGCTAGTTTTTAAAGAATGTGACAATGACAGGCAATACTGGAATATGGAAATTTACACCCAGTTTCAGAATGTGGCAGGCAGGTACAATTTTAGAATGCAGAGGAGGCATGCAGTTTCAGAATGCGGTGGTGACGCACAACTCCGGAATGTGGCACCAACACACAATTTTGGAATGTGGCGTTGATGCACAATTTTGAAATGTGGCGGTCACACACAATTTCAGAATGTGGTGGTGATGCACAGTTTTGGAAATGTGGCAGTGATGCACAATTTTGGAATTGGTGGTGTTGCACAAATTCAGAATGTGGTGATAGCACACAATTTTGGAATGAGGCAGTGATACACAATTTTGGATTGTGGCAGTGATGCTCAATTTCAGAATGTGGCAGTAATGCTCAATTTCTGAATGTGGGCGGTGATGCACAATTTCAGAATGCAGTGGTGACAGTTTCGGAATGAGGCACTGATGCACAATTTCAGAATGTGGCAGTGATGCACAGTTTCAGAATGTAGTGGTGGCACATCATTTTTGAATGTGGTAGTGATGCTCAATTTCAGAATGTGGTAGTGATGCTCAATTTCGGAATGTGGCAGTGATGAACAGTTTTGCAGTGTGGCAGTAACGTGCAGTTTCAGAATGTGGTGGTGACGCACAGTTTCAGAATGTGGCAATGACACAATTTTGGAATATGATGGTGACAAATTTCAGAATGTGGCATTGAAACACAACTTTGGAACGTGGTATGGATGTGCAGTTTTGGAATGTGGTGGGGATGCACAATTTTGGAATATGGCTGGGATGCACAATGTCAGATTGTGGTTGGGATGTGATGCACAATTTTGAAATGTGGTGGGTGTGTACAGTTCTGGAATGTGGCAAGGACATGCAGCTTCAAAACAAAATTGTGTGTCCTGTCACATTTTGACAGTGTACAACCTTAATATGCTTCAGAAATGCCAGTCCCCACTAAATTTCTCAATGTATGTCCCTGTTGCATTCTGACAATGTCGATTGAGTGTCCCACCACACTGGGAGATGGCGTATCCCTGCCACATCCTGAGACTGCATGTCCCCCAACATTCTAAAATTGTGCACCACTTTGACATTCTACACCTTGGTTTAGCTCTACATTCCAAAACCACCTCCTGATGCATTCTAAGGTATAGTACAATGCACCTGAACATTCTGGAAATCCAAGCACTGCAGGCAACCCTGTGTCAGTTTCTTTTTAAATGACTACTATAGCTATGGTTTCTATAACTTCGGGCAAATAGGTCCTATAAGGTTGCTGACAGGGAGGACTAGTCTGTGAGTTCTAGTTGTGACATCATCAGTTGCTCTTCACTGAAACTGGCTTTTTTGAACAGGGAATGAAATCAGGGTTACAAAAAAACTCATAACTTTAAAATGAAGTTAAGTAGACACCTAATTCTTTGTGTGAAATTTATTGGGTGTAGGCTGATTCTAGTTCTGTAAAGTAATATTTTTGACCAGACTCCCTCTTTAATAAAAGGAGGACTGGTGCTGGGGAAGATGGACCACAGCACATTGCAGCAAGTTGCTCAACTCTTCCACAGGGCAAATTTCCAAGTATCCTTAGACCAGCCTTGGCTTGTTTAATGGTACTTAGAAATCTGCTCTCTGGGAGCATTTTGAGAATCCTGTATTATTGGGTTGGCAGCTTGCATCAGCCGCAAGCCCCCTAGCACCATGCCACAGCCCATTTTGTGCTGCAAGGATGGTGCAAGCCCCCTTTGGTGCACGCAGCCTGCAGTTGCCACAGGCTGCATTTGGGGAATCACTCCTGGTGCAACTTGTGCGCAAGGGGCACTGTGCACCATTCCTTATGGCACAAGCCCCTTGTGCCATTTGAGGAGCTTTAAGAATCGGGCCCATGTTCTTTTGGACCTTCCCTTCCATCATAGAAATTAAATGTTGTATCAAGTAAAGTATGTGAAATTGATCTAACATGATAATAAAACAATCAATAGTCCCCACATCTACTGCCAAGATTGGAAGCTAGTTCCATATATTTAACACTTTTTAGGAAAAAAATACTTCCTCGCATTACCCCTAATTCTAACCACATAAAGCATATGCTATGCTCACTTCTTCTGCAGCCCTAAACCAGTAGACATTTCCCCTGATTTCACAATATTCAGTCCCTTTTTAAGTTTCACAACCAAAATCATATCTTCTCTCAGACTTCTTTCTTCCACAAATCTTTTTCAGCATATAAATGTCTATGTATCTGTGTTTCCAAGAATACATACCTAACCTGTCCAGACATTCCTAACTGATTAAACTCTCCAACCCTTTTATCATTTTAGTAGCTCTCTCCTGCACCATTTTATTTCCAGCACATCTTTTTTTAATCTTTTTTATTTGTTTTATTATATTTTACTGTGGTGACCATGCTGACTTAAGAATATCAGGTGTCAATTGTTGTTCACAATGGCTTTTACCAGCTCCAGAGCATCTCCTGGATCAAACCCTTTCTGGAATCTGCTGATCTGATTACTCTGGTGTATGCCCTGGTTATGTCTAGAGTGGATAACTGTAACGCTCTATGTCACAAACCCACTCAGCAGGTCAAGCCCTCTGCTCCCACAGTGCCAACCTCCGAGCACAGTCTTGTGAACAGGAAACAGAAACAGGAAAACCCTCCTGTCTGTTTTGTGGGTTTGAATCAACATTTGGTCTCAAGTTTCTGGAGGGATTCAAACTGTGAACCTCTTGCTAGTGTACCCAATGTACAGGCTCAGATAATTTTGCTCTTTGGTGGGGGGGAAGATATCTTTCGCCTATGGGCACCTAACCAGGTGTACAAAATGAACTCTTAAAACTTTATGAAAATACCTCAGATAAACTCCTACCTTTTATCAGTTTGGTATTAACATTAAGCTATGCACAGTGTCACTGTAACCACATATACTTCACTTGTCAAGGAAAGAATTTCAAAAGCACACCAAGTAGTCTCTAAAATGAGATGTTTACTTAAAAACAGATAAAAATGTAAAATGTAAATACAGAACAATATATCACAAAACCATACAATTTTTTTAAAGAATAAGGTTAAAAGTGTAAATTCCTACTAATAATACACTTAGATTTGCCTAGCTAATGTATTCTTATATTCTTACAGTGCTGAAAGTTGTTGTAGTTCCAGAGTCCAAACATGTGTGTCTCAATGGAATACAGACTACAGTTTAAAAATGCTGTGTTTCAACCCTCTTCATGATGTCATCATCTAGTTCCTCCCTTCCAGGATACATAAAAAAATATATATATATATATATATATATATATATACAAAACAGGAGGTCCCAACAAGGTATTGAATTCTGTGTACTCCAGCAAGACTCATTTTCCAAATGATGACACTCTTTATTAAGACTGTGATTTCTCAGTCTCCTTTTATCTATGAGCAGTCTCTGTTCTCAAACACATCAAAGGACTTTTTATGACACTAGGTGCAATTAACTGACTTTCCTGAGGACGTCATAAAATGGATATTCCCCTTCGTTATGACACCAGGTGCAATTAACTGACTTTCCTGAAGAGGTCATAAAATGGCTATATTAGCTCCTGGCTTCAAAGCAAACTGACAAGTTAATAGCATTCAGAGATCTGCTGTTTAACGTATATCCTGTCTTCTGAATTGATACCTGGGGGTTATCCAGGAGCACAACATTTCTCATTACAATCACATTATATTTTTTTTTACAAAAATCATAGAGTTATCAGAACCAGCTGTCTAAGTGTCACACTCTATGCCTTGCGATATCCATGAATTTGCTGTGTCACTTTCAGCTGGTCAAGAATTTGGCAGCCTGGCTGTTTGCAGGGACCTCTCAGTTGAAGAATACCGTGCTGGTTCTCTGTGTTCTGCACTGGTTGCTGGCGCTATGGCAAATCAACTCAAGGTGTGCTTGTTAACTTACAAGGTCCTGCACAGTCTGGATCCAAGCTACTCAAAAGACCTTATGACCACTTATGCTTCTGGTTGTCTCCTCTGATCAGTGTATGCCAATCTCCTACAAATTCCATGATCTAGCCCAAAGTCATAGAAACATAGAAACATAGAATTTGATGGCAGATAAGGACAGCTTGGCCCACCTAGTCTGCCCATTTTCCTACCTAATGAATAAGCTGCAGATCCTAGTTAACTAACAGCCTACTTTCTCCTGTTCCCCACTAGAATTGCCTTATGTCTGTCCCATGCATCCTTGAGTTCCCCCACTGTTTTTGATTCTGCTATCTCCTCAGGAAGACTGTTCCATGTATCCACATCCCTCTCTGTGAAAAAATACTTCCTCACATTACCTCTGAGCCATCCTCCCTCTATCTTCAAATTGTGCCCCCTTGTTTTAGCACTTCTGTTTTTCTGAAAGATGCTACCCTCTTGGACTTTGTTGATTCCATTGAGGTACTTGAAAGTTTCTATCATGTCCCCCTCTACCTCCTTTCCTTGAGGGTATACATATTAAGTTCCTTTAGTCTTTCTTCATATGGCTTCTGGTGCAGACCCTGCACCATTTTGGTTGCCCTCCTCTGGACAGCCTCTACCCTGTCTATGTCTTTGCTGAGATGGGGTCTCTAGAACTGCATGCAGTACTCCAGTTGGGGTCTCACCAATTGTCTGTACAGAGGGATAACAACTTCCTGTTTTCTACTGGTGATGCCTTTCCCTATGCATCCCAGTATCCCCCCAGCACTCCTTACTGCCTTCTCACATTGCTTGCCCACCTTTATGTCATCTGGTATAACTGCCCCCAGGTCCCTTTCCATTTTTGTTGTTGTCAGTATCTCACCCCCCCCACTGTGTACTCTTCCCCTGGGTTTTTGTTTCCCAGGTGCATTACTTTGCACTTCTTTGTGTTGAATCTAAGCTGGCATACAGTTGACCATTACTCCAACCTTGCCAAGTCCCTTCTCATCCTTTCCACCCCACCTCGTGTATCAACTCTGTTGCAGATCATTGTGTTGTCTGCAAAGAGACATACTTTTCCTTCCAGTCCCTCTGCAATGTCACTTATAAAGACATTAAAAAGGACTGGACTCAGTACTGAACCCTGCGGTATCCCACTACTAACCCTCCTTTCGTCACTGTGGACTCCATTTACTATTGCCCTCTGCATCCTGTTGTCCAGCCAATATTTTACCCAGGCTGGCTGATTTGTTTATTAATCTTTTGTACGGGACTGTGTCAAATGCCTTGTTAAAGTGAAGGCAGGCCATGTCCACAGCCCCTCCCTGGTCTACTACTTTGGTCACCCAGTCAAAGAAATCAATTAGATTCATCTGACATGACCTTCCCGCTGTGAATCCATGCAGTCTTGGGTCCTGTGCCCCACTGACCTCTAGGTACTCAATAATTCTTTCCTTCAGAAGTGATTCCATCATTTTCCCTACCACTGAGGTCAAATTGACAGGTCTGTAGTTTCCTGCCTCTGTTTTGCTCCCACTTCTGTGAAGGGGAATCACATCTGCCCTCTTCCAGTCCTCAGGTACCACACCATCCTCCCATGAATTGTTAAAAAGCGTAGTCAATGGTGTTACTAGTTCTCCCCTTAGTTCTTTTAGAATTCTGAGATGAATCCCATCAGGCCCCTTTGCTTTGTCCTCCTTCAGCTTTAGGAGTTCTTTCAGAACCCTTTCTTCTGTGAAAGGACTGATATCACCCCCCCAATCCAGAGTGCTTCTATTGACTGGATTAGGTACCTCCCCCTCCTTTTCCTTTGTGACTACTGAGCAGAAGTATTCATTTGGAATTCCTGCCTTTTCACTGTCCCTCTCTGCCCACTCACCTTCCTCTTTATTCAGCCTCAGTATCCCTCTCTTTGTCTTTCTTCACTCCCTAATGTACCTATAAAAGGTTTTATCCCCCTTCTTAACTAAGTTGGCTATATTTTCCTCAGTTTGGGCCTTTGCTATTCTGACTGCCTTCCCCACTTCCTTCTGCTTTAACTGGTACAATTCTCTGTCCTCCTCCTTCTGTGTTTCCTCATACTTCCTGAATGCTATCTTTTTCTCCCTAACCTTCCCCACCACCTCTTTTGATAAACATAGTGTTTTTTTTCTTCTTTCATTTTGATTTGTTTATTTGCTTCACACAAAGGCTTGTTGCATCTGTCATGGCAGTTTTGATGTTTTCCCACTGTTGCTCCACCCCTCCTTCTTGTCTGTTTGCTAGTGCTTTTCTGATGCACTCTCCCATTTTGACAAAATCAGCCCTTCTGAAGTCCAGCATCTTCACTTTTGTATGGCTTGACTCTACAGCTGAGTTTTTCATGAACCACACTGTTTGGTGGTCACTTGTTCCCAGATGGCTACCCATTTCCAGATCTGAGATCCTCTCTCTATCCCCATTTGAGAGTACCAGGTCTAAATTTGCTCCCTCCTGAGTGGGTTCCAACACTAGCTGTCTGAGGCATGCCCCCTGTAGGGCATCTAGAATGGCCCTGCTCTTGGATGCAGCTGCAGCAAAGCTGCTCCAGTTAACATCTGGCATATTCAGGTCCCCACCAGCAATATCTCCCCTTTCTCTGCCATCCTAAAGATGCCTTCTGTCATTTCCTTGTCCATTTCCTTCCCCTGATAAGGGGGTCTGTATACAACCCCTGTGCAGATTGTGATGCCATTTCCAGTCTCTAGGGTGACCCACAGTGCCTCCTCTCCTCCCTGTTTATCCTTTAGTTTTGTTGCTTTGATTCCTTCTCTTACATAGAGAGCTACTTCTCCTCTTCTACCCTCTCTGTCCCTCCTGTAGATTGTGTACCCTGGTATGTTGACATCCCAGTCATGGTTCTCTGTGTACCATGTTTCTGTGACTGCCGCAATATCCAAGAATCCCTCATCCATCAAGGCCACCAGTTCAGGGAGCTTGTTACCTAGACTATGAGCATTGATACTCATTACCCTCCATTTTTTTGATGGTCTTACCCCTTTTTGTCCCATCTCTGTCCTTACTGCCTTTGTCTTTTTATCCATTTACCTCTTCCCTTCTCCCTATTGACTTCTCTATCTTGGGGTTTACCTCACTAACTACCCTGATTTTTTTGGGGGGGTTAGGATTTCCATTGTCCATTTCAGTGCCCCCCTTGGCTAGTTTAAATGCTTGCCAATGAATAATTTAAACCTATTGCCTAGGATCATGGTTCCCCTAGTGGACAGATACAGACCATTGCACCAGTATAGGCCTGCATCCCTCCAGGTGGATGCCCAGTCCCCAATGAAGCCAAAACCATGAGCTCTACACCAGTTTTTCAACCACTGATTGAATCCCATGGTGCAGAGCACCCTAGCCTCACCCATTCCATAAACAGGCAGCACCTCTGAGAAGGTTACCATGCATCTTACTTGTCTAAGGCCCCTCCCCAACTCCACAAACTCCTCCTGCACTGCTCTGATCCCTTTTCCAACCAGGTCATTTGTCCCTAGGTGGACAATGACATCAAGCTACCTCCTGAGTGCAGCTCTTCCTGTGATCCTGAGGATTAGTTCCCTGTCTCTCCAAGCCATGGCACCGGGCAGGCACCTTACCTCCCTCTCCCCTCCCTCCCCCAGTTCTGCCCTCCTAACAATGGAGTGCCCCACCAGGAGGTGTTTCCTTCTCCTGTGGGGTCCCATGCCTCCCTCCTGTGGGTCTCTTTTGTGGAGGTTCCCAGCATCCTCCTTGGTCTCCACTGTGGGAGCCTCCAAAGATGAACCACACTTAGCCAGAATGGCATATGAATTATGAAGAGGTATAACTGGAGGGATGCACCTCTGTTTCAACACCTTCACCCTCCCTGAGCCCACTGTGGTCCAACTACTCCTCTTTCTTGGCAACCTCTGTGGCAGCAGTGTGTCCCTGGTGGTCTCTGGGTGGAAAAGGAGGTCCCCTGAATCCTGGCCAACTCAGCCTGGAGATGAGCAACCTACTCCCTCAACCCAGAGATGTGCCTGCAGATGGGACAACACCGCATCCTCCAGAATGTCTTGCAGAAGACTGCTGCTCCACAGCCAATGCACTGCACCACTCCCATTATGTATTATTTGTGGTCCCTTAGCTGTTGTTTTGTGTACTTACTCTTTCCTCTCTCTGTCTCTTTATTTATTTATTTTTTATATATTATTTTTTTTCTCCCTACTTTCCTACTGCCCCCATGCCCTTAAAGCTCCTGATCTTCCTGTTCTGGGACAGTAAGTTCCTACATTCATCAGTAGTCTCCTTCTTACTTGCTCAGAGTCAGACCTCAAGCAGCTGGGGGCGGGGATGGAGAGCTACTCTTTTCCTTCTAGGATGATGAGTCTTTTGTGCTTCTGTGATCCCTCCCTTCCTGCTCCCAAACAGGAAGTTCCTGTTGTCAGTCAAATCCTTTTCCTATAAAAGTAGAACCAGCTAACGGTGGGCTGGTGGAAAGGAGGGATAGAGGGAAATATAGTCCCAGTAAAGTTCTAACAGCAGCTCCTTCCTCTTGCTGTTCTCTGCCACAGGTTTTCTAGGTCTTTGGTGATAGGGTGTTCGGCATGACTGCCAAGTTTCTCTGGAACACCCTTCCCCAGAAAGTAAGAAATTCACTATCCCGGACCATATTTTAGTGTCACCTAAAGACCCACCTGTTTTTGCTGAGTTTTGGATCTGACACTGCTCTATTGTTCTAGTGTTATATTATTTTAGCATTAATATATTTATGAGTGATTTTATCTGATTTATCTGTTTTACTGTGAGGCGTTCAGAGCCCCTGGGACTGAGTGCCATGTAAATAAAATTGCCTTGCCTTGCCTGTAGCCCACAGTGTGCAAAGTGCAGCCTAATCAATGTCCTAGGAAATTGCAGAATCACATCACTCTCTTGGTAGGTTATGCCCTTTTTGATGCAGTTGAGCATTCGATCTTACCATCCCACTGCACGCTACTGTGACAGCCTCAACTTCTTATCAATACTGATGCCTAGATCTTTTTCACTGACCATTGCTCATGGTTCTTAACCCCCAGTTAACTCCCCCATGTGGATTTATGTCAGGCAAAGTAAAGGACCTTTGACTTATCAACATCAAATTTCATCTGTGATTTGTTGACCTACTCCTTAGAGAATTTAAATATTTTTGCAGACAGTCTTCTTCTTCACTGGATAGCAGAGACTACACAGAAATAAAGAAGGTGATGGCAGAAAAAAAACTTGAGGTTAATCTGGAAAGCTTGGCTCCAGGGATAAGGCTTTTCCTTCCACCCCACCTTCTCCCTGACTGTCCACAGCCTCCCATTGTTAATAAGACACATAAAGCCATTCTAGCCCATATTAAACCCACCAGTGGATTTTGCATTGACAATGTTGCTAGGTAGACTACTGTATTTTGCTTATCTATGACCTGATCCATAGAAAAAGTACTTCCAAATTTATTTTCTGACACCCCCCCCCACATCAGCTTGAAATAATGTCTCCTAGTGGTTGAATTTATGGCCAACTTGAACTGATCTGCACAGTTCACATTGTTATGTCCTGAAATGTATTTGAACATTACTATCATGTCTCTCATTTCCTTCCTGGCCTCCATGGAGTGCATAATAAGACTTCCAAATCTCATTTTATGTCTTTCTCTCTGACTCTATATCATTGTTGTCAGCATCCTCTGTGTAGTCTCCAACCTAACCCTGCCCTTTAGGTGCAAACTCCATAACTGCATGTAGTACTCTAGGTGCAGCCTTAACTGTGATCTGAACAGAGGCAGTAACACTTCTTTAAAGGGATTAGTAAAGGGCCACCTAACATATCCCAGCATCCTATTTGCCTTCCCATATATCTTTTTTCACTGGTGTAAGAACTTCATAATATCAGTACTTATTATCCCCAAATCAAATAATTCCCCTAAAGTACTCTACCTGTACCCCACTAATCCAGTATTCTTCTTGCAAGTTACTGTGGTCTATGTGAATGACTTTGCACATTTTGCCACTGAACTTCAGCTGACAAATGTAAGACCATTTGTTCTAGTCTCTCTACTTCCCTCATTATGCTTTTAATGCCTTGTACACTGTTCACCCTCCCAAATAGCTGTGTGTTCTTTGCAAAGAAACACACAGCAAAGGAAAGCAAAGCAAACTTTATTTATAAAAGCACCTTTGTAATAACCAAGGCATTTGTACAACACAATAAATAAATAAAATACATCAATAAATAACAAATGGAACAAATTAAAAAACCAATAAATACAGCAGTGGCATTAAAAATCAGGATAGGCTAGGCTAAATAAGAAGGCTTTAAGAGCAACTTTAAAACTTTGGATGGTCAATTAATCTCACACCCGATGAGGTAGAGAATTCCACAGGGTTGGGGCCATAAAGCTAAATGACCTAGCCCCAGATGACTTTAGACAGACCCTGGGAATCTCTAGCAATCCCTCATCGGTGGATCGGAGAGAGCGGTAGGGACAGTGAAGAAGATCTTGCAAGTAATGAGGTCCCTGGTTATGTAGGGCCTTATAGGTCAGCAAACTGACCTTGAAGGTGATCCACCACTGTACTGGCAGCCAGTGCAGTCCACTGAGCACAGGCATTATATGACTGGTCTTACAGGAACCAGTCAACAGCTTGGCTGCCTCATTCCACACTAGCTGCAAGTGGCACATATCAACCCCCAGTAGCCCTAGGTAAAGGGCATTGCAGTACTCAAGGTGGGAGGTAACGAAGGCATGGACCAAAGTTGGAAGATCATTGGAAGGAACCAGGTGCTTCACCTAGGCGATATTCTTCAGATGGTAAAAAGAAGTTTTGACAACTGACGACACCTGAGATTTAAGGGTCAGGCAGTCATCAAAAATGATGCCCAGGTTCCGCACCCGGGTCTGAGGTAGTTAGCTGAACACTCCCAAGCTGTAGTCCTGAATGTAATCCTGCCAACAAACCCACCTCCCAATGACCTGGGTTCACAACCAACACCTCAGTTTTTTCCAGGTTTAACCACAGCCAGCTTATGCTCATCCAATCCTGAATCTTGGTGAGACAGTTGCTAAAGACTGAAACAACATCATCCTGACCAGGCACAAAGTACATGTAAAGTTGAGTATCATCTGCATAGTGGTGAAAACTCAAGCTGTACTGCCTAATAATCGCTCCTAATGGCAGCATGTACACCACAAACTACATGGGTGCCAAGAAGGAGCCCTGCAGCACCCGACAGGATGGGGGAGTGGTGCCAAGGAAAAAAGTTCCAGACACCACCCTCTTGAGTCCTACCCTCGAGGAATGATTGAAACCATTTGAGGACCATGCCAGACAGTCCACAGATGAACTGCAGGTGCTCCAAAAGCACACCATGGTCTACAGTGTCAAATGCTGCAGAGAGATCTAGAAGGACCAAGATGGAATAGGTATTTTGTTCTCTTGCAATTAGGAGGTAATTTAGTACCTGGACAAGGGCTGTCTCAGTACTATGTCTCTTCCTGAATCCAGACTGGAGAGAATCATAGACATTGTGGCTGGTCAAATGATCATCCAGCTGTGACACAACCACCTTCTCAATAACCTTACCCACAAAGGGTAGGTTAGAGACAGTCCTGTAGTTTGCCAGACAGTACGGGTCCAAAGAGGGCTTTTTAAGGAGGGGCTGAACCATGGCCTCTTTCAGGGGATCCAGAAAGATCCCTCTCTCCAAAGATATCCAGACTATCTTAACAAGGACTGGGCAAATTTTACCCTCACAGCCTACTAAGAGGTGTGTAGGACCTGGGTCCAAACTACAATTGGTCAGTCGCAACAACTGAACGATCATCACAATGTCATTGATTGTGGGCAGGCTGAAGTCACACCACACAAACTGGGCATCCAACTTCTCCTGCCAACCACCACAACTCCCATTAGAGAGGGTCAAGCGGACACCAGACCTGATTGTGGCAACCTTACCTATGAAGAATTGAGCAAACTCCTCACACCGCTCTTGTGAAAAGGCACTTCCAGGCTGGAGACAGATTGGACTGCACAATCTGTCCACAGTCTGGAGGAGCTGGGCTGGTCAATTCTGCATGGCAGCAATTTCCCTGGACAGGAATTCTGCCTTCTTACCAGTAATTGCTGATTGCTAGACCCCATAATGGTCCATCAATCCAAGTCTGTCACACTCCGGACCCGACCTCTGCCAACACCTCTCTAGCCTTCATCCCACTCTCCTCAGCTCCCTCAAGGTCTCATCAAACCAGGGAGATCTGATGGTGAAGAGTGAGGGGACGAACATGAACAGGATCAGTGGAATCCAGGGCCACCACCACTGCCTTATTATAGGCAAGTACCAGGTCCCCGGGATCCATGCATTCACTCGGTAAACCCAATAGGTCCAATAACACCATCAGGCCATCCAGGGAAACAGCCCTCAAAGGCAGTGCTGGACCATCTCTGTAGAGGCAGGCCTATGGGGGGGTCATGAAACTGAACCAAATGGTATGATGGTCAGATCACCCGACTGATTCCACCACCAAGTTGGATAACTCCATCCCCAGGAGAAACACCAAGTGCAATGAATGACCACCAATATGGGTCAAGGAGGAAATAACCTGTGTGAAGCCCAGCAAATTCATTAGCTGGAGGAAGTCTCCAGTAGCCAGTATCTCTTCTCCTATGTTGCTAATGTACATACTGAAGTGGGTTGGACTTAATACAAACACCTGAGGGACCCCACTTCATTTACCCCAGAAAACTTACCACTCAGGACTAATCTGTGGGTATTACTTCCAACCAGTTACTGATACATCTCTTTAGTCCTTCTCCAACTTTTTTCACTTGCCCTCCTACCACCCTCTTTAGCTTCATGTTGTCTGAAAATTTTATTTGAGGTGCCTAACTCCATGTCAGCAATAAAATAAAAACTGTGAACCATACCTCTCAACTGTCACACATTATGAGGTACGTCACACATTTTACCTCTCAGAAACCCTTTGTCCATCATGGGGAAGGTGATATTCCACATTCCCCACTGAGACTTTAAAGCAGAAATTCATGACAATCTATTATGCTCAGTTATTAAAAAACATTATGAATATTAGTGCACTGATAGCTATAGTGTTCTGAGCTTGCAGTGCCATGTTACACGATATGTCACACATTTCGCTCATTTGTCACACATCGTGTCACACATTTTGTTGAAGAAAGGTTGAGAGGTATGCTGTGAACAGTAGGGTTTAAACACTGACCTCTAGGAAAACCCACTCATGACATTGTTCCAGAATAATGTTGCCCCATGCATCACTACCACTGAGGCCTGTTGCTTAATTAACCCTATATCCTCTCTGCTGTATTTCCTGTCATTTAAATTTGTTTTCAACTTTAGAACCAACTTCTTACAAGGAACCATGTGAATGCTTTCTGAAATCTATGTGTATTACATCATTTGCCTATCACCTGTCAAGAGCCTTTATTTTTTTATTCATTGAGACCAACAAGTTACACTGACATTATCTCACCTTAGTGAACCCATGTTGAGTCCTCCTTTAACAGCTTGAATTTATCTTTCTATTTTTGTAATCTCATTCTTAATACTAGTCTTGATTACAGTCTCCAGTATTTTCCCCATAGTTGAGGAAGGGCTCAATGACCTGTGGTAATTTTGGTCACTTCTACAATATATTCCTTTTTAAGTAGTGCACTAACATTTGCTCTTCTCATGTCCTTAGGCACCTTTGCAGTTTCCAGTGGCTTCTGAAAAATAATTGCCAGAGTACCTACAATTACTGTACATTCTTTATCTCTGTGAGTACCATTAGAAGTATACCATCTTGCCCATTTGATCTATTTGCCTTCCACTTTCTATGTGTACAGCAATTAAGTTAGCAGTGATATCTATTCAGCTGCAAACATCCTTTGCCAGCAATGTGAATGTGGCTAGTAGAGATGCAGTGAATTTAAAATTCGCCTGCGAAATTGCGGCAAAGTGGTCAATTTTGAGGTACGTAATGCTACGCGAATTTTGGCCATTTTCACCTATTTTCACCAAGGTGAAATTTCACCTTGGAAGGTGAAACTTCACATCTAAAAGGCACATTCTACCTCTAGAGGTGAAATTTCGCCTTCCAAGGCAAAATTTCACCTTTCCGCAAGTGAAATTTCGCATTACACCTCATTACAAAATTAAGTGAAGTGGCCAAAATTCACATAATATTATGTGTAGCATAGTTTAGGCACTCAGCCCATCCCTAGTGGCAAGTACCTTAACATTTCTGTCATAAATACTGAGTTAAAATATCTTTGCAAAAAAGTTATCATTTGATATTGTCATCTCCCTCGACTTCTTGCTTAGCTGTTGGACTCTTTTCCTAACTCTTCTCTTAGCTCTGCTATAACTGAAGATTTTGTATTATCCTTAAAATGCACACCATTTTTATATTTCTGCTGTGGCACTCCGAGACCCCTTTTATAGTCATTGTTTATTTTAGTTTCTTTTCATCATCAAATATTTCTACCTTTCTTTCTTAAAAATCTTTCCTTTTTCCCTCAGTACAGTAATTCTGCTATTGTCCAATCCACCCATCCATCTATCCAGCCATTCATCCATCCATCCAACCAACCATCCATTCAGGACACTTTCTTGCATTTATTCCCTTACTCCTCATGAGTTCACCATGATCCACCACATTTTTATTATCCCCTTGAAGGATTTCTTCATCCCTTCTGCCTCTTTCTCAATGTCCATGTTAAACAATTATTGTGTTTCCTTTATTTAGCAAAGTCTTCCCCCTTAATACTCTAAATTTTAATTGTTGGTGTCACTTTTTTCTTAGCCATTATTATAGTATTTTGATAAATATCATAATATGGCTGGTGGACTCCAGATACTAATCTGTCCCCACTGAAGAAACCTAACTAGTCTGATTGCTCAGAACCAGATCTAAAATATTTACCCATGTAGGAGTACTTTAATTTATCTGCAAGGATAGGGTGTGAATTCAGAGCAACATGAGAAAATATGTTAACTTTTATAGGCCTTGAACTACTTTTAGAATAGTGCTTGTCCCAAGAAAATGTTTTAAAAATAAAAATGACTCCAGTATAAAACATTTAAATGTGGCTTTTAGAAAATAATCGAAGTGCTAGTATATGTCATGCAAAATAAGGAACTTTGCAGTATCATATTGTGCCAGGATTAGGGAAAGGTTACCCAAGTAGCCTGAATAAATATCAGATCAATCCAATTTGTAAGAGGTTTTCAAAATGAGAAAAAAGGTCTGCCTCACTTATTGGACTCTGAGAAATCATGGGTATGAGCAAGGTACATAATTTCTAGAACATAAGTGTCTGAGTTTATTTTTCCCCCTTGGGCTATTTTCTCAGAAAAAAATGCTTTTTTTTCCTGCAGAGACTTGCAAACAAGAAATGAGCAGCCTACCAATTTGGTGTTGTAAGTACAGTTCCAAGTTGGCATATAAACAGTGCTAACATACAAAGACTTGAGTGTGGTTCCATTTGGCCACTAGAACTAAATCATCCAATTGCAAGGCAAAAATATGGGACTTCAGAGGAGCTGACCTTGATAAGAAGGCCAACAGAGTTAAGCTAGCCCTGGCAAGAAGAAATACAGGTAAGGGGGTACAGGTAAAGTGGACAAGCATTAAGGATGCAATACTTGAAGCAACATCCCATGTTAGAGAGAAAAGCAAGACCAAAAGAAGGAGGAAACCACTTGGGTTCTCAAAAACAGTAGCAGAAAAGGTCAGAGCGAAAAGGCTGGCCTTAAGGAAATATAAGGGAACACAGCAAGACAAAGATAGGGAGGCATACCAAACTTCCCTAAGGGAAGCAGGGAAGGCAGTAAGGCAGGCAAAGGCCCTAACCATGGGAACACTAGCATGGACTGTAAAAGAAGGGGACAAGACTTTCTATAAATACATCAGTGAAAGGAGAAAGTCCAGAGGGGGTATTGCCAAGATCAAAGGGGATAAGGGGGAATGTGTGGAAGAGGACCAAGGCAAAGGATCTATCCTAAATAGATATTTCTGCTCAGTATTTACTGAGGAGAAGGTAGGGCACAAGTCACTTCACAAAAGAAAGGGTACTACAAGACCTCACTAAGATAAGGGTGGACAAGGCAATGGGACCTGATGGCATACATCCCAGGGTACTAAAGGCGCTAAGGGTGGAACTAGCAGAACCATTATCAGAACTGTTTAGTGAGTCTCTGAGCACAGGAGATGTCCCAGGAAGACTGAAGAAGGGCTCGTGTGATCCCTCTCCACAAGAGTGATAGCAGGGAGAAGGCAGGGAACTATAGACCAATCAGTCTTACCTCAGTAGTGGGCAAGAATATGGAGGCACTCCTTAAGGAAAGGATAGTGCAACACCTGGAATCCATAGGAGCACAGGATCCAAGACAGCATGGGTTTATAACAGGAAGGTCCTGTCAGACTAATCTCATAGATTTCTTTGACTGGGTAACCAGAGTGGTGGACCAAGGGGATGCAGCTGATATCACCTACCTTGACTTCAGCAAAGCTTTTGATACTGTTCCACATAGAAGATTGATTAATAAGCAGGGTGGGCTCGGGGTGGGTCAGAAGTTGGTCAACTGGGTGGCAGACTGGTTGGCAGGCAGAAAACAGAGAGTTGTGGTAAATGGTACACAGTCAGAAGAGATGCAAGTCACAAGTGGGGTACCTCAGGGATCAGTCCTGGGGCCAGTCCTCTTCAATATCTTCATCAGTGACATTGCAGATGTACTGGAGGGTAAGGTTTGTCTGTTTGCAGATGACACCAAGATCTGCAACAGAGTAGATGATCCAGATGGGGTGGGAAGAATGAGAAGAGATCTGGATAAACTGGCCAAATGGTTAGAAGAGTGGCAACTGGGGTTTTACACAAAGAAGTGCAACATCATGCACACAGGGATGAGAAACCCTGAAGCCACCTATAGATTGGAAGGGGAGTTACTGGCAATCACAAGGGAAGAAAGAGACTTGGGCATCATCATCATCAACTCAGATTACCTGAAATCATTCAAGCAGATCACTAAAGCAGTAGGTAAGGCTAGAGGGATGTTAAGGTGTATTAGCAGGGGTATCACAAGTCATAAGAGGGAGGCAATAATCTCTCTTTACAAGACACTGGTTAGGCCCCATCTGGAGTACTGCATGCAGTACTGGAGGCTGCACCTGCACAAGCATTAACAAAATGGAGGCAATCCAGAGAAGGGCAACCAAAATGGTGCAGGAACTGCATCAGAAAACATTTGAGGACAGATTAATGGAGCTCAATATGTATACCCTAGAGTAAAGGAGGGAGAGAGGTGATATGATCGAAACATTTAAGCATCTTAAGGACATCAACAAGGTGAAAGAGTCTAACATGTTTCAATATAAGAAAAATAGCAGGACAAGAGGACACAGCATGAGATTAGAGGGAGGCTGATTAAGGGGTAATGTGAGGAGGTTCTTTTTCACAGAAAGGGTGGTAGATGCATGGAACAGCCTATCTCAGGAAGTGGTGGATATGAATACAGTGCAGGGCTTCAAACAGGCATGGGATAGGCATAAGGGAGTAATAAAGATGAGTTTGAATAAATAGGCCATTGACAGAGTACAGGCCTATGGCAAATTTACAAGGCAGAAAAAATGGGCAGACTGGATGGGCCTTGCAGTCCTTATCTGCTGTCAACTTCTATGCTTCTATGTAAATGTTCTCAGGGAAAAACATTTTTTAAACTAAAGAAACAACAACAAAAAAATGTTTTATGTTTTATAATTGTTCAGCTTTCTAGCCGAGTTAAAAAAGAGTTCTGAGGCCTAAAAGGATAATGGGAATCTTTGAAAGAAGAAGCAAAAGCTTTAGAATCCTCATCATGAAACAGCTAAGACTCATAATTGTAAGGCAAATTATTTCTCTTTTGTACTGCTTAAAGAGCCATTTGGAGCCTATTGACTTAGGAGGGTCCCCTTTTCATTAAACATCTAGATGTCTAAATTCCTGAGGTTGAGCCTTCACATTCCAGACATTGTTTCCTAATTCCTGAGTTTTTCAGAAATAACCCTGGAGTTGTATATTTATGAACAATATGATGACATTGTTTAATCTTGATTAAAACACAGAATGGCAAATTGCTTTATTATGTGTAGTTTGGTGTAGCAAAATACCATATATAACTCCTGCATAAGCTATAGATTTGACACAGTGTTTGTTCTGGCTACATAGCTCATGAGGGAACAACTTCTGATAAAGTAGGAGTTACAGGAAATACAAATAGTACTCAGTAACTGAATATGGTATTTTTATACCTTAGCAGTTCCTGAGTTTATGAGACTAGGAAGGATCTGAGTAAAATTCCAGCATTCCTGAGGTTAGGGTATTTACCAATATACCAAATTTTCCATCATCTTTTTTAGTTTGGAACTGAACCAGTATCACCTTCTGCGTTTTGTGCTATTAAAATGTCTGCTTCAGGAACCTGTGATATAGCATGATCATTTTAGCTAACGATGGTCAAACCTTCCCTGGTTCTAATTAGTATCCAATTCATTTCTAAAAAGTCCTTTTTTCCTCATAGTTTACAGTAATTTCATGTATTTGTTTAAAGGGGTAAGAAAGAATGGAAATGTGTTTTTATAGAGTGCCTTTCAAACAAACTGTGTGCCAAGGGACTTTACAAATTAGCTGCAGGGAAAGGAGGAGAGTTTTAAATAGTATAGGAAATACTAGCAAGATTACGGAGGGGTTAATGAACAGGGAAGTTACGTTAAAGAACCCTCTTTTCATCTGGCGTATTACAATGTTAGAGAGACACCGTTTGTTTTACTGGTTTGAAACAGAGCTTCAAACCTAGAGACAGAGGGCCCAATTCCAAGACAAGTTACGCCTGGTGCAGGGCTATTTATGCCAAACCCCATGGTGCAAATCACACCTTACCTTTGTTTTTACCAGGTGAGACACACTAAGCACAGGGAAGTAAAGTGACTTGCTCAGGGCCACACCGTTTGCAAGTGGAGGCTGTGAGATTCAAACCCAGGTCTCCAGGTCTGCAGCTCATAGCCTTAAACCACTGCACTATACTGCCTCTCTGAGTGCCTCTTACACTAGGCGTAAAGCAAGTTGCAATTCCAGAAGTCACCTTGCGCCATACCATATGCAGGTTGCATCAAATGTGGGTTATGCCACCCACTAGGCCCTCAATCTGCTGCGGCATGGCACATGGGTGGGTTACGGCAGCACCTGCACCCTATTCCAGAAGGGTGGCTGCTGTAACCCACTTACATCATTCCAGAACAGGTACTCGTGTAGCAGGGTTAGACCAGCTAGGAGGTGGTCTAAGGGGCATCCATCCTGGAACAGCGACAGATCCCCCTCCGTGCCAAGGAAATGACATGGATGTGCTCCGGATCCATTTTTGGCATTGCTCCCCCAAGCATATGTGCCAACTGGCCAGCCACCCCCAATGCCTCCAGGTGCTTGTCATTGCATTTCAGGGCAGGGGGGCAGTAGATTGGGTGCTGTGACTTGCGACACCCAGGTCCAGTGTGCCATTCCTTTGGCACTAGCCTACAGCTGCTGCAAGTCTTGGGTGTAGGTGCCAGGGACCCTGCTTGTCCTGGAATATGGCTCAGGTCCCTGGCGTAGCGCCGCATGGCGCAACTCACATACACCTGTGAGTTGCACCATGTGATTTGGAATCGGGCCCAGAGGTTTTAATCTCTCAACTGTCATATACTTACTGTATGACCCTGAACAAGTCACTACACCTCTCAGTGCTGACCCCTCTAATTTTTCTGTAATCTGCCTATGTGTAGTGGTGGGTGAAGTCTGAAAACTTCAGTTCATGAAGAAATTCAGAAATGTTATTGAATTCACAAACTTCTCCTTTAAGGCAAATTTCTACTTTGTCTTAATGTAGAACTTCGTGAATGGCAAAAATGTGAACTTTGCCTACAGTCTGGGGTGCTAAATTTGCAAGGATTCATGGGATTAGAGGTCACATGGTGCTGCAATGAGCTGTACTGCTGTGCATAGGCTAAATTCAGTGTAGTGTAAGGAAAAGAGCTGGTGTTAAGTGTGATCTGTATCTTTGTGCCCAAAAAGCTTGGAAAGCATTTAAAACATGCAGCTTTTTCAAAAAAAAAATCACTTTATTAACTATCTACTGTGCCTTGTGCCTCTAGATTACCAATTATTTCTGACATTTGTTGCGATTTACTTAGGTTAAAGTTATTATTTTTTCTGTATTCTATGTAGTGAGGCAATGCTGTGGGGAGGGGGTGAGGAGCAAAGCTGCAGCAACTTCCAGCAAGAAAAAGGCAGACTAGGCAACCTTTTCTGTCTTAGCAGGCAGCACTGTTGTAGTCAGTGTTTTGTGTGAATTTTTCATGATTTCTGTAGTTTATTTTAGTTCTATAGCACAGTTAACTGTGTTTTACTGACTTATTTTTGTCACTGTAGTTTGAGCTAGTGCTGTGTGGAATTTTCAAATTCCGGTGGAAGGAAATTCCGTGAAATATTCAAAATTCTGCCGAAATTCTGCCGACTCCTGCCAGAAATGGAATGGTGGCATTCCATAGCATGAAATTGTTGCAGAATAATTTTCCACAGAAAAAAATTATTGTTCCATGGAATATTATTCAGCTGATCACAGTAGGTGGAATTCCACAAGTGAACAAGTGAAATTCCGGTGGAAATTCCACTGGCAAAATGGTCATTCCACACTAATTCTGCTGGCTGCATTCCACATTCTACACAGCACTAATTTGAGCATTTTGGTTTCATTTTTGTTTATTAATAGAAGTTAGCTTTTTTGTGTACATAGTAATAGTATTATAAATACCTGATTTGTTGCATCTTGTGTGTGTCCCCTTAGTCTCTGAAATCCCTGTTGTGTATTGTTTGTGTAAACAAAGAAAAAAACTGGTGGCTGTGCGGGTGCTAGTGGTGATGCTGGTGATACTGGTTTAGTAGGAGCTAGAACTTCAATAGAAAGTGCTGCTGCTTACACAAGATGTGTCCGCTGCCTCACTGTTTCATGGGAACCTCCCTTATGCCCTTCATGAACCACTGCTGGTATGAATGGGTCGCCACTTCCACCACCTCATCTCACCACTTCCTTCTGCTTTCTCTCCCACTTGATCCAGTGATTTGCAATGGCAGGGGTGCTCTGGCCACCAGTACCAATGCAAGTTCATTGCTTGTTCCAGTGGACATGTTTATTGTACAGTATAAGTTGCATGTGACCACACTGGGGTCACTAGACTCACAGGTAAAAAGACCACTCAAGTGGCAAAAAAACATACAAGAGAGGACTTCTGGTAAGCATGAGTACTACAAGACTAAATCCATAAGAAATATCAACTGAAAATAGATATATAAAAAACATAAAATTTAAAAAGTGAACGTTCCCATAGGATAACGTTGCTTTAACAAACCATACATTTACAATTCTTTGGAGTTAAGTGGCAATTTATATATAAAAAAAAAGTCTCAGTGAGTACTACAAGACTAAGTCCCTAAGAAATACCAACTGAAAATATATGTATAAAAAACATAAGAAATGGAAATTCACATAGGATAACATTGCAACTTTAACAAACTGTAACTCCACCAAACTTTGTAGTTGAGAGGCAATCTATAGATCAAAAAAGGTCTCAGTGAGTACTGTAAGACTTAATTCCTAAGAAATACCACCTGAAAATAGACATATAAAAAACAGACACATTAAAAAGTGAAAATTTCTATAAAATAACATTGCAACTTTAACAAGTCCTAATTACATACATTTTTGGAGTTAAGGGACAACCTATATATCAAAAAAAGGTCTCAATGAGTACTATAAGACTAACACATAATACTCCAGACAAATTCATGTGGTATGCACAGGAACCCCAAAATCATCTCCCAAATTCACCATGGTACCAAATCCACAATTTAAGTCTATTTATCACCCAGAGTGCCCCATATATGTATCTCCTCTTCAACTACAGTCATACCGAGTTTCAGGCAAATTTGGCAAACATTGTCAGCATTATGCCTAAGAAAACAAAAATAAGTAGTTGGAGGAAGTGGGGTGGTGTCATTCAAGTTGCCAAATCAATCTCTGCCACATCTGTAACATCCATGCTGGTGCGTGTTGGGTGAGGCAGCAACAAGAGGATAATTCTGAGAGGCAGCAGTATCTCTGACTCAGGAACAGTGGTTAAGGAGAAGGTTGCTGGTGTCCCCTTGACTATTGGTGGTGGTGTCACTGAGCCTGATCTGGATAATAGGCTCCCAGTGTGGATATGTGGAACAGTGGCCAAACAGCTGGCAGATCCTTTCTGTGCATTACAGCCAGGGCCCCTGGTGTTCTGCGGCAGAATTTTCTGATTTCTGCAGCAGGGCTCCTTAACTTCTTCGGCAGCATTTTCTGATTTCTGTGGCATGATTTATTCATTTCTCTGGCAGAATGTAGTTCTGTCATTGGCTAAATATGATGTGATGTAATCGATGACATCATATGCTGAGCATAGAGATGGGGCTTCAGTATAAACGAGGTGGGAAAGAAAGTCTGACACTATGGAAAAACAGTATATTTATATGAAAATTCACCAAAAACAATGAATTCTGCAGCACTGTATATATTCTGTGGCATTATGCAAATTCTGCGGCAAATTCTGCAACCGCAGAACCGCAGAATTCCAGGGGCCTTGATTACAGCACATTGGGCACAGGTAACTGGGGTAGTATTTGACTCTGGCTGGTGGAAAAAAACATACTAAGCCCAACTGTAGTGGCAGCAATACTTTGGGTATTTGCCAGCATGTCCCACTGGAAGTGAAGAGTATAACTTGATGGCAGGCAAAGCTATCAATGGCATATTTCTTAACAAAAAGAAAAACTTCACAAAATTATCCACAGAGGTGAATTTGGCAACTTTGCTTAACTTCACTGGCAAATTAAAACTTTGCAACATCTCCACCAATGGACTTGAGGAATCATGGACTGTGACTGGCCTAATGGTGCCCCATGTCTCTGTACTAACAACAACAAAAATGGAAAGGGATCTGGACGTAGTCATATCAGATGACCTAAAGGTAGGCAAGCAATGAGAGAAGGCAGTAAAGAGGGCTGGGGGGATACTGGGATACATAGGGAGAGGCATCACCGGTAGAAACATAGAAACATAGAATGTGATGGCAGATAAGGACCGCTTGGCCCACCGAGTCTGCCCATTTCCCTACCTGATGGATAAGCTGCAGATTCTAGTTAATCAACAGCTTACTTCCTCCTGCCCTCACTAGAATTGCCTTATACCTGTCCCATGCATTCTTGAATTCTCCCACTGTTCCTGACTCCACAACCTCCTCAGGAAGGCTGCTCCATGCATCCACAACCCTCTCTGTGAAAAAATACTTTCTAACATTACCTCTGAGCTGTCCCCCTCTATCTTCAAATTGTGCCCCCTTGTTCTTGCACATCTCTTCTTCAGAAAGATATTACTTTCTTGTACTTTGTTAATTCCCTTGAGATACTTGAAAGTTTCTATCATGTCCCCCCTCTCCCTCCTTTCCTCAAGGGTATACTTATTAAGCTGCTTTAGTCTCTCCTCATATGTCTTCTGGTGCAGACCCTGCACCATTTTGGTTGCCCTCCTCTGAACAGCCTTCACTCTGTCTATATGTTTGCGGAGATGGGGTCTCCAGAATTGCAAGCAGTACTCCAGATGGGGTCTCACTAACTGTCTGTACAGAGGGATAACAACTTCCTGTTTTCTACTGTTGAAGCCTCTCCCTATGCATCCCAGTATCCCCCCAGCCCTCCTTACTACCTTCTCACATTGCTTGCCTACCTTTAGGTCATCTGATATAATTACTCCTAGGTCTCTTTCGATTGTTGTTGTTGTTATTAACTCACCCCTCATTGTGTACTCTTCCCCTGGGTTTTTGTTTCCCAGATGCATTACCTTGCACTTCTTTGCATTGAATCTGAGCTGCCACATATTTGAACATTCCTCCAACCTTACCAAGTCCCTTGTCATTCTTTCCACTCCACCTTGTGTATCAACCCTGTTGCAGATGTTTGTGTTATCTGCGAAGAGACATACCTTTCCTTCCAGGTGCTCTCCAATGTCACTTATAAAGACATTAAAGAGGACCGGTCCCAGTACCGAACCCTGCGGTACCCGCTAGTTACCTTTCTTTCTTCACTGTGGACTCCATTTACTATTAGCCTTTGCGTCCTGTTGTCCAGCCAGTTTTTTTATCCAGGCTACCACCTTGGGACCCAGACCAAGGCTGGCTAACTTGTATATTAATCTTTTGTGTGAGACTGTCAAATGCCTTGCTAAAATCTAGGTAGGCCATATCCACAGCCCCTCCCTGGTCTACTACTTTGGTCACCCAGTCAAAGTAATCTATTAGGTTCATCTGACATGACCTTCCTGCTGTGAAACCATGCTGCCTTGGGTCCTGTGCCCCACTGGCCTCTAGGCACTCAACAATTCTTTCTTTCAGAAGTGATTCCATCATTTTCCCTACCACTGAATTCAAACTAACTGGTCTGTAGTTTCCTGCCTCTGCCCTGCTTCCACTTTTGTGAAGTGGAATCACATTTGCCCTCTTCCAGTCCTCAGGTACTGCCCCATCCTCCCATGATTTGTTAAAGAGAGTAGTCAGCGGTGTTACTAGTTCTACCCATAGTTCTTTTAGAATTCTTGGGTGAATTCCATCAGGCCCCATTGCTGTGTCCACCCTCAGTTTCAAGAGCTCTTTCAAAACTCTTACTTCTGTGAATGGACTAGTATCGACCCCCCCATTCAGTGTTTCTCCCTTGTTTGGTTTAGGTACCTCCTCCTCCTCTTCCGCTGTGAATACTGAGTAGAAATATTTGTTCAGTATCCCTGCTTTTTCACTGTCACCCTCTGCCCACATTCCCTCCCCTTTATTAAGTCTCTGTATCCCTCCCTTGGTCTTTCTTCACTCCCTAATGTACCTATAAAAGGTTTTATTCCCCTTCTTAACAGAGTTGGCTATCTTTTCCTCTGTTTGTGCCTTTGCTATTCTGATTGCCTTCCCTGCCTCTTTCTGCTTTAACTGATAAAGTTCTCTGTCCTGCTTCTTCTGTGTTTCATATATTTCCTGAATGCCATCCTTTTCTCCTTAACCATCCCTGCCACCTCTTTTGAGAACAATAGTGTTTTTTTTTCCTTCATTTTGTTTTGTTGATTTGCTTCACACAAAGGCTTGTTGCCTCTGGGATGGCTGTTTTGATTATTCCCCGTTGTTCCTCCACCCCTCCTTCTTGCCCATTTGCTAGTGCTTATCTGAGGCACTCTCTCATTTTCCCAAACTCAGCCTTCCTAAAGTCCAATACTCTTGTTTTTTATGGCTTGACTCTTATGGCTGTGTTTATTGTGAACCACACTGTTTGGTGGTCACTTGTCTCAGATGGCTACCCACTTCTAAATCTGAGATCCTTTCCTTCCCATTTGAGAGTACCAGGTCTAAGATTGCTCCCTCCTGAGTGGGTTCCAACACTAGCTGTCTGAGTGATGCCCCCTGTAGGGCATCAAGAATGACTCTACTCTTGGTTGTGCCTGTAGCAAAGGTACTCCAGTTAACATCTGGCATATTCAGGTCCCCCATCAACAATATCTCCCCTTTTTCTGCTATTTTAAGGATGCCTTCTATCATTTCCTTTTCCATTTCCTCCCCTGAGATGGGGGTCTGTACGCAACCCCCATGCAGATTGTGGTGCCATTTCCTGCCTCCAGGGTGACCATAGTGACTGATCAACTTCCTGTTTACTTGTTAGTTCTGTTGCTTTAATCCCTTTCCTTATATATAGAGAGCTACTCCTCCTCCTCCTCCTCCTCTTTTACCCACCCTGTCCCTCCTGTAAACTGTGTATCCTGGTATGTTGACATCCCAGTCATGGTTCTCTGTGTACCATGTTTCAGTGACTGCCACAATATTCAGGCATCCCTCTTCCATCAAGGCCACTAGTTCAGGGAGCTTGTTGCACAGACTGTGGGCATTGGTACTCTTCACCTTCCATGTATTTTTTATGGCCTTACCCCTTTTTGCCCCATCCCTGCCCTTCCTGCCTTTGTCTGCATTTATCCCTGTCCTGCTCCTTACTGACTTCTCTACCTTGTTGTTTACCTCTCTAATACTGTGTTTTGTGGGGGGAGGCTGGGATTTCCTTACTCCTTTTCAGTGCCCCCCCCTTGGCTAGTTTAAATGCTTGCCAATGAAGCATTTAAACCTGTCACCTAGGATCCTGGTTCCCCCCTTGGAAAACAGGAAGTTGTTATCCCTCTGTACAGACAGTTGGTGAGATCCCATCTGAAGTACTGCATGCAGTTCTAGAGACCTCATCTCCACAAGGATATAAACAGGATGGAGGCAGTCCAGAGGAGGACAACTAAAATGGTGCAGGGTTTGCACCAGAAGCCATACAAAGAGTGACTAAAGGAGCTTAATATCTATACCCTCGAGGAAAGGAGGGAAAGGGGGCACATGATAGAAACTTTCAAGTACCTCAAGGGAATCAACAAAGTCCAAGAGGGTAGCATCTTTTAGAAAAAGAGATGTACAAGAACAAGGGGGCACAATTTGAAGATAGAGGTGGGACGGCTCAGGGGCAACATGAGAAAGTATTTTTTCATGGAGAGGGTGGTGAATGCATAAAAATGGCCTTCATGCGGAGGTCATGGTGTCAAAAACAGTAGGGGAATTCAAAAATACATGGGACAGACCTAAGGCAATTCTGGTCAGGGGTAGGAAGAAGTAGGCTGTTGACTGACTAGGATCTGCAGCTTATCCAATAGGTAGGGAAAGAGGTAGACTGGGTGGGGCAAGCGGTCCTTGTCTGCCATCAAAGTCTATGTTTCTATTCTCCACATGTGACCAGCTGTGTAAGCAAGCCTCTGTGTCTTAACAATTCAAACAGTATTAATCAAAGAGTTCTGTAGAACTCCATGGCAAAAATAGACCTACATTCTCAAAAAGTAAACATTTGATAAGGATATGGCAGATCTGAGGTGAACTGAAAGAGCTGAGGAGTACCTGTTCAGCAGAAAATTTGTATTCCTTACAGTATTTTTACTCTGACATTCAGAATAAGCTAAGGGTTTTATATCTACAACTGTATTTACTGTGTATTTATTAGAAGCTGTCTCACACTTGGAGTTTTGTTATTATATTCACAGTTAGATAAAACTCACACCCATACTGAGAAATTGTGCTAAGGGATCCGAAAACTCGGGGAAGCCTAGGGAAGCCTGGAGCCAAATGAGCCAGGCAGCTTGAGACACTGAAAGATGGAAAGGTACTGAGTGGTGAGTGAGGAGCAAGGACTGAGGAGAACAGACTGAGGACAGAGGTCAGGCCAAGGAAGGAGAATTCAAGTATTCGAGGAGCCATGAAAGTGGGAGGAATTGGGAACCATCAAGGATGTATAGCTGAAGAGTGAGGGAATCCTGATTATATATGTGAAGCAGAGGTGTCTGATCCCAAAAGAATGAAAAAGAGATATAGATTTGTACAAACAAATTTGAAAAAAAGCATGTAAGGGATTAAAAAAACAGGAAGGGCTTTAAGTCCTAGAAAACTCAGAGACAGTCAAAAAAGTTGGCAGACTATGAAGCAGATTTACTGCTTTACTTCTTTCTTTACTCACTTGCATTTTTACTTTGCATATGGTGGGGAGAAAGAACAAAGGAACGTAAGTTATACTTGGATAACACTCTTTTTGGGCTGGCAGTATAGCCTAGAGGTTAGAGTAACAAGCTGTGAATAAGCTTGGTACATCCAACAAACCTGGGTTTGACTCCTACAATCTCCACATGCATACTGTGTGACTGAACAAGCCACTTAACCACCCAGTGTTCCCAGGTCACCCTGAAAACAGGCAGTTGTGCCTAGTGGGTCTTACCTGGTTACCAAAAAAATATTTTTGTACTTGTTATGTTACTTTTTCACACGTTGAAGACACAAAAGAGTTTTTTTTTCTTTTTTGTAGCTAATCTTTTCATTGAAGGAAATATTTCAACAACAGTACAACAAGACGTGCATATCATGGGCAGTATCAAGTAAATCTATACAGCACGGTATTGTCCAAGTGAATTAACGTGAGAAACAATGCAACAGACTGTATGTGGGGCAAAATGATCCCTAATCTGTGGTTCTCTTACAAAAGATGCAGCAGTAGGCTTGTCTGAGTAATTAATGAGTATACATGTAGGGAGAATGCTCCCTGTTAACATTAACAACATAACAGGGCAACAGCTTAATCTGGTTCAAGGTCAGTTGGCATTCATCTGTATATCCCCTCCCCCGGGTCGTGCCTGAAAATAGGCAGGATTTGTCTAATGCACTTACCCGGTCAACAAAAGCTAAATAAATAAATAAATAAATAAAAGAAATTATAACTAGTCACAGACTAAGCGCCAGGATAATTTAAAGGTGGTGCCACTACTAAACTTGTCATGTAAGAGATTAAAGAACCTGCTGTACCGTTGGGTGCTGGGATGTGGGGTGTTCCTCATCAGCAGTATGGTGCTGTCAACCAACCCCTACCCTCAGCTGTGGAGGGGAAGTATGACTACTAGTGAAGGGGGATGTTCAGTATAACAGCAAAGGAGCCAATCCTACCCAATAATGTGCCAGTGTTCCAGAGGCTACCTGGGAGAGGCATTTGAACTGGACAAGTTGTGTCAGATTAGTGATACGTTCTCCATTTCTTTGGACTTTGGTTGTGTACCATCTGCGTAGCTTTTCTTCAGTACTTGCAGTAAGTGCCCACTTCAGCTCCACTGGGAAAAGTTGTGGGGTGTCATGGTGGGAACATAATAGGAGGAGGCCAGGAGTCAGGAATGGGTTACTTTATCACTCTGCTAATAAGGGTATGGACCCTGGCCAGTATAGCTTTAAGGGTGGGGCAGGCATGCCCAGTGAATGTGCAGTAAGTCCCTTCCTGGCTGTCTACATCTCCATCAATCAATGCTTGGGAGGAGATGGGCTATGTGGAACACCACAGGGGTGTGTTACCAGAAATGCAATATTTTGTTCTGGATGACTTTGCTGCATGAGTCCAAAAAGGCAGAGTGTACAGACTTCCAACAGGACTTCCATTCTTCATCTGAAATTGGGCACTCTAAGGGAACTGTCCCTTTGTGTTTGCCCTGAAAGATGTTGCCTGGGATCCTGTTCCTGATCAATGAATAAGTGCTGCCAGCCTGGCCTTTCAGTTAGGCAGTCCATCTATGTAGGGGATGCTGGGCCAAAGTTGTCTGAGCCTCTTTAATTTTCTCAAACATGGGGGCTTAGTCGCTCCTGCTTTACAGAAAGCATCATGTTGTCAAATTGGGTAACTGGTAGCAATTGTGGCCAAATCCTGTGGGTTTTCTACTGAGGCCAGAAGAACACTTTTCTGTCTACCTGCATACCTGGCTTGTCCCAGAGATAGGTAAGCTACAGGTGTACCAACTCTATTTTCAGCCATTTCCCAAGTTATCTCCATGTTTGTACAGAAATGCCAACTTTCAGGTAGATATCTGACATTTTGCCTAGTGGGGAACAGAGACAGACAGTAAGAGAGGTTTGGGCAGTCAAACCATCATGCAGTTTGTGCTGCCCTGAATGCCCAGTAGTAGTCTTTGAACCATGGGAGACACTTGCTCCCTCTACAACAGTATGTTTTAAGTTTCTTTCAGTTGTACCATGGTTGTTTGTCCTCCCACAAAAAGTTGCCTACCATTTTTTCGATTTGGTCAAACCATCCATTCAAAATGTGCATCAGCATGAGAGAGATGAGGTGGAAAAGCTTCTGGTCAGTTACCATGCTGATGCCTTTTACCTTGCCATCTATGAAAAGCTGTAAAGGTTTCCACCTATCAAATTCTGCCTTCAGTTCTGTTACCAAGAGGATGAGATTGCTTTCACTAAGTTTGCTATGTTTGGGGGGGATCTCAAAGCCTATGTGTGTGATGAACTCATACCCAGCAGAAGCCCAGAGCAGTGATGAGCTGGGTGTGCATTGATGATTGAGGAGGGGCAATTACATCTTCTTCTCACTGACGCAGAGTCCGGATATCTTAGAGAATGTTTTTGGTAGGTCAGTCAGGAGGTGGATGGACATTGTGGCCTGGTCCAGCAGGGCCAGAAGGTTGTCCACAAAGAGCAGTTCATTTATGCTGATCCTCCCATATCTGTACACCCAATGTCTTCTGGCATTGGTGAATAGCTGCAGTCAGTGGTTTGATAGCCAACACAAACAGTTATATGAAGAGGGAACACCCCGTCCTGGTACCTCAGATGAGAGGGAGCAGTGGTGATAGTGTGTCATTAGTGAGGATCCCAGCAAGAGAGGAATGCCCTGGCAGAGATAGGGGAACAAAAAGGGGAGGAGCACCAGTGGGTTGCAATAAAACAGGTAATTGGTAAAGCTACCAAGCTATGTGTCAAGCAGGTAAGTAAAAGTAGCAGGAGGAAGAAGTCAACCTGGTTTACTAGGAGGTAGCAAACAAGCATTTGTCAATGCTGAATGTTTGCTTGCTGGTATTAGCATTGGAAATGCAGGAGTTAGACAGATGCAGAATAGGAGTGGCAGTGAAGTATTAAACTTCACATGAACCCCACCTCCATCCTGTAGAGACGGACAGGATTTGGGGTAAGTGTTTGGGTCATCACCCATGACGGTCAAGCCATGTCACCTCACCCTATTCTGCAGACATTGACACGCGATGACGTGTGCCTTAGGGTGTTTGGCTTTACAGTCACTCCATTCCATAAGGACATATGATGAAATGGGTGCAGCATAGGAGAGTGGGGTGAAGTCTTGGGTCAAGAGTGCAAGGTACACCTCGATGGTTGTCTGTGGCTGGGGGGGGGTGGGATGGCATGAGCAGTACAGTCAGCAAACCAAAGGCACACCCCAATGCCTGTCTGTCTGTACAGGGTAGGACATTATGGTTAGAAACCATAATGCCTCAGGCGTTTGTTGGTATTTACAGTACAAATA